>JAKCOX010000001.1:96977433-98395933 GCA_022605575.1 Laterallus jamaicensis coturniculus
AGCCCAAGTGCATTCTCTACACTCCACTCGGGTTTCAATCTGAGTTTGCCTGTCAAATACGGCTCATTTGAAATCGAGTTACTCCTGAAACTCCTGTTTACTGCACGAAAGTGAAAACTGTCCCTATTCTGCATTGTTTAAGAGGGGAGTTTTTTGGTAACTTGAGAGCTCAACACCTTTTTCTGAGTTACTAATTTAGTTTGAAGCCATGTAGTCCCCCAGGTCACTCTTTTTTTCTAAAACCTGTTACTAGTCATCCAGGACACATCTACACACCTTACAAAATCCTAGTTTCAGTGTAGGAATCATTCATACTTTTATGTCCAGCTGTCTTCACCATACCTTGGTTCAATATTGTTTGTGTTAATAAACACAGAGGAGTGGTGCCAAAAAATATATCTTTGAAAAAGTCTCTTGTAAGGGCTCTAGGAAAAGGCAGATTGTCTGTACTGGGTGCGGGAGCTAGGGCCTGGGAATTTTTCTAAAGGGAGAAGAATGAAAGAAAGCATTGATATGATCCTACAGAAAAGCATATTTTTCCTTGATAAAATCTCACAGATTAAGAAACTGGGGGCGAGGGGGGCAAGCTGAGCAAGAAAGAAGTTGAGACAAAGAGATGGAGAAGGCAGTGGGCCAAGTAAGGAAGTAGGAACCAAATGACACTGAGCCCATGATCCAGAGGAAGAGTTGTGCCACACATGAGGACTGGGGACTGCCTGGAAGGCTCTGATATAGACAACTCCTCAGAGTGGCAGAGGAACAAAAGAAAGAAAAGGCAATGAGCATACATATTCCTTCTGCTTTTTAGAAAGACATGCATACACATTTTTTACATAAGCACACATTTCTGTATTGATAAATATGCATGCATACATATATCCATACATGTATGTGAGTGTACATGTTATTTCTTGCACTATTTCAGTGTAAAAGTGATTGGTCTGTATAGAGGGCAAAGACTGTTTGTTTGCTATCAGCTGTCACATCCCCAAAGAATAAATTGTAAACTCATGTTTCCAGTAGGACCGATGTTCTCAGCAAAGATGAGCTGACACTAGTCAGGAACTTGGTGCAGAGGCCAAAGGGGCTAATACAGCTGTAAGAGCATAACGGGCTGACAGACTGTTTATTGGAAAACAGCCAGAGAAGCCAAAAGAAGAGACCATGTTTCAACCCACCCAGTCAAAATGGAGTTTGGGAGTTCACATAAACTTGAAGTCTAGCACCAGCTCAGAGGTGCCCTACCAATGCTGTGACACATTTTAAGTAACAGTTTGGTATTTGTAGAAAATTTTCACTTGATTCATTCTAAGCTGAAGATAAAACATCATTCCAAAAGGAGCTCTTTGCAATATTAATCAAAAACTTCATTCAGAGTTTCCAAATAGATTTCTTTATTCCTCCTAAAATCACACAAATACATAAACACTTCCCCTATAATATCTACACGTTTAGCTGCAGGGAACTGCTTTAACTACTTCAGTCACACATCATGCCAGGAAGTACTGGTTTCAGCCACTGTCCTCACATCACTCAAGATCTATTCAAAGAGATTTTTTTTTTATGGTCTACAGGGATCCTCTACACGCAGCTTTCAAAAACGTAACACCACAAGAATCGTACTGATTGTAACCCACCCAACATGTAAAAATATACAGCATCCACGACAACTCAAACCAAGCTATTTCATTACTTAAAGGCCTAATGAAGCTAGGTGAAGATCAGCAATGGATTGCAGCTGGGCAAATAATTACTGACTCACAGAAGCAGGTTGGTTTTCTGGGGAACTACTGTGCCAGCAATAGAAAGACAGAAAGCACAAATTTGTAGGCAAGGGACAGATACAAAATGGTAAATTAGTACAGGAAGGTGACATGGCAGTGCAGGCAACACCTGTAAGGCGCTGGAGCTGAGGCTGGGAAGATTTCATGTGACATAGCTAAACAGAAAGCCAATGAGTGGCATAAAAGGAAAGCAAAACTGCCACTGGATCACTTCATCTGCTGTCATGTCAAGTCTCCATGCAATTCACAGCTTCAGATTTACCAGCTAACACATTCCTGACCACACATTTCCAACTGAGCCAACTGCAAGGAATGTTTTCAATTTGGCTCCACCAAGAATGCCTTCTCGTTCATACCGCAGAGCAGTGCAGGAGGAGAGGGCTCTCTCATTTTCTGTCATTGCCCTTGTACATTGTCCAACACACTGATGGTGGAATCCTTATTGTCACGCACTGTTTTGTGCAACCCTGTGAGGGACCCAGATGCAGAAACAACCCCGGGGTAATGCTCTTTGGATAACACAGACCAGGTGTGTTGTGGTCATGAACAGCTTTGCCACTGGGGAGAGCAAAGCTCTCAGAAGGAGGACCGTGCCAATTGTTTTGCTCCAACAACATTGCTTCCCAGCCTATTTACTGTGCGATTTTAACAGCCATGGAGGACATATTATTTGGCTGCCCAACTTGGGGAGCACAGCTAGGAATGAAAGAGGGGTAGGAACAGCAGAGGTAATGGAAATCATAACACATAGTTTAAAAGATCATGAGACGTCTCTTTTGTAACTCAGTGCAGCAGATAGAGTAGAGAGGGTGAGTTGTAGGGTTCCGAGTATAATCTAGAGTTAGTCTCATCCAACTAAATGCAAATGAACTCGTCTGGGAGAAATGGAGCTGTTCTGCATTTATACCAAAAATAAATGAGATCAGAATCTCACCCAACATGATAACTACTTCTTCTGCCGATTTCTTTTGGCTTTTTTTCTTTCTCACCCCACAAAATGCTGCGTAATGGGCAAATGAACATGGAGTTCTCTTGCAATAAATTGGATGAGTGAACATAGGGAAATCAATTTCTTTATGATGGCTCCTACTATGAACGAATCCAGAATGCCTAATGAGTGCTGGAATGATAGATAGAGTTTGAGGACAGAGTCTATTATTACATTATGTTAAACTAAAGCAGCTTTGTTGACTTCAATACATTTATTCCAAATTTTACAAAGATAGAGACTGTGACTGGAATATACAGTCTTAGAAAGTTGGGAAGTAGAAGGGTTTGTTCTGCTTGTTCTGACACTTTAAACTGGATCAATCACCAATTATACAACAGACAAATTATACACCAATTCATCAATTATACAATAGAAAAAAAAAGCTAACATTGCTAATAATGGCTATACCAGATGAATTAATACCCTTTTTTTTCTAATTTTAAGACATTTTGCTTTGAAGCAATTGTTTGCTCACCCTGTTTTATACTCTTCACATCTATTAAACAAAAAAAAAAACCCTTCTATACATCATTACAAACAAATCCAGAATCCTGCTCCAAAAACTTACTTCCAGGTTTGGGATGGGCTACCTAGTGGGATCCACCATCCCTCTCATATCCCCCACCAGACAGCCTACCTCAAACCTTACAAATCACTGGACTGTTATCACTGATAACTATGCGAAGAATTTATCAGAGATGCACTAAGGGCAGAAACTAGCACCTGCATGAAGGCCTCATCACGGTTTTTAAAGAATCTTCCCAGTGCCAAGTTGTTACAGTGTTGACCCCTGGCAAATCTGAAGACAGGCACCAGTCCAGAAAGTGCTGTTATCTGGAGCACTAATTCCTACAGTGCTGTGAAAGAGCACTGTTCAACTGATGAACTTCTTTTGTAAGAGAACATCTTTCATTTCAATGTTAAAAAGAATCATAGAATCATTAAGGTTAGAAAAGACCTCCAAAATCATCTAGTCCAACTGTCCCCCTTATCATCCATATTACTTACTAAACCATGTCCCTAAGTACTTCATCCGATCTTTCCTTAAACACCCTGAGGGACGGTGACTCCACCACCTCCCTGGGCAACCTGTTCCAATGCCTAACCAAGAAAGTGCACAATGCTTAAAAATTCAGGACCTATCCACTGATGTTAGGATGGAGCATTTAAGTCACATCAAATTTCTGGGACATTCTTCACAATGCACATTTTTGAGGGCAGATAAGGATGATAGGGTTTTTCAGTTTGCTAGTGGCTGGGAGATAGTAATGTTTCTGGTCTGCAGTTGGCCGGGGAGGAAGCAAGATACTGCTGCTAACAATGCCATGTTGAAATGAAAGAGGTCCTGCCTGCAGACTGCTAACCTCTTTGTGGAGACGACTTTGGAGATCTCCACCAGCAGCACAGCAGAAGGTGGCATTTCTAACAGGCATTAGGGTCCAGTAGCAGGACGTCCTCCCAAGCACTGGTTTTTACATCTATTCCTGACAAGGAATAAAGGAAGTCTTTATCCCTGACGTTCCTAATCACTTTATTCTGGTTTCTCACATCTTTATTGTATCCTACAGGGCAATATCAGAGGAATGGTAGACCATAGCAAAACTCATGTGTGTATTTATTTGTTCATTTGTTTTTCATCTTTACAAACCCAGGATCTTGGAAGAAATACTTCAAAAGGGAATGTCTGTCTGCAGGCATATGGACCCTGAGGGCTACAAATGACTGCAATCTTTTTCTGAACTACAAATTTTTCATTCAATGTTGAAAAATGAAATGTCAGTCTTCCAAGTCTTCCAAAAATTTGGGGGTTTTCTCTACCCAAATGTTAAAACAACTACTTCTGCTTATTTTATACCTACTCACACTTTTAGCTGTTATTTTAAAACGGCTTGTAAAATCTCCTGCTAACTGTTCACCAGTAGTCATGGTTTCCAGTGACTTCTCCAGTGCCAGTCCCCTCCTGAGTAAATAGGAAGAAACCTCACATTATGAACCAAATGTTCATGACTAATTTTCCTATTCAGACCCTCTAAGTTGAAACTCAGTTTTGCAAAGCATGTAAACCCACACCAAATTTTAACCTCTCTTCCCAGAGTGAATGCTGATTAAGTTGGAAAGCTAGTTCTTATCACAAGGAAGTTGAATACAATCTTAGAAGACATCTATTTTTTAAGGTCAGATTCTAAGCTCTGATAAACACTTTATATCCGTAACATCTCAGAAAATATATGAATACATCTGACAAACTGAGATGCGTGTCTTTTGGCCAGTCCTGGTTACTAGACAGGCTATCTGATTTGCATCACACGTATGTGCATTTCCTGGCTCCCCTCAGTATGTGACCTACTTGAGCTTCCTATGTGGAAGGTTATGGTTTAAGAAGCAAGGTTCATGAATCCCCCTCTTTATTCACCCTGCCCACAGACAGCATGTGTGTGTATATAAACTCCTATGGAACACTTCACGCTTAAAGCATTGCAGCAGACATTTTGAAGTAATTTGCGCATGCCAACACCCACCTGAAAGTAAAACCATGCCAGTAGGGTAAATTCAGGACATTCACTTTGTCAGCCACAGAATACAAAAAATTCTCCTGTGACTTTGCCTCAGTGCAATACACATTGCCTTAATGAAGATTATAAAGCAAGCAAACCTCAGCAAGGCTGGATTTGAGGTTTGCAGGAAGGCATTCAATGTATCAGCCCTGCATTAGGAAAAGATATTCACCGGCTTTGCAGGAGATCTTTGTATGTAGCACAAAGCTTCCTAGATGGCTGAAGAAATCTGTCCCATCGCCTACCACATTTATGTAAAATACACACTGCCTCCCTCCTTCCTCTGAGTACAAGTTGAGGAGCAAAATCACCTCTTCTTCTGTCAACCCCGACTGGGTAATGAAACCTGTTATTACCTCACTCGTCTTTTGGCCTCCTCGGAGAGCTGTGTTCAGGTTTCTTTCCTCCGTGGTACTACATCAGTCACTATTACCAGACTTCAGCCTTTGCTAGATCTATTACACATCATACTGTAAATATGTTCACAAAGATTACTTTCCATCCCAGGTCAGGATTCAATGCATATCAAGAAGACCTATAAAAGGAATAGAGCCATCAGACGTCACGTCATTCTGAAACAACCCAAAAAAACCCAAGTTGGCTTTTTGGAGGAGACAATAGGCTTTGAACTTGGTAATTACCAGCTACTCCTGATGACTGTACATAGGAAAAGCCACAACCTCTACTGTTCATGGAGGCTGCAGATGTAAACCCTTCATTATTGTTTCTGCTACACAAATGCTTCTTTTGCTTTTCCACGTATTTAACCTTTATGATGACAAAGAAATTCAATGTTTAAATCAGCTTTAATTATATTTTATTCTCGACTGTTGCAACAGGGTCCCTTGAGTGACATCTTTATTTGTGTAAAAGGCAGAAGAATTTGCAAAAATGGGGTTTAAAACACTACTTCTGGCCCACAAAAGTATTTCTCTCACAGGACACAATAGACAAAGAAATGAGGCAGTTTCCCTGGAAAAAAAACTAAGATGGAAAGAGTTTTCAGGAATCCAGTTAAAACAGAGAGTGTTATAAAGATTACAGATGGCACTTGCAACCTGAGAGGACTACACAAGTCGGGCAGACCCCTTTCAAGGATGTCCATGTAAATTGCCTCTAGTGTCCAGAACAACATAGATTCATAAGGCACAAAGTCATCTTTGCTCCTCTCTCATATAATGTGCTTTTTCGGTGCATTAGATTTTACATGTAAAATTTTTAGACATTTAATCAGCCTAATCTTTGAAAAACAGAAGCCCAAATACTGTAAATGTCTGGCTCGTTATCAGCTGGAAAAATGGTCAGATGCAAAAAATTGGTACAAGCAATTTCAGTCACATCTTTCTTTTCTCTTTTCATCATCAATATATCTTTTTTCATATATTGGTCTATTGTAGGGTGCAAGCTTTTCTGAGCAGGGAATATGTTTTTACATTTATAGTGCCCCATGTTTTATGTCACTAGATGTGTTTTTATAAAAATAAGCACCAAAAAAAATCAATTATTTCAGTGAAATTATATTTTCTCACACTAGCAATTGATATGAATGTCTCCAGCAATAGCTGATGCTGGCTATCAGAGCCTCAGAAAGATCCTGGAAATTCTTCTCGTGTTTCTGTTGTGTTTGCATTTTAGGCTCTTGGAAAGTAATAAAGCATTGCAATACAAGATGACTCTTGGCTCCTTGCTGACATAAAGGCACTCTGCTTATCAGTGAATTAAAGGCAACTTCTTACATTCACATGGCTAAATCATTACGGATATAAAGTCATAACATCAAATGAGTAGGATAAGTGCAATGCACTCAGCTTTTGTTTCATTATAAACTTCTTTGAACACTGATATAACTGCTGCACCTCCCTTTATGTAGGCCTTTTGTCCTGTCTCAGCTTTTTAAGTGCTTCTCTGTCCCACATTGCAGGACACACACTGTGGTTTCAGGCATATAGTGGTATGCATGCAAAATTAATGCAAAATATGCAGCCAAGATAAGCCCTGGCAGGTCTGAAAAGCAGAGCAGTATAAATCATTTTTCACCTAAATCGTTACCTTTAAGATCCCTTCCATTTGATAATTATACAACCAATAGAGGGAAAAAAGCACTTTTTTTTGCCAGAGGTGTGTATTTTCGCATAGTCACGCAGAACTTTCCAGGATGCCTGCCTATTTGAATCCTTAGGAATTCTTTTATCCACCTGTTTCTACAGGACAAAGACCACTAAGTAATAGGACGCATGAACTTATACGATTAAGGAAAAAATACAGATAACGTAGAAACAAGCAAAAAAGCTTTGGAGGCATAAAAGGACACCTCTAGCTAGTTAACAGGAATAGCCAATGCATTCCTGATCATAAGTGCGATGATTTTAACAGCTGGTCTCACAAAATAGATCCCCTAATTAATACATTTGAAATAAACTTGAGTTGCTAGATTAGAGCACTCTATTCAAGCAGTGGGAGCATTCGTTAAATTGTGCATCAGATATCCATTGTCTGAATGTGGTCCTGATAGTCACATTGTAAAGCCAATTCTCTAATATTCTTAGGATGCAGTGTACTGCATTTTTTTCATCATTTCCTCTACATGTAAACTGATCTCCTGCGTTGAAGCAGTACTATTTAAAACAAAAGGGTTTGATTTATAGCCAGTCCCCAGCCTCATAAATCACACCTGCAGTGTGGTGCTCTGAGCTCCCTGTGTTCTGCCAGCATTTACCTTTTATAAATGATTTGGGTTTACCTCCCATTGTGATGGAGCCTAATACAATTGCATTCTTCTCTCCCAGCATTCACTCTTGCTGTTGCTCATTATTCCCACTGGGAATTCAGACCTAGTTTTTGCGAGCTTGTCAGGGGGGAGGGGATTCATGGTGGTGTAGTTTTTTAAATTAGGGAATGTTGAATTAAAAATTTATGTTTGCATTCTGTAGCATTTTCTATCGCTAGACATACTATGTAGTGCACTTTTTTTCCTCCTCATTGACTATGCTTATATTTAAGTTTCCATTTGCTAAACTAATGATTTGGAACTTAAGCTGGACAGCAGCTTGAAATGTCCAATACATAGTGTATTTGACCTTCAGGGTAACCCAGGTATGCACATCAGCCATTGTATAAACTGTATAAGGAGCTTAAATTCTTGGTTTTTTAAAATAAATTTTAAAAGAAAAAAAAAATACTTGAGTGCCCCAAGGGATTAAGCACAGGGATTTTATTTTTAACTCTCAGAATCTAACAAAGTTCTCAAAAGATGTTTACATAGCATTTTGCAATTGCATCTCAAATTCTCAAGATCTAGTTCGTTAAGCACAGTTCAGACACTCAGAGATTACAAGACTTACTCCTTAGAACTGACAGCCTTAAATCCTGATTCAGGGAATTATTCCAAAGTCACGACATCATTTAACTGAGATTGATGGGATTTGTGCATGTAGCTTGATTTCCTCTACACCACAACAATCAATGATTTAATTTGTTCAATTAATGATCATCATCACTGCCATGTTTACTGTAAAGAATACTTCTACTACCATACCTACAAGCCAACAAAAGAATTAGCTGTAGCTTGAGATTGATAAAAGCCACAAAACCTAAGTTTTGTTTCTGTCACAGATACTTAGTACATCTTAGATTCAGTTTTGGAGTCCAGTCTTGCGAGCATTTAAAATGCAGTCTGTTATTTGATGAGATGGTTGTAAGATTTAGACAAGATTTGGAAGGCTGCAATGCGTGTCAACTGAGATCAGGCTCAGACCCAAGTAGTTGGAAAAATATTACTGAAAATAATAGTAGTTGTTCGGAAAAGCTACTGCCTTTACCACACAACTCACAGGTGGACTGGAAGAAGTGGACCTGTTCCAGTTCAACGAAGGATTAAGCTAAAGTCTTCTATTTTCAAAGTAGATTAAGTGAAACAAGACATTTAGATTCCCAAATTAGAACTGTCCACACATGCACTTATGCAGGAAGAGCTTTTGCACTTTAAATGCAAACCTTACTTTCATCCCAATTAACTTTCAAATGAAGGCAGCAAGCCTTGAATTATTGTGTCCATTCTCTAAAAATTCATATAAAAATATGTGTATGAAAAGTATGTTTCCCAAGTTCATAGCATGGGAATAAAGATAATCAGTTGTAACAATTCTTGCTAGGTAATGACTAGCCTATTTTTTGGAACCCATTTTGGAGTCATAGTGTCTGATGTGTAAAAGCCAGTGATTCAAATAAATGCTTCCAAAAAGAATTTAGTGAATCCAAATGTCCCAAACAACTGCTTTAATTCAAAACCAGACTAAGCAAAAAAAGTATCTATAAATTGACTCATAATTACTGAGAAGCAAACACTAAATTTTTTACGCCAGTGTCTACTACAGAAAGTTTTGATTTCTTGGATTTGTAACCCAAATTTGATAGAGCCATGAGAAGAGGAGGTAATTCTGGAAATATTTTCCATCTGATATGTTATCTTATCACAGGACAAGGTAGCAAAATCCCTGCATGAATCTCATCTCTCATTGCAATTATTGCTTGATCCACAGGTTAGTTTTACTACTGGATTTAACTGCATCAGAGTACAACTAGGCAAATCCTGGTACACATGCATAAAGTAAAATTACATCTAGCTGTCTATCCTTGTGCTGCCCCAAAGGCAACCCTGAGAAGTATGTAAATCCACGGACTGTTACAAGTCCTCCAAATGTGCAAGATTCATTGTTGACTATACACAAAGCAAAAAGGTATTAAATATACCCCAATGTCAATGAATGAAACACATTTCGGTAAATGTAGATATGTTTCAGTTAATGGCTTTGTTCAGAATGTGAAGCAGTAACTATGAGCTGTAACTGGAACACTGATAAACTTATCCAATCACCTCTCAGATACTGGCATGACCAATTTAAAGGGGACTCCTAAACTTATGCTTGCTAAATTTCCATTGCATACACAATTGTGTTAGCTGGAAATGTGCCGTTTGATTCACATACATAGCTCTGACTTCTTCACAGCCAGCACTGAAGACAGGTAATTAGAAATCTACTGGAAATTTGTCCCCATGAAATACCTTATATGTTAGTATTCTTGACATGGTCCATCCAGCTGTTTTCTGAGCTCACATTTATATAATAAAAAGTCTTGTAATCCATTATGTCATTGGAAACCAAATACCTGTCCCAAATGCTCCCGTAATAGATTTCATACTTTAAAAATGCATTTAAATATCTAGACCTAGCAAAAGAGGATTGCCTATTTCCACTTCTGCAGCTCATTTACCCCTGGGAGAAATCAATAAAGAAAATTTAACCAAGAAACTTGCAAAATAAATATCCGATAGACCCATTAATACACAATAATAATAAAGAGGGCTTTCCTGGCAATAAATGACTAGCTGGAAGAACCGATAACTCTGAGAAATTTCCAATGCAGAGTGCAATCTGATCCTGAAAACACTTATTCACATTGTCAGTCTTTTTTCTTACAAAATAACCCCGATTTGTGAGAGCCAGATTTAGTCATTAAAGTAACATCCTAAGTACCAAAATATAACTATTGTTTCTTAAGTACATTAATAAAGCACCATTTTTAGACCATTTGTTTCAAAGTTCTGCAAACACTACATATATAACTACTTTATTAATCATTTTTAACATCAGTTGCTTTTTTAAGAGTTTCAAAGTTGAGTTCTATGCCCCCATGGATACACTGCTTTGGTCCTATAATGGTCTTGCTTCAGCACAGTCAGCAGTAGGGAAACGGGACTTACTCCCAACATTTCAGTAGGCTTAGCACCTTCATTAGCCAAGTTCTCCTCCAGTGGTTACCAATGGTATACTTTTTTTTTTTTCGTTCTGAGAAAGAACTCATTCTTGTTCATGGTCCCAAAGTTGATCTCGGCATAATAAATAGACAACTATATCATTTCTCCCCATTACACCCCATGCACCTTTCTATGGTTGGGTCACACAGTGTCAGGTGGTTGCAAACTATTTATCATCATCCCTGATCATTTGTACAACAGTAACTTTCATCACTGACTTCCCCCCTGAGAAATGTGAAGATTTTAGTTTATACACAGAACCCTTTTTTCTAGAATAAGTCTTAAAATGATGGGATGATTATCAATGCAAATAACAATCAAGTGCCTTTGCTCCAAAAGAAATGAGTTTTTCTCAGATGTCACATCAATCCCATCTTACACAGTTGTACATGTGAGGAATAATTCTCTGACACTACAGGTTGTTCTGCTTTCTTGTTCTTGGATGAAGATGATCATTATGCTCCCAAGTATAGGTCTCAAAGACATTTTTAAGGAAAACGCCTGACAAAGAGAGCAATCCTGGAAAAAAGAAAAAGCCTATAATGAAAAATAATTTTTTGTAGTCAGTAATAGATTACACAGCTGTTTGCCTCTATGTCACTAGTTCAGATACAGCAGAGGTTGTCAGCGATCAGAAGTGGTGAGTCTACAAATGCTGGTAGGCTGCAAAACATTCACAGTATTGGAGATGGAGAGGATGCAAATAGGCTTAAATTAATGTTAGTCTTCCAAATAACATGAAAACATATCTCTAGACAGAATACACTTAAAAGAAAATCTGTCTTCAGGATGAGGTAGACTATTGACCTACCAGCTGTTTTCTATAAAATGCTTTCAGACCTAACAGGACCATTGCTACACTCAGGTCACATGAAAATTCTTCCCAGACTTCTAAGATTGCTGCTGGTCTTTCAAACACTCATCAAAAGTCCTCTTATCACCTGATCCATAAAACATGAATCATCTATGTTTGCTAGGTTCAGAGTAGCCAGCAAAGTTCACTAGCTAAAATGGACTTACAAGAAGGCTGGAGGCAGACTGTTTACAAGGGCATGGAGTGATAGGACAAGGGGGGAATGGCAGTAGACTGAAAGAGGGTAGATTTAGGTGAGGTATTAGGAAGAAATTCTTCCCTGTGAGGGTGGTGAGGCCCTGGCACAGGCTGCCCAGAAAAGCTGTGGCTTCCCCCTCCCTGGCACTGTTCAAGGCCAGTTTGGATGGGGCTTTGGGCAGCCTGGGCTAGTGGAGGATGTCCCTGCCCATGGAAGTGGGTAGGAACTGGACAGTTTTTTGAGGTACCTTCCAACCCAAACCATTCTATGATTTTAAATTTACTTTCAATTAAAATATTATTGTCAAGCTTGATATTTAAAAAATCATTATTGTATTAACTATTTTCAAGGTATTCTAAGTGGTGCTGAATCTCAATGACTGTAAATCTAGCCTGTGCATCTGTATCACCATCAACACCATTGTTTTTTGCTTTTTACTGTCTTCTTTCAAGTTTCATGTAGCCTCTTCAGCCCTGGGGCTATGTCATCCTATCTGGTAACTAGTACATTGGATGCTGATACTGCCTGGGCTTTCAGGACATTGCTGCAGAGCAAATCACCACTGTGATCAATATCTGGGGGCTGTGACATTGCTAGATGTGAGCTTGGCTCAGTGACTCCATTAGCGCCATCAATACGCACCCAATGGCCATGTGAGCAGCTATGTGATGCAGTAGCAGTCACTTCAGAAGAATCATTGACTGACTTAGTGCACAGACACAGAACTGACAATTAAATGAACTAACAGCTTCAATTTCCTTGCCATGATCAATTCAAGCTACAGTGCAGTCATGTGGGGAAATGTTAGGAGCAGCATGACCAAGCCTGAACCACAGCTCCCATTTCCTGACACACAGTCTCCCAATAAAGACTTTTTTTCTGTAAAGGGCAAGTAAAACATCTTTTAAAACATTTTTTATGGTTAATCTGAAAGGTCCCTTTTCAGACACAAGGAAAAATATTTTGGCCAAGTAAACTATGGTACAATTAAATGGAGCAGCTGCTGAATGGGCTGCAGATCTTGTTTGCAGTGAGCAGGGAAACCTCTTGCATCTAGAATAGAGTCAACTGAGTATTTGCATATGACCAAACCTGGGTCTGATTCTTTGCTGTCTTACATAATGGATATTTAGATCTGTGAAATGACTGTGAAATATGAACAACTATTACAGACACTTTGCAGCTCACAGAACAGGATAGTGGAGAGCTAGTGCCCAAAACCAGCACAGCAGCTCTGTGCATGCACAAAACCTACATTTATATTGTTTTTCCGTGCTCCTCCTCATCCACTTTGTTTCCTTCATCCTGGATACAGGAATGGTTTATTTACTTTTCATATCCCTATCCTGTCTGAAAAAGGTACAGCACCCTTTAATATTGATAAAACACTAAGTCACACTGAAGTGGTTTTGTGAAACTCATCCAGGTTCTTCAGTACAATTGACGTGGTTTCCTTTTAACATAAATGTGGCAGAGTTGAATAGACTCCCTGGAGACTCCACAGTTATTTTCAGTAGTAATAAGAGCCCATCCCAAACATAACTTTCGATCTCGTCACCCCTCTTTGAATACTAAATAGAACCTATTCCTCTTACAATGTACTGAAACCAACTCTGTAAAACAAAAACACCTCCAGCCCTCTAGTACCACCTGAATTACTTTCTAAGATATGTCTTCTAATGCCACAATTGATCCCACTGTTAGATGTAGATCAGGCCAAAAGGATTGTGCACTGCCTTTTATCTAACCCTACCAGCATGGGAAGTTCCACTGGGAAATACTCATTTGTGTCAGGGGCAGCATACAGCATCTTGACATTTTAAATAAGCACTAATGAAAAGAAGATGCACTCAGAGGACAACAGAGATTTAATGCAAGCCAGAAAGTGTTGGGAGTCCTAAGAAAAAAAAAACAACCCAAAAAAACCCTCATTGAAAATAAAGTGCAACTTAGTAGTAGTTCTATGTAACAGCAACAATCAAAAGCAACAATAAAGAAACATTTTTTTTTCCCAACCCCAGGGACTCATATTTTTACAGAGAATTCCCCACTATTGTTTTTTTTTTAACCCATTTGTATAAGTATAGAATCTCTGGAAATGCAAATGCAATGCAAATTCAGTTTTGGCAAAGCCATGGTTATTATGGAAGCAGTAACTTCTATTTCTCCAACAACTATCTGCATGTAATCTCACTGAAGTCTTACACTACAACAATAAAGTTTGGAGACTGATTTAATGGTATTCATATTATTTTTTTCCTGGACTGTGAGATTATTCTAAAGAAAAGAAAACAATTATGTGCATTGTTTGATCGTGATCACTCATTCAAGCAAATGCATCATTTACGGAACACATTCCTCTCACATTTCACATGCTCCAAGTTTATATTTGTGTGCTCCTTCTTTCCAACAATTTGCATGCAAAGTCTGAAAAATTTCTCTCCTACAAGGAAAAAATCCTACCCAGATACATGCTAGACCCTTTTTAATGTCTTTTCAAAGGGAGATGAGTAAAATGCAAGACATGAAAGGCCCGAAGACTGCATACAATTCTCTTGTGAAACAAGAGACACGATGCTCTGACAGCGCAACCAGCCTTTAAGCATTGCTATACTTCTGCAATCCAACCTGTCTTCAGTCCCGCAGCACAGCTGCAGTCCCAGGGGGTGGTTTCCCCCAGGCCCATAACACCAGGCTGGTTACTGTCTCTGACATCCCTGGCACCAGCCTTTTCACAATTCCCCAGGTTCTCAGCCCCTCTGCCGAGCGCACGTATCCGAGTGCTGGGGGCTGATCAGCCGCAGTAATCAGCACAGAGGCACCACGACGACAGCGTGTACCTAGAATGTAAAAGGGGATCTGAAGAATAACTTACCCTGACAGATAACAGAGCTGGTTAAAAACAGTGACAGGATGTGTGTGCAGCTCTACAGAAGTCTATGACAAAGGAAGAGAAGTGCAGTGCTATCCCGCTATCTTAGCTCAGAAGAGAATTTTGACTGACTTTGCTGGGCATTGTATCAGTTGAAAAGTAGCAAAGACACAGTATTTTGTTGTCTTAAGAGATTTGTCGGTTGCATGACATATGCATTCAAAAGATAACAACCTCAGTTTCCTATTACTATGAATGCATTAAGCTAAGTTTAACAACAAGCATAGCACCGTAAATACTCCTGAAGCCATTTTGTTTATCTTCTGGCATTGAATTTGATATGACTAGAAACATTTCAAAATTTGTTAAAATAATTTGTAAGCCAAATATTACCATCATGGAAGGTTGTGCAAGAGCTTCATGCCCCTGTTCTGGGAAAATATGAATACCACATTATATTTGGCACAATTATTAGGTGGTAGTAAAACCTTTTAGAACAGTTCGTAAGAACAATTTAGAGTGGTACTGAATGGGTTGTATTATTAATCTTCATCATATTGTTTAAGACAGCAAATATATGACCTCTTTCTACTTCTTAAATTTTTATTTATATGGACTAAGCTGTCCTCTGTTAAATGTCATATAACCATTGACCCAAAAGAGCAACTGATCAGCTAAACACCACAGAAAGATTTAGCATCTGTATACAACACAGCAGCCTTTTTGCAGTTTGTGTACCTGAGATGATGTACTACGTAACACCATCAGTGCCATTCAGAAAAATCTGTCTCCAGAGGAAATTAACTGGAATGACTTTAGCTGCTGCCCCATGCTAAGACTGCAGCCTAATGCCAGATTTTGCCAGGAAACCAGCCCTGATCTCTTCCTATTCATGTTGCTCACTGGGGGAAGACAGGAGGCATGGGGAGATGAACACTGTATTTTGCATACTTGCTGACTTCTCAGTTCACCATTTACCATCAGTTTGACTTCACTGGTAGTAGCCACCAAAGAGAAGACAAGCCTTGGTGTGTCACCAGCTCAAAAGACAGTTAATTCTCTGACTACTAAACAATAACTCGATTATTAAGAACCAACTTTTGCAAAAATCAACTGGTACAAGCTTTGCTGTAAACTGCTGAAAGGTGTCTATTAGCTGTGTTTACACTACCAGTATAGTTTTCACATGTCCTCCTGGAAAGGTCAGTCTCAATGCAGTGTCCCTGCTGCAACCTCAAAAGCTACACCATCAAGAATCAAAACAGTTCTCCCTCCTATTCTGTAATGAAGGAACATTTTCCCTTCTTTTTGTACATGCCACACAACCTACTGCTGACACCAAAAGCAACATTCCCAAGAACAAGACTGGGTAACAGATTTCATTCAACACCTGTAAGCTTTTGAAGACAAGATGTCAGCAGTCTTGATCAAGCTGTCACAGAATAACAGAGTCACAGAATGCTTGGGGTTGGAAGGAACCTCTGAGGTCATCTGACCCAACCACCCTGCTCAGGCAGGGATACCTGAAGTACACTACCTGGGACCACATTCAGACAGCTTTTGAATATTTCCAAGGATGGAGACTCTACAGCCTTTCTGGGCAACCTGTGCCAATGTTTGATCACTCTCATAGTGAAAAAGTGTTTCCTGATGTTCAGATGGCACCTCCTGTGCTCTATTCTGTGTTTGTTTGAGTCCATAGCCTGGAAGATGACAGGGAACAACCAGCTGGGGTACTGGGCAGTATGGCAAGACAAGCAGGCATTCATATTTGAAATGACAGAAACTACTCTAAACCTTTCTGTGCACAGTTACAGGCACATAGGGACCAGTTTTTTACTCCATCAATGGTCTTGTCATAAGGTTCGTAATATAGCTTCTGTAACAAGCTCAGCTTGCACCCTCCATGCTTTCCAATCCCTATCAGAAAATCAGCTTCAATCGCTGTAGTGATGGGTAGAGTTAAATAAATTACAGTGAAACTTCTGCAAACTGTCATCTGGAAAGGGCCAAAAAGCTTAATTTTCTTCATTATGGAAGCTTGGGGGCAGGAGCTTGAATCTTTGTTCTGGGGTTTTTGTGTGGGATTTTTTTTTCTCTGCTAAAATACCAGTTTAATGTTTTTGGAAAGATTTTTGCCTTTTTTTTTTTTTTTTTGGTGGGCATATCATCAAAGCCTATTAGTGTAATACTTGCTATCGTTCATTTACTGGAGAAAACTCGTTAAACACATGTCACTTCAAAACTGTGTGACATAACATGAAATTGAAATGACCTTTATTTTGGCACGCTACTGCACTGAGTTAGAGTACTACTAAGTCCCAAGTGTTGCCTGTATATGGATGCCAGTCAGGCTACTACTATGGCTCTAATGTGCTCAGAGATTGTGCAGCCTATGAGCAACAGTAACTAACTGCAAATAGTGAAGTAGCTGGGGGAAAGATCCACAGCTTACATGGGAGAAAAGCCACTACTTTGAGATAATGGATTAATTTATGTTGGAAATCAATCAAATAGAAGTGGAAACTTTGACCAATAACTCACTTCTGTCAGATGCTGTTTCAGTGTTTGGCCTCCTGCCTTGCAATCCGTGAACTTGCATCTTGGGACTAGGTTGCTTCTTCCCATCCATATGGTTCTCACACCAAGTCTGTAAGAATGACAGCTGAATGAGTCACGGTCATGCTTAACTTCAAGCATAAAGGTGTCTAATTCTAAGTCTTAAAAATGCACATGACTGCATCGTAAAAAGCCACAGGCTACAACATGGATCTTCAAAGCACTGCCACAGAGTGCACAGATGTGTACATCAACCCTCTTGCACCTACCATTCCACTTTCAGGACTCGGGATAGTCAAACAAGAGTCAGATTTCCACTCATTTCCTGAGGTTGCTCAACACCTTTGGACAGCATCAGATAGATGCTGTGGATCACTAAGTTTCTGTCCCCTGGACCTTTTAACACACATTCAGCCATCACCTTCTCTCATCAGGGGACTCCTCCTGAAGAGGTGCCGAGCCCCGAGACAAAGACATGACTGATTCTTATATCTGTTCCAACAAGGTGCTCCATGGCTATAGCAAATGCAGCATTTCACTGTGTCCAACTGAGGTCCTTCTCCTGAGGCCTAACAACACAAAAGACATTTTGTAATAGCTCCCTTTGAAATCAAATTAGTAATGTTTCAAGGCATGACCCGTAAAGGGCTGCTGTCCAGAATCTACATGTGTTTGACAGATACATCATCCACCTAACTGGCCTCTTCAAGAATACAGATGGAATCAAGATGTGTGAACAGAACTCCAAAAAAGACAGCCATGGATACAGAGGATACAGAGCAAAGCACTCTACCTCAACAGATAAAAAGGAAACAATATTAGATACCATGTGAAATAGCTCACTCCAGCTGGTTGGACAGATTCTGGCACCATTATATAGGTCAGATTATTGTAGAGGAAGATAATATTCCATAAGTGCAACAGTTTGTGCCAACTCTTTATAAAGGTCATACAAAGTCACAACCTCATTTTCACCTATGTCCATACACTGCAAAATGTCAGAAGCTATTGTGGGCTGTAGGTCTGTACACCCAGGTACTTTGATGGGCTGAAGAATAGAGTATTTAAAAAGCAGCTTATTTTTACCAAGCTAGCTAGCCATTTGTTAGGTGAAGGACTAGGCTTGGTAACTTAAGCACAGTGTGTTTGGTTGTAAAGGGCTTATAAAGATCAGGGGGCATTTCAGAGATAAACACTAGTGTACCTCATGGCACAAAGAAAACCCCGTGGGTCTTGAGGGTAAACAAAATGAACAGAAAATATAGGAAAGAAGATAAATTTTCAAGTTTGCCTTGATGTATTTGCTTATATGACAGAAAGCTAACACCCCATTTGTCCTGTAGGGTGAATCTCTCCAGACCAGTAGGATGAAGATGAAAACACCTTCCCATAATGTATGAAAATAGAAAGTATTTGATGGTTGGTCATCCAAAGGTCCCATTTGACAGTATAGAGAATTAATTTAAAGCAGGGCAACTTTTTAATGCTGGCCAGGCCTCAGCTCCATAATTCATTTTCACATGAATTCACAGACAAGATGAAAAAAAAGAGTCATGCTAGTAAATTAAAAAAAAAAATTATAGCGGCCAAATAAAATTAAACACTTGCTGTCAGAAACTCCACCAGATACTTCTTGTCTCCCACCTGAAAAGGGGATGCAACTAGAGATGAACTAAGTGTATTTTACAAGATGAAACAGAGCCCAAAGCAATGCCCTAAAAACAGACAGGCTGTGCAATCTACATTATGTGTCAGGACCAGCCACTTCTGAAAAGAAACCAGACACTTTAGGCTAGGACTAGAAGCCAAGGCTAAAACACCATCGAGAAATGCCTGCGACTGACAATGGCAGAGTTCACTGATGGTGTAACTCAACTTATATCAGACTCCCAGCAGCTCATTTCTTCAACGACCTTCAAGTTCTGCCTCAGCTAACAACAGGAATGGCACTCATTTCAGGAAATTGAACAAATTTCTGCCTTCTCACAAAAAGGACAGCGGAGCATGCAGTACTCTTACACAGTGCTAAGATAAGCTTATAGGCAAGATCTGGCCTAAGTTCTTGCATATTAATATTTTCAGCTGCATTTATTACTTAAAAATGCCATAAGTCACTGACTAACACTCATGGTTTTCATACTATTTTTCCAGGAAGTTACTTTAATGATCAGGGAACTGTCATGCACTAACTACAGAACTGTATCAGAGTGCCATCCTGATAATGCTGTAGAATGACACCCTCATGAGATGTGCACAATGAGAGATTCGAATCCTGATAAGAAAGGATCCACCCAGAAGAGGTAGGAATTCAGCTCACTCCCCATGTCCAAGCCGATCTCCCAGCACAGACTGTGAAAGCAGACAGTTGTTGCATGAACTTTGTTCATTAACAGCTGTCCCTCAGGACAGGAGAGACAACCAAAACACCACTGCTAGAATTTGATAGTAAATGGCTTTGCACATGAATCCTAGTGTAGCCACAGCTCACTCTCTTGGATCATGAACCTAGTTAAACCTTTGATTCAGGAGTTAATAAATGAATGGCAACTTGATCATTTTCATCAGCATTACTGTCTCAGCAACAGACTAACACCATCCTGTTGTATCCGAAGCAGTAACTGGAGTTTTACATGTGTCTTGTAAATAAGCTTGGCCCTAGAAACTGTGCTGTTGTAGTAGTAGGTAAGAGGCAGCTTTAAAATAAAATAAAATTTTAAAAATATTTTTTAAAAACCCATTAAAACCAGGACTAAAGCCCAAAGGCAATGATCAGTCTGTCTCACAGACTGTCACTCAGGTTAGGGAACATGAGCTGATGCTTATGCATTGAGTTCCCCTCTAGAGTGGTACCTCTTTCTTTTCAGTCTATCATGACATATTTACAGCTTTGTCTCTCAGCAGTCCCTAGTGAGACTCCAGAGATCCACACTGGTCCATCATTCATGTTATTTTTCTTGTGCTACTACTGCTTAGAGCCAATAGAAGATATTCAGCAAGGAATTAACAGTCTGAGTTAATGTGATTTCTGTCATCCCCATATATAGTGGATTAGGTTAAACATTCTCTTTCTCCCCTTCTCTGTTTCAGCACTGCTTCTAAATGTACATGGTATAGAAGTAAGCTTGCATTTGCTACATCTGTACTAGAAAAGTGAATAAGCCTGGGACTGCTCCTTGGGATTACAGCTCTGGTTTCAGATAGTTCCTATTTATTGCTATTTAACCCTCTCAGCCTCCAAAACAGGATGGCCAGGTAACTGTTCTGAACGGGCCTCTGGTTGGAGCTAATCCTTGAATGGTGCCTGTAAACTATGAGGGAGAATCCTAGCTGGCCCAGGTCTAAAGCCTGCCAGGGACTCTTAGAACACTTTAGGTGTGAACAACGCAGTACTTGAGAGTGTTTCCTCACAGTTTTTTGACCAGTATAGACACTGCCATAGAAAACAGAAAAAGAAACTCCAAGTCTAGTGCTTTGGTTTTATACCTGTTTTCTTTTGTTTTCATTTAAACTCCTGGTCAAAACCACCTTACAACCTACCACTATCATATCCTACTGGTTTACAAAACCATTCCGTGCTCCTATGAATACCTCAATTAGCTGTAAATGTATTATCAAACCTAACTAATTACACTAGACACAGGAAACATCACAGTAAATTATGCAAACACATCCATAAATGATAGAACCCTTTCAGACTGGAATGGTCTTTCACACCTCCATGGAGAAAGAGTACCCTCTCTCCTAAGGGGGTACCCAAACTGTATTGTTCAGCATATCTAAACCAGAAACTGAGTCATATTAGAGAGCAAGCAAGCAAGCATTTGCAGGTCACTACTCTAGGACACAGCTCCCCAGCAGTCCTTTGAGTGTGACAAGTCCCATGCTAAGGTCACTGGTTATTGGGTTATTCAAGCATTCACTGCTGATGTAGAGTCGATCTGTTCCTGCTCAGTTATGCGGCTAGGCCACATCACCCCTCTGTTCACTGTCTGTTCTCAAACAGATACGCAGACGCAAGGACAGCAGTTTCAGATCTTTACAGAGTAGAAAGATCTTCTCTGCTCAGAGACAAAAATCCCTATCCCTCCCTGGTATCATTACTTGCTATCAATAACTCCAAGGTGTTGAGACCACATTTAGCTTTACGGAATAAAACATAACAAGCTGTCAAAATGTGCATAAATAAATTAGAGTCATTATTCCAGCTTAAGGTTCTGGGGACATAAACAATCCTCTTGAAGTTCACTGTGGCATATTTTGCAGTGGGAGCCAGGCATTAAAATTATGTCCTGTATACAGAGAGCTGTAAATGCATTCTGTCTTAGGGCCTGGCACTGCAGCACAGGCCTGCCTTGGAATAGAAAATAAAGTGAGCCAGGGCCAATTCCCTGCCTCTAAGCACAAGTTTTATGGCACAGCCCATGTCCATATGGCTAAATTCTGTCCTTCTGCTCACTCCCCAAAGAGAAGTCCTCATCCGTATCTGTCTGCGTAGAATAGTCCCTGGCTCGTGCTGCTGCCCTCACTCATTCCCACATACTGTTGAGGAGAGTGCTGGCTGGCTCAGGCAAAACCATGCAGTGGAGCATGCTAAGAGTTAAACACCACCAGTCACACTACCTGTGACCCCTCCTGGCCCTGTCCAAGTTACAAACATAGACTGAGTCCTGTTAGGATACTACCCTAAGACATGTCTATCTTCCAGTTGCACAATAAGAAATGCAGTAGATGAGATCCAAAAAAGGTATGAGGCATTCCTGTGCTTTGTATGTACAGGAACATCAAGGAGCTGCATCAGGTGAGATCACAAATCCATTGTGCCTCCAGCACTAACCGACAGCAAAAACTTAGGAACTTCCTCAGTGCACTCTCCTCCAGCTCTCAGTGATTGAAACAAAACTGGTCTCTTGGTCTTAATAGCTCTCTGAGGATTCTTCTCAAAGAAAATGAACACAGGATTTAAATGCTGCATAATTTAAAAGTCAGTGAAAATAGGCTTTAGCAATTTGAATTATAAACAAGGGGCAAACCTACTCATTTAGAAAATGCATTTTTATATCAAAAGAACATCAAAACAAGGATGAACAAGAATACTGTCATTACAAGACAATATCAAGCTGAAAGCTAAGACCGCTAAGAACAAAATGGCCTCTGCCTGGGCTCAGTGCACACGAAACCAAACCAAAATGAACTTCACAGCATATTCTAGGTAGAATCTGCTGTGACAGAATTCAAACCAAGTAGCTAATAACTCAGCGGCAAAATGTAGATCTTTTCTATTTGGCAACAAATAGTTTTTATAGCAAAGTTTTTTTCCCTAATTTTTTTGCATGCCTCTTTAAGGCTTCAAAAAACCACCATAGCAGCTGCGTCTTTGGGTCCTGATAAGTATTTTTGAGCTACTTGCTAAATCCATATTAGGAGCTGAGGCAGCCGTGGCAGTATGAAGAACTGTTCCATTCCTGAGTGGGAAATTCCATGAGATAAAACATTCTTGCATTTTGTCCAGCAGAAATACTGTATTTCCACTGAAAATGCCATACTAATAAGCTCACTAGTGATGTTTTTTCTAGAAATAAATAAGACAGAAAAACTTTGACACTCTGTCTCCCTTTTTCTTCTCACTCTCTTCCTTTTTCCTTCTCTTCAAAGTGGGAACAAGTTGGTCAAAAGAAAAATCTAAATGCAGTTTTCCCCCTAACAACAAATAAATGGATATTCCTTTACTTTTGCTCTGATGTATCAAAAACATATCAATGGAAAACCATCCTGCTTTACAAAACCTGACACTGACCACTGAGAGGAAACACACCTAGTACAGAAAGGTTCTTGCCTTGCTCTGTGCTTACTCACAGCTCGGTCACAGCCATGTAGGTGTAAGTTTTAACCTCCACAATCTGACTCTTCCAAGAGTTCCCCCGCGTCTCCAAACATGACAAAACCATCATTCCAGCATTTTTATTTGGCAAATTAGGGAAAACCTGCAGAAATTAATTTGGAGCAAATGACAGAGCAATTCTGACTAGGACAGAAGTCAAGAAGAATGCCAAGTCTCCAGACACACTTCTAAAAGACAGTGTAAGGTGCTGCAATGCAGAATTCCCACATGCTAAATATTACTATCTGATTATATATATTAGAGGAATATTGCTTACGTCATTTAATTCTGTTCTGCCAATAATTTCCTCATCTCCAAAATGACAGTAGCACTGCTAACCTCACAGGGATCCTGTGAGGACAATGAAATACTTTGCAGTGCTCCTACACCAGGCAAACATTAAATGAAGATTAAGAGACTCTATCATCACCCTATAGCCTCCTCATATGTCAGAGAAACATATAGGGCTCCTGGCATGAAAAACAGCCCTATTTATTCTCATTTGTAAAGACTGCTGTTATTGGCTATCAGCTACTCAGAGGAGCAAAACACAAGAACATTTTTCCAGGAAGGATGTGAAGCACAAGCAGTGAAGCTCAAGCAGTTTACACTGTGTTCATTAGATTCTGGGCAGGGCAACACAGGAAACACAATATCCAAAGACACACAGGAGGATGGGATCGATTTATCGGTCGACAAATTCAATATAATTACCACTAGCTAGAAACATGTTAATTGAAGTACTATTTAAATCCAGTAAATCAGATTTCCTTTTACCAGGAGCAACAATCTTTGGTCTGGTGCTCTACTTTGGACTGACAGGAAGGCAGGGAATCATGAATGCCACTGGAGGAAGATCTGTGATTGTGTTACCAAAGCCAGCATTGATCTGACTTCTTCAGATCACTGATCAACTTCATATCAGAACACAGCTCCTACACCGATGCAAGACATGAAAATATACAGTTTAAAGTCATATGTGTAAGATCAAATTAAATAGGGAAAGGGAAGGAAGGGAGCACAGGCCAATGAATCTAACAACATCAGATCAGAATACATTCGGGTTGCAAAGCATTAAAGAAAAAATCAGGGGAGAATGTGTAAAAGGATCCTTCAGACTAACCATTACCTCTAGTAAGCCATACAGCAAGGGCTTGATGTTCAATACTAGCTTTAGAGGGAAGTATTTTTATCATGTGGAAACTACAGCGAGGGTAGCAGACACAAGCTCCTCAAAAGCATTCAAACATCCTCTCTGAAGGAATAGTTCTACTCAACAGTGTCCCCAAACCTTTCATCTCCATGACTTGGAATATCCATGGGAAAAAGAGGCATCTCTACAAAGCATCCCTGGAAACAGGCTAATACACAGGAGGCACAGCTTTACAGTAAGAAGCTGTGAAGTTCCCATTTCTTTTCCCCTCAGCCAACGTTGTGGCAGGAGGAAGAGCA
This sequence comes from Laterallus jamaicensis coturniculus, assembly GCA_022605575.1. Classification (NCBI taxonomy): domain Eukaryota; kingdom Metazoa; phylum Chordata; class Aves; order Gruiformes; family Rallidae; genus Laterallus; species Laterallus jamaicensis. The sequence goes on from JAKCOX010000001.1 coordinate 97,002,392, forward strand.
GCTGTAATAAATACGGGAATCCCCCAAAAAACTAAGAAAGGCTTTTCTGAAAACACTGTGTGTACAGTTTTCTATCCTGCTTCTTTCCTCTCTGGTGTTTACAGCCCAGATTACACAGGCACGCCTTATCACTGAAGACACACAATTAAATGCGGGAACAGCTGTCAAACAAATGGTTTGTGCTCTTGTGAAACCATTTCACCATTCTTCCACAAACAGGAAAATATTTAGCAAGAGGTGTGCAAACTGGGCACAGATGCAAGACTGCGATTGAAAGGTGGGTGTCATCTGATGAAAGCAGATCTAGGCAGAAGGATTCAGCATGAAAAAGTACTTCCCTTGTCCTCCGGACTTAAAAATTTCTTCCTCTGACCTGACTTTTATTCTGAAATTTTGAGTGTTTTCTATTCACACTTCCATCAACAAACTGTCAACTGCAGTCACATATTTACAGTATTTCTCAGAAAAACCTATTGACCACAGCAAAATATTCCCCTGCTTGCTCACATAGACCAAAGCGTTTGAGCCATTGGAAAATACAGCCGAGAATAACACATTCAACGATTAAAACCCATTTACCTAGTTATTTTCTCTCTAACACCCCTTCAGACCTTCAGTTCAGTGACATGAGAAACTCCCAAATCTGGAAAGTAGCCGATGTGCAGAGAAACTACTTTCCAACAGCTTTGATGTATTCTGGTGAGAATCTACATTACTCCAGAAGCCCTGGGGACATACACTGCAGTAATAAAAGGGTTGAAATTTGTCTTTATATTTTTGCACCACTAAAATCCTGCATAATCCTCATTTTGAAGACTTAAGTGAGACTTAAGCAGTACACAGCCTCATACCAGGTCTTCTTTGTGTTGGCACAAATTTCACCCAGGCAAGACAATATTTGCTCAGGTGCAGTACCTTGAGTGAGAGTTAATCCCTTTCATTTCTGACACAATAGTTATTATGTACAATAACTAATAAAAGCCACTCTTGAGATCGACAACCTACACATTTTCAATTTCCTCTCATGTACTCTAGCCTTTCATAAACTCCTTTGATCCTGTATAGGTGTCAATCTTTGCATGCATATAGGTCACAAGAAAGTTCATCTCATGTTAATAGCCCAGTCACCTCCAGAGGCATTGATTTTAGGCCATTTCCACTTCCAAATTTCAATTTATCATCTTATTTCAGTCACTCCACTATTCTTGAAGATGTCAAGCTACAGGGACTGTGATTTTTCTTGGACTCTGTATGAAAGAGGAAAAAGTCAAGTCAAACATCAAAGTTTCTGTCTTGCCTGGCCAGTTGGAGATGCATGAGCTCACTCTACCCTCCTTTATCGCAGGAAAGGTGGGCTATCTAAGGCAAGATCTGCTGGAACTCCTCACCAGCAATATTCCTGAGACAGTGATTGGATACAAATCCCTCAAAACGCAGAATCCAGTCAAGCAGCTCAAAACGCCATTCCTTCATCTCCAGAATGCTCACAGGCTCAGGACAGCCCATGAAATCTGTACCAAGGACTCCAAATCTGGGGAATGGCAGAGTGTTGCCTGATGCAGAAGAGCTCTGATAAATGCAGGGTGCTGCCTTGGGTTTCTGTGCAGAGTCCCGGAGGCTGAGCAGAGCACCTTCACAAGCGTACAAGCTGCACCCCACCATAGCCAGGACCCCCTTCTCCCAAAGTAAGATGTCCTCCATAGTTTTCTGCCTTTTTTCCCACAAACCACCAGATCAATGCACTGAAAGTCCTGCCTTCTTTGCTGTTTCAAACCCAACCAGATGCTGCCAGCAAAAGCATGTAAAGCAAGAGAGACCGGACTTAATCTTTTCTGGGAAAGCAAACCTTATAGAAATGTTTGTTTTCACTCTGCTGTTCGACATTCCAGCTAGTGGGAAGCTTCAGGAACTTGTTCCAATGGCTTGTTTCTCCTGCTCCCTCCCATGGCAAATTGAAATCAATATTTTTAGATTCTTGTCATTCCGTTAAAGACTCTCTTTCTCCCTCCCTTTCCGAGGTCACACAAACTTTGCTTTGGACTCCAAACTATTAATTTTTCACATTACTCATTTTAGGGTGTCTGAAAAGCTTCTTAATCATTGGCCTGTAGAAGGAAGTATTCCTTATTTTTGTATTATTTTTTCAGACAAATAAGAGATTCATATCAGCAACAGAAATGAAGTCTCCTCCATGCCATCGCAACAAGGTGTCTCCAAACCCGATTTGCAGTCCCCCCTTGGCACACACTTGCTGGCTTCCCACTCACTCAGAGCCATTTATTTCTGTAGGCACAGCAAAAACACGGTGCTAATCAAGGAAAGCTGCGGTGTCTTTTTATCCAGGTAAAGTAACTGCAGGGAATTGTAGTGAGGTTGAATTAATTTCTCACGGGCCACTGAACACTGTGCTGCATGTTAATGACTTTTGGTAGCCATAAACTTAATCTATGCTCTTAAATAGAATTTAAAAGCTGCACAGTCCTGTCTCAGCCTCCAGAACTCAGCAAGGACTCCTGTCAGCAATGCCTGGAAAAGAGATGAGCATGTAACACAGGAAGTGGCTTGTGAAGCAAGAAGCAGCCTTCCTCATTTACCAAAAGTTCCCTTTTCTGCTCAGCTCCTCTCTTGGACTCTTTTGGACTAGCAGAGGAATATACCAGTGCAGCCCTACCTGTCAGCAGGGAAGAATGTTTGCGCATCCGAGTCCTCTATCTCTCTACCAGAGTGTTACTCTTGGGTCTCCTCGGGCTCCTGATAACCTCCTGATGTTACCGCAGCTGTTTGTTTAACATAAACCCATAAAATTCTTCAGGTTGCCACATCGCCCTTTTCTCCTGTCCACACCCAGGACCTCCTCATCTTCTTACATACAGTAAACAATTCCCTGCAGGGTCCACATTTATTGTGATAACTTAACAAGCTCATTTAAACTTCAGCTCTGACGCACACTATACAGCAAGTTTCAGTGCACTGTTGTCAGGTAAGACTTTGCTGATACATTCAGACTTTGCCAATAAAATAATATTTGTGTTCTCACAACCATCTACTCAAGTCTCCCAGGATGCCATAGCAAGAGCTACAAAGTATTTTCAAGGAAAAAAAAAAAAAGATCAAATAAAATATTTTTCACCATGGAGACTAAGTCTAAGCTTCTGTAGGCAGGGTGGAAGGTGGAAAGCATTTTGCAAAAGCAAAAAGCTAGTTTTTTCCAGCTCACCAATACAATTCCTATGGCTCAGAACAAATTGGATGCAATCATGTATTTCTGGTTTGGCCCCTGGGTGGACAGAATACAGCTGAAATCCAGATGATCCACATTTTTTACACCAGGTAAGCCAGGATCACATTCAGAGCAAAACAAAGCAATTTGCAAATGCCCCTATCTAGAATTCAGGTCTGAAAAACATGCTGAGCTGTTTGTGCTTGTTTGGAAACACTCTTAAGTCTCAGTCAGCAAGAAGGTCTTTACTTGCTGCATTGCTTCATGCCTACCTGGGACAACGTCCTGTGCAATTGTTTGTACAGCTGAATAGAGCATTTGGGATGTCTGTTTGAGGTGTGGGTCCTAATTCCCCTCCACTGCAAACACTTGAGAACATACTCTGTGACAGACTATACTATTTGGTTATTCGCTCAATTTTCTCCCAAGCTGAGACTACCTTTTTAATAAATCCATAGGTCTCTCTTTACACAAATCCGTAGGAGGCATAGACAGCAAAAAGAGCAAAAATGAAATACCATTCACTCTGTATTAACCGCTATTGTTCTAATAATACAAGTATCTGAAAGCATTCATTTGTACATACCTTTCTGTAAGTCCACAGCCTATTTCCCAACCAAAGACAACATGTTGCCCATACAACAGCAATAAAGCTGTCATACCGCCTTCAGCAGTAACTTGCAATCTGTCCATATCCAATACTTCACTGAAAAAGAAAAGGTGCAGGCCTTAAATCTGGATGAACTGGCTGGCAAAGGGCCGTGCTACCTAAAGTTCAGCTCACTTTTTTTTTCTTGGCAAAAGCACTTAAATCCTCTAATGTAGATTTATGTCATTTTGTCTGGGTGCTTTCCCCTCAGAGGCTTCAGAAATTAATCATGCTTGCTTCACAATCATGGAAACGTCCCCAAGTTAGCATGAAATTATCTTTCAGTTTGGGTTTGGTAGGGTTTTTGCCTCATTTTTTCCACCTCTTCCCGCTCACCCAAAATACCTGTCCTGGCTGAAAATATCACATATTATATACTACTCTTATGGTGAATTTGACCTGTGATAGTTAAGATTCTACAAATAATTAAGACTGTAACATCTTCAACATTTATTACATTTCTTATATAGATTTTGCTCCCATTTAGTCAGTCACGGACACCTGCAAATTCAATATCTTTAGAGATATTTTCCTATTTCACAATTTCAAAAAATTCCAGACTTGTGATTCATTTTAGAGATAAGTGGCCAGCAATAAGCTACGGGTTTTGGGGGTGGGGTTTTTTTGGGTTTTTTCTATGTTTCATGTTTCATTAGAATATAAAACACACCCTGACAAACAGGAACTGAAAAAGAAAATATTGGAGTAGGGAGCTGTGTTTGTAAAGATGTCAGTTTAATAGATACAAAATGAAAAATATTTTATAAAAACTACTAATAAAAAATATTCCCAAGCTAAACCAAAGTCAACTACAGTATTTCTGCTCTACTTTAAACAATATTAGTTTCGTAACTAATTATCTCACAATTACTAATATTTTTCCTTAATGAACTCTGTGCTGCCTCATCCTAATGAAAGTGCTGCAAGGTAATACAGCAGTTACATGACAATGCAAATAGACCCATTCAATTTGCACAAAAAAAGGTTGCAAGGAGCAATTAGCACTTCATTAATATGATATAAAATGCTAATTTGCCATATATCCCAAGTGACTCAAAACTCCTTTCCATCCATATGTGCAAATAATAGTTAATATGATGCAGTCAGTGTATGCGGACCAGGTTCATGGTGCATTAGCTGGAATCCTTGTGTCAGTTTTCGGTATAATAGCTATTAGTTAATATGAACAGTAGCTCATATTTAACCTATGACAGCAGTGTTAAATGATAAAAGGATCTGTTGGCAGCAATATCTCATAATTCCACCCCTGTAAAGTTCTCACTTCCTTGCTATCCAGGATGAAGTATTGGAAACTGACTTCTAATCTAATTTATAAAGCAGATTGAAATGAAGTGCTGGTAGCACTCAGCTCGGCTGCTCAACATTTTGAGAGGCAAGATCATTCCTGGTGAATCGTACAGCTCAGGCATTCAAGCACTCACTGGCAGCTCCTAATGATCAAAGTATTCGACTTAAATAATTGATTTATTTATACCAGTAAAGAAGCTCCAGGGGGTTGTGAATATTATGAGATATAATCACACCACCAGGGAATTAGAGACACTCAGATGTGCCTTGTGCCTGCTAATGCCCTGCGGGTGTGATTAGGATATCACACATCAAAGGAATTTGTTCTAAAATTTTTCATATAATAAATTAATAAAAATAATTTATTTAAATAATTCCACTGATTTAAGGGGATAGATGTGATGCAAGATGCAGTATGAAGAGAACTACAATGAAGTGTGCTGATCTAGGACAGTACAGAAGCCCTGACCATCTCCAGTTAAAGCCCAAGTACCAGCAGGATACTCTGGCTGGCGGGTCCCTTACAAGGTATTAGAATCATCTCAAGCTTACTGCCTGTGATGAGCACTCGCAGAGATTTTAGCCAACCTGCACTGTCTGAGATGGTGTAAAACAGCATTCTTTCAACAAATCCTTTCAGGAAGGGAAATGTTGATTAACATACAAGGCAGTATGGCATGCTGGCATGGGCAGGCTCAGCAATGGCTGCAATACCTCATAGAGAACACAGGCTCTCCTGGCCAGATTTTTTTTTAGGTATTTTAACAGCTACCTTAATGGTGTATACAGCATAACCATTGTAGACTACAAGTGTTTTACAGTTTTCAGTGAACTTCTCACCCTAGCATACTTTTTGTACTTCTTTTTTAAAGGTGGGCCTATAAGACTATTTCTGAGGTTTTTCTGATTCCTTATGGTAATTGTATTCAACTCAATTCTATAAGGGGAAAGTGGCATGGGAGAAGCCAGGCAGAAGAGAAACATAAGCAGCACAAAGCAAATGCACATCATGTTACAAGACTGTATGTACAAGACCATTGGAGAGGCACTGGTTGCCCAGAGAGATTGTGGAAGCCCCATCCCTGGAGGCGTTCAAGGCCAGGTTAGATGGGGCTTTGGACAATCTGCTCTAGTGACGGTGCATGGCAGGGGATTGGAACTAGATGATCTTTGAGGTCCCTTCTAACCCAAAGCATTCTATCATTCTACATGGGTAGATTGAGCCCTACCTAAATGTTGAATCAACCCTCACAAAGCCTCTGCCACATCCCATGACATGGACTGTGCTGTATCCTTTAGTGCTAGGCAGAAAAAAGTCCTCTCATTGTGCACTCCGGTGAAGTTCTATCTGTAGGACAGCCTATTTATTCTGTGCATGTTGGAAAAATGAAGGGGAAAAAAAAAAAAAAGGAAAGAGGTTATAAACATAAAGAAATGTGTACAATTGTTTTCAACACAGCATGATACATGTAGCACTGTCAGGCTAACTGGTAGTGGACTGCATGACTCCAAGCTCAATTTAAATCCTGAAATTCAAAGACAGAAGAGGCGTTTTAAACTCACGGAATGAGAGAGACTGAATTTTGGGTGCATTTGAAGCTGATTTCAGATCTGACCTTTACAATAAAAACATGCATGATATGGCAGATATACAATTTGTGATGTGCCTCCAGATACCTCATTCAGGAGCATAAGTTGACAATGGGCACATCCAGCACACACAGATCTTTTTGAGCCTAAATGAGGACAGATATGCAAGGATGAAAATGGAACATATGTGAGGAAAAGTTGAAGACAGCATTGGGCTTTTCCCATGGGCATGAACAAATCCCTTGAAGCCTCTCCCTTTCTAATTTTAGTGATAGAGATGGCACTTTTGCAGGAATTTATTCATTCTGTTGATTTCTTTACTTAGAACTTGCAGGACTTGTTTAAACAGCATTGCAGTTCTGGAGTTCTTTTGCAATATCTTTGCAGGACAAAAATGCAAATCCCTGACATATCTATGTTAGAGACAGAGTCATGTCACCAACTCTGACGCCAATTTAAAATTCTTATTTTCTATGACTGCCAACTTGAGCTTCAACAGCTACCTGATCTGAGGGAGTCCCATGCTGACTGTGAAATCTCAGGTGTATCCCAGGTTAGATTATAACATGGTTCAGTAATTCTGATCCTGATATCCCAATATGTATCCCTCAACATGGCTGCCTCTTAGTTAAAACTGAAAATACTAACAGTCTACCCTTGAAGCACACTGTCAAGTTTGCAAGCTGCCAGTGAAGATCAAGGATTATTAACATCAGCTCTCAGAACTGAAGGGCTTTTTTAAACAGTGTCTGGTTTGTTATCTATATCAGCCGTGACCTGTGTGTTCCTCTCAAGGATAACAGCAGCTGCAACACCTTGAGCAAACCAACTACTTAGGTGCCCAGAGAAGTGAATCACCAAGAGAACTCACACTAGAAAGCATCCCCTGAAGATCTCAGCAGTGAAAATATCTATCCATCATTGGAGACAAAACTTGAGTGTCAAGGAATGTAGCAGTATTAAAAGCTGAAGCTTATCAATATGCTAGAATTTTCCGTGTTTTACTTATAACTGCAAATATTATTTGTATCTATACATGAAGGCCTATAAAGGACTACAAAATTCCCTCTTTGCATACAATACTGCCCTTTGCTTTAGCTGAAGTGGGAGGTAGATAGCATTTCTCAAAGTCAAACCCCAGCAGAACAATAAGCAACAACGATGGGCCCACATCTGCTATTAACATAACAACAGCATGCAGACTGGCAAGGACAGCTGAGCTCAGAGGCAGGAACGTAACTGCATGCCAATACAGGCAGGTGTATGAATCACAGGACAAAGGTGACTTTTGTGAGCAGGACATAGCCTTGAAGGCTTGGTTATAGTGAATCAAGGGTGGTAGTAACTAACACATGGCTCTGATGAGCCAGACCACCACTCTTCCTGGGAGGTAGGAGAAACATCAAGGCTTGAGGTGGAAGTGGTTCTTTTTCCCAAAGATACAAAGGTGTCGTATTTGCACAAGTTGAGTCTCTGACTTGCCTCCATCCCTACCCACCATTGCAGGAATTCAGTCTGAAGGTATGAGAGACATGAATCATCATGCCAAATTATACCCAAGTGGAAGATGCAAAGTCAAAAAATATCTAGAGCTGGGAAAGAAACATTTCAGTGCGTAAGTAACCAGCAATAGACCCAGCAAGGACAGTGGACTTTATAAATGAAAGGCAGAGGGAAGTTCTTGTCCAGTGAGCGTCTTTCCCTTCTACAGAAAGCCACCCTGTCTCACTGCCTGAATTCAGTTAGAAGCCACTCTCCTTCATCCCAGTGGTTGTGTCCCAGGTATTGTGAAATCTTCGTGCTGGCAGCACTTGCAGCTGTAGGAAGTCAGATATAAGCCCTAGTGCCACCAGTATGCTACTGGCAATGGAGCCTGGCAAGCCTATCGCCAGTTAGGGCCTTCAGCACACAAAAAACTGTTAAATAAACCACAGTCTTGGTGATCAGCAACAGACTTGCCTACTCATTCTGCCTGGAAAAGAAATTCCCTCCATTTGAGCTGGCTGTCAAAGCACCACTCTTCTCTGAAAAATACCTGACATAACATGGCATCCTCTGCGTCAAACAGTCAAGTTCCTCAGCAAAAGTTTCAGATCTGGGACTTAAGTAAGAAGACTGAATCCATACTTACTCCCCTGAAAAAGACAGGAGGATTTTTATGGACACTGACCACTCAGCAGCGCTGAAAAATGAGCAGTATGAGAGATGTAAGCACCAACACAGCTTGGAAGTGTCACTCCAGGCACCTATCTCCTGACCTGGCAAACCCCTAGTCATGGAGGGAGACACGCTATGTTGTGTGGCTGCCTGCTCTATATTCCTCCTTCCCACTCTTTGAGCCAGTTAGACCTTTATTTTGAGTAGAGGGCCTGCAAATTGAATAAACAAAATGTTAACTGCAGGGGCCAAATTCAGTCCTCGGTGTTAGCTCATAAAAATATACCCAATACCATCCAGGGAGGAACCCAATGACGTATTTCCACTTAAGGTAGAAAGAACATTACTTACCTTTTTAGGTCTTTATCCTGCTCCTGATAAAGTCAGTAGGAAATTGTCTTTGGTTCCAAAGGGAGTAAAAAACTGCACTATAAATTTTAAACAGAGGTGCAAGGTGTTTCTTTAAATCTCGCATTTTTCAATAAACTTATGAAATGAGAAAAGCTTCTCTGCAACCAATAAAAACACAGCCAATGTACAGCTCATTACTGCTTAGCAGCCATTGTACATGACAGAAGTACTGTCTTTCAAAGGGCATCCCCCCCCTTTTGATGAAGAACCACAATGATTTCTAGTAAAATGTTTAAATCTAACTCCTCATTACTTGAAGTTCCCCACCCCCCTGCCAGCCTGACAGCCTTGGAGCCTGTGGAAGGAGGAATGTAATGAGTATACATTAATGTTATGTACTTTCCACCGTTCTGGTTCTGGTGTGACCAGATTTATGTACAGAGTAGCGTGAATGTAATCCATCACGATTATGCACAGCATTGGCTTCAACATTTCTGCAGGTAGCACCGTCTCCAAACTCTTAGCTGCAGTTGTATGAAAGGAACTGAGATGTGGTGACACAATGTCCATTTGTTTTGGTGGCAAGACTCAATTAAAACAACATAACGGAGTTTAAAAAAATACTAATCTTTGAAAAAATGTGAAAGTGAGTTAAGTAAAACCTTCAAATATTCCCTTGTTCAGGACAAGCTGTGTGGGCTGACAGCTTCTCCCAGGGGAGCAAGAGGTCTTAGAAAAAAACCCTGCTACGAAAGGACTGGCTGTTAAGGCAAATCCCCACCAGTCGGAGCCCCTAGGAGGATGAAGCTCAGCCACTGATGCCCAAACACAGAGATGACATTGTAAAGGAAATACGGGGGATGAGAATGCCAGCAGAGGAAACAAAATAACAATGGCCTCCAATACAGGGGGACAAGAAACCTGTGAAAATAAGAAACTGCTTTTTCACTAGACAGATTTTTATGGAAGAAAGACACATCCTATGTATATTTGAAAAGTTGTGGCTGTCAGGAGAGGTCCCTGGGGACTGGAAAAAAGGTCACGTCACTCCCATTTATAAGAAAGGGAGCAAGGAAGACCCAGAGAATTACAGGCCGGTGAGCCTCACCTCTGTGCCTGGGAAGGTCATGGAACACATCCTCCTGAATGACCTATTGGAGCATGAGGGATGAGTGTGTGATCCGGGACAGCCAGCACGGCTTCACCAAGAGAAGGTCATGCCTTACCAGTCTGGTGACTTTCTATGATGGAGTGACAGCATCAGTAGATAAAGGGAAGGTGACCGATGTCATCTACCTGGACTTGTGCAAGGCCTTTGACACAGTCCCCCACCACATCCTTATCTCTAAACTGGAGAGATGTGGATTTGATGGGTGGACCATCCAGTGGATAAGAAACTGGTTGACAGAACATAGGCAAAGGGTGGTGGTACAAGAAAGACATGGAGCAGTTGGAGCAAGTCCAGAGGAGGCCACAAAGATCATCAGAGGGCTGAAGCACCTCTGCTGTGAAGACAGGCTGAGAGAGTTGGACTTACTCAGCCTGGAGAAGAGAAAGCTCCAGGGAGACCTTATTGAAGCCTTCCAGTACCTACAGGAAAGCTGGAGAGGGACTGTTTACAAGGGCATAGAGTGATAAGATAAGGGATAATGGCTTCAAGCTGAAGGAGGGCAGGGCAGATTTAGATGAGATATTAGAAAGAAAATGTTCCCTGTGTGGGCAGTGAGGCCCTGGCACAGGCTGCCCAGAGATGCTGCAGCTGCCCCCTCCCTGGCAGTGTTCAAGGCCAGGTTGGATGGGGCGTGGGGCAACTTGGGCTAGTGGAGGGTGTCCCTGCCCATGGCAGGGGGTTGGAACTAGATGGGCTTTGAGGTCTCTTACAACCCAAAGCATCCTGTTATGCTATGATTTCTGAAGGGAATAAAAGCCCTCTTGTTGGTATATATTGTCCAGAGCCATAAATAGATTGTATTGAAGGCAATAATAATAATATTTAGAGAATGTTCTTCATTTTAGAACTTAAAGGTAATTTTACGTATCTGCAGTTCTCTATATGATACTGTATAGAAGACCTAACAGCCAAAAAGTCAGAGCAATTAGCAGGAAAACAAAAGACCTCTTCCCTGTTCCCAGATCTCACCACAAGGCCTCACCATATCTGTACAGGCAATGCTGGGTAGTGATATAAGGACTAAAGACAAAAGAAACCATTGAAGGAGGATTCAACACTAAGGAAAGACAAGGAGTTTCCAAATTAAGTTCTACAATGCTCTAAATGTCTCATACTGCCCCTAAGTTCTACTACATGAGCTATACAATAAATCTCTGGAGACCGCACATGAAGGAGTATGTCTCATGTGTGAGGTTGGATCTACTTGCCCAGAAATTTACTCCCCCAGAACCTTTTTTCATTAAATAAATACACTAAGGGAGAAGAGTCTATTTGCAACCTCCATTCTTCCCAGTGAATTGCCTAATATGTTGTTCCCACAAAGTAAGCAGGGTATGCAGCTGTGGAAGCATAATTAAAAGACATCTGTACAGTTCTTGGAGTCCTCAAAGAGATGATGTGGCCAGCAAGACCAGGGACAGTCCATTAGCAGCCTGGATTTTTCATGACATGAACTTTCTTGCATACCCCATGGCAGTTTCCATTAAGAGCATTGTTCCATTTGTTTAAATTTGCATTAACAACAGTCATGCTTTGTTTCTTAGAAGGCAAAATCATACCAGCAATTACTTTAGAAGATGAGCATCTCAGCTTTAATTTTAAAAAACCAGACTGTGTAGCTCTGGTGTGTGTGGAGAGCTGCACGAACTACATGGAGTTGGCAACACCAAATCTACCCAAGAGGTCAGAGGCAGCTCACAGTCCTCCAATGTTAAGACAATGCCAGCAGGACATTGCAGGGAAGTGACAACAGGTCAGCCCCAAAGCCCCAGAGTCCCAGACTAGCCCTGCCCTGACTCTCTGGTGGCCTCCATAAAGTCTGAGAGAAGAGATGGGTGCCTGATAAGCGCTGCTCCTTACCTTTCCCATTTCCTACAGCTCCTGCAAGCTCTCTGTGAATAGGCAAATGGAATAAAATATTACGTTTAGCATCAATGACTAAAACAGCTCACCTCTAAATGCTTCCCTTCCATTGTGCTGCACAGCTGTAACTGCCCCAAACATCACAGCTGTCTTGCACATACATGAGGCTTCAATCTGGAGACAGAATCACAGAATCACAGAATCTTAGGGGTTGGAAGGGACCTCAAGAGATCATCGGGTCCAACCCCCCTGCCAAAGCAGGCTCCCTATCTCATATTACATAGACACCAGGACAAAGCTGGGAAAGGGATGCAGCATGCCTTGTTTTAACATATTCAAAGTTTATTTTGGATCTCTACCCCCTGCGTTAGCACTTCTGTACTCAGGTACTGACAGTGACAAACATTGAACAAAGCTGTGTGGTGACACTGGATGGGCCACTGCAGTATGAAGGTTATGAACTTGCAATATGGTGCTTTTTGGGAACTTCAGCCACAGGCTCTGCAGCACTGCAGGCACTCTGTGAGCTGTAATAAATGGGGCAGAACAGATCATTAGCTACCGGACTCAAAACAGATCATTTCTTATAGGGGCAGCACGTATTTGTGTCAAAAATGGGTGGGCTGCTTTTGAACAAATCACTCAGAGAGAGCAGTCTGCTGTTTGCAAAGGCCTCACACACCAAACTAATGCTGTTTCCAAATAACTACCCCAGCTGACCACACAGCAGCTAGTACCTCAGTTGATGCTGTTACAAGGAAAAGTGCATTAACAGAAGGTGAGTTTGGGAATCACAGACTCTTTTTTCAGGTCCCAGTTGTTACTTTATTACTATTACCATCTCAAAATCCCAGAGAAAGAAATTTAAAACAGATTATCAACATTTATGGAGCTTGGATGTAAGTAAAAAAGTTGTAAGAGGGGAAGACTTTGGAGGAATTACTGGAAAGTCAGTCTATGTGCACTGCTGGAATGCTTAATGTTTCTCCAACAAAGTTTCAGTTTAGTTTTACAAGCATGGCATCCTTTTCACATTAGCACATGGTATGTGAAACATCACCCCGCTTTCCCAAAATAGCAGCTCTAATGAGTTTCGTGGTAGATGTCCTGCTGATCAAACATGGGTTCATGAGCAATACAAAGAATCAATAGGATGCTTGCACTCCATGCATCAACCCAAGTACAAGCACACTGCAGAATGCCTGCCGTCTGCCCACACAAGCACTATTTGCTGGCTAATGAACAAGGAGACACAAATACAGTCATAAGACAGCTCATTAATAAGTTCAGTTGAAGCAGTAACATACCGTTGAAATTGTCCAACAAAACAGTTCAAAATTGAATGGGCTGGATACTACTTTCTGTTGGAAAAAAAGAAACTAAGGCCCATCAGTACATGGATCACATAGCCTTTCTCTTCGAGTGGAGATACTAGAGAGCAAAGGAAAGAGACAAAAAGGCAGCATGCTTTCCACCTCTCCCTTCTTCCACTAAACATGCACAAGCTGCTACAGAAGCCAGCACTAAGCTTGGGCTCCACATCTTGACACACAGACACACATCAGGTTTACACACAACAATGAATCTCTAAATGGGAATATTAGTACTTATCCTCCACACTTTAAGGCTCCTGTAACATGGCACAGGAGTTAGGCAAAGCAACACAGCTCATGAGGAGATATCAATTGCTGGTATAACTGTAACTTCAAGAGCACTGGAGATCATTTTATCTGGCTTACAAAGTATGAAAAGGCAGACGGCATACTGTAATTCCCATTCCTAACACATGATCAGACACAGTCAAGCTTTCTATTCAGAACATCACTACGTTGCCATATGACGAGAAACACACTTGGGCAGAGAGAGAAATTCTGGAATGACAAAAAAGTCACTTTGGTCCATGACCAGGGTGAAGGCGCATGGCCACAGCCCCATCACGCAGCTGAGGTCCTGATAATGTGACTAGAGCAAAAGCATCCCAAGCACACAGCTTTAAGTCCACAAGTCCCTCTACCACAAAGTCCAACGTACTCCTATCATACAAGGAAAGAGTTTTTCACATAAGACAATGACAGAAGAAGGAAAGCCCCATCAAAAATTGCAGGTCAAGATGCAGGAACTATAAGGCAGCAGGGATCTGGCTGGATGAATTATGCAGCCCAGGTTGGATGTGACTTACAATGGGGCAAACCTACTGCAGAGACACAACAGGAGTACTGCATATATTGCAGTTTCTAGGTTCTCCCAACCACCCAAAGCAGCTCTGCACGGTGAATTGCTGCATTCCCAACAATTTTGCCCTATGATACTATTTCCCAGCAGGCAGGGACTAGGCCTAGTTAAAATAATCAGGTCCCGGCTCATAACATCTTGCCCTCCTTTCTACAGTGGGAGCACCATTACACTGGCATGCACTGCTCAGCCTTTCACTATCACATATACAATTAAGTTCAGCTTCTAAAAGCCCTACCTGTAATTGGAGCCAGCTGCAACCTTTCTAACACATACTAATTGCCAGTAATGATTTAAGTGCAGTAAATTCACATGCTGCAATTGTTTTAAATAAAGGAATCTCTCGTAGCTTTTCCCTGAGAAAAATCTGTTAATCTTTGCTGCTGACTTATCAAATCCTCCAGTCACCTGTTTGCCATCATTTTCATGAGCTGATAACGTGTTTATTAGAGCCATAATATGCAGGTGGAAGCGTAAAGGTCTCATTTGGTGGAGTATGAATTCTCTCTCACGTATCTGTATGGAAAAGCTTAGTTTTACCATTCCGCTGTGCCTCAGCAAAGAATAAGATCCAAAATAGTATCTTTTATTCTTTTGAAATAGAATATTAGTTCTTTTAAGCTCAGTACCTATCTCAAAACACCATTTGAATGAACATGACAGGGTTTTTTTTGTTGAACCCAAGATATCATTACTTCCTATGGTGACACTATCCAGCCTTTGTTAATTTCAGTGTAACTGTATTCCTCTTTTAATTATCCTCATATATGAAAGCAAGTTTGACAAAGAAATAAAGTATCACATGGATTCTACAAGGTTGGTTTAAGAGTTCTTCCCATAAACTATTTTCGTTTCCTGCAGAAGACCTTACCAGAGATACTGCAAATAATGCATTTCTGGCAGAATGAACACAACCTCTCCCTGGACATTTTGCACTCCTTTCTGCAGAGTTTGGGGTATATGGTTGGGTTTTGGAGGGGTGTGATTGTGCTTTTGTGAATTTCAACAAGGCCACGTGCAACGTCCTGCATGTGGGTTGGCACAATCCAAACCACAACTACAGGCTGGGCAAAGAATGGATTGAGAGCAGCCCTGAGGAGAAGGACTTGAGGGTGCTGATCGATGACAAGTCCAACATGAGCCGGCAGTGTGCGCTAGCAGCTCAGAAGGCCAACTGTGTCCTGGACTGCATCAAGAACTGCGTGGCCAGCAGGTCAAGGGAGGTGATTCTGCCCCTCTGTAGACCCCATCTGCAGTACTGCATCCAGCTCTCAGGTCCCCAGTACAAGAAAGACATGGAGCTGTTGGAGCAAGTCCAGAGGAGGCCACAAAGATGATCAAGGGGCTGGAGCACCTCTGCTGTGAAGACAGGCTGCAAGGGTTGGGCTTGTTCAGCCTGGAGAAGAGAAAGCTTCAGGGGGACCTAATTACTGCCTACCAGTACTTAAAAGGGTCCTACACAGGAAAGTGGGAGAGGGACCATTTATCAGGGAGTAAAGTGTTTGGACAGAGGGGAATGGCTTCAAACTGAAAGAGGGCAGGTTTAGGTTAGACATTAGAAAGAAATTCTTTACACCAAGGGTGGTGAGGCCCTGGCACAGGCTGCCCAGGAAGTTGGAGCTAGATGATCTTTGAGGTCCCTTCCAACCCAAAGCATTCTATGATTCTATAAACAACAACATACAGTTTGGGGCCTACTCCACATACCTGCTGCCACCATAAAGTTGTTCATAACCCTTGCCTCCTCTGAGATTACAGGAGGAAAAAAGACGTATGGACCAGAATGTGAAGTAAGGATGCTCAATCAAAGACCTTCAACTATATGAAAGAGAAATAAGTACCAAAGAAGTACTGACCAGCCATTCAAGTAAACAAGGCAGCTTTTTCATGTGAAAGAAGCCTGAATCCAAAGAGAAAATGCATAAGAGAGAAAAGAAAATGTAAATAAAACTCCAAGTGAAAAACCTAAATTATATTTGGGACAGCTAAACTTTCCAACTGCGAGAGGAATTTCATCTGAGTTAGGACTCCTTGACTTGGCTCCTCAGAATGTAAAGCAGGGGCCTAATTCTAGGACAGTATGTGGTTTACTATAAAACAAATCTAGCATATAATAATTTCCTTCCACAATTCTCAAGACTTGTGGCAGAAACCCAAAGCCTCTTCCATGATTCACATCCAAACCTCCCAGGAGAGAGGCGATAGCCAAATGGTTAGTTTTAGTGCATGAGTAGTTTGGGTGAAGTGACAAATGCTAACAGTCATACTGTGGAGAAGAGATGACCACAGTTATGAGTGGACAGCAAAGCTCCACTGACAGTTTATTATTAGCATCTTGAATATGCGTAAAAAACGTTTCCTTTTTTTAAGGTAAATAACATTTTCCTACCTAACTGGCCCATCCTCAGGGACAATTTGTTAGTCATTCCACAGCACAGGCCAATTCCTCTTTTCCAGAAAGGAGAACAGAACGTCTCAGCAGATCCAATAATCCAACAGGCTGACGTTCTGAGGTGCCTTACAACTCCTAAAGCCTGCTTCTGTGCCCAGTAATCTCCTGAATCTGCATTTTATACTAACTCAGAGCCAGTGCTGACCATGCCCAGACTAACACCTCCTGGAATAGCTTTCCCTACCGCTGAAAACCTTGCCAGAATAAATAATGTACCAGTTTGCTGATGCAGCCTATTCCAGAACTCCTCCTAGTTTTAACCTTTCCAAATAGTCTCTGAATCTGAAAATACAACTAATCTGTAGCTTCGAAGTCAAATTATGCATTCCAAATGTCATGTTTGTTGTTAATTATCCCCTTTTCCTTCCTGGTTGCAGATTAATCATGGATCAATCCATCATATCATACAAAGAAACAAGTTCCAGCCTCATGGTCTCTGCTTACATTTGATCCTGATACAAGAGTGATCACTTATGTGTTATTTCCTCGTTGTCCCCGACTGAAACTCTTGTATTGAAGAGAATACTGAAGTACTAAATAACAAATACACCTTTGGCACAGTTCTGCAGGGAAAAAACTCTCTCATTTCTACTAAAATGTGTGAGCATTCTGGATTCACCAGTCTTTCTAAAAATACCTCCTAGATATCCCAGTACTAGCAAACAAAAAATTAGAGAATACAAAGAGGGGAAAAAATGAAGAAATAGAAAAACCTTGCAATGTTTGAGTGTAAAAGCTATCATCATATTATGCAGTTAGCTCTATCTAACCACCTCACCTAAAACTTGTGGCAGTTAGAGATAATTCAACAGTGGAAAGCAGAAAGGCCAGAGGTATGCCCCAGGGGACTAGCAACATCCTTTTTTTTCTCTTAGAGCAGTTCCTACTTCACGTGTGGTGTCCCACACACCCAGTGGACCACGAGCTCTGAGTGGGAGCAGCAAGCCAGTTATTCCTGTTTCTGAAGGGGAAGTAAGGGCAGAGACAGGAGGAGATGAGAATGGTGGTGACCATTGGAGAAGTAGAATTTGAAGAGCAAGATTTCCTGATTGAGGTTAGAAGAAAACATGAGTAAAGAAAGAACTATGTCTCCTAGGATATTTTCCGACACCTCCCAAAAACGTATCTAAACAGCACTGGTCTTATCAGATAGAGGCACTGAGAAATGGAGGTGAGCCAGCGGGCAGGCACATGAGCAAAGGAGAGCAGGGGACAAGCTCTCACAGAAAACTCACTGCAGAGCAGGGTGAAGCATATGGTGCTACATCCCAGACAGCCCCATAAGCATGGAGAAAGGGAAGGAATACAACAGAGGCAAAGACAAGCTATGCCTGAAACCCTGGGTGCAAAACATTCAAGGACATAATGGATATGAGTTGCCAAGAGCCATTACAAACCCAACAGTGCTGACAGGAGTAAGGGTTCAGTCCAGGCCAAGGCACTCCAGCCCAGCTTGCCAAACTTGGAATTGTCTCCATACAAACCTAAGCAGCCTCTTACCTTTCTATCTGATGGGCTCTTAATTCAGTTTATCCCACCCTCACCCCCATCTCCCACACGTGATTAGACAGTTGTAATGTTATGTTTTTACTTGCTATAAAATACCATAGCTGTAACAGCAGTGAAAAGGCTGGAGAGAATTCAGGACAAGAACTGAGGATTTAAGATAAATGCCTGGTTAATTGTCATTAATAAAATACCCTTCACAGAGTGGCAAGTTTCTGTATGCTACTTATCACGTGAACTTTCCTTGAAAACAAACAACCGCTAGCCCCCTGTGGACTTTTCCAACAGTCACAGAAGATATCTAATGAGGCAATGTTTAAGAGACCTAATTATAAGAAAAAATAAACCTTGATAACCATCTTACCCACGTACAGCTCCAATATGACTCAGAGTTTATTTTAATAATCCTCACAGGTTAACACAGCACAGTCCAAGCCGCACTGCAGCAATGCAGCTACTGAGAGATCATGAAAAGGAGCTGGAAAGTCACCCACAACAGGATGCCTGACCAACAGAGGTGAAAGACCAGAGACATGTCATGGAGGGCTGAAAATAGCAGCCTTGAGAAAGCAGGGCTTTGCATTGCAAACCAGTATCATTATATCAATTTTGGCCACTTTGCTCTGATCACCTGTGTCAACAAGGCATTTCCTCTGTTCTGTACCTTGAGCCACATTGCTGCACCTGCCCTTGAGGGAGGAGTTATTGGATTAACCCAGCTTCCTCTTATCTGTGTTTACTCACCAAAACTACTCTGCAGAGAAAACTCCCTGAATCAGTCCCGGAGCTGCAGTTTCACTCATATGCAAAAACCCAGATGTAGCATTAAACATGCAGAGGCTAAAAAAAAAAAAATTAAGAAAAAAAAAATGACCTCATTGTGAGTAACCACCACAAGTCAAGCTGGGTGAAGTCACTGGGGATTTTTCTTTCCAGCACACCCACACCGCTGGGACTCTTTAGAGGGACAGACACCTGCAGTGATACTGGGCACAGGCAAACCTTTCTTCCCCACTTTCCCTTAACTGGGGGAGAAGAAGGTGGGTAACCGACATAACAGACAAGGGAACAGGTTCAGACATGTTACTTTTGTTGCCTGCGCTGGGCCAATAGCAAAACAAAATTTTAAAAAAAAAAAGGTTGAGTCATAAGGAATTCTGCTTCCTAGCACCACTGCTGGCTCTGTTCCAAACCCATGACCCTTACAAGATGTCACCATAGGATTGCTAGCCAAGCTGCTGGAGTCACTGAAGCAAGAGAGAGAAGTCCCCAGATTTCCTACTGCGCATAATTTTGTATAGCGTGAGCTAACCATAAACCCCCTGAGATACCTCTTGGTTTTCATCTTAAAATGGGCCCCCCAAAAAAAAACAACATAAGAAAATATAAATAAATTTTAAAAAATAAGTGAAAACCACACAACCTTTCGCTTTAAAGCAAATAAATCCTTATGGCCAAAGATATCAGGCCTCAGCAACATTTTGGTACATAAACCAGCCATTCACTCCAGAACTAGAAATAAAACCTCAGGGCTGACTGCCCAGTTACTGAGATGGAGTAAGATGCAGTTCCTAATGAATCTTCCCACCAAACAATCGGCTTCTTCAAGGTGAGCAGAGATTTCAACTGAAGTATAAACAGGAAACTGTTTAATGACAATCTCAGAAGGTTAGATAAGAAAACAGGTGCCAAAGTACCTTATATTTATCTACTTGGCTTTCACCTGCAGAAACTTGTCGCCACTTACTGCTTTCTTTGTGGACCTTTAATGACCCACCCTATTGCTTACAGAAGCTTTCACCTAAATCATTTTGCGTTCAAGAACTGTAAACTATCTACTTGTGAAAAGCATGAAAATGCTCTCCTTGAAGGCAAAGGAAGATGGCCATTTCTCTCGCCTATAAATGGTATTTTCCCTCTGCTGAGGCCATTCTCTAATAACATTAGCCTGTACTTATCTCAAAAACAGTGACTTGCACCTAAACACGGGAAGCCAAAAGTCATTCATTCAATACATCTGCTGAACCTTTAACATACTGATTTCTAAGGGGCAGAGTTCTCTTCGCAGCATCCTGAAGCTCAGGAAGCTCTCATAGTGGCATAAGGGCTAATTCAAAATTCAGCAAAGGCAAAGCATACTGATCTAAGTTTAAAGTTACATCTTGTAGCTTTCCAAGCCCTTGTGCCATTTCTGCTGACAGATGAGTAAACCTGGGCAAAACCAGTCTACACCCACTAGAATGCCAAAGCACATATTCGAAGAAATGTGCCACCATTTACCAAAAGCAGGCAGCAGAGTAGGGTATCAGCACACTGAAACATTTTCTCAGCCTATATTTCTAAGTACTTACATCAGTAATTCTGAAGTCCCCTTCTTCTATCAAGTGGAAAATTTCTGAGATTCCAGAGGCCCACACGTGACTTGGCTAGAAAAATGCAAGGCCCAACCCTTTAGCACACAGGCCACCCACATGAAGAGATCGCTCACAGGACCTGGGAGTCTGAACTCTCAAGCAAATAAAGAGTTTGATCTTGGGCAAGTATAAAAGAGCTCAGAGTCACATCTAGGGAGTCAAACAGATGTGATCCGAATACTTTGTCCCTTTGCTGCTAAGGTTTTGTGATAGAAGATGGTGATCAACATTGAAGAATAATTCTATAATGGGAAAGTAGAGTGGTGGCATAGGTACACTGGAATACTAAACATTTTGACTTGTAGGGGAAGAGGTGATTGTTCCCACTCGGGCAGTGTTCCAGGTCAGGTTGGATGGGGCTTTGAGCAACTTGGTCTAATGGAGGGTGTTCCTGCCCATGGGAACTAGATGCTCTTTAAGGTCTCTTCCAGCACAAACCATTCTTGCATTCTACAGGAAAACACAATTTCTCACCAGGGGAAGGAAAGTTAGAAGTCAAAAAGAGTAGTTGAAAAGCAAACAACACTTTCAAATAAAACCTGCTGAATTGAGACATTCTCCATACCTAGAACATACAATGTATCTAAGATGTTGTGATGCTTTTGTACCATATCATTTTCTGGTTGTCGGCAAGTTTACATAGCTGTAAGGCAACAGTTTTCCCCGATAAAATCATTCAGCAAGCACATTTCTGGTGATTCACTCGACTTCTAAAATAAACACTATCACAGCTGATTATAAGCACTTACCCATGCTGTAACTGCTGTCATGTTCAGATACACAGAAATATAACACTACCTTCAATAACAACACCAAGAAAATGACATTAGTTTTCTGAGTCAAGCAAGGTCTTACTTTCAGCTTGGGGGCATTCATCTGTCTGCCTGTAATATGGGAACTTTTGAATGTCATCTCCAGGCAAGCCCAATGTTCAAGAGAAGTTCTACAAATCAAAGCACAGACCATATGATTTTGATGACAACCCATTCACCCAGAGACAAAAGTGCAGGATGCGTGCAATCCCTCACCAAACCAACACCTTTATTTCCCCCTGCAATGGCTTATATACTGAAAAATAACAGTTGCTATTAACCATCTGTTTCTCACCCCATTACAGCTAAAATGTGGGCAACTGAATAATTTTCTTCTTCTTGCTCTGCCTGGGAGATAAGACTGGCAGGAAGAAAAAGCATATTCCCAGCTCCTAGCACAGGAACAAATAAGGCACCTCCAGCAAATGAGAGGGAGATGAGAAAAAGATTTTTAAAAAACACAAAACTATTTCCTTTTAGAGATGGAAATGGAGATACTCTAAGCATAAGAGGGCAAAACTGTGGCCAGCAGTAACACCTGAAGGAACAGTAGTTGGGAGAAGAGCCCAGAGAGCCTACAGTGGGCAAAAGCATGATACAAGGATTCCTCAGTGTCTTCAGTTCATTTGGGGCTGCAGAATACACACCACATAGTGATTTCCAACAATATCCCTAATATTCCATGTTAATAGGGCTCCTCTGACAGCTTGAGAACTTTTTACAAATGGGGTTTGGTGAAAGAGCTGTGTTGAAATGAATTCATGAGGGACACTGGACTTAGTGTGTGTCATGAAGAGCACTGCAGAGGCAGAAAGAGGTGGATCAGGCAAAGGTACAGGCTGACTGTCACACCTGGGGATAGCCAGGGAGCACGGTGTTGGTCTGCACGTACACATCTGAGGGCAGGTGCTTGCTGATAAAGAAGCAGCATTTTTACCTCAGGGTAGCTAACATGCACACCAACTACCTTGAGATGAATAGTGACGATGAGGCACTTCAAGTTTTGCCATGAGGTGACTTGCCAGGGTGAGTGTTGTACCCCTGCCTGGGGTTGACCTGAGGGACTTTACCTCATGGTAAAACTAATGTGTTTTGCCTTCACTGAGCTTTTTTATTCAGACAGTTGACATGTACCTTTGTTACCCGGAGGAAAAACCACTCAGGTTTTTCTGACAGTGATAAAACGATGATTCACATCTAGGTGCCCTGTTCAAGAAACTGAAACTATTTTGCACTGGCTCTGGATGTCATTAGTACATTTCTTCACTGAATTTCACTTGAAAGCAAATAATTTGACTGACACAGATGCATATGTGCACCAGACAAGCTTCTGCAAAGAATTTTTTCATGCACTGCAAATTTGCTCTTCCCTGTGGAATAGACTCCACACTGGAGTAGCTGGTGAAGAACTGCAGTCCATGGAATGGACTCACATTGGAGAATTCATAGAGGACTGTCTCATGTGGGAGGGACCCCATGCTGGAGTAGGGGCAGAGTGTGAGAAGTCCTCCCCCTGAGGAGGAAGGAGCAGCATCGACAACGTGTGATGAACTGATCACAACTCCCATTCCAGGTCATCCTGTGCTGCTGGGAGAAGTGAAGTTGAGACCTGGGAAGAAAGCAGGGGTGAGGGAAGGTGCTTTAAGATTTGGGTTTATTTCTCGCTGCTCTACTCTGTTTTGATTGGGTAACAGTTTTTTTCTAAGTGGAGTCTGCTTTGCCCATGCTGGTAACAGGTGAGTGATCTCTTCCTGTCCTTATCAAAGGATCCTTTCATTGTATTTTGTCTCCCTTGGCCTATAGAGTAGGGAGAGTGACAGAGCAGCTTTAGTGGGCACCTGGCTGGAGGCCAGGGTCAAACCACTACATTACATAGATCTGCAGGTACTGAGCAAGCAGTGCAGTTTTGATTTCTGCACACAAACTTTTCACCATGTCACTGTCTTGTAAACAGTTAAGAGGAAATTACTACAATACATAGTTTTTACCACCATTACTCTGGAGGAATAACCCATATTCTTATTTTAATTTAGAATAAACCTTATTGTTCAGCATTTAAAAAAAAAGAAGTCAACATGCAGGTGAAAACCCTTTCATGCATATACAACCCCTTATTATTCTGCTCATGTGCCAGTATCGTAACATACTCAATAAACACTTATTAAACCTTTCACAAGTGTTAATTATTAAGAAGCAAGCTGATTTTTTTTTGCACAAAGTCCATATTATTAAAACATTATCAGAAGCTTCCACACTAAACTAATTGGGGATTATTTTCATACTCCTTGCATTACCCAATACATATGCTGGGCAATAACTGGAAGCGCTTCAGGGTAGGAACTGGCTCTTCCTTTTTTAAGAAATGCCAGTAGATAGAGATTTTTGCTCCTAATTCACTGTGAACAATGATCAGTGACAACTATTAGCAACCTTAATGATTTGTAAATGCTCCTTTACAAAGGATTTGAGAGGTCTGTTAACAAAAAGTCTTTTAATTAAAGCAATTTTGGCCTTTCTGTAGAAATACAACATAGGAATTGGACTGCTGCTTTTAATGTGGCTCCTTCGACCAGGCGAGATACAACAGGCCGGTCAAGTTTCCTCTGACATTCTTTCACACTCTCCTGCCCCAGTAAAATGACCTTCCCCATTCTGCAGTACCACAAGCAGCTGGAGGATGGATACAACTAGTGGCTTCCCCCATTGCAAAACTAAAAGGTTGTGTATTTGTACATCGCAGTCAGAAACACTCGACATGTCTGCTAGAAGTGTTTTATACTCAGTGGTAGATAAACTCCCAACTGATGCCCCTGGCATTTCCCACCAGACAACAGAATACATCTGCAGACACATCCTAGCCAAGACCCAACAACTCATGTCTGCCATGCATTGAGTCAGCCACCATTGAGTGAGCCTATCCCCTTTGCATGGCCACGTTAGGACTTCAAGCAGCAAATCTCCAGGAAGCTGGGTGGTATGGCAGAAGTTAAGCAGGTATACACAAACACAGCTTTGGGGCTAGATTCTCTCAGCTCAAAAGACTAAAGCATTCCAGGCTTTCAGCCACAAGTAGTGCAGCCATGCAGGCATAAAACCCACCTTCTTGTCCATCTCTCAAAGCACTTCAAAGATCCAGAGCATTATCACAGCTAATTAATTTATTTTCATTACAGAACAAGGTTATGGATTATATGCAAAGACAATATTAGCAACCAATGCGATATCAACACAGTAAAATATGGCCTAGGTTTTCTGTATTTCATAGGTTTTGGTCATCTTTCCAAACCTTACTGTTCTGATAGAAGAGATAAGAAAACTATTTTCCTGCTTAGAGCCAAGATTCTTAATGCCATTACCTTAATGAAACATGAAATATTCCAAGAATCACACTAAAAATGAGAAGAGACAGTAACTGACAATCTAAAGGAAGACCAAATCTGCCATGTCACATCAGGTCAACCACTCAAGTCCAGCATCCCACTCCTAGCAGAGGCATATAATCACTACCTCAGGTTTAGAGAAAGACAAGAACCCCATAATGCACCTGGCCAATTATGAAATACTGTACATGGATAATGGAAAATCCTTCCTGATCCCTACAGAGACTAGCCAATGTCCTGAAATACGAGACTTAATTAAGCTTGTCTTATTACTTAAAATGTTACAACTGTTCATAACATTTTTAGGCCCTTTTCAATCCAGCACCGCATTCACATTTTACAACCAACCATGGCACGAAGTCCACCAGCTCAACCTCAGGCTGTGAGGTTCCTTCTGTGGATTAATGAAATTTACTGGCCCTTTTGCCTCATTTTCTTAATGCAAAGCCATACCAGCCAGAAATGTATGGGTTTTCTGATGATGTCACCTACCTCAGTCAGTCACCCCTGAGTTCACATGACTGTCAGCCTGGTCATAGAGCAGGGTGGGTGAAAGAAGGAAAGTCAGTTTAGATGGTGCACCAGAACTAGTGACACAGGCCCTTCTCAGGCTTGCTCAGGACACACCGAGTCTGCCTGGATGAGAAAAATTAGGATTATATCCCTAATTGAACTATTATTAATTTTTAAAAATAATTATATTACTGTTACTTTTATACACCCTCTGGAACATCCTCTGCTTTCTGCTTCTGCAATCTCACAAAAATTCACTGTGAACATGTTGAAAGGAGCAGATAAGAGAGAAATGCAAAACCTTAGGCCCAACTATAAAGAGAAAAGGAAGGAAGGAAGAGGGAAGGCTACAAGTTAATAATTGTTAAGAATCTGAAACCTACAGTAAAGAGGGAAATAGTTTTGTTCTGTTAAATAAACACCTTACTAATGACAGGGTCTCCTGCCCATTTCTCACAATCCTCTACATAAATTAAAATAAAAGAACTTGTAGGTTCAGCCTGTGCCTTGAGCAGTCAGTTCTGAAGAAATTTACTTCCTGAGGGGAGGAAAAAGGGGAACTGAAGGAGAAATCAATTTAGAGAAGAAAATGTTGCAGTTTTGGAAATTCTACTTTCTGAAATCTCTCTATACCTCATAATGGAAACTCCTGAGTAAGGCAAGACCCTTGGCAATGCCAGTTAACAATCTGCCCCAACCATAGCTGGAACTCTGCAGACCCAGTGAGGCCAGAACCCCTGCAGCCCACCAGCTGGCTGCATGGGCCACATTTGAACAGGAAACACTTTTCCACAGGGAAAACTGAATTTTACCCTGGATTTTTATATTATTGTTATAATTTTGAAGGAATTGGTTTCTTCCTATAAATCTGTATGACTGAGAAGCAGCATATAAAGAAAACAAGAGTGAGTTCAGAAGAAGGCCACCAGGGCTCAAGCACTTGCCCAGCGAGCAGAGGTTGGGGCAGGTGGACATGTTCTGACTGCAGAAGAGAGAGCTTTGGGGGGACTAACAGCAGCACACACACCTTCCCCCCCTCCCCAACCTCCCCGCCCCATGCTTATGAGGAGGTTATTAAGGAGATGGAAGCAGGTTCCTGACAGGGGTGCATAGTGGGAGGACAGAGTGCAAGTTGTAAGATGAGTTCAGAATGGATCTGAGGGAAAAGATTTTTTTCACAATTAAAGTAGTAGAAATCATGCAGGGGGACAAGTTGCCCGAAGAGGTCATTCTTGGGGGTGGGTTTTCAATACCTGACTGGACAAGGGCTAAGCAACCCACTGTTATCTATAGGCTAGCTCTACTTTGAGCAGAAGGTTTGACAAAAGACCTCCTAAAGTCCCTTCTGACCTTAATTATCCATTGATCTTAAAATTCTCAACCTGCTCTACCAAACATAGATTTAAGAACGGAACCATTTAGAGCTCATTCAGTCATTCAGGTGCAAATTACATCATCCCCTTCCATCGCTTCTAAATTGTGTTAGAAATTATTCAGTGTATCATCACCCGTTGATGCCTCTTGATCTGCAGTCTGTGTGACTAGAGAGCTCATCAAGTACTTCTGTTATCTGACACTTGTTTATAAACATTTCTACAGCATTCACAAATGCTGTGCAAACAGTGCACTAACCATAATGAATCAAGGTTCCCAGAACATCCAGAGCACAGCCTGCAGCCACCGACTCCCTGCAAGGTTTGGAGAGGCTCCATCCCTTCCTTTTAGTTGTCTTCAACAACAAAGGATGTTACCTGTGATACTGACAGGTATCTCACTCTCTCTGCCGCACAGGATGTTATCAGTAGGCTTTACCTTACTGTCCTTAGTTAGCTAACTTTGAGGAGCAAGTGGAGGAAACAGGGCAATCCTTTTTAGGCACTAAATACTTTTCTTGCTATTAGCATCAGGCTTGTGAAATTCGTGGATATCAATCAATCAATCAATCAATCAATCAATCAATCAATCAATCACATAGTATCTAATGAAACATAGAATTTGACAAGCTTTCAGCAGCCTTGATTGAGATCAGCTTCTGAAATGAGGACACTCAGCACACAACAGTGAATACATTGGTCCTGAGGTCATTAAAGCCCAACACCAAGTATATGAAGTCACTGCAAAGATTTTAATAAAACTTTACAGCCCTTTGAGCATCCAAACAGAGCAGGAACAGCAGATTGCTGTGATTTTCCCTGTTTGGCAAAGCAACACGTCAAGAATAGGAATCCAGGGAACAACAAATGTAAAGCCTACAGACTTTTGTCTGTCCTATATAGCCACGATAACTGAGCACATCACACTCTTCACTGTACTGATCCCAGTAACACCTCTGCAAAGTAAACACAACAGCCCTGTTTTACAGATGCTGAAGTGAGGCACCAGAAAATTTGCATGGAGAATTGAATCCATATCTCCGAAATCCCAGGTGAGTGTCCAGACCTGGCAAACACTGTTAACATGTATTTTCTTACAAAAATTAAGGTGTTCTCATCCTCAGAAAAGGTCTGCAAAGGTTTTCAAAGGCTTATTTTTCTCTCAATTTACCAAGATTTCACTATGTTAAAATTTAGACAAGCATGTGACTGAAATGTAACCCAATAAATATTCAATCTAGATCACTTTTGAACACCATCAATTCATATTTTTAAAAAATTTTTAATTGTATGTGCTTTTTCTACCTTTTTATTTCCATTTGTGAACAGCAAGAATAAACCTTTGCTTGTTGAATAATGCAGAGTATGAGGTGGTGGTGTCTAGAAACTGCAAGATTAGACAAGTAAAATCTACCACAACACCTGCTGCTCTTCTAGATGCCCCACACGCAGCATTTTTAGCAATAATTACTGAGTCAAGAGATGTCTAATTAACACTTAGTCCTTGTGCTTTCCGAGTCTGACCCAGGTGCAGCAGTGAATATACTCGCTGAAGTTTCAGTTTTCGAGCTTTCTGGTTTTAATGAAAAAACCCTATTTTTCTGTCAAACAACAGTTTTAATGGAAGGGTTTTTTGAGCAGTCCCATTGCCAAGAGCTCTCAAGCCCCATTAATTCACCAAGTAAGGGCATTTAGTATCTCTAAGTGCTCGATACTTTTGTACTTGACCCTCTGGGATCAACATAACACGACACTTAGAGCCAGAAAAGTAGTTCCAAGTAGCACAAACCCTAAAAGTGTTGATTCACATTTGCTGGCAGATTTAACTGGGATGGATGAAGCATTTACCGTTGCCAGCTGTCGCCTCTGTCCCTCTGTTGGAAGCTACCATCCCAGGGACAGTTTAGCAGAACAAGTATCCCCTCTTGAGTCAGCAGGGTTTACAGCCTGAAATCAGCAGGAGCTCACATGAGATCGGCAGGCAATAAGCTCCCCTGGCCAGGAGCAGGCACACGTTCAGGTTCTGCCAGCCCTGTGGCAAGGCAGCATCCCAGCAGAGGGTGGGGAAGAGAGCTGGGAGCTGTTTCTCCTTCAGCTATCTCTGACTGAACTCTGTCACCAAGCACGAGTCAACACCCCAAAGCCGCTTAGCTGGCTGCGAGCGTATAGTGCTGCTGGTTTATAAAAAGGAACGACCCTATAAAAATAGTTAGGGCTCAAACTTTCAGTGTGCACATCTGTTCTTGGAGACGGGCTCTAAGGTCACTTTGAATCATGGAATGAAATATACAGCTAGTGAAATCCAAGAAAAATGACTGCCTTTCCCCTTGTGTCTGAACTTTTATCTGCTCATCTGAACATTTTGCAAAAACCAACAGAAAACCTATTACAAAGATTGCTGGTGCATGAAATGATTGAGAAATACTTGCAGTTTGAAAGCAGTTTCACTTCCTGCCTGATACCACAAAGAAGCTTTTTAATAAAGTTAACATCACTGTTATTTGTCTAACATCTATGTACTTATATTGCCTATTTTAGATTTCTTGAATACTTACATTTAAAAAAAAAAGGCTCCTAAAGCCTGAAGTTCATGTTTTTTTCATTGTAAGCCACATTGCTGATAATGTAATAATGTTTCTAATAACAATGCTTGGAGCTTGCACTGTAAAGCAGCTTTCATCCAAATATTTCAATGCAGGCTACCAATTTTAGTTAAGGAACCTAAATATATACATACCATTTTACAGCTAGGCAGACTGAAAGGATTTGTGACCCTCTTTCCTCAAGTATAGAGGGTGAAAAACTAGGTTGTGGAGTCCTGAATTTAAAATACCCCAGGAACCATTAAACTATACTGCCTGTGCAACACCTATTCACAGTAGCTAAGCTCCAGAGCTGGTAGAATACTAATTAAATTAATTTTGCAAATGCTTCTGTGCTGCTATTTGTGAGGTTGTGTTCCAGTATGCAGACAAGCTGTTAGATAGTCATAAAATACATTTGTGAGTCCTGAAAGTAATGAATTTCGGCATGAATAACTAGCTAAAGACTGTCCTATGAAATAAAAATCATAACAAAAAGCTATCGTATGTTCCCTACTATTATTTTTGGTTACTTAAAATGTTTCAACTACCCACTCAAAAAGCCACGTGACCAATATCATAATCTTGCAGGCTATGTCTCTTTCTAGAAACTCCTTGCACTGCAGCCAGAATAAAAAGGCTAAATTTGCTCACTACAGTTTTGACCAATGGAGTCAAATACAAAAGCAAATACCGTTCTGACCCACAAGGGAATTGCCACGGGGATGACTGACCAAGAGTTCTTGCTTTTTGGTCACAAGGCAGGTCACTGGTTTCTATGACAGCCTCTTCCAAGGTTGTGGTAGCACAGCAATTACTCGATTAACATCACATGGCCGATCTTTGCTAACACGGTGATACTTCAGCCCATGTTCTCCGCTGCATCAAAGGTCATGTTTCTTGCATCATCTTCTGAAGCTGTCTGGGGGCACCTGCTGTCTGTTGGACTTGCTGAAGCCTGGGTCAGCTCTTGCAGGATAGTGGCCAGTCCTACATAACTAAGTAATGTGACACACACACGCTAAAAGTCTTTTGTGTCTTCACCATTTATTTTCCAAAAGGGAAAGTTATATTTAATCTTAGGGGTTTTACTCTTATAGGGCTAAATGAGTTGTAAACCCCACACCAAAACACAATTCTGGTTAGTGACAAATGTGGGAAAAATGCAGTAAAATGGGGTGTGAAGTGCAGGAAGCACAGATGGTATCTGGGCAATTCATACGTGCTTCTTTCTTTCAGACAAAAATTTCTTTGCCCAGGGATAATCCCAGAGTGAGCTGAAGGGTGTGAAACCATAATGATGAGTGTATTCCTCCCATGTACATAGATCTGTATAATTTCAATCCTTCCAGTGTAGCACACTAGAAGGTTTATGCATCAGGACCTTGAAACAACTGGAAATAGCAGAAATTCTAGAGAAAAGTTTTTTCTGATGTGCAGAGGCCTCTTTCCCCTGCATGAAGTCCCCACAGCAGCTGAGGCTTCCTCTGGTCTCTGTTTCATCTCTGTTTCATCATTGCCTACTGCCAACTGCCTTCCATGCAGCACCGCAGCACGTTTCCAGGTGGGGAGTGTCACTATGGGACCTGCAGTATCCTCGATGTTGAAATTCTGCTTTTATCCTTCTTTCTTTCTTTAAGCATACCATTTTGGTTTTGGTCCCTTATCTGACCATGCACTCAAAGACACAAAGATTGTCAGGTCAGTGGAGATGGGGCCGGGCTGGCAGTAACCCTCTGTGCATGCTGCCATGCGTATGCACACACCTGGCAGGATGACCATGTTTCAAACTGTAAAAGCAAAATGCTGGCAGTGGATGGCCATTCAAGTGGAATATATAAAAGAAAACTTGGAAATCAGAGGACAAACTTTCCCTTGTTCAGTAGGGAAAAAAACCCAGACTTAATTCATAGTAAGGGACAAGGTGTTACAATGACAGCATTTATCCCTGTATGATACTTTTATTCTAACAATTCCCAGCACTTCCAGTGTCTATGCCAGTACACCTCATATACCGACATCCCTCATCCTTGCATTGCAACCCACTAACCATATTCTTACCCCAGTACCTTCATATCCACCACTCCAGCTTCTCGGAACTCTAAAAATTCCACACAGACCTATATAGAATGAACATCTAGAACATACATACCTAAGTTCCTTTTCACCCATACGATGAATGTTTAGGCAACCCTCTGCCCTGCTCTGAACCTCCTTTGCTCTCCAAATCTTCTTTCCAGCAATACCTAAGGTTTAGGACCAAACCTTCTATCTCCTTTTAGAAATAGACACAGGCACAAACTGCAATGTTTAGAGTGCTGGGAATTGCATCCCTTCATACCTAGTTTCCACTAGACCTGAGTCCTTCTCACTCAGGGTATTAGCTTGGCTTCTCAAGTCTCTGGAGCTAAGAGGTCTGGAGAAGTCAGGCTGTATTTGTTCACATTGTTTGGCTAACATATATAATGTATATTTGCACCTATTGTATGAAGAATGGATGTTACTATGTTGATGGGCACCGTAATAAATAACAGGTTACAAAGTAAAATGAAACAATCACCCATGCCATAGGCATAACAATTGGTAAACATGCTGGCTCCCTTTTTATGGAGCATTTCGGATTTTGTCTGGGTTTTACTGCACTGCAAGCAACATTTGCTTTGTGTTAGGTTACTCTTTTATTCTCTTTTAAAAGCAATGGAGATTTGTTCTATAGTTACTGAATTTTTACTCTTATATACCACTGTGCTATCCATATAAATGCAGCAAGATTAACCGTTCAAGTGTGACTAAAGCAATCTCAGAAATAACAGGAATAAAGCGATATATTCCCCAACCCCCACTTCAGCACACAAACAAAAAGTTGCTAAACAGTACAATCCGGCCAACATAGAAATCTCCAGCATTGTTCCCTTCTTGATAATGATTTAAAAGGCAGAAAAATTGGAAAATGTCGGAGAAAAAAAAGAAGGCATAGACAGTTATAAGGACAAAGAGACATTCTCACATAGTGCATTTTATCCAATTTCCAAAGCTTTTTCTGGTATATTCCAAACACCTCCTCATTGATTCAACTAACAGGGGGAATCACAGTCTATTGATCCAGTTAGCATAGATGCAGTATGTATGGGAGTATGCAGACACATATTCAACATGTTTTGGAAACAACAGTAGTTTTCAGTACATCACCCTTCTCAACAGGGCTGTAGCAATGCTGCCAATTGTGCTGCAGTTTAATATAGATTTCCTATGGAAATTAATTCCACATGCTGATGGCTTACTAGCTAATGCCTACGAGTAATTCATTTATCTGTTTTGCATTTATCGACTGTCAATTTCGTAGAATACCCCCCACATTCTCATGTTATGAGATGGTGCATAGTACTTGTTTCCTTTACTCAGTAGTTTCCAATAACTGTCTTACGCTTCTCAAGGAAATTTTACAATGTTTTAAATGTCTTTTTATATAGACCTCTCAACTAGGATCATTACAGTCTTACTTAGTCTATTTAATTTCATTAAAAGTTTGTGAAGCAATAAAATATTATCGGTAAGCTCCTAAAATGACAATGCATATTATTAATATTTTTTGTATCAATCTGTTTCTTTTCAGATAAAAAGCAGTCATTAGGTAAAAACCAAGAAACATCATTGTTAAAATGAGAGAGGAAGAGTTGTGTATTCACTTTCTCTACGTGAGCTCATGCATTTCTGTAGGACTGACAAAGTGCTTTAAGGCTATGGTTTGGTCCGAGATCTAGTTTCTCCAGGAAAGCATTGTTAACCAAAGCTGGCTCTTCTTACTCTGCTTTTTACTCTACTCCAGCAAGACTTCACCTGGGAGACTTGCAGCTTAGAAACAGCCTGAAGTCTTACATTAAGCAAGCATATCTAGGGAGACCTATTTCCCTTCTGTATTATCAGCACTCTTCAAGTACGTGATAATTATAGGTCAGGGCCTGATTCTCATCTTACCACAACAATAGCGAAACTCTATTAAATGTCCACTGAGTTGCTCCTGATACAATAGAGATTTCCAAATCCTACAATCAGTTAAGATAAATATCACTGTTTTGTGAATGACCTTGTGTGGATATTGATGACCATATGTTTGAATTCTAAACATGCATCCTGGACAACAAACATCAGCACATTTTTTTCAAACAAATTGTGAAAGTGGTTTAGTTAAAAGCAACATTTGGTAAAAAGTCCTTTAGTGGATGAATTTCTGCACTTAACCGAAAGCAAGAAAACAATTGTTTCCTGTAATTGGACAGTTTGATTAGAGGCAGGTGGTGCAGAGCTGAGAAAACTGGAGCCACAAAGCCAATTTTAGCATCACACATATTTCCTTTAGGATCCAGAAGCATAACATGTAAATTGCTCTCTCCCCAACCCCCCTAGAAAAAAAAAAAAGTAGTAAATTTAGTTCCTTTTTATTATCCCTTCGAGTACTCTATCCATAGTAGGAGTTTGCAGCTCAGAAAGATGTGCATACTTGATGTTCATAACACACAATGTACACAGCTATAGAAAGAGCATAGATGTAAGAGAAAAAACAAAAGTCTTTAAGATTTCCTTGAAAAGGCAGGCAAGAGATGTGGTGAGGATTTGTTCTTGTACACCCCAATTCAAACAACAGACCTTCACTAAACCATTATCAATGCTAGCTGTATTATTTAGAATTTGTACTACTGGTATACCAAGGAGTCCAGTGATGGATCCCTGCGCTGGGCACCATACAAAAGAAGCATCTTTGACTGTAATGAAATTAAATTTCAATTAACTGTTGATGAAATTTAAGTGGGTATCAATCTCAATTACTGCAGATGTAAATACAGTAACTAGGTCTACTCAACCAGCCTCAACACAAATTATGCCAGACACCATATTTAATCAAGGAGAAACTAAAGTCCTGCCATGGGATAAGAAACAGGGTGACCATTTTATACACGGCAGATTTAAAATATACAGAATAGCTACGACTGAACTGAGATACAATTTTTTCTTCTTCATAGCCCATGTCATGTTCATCATTCATATAAGTATGGTTTAAACAACGGAAGGATAAAAAACCCAGCAACAAATTTGCTGTGGGTGTAGACCAACACGTAACTTTGGTCAGTAGTCAGTGCAAGAAGTAAGTCTGAACAAAAGAAACTTGCTCCTCCAAGGATGACAACACACCAAGGATTGCCAGTGCCACCAAACCTCTCTGGAAGCTGACTCCTCATGCAGTGAGATGGGAGATGCTTGTCACTCCCGTTCTGACGTGGTACAGAGGACGTGATCTCATCCCACCCGCTCAACTGAGAGCCCGCTGCACATCTCAACAGCAAGTGAGAACAGAGAAGCAATCCAAGAGGCACTGTGTTCACAGCACTTCTCAGCTGGGCCCTGTGCGTGGGAGGAGGAAGCCGTCTTGGTTAGCTGTCACCCAGAGCGACTGTGAGCGATTGCACACTCCCACTCCCACCACCTGCATCCTACTCAAGCGAGCTACACCTCTGATCTGGACTCAGACACTACGTGAGCGCAAATTCTCCTCCCCTGCACTGCTGGGAAGGGGATGGGGAAGGCCCATGCGAACGGCAGCACTAAACCACTAAGCACTGTGGGCAACATAGAGGCAGGAAGGAGCTGAGCTTCTCAAGTGCATGGCAAAACTTGCAAGGGCTACTACTCCTCAGCTTGTGAAACTTATGTACATAGTTCACAGCTGGACGTGCTGTCCCCACCTACCCTCAAGCACCAGAGCACCTCTGGGCAAAGCTTCATCCAGAAGCACTGCCTTGTGAGGTACCTCGATGAAACAGAGACAAAGTTAGATGTGTCAGCAGTATGGTAACAGGGACAGCTGACACTCATACAAAATACAGGAGGGTGATATGCAAGAAAGGTAAGTGGCACCACTTAGATATGTGATGGGGCAGAATGAACTGCTGCTTGCATGAGAGATGACTGACACACAGATATATACTAGTACCATTAAAATAGCAGTATTTTCATAAGGAAGATAAGTACTGAAAAATACCTTTACTGTACTGGGCACAAACATAGCTTCAATCAACATCAACCTCACTTGACCACTTCACCTGTTTTTCCCCTCAGAGGGATATTCATGGTGGGCAATACCAAGCATACTTACAGGGCAAGTGACTTTTTGCACAAGTACTTGCACCTTTTAGACAAGGGTAACATGCTTTATATTCACAGAATCATACATAGAATTGTCTTGGTTGGAAGGGACCTTTCAGATCATCAAGTCCAACTATCAACCTAACCTGCCAAAACCACTACTAAACCATGTCCCTAAGCACCACATCTACATATCTTTTAAATATCTCCAGGGATGGTACCTCCACCACCTCCCTGGGAAGCCTGTTCCAGTGCATAGGAAAAACTTCTTCATAGAGAAATTCTGTTGTTAACATCCAATCTAAACCTACTAAACCCACCCTGGCACAACATGATGCCATTTCCTCTTCTCTTACTACTTCTCACTGGGGAGAGAAGGTCAGGCCCCACCTGTCTACAATATCACTTCAGGTAGTTGTAAAGAGCAATAAGGTCTCCCCTGAGCCTCCTCTTCTCCAGACTAAACAGCTTTTAGTTCCCTCAGACGCTCCTGATAACACTTGTCTTCCAGTTCCCTCACCAGCCTCATTGCCCTTCTCTGGACACACTCCAGCATCTCAATGTCTTTCCTGTAGTGAATCACCCAAACCTCAACATAACTGAAGGTGGGGCCTCAGAAGTGCTGAGTACAGGGGGGAAATCACTGCCTAGTCCTGCTCACTACACTTAATACAAGCCAGGATGCCATTGGCCTTCTTGGCCACCTGGGCACACTGCTGGTTTATATTCACCTGTCTGTCAATCAACACCCTCAGGTCCTTCTCTGCCAGGCAACTCTCCTACCACTCTGCTCCAAGTCTGCAGGACTTACTGGGGTTGTTGTGTCCCAAATGCAAGACCCAGCACTTGGCTTTGTTGAACCTCATCCCACTGGCCTTGACCAATCAATCCAGCCTGTCCAGATCCCTCTGTGGGGCCTTCCCAGCCTCAAGCAGATCAACACTCCCACCTAACTTAGTGTCAGCTGCAAACTTGCTGATAATGCTCTCGATCCCCTCATCCAGGTCATTGATAAAGATATTAAAGAGAACTGTCCCCAGCACAGAGTCCTAGGGAACAGCACTGGCGACTGGCCACCAACTGGATTTAATTCCATATTACACCCTCATTATTTATAAGTTAGACTTAGTAATAACATAAGAGTAAGGGACAGCAGACATTCCAAAAATTATCTTTGTTAAAGAAAATTACAAATTCTGAGAGATAGAAGTGAGGTTATATGACATCCAGAAATGCCTATGTGTCTCTGACACAGCTCAGTGGTCAGCACTAGTAACTTGTTAATTCTGGCTCAAAATATTCTCTGGCTTTTTCTTAGTTGTCCAAAAATTGTTTTTACTTTGGACATTCATTCTTCCAGAGCAGTCAAACCACGGTCCAGCAAGATGACTGCCAAACCCATTATCCATACAGCTGTGATCAGACGCAAGGATTTGACATTACAGGAGCAGTTTTTACCAGCATGGGAAAACAAGCACTTTTTGAGCATTCCCTGGAGCTCACACCTCCCTACGCAAGTCTCTGTGAGAAAGGGTCAGTTCTGATCATAACATTCTGGACACTTGTCTGGAAGAGGCTCCCTAAAACTAGGAATCAGCTTCTGAGCACTGAACAAGCTTAATCACTCTGTGTTACATTTACAATATCCAGTTGTTCTGTAAGGTTTCTAAGTTAAATTCTAATAAGAACATCAGTCAATCTACTGAAATTCTTTGCATTTCCTCAGAGAAGTCAAAACCAAACAGATTCACTTTTCTAGACATAGTATTTCTCATGTAATGATGCTGACTATGAATAATCAGATGACAGTGTTTAAGCTGTATCACTATATTCTTCTTGAGTTTTTACAGCACCTTCCCCATGTCTATTGTCTCTTTTCACCCTACAGTATTTACCTAAATGATGCATAAACATGGGAACACTATGTACGCTTGTGCAATTGCTAGATGGACAGAATTGGAATAAAGTCAACACAGATTTTAAAGATGTTTAGGCATTTAGCTCCCACGGCATTAGAACAAGACATCTCACAAAATCTGGTTATTAGACTGGGACTGGAACAGAACTGCATTCCTCTGTACAGCTGGAGTCTGATGGTCATGTCTGAAAAGGGCCTTTATCCCTAAAGCGGAGAGAAAGCAGGCGCAAATCAGCTGGAGTTAAGGTCAACAGCTATGGCGAAGGAGGATGAACTGCCATCCCTGTTTTCCTAAATCTCTAGCAATTTCCAGTCCAAGCAGACCTCTTCCAGGAGCAACCAACACTGCAAAATGCAGCCTCTTCCCTAATCTACAGTCTTTCACTTGTTGTACAACCCACATTTCTTGGCCCATCCTGTTGCAACAAGCATTCTACAAGACACACTAATAACAAGAAAACAATGCTACTGAAACAGGTCCCTCCAAGACACACTTCTTCTCCCAGGAGGAGAGGCTGAGTGCGCTACGACCACATAGCTGATGTTACTGAAGGTGCTTTGATACTCCAGCGATGAGTGTGGTGCAGAAACACGCATAAAATAGAAACCACCCAGCTGACAATACTCTGATGTATTTTGAGTTTCTCTACGTTATCACTGGTATCAGTCTTCTAGCGCCTCACAGTTTTCTTCTGTTGTCCCATTTGCCTCAGAATTCAGAGAAGCTGGTTAACAAGGCATGGGTTATATCGACCTTGAGAAATTGAGTTTTCAGGCATTTCTATTTCATGATCACCTGTGCAGGTCTGATCCTGATCTTCTCTAGTAATTCTCTTTTCTCCCTTGGGAAATTTCTGCCATCTGTCCTCTTATTCCTTTCTGAAAGTGGAGGCAAAAATATAGCTTTTAGCAACATCCTTAGTAAATTATTTTACTTTCTCTCACAGGCCCCATCATCTCTTTCAGGAGCCTGTTATTCAAATACACTGCAAGAAAATACATTTAATTATCTTTAAAAGTGAGCAGAGGTTTCAATTACCAGTTTCATTCTTGCCCACTGCATATATTTATTTCAAACACTTAGGCACATTTCTTTTCATTCTCTTCTCTATTTCCATTCATTCTTTCTGTAGTGGATTGTCATCTAACGTAGAGCATTATAACAGGGCTCTGTTGTTCTAATTCAGCTGCTCATCCCTCAAACTTGCAGTGTGACCTTGTGTGTGCCAGAAAGCCTCAGTAAGCTTCAAGTTTCCTACCTCTAAAAACAATGTTGTATGTTTGAACCATTATATTAAAATCACTCAATTTAATCAGAATAATACTATTTTATAAATGCTAAATCCTATTTCTATTTCATGACAATCATGTCAACCACATTAATAAACTACTTTGTGTTTACCTCTGGACTGATACATATGTCACAAGTGATTTTTCAGGCATTGGATTCACAGTAAATAGATAGATTTCACTTTGTGGAGATCTCCCTTGCTCTTGAACCCTTTACTCTCCTGTGTGACTTTCTCCAAAACTGCTTCATGAAACCACATGAAAACCTGCTAAAGAGAAACTGATTTTTTTTTAAGGTGAACAACAGATAATGTAAGTAACATGCCCCCATACAGTGCTAATTGTTCTTGCTCTTTAGAGGTTTCGGTAAGAGTATCTGAATGCATGCGTTTGACCAAAGCATTTTCAACATGATGTAATCACATTGAAATGGGAAGGAGCACCTAGTGTAGATAACTGGGAGATATACCCCATCTATTGATTTGTGGCTCAGAGATACAGAAAGTATATAACACTCAAATAATGTTAACAAATTAAAAATTGATACAATGTGTTTTGCTTTGGTTTGGTTGAGGTTTTCTTTTCTTCTTTTTTAAACTTCAGTATATTATTCAAATCAATTGACAGAGATGGGCTATTCTTATTTTAGCTTTGAATGGTCTCATTAACATTCAGCTCCACAAATTCTAGTTTCTTTTAGCAACACAAAAATGTCCTTCCTACTCTGAGCAACTCAACAAAACCTCATTTGGTTACTGCTGCTGGAACCTGTGTAGACACAAATCCAGGTGGCCTTTGTGCTTCATGCAGTAATTTGCTAACACCTTCCACGCATCAAGCCTTAGCTACCTTTCCATATATGCCCAAAATTCCTCTTAACATTATTTGCACGTTAGTATATTCAAGAAATACAGAATCGGACCCAAGGATAACAGAGTGTATGTAGTGCAATTTACTGGGATAGAAACATCTCAGTCATTTGTCCTTGCTTATAGAAGGTTATATTAGCTCTTCAACTCCGGTTGCTCTAGGAGACAGAATTGCCTGCCTGTTGCTTTCTACCATAGTGTCAGAAAGCATCTGCTCTGGGCACCTTCAGTAACACACATCTGTGGAAGACAGCATGTAAGGGGAAGAGTGTGAGGATTCTCATTATTCCGTTGAAATGTGAAGGCTTGATTGATGGCTTGATCCTAGCCATTGAGAGGACCAGAGCAGAGCTGAGTACCTATTTCATGTTCAGTATTTCTTTCCTGTGACCAGCTAAAAAGGGACAGTCAGAAAACACAGCCATGATGTTCTGCCACAGTACACCTGTCAGGAAGAACAACCCACAGCAGGAGTGCTCCAGGAAACTTTGAAATTCTGCAAACAATAACTTTTTCTCCAAGATGCACCTCACCTCTTTTTTTAGTGATTTTTTTCTACTGATTTGTGACTAGGCTGTTACAAAGCTCAACATGTGTTCACAGTTTCCATATATGCTTCCATGCACCTCAAGTGCTCACCACCAGCTTCCCTCTGTCTGATTGTGTAAACCTCCTGCAGAGATCTCTGCCTGCCCCTTCCCACTTACTAGTATTAAAGAGCAGGTAGGGGCTGTAGGAGATGCTGACTTCTCAGCAGCTGCTCTGTTTGTTCTCAAAGGCTAAGCAACTAATTTTCTTTTTTTTCAGCACTGAAAGATAAGCATATACATTTAACAGCAAGCAAGAGTATGGCTACTCAAATGGAAGTGTTAATGTTACAGGGAGTGTTACATCTATCCAAGATGGATACCGTTTCCCTTGCCTTCTGCAAGCCTCTTTCTTTGACTTGTTTTTTTCCTTCTTCCGTACATGAGGATATTTCCCCTGTGGTCTGTTTCACAATAATGCAGCACTTTCCAAGAGATTAAGGATTGTTTTGGCAATATAATGCTCTTCCACCCCATCTTCCCCACTGGTTCCTCACCCCTAGAACTCAGCTCTCAGCCAACAACCTGCTGAGACTTTCACCCCGCAGGCTGCTCTGGCTCCAGCCCACTTAGCTTCTGCTCCCCATATCTCTACCTGAGAAGTGCTGAGTAGCACAACTTGCTCAAATCTCTCACCTTTGCATCTAGGCCCTTTGGAGGCCTGGTCCCAAGGCACATTCTCCTGCAGTGCAACACCCACCTCTTTAGACTCACACCTTGCAGACCTCCTTCTCAGAAAAAAAAAAGGTTCACCCATAGACATGACAGAGTCAGTTGATTCTCTGATAGAAGAAAATATTTAGAATATATTTTGCTGCAATATATTGTAGATAGTTAAAAGAAAAGAAACCCTGTGGAGATATCTGAAATCTAAACTCAGACAGGCAGCAATCTAAAATAAACTACAGGCGGTGTTTAAGCTTTGATTCTGCTGCCACCAAAGGCAAATAGCACAATTCCCATTGATTCCAATTAAATCACAGACTAGGTTCTCTTCTTACTCATCCTTCTTTTTTAGATGTCTCTATTTGCTTTTCAGTAATAAGTTTTTATGCAATATAGTGTGGCTCCCATGACCATGAAATTTTTTTCAGATAAAAAAGTGCAAATCTTGGTATTATTTTTCAACAAAGAAAGTAGGTAGATTTTTATCTCACCTAATTAGTGGTATGGAAGAAAAAGGGGCATGGTTTATTTGCTCATGGTTTATTTGGTTTCAGACTTTAGTTTCATCCTAAGATCCAACATATTTTCTGGACATTACTTAAGAAAAACAACCACTCTCATATGATACTGAATAGTGACATAGCATAAATGCTAAAATGCACCCCTTTTGCACTGAGATGGTTGTTTAAGCCTCATGCATCTATCTTGACCCTGACATGCTTTATCTCAAAGCAGAACCCACACACACACATTTTTAGTCTGCGCTTTGCACACATGCATGCAAAGGAAGCCGTGCTGGTGCGCAACATCCCTGTGCTGGCACTTCCATTCTTGTGAGAATTGCAGCATCACAAGCTATGCAGCTCTTTGCTTCACTCTCCATTCTCACAAGGACAGCAAGAGGGTCTCCTGGTGTACGTTTCAATGGTGACACAGAGCATGATACCGAATCTGTGCTGTGGGCAGTTCAGTTGCAGCTGTTTTGAGACATTTGGGGGTAAAGTTTCAATGTTGTCAGCTCCTGTGCTTTGCTGGGCTCAGAGTCCTCCTTCCTGGAGGTTATTACCTACTGTCCTTGAAACTCTGGTCTCCCTAGTTACAGAGAAAAGCCTGAAAACATGGAATCTTAGAACATTTTGAAGTGTGACTCATGACTTTTTACCATGAAGGGCACATACTATCGCCTCCTTTCAACTTCCCTTTGTCTCTTTGCATGCAGCCAGCCGCACCTGCAGATGTTCAGGGAGGAGCACTTGCACTCATGCACCCTAAAAGCAGCTTCTGTGTATGCAAAAGTCAGCACCCGCGTGCACAGGTGTCACTATTCCCAACGGGCGGGTGCAGGGGTTCTGCTTGACAGGGCCACATGTGCATAAGCAGTTGCCCATTTGGGCAAACTAGTCTCTAAATACCACACTTCAGCAAAGTGGCCTAGCTTCTTCCATGTGTTCCTTCCATGGGACATTTTTGAAAGCAGTTTTACAGTGCTAGATAAGCAGCTGTCTATCTTGGATTCTTTTTTTTCCCACTTGTATCTGAATCTACTATGCAGAACTTACAGTTTTATGCCCCTTATGGATCCTGGGATTAATCTGCCCTCTTTTGCTCATCTGACTTCTTAAAATAGCGCAAGATGCAGATTTTTAGGAGATTAGACCTATTTCCTGCACATGTACCCAAACAAGGCATAGGGTACAAAGAGTCTCCCAGAAAAAAGTTACTGTCAGGCACAAAAAAAGATGTAAATATGAAAACATCATTGTCTATCACCCCTTTAGTTCATTTGTGCCTTTTTTGTTTAGTGTATAATTGCAGTTCTGCCATCTCACCCTCCACAATCAGGCCAGCCACTATCTTCCCTCTTTTCCTTCTCTTTTCTATCTTCTGCCACTCTTTCCCCTGAAGAAGAAGGAGGAGGGAGGATGACCCCTGTTTGATAGCAAAGGAGAACAAGGACAATAACACAAGTGAACCCTCTCTCTGTATCTTGCCTGAGTGGCTGTGCCTCAGAGAGTGGCCATCTTGGCACAGGAAATGCCTTGGTGTTTTTGTTCCACACAGCATCATCAGCATCAGATCTCAAAAAAAAAACAAAACAAAAAAAACCCCAAAAAACAACCCACCAAAAAAAACCCATAAAACCACAGTGCTATAATTCTGAGATTGTTGAACAGAGGATAGGGGATGCTAAGGTGAGCTAGCACAGAATCCAAACAGCAGGACTGACAGCCCT
The DNA here is from genome assembly GCA_022605575.1 of Laterallus jamaicensis coturniculus. Lineage (NCBI taxonomy): Eukaryota > Metazoa > Chordata > Aves > Gruiformes > Rallidae > Laterallus > Laterallus jamaicensis. Next base: position 97,045,666 of record JAKCOX010000001.1, read on the forward strand.
GGCTCAGCTCCTTGGGGAGCTGCTGACACAGCCCCCACGGTCACAGAGTCCCTTCCCTCCCTGTATCTCCTGTACAGCTACCCCGGATGGCACCTCAGGAAATGACAACCATAATTGGTGCTCAGGCTATCTATCAGGCATAAACAATGCTGTTGATGAGGGTAATTTTCAGATCAGTTGAGATAAGTATCTTGTGTTTTACTCTGACCTTCGAAGTTCATGCTCTGTTAACTGTTTCTCATGTCGGCTGCTGTGAGAACTCAGCGCACAGAAGAACCAGCCCAAACCAACAGTCAGGGTAAGGCCTGTCCTCCTTACCACCAGTCCTCCTCTGCCTCCTCCACCTCCTCTGTGGCAGGGGGGACGCGTGGCCATGCCCATAACCACGGTGGCTGGGTTGCCAGCAGGCCAGCAGAGACCATCCCACTCTGCCCTGCAGCACCCTCACAAAAGAACAGCCCTCCTGACTTCACAGCGTGCCGGGATCATGTGGCAACACACAAACAAAAGCCTTCTAATTTAAATTTGTCTTAAGGTTTTTAAAAGATGTACCAACAGAAATGTCAGAGCTCTGTCTCTCAGAGATGGCAGAACGGGTTAGCTCCTTCTCAAAATCAAAAGGCAGGAGCTCTGCAGCAGAGCCACGTCCTGAGAACTCTGCTGGTGGAAGAGCAAGCTGGCTTCTTACATCAGGCCGATCATTCAAAACACCCTTGCTGCTTTCAGAGCAGCACAGAGGGAGCACTGATTGCTTTATAGTCCCTGGATCGTTTCATCAAGAAATGACACTAGATGACGACGCTGACACCATGGCAGCCCCAAGGGAACCTGCCCAGAACGGCCTCAGCCACCTTCAGCGTGAAGCTGCCCAAAGAAATCATCACTCCAGATACCTTTAATAACAACACTTATGACTCAGATAGCACTTTCATCAGTAAACGTCGAAGGTAGCTAAGCATCATTACCCCATACAGATGGGGAAAACCAGACCCGCTGGGCTAAGTGATTTGCCTGCAGCCCCGTAGCACCTGGCAGACCTCAGAGCAGAAACTAGGGCCACGTTGTGCTAGTTCACATCAGAGAGCCAGTGCATCCCACCTGCCTCGGAGGGGTTACAGGTCTCTTGCTTCTCAGCATGCAAGATCTTAGTGTGACCCCGCAGATTCTTTTGTGTGGAGACAGGATGAAGTATAAATTTAACTGGTTAGTTTTGCCATTAGATACCTTTCACCAGCCTAGTTCCACCATGTAGTATACATGAATGCAAAGCAAAAGAGAATGTGAAAAATTGAAGTGCAAGTTGCTAAATAAAGGAAAGTCAACAGTTGCATTCAATAAAGTAGCATATTTGTGATTATGGAGTTTTGCTAGACACATTTTTAAGATAACATCTTATTTGTACAATGTAGTTAAAACAAATGGTTAGGCTAATCAGTGCAAGGGTTTAAACAGTCTTAAGTACATTACCATAATCACTCATGAAGCACATGTAGTTTATAAATGAATTAACAGCTACAAATTACAGAAAAAATGTCTGCTTTTTACAGCATCTGCCCAACTAAAAAACGGAAAGTTGGGCATTCTGTTTTTCAAATGCTCTCAGCCTGTACACTGTGCCCTCTGCTCCTCAATTTGCCCAGGCCCAAGGGCAGATCACAGGAGGTAGGACTGCATGAATGAAGCTTTGCAACTCCCAGTGCTGAACTTTACTAAAATTCTACCTCAATCAACTTCAAGATTGTTTATGTTATGTTAGGTTTGGATTAAACTATTCCCAGAATTTAGGAAAGGCGTATTTTTATTAATAGGATGATTTTACAAACCTGTTGAATCTTTACTGTGACGGCAGTGAGACAGTGGACCAGATTGCCCAGAAAATCTGTGTCTGCCCCCTCCCTGGCAGTGTTCAAGGCCAGGCTGGATGGGGCTTTAGGCAACCTGGGATAGTGGAGATTGTCCCTGCCCATGGCAGGGGCATTGGAACTGGATGGGGTCCCTTCCAACCTAAATTTTTCTGTGATTCCATGATTCTGAACTGAGCAGGATGCATGGTACACACTCTGTGCCCCCTCATCCCTGCACCTCTTTCACATGCATTAAGCATTGACTGATGACTTCTTCACTGCTCCAAGGTTAGACACACCTCATCCGTCTGGTCAGTCACTTAGAGCTGAGGAAGGAAAGTGCCTATGTGGTTGCTCTGCAGTGAAGGAAGGAGCTATTGAAGCCTATACCAAATAGGCTTATATCACATCCTCCATTGAACATGCAAAGGCGCGCGCACATGATGGGGGTTCAGTTGTTTCATTTCACAGAATATTAAAAAAAGGGCTATGATTCTTGCAAAAAGTGACATAGAAAAAGTGAGTAAGAAGTGCTGACTGAGAATGGGTAACACAAAAGAGAAATCAGGAGACAGAGACAAAAGAAGGAGAGGCACTTCTCAACAGAACTGGTAACTCTGCTCCTTGCCAAAGGACATTGTAAATAGTACAGGGTCTCAAGATGCAGTTACACAAATTCACGAGACAGCCATCCGTTCAGGTACTAGCCACAGGCTCCTGTGACTTAGGAAGGAAGGAAATTTATAGGGAAATATTCTTGCATTTGCCATGTATACCCTTCCCTAGGCATCTGGTTGACCATTATCAAAAGAGCTGGGCTGACCATCTTATGTTCTTCTATTTTTCATTCTAGACTGGCACAAGTGGGAGAACTGCATTTTCCAAAATGGAAAGCAAGGAGGACGTTTTAGCCTGAGGAGGCAGGATGTTCTTTCAGTGGTTTGCTGCACAGCGTGATCTTGATCGCTTGAACAAATTCATTAACATTCCCTCCCTTAACATCCACCCCACCCACAAAACTCATGGGCAGCTGGTGTGTTGGGGCTGTGATAAACACCTCTAGTCCCCTCCCTGAGTACCCGAGCCTGCACACTGCCCTGAGGAGACCCACAGGTTTGTTAGGCCTGCCCATGCTCCAGTTTCACTGTGGGCAATTGTCAGCAACTGTGTGTTGAGCAAAAGATTAGTAAACACTTTGCCCTCTTGGTTACAGTAATGGTACCTTTTTATGGTTTTTTCCCCCCCTATGAAGAAGGTACCACTCGTGCATGTTTAGCCCTTCACACACACTAAGTCATCAAAGGTGAATTTACCTTGTATTTTGGATTAATGTTTGTTTTCTTTATCTTCCTGACTAGGAACTACTGCAAGGCAGTAAACAGGAGCCTTGCACTAGAAGTCCAACCTTCTGGCTCAACTCCCTAGTAAATTTATGTCTTATTTTCATCTCAGGCTAAGGGCAGCCCAGTCACCACTCACACTGAGAGGTATTAAAAATACTTCTCCCGGTTCTCAAAGAATAATCTGAAGTCCTAAACTAACTGAACTAAAAAAGGAAAAAAAAAAAAAAGAAAAAAAAGGAAGATAAAAAAAAAGAAAGAAAAAAGAGGAAGCCTTAACATGAAGAGCTATTATTATGTCTTCTCACATTTTGCTGTAGCTAAAAGCATGAGTTGTATATATAACTAATGCACCACCCACCCAAGCAAAAAATACTTCCTTGAAAAAGTAAAGGCATGCCTGTCAGAGCTCATCCTCTTCCATTCAGTCTCCATTGTATATTTTTGTTCCTGTGATAAATTAGCTCACTACTTCTCAGGTGATTTTAGCATTTCAAATTTTATCACAGGACATACTCAAGTAAAATGATCAGTGTTTTCTTAAATTCACTAGCAGAATGAAATCACAGAGCATTTACTATTTGGCAAAGCAAAACCAAAATGTGAAGGTAATGGGGTGAAAGTTTGAGGCCTGCCCTCCACTTGCACTCCGTCACACACATAAAGGTTTCCATCCTGGCAGCTATAAACACTGTTTATCATCAAACACCTGCAACAGATTTCCAATACTCTCATGCTTGTAGTCTAGGTTAGGACATAATCCGTTTTGTATGCTAATACATTGCAGAAGCCTGAGATGCCCTGGAGAGTTACAGTTTGTAGGTGGAGCTGCCTGGTCACATCTTTCCTCTTAGTATTCTCATTTGTGTCTTTCACCTTCAAGAGTCTAAGTGTTCTTCTCAGTGTCAGTGCTGACTTAAATTCTTTTTTCATTAAGCATAGGTAACCTCTACTTCAATCTAAGCTGCAGTCATTTTCTGGTGTACACAGAAGCCCTTTGCAGCCAAGTGAAAAGGAACACAGAAGATCAAGACATCTCTTAGTAAAACAGTGTCTTTGTGCCAGCATCTTACAATTTTAACTCTAGAACCATGCTTATGAATACAAAGAGCAAAACAGGGAGATTATACTTTCTCTTTTCATGGAAAGATGACACGGTCTGTGAACAATTACACTTTTGGAAGGCAGTGGTGACAAATTATTGGAATTTCTATGATTTGTAAAACAACATTATGCACTTCTAGACAAGATCAGACATTCAAAATATTTTAAAACCTCACAGGTGGTTTTGCAAGGATATTCCAGTAGATCTTGGATCTCTGCTGTGTACCATCACTAACATCAGGGTAGAGGACAGGTCTTCACACTAGTTTTGCTGCTTTCAGAATCTGTAAACGAACACAAATTCCATAAAGTTGGCACAGCTTCTAACTTCCATGCAAAAGCAAACTAGGAAAAGCATAATGACATGCACCATTCCTGGACCAGGTCACCTTCCCAGTTATCACATGCTTCTCCTTCATGCCTTTATGATGCACCCTATTTTCTCCTTAACAACCCACCACAGAAACCTGGGCAGAGTGGGCTGAGATGCAATTCCATCACTTCTAGGGCAAGAGTTCCTCCAGTACATCTGAAAGATAGTGCTAAACTGTATGGGCTCCAATGGAGAGTTTTAATAAGTATCTGGACAGAGTTAGAAAAAGTATCAAATTTGGGAGCAAGATGCTCCAGGAAGCACCATTATGTAGATATTTTGTAGCAGAGGTCAGCATTTATATGTTGACATACATTAATCACTGGCATGCAAGGTCAAAATAAAACACTGAAGATCTCGTCTAAGATGTAGTATTTGAATCCACTCTCCAGCACTGCAAGGCACAACTGCATTCAGGGATTTATGAAGTTCACAAAGTTCAAAACCATTCCAAACCTTTGCTGGGTTACAAGCAGTGATGGATGTGATCACACAGCAGAAAACTTTGGTCTGAGGCTTATGCACTAGTTTGGTCTGAAACCACAGGCATAACTGCTCAGCATGGGAGGAGTCCTTGGAATAAGTCTCTGTTTGCCTTACAGAGCCTTTGTTTCCTAGGTTTGGGGTGCACAGGAAGGTGCATGTGCTACTGAGCTCTTCAGAAAAGTGGGGTTTAGTTTCCCCGTGCTGATTTTTCTACCTTTGTTATGATACAAGTTTAAGGCTTTTAAATCATGCAAATGTGTCTAGATATTGCAATGGGTGTGTGTTTGAGAAATCCAAAAATAAAATAATGTAATGCAGCCAAATACTTAATTACCAACATGTGCATCTGTTGTCAAACCATACGCTAAGTGAGTGGCACTGCTCATTAGTTCTGCTTTCAGGAGCTACCAGGCATTCATGTCATCACAACCAAGAGTCTTCTGAGTCTGAATCATCTCCGGAAGGGACAGATTCTGTCACTCATGCAGTCACTGTTAACAAGAATGCTGATGGCGTAGCAGGTGTTTCCTCCACTTCTCTAAACCTGGAAAGGTTCTGGCAGAGCTTCCCTCCAATTTTCCATCTACAGAAAGGAAAAACAGTCTTTCTCTCCTGGCTCACACAGACAGGCACGTTCCAGTAACTCAGGTATTGGATACAATTATTCCTATTCTCTCTATTCTCTACAATACTATGTGATGATTGTGCCATGCTAGGTCCTCCGGAAACACTGCTGGTTTATCCATTCCAGTCCCTTTCCATGCAATAAATTTCTAGGACTAGAGAAACAGAAGGGGGGCTGCAACCCACAACAGTAAAAAAATCCACTTGTCATTTACCTGACCCATTAATTCTGTAGTGTGTCTGAAATGCTCTTGCAAAGTCATTGACCGTAAGCCCTTTCAGATCTTTAAGTACATCTGATGTTCTGAAGCAGAGTGAGAAAAACTTCCTGCTCTTTGTCCACTACAAAGCAAATGCTATATGGGATTCAAAGGAAAGATCAGAGCATCACTATCAAGAAAACAACACTCAAACACCAAAGACCAATACTGGGGGAGAAAGGATCTGAGCAATCTCAAATATGGGTCACAGCTCAATTAAATGTTATACTAAAAGCTCTAAAAAACCTGGGTGCTCCTTGCTGCCTGAAAGCCTCACTGCTTTGGATAAGGAGCAAAAGGCCTTAATGAGCAGTAGAGACTGAATGAAGCTCCTGCTTAGCTGTTGTGGTACCGAGGGACAGGAGCCCACCCAGTCCCTTCTGAGGATTGCCTAGCATCTAAGCTGACTCCCATAGCTTGTGCAGTCAGCATAGGGTGTAGGCCACTGCCTACTTCACACCTCTTTTTCTGGCTACACTCCCCTGGGAGCTAGTTGTCTACCATGGGGAGCAAGAGCTGATCCAGCCCATGATGGGGACGCTGCAGAGAACCGTAGCTGGGCTTCATCCCAGGCGGGGCTTTGCTAAATGCCAGCTAAATCCCATCCCAATTTCACTCAGCTCTCCCACACTGTCTCTGAGCCAGCAAGGCACAGCTTAGGTCTCTTCTCTCACTCATGAAATGCCTTGTGGCCACACAGGGCTCTTTACACAGGTAAAAACACAGCAGCTGGTCAACACTGAATGTGGCCAAGGCCAGGCTCAGGTTCTATCATTTGCATGGGTATAGCAATTCCAGGTTCTACCTGGGCTGCTATTGCAGAGCTGGAGAGGGCAGGAATTCTTCCTCCCTCCCTCCCTCCCTGTGTCCCACTTTTCTGTGCAACTAAAAGGCCAAAACAAATCCTTTTTCTCAAATTGCTGAAGATGGCTCAGACACTCCTTTTCACTCATAATTAAATACAGATTTTCTTTTCAGTACAGTGGCTCCCAAGAGCCAAAGTTCAAGCTAGAACACTGAAACTCACATTACTTAAATCACCAGTGGGATACCTCTAGTACTGACACTGGCGTACCCAGCTTGGACCTGCTCAGGGTTTGGACAGCACTGTGGTCCCATGCTCCAGAGCTCCCCTTGGCAAGCTTTCCTGTCCCTGCCAGCTGCGGCAACCAACACTGCCTACAGCAAATGTGTCACATGTAGGTAGGTCACTAAATATCATGCCCAAATGCAACACAGGACCAGATGCCATTAAAAAAAAAAAAAAATCCTGTTGATGTAAGCACTATGCTTTTACTTCCCCAAGTCTGACAAGCCTCCTACACAGCCAGCAGCAAGCAGCTATTTCCCTTGTAATATCATCAGCCTCCAGTAATGTTCACTTGCCTGTTTCTAATCCCCTTCTGCAGCCCTTCCTACCATCCTATGATAAATACCTTGCCCTCTACCATGTCACAGCTACCCAGATCTTTCCCTCTCTCTCCCCATCACATCTGGGGAGACCATTCTCTACTTCTTTCTGTTAACATTTTTGAAATTTATCTAGGACTCAACAGACCTTTTTTTCCTTGTCCGTGGTGGAGGGAGGAGGAGGGGGAACTCAGCTGGCTTTGGCAAGCTGGGGCAGCTCTAGCTGAACTCCCCAGCTCTTTGCCAAGAACAGTCTAAATAGGAGCACCAGAAACATCTTCTAATGTAATTTGTATTAATATTTTTGGAATCTTCACATGCACACTTGAAATGGCTTTAAAAACATGAAAAAAAAAGAGGGAAAGGGTTAGCAACCCTCTGAAGCTCTATCATACACAGTACTGTCACAGGGAAGTGGCTATAGTAGGACAAGGATCTAAGCTGTTTGCATCAAAGGCCTATTCTTCCATCACTTTATTTAATAAAATTGTTCTTTAAAACAAGACTGCTTTTAGTCTTTGGAGAGAAGAAATCTTCCTAAGCAAGGTCTATCAGCAGTGTGCATGTTCTTGAGGAGAGAGAGACTGTCCCCTCCAGGTATGTCCAAAAGGAATAAAAGGAAGATCACACTGAAAAGGAATTATGTGCCTTTTTCCTTTCTAGCTCCTTTCCTTATTCACCTGTTTGCCCTGTCAGGGCAGCAGGGTTGGTCTCTGCAAGGCCCCTCTCTTGGTACCTACTCACATCATGAGGCCCAAAAATGCTTCTCAGAATTTCACTCTGTGTGCCATAACTCTGTTAGCATCAGAGATTTCCTGTGTATTCACTGGACTGATAGCTTTAACACCTTACAGAATCTGGCAAAGGAGCACTCAGACAGCACTTTTAAGGAGAGCTAAAGCCAGACAGATTCCCAGCACCTTACTGTCTTCTCAGTCTTTGGCTTCAAAGGGAGTGTAGAGCCAGCACTAGGGGATAGATCCCCTTTTGAGGGGCGCAGTCTGGATTTTAGGCTGGTTTTCTGATGTTCAAAGCAGAATACAAACAAGGCCATGAATATTTCAGGTATAAGGGAACTGGAGACACTTCTTGTGCTAGAAGTAGAGCCAGACTGTTGGACCTAGGGCATTGCATAGTTCACAAATTCACGCCACCTTGTCCTTCTTCCTCCACACAGCACAGCAGTCTTCATCCAGTGCTGCAAGGGGGTCAGATAAAAGCCCCATGAGATCCCTTCATCACAGGGGTCTGCCAGTGACTATCCCCAGCTTGGGTCTGTGTCTCCAAGAGCATCACATCCGTCACCATGCCTGAACTCTAGTCTGGACACAGCCAGCAGGTCTACTTTGGGACAGTGGTCACGGCAACTTGCAATCACAAGCCAAAAGGCTCTGTATAATAGCAACACTTAGGTTTTGAAGCATGAAAGGAAGCAAAATAATCGCTATGAGTAATCTAGATATACACGCACACTTCAGGAGGGAAAACAGATAAGAATCTTTCAGGTGAATTAGAGGGCATATACTCACAGAGAAATAATGCTTCTCAAGCCTACAATCATTTCATGATTATATCTACTTTCCTAGCCAAGGATTGCTGATTTCTATTTTTCCATAGCCCAACCCTTGTTCCTTAGCATTTAGATAGGCTTTTGTATTTCAATTGTCCCAGTAGGAGACATCATACTCATTCCAGCTCAGTTTGCATTTAACAAATTACTCAGTATTTTGTATTTGTCCCCTTAAATCTATTCTAGCTGAATTAAAGATTGCTAGCAATTAAAATTTGCTAGATTTCTGATCATCTGTCTTGCCATTGCTGTTATCAATATGGATCGCAGAACAATTTATATTATTATAGACAATATGTGAATTTCACAACTATTTAGAAGTCCCCCAAAGTTTGAAAGAGAACGTGTCAAAGTCTGTTACAAAAGTCTTTGGCCTCATCTTGTGATTTCTCCTTTTTGAGAAGAACCTTCTGACGTTCTCACAAGAGAGAAAGGTTCCTTTTTTCTTCTGTCAAAAGGAATGCTTTATTCCCAATGAAAAAAAAAGCAAAACTTGCCATACAAAAGCTGTTATTTGAAGACTGTTTTGGGACAATGCAAAACTCGCCTTTGGCTTTTGTAGCAAAACACTGCCTGGTTCAGGACGTCAGCTAAGTGTGTACCTCATTTACACATGCAACCTAGTTATCTGCAGTAATCAAACGTTTTTCATGCTAAGAGGACAAGAAGGTTGTACACACAGGCCTCCCCCATACTTCATGGGAACTGAGAGAGCTTAAACATGAATGACACAATCTGCACTTTTCTAGAAAGCAATGGGGTTTGTTGGGGTTTTTTTCAGTTTCTTTCTGCCATATGCTAAAAGTGGCTATCATTTTTCATTTATTATAATATTTTGAGTTGTTTTTATGTGCTGTTCATTCTTTCTTCTGTAAAACAAGATCTGTGCAGGAAATTTGATAAAGTCATTTTATGTCTTCTATTCATTGCTACTAATTTTGCTCGCTGACAAATTAAATTCTAATCATCTGAGTCAGCCTCTAATTTCAGATCATCATCCCATTTTCCCAGTGTTTCATGAAATAAATACTCTTGTATGTGTAACTATACACAGAAACCTACAAATGATCTATATGACACTATCTAGCTTTGCAAATTAGAAGAAATTAGTTCTTCTAGAATGTTATTTAGGTTTCATAATCACTTTCCAAACCCCTTTCCAAAAGCTATAGCATTACCAAACTTCTATTGTCTTCTGCATACAGAAGGCATTTTATTAGCTGAAAGCAACTTCCTTGTTTCAGAGTTATCACAGCCTCAGAGCGTGGCTATTACTCGGACATCACAGCCCAAAGAATTTCCCTGCAACTGCATCCACATCATGATCCATACATGCACTAGTCTGTTGAAGAAGTGCACTGACCCTTTTACTCTTCATGCACTGTCCAGCCAACCATACAGTCCCCCACATCCCATCATGCCGAAGGACTTCACGTCTCCCTCTGCTCACTGAGCAGCCAGCAATAGATTGGGTGATCTGATCCACTCCAGAAGGCAGTTCAGATCCTGGCAATACTGTTCTGAGACAAACAAATAAAACAAGATTTCAAGCCAAGAATTTAAGGAAAGGCTGAAGGAACAGTAGGATGTGGCTGAGAGCTGGAGACATATGGGCTATCTGCACTAGGCAACCAAAGAGGGCCAGGGCACGGGCCCAAGAACTGATACAGCATCACCCCGCTGCTCGGCTGTCAGAGCAGTCCTTGGCATGGACTTGTCCTGCAGCAACCAGCTCTCTCTCCAACAATGCCTGGACACATTTCAGCAGTAGCCAAGGGCCATTCCGAATGCACAGTTTGGACAGGCCACCTTGTTGAGGTAGGAAGGGAAGAGAATTTACGGTCAAAAGCCATGACATGCCAGCTGGCTTTGGGACCAGCAAACAGTTCCCTGGCCTGTTTTACTACTGTAGAAGTAATCTTGAATACCCCAATTCATTCAGCATAGAGAAGTTCCCAGAACAGGCACTGTTTTTTACGAGGACTGTCCTGACTGCTCCAACATAGTGGACTCAGTTTCTTTGTATTCTTTTGTTCCATGATATATTTCTGTATTTAATCTCCCTAGTCTTCATGCATTGTCTAGGCTGATTTTTAATTGACCAGAAAATTAGATTAATGCATCTATTAGGTCAGAGCACTATTTCACCTTGATCTGGCCCTCAAACTGAGATTGTAGATTGCATCTCCAAGCAGCAATCTACAATCTTACAATACTGTCCTTCTCTCTCATTGTCATTCTGTCCCTGAATCTAAGCTTCTCCTATTGGATTTAATTCCGAATGCATTAAGTACAAGCTGAGATCAGCAAAGGCAAGTTATAGAAAAGATAAAGATCCTGTTTAACAGAAAAACAATTTCTGATTGAGTTAATACTACTTAGCAATTTTTACTTCAAAGTGAATTACAAACATGAATTAATCTTCACAATATCCAAGGGAGTTAGGTATCTAAGTATTGTAGTGCATCTTTTACAGATGAGGAAAACAGTAAGAGACAAAATTCACTTGCTCACTTAGGGTTCCTTGCTTTTTGAGTGTCTCATGTCAGAGACCACGTGAAAAAGATGGCTCTCTTGCCATTTTTCTGTGACATGACTGTCCTGACAAAAGTTTTCACTGCTTGCCTGATGCAGAAAATACAGACCAAGTTAGGAAAGGGACCAGGACAAGAAAACATCAGCAGTTGTTGGTGCCCAGCCTACAGCTCAAACCACTCATGGTTAGAGAGGTTCAGAACTCCAAGGGGACAAAGGGCAAGTACGCTCTCAAGCAGAAATCTGCCTGCTATGGACCATACGTTACATCTGCCTAAGGTAAAAGAATAGGTTTATATAAACAATGGGAAAAGCAAGTGGCTGAACAAACACTGACTAATAAAAGGGAGGTATATTTCTGTGAATGCTGCCCAGGTGTCCTTTGCAAATCTGATCTCATAGGGACTTTCTTATGAAACAATGTTCAGTTTATACTGTTTCTTAGCAAATACAGATCAGTCAGTTTTCCTGCTTGGGTGCTTATCAATTTCCCTGTCTGAAGCTGCCATGGTTCCTTCCACTGCGCTGTTACCCTGATGCAACTCATCTTCACCATCCTGCCTAACTCTGCTGCTGCCCTTACCAGCCCTGGTGCAAGAAGGGGTTTGTAACTAAACGGAGGTGACCTATGCAACCTTTAAGCACACCTTCCTTCCCTCTCAGAGCTGCAGTCTTCCTGATGCTGCAGTCTCTTGCCCGCCTATGGCTTGAAATCACTATGTACTGGTGGCAAACAAACATGAATAAATTAGAGTAATATTCAAATAAGGGAAAGAAAAAAAGGAGTAACAGGGAGGGGGACTAGGAAACCAAGGAAGAAATGCTAATTAATTCAAATAGATTGATTTGCCCTGTTTGCTCAAAAAATTAATTACAAAAACCCCTGTAAATTAAGAATTAAAAGCTCCCAATAAGAGCAGCCAAAAGGTTTTCCGCTGGAATCTATTACGAGTATCTGAAAAGGGATTGTGTCTAATTAGACATTATTTTGCATCAAGATGACCTCATATTATAATTAGAGATATGCTAAATTACTTGGAAATAATTATAATGATTGGATACCCTCCATGACTGCCAGTTTGGGAGCTTTCATGTTCACATTGATTCTACCCACCTCAGTTTCTTCTGCTCAGGAGTTAAATCTTTAGCAGGTATCTAACCTGCAAAAAACCAGTGTTCTTTAAAGCCTCCATCAGGTGTCACTTTTTTAAGACACACAGAAACACAAGAGAGACATGCAAATTATCATGTAATAAAACCACGACCTAAACATGTGGCAGGTACCTGGGCACAGTTCTTTGCACTCCACTCCCTAAGCAGGGCACTCACAATGCAAACAGAGGTTACTAATTTTACTCTTTACAATAAATATATCAGAAACAATCCAGGCTTCTAAAACACAGTGCTCTAGGACTGAGTTTACTTTTCATCTAGAGATTGCAAAAATATTAGCCCAAGCTCTAACAAGTGCCAGTTGTTTTTTCGGTCCTATGGCCTGGCTCAGTGAATCAACTAAACTCCAACTACTTCACTGGGTACAGAAAGGGAGGCAAGACAAGTCGAGCGCACTGGGCTGCAGACGTGCCGGGTTGTGTGATGTGGGTTAAGAAAACATTAGTAATGCTAGAAAACATTCACAAAGAAGCTAGGTCGGAAGGTCTGGTCAGTGGCAAGGTGAGAAACTGGGTAAGGCAAGAAATAACTACAGGAGAACCTCCTGTATTTCAGCATCTTTCTGATGCATGTGGACAGCCTGATGGATTGAGCTGCACTGAGCAAAAGACCCTGAGATAAAAGTGAGCCTACATACCCTGAAGTGCCACCTCAGGAAGGGAGCAGCTTCAAAGTTGCTTCCACAATGCTTTGAAAGGCAAAGGAAAAGGACTTGCACAGCTACATCAGTCCCTGCATGGGGCCAGCAAATTACTCCAGCTACAAATCTGGCTGGCCAAATTCAAAGGCTCTTCTAGGAGGAAAGAAAATGATCACATCAGCCTTCACATCAGTGTGGCAGCAAGGCGGTCAAGATGGGCAACTTCATTTTTGTGGGAACAGCTAAGGATGTTATAGGGTGGGTACAGCTAGTATAACTGGTCTCAAGAAACAAAATTACAACATATCTCCTGGCTCAGTGTCTGGTTTTGAGCCTGTTTCACAAGGCATGGATATAGATCTTCCTGAGGGCCAGTATACAAAGACTGCTGGCTTTGAGAGGAAGGCTTGCAGACATGGGCTGTGCTCAGGTGGAGAGAGAAAGCAGATAAAAATGGGATCTATATGAAAGGGTCACCTATTGACAGGGCAACAAGGAGGATGCATGTGTCCGCAGTGAATGACTATGCTCTCTGTCTGGGGGGTAGCAATAGACATGGGGAGAGGAATTACTGAAGCTGTAGGGCAAAGCATGACTGAGCAGTAAGAGTAGAGCCCCCCAACCAGCTCCCAAAATCATTGGCACAGAGGGTGGATGGGAAAACAGCAAGACCTGGAAAAGCTCCAGCAGACTTTCACCACCCAAATACTCAGCAGAAGTCTAAGTCCACATAGCTCAAACCTGCAGAGGTCTGGGCACCCCAGAATCTGTGCTGTGCCTTGCTATTTCAGTGCACAGAGTAAAAGGAGAAATTATTTGTGCAGTCATGACATAGGCCAGTATCTGAGCTGGGAAGAGAAGGCAGGTTTCCCACAACCAGGCCCAGTGTCCTCATCCACCAAACCACAAGGCTCCATGTCTCACCACTGGCGTGCGTGGCTGTCAGCACCCAGCAGCCACAACTGCCGCAACCGTTTCTAGCACAGCTCCGTACATCTCTACTGCTGAGGAGGTTCAGAAGCAACACACTTAATATTTTGTGGTATTGACTCACCCATTCATTGTGTAGTGACATTGGCACCCATGAATAATCATAAAATAAAAAAAAAAAGATAATTAATATTTAACTTTGCCAGAGGGATGTACTTAAGGGAGAAACCATGTTTTAGAAAGAGCAGCTGATATTTGTCAGCTGGAGAACAGGACTAATTAGATGCATCAGGCAGTGGTGACATGAAGTTGAAAAACAGCTTGTCAACTCTGAAATGACTTATAGCAAATGATTATATATAAAGATGCTTTGTTATACACTCACACACAGGTGTGTTCCTCATTTTCCAAATACTTCCTGAGCCTTTTGTTCCTGTGATAAAACAGGTGCAAAGCAGATTTCCTGCTCATAGATACACTGTAATTTTATTTTAGGTAGAGCAGATATGCGGTCCGTTTCTTGTGCCCAAACCAGCAAGGTGTTGAACACCTAAGCGGTCTCCATTCTCACTGATTTCAGTGGAAGACAGTGAACAACTTATAAGATCAAAGGCTTCATGTCTGAACGACATAAGGAAAGTGATGTTGGAGGGGATGAGGCAATGAACCAGGAGGCCAAATTCATGTCTGTTGTAATGTTGGTTGACTGCAGCCAGACAGTTCATTGATCATAGCAAAGGATTTGCCCCAGGGTGTTTTAATTTAAAACAGATTGACATTAATCTGAAGAACAAATCACCCAAATCCTAAACTCTGATCTGATGCAAGTCAGATGCAATATGACAGCAACTCAATCTCCTGGGCAGCAGAGCTGCTAGCTTCAACTTCATACTCATTTCCGAATGGTGTCTGGAAGTTCTTGAATGCCGCTGGAACAGGCCCAGTGAGGAATAATTTATCCCAGGTAGAGGTACACATCCTTCAGGACATGCAAGAGCTACCAGGAAAGTGAAGCTTCAGAGGGGAACAGAGTGCAGATACTGAGAAGGGGAAGGGGCTGTTTTAGGAAATAAGTGCGTGACTAATGAATGAGCAATACTGATGCTGAGCAGGCAAAGCAGAGGCATGAATTCTGAGATACCGGTTAAACTGCAATCATGGAGTACTCTAAAAAGCTTATTAACCTACCTAGGAAGTTGAACACACACACTAATCGTTTGGATCGAGATGCTGAGACAATAAAAACATTCAAGATGTCCTGGGAGCAATTTGTTTAACACAGTATTTGAGCTGTCACAAAAATAAGACAGCATTTCTCTCCATCCATGACAAAATCACACCAATACACATGCTTTGGCACCAGAGGAGAATATTTAAGGCTATGTAGCACCTGTAATACATTGCTTATATTTATAGTCCTGCTATGATTGGTTTCTAAAGAAAAATTATGTCCACAGACAGCATGTTTTGTTCCTCCTCGTTTCTCATATGCAAGAATGAAAGATCTATTACAACATACTCTTCCTTCCACCTGCTTTGATGAACTGCCTCAAAGCTCTCTGGGGAGACTGCTACAAAGCCTATGACTTAAAGAGTAGGCTCAGAAAACAGATACTGGATTGCAAGAGTAGACTCAAAGGTCAGTTCGGAGCAACACGGGCAGCAGATTGCAGTTCCATTTCTAAAAGAAAAGGATACCGCTGTGGTACAGGTGATTCCCCTCCAGCCTATACCCTCACAAAGTAAAAACTTAACAGATCTGCCTTTAGGGACAACGTAAAAAGTTCAACTTGAAACTCTAACACCTGTTTTACAGAGACTCCTCCAGATTGCGTATTATTTAAAAATTGCACTTCACCTCAGCACCATTTCTCACTAAGTCAGTTAACGATTTCTGCGTCTGCTCAATTTCCCAAACAGCGTATTTTGTTCTGCTCAGGTTTGTATAGCATGCCCATCGTTGTGATATCTCAACACCTCCCTGCAGTGTGACAACCCACTTCCCTGATGTGCATCTGTCACATGTTGATCTTTCTTTTTTCTCTCTCTTCTCCTCCCAGGGAGAAATCTTCATAGATGAAAATACATATGAATATATGCAGTTCGCTTTTCAAATATAGCTATATAATGCATTTATATTCTCATACATTATATATAACTTTTTAAAAATACGGTTATTGATGTCTGCTATTATCTGTGCTTTCTGTACTGAAGGCAGAGTTGAAGAAGCACATCTTAGCAAAGTACCTAGGTTTCTGGTAGGTCATGCATCTTACTGAAATTTATTCCACAGAAATGTGTGGGAGCCTGAGAAATTTTAATCTTCTGCAGAAGCAAAAAAGGGAAATATTTGCTACAGAGCCTCAGACAATCTATCAGGTATTCATGCAACGTGCTTTGCTGATAAGCTCTGATATCTCAAACTGGACATAACAGATACCCTCACTTCGCAGAGAGGAAGATAACATGGTGACCAACACTGAGTTTTGTACCCAGCATCTTGGTAGCACTTTTAGCACTGCAGCAACCAGCTGATACACACAACGTTTGGTCACCCTACTTTGTGATGGACTGACATGGAGAAGTTGAATGCTTTGTCATATGCCAGGCCACTGCAGGGTCACAAACAGAAATTGGGGCATTAGGACACAGCCCCATGCTTTAACTATGTGGTAACCAGCATCTTGCTTACACAGACTTATGTGCCTCTGCAAAGAGAGGCAGTTGACACACTTCCCATTGCGCTTTTTGCAAGCATGCATGCAACTGCATCGCCAACTGTGCAGCACCTACACATGGCTTTGAATATTTCCTCATATCTATTTTCCTTTAACCCTTTCAAGCATGGTCCCAACTCTGGTTAATTACTGCTTTAGAGAAAAAGCTTTCAAAACACAGCAGCATATTTCCTAGAGATACAGAGGTTTCAATATGCACATCTGCACAGCATTCATCGGTCTCCTGAACAGTCCTGTACAAAACAACGTTTCTGTCATTACATTTTTAATATAACAATTCCCATGGGAAACTGTTGATGAGGACTGGGATACAGATGAGCAGAAAGCAGAAAGAGCACAGGATGAAGGGCTGTTCTCATCCCACAGATGAGTGATGGTTCTTGTAGGGGCTTATCGTTAACTACAGACACATGGTAAATTCTGCCACTTTTAGTAAAAATTACTAAACCAACAGGAAGACTGGATTTCATGAAGGTGTTTCTTTAAGTTAAGAACTTCCTTGAGTATAAGAAAATGTTTCAGATTTCAGGTGTGGAAATCATCAAAGTCCACAGATACTACAAAGAACAAACCGGCTCTTTTAGCTCCTTTTCCATGCCTGGATCTGCAGAGCAGATCTCTGAACCCCTACGAATCACACCACAGGAGGGAAGACTTTGACACAGGGACACAGGACCACCAGCTATCAGGATGATGTGGTAGCCTAGGAAATCAGCCAAGCCATGGCCAGGCTATCCTAGAGGAACCACAAATGCCAAGTTTCATGGTAGTTTGTCCTGTCATGTACATCACATGCAACTAGGAGCACATATCCTGTGACTTTCCACAGTTCAGCTCACCATCAGTAACTCATTAACTCAAATGCTTGCAACTGTCTGTCCATAACATTATAATTTGACCTTGGGAAAGCCACTCACACCTCATTTTGTTAATCTATTAATTGTTCCTCTGGCAGGTGCAGATCTTCCTTGTCTTCTTCTGAAACAGAGATGTGGTAGGTTCAGGCTTTACAAGGCATTGTGCCTCAGATTCCCCAACAGAAAAGCAGAGATAGCAACGTTTACCTACCTCAGCAGGTAGTGTGGATGCTTAATTAATCCTTTCAAAGCTTCTTAAAATATAGATAAGAATTTAAAAAAAGAAAAAGTAATAGTCACTGTGCAATTCAAAAAGCGTAAAAAGCTGTTTTCTCAAGCAATAAATAGCCTGTTTAGCAATAAATAGCCTGTTTAAAAGAAGTCAGAATTTGTCAAACTGTTCATCACTTCAAGACCTGGTAAAAAAGAAAATAACATGGTTTCTGCTGCTTCTTTTAATCAAGTCCAGCCAAATTTCATATTTTGTAGTGCATAATTCAGTCAAGGATAGTTTAAGCCTCTGAACACAATTTAACAAGAGCCAACTTAATGAAGGCTTGGGCAAAAGATGGCTGCACCGGAAATTCTGTCATTGAGACACATTTGCTAACGTTACTGGTTGTCTGTCCAGAGGAAAAGCTGTCATTCAGCGCCACGCCTGCTGTTCAGTGCAACACCTTCATCCAAGAAGTCTTGACCACAGTAGGAAGCATGGGAGACACACATAACGTCCTTTGTGCCAAGAAAGGTAAGAGAGTAAAGTGTGGGGGAGCACAAGGACAGAGGCCATAATCAGGAGCACGTGCCCTTCCGTATTGATAACTCACATGAGGTGTTTGTTGTTAATTATTAATATTTAAATACTATTTAACACCTTTAACAGCAACACTTCTGTAGGTACAGAGGTAGGACACGGTTAAGATATGAAAGCCTTTGATAAAATTTTGCTTTTATCACACACATACCGGGGCAAACTATGGCTGCATAGGATTGTGAATATGCAACACAACACTATAAAGGGTTTTCTTTAAGAGAAAGCATGGCAGGTGACTGTTACTGGCATAATAAGGGGTTTTAACCTTGTAGTGCCTTAATGGATTGGTCTGAAGTGTTTGCAAACAAGATGGAAGGATATTTTACAACTGCGTACCTGAAAAGACATACACAAAGTCAGGCTATGTTTTTAGTGCATTTGCACCGTCCACATTTGAGCGTCCAGCAAACCTGGTGGCATTACAACGCAACAGAACTGCAGATGTGACATTCACCAGTAGACTAAGTTGTTCAAAATACAACGTGAGGCAGATAAGTGATGGTTATAGCACAACAATACTTACAACATTAACGCACCCTCATTTCAGAAATACTGCTGTTTCTCCTGTGGGAGCAGTCAGTTTTGTCCACAATAACTTTTACATAACTTTTATATGACTTAGCAAAGAATTTAGAGCCTGTATTTAACTGACAGAGCTTTGGTACATGTTCTACATCAGCTTCATACTATCTCTCAGTGGGAGAAATCATGAATGCTGGGGCAGAGAGAGAGGACAAGGACAGGAGAGAACCTTCTCCTGCTCCAGGCAACCACCTCCTACCATTACATTTCGCTAGCCAGGTGGCTGGATTACAGAACCCATCTTGCTTGATTTTTTCAATCAGTTGTGTTTCACTTCAGAATGCCCCATGAATGTCTGGCAGAGAACCAATAATATAACACTTGGTGATTAAAGAATGCCCGTATGTGGAAATTGAAGCACAACCTTAGCACCAGTAGGAAGGACACGATGCAAATGGGACCTGAGAAATCCACAACCCACCCCAGCCAAAGTCACCCTGTGATATTTTAGTCATTTATACTTGTGGAAAGAAGATATAAATTCCCCCTGCTTTTCCTCGGTGAAGGTTTAGATCTACTTTTCAAAGGCATAAGTGATTCCACAAGGCTCGAGGCATTGAATACTCATGGCCTATATATTTCTTATTAGCTATTATAATATATAAAAAATATTTTACTAATTTGACAGACTTTATTAGTACAGAGGTTAATTGCCTTTCTCTGACACTTTTCACTGCCTACATCTGTGTCATAACATTATTTGCTTCATTAGTTTTTAAAGTGGAACAGCTGAAACTCGGGTTATTGAAATAATGTGTCTATGACTGTGCTTCTGCACCACACTATCTGCTTGCAATTCAGCTGATGAATCACCTATATTTCAAGCAAAGCTGGCCTTGCATTTGGAGGAATGCCAGGAAAACAGGTCAGGTTATCAGCTGTAGGCACTGCTACCCCTTTTCATTTCCCTTGCCATCTTCCAAAAATAGTTCTTTCCTGCAAGAAGGTACTAAGAGTTAAGATGACAGCAGCTGAAATATTCCTTTCTCTTTATTGGGAAGCTTTATTTCTTATCACTTCTTGTGCCAATTTTTCAAAGTTTGATTTGTGGTTTTAGCAAAATGCAAGATTTGGCCAGAAGTTCTGGTCTTTAGGCCATTACTCAGAAGCACACATTGGTGCCGACTGAATGATTAAGTAGGAAAACGATTAGTTGTTTGTGCTGAAAAATCACCAGGAACCTCGAACACACACCAGCACCTACTGATCAAAGGACAAAACAGAAACATGGGTTTCCTGCTGTGCAAATGTGCCTGTCCCAGTGGAACATCTCTATCTTGCAGCCCAGGTCCAAAAAATGTCAGCGGATGTGTCTGAAGTGCTGACGTGATGGTCTGCGTGATACTGCCCTACTGCAGCAAACAATGAGAGGACAAGAAGAGCAGTGCTGCCCCAAGTAGCTAACAGCCCAATTAAGATGAGTAACAGAAAGCAGACATACAGAGAGCACAAGGAAAGGATGAAACAATATGGGCACAACACTGCTTTTTTGCAAGACTGTGCTTGATCGGGAATTACAGGATGTGATAGCTGAGATTGCGCATGCTGTCCCAGGAGGCTCCTTCCTGCCCTCTGTTCCCATGTAAGATGAAGGCAAGTCACATGCGGCACAGCAGCTGCCCGGTGATGGCTGCAGCTCTTGCAGAAGGGATAACTCTCACGCTATGGATGAGTGCATGAGTCAGTCGGAGCGTGTCCTTTCACTTTCTGTCCTAAATGTGCCTCTGTGCACAGCTCACTGCCTAACTCTGACATGCTCATTTGGTATCACGAGCCTTCACTACTGATGATAAAATGCATTTTAGCACTTCTGACTTCACCCCCTTAGTGACTTCCCTGTTAGGGCCCACTTTGCATCAGTAATTTCTTCTTTCTCTCCCTCACTGTCCTGCCTATTCAACATAAGAAGGATGCGAGGAACATTTCCTGACCTTTTGTGCCTTCAGTAATATGAGAATACAGAAGGAAAACAGCTGGAGGAAAGCCCAGATGCAACAGCCTCAAGAAGGTGCCTCCGTATGGTCCCCATGGCTTGGCCTGCACAGCTCCTGGATGTGCAGTGTCAATGCCATGCTGGGCTGCTCACCCCAGGGCCAGCCCCTGGCCAGCACCTGGCAGGAGAGTGACACACAGTCAAGGGGAACACTCATACACCCACTCTGCATGGATTCAGCTCACATCATAGCATGTGGTGAGGATGCCACGAGCCCATCCCAGAGTGACTTCACTCCCAACAGCATGGACATGAGCTGGCTTGTGACGACTTGCCAACCAGGGCAATACGGAGAGCCTTGAAATGCTGCTAGCCGCATGTCAGTGTTCTCATCCAAAGCTACACTGCAACTTGCATGGGCAGCCCTGAGCTGGTTTTGTACAAGTTCATGGTGGCACAGCCTGGTAGCATCCCAGGAGAGCAGCAGGGAGCTCACTGCAACCACCTGCCTGGCTGTTTGTCCCCAGCTCCAAGAAGCTGAAACACAGCTATGCATTGCTATGGCTACACAGGGTTTTATACCCAGCTCAGTGCAAGCTACAAGCACACCTTCAGGACACAGGACAAACACAGCACAAGCTGCCCCTCAGCAGTGGCTGCTCCCCATGCAGCTATTCACTTGCACCCCCCCTTGCTCCCCCTTCCACTCGCTGCAGAACAAAATCACCAGGTATAGTGTACACAGGCAAGAAACAGAATTACACACACACACAGAAACTATCTTGAGCCCTTCATAATTACATTTTAAATTGGTTTACTCAGAATCCCTTCAGCTAATCATTTTCATCCAACTCTAATCAACTCTAAGAACCAAAATAAATATAACAACATCTTTACTCAGTGTCACCCCTCTCATCTGCCTTAAGCCCCCATACTCCAGTTTGCTGGACATTGGGAATTTGAATATGGACAGGTTTAGGTTCAGCTTTCATTATGAGCAAGCACCAGACTTTCATTCTAAGCCACTGAAACGCACTGGCAAAATTCACACGTGCAAACCAGTGGCAGCTTCCGTCTCTGTGGAATCCCACAAATATTTTCTACAGTTTCAGTTCCCGTGCCTCTGGATGGCTCATAAATGTATGGCTGAAAGAGAATGCAAAAACTCAATGCAAACGGACATCAGATTCTCATTCAGAATCAGTAATTAGCTTACTTTCCCTTAAAACTGAGCCTGAATTGAAGATGGCTCTGCTCAGTCTGCATCAAGGGAAGCAGTTCACAGCTTCCTACTTGCTATGCAAAAGTTCTTACACACACAACTGTAAAATCTGCATTTTCATGAGCAAGTCAGCATTTCTTAGAATTGTCTCTGGCCCATACTTGCCTGCCTGCAGCTTGCATTCACAGTTTAGGAAAGGAGGCTTGAAAATTCAACCTGAAGTACTGTCAACTCAACTCACCAGAGGTATGTATTTCCCCTATCCTTCTAGCTGCCCTTCCCGACATGACCGATTTCTCTCCCCTTTACCTTTCTGGATGAATCCTGTGCTGGCTGGAGCCAGGCTGCTGGTGTAAAACCTTCAGGGCTGTAAAGGAGAAGGGCAGTCATTTTCCCTCTGTTCACAGGCACCCTTAATGACTCTCAGCAGCGCAGCAGTGTGAATACAGCTCTCTGCAAAGCTTTAATAGCAAAGCCGAAGGTGTGAAGCTTCATTACTTTTAAAATATACTACACATTTCTGCGTATTCCCTGATATACATAATGCTCCATCTTACAGCCCAGAGTACTTCCCAGCCACCGAGCTCAGTGCTTTATTCATACTAAGGAATTAAGTTTCCCAGAACTCTGTAAGACCAGCTACTATTTTTAGGTTCTCTTTGTGGGTGGTGAGGGAGAAACCAAGAGGTTAACTGCCTTGCTGGAGGGCTCGGCATGGGCACCACCATCTACCCCCACATGGCTGCCCAAGACCCAATCCAGCAGGAGTTTTTTGGTCCTTAATGCCAACTTCTGAGGTTTCGCTGGTCTGGGGGAGGTGGGAGGAGAGGTGGATTGCTGTGCTCAAGAGAGAGAAAAACATGTCAGTATTTTAATCTCTGGACAGAAAACAAGTAAGGAGGAAATTAAGTTTCCAAAAGCCTTTTTTTCTGTCCACATCATGAGGCACCTCACCTGCTACTAGCTAGCTCACAGAGATCGTTTGCCCTTAGGCTTTGCCTTCTCTTGCCACATGCCCTCCTCAAGCAGCTGTGACCACATCATGGTCCCCCTGAGCACCGACCCTCATTCCCTGCCTCTCCACAGGACTCGAGCAAGCTATTTGCCCTCAGTCAACTCTTGTTTATGGGTTCTGATACAAAAGACAAGTGTTCATATGGCATACTGTATCTAGGAAAATGTCATGCTTCATACATTCAGTTATCAACCACTATGCCAAGTGCTTTATGTTATCTACAAAAAGCAGACTTCAGAGGGAAATGAACTACAGCAAATCAAAGTCTATTACTGGGAAAGAGAGGAGAGTTGTAAGCCAGGCTTGCAGCGTTCTTCCAGCTGCATAACTTTCTAAATAACTTTACCCAGATGAAGAGTCAATAAATGGTCACCCAGTTGCACTCAAAAATAACAACTCACCAGCTATCACCTAGAAGGGCCCCTGGGACACAACACCCTGTGCACAACTGCAGTGGACAGCACCACGCTGGTTCAGAAACAAGAAGGGTGGAAAATACCTTACACCTCCCATAGCAGCTGGGAGGAAGAAATAAGAAAATCCTACTCACCCCACACAACTGCCTCCAGATGCCATGGCCACCCACCTCCAAACTCAAAGGCAGGGTAGCACATAGGCTTACGCTCCTATCCACCCGCCCAGGGCTGAGTACCACTGTGAGAACTCAGGAGGACAGGGAGGTAATCTGCACAGCTTCAGCTCCAATTCCTTATACAAGGAATTTGTTACTCTCCTCTGTCCCTTTACTTCCAATTGTCCCTTATTCATACACACCACAGCAGCACCTGGACCAAAATGCAAGGACCTCAGCCTCCATACTCAACAGTTGCTCTCCACCTGCAGAAATCCTCTGGTCTCTGCAGCCAGTACTGCAACAGGTTTGAGCCCAGCATGGGAACTGAGGATGAGCAGTTCCATCCACAAGCTACCTCTGCAGCCAGGGCTGTACTCGCCACCCAAAAAATAACCCAGATATTTTTGTCAAAATACAAACCAGTTCATTCCTAGTTCACAGGAATTCAATTAACAGGGTTGGTTTTTTTTTCCTACTCGCGATGCTAAAAGTCTGGGAGCCACTGAATAAGAGGTGGCTTTCAAACATGTCAGCTCTTCTGGATTCAAGGAAAAAAGATAGGAAATTCAGAAATTAAACCTCAATCCAAGCTTTGCAGCTTCTTGTTTGTATTGGGTCAAGACAAAAACAGGGGCCCAGACTCATTAAAACTTCAGGACTTTGGACTTTGGAGTTGCATCTGGATTTGACAGTGTGGGTGTACATGTATCAGTGATGAGGAAATTGCTATAGGAAATTAAAGGCACCAACACACAAATCTGCAGCCAGTAAGAACAATGAAGAGGAACTCTTTAAATGTATCAGGAACAAACAAAATCCTAACAATGGGATAGCTCCACAGCTAGATAGGAATCTCAAAATTGTCAGTCATGATTCATAAAAGCAGAAGCATTCAATAAATATTCCAGGTTTGTATTTGGAAAGTAGCAAGATGATGTATTCTTATCTCCCAGCGATAAGGAAACACTTTCTATTCCATCAGTTACTTTGGGGAAAGTTAAACAGGAGCTATCAAAACTGAACATTTTTCAATCAGCAGCACTTGGTAAGCTGCACCCCAGCATATTAAAGAGATGTACCAAAGAGGTCTCAAAAATTTTACTGCTGATTTTTTACACACGCCAGACCTCTGGAGAACTTCCAGAAGACTGGCAAAAAACTCATTAGGCATGACCATTTATGGAGGGTCAAACAAGCAGCCTGGGCAATCACAGGCTGGTTAGCCTAATGCTGATCAAGGAATCAAGTGGATTGATGGTAAGGGTTAACAACATAACAGTCTTATTTTCCCCAATCCTTTCTCAACTAGTACTACCTGGTGCAGCCCCCAGCCTGGAGATGACACAGCTCAGCAAGTCCCCTCTGCCCCATGTCTCATTTGCATTGCAGCTTCATCCTGCTCAGACAGACTCATGTGGGCCAGAGTTGAAAAACGCTTAAAAGATGGCAGCATAATTAACAGTCATCAGCACGGCTTTGTGGGAAAGTCTTGTCAAATGAGCTTGGTGTTGCTTTTAAATTAAATTACAAGTTTAGCTGATAAAGGTAGCTGTGTCTACGTTGTGGGTTTCAACATCTGCGAGGCATTTAACAGTCCCACACAGCATTCTGATTAAAATAATTAGCACTATCCAGAATGAATGTACCTCATACTAAATCAATTAAAAGCTAGTGAGCCAATAGTGCTCAAAAAGGCACTCCTAACTGAATCATCCCCATCTTCAGAAGGTGCCTAATGGGCTCCCACAGCAACTTCTCCTCTCCTCAGCCCAGTGCTGGTCACTATCCTTAGCAATTACATGTAGAAAATGAAAAAAAGAATATACTTACTGAAAGTTAGACTTGACTTAAAACATTGTTTGAGTCATAAATAATGGAGAGACAAATAATTCTAATGGCAGATATGCATCATTGGGTCAAGTGGATTTGCTGGAACCTGAGTATCAATAAGCCAAATGCATCAATGTCCTATAATCTGTAACTCCCTCAATACATCGCAGGAGCCCCACAGCAAGTACAGAAGGATCTAACAAGTAATTTCCATCTCAGCATTCTGTGGTGTTAAGTAGCACTAGATTTTTCCTAGGTATGTCTACTGAAGTGACCAAGAGAAAAGCAGAAAACAATGCTGAACGCTGAACACAGAGTATTCTAGACTGGCTCTAGGGTACTGAAAAAAAACCTCTCCAGGCATCCTCAGTGTATTTCTGAGATTGATAGGTTTCTCCAAAAGGTGCTTCAGAACAAGAACACAACCCTCACCCCCAGCTTCCAGTCATCATTAGGTTTCAGAATTAACGCTGGATGGGAAAGTATGGAAGCAGTCCCTCCTACCATTTGGATGGCAGGAAGACATAGACTTATAGAATGGTTTGGATTGGAAGGGACATTGAAGATCATATCATAGATCTCTGCTTTGCTTCTCTGTTGAAAAACCATCCCATGAATGTTCAGTCCCCCACAAGCTTGGCAGAGAGCTCTGCTGTGTGAGCACAGTTTCTTTTTCCTCTTGATTTTCCACTGGGTTTGCCTTCAGCGCAAGCACCCCTGCTTCGAGGTGTGCAGTTAGCCTGCGTGGTTGAACAGGACACAGCCATGGCCTTACCCTTGCCCTCCCTACACTTGATCACAGAGGATGCAGCTACTGACGGTATGTGTCAGGACTTAACAAAGAACGTACAAGAAATCATGGCAACTTTGCTACTGCCCAATGTCACATATTACATGCTGATTCATAAACCTCATAAAGGTTTAAAAATCTTTCAAAAAAAAGAAAAGAAAAAAAGGAAATTCTTTGGGGAAAACTTTGAGCTCTTCTCCTTTCACTGTGTTCAAAGTCGGGTTTTTTTATGTAGGCTGGAGCCCCAGAGCCTGGGGAACTGATTTCTGCCCCAGTGAGCACTCATCTCATTTAGGGCTAACTGGGACACTCCCAGGAGTAAGGTCCCACCCAAGGGAAGTCAGGCCACAGAGAAGACCCAAACTTAATAGCCACAAACTCCAAATACTTGATTCCCCAGCGTGGACGCTTCCCAAAACAGCCCCAACAGCAAAGCTAAAACTTCACCTGTCAGGAGCAACAGGAGGAAGGGACACATCGACCGATAACTGACCCTCCGTAGTTTCTGCACCCTGCTGCAGCAATGGGGATGTCTCCAAACTGAGCTCAGCACATGAACTGCACTTCAACACCACCAGGTCAGTCACAGCTTGGAGAGGTACTGATTTTTCAAAAGGCTTAGGCAGATGAATTATCATCCTGTAAAATACCAAATTCTGTATCCAGAGCAGGGATTTATGCCCTCAGCTGCTTTGACATGTATGTGGGGCAACACAGCAAAAGAGGGAAGAAGGACCCTTCTGCTGAGGCGATGAGCTATAATTGTTGCTAGAAACAATTCTGTGCTCGTCAAGCCTTGACCATAACAAAGCAAGAAGTGCAATAAAATTAATACTGTGCCATAAACAGGAGGCGTATTTCTTAGAGTGACATTCTTTAATTGTCATGACACTACATACGAAGAAATCCTGTATGTAAAACTGCAGAGCAGCCTTTGCAAAGCCTACATCCCAGAAATAATGCAGCAAGAGGCTCAGAAAGCTCACCATTGCTGTACGCCTGGCAGAGCTGACTAAAAGACCAGTAGCAGCTGGCAGGAAATGGGTAAGAAAGCTGACCACAGATAAACTGTAGGATGCTAAAGAGTAGCAGAAGATATACTCTGGGAGAGGAAGCCAAGCTGTCAGGTCACATTGTAGTCTAGTGCATACAGTACATACAGTCCGCTATTGAAGTATGCGGCCACCAGATAATGGTCAGGGGACACAGCTGTCAGGCAACGATGAAGTAACTCCAAGGAGCCCGAAGCAGAGTGTGGTACAGCTGCGGATGTTTCTGTAGAGCAGGATAAAGCCTGCCTGTCTGAAGGATATCGTAGCAAATTCAACGTCACGTGAGCAGCACTAAATAATGAAGTTCATGATGCTTATTTGAATCAGCATTGATCAAAACAGGATACCAGCGAAAGCTCCTCAGAGCCAGGCCTGATCTGTGCGTACATGGAAGCACACAAATACATACCGCCTGGCCTAAATAAAACAACATTCAGGTTTCATACTCATTTTCCAGGTAGCGCTGCCAGCAGCATTGGGAGGGTTCTTTTTCCATGCCACAGAATTGGGAAGACAGTGGATGTACAGAGCCAGTGGGGGATTTACTGCCGCTTCAGTGAGAGTGGGACAGGGCCTCAGGTATCGTTTAACATTGGAAGGCTGTGCCCAGGCTGGATGCTAGTGTATCCGCTGTGGAAATATTGAGCTTTCCTCATTATATGAAGAAGGTAATTATGGGTCATTAACCTGCTGGGTGGCAAACAGTGTGGTGTGCTAAGTGGATGCAGGAGAAATGGGATGGCAGAGCAGGGCACATTTTGCTGGTTTTGCCAAACAGCCAGAAAGCAGCTGCTGGATCATACAGGAATCAAAAAGCAGGAGTTTAAAATTACACCAAGTAATGGCTTATAAACACCAGTTCTTGGTCATGCAGCTCTCCGGGAGGGGATTTCAGATGATCCATTGGCTGAATCCTTATTTTGGGCTCAGGAGTCTCCTATGATGGAGGAAAAAGCCTCCACAGATGTGTGTTTAACAAATCTCATTTGCTCGATAAGAGAAGGCAGGGACGCTGACAAGCAACGCTGCTCTTTGGACCACTCTGGAAGCCTATGCTCACCCCCAGCACCCGAAGGAAAAATTAACCATGCTCCAGCTATGCAAAGAAACTGCCCTTCAGCTCTGAAGCAAAAGCAAGAGTGGCAAGCTGCTGCATAGTGACAAACAGCCCTTCCCTCTTCACTCTGCAGAATGAGAGGAATCGATGCACTAACTAACATGACACCTGCTTTGGTAGTGTGGTTGGGGGTTTTTTTCTTCTAAATTCCAAGCGTCCACTAAATAATGGAAACAACAGGGCTTTGCACCTGGGAAGGCCGTTGTGCGTTTCTCTACGATAGGCAGGATATCAGGGTTAGCTAAATATGAGTTCAGCTGCGGGACTGACTCACCGCTTGTTCCTGGAACTGTCTGAAGGAGGGGAGGATGCTGTGGGCAGGCTCTAACTGTATCATCTGGGTTAGGGCCGGTAGCAGATGGTCCTAAAAACATACTTCCATGTGGGTTTAAAATAGCGCAGCACCCACAATCAGCTGAATGGGGAAATGTGAAAAAGGCTTGTCACACAAGGAATGCTGCTGTGAAGATCTGCAGTCAGGAGGGGATCCAAACTTCACCAGCCCTTGCACTGTGGAAGTGCCCAAGGCCTGACTCTGCTCACTCACGCTGCTGCCCCATCCCACCAGCCCAGGCAGGTTTCTGGCCTTCCCACCACCTTTTAGGCAAGAGAGCAATCTTTTTTTTTCCCACCCACCATAAAACAAAACAAGGTAACTTTCTCTTGACACAGCTTTCCTAGTTAAGCAGCACTCCTTGTCCACTGAGGTGCAACAGCTTGAGCCTAAAAAACTACTTTTAAAAACAAATCCCTTCTCCTTTGTCAGTCAACCTGCTGTATGGGTTGATCAGCAGCTACAACAGCCCTAAATAGTCCGAGTCTATAGTTACATCCCGCTGGCTGCTTTGATGCCACACACAGAGTAAACGAGGTGGTGACAGGGGAGGGATCGACACGGTTGGTGCTGCCTCTCCGAGTAGTCAGCTGAACTGCCGGGAGCCGGCAGGGAGCCGGCAGGGAGCACGGCGCAGCAGCCCAAGCAGAGGGGCTTGCTGGCAGCAAGGGAGTCACAGCAGCACAGGGAGCATGGCAGGACTGTCCTCTTCCTTGCCCCAGCCTGCCCCAAGTCAAGCTGGTTACCTCACCTCAGAGGTGCAAGTTGCCTCCAGTTCCCTTTGCATTCAGCACAGAGACCCGTTCCCAGTGCACATCCTTCCTAGAACCCTGCCATCTTCTGCTTGAAGAGAGCAGGGGTGACTTGTTTCAAGGCTTAGGTTATCCCCCAAAACTCCCAGAGCCTGAGGGAGTGCGCTGAAGTTAAAAACAAGGGACTGCATTGCTCCTTGTGTGCCTGACTTCTTGGGGTACAGATATGTGGGGAAGGAAAGAACACCCTGCCATTCTCTCAGCCTCTCCCCTATTCCCCCTGCTGAAAGGGCTGATACTGAAAAAAAAAGCCCAATTCCTCCTCAGGCCCCAAATTTGTACGTCAGTAGATGTGCAAAACACACCACCAAAGGTTTCTTGCTCCCTCCCCTCTCCCCAGCCTCCTGCCTTTCTGCCATGCAAGCACCAAGAGCAATCTGGGCTGTAACCTTTAGAGGAAGAGAAATATCACAGGCACATCTGTTTTTACAGCTAATTGGCCGCAGTTTTTGAAATGGGCAGCAGTGGCTCAGATGAACAAAAAGAGATCCCCAAGAAGCTCTGGCCCCTGAGGGATCCTGGCTCTAGCTCCTAGAGCAGATCATGGCAAATGTCCCGCTGGCATTAGACAGACGCGATCAGGTTAGCTTGAGATCCCACCGACTGCTGGTGCAAATGGGCCCTGTTTGCTCTGCCGGAATCTTGCACAGCTACACAGCAGGGAAGCTGACCCTCCCATTACAGCAGGTTTAGAAAGCAAAGATTTTCCTAGGCATTACCCCAGTCTTAAAAAGCAAACACATGGTATCTACATCTTGTACTTTGTTTTCAACATCTCCTGTAAACTGTTTTTAGCACTGCAAGAAAGCATTTCAGAACGCGTTTTAAAAAACTATTTTCTGTGTTTGGCTTGACTTTCTTTATCAGTACAAAACTATTAATATAGCACTAGCTTGTTACACACTGCCAATACAGTAAAGGCTGTAACAAGAGATGTTTTAGATGAAGATTATTTATTACTGCCAATGGTTGCAGAGAAAGTGCTCGTTTGGGCAGAGTGGGCTGCTGAGAGGGAAGGAAAGGCTGTTCTGGTGTTTGCTGCAGCCTTCACTCATTACCTTTTCCAGAAAGCATTAAGCTTCCCGCCTGCACTTGCCGTACAGATCCCTCAACTTTATCAGAAGACAGTCTCCAAAATCTAAACTCAGGGATTATTAAGAGATAGGAAAGCTAGAGTAGTTCACATGGGATTGCCCTTTCCATCAATGTTTTCACATTTTGGTTCTAGCTAGACGCAGCAAAAGGAGCCTCCCTCCATGTTCACCACCTACTAGATGCCAGCAAAGAGACACTGTCATGTAGGAATGGTCACTGTTCTGTTCAACCTGCAGTTGCACAAATTGGGCAGGGCACTTTCTAGATGCAGAGGAAGGCAAAAACAAGGTATGGTCTTAAAAGATCTGAATAGCACTTCTGTTTCTGCTCTCAAGTACGCAGAGAGGAAATTCTCCAAAATCTCTAAGATAATCTCTTTCTTTGTTGCTTATGCAAACTACATGCCACTTTAACTGGAAATGATCACCTCCCCAGGACCCTACTTATTTTTACTGCCTCTCATCTCCCCCCAAGAATTCAACATATAATAGTGAAATAGCGAGCTTACCATATGCCACAGTCTTGAGTACATAATATTTTGCAATAAATGTAAATGATATAAACAGAAAGAGAATGACTGTGAGAAAGAACGACCCTACCTACTTCCCATTCATGTTATGCAAACACCTTTCACATCTTTGCTCACTGAATGCAAACAGTGAGTATGCATACAGCCATGCCCACAAAGCACGCATTCCTCATTAAAATCCATGCAATAAATTTGTATCTGATTGACTTTTAAATCCTTCACCTTCCCACAACTCCATCTTCCACAGATCTAGTGATCCAAATCCTGTTCACTTCTTCAGGGAGTCTGCTGTACTCAGGGTCTCTGTCTCTATTAGTAGAGAGCATCCTCCCATCCCTATGGATGTTACTGGCTTGAACCCTGGAACTGGTCACATCCAGTCTCACCCCATCAGCAACAAGGTGAAGAGGTGATACATGGAATTAGGTATCATGCAAAGGGAAGAGACTGCACTATGCAACAAGGGACTAGTTTTTTGGAAATTCAAGGCACATGAGGACATTAACATGCTTCATTTTCACATAGGGGAAAGTTTTTCTCAGGTTATTTTTAGAAAGATTTACTGGGTTTAATTTTGGTAGTTGGATCCTAAAATAGGAAGCATGGCGCATGGCCTCTTAAAAAGCTGCAAAACCCACTCTCAATAAAATTTAATATGCCCTGCCTTGGCTTTTCTTTAATGTGCACTGTGTGGAGTGCAGCGGTATAACATTTTTAACATCAATCATTTCAGCACGTTCCTGAGTAATGTGACTACCTCACACCTTTGCAGATAGGACATTTGTTCAACAGTACCACTTATTTTCATAGAATTGTAGAATCATTTACATTGGAAAAGACCTTTAAGATCATCAAGCCCGACCCTAACACAGCCAACTCTTCCACTAAGCCATGTCCCCAGGCACATCTAACCAGCTTTTAAATACCTCCAGGGACGGTGACTCAACCACTTCCCTGGGCAGCCTCTTCCAGTGCCTGACAACCCTTTCTCTGAAGAAATTGTTCCTAGTATCCAATCTAAGCCTCCCCTGGCACAGCTTGAGGCCATTTCCTCTTGTTCTATAGCTTGTTACTTGGGAGAAGAGACCAACCCCCACCTGGCTACAACCTCCTTTCAGGTAGTTGTAGACAGTGATAAGGTGTCCCCTCAGCCTTCTCTTCTCCAAGCTAAATAACCCCAGTTCCCCCAGACGCTCCTCATCACACTTGTGCTGTAGACCCTTCACCAGCTTTGATGCCCTTCTCTGGACACGCTCCAGCACTTCAATGTCCTTCTTGTACTGAGAGGCTCAGAATTGAAAGCAGTACTCAAGGTGCGGCCTCACTGGTGCAGAGTACAGGGGGACAACCACTGCCCTAATCCTGCTGGCCACGCCATTTCTAATACAAGAGAGGATGCTGTTGGCCTTCTTGGACACCTGGACACATTGCTGGCTCATGTTCCACCATCTGTCAACCAACAACCCCCAGGGCCTTTTTCACCAGACAGCTTTACAGCCACTCTTCCCCAAGCCTGTAGCATTGCTTGAGGTTGTTGTGACCAAAGTGAAGGATCCAGCAGTGATCCTTGTCAAACCTCGTACAGTTGTCCTCAGGCCATTGATCCAGCCTGTCCAGGTCCCTCTGTAGAGCCTTCCTACCCTCCTGCAGACCAACAGTCCTGTCCAACTTGGTGTCATCTGCAAACTTCCTGACGGTGTACTCAATCCTCTCATCCAGTTCATTGATAAAGATATTAAAGAGAACTGGTCCCAACACAGAGCCTTGGGGAACTCCACTTTGCTAAAGTCCAGATAAACAACACCTGCTGCCTTTCCCTCATCCACTAAGTCGGTCATCTTGTCATAGAAGATCAAGTCAGTCAAGCAGGACCTGCCTTTCATGAACCTACACTGACTGGTCATGATTACGTGAAAGCAGGGCTGCTCTAGATTGTGTTATTTTTGTGTTACTGGTGCAGTCAGGAGAGTGCAGTATGCAGTGAAAAGGAGCAGGACCACCTAGCTCACCATGTCCAGTCCCTGAAAGATAACATTAACAGATGTTTTGCCCAGAGTAGCCTCTGAACATTTTCTCCATAACACACATGCACCCACCCACACAACAACACAGACCAGAAAACACTCCTAACAGCCTGAGAACAACTAAAACTGCTAGGACATAATACTAAAATAGATTAAAACAGTGTATTACCACAGGAAGCATGAGAGATCAGTGTCACTGGTATCCTAGGTCTCAGACATAAGACCCATGCCCTTACAAAGGGTCCGTTTTGGTATCATCACATATTCTGGATGCCACCTGGAGCTTTGGCTTCATGAAGTTAATTTATGCGCAACAGGAGTGCAGCCATCAAAGCTGACCACTAATATTTTGGCTAACAACATAAACCTCTTTGAACTGCAAGCCCAACTTTCTACAGGATGGGTTAAATACCAAGACCATACAGAAGCAGACTTCAAGAAGAATCCCTTGCTAGTATATCCCTTGTTAGTCAGCATGTCACTTCAAAACTGTATAATAAGCTCATATTCCCCCATAGCTAAGGTTGTAACGCGGCAATATGAAAAGCACTACTGATTTAAAGCAAGCATCCCTACTTTCCTAAAGCTAGTTTTCCTCTAGGGAGAATTTCTCATAAAACACCAAGATCCATACCATTTGGGTTTTTCGCAGAGACAGTCAGATCAGCTTTGAACCTCCCATATGACAGATTCACTAAGCTTTACAAGGAACAGGTGGATTTGAAAGCAGAATTCAACACTTTGTATTTAATCAGCCAGCGTTATCACCCAAGACTGATTTTCAAACAACTGGATGTGAGGTGCCCACAGGACATCATGGTTAAAGGAAGTCCGTAGAAAACAGAGCACATGGAATCTGGAGCCAAAATACATATGGCCTAATTTAAAAACAGGATTAAAGGAAATGCAGAAAGTCATTTTGCTGCCAGATTTAATTAGTATGTTTAATATGTGAGATCACCTGAATCTACTTTTACTTGTTTTGTGTCCCATTAAGAGTTTCACAGGAGCAGTAATATGATTGAGTGGCCTTTGTGAGGGATGAAGCTTAGGCTGCTTTGAAACAAATTGAATTAATTTGAAATGATTCTTTCCAGGTATGGCATGGAAATAATGTGGGGATAAGGTGGGAGGGCACCAGAAGTATAGACAGACCTATAACGGTACCCACTGTTTTGTAGGTACACTGGCAACTTTTTTAATATTGGCAGCAACATTGCAACACTAGAAAACCTATTCATATAAGATTACAATTGCTGGCACTCCCTAGAATTAGGTTAGCCTTTGAGATACTGCAGTGGCAAGGGTCCTCAAGCAAATTTTCCATGTCTACCAGTTCCCTAAGATGTGAAAGTTTTGGGGACTGAGTCCTGGAGCTTCTTTTGGAAGATGTTAGGGGGTAAACCTGCAACTAAAGACTTCACAGTGAGTGAAATGGGTGTGATTCCAGGTTGCTGGCTGAGTTAGAACCATGATGGAGGAAAAGGGGCCTTATTTTGAGTGACATTCACAGCCTTTCCACTTGATTTCAGTATTGTTGATTGATTTTACATGGAAGCCACTCCACTAAATCGGATATATAGCGCAAATTCTATACTGTTTCCCAAACAAACACTATCATAAATTATTTGAATAGTAGTTTCATAGCTAAAATACAACATAACAGCAGAGGAGATGGAGGCAATGGCAATAGGGAGAGTATCGGGGGGAAAAGTTCTGAGACTGATTTCTGGAGACTCAGAACATCTAAAACTTGCACCCAAGTCTGCAAGCTACAAGTGCTCAGCTCGCCTGAAAACATGCCCATGCATATGCATTCTCATTTTAATCTACAAAAATATTTCAAAATCCAGGCCCTGATCTGGCAAGATGCTGAATGTTTTCCCTTTTCATCAGACAGCCTCTAAAGAGATACTGAAGCGTGCATACTGTAGAAGCCGGAGCACAGCCACAAAGGCTGATTTACCGAGCCAAAAAGCAGTCGTTGCTGCAACTGCCATGCAGACGTACCCACTGCCTTCAGGAACTTCAGTGAAGTCTGAGGGCACTTGTCACTTCACAGGGGACACTCAGTGTCTCCCAGGCTCACGTTGGGTCTACATATGGATGAACCGAGTATTTTTCGGTACGAACACCCTCCCCCTTCCAGGCCTCCTTTGCTTTCAGTTCTGAAGGGTGAATTCATTGAAAACATCTGTACCACTAGAAACATTCTGTGCTTTTTCCAGACCTCATCCCCGTGGTGGCTGTATAGTAATGGAGAATAGACCGAACTGCCTAACATGAGCCTGCAAGCAGTGAGCTGCAGTAGAGAAGATGCTGAATGCTGGAGCTTTGCCTCCTGCACCTAGACACTACCTAGGCTCTGCTTACCTTCTGTGCTGTATTCTGCTCTCCGACATATAGCCAAAAGGTTTCCACAGCAACTGCCACATCACATCACACCGCTCTTACCTTGGCAATACAGAACACCTCTGAAACGAATTTTGCTCAGCAGTCTGTCGTGTTAACTCCTGCACACCTACGAGTTACTACATGCTCCCCTTGGTAACAAGGCCAATTCTGGAATTGTTTTTGAGAGATCTTACGTAATATGTATTTCTCCTTCTTTTGCCCTTCTACCCCCACCTTCCTTTTCACATTGCATACGTGGCACAGTGAGGGAAGGGTCCTGTAACCACATCACAACAGTATGGCAGAGGCACAAATGGGATGGATCCTGTGTCCTTCACAAGCAGCAGCAATGTACCCAGGCAAAGTCTGCAAGAGTATGTTTATGGCTGTAAACTTTAATGAGCCACATGAATTCTTCAAACAAGGGAAGGGAAAAGATTTATTTTTGTTTGGGGAATAAGGGATGTGGACCAGCCTCCAGCAGGCCTACCAGGAAGGCGTGTGTAAGGGCTTGCGTGGCCATCTGTTTCTCCTCCTTATCAGCGCTCCGGTGCCAGCTGCCTCTGTGGCTGAGCCATCCCACGTGCGGGCTCCCCTGCCCGGTCCTGCGCTGCCGTCTGTCTGCTCCTCGCTAATCCCACATAACCGTATGTGCCTGCTTCCCACCGACCCTATTTGGCCACACCCCACCGTAAACCCCCTATAAATCACAGGAGGGGAAGCTGGCCGTTTCCTTGATGGTGCCAGTTAGCTACACAGCTCCTTTCCCTTGAGTGGCTTCTGAGGCACAGAAGGGGATACTGTGCATGCCTTGCCTACCCCAGCACATATCCCCATGGTTATCCAGTGTGCCGAAACTCTATCTCCTGCAACGCCATAAAAATGTGGTCCGAGCCTGAATAACTATGCTGCCATGCCCAAACTGCAATTAAAGCTGCAAAGGCAGCCCAGAAGTCAATACCCCAGATAGACAGGCAAGATATAAACCGAATATCAGATAGACAGGCTGATAGGCGAGTTTAAATGCAGCCACCTGGGAGACACACACGGTGATGCAATCCAGCAGTGGCAGTTGCCAAAGCCGTTCTGACAGGGGAGGCCAAAGGCGGGCAGAGTGCCTGCAGGGGCACCGGGGAGGGTAGTGGGGTCCGCTGCCTCCATCTGCAGAGAGGTGTAAAAACAGGCAGAGCCACGGCCAAACTCCCTTTGGGGTGTCTCGCAGCCCTGGCAGCATAGTTCTCCACTAAGCCTTGTGCTCAGAGACCATGAACAACCGGGATTGAAAAAATATGTATAACCTGGCTAAAGGACAGCAAGCTGCTGGGGGAACGGAAGGGGGAGGCAGGAGATCGTGGTAGGCTGGGGATATCTGAAGGATGCTGACCCCAGAGAGGGCATGGAGGCCTAATATGAGGGCGAGAAATCATCCAGGATGCTAAAATTCACATTACTGCTCCCTGAATGAATTATGGGATGAAATTAATTGAAGAACAATGAAACCCAGCCAGGCAGGACAGGCTGGCAAACACCATGGTGTTTCTTCTCATTCTCATTCCAGTACCTCTGTGAAGAGGGTAATGGGGAGGAAGGCATAGGGGTTACCCCCATGGCTCACCCAAGGAGCAGCAGCCAGTTCTGGCCTTTTCAGGTCATCGCAGAGGTGGAGGGGATCCATCTGTATCATTGTAATATCTTTGAGCCCAGGGGGCACGGCCAAGGGCCAAGCACGGACACGATTTAGAGCAAAATGATGATGCTGCTCCCCAAAGAATATACCATCGATCTAAGTATGAAAGAAGTTACAGCAATTGGATGCAGTTCTCTGACAGGGATTTATAAATTTACAGTGAGTTGCCACAGTGCTTTCACTAGCTTTTCTGTCTCTTCTTTACCACTTCCCAGCCAACAAATTACTCCGTACAGAAAACAATATTGAACGCAATTTTCACTTTAACCTACGTGTTGAACTTCAGTGTCTTCTGTGAACACAGGGTTAGAAATGGACTGATGCACTTTTTAGGGTGGGTTTACAAACTAATCTGGCCTAGATTACAGACTAAAATCCACAATAATAACAATTTCCTAATTTAACTGTTTGTCTGCCAAATACACTACACCAAGGCTATTTCCAACTAGTTCCCTAGTACGGCTACCACCAAAGCAGGTTGTGGCTTTGTAACCAACCTCCATAGCAAGTCTAAAGACTGAGCTGGACACACAACTGAATTACAGGACCCTTCTAGAAACACTTACTTTTATTCCAGTGTTGAAGGATCTGGCAAGGTAACGTGGCAAGGATCACACCATTATCACCAACACTGGCTTCCAGAACAGAGAGCTTCTCCTTCCTGGTGTGTCAACTGAACGGGCTATTACAAACTTTTGACTATTTCTTGGAGAAGAGTTAGTAGTCTGTCCAACTTCTCATTTTAACTCTTAAGTCATGATTTGTATTACAGAAAAAGTTATTATCCCAACTCCCTTGTGCCAGGCACTGCACAAAAGTTTTTTTAGGCATTTTTTTTGCAAAGGGAACCTGGAAACTAAAGACAAAAATATTTAGGAAGAAATTAATGGAGAGGAGAGGTTCTGTCACTGTATCAAACCTAAATTTGTACTGAAGAATACATCCTCACCTGAAGAAGTGTTTTCAAAGCCTAGTAGAGTCCCTGGGGATTTTCTTGAGACTGTGCACTAGAAGCATGAATTATTTGAAACAGACAGGCTAGAACTTCCTGACCAAAC
The DNA here is from genome assembly GCA_022605575.1 of Laterallus jamaicensis coturniculus. NCBI lineage: Eukaryota > Metazoa > Chordata > Aves > Gruiformes > Rallidae > Laterallus > Laterallus jamaicensis. Next base: position 97,084,412 of record JAKCOX010000001.1, read on the forward strand.
ACTCTGAACAACGTACAACTGCGGATCTGAGCGAGATATGAATTCAGGCTGGATCCAGTCCCGCGAGGGTCAATCCCATGTCATACAGTACAAAGCGTAACTTTGAGATTAAAGAGAACTGAAAATAAATCCTTGTTCTGCTTTGGTAATTTTCATTTACAGCGATGCAAAGCACAAATATTTATAAACAATATTCTTACAGGACTTGGAGGGTATCCTTCCCTTTCAAATAATCACTATTTAAAGAAATTCTGCCCTCACTTAAAATGAGATGCAGCATGTAAGCACGCAGAGCTTTGTTGGAGAAAATAAATGGTATTAAAAATAAAAGTAGCGTTGGAAAACCTCAGGCAATAATCCCAACCAATCAGCCTGGCAGGCTTGAAGACAGGCATGCAAGAAAGGCTCAGATAATGCAGTGATGCAAGATGCAAAAGAATCTGCTTGCTTGGGTAAGATAGAACATCACTATTTAATACCACCAAGACAACACCTCCAGGCACTTTTATTTAAGTACTGAGCTAACCTGGCTCTATTTAGCTCAGAAAGTCTGTTGCGACCAGATGATGATGAAGTCAGAGGCATGATAACTGGAGATTAACCTTTACAGATATTTCTGTTCCTGAAATTACTTCCCTTTCTATACTCTGCTACTGGCTCTGGCCCACAAGTTTCTTATTCCCTCTTAATAAAGTTAAAAACAATTCACCCGGATGAGGATTAGACCCTCAATTTTGGTTGCCCTTGATATTGGTCTGTTAGAAGCAAGTAAAATGAATGGTGCTCATAAAGCCTCCAGCCAGTCAGTACACCCTGTGACTGGGTATTAAAGGAAAAAATTCCAGTCCCAGTTTCTCAGCTGCCTCAACTTCAGAGATACAGGAGACATCGCATATATGTGAAATGCAACTGAGGAAGGGGAGGTATGTGATGGTAGCAGGTAGTTCAACAGTAGGAGTAATAAGTAGGACGAAAAGCTTATGAGCAGAGCAGTGGAAGAGGTGCTTTAGAAGCACAAGGAGGAAATGCAGCAACAAACCCATTGAAATATCGGTGCTGTCTGCGCGGCTCTACAGTGAGTGTTATTCTGAGGAGGTGAGGAATGCGAGGCAGGGGGTCTGTGGTCTATGGCTTGTTTTTCCATCGATACATATGTCTGACTTCCAGTAAAAGATTAACAAGACAGCTAGCAAATGTCCTAGGAGACAAACATATAATATGCTGTTTGTACATGTCAGGCAAGGGAGGGTTTGTTCTCTCAGTCTCTGAATGAATCTGCAAGGATGCACACCTGCACCAGGAAGATTTCCTTGACAAGGTAACCCTTTCCACTGCAGAACGCATGAGCACGTCAGCATACACCTTACCTGACACGTACATTCTTTCGGTCAATGTGGTTTGGAAAGAACCTTCCACCTACTTTTTTTCTGCATGTGACGTACATTGCTACATGTTACAGAAAAGCCCCAGGTAAAGTAAATGGAAACTCTAACCAGCAGCTATGCACCTGGTGTTTTTGCATTTCCCAACAGATATTACAGTTGCTGGAATGATGTGTGAATCTTCTACAACACCTCCTATTGATATTTAGTTTAGGTGTGGCATGAGAGAGATCTGTGTTATTGATACTAATGACCCACATCCCGTTGCTAAAGAGAAGGGAAAAAGGAACTGAGGGAATTTCTAGTGTAAAAAATTAAATAAAATAAAACAAAACCCCTTAGATATTTACATTCGATTACATTTACAGCAACCACACTGTTAGAGGCTGAAAAGATAGCACTTTTGTTTTCCAGAGATGGTGGAGAGAACAGCTAGACTGTCAATAAAGCTCATCCTTCCCAGGTGTCAAAAATTCTGTTGCATTTTCCTGCCCTGTTGGCAATCGGTGCTATTGGTGATCCCTCAGAGCTGATAGTGTAATGCCCTTGGCCTGAGTCCTGCCCTCTGCAAGGAATGCAGTGGCGCCCAGTTAACCACCAGCACTAACCACAATCTCCCTCAGATCTTACTAACCTGGCAGCTCAGCTCTGTGTAGTAATACCACAAAGAAAGGGAGCACTTTTACCTTTCCCCACTGCTCTCCTCCTTTATTTGCTGTTTTGCTCTTTTCTGGAAAAATCTGAGGGAGTTAATCAGATTCCCTGTGGAGAAAAGTGACCTACAACACCATCATAACCTTCAACATCTCTCATGTTCTGATTTTTACTCTACCTGAATCCTGTCAAGTGTGAGTCACATCCATTTTCCTTATGCCAAGATGAGGAGGAATGCTGATATGTGGAAACTAACAAAGGTGCATGAGGGAAGCTATGTTCACCCCTTCATCCTGATGAAATCTGCTGGTGAATCATAGGGTAAGAACTTGACCTCACCCATGAAGATGTGTGAAGATTAAAATAACTTCCTTGTGTCTCTTTGCTGTACCTCTGACTACCAGATTCGTTGGTTAGAGATGAGCAGTTAACTCACCCCAGTAAGCTCTGGGAGAATGAGTTCAAGTCATCAAGGGCCACGCTTGACAACTCAACTTTAAAAAACATACGGTATCCCTTTTGGTGAGTCACAAGCAACCAGTCCTGCTCCTGGACACATCAGACAGATGCAGTTACACGAGGAAAGGGTCATACCCAACAATCCTGGACCTGTTCATGTTAGCAACATCAGATATATTTTCATGGGAAAAATGTAGAGCTCTGAACAAGAAGATGATGTTGCAGGAAGTTAGCCCTCAAGTAATATTTCTATCTCACTTAAGTCTGCCAGCACACAAGGAAGCTTGGGATAAGCTTTTCCAAAAAAGCTGGAAAACACTTAGGAAATACATCTACAGACACCTCTGAAAAGCAGGAAACGACCACAAAAGAAATGGGATTTGTTATGAACTGAACAGCCTCCAGCATTCAAGGCTCTTTGTCACCTAGGTACTAAAATGGTCTTAATACCTTAGCTCTCTTTCCACTCCTGAGAGCAGCTCTTGAACTCTTGGGGATTTGGCCCACAGTCATTACCAGGGTGCAGTGTCCCTCCTCCCTGAGAGTGCTGCCACAACGCAGGAAATAAGACACACACTGGCCCATCCTGTACTGTACTCCTACTTCTATTTTCTTCCTTCTTTGCAGCTGCAAAATACAACTGAGCAAGTTAAATTCCACTTCCCTTGAACACGGAAGCAAGCAGTGCATTTTGTCACATGGTCACATCAGCAGACTGCAACAACAAGCACAGTCACCTGGTGAAACAATCCTCAGAGATTTGGAAGGAAAATTTCCTTAAGGCAGGTGACACTGGACATCTGGCAGCCCTCTACTTTTGTTCTGAGAATAACACCTACATTGTAGGGCATGCTGCCAGAAGCTGCACCCACCTGGGATGTAGCCAGCCTAAGATGAAAGGGAACACCAAATCCAAAGGGGATGATTAGTTTTTACTGATGTTGTTCAGGACAGAGGTACCTGGGAACTTACTAGTTCCCTTAGGTGTTCAGTGCTGCTTGGTAAAGTCAAGGAACTAAGAAAGTTAATCAGGTCAGAGCCAGGCTTGCATATGCTTTCTCCACAGGGATTACGAATTACTTGCCAAATATTCCGATTGGGTAATTGCTACCTGGATTACCAAGAGTATGCAGTGCAAAAGAAAATAATTGCTTAGAGTTTCTGATAGATTGCATCACTCCCTGCCAAAGTATACGGTGGAATGAGAATCATCAACATATGATGTAAGGATACAAGCCTGCGTGTAGTTCAGACGGCAGAGCTGAACCCAATGCAGCTGGCTGAAGCAGAGGAAACATTAACCCTCACACGCCATTTATAGGAAAGCAATCTGGATCCTGAACTCCAGAAGCATTTGTGGAATCCAGAGATTCCCTGAAATAACCTTCCCTTTCTTAGGACACAGGGGACAAACATTCATCCCCGCTGTAAAATGTAAATTTGACCAAAGCTAATTTTACCCCAGCGTCTAGCTATGAGATCATTGTTCTACCAGCGTACAAGTTTAGCCTCATGCTGCCACATAATTTATGATCAAGTGCAACTTGGATCAGAGCCTGTACTGTCTGTTCATCGGGGTGCTGCTATAGGATTAAAAAAAAAAATTCCACCACCCATTTTATTTAACGATAAAGCTCTGGTGAAACTCAGGTTCTAACAAATATGGTTAGGTGCTACCAAGATAGACCAAAAAAATCAGCCATCCGGAGGACTGCAATGTAGTTGCATGTGAGAGTATGGGATTTCTGAACCATTGTAGGGGTGCTTTACTTCTCAGTAACCAAACAGCAATGCAATCCGAGATAGAGAAGAGAAATTATTCAAATTTTCCCTATTCCAGTCAGCCATGCATACAGTGCTGACTCAGGAGCAAGCATTAAAAAGCAAGAGGCATGCGGGAATTTACAAATCCAATTGCACATCTCCCAAGGGGGGTCATTACAGCGTCAAACAGGCCTTCAGCAGGAGGGACGAATAGGTGGGGGGAGATTTGACAGCAGGGGAAAACAAGTGCCGGTAGAAAATGCCCCAGTAACAACAGGTCTGATCAACACACACAGCCTCCAAACCGAACTGCAATCCTGACATTTTCAAGGAAAGCAATAGCCCGTACAGCTAGTAAAGAAATCATGGTGCAACAATAATAAAGCGGGAGGGAGGATGAGCGCAAATATCAAAATACCCACTGCAGGACCCATTTCTGTGTGCCTTTGGAAGATTACACCCCTCCTTGTTTTGTTAGGTTTGCATAATTGCAAACAATCAGACTCGAAACTACATTTCTAAGAAAGCTGGGAGAGAGCGACATTATTAGGGCTTATTCAAGGTACTAAGCCTGGCCACAGAAGAAATATTAATTAAATTCAGGGCCTTCAGAAAATGATTATTCAACACAGAAATAATGTTTTGCCTAACTGCGTAATGAAGTTTTATCTTACTATGCAGTAAAGCTTAGACCAAAACGCTAGCATAAGAAGAAGATCACAGAGCTTTAATGATGGGCTGAAACTTGGGAAAGATGTGTGTGTATATTAATTTTTTACTTCAGAAAGTATGCAAATCACCTCAGTAACACCGTGATTACCTTCTATATGAGATAATGGATAAATAGGCAACAGCCTTTATTTCATTGTTGGGTAGATCATTAAATTAGTGTCTAAATTAAGGATCCAATTAATCTCTATTAAATAATTTGTCAATACAAATAAGATCATTGCAATTTAAGATAATAATGTTTGGTTATGGGGTGTTTGGGGGTTTTTTCCTCCTTCATATTGCCATTAATAAGGCAATAATGGGGGGGGGGTTGTGTTATGAATGACCAAATTGCAGCTCCCTTAAACTGAGAGGTAGCCAAAATTCAGATCCTGTAGCAGGCCTCCCTCTCCTACATATGCATAAAAATGCTTCTTTATCTTTTGTGAAAATATCTTTTTTTCTTGAGACAAATTCCACTCTTCCCATTCACACTGAGTAGAACATTACTCCCTAAACAGCGCCACTTAATCCAAAACAAACAGCAAGATATCTAAAATATCGCTTAGTTTACTAAGGGATGTAAGTCTTGGGGAGAGAGAGTACCTCCTTCTTGGGAAACGGGAGAGACGGTGGATTTGAAGGGACTGTGTTTGAGTGGGTCTAGCTCATCTCCAAGTACCATGGTCAAATTTATTAGTGTTTCCACAGGGGAAAAAAATAAATGTGTCAGAAGGACATCCTGGGCTGGAATGCAGTAGAACCGATTCACACAAACCCGGGAATGTTGCTGGTTTTCATGATAGAGCTGTTAATCTTCTAATAAAGTAGCTTTTGAATGTATTTTGCACTCCGCAATGAGCTCTCCTAGCAGTGACCTCAGTGTGAGCAGCCCTCCCTAGTAATAGGGCTGTGGAAATACTGCTGGAGGCAGGTCTTGCACTGCTTTCTTTTGTCTCTTCATTTAATGATTGCAGAAGTATACTACCAGAAGCAGAGAAAGGCCCTAAAACTGAAGTCATCATTTAAAATCAAAAGGCTTTTAGTGGTTGTATTCAAGGGACTATCAGTGTTCCCAGTAGTGACTACACCGACTACGTGGTGAAAACATCACGGCAAAGGGTAATTTTAAAAGGGCACCCCCTCCCTCTTTCTTTAGGAAAAGCCAGGCTTTGTACTTCCATGGGTCTCCTTGACTAAAGGAGGGGAAAAAACAAGGGCAGAGAGAAAGAAGGAGGAATGGGGTAGGATAGAAAAAGAGATGAAATGAGAGAAAAGAATGGGCAAGGGAAGGAAAGCAGGGAAGGAGGGTGAAAGTGAGAGATGACACTTGACTCGGACAAGGGGTGAACCACAAACCTAGTCATTGCCAGTGTCCTAGAACAAAAATAATTCATTTGTCCACCAGCGGCAGGGCAGATGCCCATGCGGTGGGACGCTGCCTTCCCCGTGCCGCTCTGCACGGCACATCCCCAGCCTGCTCCCAGATCTGCCCCTTTCACTCTGCAACCAAACTTGGGGTGTTCTTGCAGTCCCTGTGGTTGTGGTTAGGAAACTGCCGCATGTTGGATCTCAATAGAAAAAGTATTTTAATACAAGAAAAACAGGAAACTCAAGCACGTTTTGGGTCTAATTCAATTTCAGTTCCCCGATTCCTTTATTTTCTATGGACAAAAGGCATGTAACAAAATTATGAACTGGGACGTGAAGAAAGCAGAACTGTGCACATGACAGATAAAGCTGGCTCATTATGTGAAAACTGAAGCCATGCAAAATATAAATTCAGAGCAGATTAAAACACCTCTCATCCAAAAACCAGTTAGGACCAGTCAAGCAAATCCCAGCACCTGGACAGAGTTTGAGCAGAACGTATATGAACTGGCACAGGTCATGGTTTCACAAGAGTAGACCAGATTATGAAGAAATGCAAATGTTCTTTCTTCATTTTAAGCTAAAAGCAACCTCTGGCTTAGGAATCTCCAGAGACAAGGTACAAGGTACCGGTTCAATGTCAGCCGCCCTGCACTCACTTTGCAAGAGCATCGATGCATTTTAGCGCTAGCGTACCAAAGCATGACACTAGCTCAAGATAACCACATTCTATTGAGAAACATAACAATAGAAATAATGGAATAAGCACTTCATGCAATTTGCTAGGAATGTAGTTTGAACACCAACAGCCAAAACAAACTAAAATGGCAAATGCAAGGACTCTATTTTGAAATGATCTGCAAACAGACTCAGCAGCTTTACAGGGGGTCATATTTTCCACAAGGATAAACTGTCCTTGAACAATATTTTCAATGTTCTGGGTACTAACATGCTTTCTTTTCATATGGATTGTTCTCACCTCCTCTCCCTTTCCTTGAACAAATATTTACTGTGACCAATAAAATTTTGCTCTCCATTTATGAGTTAAATAGCATCGCATTGCCACACGCTGTTTTATAAACCCATACATAGTGCATGTGTGCCCACAGAAAATGACATCTCTAAACTACCTCTGGTGGAATTATTTTTAAGCAATCATACTCACTGTAGATTTCAGTCCTGATTCATCAATACATTTAATTCACTGTGGTATTAGATCTGTGAGTGAGAGGAATGAAGCATTCAGCTCAAGAAAGGAGGTGACATATTTCACCAGAGATAAAGCGTTTCTGTGAGTATGGGCAAGAGTGATGCCTGATGCAGCGCCCATAAAAGCATGGGAGTGAATACATCATCTTCACGGGAAACTACTGACATGTTTAATTTTAAGAAAGTGACTGAAAATATTTTTAGTGAAATTATTTATACGCTTCTAGACGTGTTCAAGGGTTTTACCAGGTCGGAGCTTAAATGGTCAAATTACAGCCTGGGAGATGCCAGCAGACTTTTAGTGATAAGCACGCCAGACTGCTATCTGTTATTCATTCATTATTCACCTATTGTTATTTGCTGCTCATCTTGAAAATTTCAGCAAATGAGTTAGGAATGGAAACAATCCTTATATGTGAAAGCAGGACATCCAGAACAAACTGTGTATGGAAAAAAAAGGGTAAAAAGTTTCACAGGTTCGCATATATAAACGGAGCATGTAATCTAAACCTCTTTATTTTTTTACAAGGGGGGGACACACCCTCAGTGCACCAGGCCCCACTGGTGTTTCTGCTGTGTTTATATAGCTTTGGGGAAGTCAGGGACTGTGCTCCACACGCAGGTCCTTTTTGCTGAATTCCCCTCCAGGAGCGCAGGGGCGAAGAGGAACACATCTCTCGTGAACACCTGCACCCAGCAGTTCCTTCCTCAGGCACTTAAATAGATTTTCCTCGTGCTACAGTAAAACAAGATACCGGCTGTTCCCCTTCATACACCCCAAAATATAAACAGTGGTACTAACAAGAAAGAAGGTGAGTTAGCCAGCAGGTTCCTCTGGGATGCAAAAGCAGAGCATAAAACAAAGCATAAACGTCTACACTGGACTTGGGTTTAATTTGCAAATCCCAGCTGCTCTGTGGTGCCCCCAAGAAGTGGCAGAGGTTCAGGCTGCACAGCATGCCTGAGGTCTGTCACACACAGGCTCATACTCAAATACTTTGTTCAGTGTTGTGCCTAGTCTTACAGATCTCTCAAGTTTTCTCATCCTTACAAGGGAGGCTTGGTGGCCACAGATCAAGAAAGCCTGTTCAGTGGTCCTTTGGTGAAGGATCAGACACACCACAGTCTCCACACAACTTTATTGGTACTGGACCTAACTTGGATTAGGGCCTGGCTAAGCCTACAGGTTGAAATTGTTTGCGCAGCCGTGCTTTATTTTCCATTTTACATTTATGCTGGTCATGGAGGAGTCAAGATAACCAGACTTGTGGACAAGGTGATGGCCGCAAGGCAACCACCAGGCTGAGCCTGATGGCAAGGGAAGCCCCAACTTCTCTGTGGGTGGAAGGAGGAGAAACGTATCAGCACAGGTCCTTGGTCAAAGCAGAAGAGGGTGGGAATTCCCTTCAGAACAAAAAAACCAAAACCACCAGACATCTGTCCAGTGTGAACAAGGATCCGTTAAATGTGCTACCTGCTCTGTGCTAGGAGCCACACATCATACAGCAAAGCCCTCAGTGTCAAACACCAGTGAAGTGTTAAGCAGAGAGAAAACAGTCACAACAACCAGCACGCTGGAAACCACAAAAACTGTTGGCTTTGGCACATGGGCAAAGCACAGATGCCCAAGTTGCCTGGAATAGCAAGATACACAACACGCGGGACTACCGGGAGTGTTAGTGAGCAGGACTGGGGAGATGCTGCACTGCGGGGCAGAAAAAAGGATATAATCCCATGTGCTGAGCTTGAAGGAAATCCAGATGGTTTCCTGATAATCTTCAGAGTGAGAATTTCAGATCCATCAAGCCAAGAAAGGGGAACTACACGAGCGAGTCATATCACAACGTTTCAGAGACTTTCTTGTTCATTGGGTTGCTAGGTGGTAAGGTGGTTTTTGTACTTAGCAAACATTTTCTATACTAACACCTGTATGACAATTTGAAAGCTGTGTCATCTCAAACCCTGTCTCATTTGAGCAAATTCACCTCCTGTCAAACACCAAAGACCTTCACTTTTACTTTAAGATGACTTTATTTTCAAACTTGTAAACCCTGCTTTACAGGGGAAACATCTTTTAATCTATTATTTAGCCACTATAAAGCAATTATCAACAAAAGCATAGTATGAGTCACACTCGCCTGCACACCATGCAACACATACAAAAAATGCTTCTCCCTTAACTAGACCTTAAATCAAGCCATAGTGCTGGTTTCAGGGGCTTTTCAGACGCTTCTGAGAAGAGACAGCGGGCTGCATTAGACAGTGGTGGCAAGCTGCCAGCACGCAGGTGAGAGAAGAAAGGGACCCCCACCTTGGTCTCTGCCCAGCGTGCCCATATGCCTGACCCTCGTCAGCCTGCATGAATAAGATTTCACCGATTTTCAGAAAAGCAATGCTATTGAACAAGCACTAGCAAGTCATTAAGCATTGTAAATAACTAAAATAGAGATACTGTCGTTAGAATACACTGAATAATTGCAATTTGCAATGCATGAACTTTGCTGTGCTGGGTATGCTAACTTAATAAATCGCAAAATTAATTCAGCCACAAAGGGTCTCCCAGTCAACCGTGCAAATGAGCATGGTCCTGTCGCAATGCCGTACACTTCAATACTGCCTTTAATCATGGGACCTCAACATGTATTCGTGATCCATAATTAATAAGATGCTCTACGTTTCCTTGAGCTATGCAAGTGTGATTACAGCATGCACACAGCACTACTCATGTTGCACTTTTCCACACGTGTAACACTGCTGAGTGAGCTCACGCAATAGCAGTAAGCTCAGACCGTTGCCTTGTTTCTGTCTTAGAAATGTACAAGTCACATGAACTTGCCTATGTACCTGTGTCTCCACTGTTAGTCTTTTCCCCTGCTGCACACATACAAAAAGACACAAGTTGGTGGAAGGACATAAAACTTGGAACAATCATTTCCCAGGTGCCTGTTTCTTGCAGTTTTCCAGGGGAACAGTCCAGAGGAGAAGCAGCAAAGGAACTGAAAGTTAAACATGTTTGTGTACACATGTGGACGCGTGAGCTGCAAAGCAGTATGTTGCATGGTAGAATCACAGAATTGTAGGGGTTGGAAGGGACCTCAAGAGATGGAGCCCAAACCCCCTGCCAAAGCAGGCTCCCTAGCTCATATTACACAGATAGGCATCCAGACAGGTCTTGAATATCTCCAGGGAAGGAGACTCCACCACCTCCCTGGGCAGCCTGTCCCAGTGCTCTGTCACCCTCACTGTGAAAAAGTTCCTCCGCATGTTGGTGTGGAACTTCCTGTGTTCTGACTTGCAGCCATTGCCCCTTGTCCTGTCCCCACAGACCACTGAAAAGGGGCTGGCTGATTCCCCCTGCATCCCATGCTTAAGATAATTGTAAACACCAATTACGTCTCCCCTTAATCTTCTTTTCCCCAGACTGAACAGTCCCAGCTTATTCAGCCTCTCCTCATAGGGGAGATGCTCCAGGCCCTGACTCATCTTCGTAGCCCTTCTTTGGACTCTCTCCAGGAGATCCCTGTCCTTTCTACACCAGGGAGCCCAGAACTGGATACAACACTCCAGGTGGGGCCTGACAAGGGCAGAGTAGAGGGGGAGGATCACCTCCTTAGACCTGCTGGCCACACTCCTCCTGATGCACCCCAGGATCCTATTGGCTCTCTTTGCCACCAGGGCACACTGCTGACTCATAACCAACCTGTCATCAACCAGGACCCCCAGGTCCTTCTCCACAGAGCTCTTCTCCAGCAGGTCATCCCCCAGCCTGTACTGATACAAACGGTTGTTCCTTCACAGATGCAAGACTTTACACTTGCTTTTGTTGAATTTCATCTGGTTTCTCCCAGCCCAGCTCTCCAGCCTGTGCAGGTCTCGCTGGATGACAGCGCAGTGTTCCTGCGTGTCAGCTACTCCTCCCAGCTTTGTACCATCGGCGAACTTGCTGAGGGTGGATGCTATTCCCTCATCAAGGTCGTCAGTGAAGACATTGAACAGGACTGGACCCAACACTGAGCCCTGGGGAACACCGCTAGTCACAGGCCTCCAGTCAGACTCTGCTCCACCAATTGGCTCGGTCCGACAGCCAATTCTCATAGAACCACGGAACATCTCAGAAGCAGACAGGTAAGCCTAAAATTTACCATTTAAAAACAACTGCATATCATGGTAAAAGAGATTTAAAAATCCAATTTAGATTTAAGCATGCATTCTTATTTAAAGATTTGAAGGAAAGTATTATTTTACAGATAGTGATCAGAGACACCAGGAGACTTACTTTCCCACAGCTGCATTGTAAGTCTGTGGTCACATTGGCAATTGCATCCACTCAAATTACTATTAATTCTGCTTACAACATCATTGCCTAAGGACTGCTGAGAATGGAGCGGCATCAGTTTTGCTAGGCCCTGTACACACAGAGCTGCAGCCAGACCCTGCCTGGAGCTCTCACAGCCAAAGCAAAGAATGATAGAGGAAGAGTCATTATAACTGGCAACTTGTGTGACAGAAAAGACAGAGGCGGTCCATTCTGGGTTTCTTCTGAACAGGGTTTAGATAAAATGGGGTGCATGGAACCAAAGCAAGAAGGGACTGCTGGGGAAGGACATAAGTAGTGAAAGGCCAGGAGTGCCAAATATAAAGCAGAGTGGACATGGAGCAAAAACAAGGTGAAAGGACTGCAGGGAGTGTGAAGATGCAGACAGGAGACAACCAGAGCTCCATCAAAAGAAAACAGGGTGCGGAAGAACCTCCGGAGATGCAGCAAGCTCTCACAGCATCCAACAGTCCCTATCTGAGCAATTCTGGTGGCTGTTCCTCTCTGTGGTTCGGTGGACGCGCCACTTGTGTCCTAACATCCTCCGAGCAAAGTTGCTCCTTGCACAGCTCTGCTTTGAGGGAAGGGGGAGGGATGGGCACTGGCCAGAGCCCATCTACTTCCCCATCTCCTCACAGCCAGCTTGGTCCTGCCTGCCTCTGCAGCTGCTCTGCCCGCTAGAAAGCTTAGCCACAAAGCCAACCACAACCTTGCACTTCTTCTCTTGCTAGTTGGTTCACCACTGGTGTCTCACACAACAGGCCTGTTGCGAGCATGATACAAATGTGTTGAGCACTGCTGCTTCTCTTCCATATCCATGGTGCTTCCCTTTCCGGTTCAGATGAGAAGAAATACATGCAACAGATGAGCAAGGAGGAGAAATTATGCATCTTTCTGGCTTATCATCTAGATAGTCTTTGAGGCAGGTACATTGACAAGCATGCAATCTCCCTAAACATTGTTTCTGTTAAATCCAACTGAATAAGAAAGACAGGCTTCGATCTTTACCATTTTCTCATGAAAACTTTCAAAACCCTTGAATTTCTAAGTCTACTCTACCAGAGAGTTACATCATGCACCCTTTTCCTGCAGACAGACAGACATGGGCACATAGCAGGTCATGGTTTATGATCACTGGAAGCATTAGATGGAGGCACTGCCACTTACCTTCATATCCCTGTCACTCGTGGGAGGTCACGGAGTTCAGGGGAACGGATGTGCAACCATTTCTTCTGGTACTTTGCCAATCCTCTGCCCCTGGGCCTATTATGATTAATGCTCATCCACCACCTGGAGTCTGTGTTGGCCGTTCATACTGTTTTTCATGGCGAGTAACCATAGTAAGCATGTGTAATGGATCTCCACCCACATTTCTGAAGAGTTCTGGGACTGCTGGAAAGATGAAGTTAAACCAGGCCCCAGACTGCACCATGCAATATCATCCCCTGTGGATCCGCTCTCTGCTGAAGGGCTTGTAGCAAAGGTTTCCTCTCCCTTGTGGGTATATTAGGAGTAGCAGCAAGAAAGCAGTTACATCAGGGTCATTTCTCAACAGACAGCCGGTAAGAGAAGGTATTTTCTGTTCCTAAGCCACTCTGAATCCTGTTCAGCAGCAGCAAGTTTTCAGGATCCTTCAGACAGACCAACACAGCTTGCTGCCTGTGAAAGGGTGACGTTCTGACAAGAATGTCAAAGTTAGGGCAGCAGGTTTCTGAAACATTTCAGAGAGTTTCTTACCAATCATCATTAAAATGGCCATTCGTGGGTAAGAACAAAACCCTCACTAAAGGTTAGTCCTCAAATGCTTTTGAAGAGCCATGTGCTGTGTTAAACAAAAAGATTACAATGCAAGCTGCAGCCTATTTCCAACATCCAGAGCCAGAGATCATATAAAAGTATCAGATTAGATTTGTATTGTAAAGTTTCTACTAAAATAAAGTCACGCCTGATAACACTGATATACTACACGCTATACGTAGGTAAATCAATATTATCATTACCCCCCTGAGTGCAATACTCAAGCAAAGTTTGGTAATCAAAACAGACTGCATTTAACAGAATATCAGGAATATTTATGGCATCTTTAAACAATTGCAAGCCTAATAGCTAAAGCCCTGATGATTCAAAGAACAAAAGCAGGGTTTTGACAGCACTCTGTGGAAAGAAAATTTTCTTTCTTTCTCCTTTTGGCACACCACCACCAGATCCCCTGCATGCAATCCAGCCCTACAATAAATATCCAGACCACATACATTATGCCTATGCACCCCTCCCCGGTACCCAAAGCTTCAGCTATAGCAAACTCCCCTTGCTTGCTTGACCGACAACTGTACGCACCATCTGATGACCTGGCCCATGGAACATACTCCATCAGAAACAGAAACCCACCAATTTCAAGGTATTTTTTGAAAAATTAACAAGGTTGGTGTTAGCTTTGTAATCAACATTCTTCAGTTCATGATAGGTCATCAGCATTTTCACATAGCAACCACCACTGAAGCTCAGCTGCAAGGTGCTGTGGCCAGTGCCAACACACAGTATGGCCAGACCACTGGTGTTTGGGGCTTACAAATTATTACATTTCAATCACCAAACTAAAGGCATAGAAACTGAGTTGAGATTTTAAACTTCATCCCACAGAAGCACAGATTATGAGCTGGGGCTAAGACTGTGACTGTGAGCAAGAGGGCCTGGCTTCACAGCAAATCCCACCGATTCTCACACCTCCCTCCTCATCTAACCATCCCAGATCGACATTTTACTTCTATGCTGATGCTGTTGTGCGGTGATCAGGCTCTGGCGTAACAACAGAGTTTCCTTGTCTTTCTGTCACTTAAGTGGGTAGGATCAAAAGTTTACTAAGGTTTACAAAATAAAATCTGCTATTAATACAGTCTAGATGCGTTTGGGGTTTTTTTTATTAAACTGGTTCATAGGAAGACTGATCTACTCATCTGTTCATCTTCAAGAAACACAAACTCCTTAATTCATTGCATATTGAATTGGAAAATCCATGCCCCTGTAATGTATCCAGAGCCCTACCACCCAGAGAAGCCCTGCAATTTATGACACGTCAAACAATGTCGTTAGTGAGACCAACTTCTATGTATAATCACTGGAAATCTTTACAAGTGGTGGTCAATTGCTCGTTGAAGGAACTGCTGTTAGAAGGTCTCCACTTCACCTGGTTGCTACCATCCCTCTGAAAGAGGTAGCTGCCCCCACCGCACAGCTCCTCTTCATTCCTATTACAAAGGCCAGCAGGTTAATTTAACCCCATGAAAGCTCTTTACTTTAAGCTGGCTGACACTGCCCTGAAGCAGATTCTCACTGTCTCTTCTGAAATGGCTTTGCCAGGGCAACAGCATTATAAGGAAAAAAAAAAAAAAAAAAAAAGAGATGTTGGTAACCAGCAACAAAAAAGAAAGAACATCTGAAATGCGTGTGCTGTTCTACAGTGGATGTCTACCACATCCTAAAACACAAAACAGGGTTCAAAGATGAAATCTGTAGGCAAAACCAATCTTTGCCTGCCAGTGCCTTTCCTTTGAAAGAGATTAAAGTAAACAAGCAATTGCAGTGAAAAACTACTCCCCCTTTACCTAAACAAAATCTGGGGAAATTCTAGGAATACATATTTTGAAGGAAATTAATAGTTTCTGGAAAAAAGGTCCTGGAAATTATTAACAGCTGATTGACTTCTCTTATGGCAATGTTAGGATTTGAAGCTAAGGAACAAAGGATAGATCTGCAAGACAGCAGATAAATCTGAATTGCACTTCTGTAGTGTCCAGACCTGCATGGTGACACGAGAGGAATGTTTGGCCAGAGCGAGTTTTTTGCTTTGATTTTTGTTTCTTTCCTGCAAAACTCTAAAAGTGGGGTTTTGCTTTGTTTTTTTAATTTCAGTCTGATTTATGTACTTCAGATTTTATTCTTCTGTATAACTGCCCAAAATGCCGAGTGTTCTGTTCATATACACAAATTTCAAATTCAGTTTCCAAGGCTTTCTTCTGGAAAATGCCAGTTTCCTCTAAAACACTCCTTCTCAATGGGGAAAAAAAAATAAATCTGAGCTTCTCTTTTCTCAGTATGAATCTCACTTCAAACTTGCAGTAATTTGTCACCTTTTATTCCAAATCTTGGAACAGTTAGTCAAGATGATCTTCCAATTAACCATATCTGAAATAAAGAGGAGGCAGCGCTTCCACGGGGCTTGCATTGGTCTGGAGGTTCCCCCTGTAGCTGCTGCTGAAAATCACCTCTTGATGATGGCAGTGTTGAATTTCACAGGAAAGGAGGCTTGAAGGAATGAGAATAGCCAGTAAAGAATAAAAACCTTTTTGAAGAATTTGACTTCACTCTGTCAGGTTCCTACTGTCAGCACATCTCAAAACAAGAGATGTTGTGCCACTCAGTACTATGACAATCACTTCACGTTCCTCTCATCCTTCTTTTACTATTAATCCTACAGAAAATGAAGTCAGGTAACTTCTGTTCAACTGAGCACAAAAACCAATGTTGCGTTACACGGACAAGCAAGGATCTCCCCAATTTCAAATGGGAGCCCACAAAACCAAGCCAGACCAGCCCAACACAGTCAGTGCCCTGATGAGGTTCCCCACGCACCCTCGGTGCCATCCCTCAGGCATGACCTGCCTCTTCCCTGCTGCTACAACCCTGGGTCTTTTCACACCAGAAAACAGCACTTGCGCCAAATTGTGAAGTGGTTTTACGAGGTGGAAAGGCACCAGCTAGGGGCTAAAGAAAGGCCAATAAACTCCTCGAACTTGTAACAAAATAACAGATTTAAACCCAGGTCAACTGAGGTGAAGGGCAAGTGCATTAATCGCCTGTATTAACGAGGCTCTGTGTGCCTGCGGCGGCACTCAATTGGAAAAGACAGTACGCCTTGCTGTAAATAAGACAAATAAACAGCAGCTACAACAACAAATCTTCCCCCCATTTCTTTTACTTTTCATTAAACGAGTAATCTGAGTTTTATTAAGTCCTCTTCAAAGTCCGTACAGGCTGGCCTTTGTAACGGCGCCTGTTTACACCACTGACACACTCTCACACATACGTTACAGCCTAACGAATGCCTGGAAAGGAACTTCAGCCAGTTTTGTTCTTAAGTGATAATCGAAGAAATCCTCTGTCACGTGTTGCGGCAGTGTGAGTTGGCCGTACCAGGACGAAGAGTCATGCAGATGTTACCCAAATGCTTCCATTAACTTAATCTTCCTCAGAAGAGCCCTTCTGCTGCCAAGTACTTAAGAGTGTCACTTGGGATTTAGATGCCATTTTTGTTCACTACTGAAGACTGGTCATGTGTAGGAATCTGCAGCCCTGATAATAGGGTTTACAGAACACCATGAAAATAGATTACTGGCTGCTGAAAACATTTAAAAAAGACAGTGTTACCTTTTACTAGCCTTAAAGTGCTTTCTGGCATGGAAATCTTAATGGTTGTTTATTCCAGTATGATTCCTAGAACAAAACAAGGATCATCATGATCATTAGCTGAGATGCTAGCAATATGATGCAGGAGTCCAGATTATTAAATATTTTCCTTCACATCATTTTAAAAAAAAGCCAACTAAACAAAACAAACTGTATTTTGTGAACAAAAAGATGCATCAGACTTTTTCAATTGTCCTAGCATATGCTGTTATCTCAGTAATGAAACCGGTTTTACTTTTTTCCTTTTTTAACTCAGTTGTTATGTGGGAAGATGTAGTAGTATAAAATAGCAGGAAATAGTATGAGTAAATTTAACTTGAAAAGTTTAGTATGTGTTTTAGAGAAAAGATTAACAAGTCCTTTTTTTTTTTAACTGTCTTTTTATCTCCATTTTTTTCATCTTGCATTTGCTTCAGCCAAGCAATTCCAACAGTTCAGAAGGACAGATGTTCCATCTCATTCTATTCCCAGACAAGTCACTCTGTAAAATTACATTTCTTTTGAAACATTAGCACAACAGTTTAAAGACCGTCAGAAGTTTTAAAGGAGAATTGCAGAGGAATAATCAGCAATGCGTTTGGATCTACTTTCTATACTAGAAATCTTTTTTTTCATTGCAGTACCACTCCTCAGCGAGATACAGTTTCAAATTTATTTTCCACCTTGTGGCTTTTCCTGATTGGTATCTGCTGGAGTACCACAAGCCTCACTGCAATCCACGTAGGGTATGTGCGCCTGTGATATTCAGGGGTGACATGTTCTGGGATGCGTTCGGTGAACCAAGGCATACCAATACACCTCACAAGGAGAAAAAAATGATTTAAAATACACCACTGTACTGAGTGGCTAATCAAAGCTTGCTCAGTAAAGACATTCAGATCTCACAGCTGCATTTCATATCATCACTGCTAATCTGTTCATGCTCTTACACTTCTGAGACAAGGCTGGAGAGGTAGAAATCTTTGGTTGATGCTCTCAGGAGCCACAGACCTACATTGGGTCTTCCCGAACAGGTTACTAAATGGCAGAAGAATTAAATACAAAGTCTCAAGAAAAGCAAATTAAGGTTTAAAAGTGGTCACTTGATGAAGTGAGCAACTCACCTTCAAAAATCAGTCCATTTGGGTACATCTACGTTACTGCTTTGTCTGGGATCATGAGGACCCTTTTGAGTTGAACCTCCCAATCATCCCTACTTTCTGCAGTTGACCTCCCATTGCACGGAAGTCTCCAAGCTAAACTAGAGGGATGTGGATTTGGGGAGCCCAAGTTTATTCAGATTACTGACCTCCGTGGCACAAGACTAGAGCAGCAGCAGCCTGAATGTGCACAGCTGGGTACTGGGTGCAGATCACCAAGTTCCCTTCCACAGACCATGCGCTGCTGCTATGGCTCTGCACTGCTCTGCATCGCTTTGCGATGCAAAGGCTTGTGACTATCACAGGGACTTAATTTTCATGTTCTTTATGATATACAAACACCAACGCTTCTGTAAAATGAAAATAACGCTTCACAGGCATCTTAGGTGCTTTAAGTCAGACCACACAAGTTTCAGGGAAGCACAGAAGTAGTCCCAGTATCTCAAATCTTAATATTAACTATTCAAATCAATTCACTACAACTCATATGATTGATTAAACACATATTTGAGCCTGGCATGTAAAATTAAATTCCAATTAGGGTCTCAAAATCCTATTCAATATAATGTCTTCTAGGAAAATGGTTTCTCAGAAAACAAAGACCTAAGTTAACTGACGCTGTCAGTGGTGAATTTGTTTATTAAAGCCCCAAAGCTGCAAATACTTTCACGCACAGAAAAAAAAACCCTCCTCACACATGAGTGTGTTATGTAACCCCACTGTTGCCTACACATAGTAAACCAAAATGCGTACATCGTCATTTCGAGATCAAGATGAAGAACTTCACCGAGAAAGGCTCACGCATCCTCTTGTTCTGTTATCAAGATCCACCATATGAAACTGTGATAGATGAGTTCAGGCCAAGGGAAAAAAAACCCCAAAAAATAAAAGTCAGTTTACGCCAGTTCATGGAGCTACAGAGAGACGCCGGCTTTACCCACCTTCCCATATCAGATGGACACAGCCAGTTCAAGGCATGCCAAAGAATGCAACTCGTAGCTTTTGAACTTCAACGGCACCACTAGAGATAGTGGTGAGGTACTTTAACGTTTAACTGGGACTTTTTCTTTCCTCTAATTGTAGCTATTTTGGAGTCAATAACCTACGATACCTCTGCTGTCAGTGGAGAGAAGCAGGGCCCTGCAGGGTATCCCCATTATGCAAGACAAACCCCACTTTTACAGAAGGTCAGTTGGTTGTGAAAATAATCGGGTGCAACAGTGAGGAAATTCCCACCACCCTAATATCACTAGGAGTTTTACTATTGATTTCAACACAAACTAATGAAGTCAGGTTTCAAGGCAATTTGAGATGCCCTTTAGTTATTCAGCACTATTTACAGCAGCACTTCGTCGTCTCTCCTTTCTCCGCAGGAATTACATGAAAAAAGAGAAAGGATGCTGGTGTTTTGAGTGCAGAAATAGAAAATGGTTATTGCATTAACCTCCTTGAAAAGCAACATTGCACTCAGTGAAAAGTTTATTAGGTCAAACCCAATTATTTAGTAACTCTAAAGAGGTCAATGGAATTGCAGCACAGAGGAATTTGGTCCAGTGTTGCAAATTAAGAAAATTGAGCTAAATTCTGCACTGAAGTAAGACTACACATTTAGCAGATAGGAAAAAAAAATAGCTTACACCACACAGGATCAAGTCACACGTGCTCTGGCAGTGCCAATCTCTTACCAAATGCAGTGGGCCTACTGCTCTAATTTGAAAAAGCAAGATTTGGATTTTTCTTTTTACAGTTACATATAAGAATGTGATCACATTAGGAAGATTTTCTGTCATCACTTTTCCTTCAATTACAAAACAGAATACAGAGGGTAGGGGATGTTATGAAATCACAGTATTGGACTGTATCCCAAAACAAGGATTATATTAAATAAAAAGGGAAATGCAAACTTGTTTCATGACTGTGGTGCTTCAGTTTTACTTAGATAACTCAAACAAAAGTAATCATTCATGCTTGATTTACAAATGTGCACACACCGAATATGGGACGGAGCCTTCCAGGAAAGTGGGAGTATGAGGAACTGCCCACTGTGAGAGAATCAAACAAATTGTAGATGTGGGAAGGAACCTCAAGAGATCATCAAGCCCAACCCCTGCAGATCAGGTTCAAAAACACCTAAGGAACCTGAAAGTGCACAAGTCCATGGGACCTGATGAGATGCATCCACATGTCCTGAAGGAACTAGCAGATGAAGTGGCCAGACACTCTCCATTATATTTGAAAGGTCCTGGCAGTCTGATGAAGTCCCCACTGACTGGAAAAAGGGAAATATAACCCCTATTTTTGAAAAAGGAGAAAAGGAAAACCCAAGGAACTACAGACCAGTCAGTCTCACCTCTGTGCTTGGCAAGATTATGGAGCAGATCCTCCTAGAGACTATGCTCAGGCACATGGAGAATGAGACAATTGGTGATAGCCAACATGGCTTCACTAAGGGCAAGTTGTGCCTGACAAATCTGGTGGCCTTTTAGGATGGAGTAACAGACATGGAAGACAAGGGAAGGATGATGGACATCATCTTCCTGGATTTGTGCAAGGCCTGTCTCTAAATTGGAGAGACATGGATTCAACAGATGGACCACTTGGTGGATAAGGAACTGGATGGATGGTTGCACTCAAAGAGTTGTGGTCAATGGCTCGATGTCCACATGGAGGTCTGTGATGAGGGGTGTTCCTCAGGAGTCAGTACTGGGACCAGCACTGTTCAACATCTTTGTCAGTGACACGGACAGTGGGATCGAGTGTGCCCATGACACTGAGCTGTGTGGTGAGATCGACATGCTGGAGGGAAAGGATGCCATCCAGAGTGACCTTGATGGGATGGAGAGATGGGCCCATGCCAACTGCATGAAGTTCAATAAGGCCAAGTGCAAAGTCCTGCATGTGGGTCAGCACAATCCCAACCACAACTACAGGCTGGGCAGAGAATGGATTGAGAGCAACCGTGAGGAGAAGGACTTGAGGGTGCTGATCGATGACAAGTCCAACACAAGCCGGCAGTGTGCACTAGCAGCTCAGAAGGCCAACTGTGTCCTGTGCTGCATCAAGAACAGCATGGCCAGCAGGTTGAGAGAGGTGATTCTGCCCCTCTGATTTGCTCTCATAAGACCCTACCTGCAGTGCTGCATCCAGCTCTGGAGTCTCCAGTACAGGAAAGATGCAGAGCTGTTGGAGCAAGTCCAGAGGAGGGCCACAAAGATGATCAAGGGGTTGGAGCACCTCTCCTGTGAAGGCAGGCTGCAAGGGTTGGGCTTGTTCAGAAGAGAAGGCTCCAGGGAGACCTAACTGCAGCATACCAATACTTCACAGGGTCCTACAGGAAAGTGGGAGAGGGACCATTCACCAGGGAGTGTAGTGACAGGACAAGGGGGGGGAATGGCTTCAAGCTGAAAGAGGGTAGGTTTAGGTTACGTGTTAGGAGGAAATTCTTCACAATGAAGGTGGTGAGACCCTGGCACAGGCTGCCCAGAGAAGCTGTGGCTGCCCCCTCCCTGTCGGTGTTCAAGGCGAGGTTGGATGCGGCTTTGGGCAACCTGGGCTAGTGGAGGGTGTCCCTGCTCATGGCAGGGGGTTGGAACTAGGTGATCTTTCAGGTCCCTTCTAACCCAACCCATTCTGTGAAACCTGTAGAAAATACATGCTCCCTAGTAAAAGCATCCTATATCAGTAAAATAATGGACTAAGATAACCTGTAGCTCAAAACCACACAAACAGCCCCTTTGTTCACTCATCTCAGTGCATTAGTTTCCCACCTACAAAAAGCTATTGCTCAGCTAGAACACAAAGTGCTAGTTACAGCTAATGCTCTGCAGTTAGAAACTGGGGAACTGTTGGAGAAGGTTCAGAGGAGGCCCACAAAGATGATTAGAGGGCTGGAGCAGCTCCCCTACAAAGAGAGGCTGAGGGAGCTGGGCTTGTTCAGCCTGGAGAAGAGAAAGCTGCAAGGGGACCTCATTGCAGCCTTCCAGTACCTGAAGGGAGCATACAAACAGGAGGGGAATCAGCTTTTTAAAAGGGCAGATAATGGCAGGACAAGGGGGAATGGTTTAAAGCTGAAGGAGGGAAGGTTTAGATTGGATATTAGGGGGAAGTTTTTTACGGAAAGAGTGGTGAGGTCCTGGAACAGGCTGCCCAGAGAGGTGGTGGATGCCCCATCCCTAGAAGTGTTCAAGGCCAGGTTGGATGGGGCCCTGGGCAACCTTGTGTAGATCCAGGCCTGAGGTTGGCGGCCCTGCCTGTGGCAGGGGGGTTGGAGCTCTATGATCCTTGGGGTCCCTTCCAACCCTTGCCATTCTATGATTCTATGATTCTAATTTCCTTTATCATTAAATGCAACAGAGCATATGAACTTTCAAAATCCTGCAGGTATTCTTAGGATTTTGCATAATTGGAAATGTAAACTGGGATCCTTACAGCTATCTGGCTACCCAGTTCTTCTTGAATTTCACAAAACACAGTACTTCTAGCTATTTTTGAGGATGTGGGTCCCAGTCTCCCCCAAAATAACCCATCAAAACTCACAGAAAGAGGACACCAACGTGTGTTTTTCAGGCTGAGCCCTGAATGAAAAATGTGGGAAAATCTCAAGGAAAAAGCTTCCTGCATGATGATAGCAATTTATCTTCAAGTATCATCTGCTTTTTAAGTTTTCAGACACTAGAAAGGACTAAAATATCACATAAATGTTACATTTTATAAAAGGAAAGTCCTGGAAACATCATAAATAAATTGAGTTCTCAGGGGCAAATCCTGCACCCTTGCAGTGGGAGTCAGCCTGAGGGAGTGGGAGTGGAGTCGCGCTAATTGGTAACAAAGTCACTCAGTTCACTCCTAGACTGGTACTAATTTCATTATTACACTATGTAGAAAAACACAATTATTTACAAATAATTTCACAAATAAATTTTCAGATTTTATACACTAACAACTCAGCCCAAAATTAACATTTTGCCTTTTTCCCCCCTTCAATAGATTATAAAGGCCCAGACTTTTATAAAGAAGGACCAACACAGACATTGCCTCTGTACATTCTGTTGATCTTACATGAGAATCGGTTTAACATTAACAATATACACTGCACAAAAAACTCATATGGGCTGAACATCGCAAGGCTGCCAATTTAATTTGAAATGACTTGACAGAAAATCTCTAGGCCACCAAATGCTATTATAAAGCACTGTATTCTCATTAAAGGTCTGAGCCCTTTTTTTTCCTCCCTGAGGGCAGACTCCTCGTGAGGCTGTCCCTCTGGCATAACATGTGATAGAGCTAATCTGTCTTCACTTGGACAGCACTGCGGATATGCAAACCCAGGTGGCACTAATAGGTTTACAGTAATAACTATGGAATTGGATACAGTATGTTACACTGTGAGAAATTCCCACAGATCAATTTTTGTGGTGAAGGTTAACCAACAGACATAGAGCCGTGATATTCTGGTTTTTTCATGGGTCTGTTAACAATTTTATGGGTTTAAAAATAAAAGAAGAAAGACTCTCCTATATTTGGACAGAATATAAATATTTAACTTTTTGAACATATCTACAATGTATGTGCATAGAAATGCTCCCATGGTAAGATGACTTCTGCTGACAGTTATTCCAGTGCAAATCTGGAGGAATTCCATTGGCTTCAGAGACAGACACCATTATAAATGAGAGCAGAATATGCCCAAAAAATGTATTTAACATAGTATCGTGTCATACCGCTCTGTTCATATGTTTTAGTGGCACTTTTGTAACTTTATTATTGGAAATTACAATGAGAATAAAATTAGCTGCATAATTATAATGAATGCACTACACCACCAAAAATACCCTTGTAGTAAAGCATTATAGGCAGAGACATAAAATTGTGATCTGACCATTTGTGGTCATTAGAGATCCCATGGTACTCTTTGTAAGATTAGGGGTTTTAATCTCAGTGTGCTGGCCAAATTCCAGCATGGGTAATTGCATTCTCTCTACCTAAATTCTCTGCATTTTACCCAAGGTGGTTGCATTTCCATGGTGCATGAAGTGTTCCTTGGACATGGATTTTAAAATTCTGCAATACCCGCTCGCCTGAAAGGTGTCACACAAGATGTGGTATCCTTGTTACAATTAAGTTAGAGTACATGCATTCCAGAAAATAGAAAAAGCCATCTGTCAATCAACTACAACATTTAATGTACTGATTAAAAACATCGTTTCAGCTCAAGAGGCACTCCTGTATTGTGGTATGTTATAGTCTTTGCAGTCATAAATTCCATACCCACGTTAGCTACCACAGATGGAACATATTGAGAAGTTAAACACACAGCACTGGTGACTGAAGAGGATGTATACAACCACACTGCAAATTCACCCAGCTTGTCAGCCCCCAAACAGCACTATTACCAGCTCAAGCCAAAGCATCTGTCTCACTTGAGGGTAACAAAGAGAGCTCCTCGAAGGAGTGCAGTCATCTAGGGGAGGGTGTTCTGAAATTTAAAACAAAGCCAGACAAAAGACACACGTTCCTCAACACACAGCCACCACCTGAGCGCTTCAGAAGTAGGGTACCTGTCTACCTGCAGGTAGGATGATGGGCCAGTGCCTACCCAAGCAATTTATTTCTTCCTCGGATGATTCAGGTAGTGCCTCCTACTCCAACACCTACTCATCCTCACTAGTAAGCAAAGACATATGGAAAGAAGGATGATGTACTGTGCAGCACTGCAAGATGGTTTTCCAGCCCAGAATGCCACCTCATGTATGCCTTGTGCCGATGATTTTG
Source organism: Laterallus jamaicensis coturniculus (assembly GCA_022605575.1). Classification (NCBI taxonomy): domain Eukaryota; kingdom Metazoa; phylum Chordata; class Aves; order Gruiformes; family Rallidae; genus Laterallus; species Laterallus jamaicensis. The sequence goes on from JAKCOX010000001.1 coordinate 97,109,650, forward strand.
TCAGCCATTTTGGTTCATGTTTCACAAAAAGAAATGGACTGGAAGCAAAATAACATCATGTCTCAAAAAAAAGCAGCCATGAAAAACACTTCCAAGCCTTCTTTTCACCAGCGTCTCCTTGCTGCATTTTTGACACAGTCAGCTTTTCCAGTAAGAGGCACACAATGAAATCATTAAATTAGATTTGAGTTTCATAAGCTTAATCCATCTACTAAGGAGTTAAAAAAACCCCAAACCTTTCAGGATTGTTCTCATCATCAATCCAATAAGCCATGGGCCAGATCCAGAGATGCTCACTCTGACAGAATGGCATCTTCACTGGGACTGAGACTGTCACACTAAGACTAGTCACGTACAATGCAACTAATGTAACGTCTCAGAGCATGGCCTGGTGAAACCAGACTTAAATATACATATACATATATATATATATATCAGACAAATCACTTGTATTAAGCTGTGCCATGTGCAATGATTGACACTAAGTGCAGCTGTAAGCAGGAAATCACTGATTTTCAATTGATACTTAAGCAGGAAATCATTTACTATTGATTGTTATTAGCAGACACAGTTGTACTGAATTAGTGCAAAATGATCTAATACATGAAAAGACCTACCATTAATCAGGATAAGATAAAGTGAATTTAACTGCATACCTTAAGCAGCTCTCATTTGTTTAAGCCTTCCACATCAACCTACCCAGCCTGCTTACACAAGATAGTTTACTGCTAAGATTAATGTTGTTTTCTGTATTTACAAAAAGTTTCATGTGCAGGCTCTCACATCAGAAAAAGACTTGATACAGCAGTTTCTGCTAAAAAGGTTGTTTGACAACTGATACCACGTGATGGCCACAGCCAGACCTTTTTTCTCTCTAGAGAAAAGTGGAGGTATTTCAGACACGACATCGGATATTGATTTCAATAGCCTGCCCTTTCAATTTTCAATCTTCGGATTACCATACTGTAGCAATGCCATTTCTGTTTTGATGTAGGCTCATATTCCACCTAAACATGGGTACCTTATGTATCACAACCAGCATAGTGTCCAAATTCAAAAGAACAGCATCCCCTTCAGATCACCCACAATTCAGAGCTTTCAGACCTGACTCCATATGCCCACGGCAAAGGGAAGTTAAACTAGGGTTGTGGAACTTAGACACTCCAAGACCATATTCCCATTTATGCTCTGCGTTGCACAGACACTTCAAGATCTTATCCAATCCTGTATAATGCATCTCTGTGAGGTATCCAGTTGGAATACAGTCTCCCTTTGATCCATGTCTTGCCAATAAGGATGGAAGCACACCACAAGAGCATCACTCCAGATATCAGTCAAGTCTGGATCTGCCTCTCTTGATGAGATAAGCTAAAACCAAGACAAAACTCTTCCAGAGCTCAAATCCTGAGCACATTAAACAGATTAGGGAAGTAAAAAATAAATTGTTCTATCTGTTGAGTGTGAAGGAATGAGAAACAGAAATGGTTGACTTGCCCCAAACCCCACCAGACACCTAAGCAAAACAAGGAACAGCCCTCAGCTCTATCAAGCTCTGGTTTGGTAACTTACTTTCAAGATGCGTCCTTACCATATGTGCTTGCAAAGATGCAGAATGTTCAATACCTTATTGATCAGGGGCTTCAGTTTTAGCAAGATCTTTGATCAACAGAGAAAAAACCCCATTATTTTCCAGCAAAAAGTTAAAACATAAAACTTCTAGGAGGAGATTTTTTTTCCCCCTACTTTACTTCTGAAGAAAAGGCCTGGCTGCATCTTGCAGCTTTAGAAGGAAAGGTCTGACTGAGTTTAAAGCCAACTAATAAATTAGTTAATTAATGAATTGGCAGCTCCTGAAATGTTTGCCACTTTTTCAGTTACCCACATCCAAACCCAGCCTTTTATCTCAGTTCTTCTTCCCCTTTCAGTGAAATTTCACATCACCTGTTCTTACAAATCATATCGTCAACCTCTGAATTTCCTTTATCTCAAACAGTTCTCTTTTCTTAAAAAGGATATCCAAGCTCCTGAATTGCACAGACTCTTGAAAGTACATCTTATGGCAGTCTTATTCTTCACCGACTCATCTTCACCTCTCCATCTTTTCTCCAGACATCAGTAGTCATCTTTTTCCCCAGTTATGCAACCCACTAATCTCTGGACATTTCCCAATACAAAAGCACACCACTAAAATCTCTGTTAGGCTTTGTTCTGTACTCACTTATCTTCCTTTACAACTCCCTTCCCTCCCACTAGCATATCTGTTAAATGGCACAAGTTTCCCAACCTCTCCTCCCTCCTTCTAAGCTATCTCTAAAATGCCCCATGTGAATCCTCCTTCCATTCTCATCTTTCTGCCCCCTCTTTTAGGCTTTTCTCTCCCTTTTGTTATTCACCAAGTTACTTATCTCCTCGTTTGGCATCCACTTCCAGAGCATTTCTCCCATAAAGCATCTTAATCATAATTCTGCTGAGAGACTTCTAAATTTCCGTTAATAAGAAACGTGAATATTCCACCCATGTATTTCACACCGCTCAGTTCTTCTGGTCTCACTCAGCCAAGTCTACTGTAGGCTCCATGGGGCAGTAGTATTTTCTCCTTGTATATCCACAGAGTGCCCAGTACTCTCCTGGAGCTCCACAAATAATAAGGCTGTTGTGTATTTTAAAGGAACATGACAACACAGTAATAATGACCACACATATGCAGTAACTTTTCTCCAGATGGATCCCAAAGCACTCCATACCATTTGCCAATTAACAGTACAAATTCAAGTATTTACACAGGAATCACTTCACCCACGAACAGTGGCACAACGCCAGCTGTGCCCTAATTGCACGGAGTTGCACAACACAAACTTCAGACAGGAAGTGAAAGCTCACGTCATATTTCCAGGGACATTAAGGCTGGCATAGGATAATTACCAGAATCAGTTGTGATATGTGATACTCTTAATTTTAAAAGCCTACACTTTTTTATTAGGGTTTTGGTAACATCCAAAACATTTTTACCTGGTCAACAAAGAGAAGAGTGAAACATAGCCAAACCCCCCTTCAAAGACTGCTGCGATTTAAAAACACCCAAACAAACTAACCAACCAGTGCGCTCCTGAATAGCTTTAACCATACTCCAGAGTGGAAACTAGCCAGGACCTGAGCCCTCTTCAACAGTTGTTGAGGGATTTTACTCATAATCTGAGGCTTCAGATGACAGGAAATATCATGTTGTGGAAATCTAGAAAAACCAATTTAACTCTGCATTCACATGTCAAGATTTAAATTAAAGCTTAAATCACAGAATCACAGGATGGTTTGGGCTGGGAGAGACCTCAACACCCATCTAGTTCCAACCCCCTGCCATGGGCAGGGACACCCTCCACTAGCCCAGGGTGCCCAAAGCCCCATCCAACCTGTCCTTGGGCACTGCCAGGTAGGGGGCAGCCACAGCTTCTCCAGGCAGCCTGTGTGAGGGTCTTACCACCCTCACAGGGAAGAATTTCTTCCTAAAATCTCTTCTAAATTTGCCTTTTATTAGCTTAAAGCCATTACCCTTTGTCCTATTCCTACAATCCCTGACAAACATCCCTCCTCCAGCTTTCCTGCCCCTTCAGGTACAGGAATGCTAACAATAAGGTCCCCAGAGCCTTCTCTTCAAGCCAAACTCTCTCAGCCTGTCTTCATAGCAGAGGTGCTCCAGCCCTCTAATTAGCTTTGTGGTCTCTTATGGACTTTCTCCAATGTCTCCATGTCTTTCCTGTACTGGGGACCCCAAGGCTGGACACAGCACTGCAGACGGGGTCTCACTGGAGCAGAGTAGAGGGGCAGAATCATCTCCCTCGACCTGCTGGTCAGGATACGGTTAGTTTTCTGGGCTGGAAGCCTGCATTGCTGGGTCATGTTGAGCTAAACATCCACCAATACTAAGTTAATTATATTATTAATAACAGCTGAAGTAATTCCTGCTCATTTTTTTCTACATGTCAACAAATTCTCAGGCAAGATTATCACTAATACTTGCACTGAAGTTCTGTAAGTAAATGCAACGCTGAGCTCTCAAAAGAGAGCTCAAATTGCGTCAAGTGTGGCATCTGTCAAGTGATTCAGAATGTTTTCACTAACTTCAGCACACTCAGTTTCACCACGGCCATGGGGTGGACAACTGAATAATGAAAAAAAGAAACTGAATAAACTATTCACTGATTGCTCAAAATTTATTAATAATCTATTTGGAGAAGAGTATTCAACCATACATAAAGCTGGCTGAAGAGGGGCAAACGTGTTTCTGAGTCATTTATTTGACAATTAATGGAAAAAAACTATTCACACAAATGTCATTCAAATAGCTCTAGACTACAGTAACTTGGTTTCCAGTTGACTCAGAATATCTTTTAGAAAAGTGCCAGGTTTTCGTGCACACTAAGCTTTCTTTCATTATTTGAGATCCTCTTGTTTCTATTTTTCCCTTTACTCTAGCAAAATAACCTCTTTTTCCAGTACCAGCGCCACTGTTGAAGGCCTGACTTGCTTTGACTGCAAGCCCAGTATGCAACTGCAGTACTGGCCTTCAAACAATCTCTCCCTTTGCCCAAGAAGCCTGAAGCAAGAAAAAATGAGCATATATACGTTTGAAATTCTGAATTCATACTAGGTGGGGAGCGGAGAGGAAATCCACCTCAAAACACCACCATGAGTCAGAGGAAACGCAGAAGAGGTGAGACAGAGTAGGTAGCCGTGTTCCTCCATATCCCCTCTCCCACCCACGTCAGCCTTTGGACCCGTGTGTCTGAAGGGACCTGTGAGCACCAGCACACAGCCCCAGCGAATTTCCATTCTCAAGCCACAGCGTGATTCATCGCAGCCACTGGCCTGCTGTTGAAATCTTGGCATTTGTCATTAAAATTACGCTTTCTTTTAACTATCTTGATGTTAAATGCAGGAAATTCATGTTGTTATTGTTGTTTTTCCAATATGCATTTAAAGTGAAGTATTGTGCACACTGCCTGGTGCTACTGCCTCCTGCCTCCGTGGGATTTTCTCAGTGCCGGGAGTGCAGCATAATGGAGAGCACTCATCTTTCAACAACCTGACACTTTTTTTTTTTTTTCAAATGCACCTTATACAATAAAGGTCAAATTTAAAGACACACCAAGACAAACGGATCTGCTTTACTTAAAAAAAAAAGTTATTCACTAGCATCTAATGAGCATTTCCAGGGTAGCAAAAACCATCGGGGTTACATAGAGATGTAGAATTCACCTGGGAAGGAGGGAGAGGTGGAAGAAGGGCTGTATGGTACTCTGATACATACAGGATTGGTCCTCTTTATGCAAGGTGTGTGTAAGGAGTTCTGAGTTCATGCTTGTGTCTTCTGAGCACGAACAAAGGCAAAGTGAAAAGAAAGAAGCAGAAAAGATCAGAGCGCAAGGCTGTATAATAGGTATTCTAAAGCAAGAAAAAGCCAGTATTTTTCATCCAGATCTGCTTTAAAATAATGGCACGTAGAACTAGGTACAGTATTTTCTTAATTTAGAATTTTATAATGCAATCTGATTTGGCATCAAGAATAATATAATCATCACCAGAATGTAAATGCTATAATCTTCATGACAACATCTATTCTACCTACTCTTTTTGCTATTATTTTGGCCTGATTCTAAGAAATCGTTCCACAGTGTGTATTACTCTTATTACTAAAGGTTACGCATAGCTGAGTACTGCTTAGAAAAATCTTATTTACCTGAATAAATAATTCCCTAGAAATGATGAATACACACAGAAATGTGCGTGCTTTCATTGCCACGTAATGCACACCCATTAACACTCACTGTGCAATAGAAATTACTAAAGAGCTCTGTGCCCTCCATCAATTGAAGGGGGTTTCTTTAGCAGAGCAGGATTTTAAAGGTAAGTACTAGATGAATCCTTGGACTGTTTGTTGGTCTGTAGCAGAGATGCAAGGTCTGGAAGGAAGCTAAAAAGCGGGTGGTGTGCAAGTCACTCAGTCAGTGACTTCAGTGGCATTTATCCATCCCACTCACACAGTGCCAAGGACAAGATACCGCTGGAGGTGCTGCCTTTTGGAGGGGATTGTACAGCCTCATCACCAGCAGAAGGATGAGGTCACGGCTGGAAACAAAAGGTGGCAATTTGGGGAACCTGCTGATCACCAAACAGCCCCGGGGCTTAGCACAGGCTTGGCAGGAGGTATCTCCAGTTGTCTGATCTCGCTGATTAGTAAGATGGGAGAAGGCAGAAGATGGAAGGGGTTTGTAAGGAAGATGAAAACACAACTGAATGCTGACAAAAACAACCTTCCTGAGACCTCTGTGTCTAGTGTCAGCAGTTAGTTTGTATTTTCACATTCAGTTTGGACATTGCAGGACCAAAGTCTCCCAGGCACAACCTGTCACCACACTGATTTCAACAGTGTTAAAGTGGGATACATTTGTCCCGTTGATTACATTTTAAATTGCCATCATCTCCTCTTTATGCCTGTAGCGTTAGACTGAGATTTCTCCTCAGCATTTATTTCAAGCAGCAGCCTTGCCACACATTAGAGCATTCACGCTATTGACCATTTCACCACCGAAACCCCTGAAAGAAAAGAAGCCTCTTTCCTTTTCCCTCCCTGCTCCAGCAGATCAATGTTCAGGTCCCATCTATTCTCGATGGAAATGACCCCTCTGTAAATATCCCGTTTCCTAATATTTACCACACCGGTGCAGAGTCCGAAAGGTAAATTTGAAAAGAGGTGATTTCAGCGCTCATAAACATCTAACCAAGAACTGCTTCAGGAACAGCAGGCACACAGGATTCGTTAGCTGTAGCAGGGCTACAAAAGCCATTCACAACACCCTTGTTGACACTGCTTTGCTTCTTCGGGCCTCTGCTTGCTAATAAAACCACAAAAGGATTAACCAAGGAGTTTCACAGAAATCGCCACAAAATGCCTTAGCATTTATAACCCTATGCTTGCTGCCCTGACGCACTCAAATTCCAATTCAAATCACCAGCTATTTGGAGCTCACAAAGTTTCTTCCTAAAAAAGAAGAAAGGGGCAGAAGGCAGAACAAATCCGTGGCAACAAACAAACTAACTGATGAGAAGGAATTAAAAACTTCCACAGAAAAATTACAGAGGAATAGTGGAAATTAATATCCAAATAAACAAATCATCCCTCTGAGGTCACAAATGCCTGATGGTCCCTTGCCCTACTCAGCAGGGAGCAGGATGGCACAGCTACTGAAGGGTAGGTAAGCTATCAAAATGCTTTTGGAATAGCACTTTTGATATCGTGACAGCTGCTGCAGCCTTCTACATTGAAGCAGCAGAGCAAAATCATCTCTGCCAAAATCTAGTTTGTATTTATCCTCCCATAGTAATGTTCTCAAACTACATTTCTTCAAAAAATAATAGGCCAGTGCAGGGGTAATTGCTGTAACCAGGCCACCTCACTAGAACTGAAGGGAGAAGAACCTTTGCAATACATGGGTGCACCCTGTAAACTGCAAGTGCCAGGGATGAGGCTTACTCCCCAACTTTCAGAGGGTTTGAGCCTTATTTCCCAATACCCAGGAGGGCTCCCCCTTTTTTCAGAGTAGGGGTTACACAGCACTCTGTTACAGTAATGCTAAGGCGTTTTGTAAGAGTTAAAGTTGTCTATGTGTGACGAGCTTGTCTGGATGAGAAGGCCAGGATTGGGCTCCTCTTTACACCCTCTGTTCCTGCTTCAAGCAAGCATTTTAGTGCACGATCCTACTACATTACACACCTCATTAAAAAAAAACACCAAAAAACCCTACTCTGTTTCATTTTGCTTTCATGAGCAATTTACATTTCATTTGTGATTTTTAAGCAGAAAACCCTTGGCACCAATTTTACAGATGACATACTGGAAAGGTTGGGGTTTTTTGTTGCCTTTTTTTTTTTTTCCTTCCTCTTAAAGAATATAGGATTAGAGGTAGAGGCTTTTATATTCCACCACTTCTGAGACATATGTTCTGCTCTCCCACCAGTTATGAAGTGATTACTGGAGTGGCACAAACAGATTTTTTTTAACAAAGTGAAGGTGTGATTTTCTCAGGTTCTGTGAGAACATGCACACTTATTTTTACCAACCCAATCTGTTTTCCAGTAGTTTAATGTCCGCAGGGTTTATAAGGCTATCTTAGGTGTTGGATTCAACGCATCTTGCAGGGTGCTACCTGACTAGGGGAGTTTAACGAAAAAGACACAGAGAAAGCAGAAACGATACAAGACTTTAAGTAATCTGGAGACTGACTTAAATATACAAAAAGACTGACCTTTTTTTGCCATGTGCCCATATACGGTTCTCTAAAGCTTGAAGGCCCTCGTATCATAAATACTTGCTTTGTTTTAGAAACCCCACTGAAGATCTATCCTTAAATAATTTACATATACAGCCTGACTTTTATATTATTTTTACTCCACAAAGAGGAATCTGATCTTATAAACACGTAATGCCAGACACAGCAATTCCAGTGGGGGAAACAGGACTGGATTTCTTGCACCTTGCCTATTTAAGCTGGCCGTAAAACCTCAGCAAAGGAACAAGTGATCTGATTTTTATATCGGTTCACACCCATTTTTCAGGTATATAAAAATGGAGACAAGGAGATTTCCCTATGAGGCAGGGTAGGGAAAGGGTTCACACCTGAATTGCACTGCTCACCTATTCCAGACTCTCAGCCAAAATTCTATAAACACACCGACAGAGGACAATGCTCCTCCGAGGGACTTGTAAAGCTAGATTCTGGTCTGTTACACTGGGACAAATTTAGAACAACCACTTCAAATGTAGTGAAGTTACTCAGGACCAGAGGAAGTGAGAACAAAATTTGGCAAGGACTGTACAGGGAAGTAGTCAGTGAACATTTAATCCTTGGCGAAAATCCTCAGGTCTGGTGTCTGTACAAAGAAACACTGGTTTAGAAAACAGTTTGTGTTTTAACCAACCAATATACCAGTTTAACTCCTAGTTGAGCTACACAAGCTAAACTGTAGATTTCCAGCCTGAGTGAAATCTATATATTTGAGTTTTTGTAAAGTTCTAAAGCAATTTTAAGTACAGTACTTCTGGAAAAAAAAAATGCCTTTTATTAAATCACTGAAACTTTATAGGTAGGCAAAAGTCTCATGCAAGGCAGTATGCCTGAAATACGTTTGTACTTGGGGGCTCAGTGCTATTAAGACAAGGGCTTTGCAGGGACACAGAACAGTTTAGCCCTCCTAATCAAGACTTTTCCCAAGAACAGTCTTCATCCTTACCTCCACACCAAGGGATTGGACAGTGAGGTCAAAGTCATTAGTCCCCGACAAAAGCCTTAGCAGGTCCCACTAAGCACGCTCAGTAGGATTTTTTGTTGTTGTTGCTTGTTATTTTGGATGAACAGTACCCCCTTCTTGCAAACTGGGACTTTCAGCGCAGCCTCATGTAAGCTGATCTGGCCACACTCACAGGAGCAGCGAGGTCTCGTGTCCAGCAGCAGAGGAGGTGGAGGCCTTTTGGTACAGGGATTCAGGCACTTCGGATCCCCCTGAAATGCCGCTTTCATGAAATCAGAAGTTTAACTGTAAAGCTGGAAGGAAAATAGGGACTGGGAAAAATTCTACACATTGAAACTTAGAGAATGGATAATCCTGATGCAGGAAGTATCTAGAGATAGCCTTGGTCATTTCATCTATGGACTTCTTAAAACGCCAGAGGCACTCCTGACATCAAAGTTGTTTTTTACAGCTTTGTTTTTCCCTGCTGGCGTGTTGCAGTATTTCCTACTACTGAAACAGCTCCTCGGTGATGGAATCAGTGATGTCCCACTCATTTTTTTCACATAAGCTCCCTGTTCCCTCTTATCCCACTCATTTCTTTCCTGACAGCTTTACCAAATTTGTATCAGACAGAGCTATGAACAAGTACACATTCCCCTTAAAAAATTTACCACATATACTGCATTATCCTGTAGCTATATGATGGTCATCTCAAACATCTTGCATGAATCATAACAGGCTATTTTTATTGATTTTTATTATCTGCTTATTACCATTTAAAAAAAAAAACTGCAATAGAAATTAAAGTGCAATAATCTGTGGCAATACAAAATGTTAAGTATCTGGTTTAGATCCACAGAGGCCGGGAAATTAAAAGAGGCTTAAACTCTGAGCTAATGCTTCATCCCTAATTCATTCTCTTGTGCCCATATATTGAAGTCTCAGCACAATGAATCTGTGAAAGGACACATTAATGTGTTGTGGAACTGGTGTACAATAAATTGATAGGGAATTTCATGTAACTCCAATCAGCCTGGGCCAGAGATTTCAATGATGAGTAATACCGGGCAAAGAATTCACATTGTAATTCAGGCTTTCATTGAATTTTTGGCTTTAATTCATACTCCAAATACTTTTGGGAAAGAAGGCTTCTGCTGAGGCATCCTATACAAGGCAACAAATGTCTGACAGCAGCTAGAACTTGGTGATTTAATTGCCTTGGTATTTCTTAAAAATAAGAGGTCATACGTCACAAAGCAACGTCAGGATCTGAACCTTTTAAGACTACTAAAAATTAAGTCCCATTTACCACAGGCAGAGCATACTGGTCCTAATGTTGCAGAGCATGTTTGTACTCACAGAGGGCTCACAAGATCTCATAATCCTATATTCTAACGAAGCAAAAATATCTTACATGGTATTAACATCAAATGAAACAGAAACTCACACTGATTTTTGTTTTTCCCCCAAGAAAAGCTTGCTTTTCAAAGTTCTTTCTGCCCCAAGCTTGCTTTTTATATTTTCCATAAAATGAGACAGGATTTTAAAGAGCGGAGATTCGGAAAAAATACAGAGCCAGTGTAATGGTGCCACTGTAAATACCCATGCTGAAACGACAAAGGAAAGTAGAAGGTGTATGCAAAAATCACTGCAAATAAACTGCTACATGTGCCATACCTCGTAGAACTGCCGAACAGTTTTTATTACATTTTTGTTCATTGGAGATTGCTATAGAGATCTCTGCATTGCAAGTAGCCACACCATTTCAGTCCTTTGCTGTTTCAGAAGAGCAGATTTTCTTGATTAATAACAAAAGGTTTTGTTGGGATCAGAGCTGTTTCCCACCATCTCTATGCAAACCCGGCAACACAAACTGTGTACATTAGCATTTCAAGGAGCCTCCTATTAATGATGGCAAGAAAAGCTCCTCTCGGTGGGTAAAATCCATTTTGTCCTCTCTTGTGACATCTGTTCTAACTTTTAAAGCCAGAAAGGAAACTAGATAATGCCAGAGAGTCTTTTGATTTACTGTATTGGCACTTGTGATGATGCTTCAGACTATAAAAGCATGTAACCCTAGTGGACATACATGACTGTGTAAATGTGAACATCTGCATATTCCCACAACATAGGGTGAATTGAAGGAGTAATTCCAAAGTTCTTTGTTAAACTTTTAACTAGCTTTTTTTTTCTTTTTTTTTTTCCCCCGGGATTTCATAATTATGCTTTCAATTACTTCTTTACCATACAAAATTCAACATTTTAAATTGTATTTTTATGTAAATGTTTACTGCTACATATGTTTTTTTATTTCATTTCATTTCCCAAAAGCTTTTTTCTTTTTCTTTTTTTTCTTTACATTTTTTTGTGTGTAAAGACATTTAAGAAAATAGACTTGGAGAAACTGAAATATGGTTAAAAAAAAAAAACCAAACCCCAAACAGCGCAGGATAAGAAAAAGTAAACTAAACCCTGCAGATTTCTTACCTCTTTACACCATCTGTGCAGTATTGCTCTTAGGCCTTTTACATTGGTCATCCTGGGAACAAAGCTGAAGGCAGATTCCAGCAGTTTTTCCATTCACTATTCATTCAGAGGTTCATCAGCTCCATATGGATCCAGCCAACTGCTGTGTTAAATCAGAGCCTTTTCCCAGAATTGACATGGTAATGAAGTCATGGTATTGCTCACAGAAAAGGCCTCCATAGGTATTTTCCTCTCTAACAAATCCAGCCTTTTCACCCCATTCACTCCCTAAAATTATCTCATAACGTTACAACATCTGTGAACTGGGTTTTTGCCTTTTAATGTCTAGCATGTTTTATTACATGACTATGCATTACATACTAGTTAACAAGACTCCTACACAACCAAGGAAATAAAATAAACTTACACTCTTCCCTTTCCAGCCCAGATTGTTTTGTCCCCTTTTCTTTTAATTTATATCTGCTATATTTATGTTTCTCCAAATAGAGCTGCCCAAAGTAGCGATGTGCAAGATGAACTTCAATGTCCCTGTTTTCTATCAGAAAGTGGTTTCAGAAGTATTCCTGGATGAAAAATTGTTTAACCACAAAATGGTAAATCCATCAATACAAAAAACTGCCGAGGAGAGACCATGTTAATGGCAAATATGTTGTAACAGTTTCCTTCAGCTCATCAGATGTATGGATCTGAACTTTGCTTTAACGGCAGCAGTTCAATATTTGTGAAGGAATAACTACGACAAGGTTTATTTCTGCAATATGCCATCTGCAATGAATACACAGATACTGCCGTGATACGACAACACGAGGTGGCTTTATTGGAAAACGATGTCTTTCTCACAATAATAATGTACTTGAACAAATATGATCTATAAACACAGGTCTCAAAGATGCACATGTCCAAGATCAGCTATATAGGGACTAAAGAGAAGAGAACAGTTGGTGACTTACCACTTGTCAGTATGTATCCCACTTCTGGGCTGCAGGTATCCCCATACTATTTTTTTTTCATACAAGTCAGCACTATGTCCTTGTAGGCTCTGGCATTTTGGACTGGAAATCAGAAAGACACAGTGCACACAATCCCCCTCCTGCACCCTAGAATACCATCCACCCAGCTCTGTCACCAGGGGAGAAGCAGTATGGCTTACGGAAGGGCAGCAGCTCAGGATCAGTGCATTTATGGGGCAAGTGACTAAAAAGCCTCAGAGAAACTGTCTGTGGTGCCCCTCTCACATACTGAAGACTCTTGTCTGGTCCCAGCATCCCAGGGTGGGTGTAGGGGAGTTATTGCTAGAGTTATTAAGACAACTCTAACAATCCAAGGGATAGAGCAGTTGCTCTAAGAAGGAATGAGCAACTAAAAAAGGGAGTACAGCTCAAATTTGAAGAGGAGGCAGCTGAAAGAGGTAATTTAGGTAAGGTTTATAGAATCACAAAGATGGTATAAAAGCTGACAGAGCAATTCTTCAACAATTTTTGCAATGCTAGAACTAGGGAACACTTGATGTAACCAGTAGGAGAAAAAATGCATCTTTACACCACACCTAGTGAACTTCTGGGACCTGCTGAGGCAGAAGGTTGTGGAGGGACACTGCATCTGTAGGATTATTAAAAAAATAAGGCAACTTGATGGACCAAGAGTCCATAAGCAGATGCTGAAAGGGCTAAGCAGCGTTATGTTCTAACACAGACCACAGAAAGTTGCCAGGTTAGTATGGCCTTCCTAAATAACATCTCCTGTTGCTGCTTTTGGAGACAGAACACGTGGACAGCTGGACACTGGTCTGACACAGATAGTACCATTCCCAAGTTACTTTCTGCATCCCGTGAATATCACTCAGCCATTACTCAGGTCCTAGAGCACAGTGTTTGTTCTGCTGAAACAATGCCTGCAGGACTGCTCTGTCAAAACTGGCATCAGACACGGACCTGCTCTTCAAGGTAAAGCTGTCTCAGGGCAAATGGAGCCTAAGACCACGTCATGAACAGCTCTGGAACAGAAACTGAGATTTCTTACTCTTGTTTGACACAAATATTTCATAGTGCCTCCAATAACAGAAGAAACATTTTACTGGGGACTATGGTTGTGTTACCAGGGTGCTCCAACTGGGCATGAGACAGTCCCCTGGGAGACATGAGACCACATACAGTCACTGATACCTCACACAGATGCTGCAATGCATCTATGCAAAGCATCTGTTCCTGCTAGAAAGCGTTCTTGCCTGTGTTTAGCACAGTAACATGCACTGTTGTGATTTCTGAGATGTGTTTGCTACTCATCTGGAAAAGGAGCAACAAATAATACTGGTGGGTGACTTAACTCAGAAATATCAACTATTAGTAGGAGCAGCCTAACAAACATATCTTTAGTCCTGGTATCTTTAAGTCTGTCTTATTAAGGCTAGGAAGGCCGAAGTTTGAGGTTATTCCTTCTATACTTTTAATTCCAGAGGGAAAGACTTCTGTAAGACCTGGTGGCAGCTCCTCCAGAAATTTTACCCTGGGTGCATCCAAACATGTCCTGGGATGCATGACAACAGTCCCATGAAGAGTAAAAAAGTACTTGATGAGCGTGTACGACATCCTTAAAATACAATTTGGCAATTTGGAAAAAAACCCCATCTTTCTCTTTGTGTAGAAATAGAAAGAAATGCAAGAAGAAATGACATCTGCAAAGAAACACTGCAAAGAAAAAACATCTGGAACTTCTATAGTAGATTATGCAAAAGAATACCCTTCCCACAATGACTTTGTTTTACCTATCCATGAAAAACAGCTGCTGAGTCAGACAGACTCAGCCTACTCCATTTGTCCACGCTTTAGCTTTCAAGTTAACTAAAGTTTCTACCACCCAGTACAACATCAACTGTCCGAGCAGGACACACCGAGCAAAGCCAAATACCCATGCAACCTATGGGACCCTCTGGTCCCTCTGAATTCAGAAGGGACCCCATCCTGTGAAGCGATCGTGGATCCTGATGGAAAAACTGCTGCAGCAAAAATGTGGAACTGAGAGCAAAGCCCGGGGGAGCTCTACATCCTGGTTAGCAAGTCCTGCTATGGCAGGCCGCTGCAGCAGCCTCCCACACCAAATGGATGGTTTCCACCAAGGTTTTCTGCGTGCCCTTTGACACCAGGCTGTTATGAAGAGGAAATGGGACCGCACCTGCCATCTCCGCGGTATGTCCCCTCCTCTCCAGCCTGCAGTTTCCAAGTTGGTTATAAAACCAAGCCCTCCTGCATAGCAAAGAGCTAGGACATTGACTTGCCCCTTGGAGAGCAGCAGAGGGCAAGGGGGAAGGGGAGACAATTCCTCAGTGCTGGTGAGGAGATGCACTTGCTCTGAGTCTCTGAAGACAAATGGTAAAGAAATCGGGCATTCTCTGTGTCTGGGACACCTACTGATAACTGATCTCATCCTTTCTTGGCATGAGCTTTTTAACTATTCAATGCACTTTAGACTTCTTTATTCCCAATTCAGGCAGAATGGCTGTTTAAATGCAGCCTGGGGCATTGATGTATGCAGTGTGTTGCAATTGCTTCCCCAATATTTGCAAAGAGATAGCTTATCTATTATCTAGGTATTATGCATCTCCCCTGCTTGCTTGTTCCTATAGGCTGCTACGAAGAACAATGCAGTTGTGCTCAGAAGTCTTTTAATGCAGTATACAAACACTCACCTCCCAGAACAGCTCATGACAAGTACACACAAAATCCCTACACCTAATATTCTGAGACTGAAAAGTAGCATCTCCCTGCCTGCGACCTAGCTATAAACCCTCGGAGATGTGTGCCAAAGGTAATGCTGACGCAGGGAAAAGATTGCTGGTTTGAAATGGGATGCCAGCACCTTGTCCTTGGTCAGAGCATCTCAGCCCCGCCTCGCACATACCACTGCTCTAACAGCGAGAGGGTGAGAACTAAAGAGGTAACTCTGTCTCCTCAGCCAACCAGACCTATGCTTGCTGGTGGAAACCTGTAGTCCATCTTCTTCTTGCATTCCTGTAAGCAGCAATGCTTTCACTGCAACTTCTGTACCTGGGGCTGTTTGATTTAGTGACACAAGATGGGAAAAAAAAATCCCTTCCTCTTGTCCCAGGACTTAAAAGAAACTTTCCTCATTGCAATGAATGAAAACAAATTAAAATATCAGACTCACAGGAGTTTGTAAAAAAAGGCAGAATCTTCCACAGCCTTGCTGTAGGCATCCCAGCCTGGGTGAAACACCATCTACTTCACATCCACTCAGGAATTTGGACAGCAAGCTGCTCAGTTACCTCCAGCTTCACTAATGAAATGGGGAAAAAGTTCCTGACATGACAAACAGCCTTTCTCAACCCTCAGAAGAGAACACAAGCTAACAGACACAGAGGCTAGAACCTTTTCTCAGCTAGAAGTGGAGGGATTTGATGCACAAAAGCACAAACTATGGAGGAGCTGATGTTACCAGTAAAGAGGAGAGACTTTGCAGGGTCTTCTAGTCATGAAAATCTTCCTAAGTATAAACACTCCATTTACAGAATGTAAAACATCCTATGAATCGCCTGTGTAAAATTAATACCACAAGATTAAAACACTGATTTTTTTTATTTTAATCCGTAGTTAACAGAGGTTCAGTTCTGCTCTGATGAACAGGAGAAACCTTTGCCTTTCTCTTTCAAAGGGCAGACACATTATTTTAGGATCCTGTAAAGAGTCCACTGACTTGTCACCTCCGATGCTTTTAGTCCAGTTTTCAACAACAGTCACTCGGTGATCCTTGGAAATCAGCAGTAAGTGCACAGCATTGTAATATTTTAAAATCCAACTTCTTTTAATCCTTCCTGCCTACTGCTGGTGTGGAGTTGGTTTTTTGGTTTGGTTGTTTTGTTTCTAGGCAAGTGTTTTCAGCCCCCTCTCACCAGTTCTCTTCTGGATTTGCCATCCTTGCCACTTCTTTACATTCCTGCTTTCCACTTGAGGTTTGTGTTTAGGTACACTTCATCCACATCATCATTTCCAATCAAACTGTTACCTGCAGCTTCTATTTGCACTGACCAGCAGCTCCCTAATTATTTGCTGTCTCTACATTAAATCCATCACAAGCCACAGAAGACCTATTTTTCCCCTTGGTTGTCTGGTCCTTGAAATGAAGATTGCAGATAATTTGTAGAATTATAAGCAACTGATACATGAATCAATAAAGAAATTTAGCTCAATTAATGACCACCCTTACTTTCCAAACTAAAAAAAAACAAACCCAAAACAAAGTACTAAAATATTTAATTGGTTACTTCAGCGTTTATCTTCTAGGTGCCTTTTTTGGCCCCCTATAAGAGCACAAACAGTTCAGATAAGCATTAGTGCACAGAACAAGAACACATCCATAAAATAAGGTACTCATTAACAGTAAATTTCAGCATCCAGATTCCTTACCAATATGCCAAGAAAATCGAGATGAAGCTCTGGCAGGAATTTCAGACCTGCTGTATATATTCTTTTGTAATTTCTTTAAAGATGAGGTGGGAGAAAATAAGCTTAGTTGTTTGTCTAAGAACTTTAGAGAGAAGCAAAGTTTGCTTTGAAGTTCACAAACTTGCGAGTACTTTAGCTTGTGGCTGTTACATTGAACTGCTTGTTAGTGCGGTAGGAACAATCTGTTGCATTATTAATTTACGAGATCTGTATACCTGCACTACTAATGATGCTGTCATTAGGAGAAGAGGGAGTGTTCCGATTAAAAGACCTGATCCTGCAGTGATCTTCATGTTGGCAGGTTGTGCATTAGTCAGGAACTCATAGCTGGATCAGGCACCAAGCCCCTACCTCCTCTTCTTTACACTTTGTTTAGATTTTTCACAACTTGCTTAATTTCACATCACCTTAGACACTTTGGTTGATCTCCAACTGATCACCCAACTGCTAGTCAGGTGCTTCAATGAGAATGCAGTTGAGTTCACTCCCATTTAGCTGATTTAGCCACGGTACCATAGCAGAGCCTAGGTACTGTGCCAGGGTGGCTTACAAACAGCAACACCAGAAGTGGATACACAGACAAAACGTTCCAAACAAGCAAAAACATCTGAGAAACAGCAAGCAGCATGCGGCACAGGGCAGGAGCAGTGTACAGCTGGGCGTGCCCCATTCTGTCCGTAGATCAACCAAACAGATTGTCGGCTCAGTTCAGCACTTTCTCCCCAAAAGGTATGGTACAGCAAAAAAAAAAGTTACATGTAGGTGGAAATTAGCTCCTGGAATAAAAGAAATAATTTTAGTATCTATCTGTAAGTGTCACTATGTGATTTAGTGTTCAAAGGCTACATAGCCATTCAATTGACTCAAAAGAAGACTTCTTTCTTTGGGCAGCTAGCTGGAGACTCCTCTGAGCGTGCTAATGAGACTGCCAGGAAAAGGACTGGAAATACCTTTTTAAAAGAATCTGGAAAGGCTGAACACTTTGAGAAGCACACAAACAGGGAGCTGACACATCTGTATGCAGTGTCTCATCTGAAGACCAAATGCATTGTTTCTGAACAAGTAACTCTGGAAAACTCCATCGTAGTAATTTGGACTTTGTGAGAGACCAAAACACAAAAACATACTTCCTAATGCTGAGAAAGAGATGCCCTGAGTGATGGGGATGCAGGGGATGTTGCTGCAGAAGGTCTTGCGGATGTTTACAGAGAATAGAAAGGTGCGTTCTGGAAAAATCAGACAAAAGCTGCAAACCAAATCTGCTGAGCTGTAAAGCTTACAACCCTGCCAGAGGTATTCAGAAGTAAAGGTAGCCTTTGAACTGTATGTTTTATGCAGCAGGTTGCTGCTGATGAGCCTTCAAATGGGACAGCAGTGACAGTTCAGGCAGCTTCTCTTCCAGCTAGAAAGGTACCTCAACCACTTTTGGGCAAAAGAGACCCCAGTTCTGTTTCTCATTGGAATTGATTCCTCACAATTAAGGCTAATCCTTCATTTGATGTTTACTCAGTTTACTGCTTTTCCGCATTCTGCACTGTCCACATCTGGCACTACACTTTGTATTTATTCTAGCCAATATGCATTTATTCATCAGCTGTGTTTGTTCTAGCTATGGTTGAGATGGCAATTCCTTCCTAAGCCTCTGCATGCATTGATGGATACATTACCTTTCAGCTGAATGTTCTCATCCTTGTTCTCAGGCCAGAGCTTACACTTTTCCCCCCAAAGTTGGAAGTCACTGTACAGCCTTTTTCAAACCTCTCAATTTTAGACATAAGAACGCAGGATTTTAACAAAACCACTTTTTGATATAAAGTGGTGTTTTGGGGGTTTGTTTTTTTTTCCCCTTTCTGAGTCCTTCCATTTTAAAGCAACTCTAAAATTACAGGCATGAGTATTTCTTCATGCAAAAAGGCACGAGACTGTATTTGCGAAGGGGTGAGGTTTGTAAGGAGAAGGAATACCACCACTCCTGTTTGTGCATGAACTCCAATGGGAGGGTAAAGTGTGCGACTGTGAGAATGTTTAATGAGCCACATTTGCATACAAATAGTTACAGAGCACTCAAATGAGTCATGAAAATTCACATAGTTTCTAAAAATGAGTGCATATGTTAATGCGATGGTAAGGTTGAGATTTCAATTTAAGATAAGTAAAAATATTTACTGTTCTGATTTCTGCCCATTATTCCTACCTACTACAACAGTCTATGTACATTCATTCAATTCTGATCTTGCCAGTATCTATTGATATAAAGCTCTTTTTTTTTAATTAACAGAGTGTGGCTATTTTTTGGTGCAATCCAACATTATTTTTCTCGTGTCAATGGTGAAGTACATTATATCTGTCTCATTTTTTATTTTGCGGTCACAAGTTATCTGCTGGCTTTCT
Organism: Laterallus jamaicensis coturniculus; assembly: GCA_022605575.1. NCBI lineage: Eukaryota > Metazoa > Chordata > Aves > Gruiformes > Rallidae > Laterallus > Laterallus jamaicensis. Next base: position 97,129,269 of record JAKCOX010000001.1, read on the forward strand.
TGTCCTCCCTTCTAGAAACACTTAAAAACAGTACCATGCTACAACTTGAAGGTTATCAGAAGTAGGGCACAGAGCAGTGCTAACCCGCTGGGTACAGAACGCGCTGTGAAAAAAAGGACTTTCTCTTGAAGATTCACCTCCTACCCATGGGAGCCACTAAGGTGATGGATAAACCTCTCCGTTACAAGCAGTCTGAAAGTGGCATTCAGAGAGGGAAACTGTGTCAGCTGAAGGGGAAACTGGACAGGATTTCTGGAAGCAAAAAAAACCCAAAACCAACAGATGAGCAAAGAGCAAGACAGGGCAGTCTGGGCCCAGAGTAGACAGGATATATATTTATGAAGGACATCCGGCAAAGGGGTAATAGCGATAGCTTATCAACAATCACAAATGAACTTGAATTCTGTGTCCAGGCAGAAACAGGCACTCGAGCTAGGATGTCTGATGTGCTGCTCAGGAAAACAAGGAAGGTGTCAGGCAGCAGGGCTTTCTACAAAGCGAAAGATGGGAACGGGAAAAAGCTACCTTTTTTGGAAGAAGGCTGGAGTGCTTACTTGCAGAGCTATGTCGGGCTGGTTTAGAGGATGACTGAAAACAAGTCAGGATGAGTACAGTCTTGTGCTACTATAATGGTAAAAATAATTTTAAAAAACCAAACCAAACCAAAAAATTTGAGTGCTGTTCATGTCCAGGAGACAAAGCAGCTGGCTGCCCACAGCTTTAAGAGCTCGCTCTCCATTACAACCGTTCATAGAAGCTAAGGTAATCTAACAAACAGCAGGAAGAACAAAGGATTTCCCTTTCTCCAGAACTAAGTGCAAGAACTAAACAGCTCTGGAAGGTGACTCTCACTGCTAACTCCGCTCCCACACCAGCTATTGTAAGCACCCAACCACGCCATGGGTAACACTTTCCTTGCTCTAGGAGAAGACATCACGTGAGAACTACGGGAACTAAGTACTGCCTGACTTTTGCATCTGTCATCCTCACAAGCTGCCTGATTTTAAAACATTAGCAAAAATGGCAAGGTAACAGCTTGTGTTTGTTCTGTCATCCCCCCACTCCAAGACCCCTGACGCATTGAGAGACAGACTGTGGGTCAGGTTCTGCTCTGCCCTGTTCTTTCTGTAGTTATTTACACCTGTACAAACTGAGCGGAAAACATGCAAAATGGTACCATTTTGTTTTGATAGTGTTTTACCCTCACTTCACAGGGGTGAGAATGAATAGACAGGGTGCAAGGCAGTGGAGAATCAGGGATTTTGTATATTAAAAAACAGTGCAGACAGTCGCAGAAAGTGTCAAACACCATACAAAAGGACTGTTGATGCATTCATGCTCAGCATCTGTGATCCGGACAGTATAAACAGAAGTCAGTATCTTTGTGCTATGTGGGGCTTATAGGGTTTTGTTTATATAATTTAAAAATCAGCAGACCTGCAAGGCTGAATGTTGCAGGGTGCTTTGCAAACAGCAGCCTCAGCCGGTCACAGCATTTCGGAAGCCTCTGGAGCATACGCTGAGGAATTCCCTCATTGTTGGTAGATGGTAAAGGCTATTGTCAGACGACAGATCCTGGCTCTCTGCCACATGATGCTGGAGCCTACAGTTTTAATTAAAAACCCTAAAACAATTTGAAGAATTGCCTGTTCTGAAGCTCTGATTAGCTAGGATGCCTGCCCCTTCCACGCATGGTTAGGCAAGCAACAGTGACTAGGAAGGAAGCCTTTCTGTCGCTCGGAAGGGTTAAGGTCTACGGAAGAGAGACACACACACACCCCCAAAAAATGCACCTGAGATGCTTGAAGCCAAGATGTGGCCACATATCCTAAAAGGGTGGACTCTGCCTTAGTCCCCCAGCGAGGCAAGGGAGCAGAAGTCACAGATGCACAAGAGCCATCAAGAATGAGAGGCACAGTGGCTTAAAAGCAAGCTGGTAGAATTGTGACTGAGCAGGAGGGAAGGTAACAGCTATCCGAGCTGAGAGCTGCTCTTATCTACGTCAGCTTCCAATGACAGCTGGTGATTACTGAAATGGCGTTACGGCCCTGTCCCCCCAGCAGGAAAGGGGTTGATACTAAAACCACAGCAGAAATAATGTGAACGTGTTTTCACACAGGCTGCCCAGAAAAAAACCCGAACTTCCCCTCCACCTAGCCATTATCAGCAATGCCCCCCCGGCATCAGGGTCTCAGCACGTCTGAGAACGTCTGGAGAGAGTTTTCCAGACCTTTGTTCCACAGGAGAAGGACAGGATGCAGGGAAGCATGAAGGTATCTGAGTGGGAAAAGGACTAACACACGGTAAAGGCCAGCATCGCTAGCAGAGCACAGGTCACATTCGGCAATGCACTAAGCTAGTAGAGCTTGAAAGAATGGACAAAGAGAGCCCAAAAATAAAGCAAGGTTCTTTTTCTCCTGGAGCACAGAGGATGTAATGTGAGGTTAGTGGCTTTAGGTGCACATTCTCCTCTTTAACTTACATGGATTGTGAATCGGTGGCATCTTCTGTTCTCTGGAAGAAAACCTTACACATCCTGGGATTTTGTTTTGGCCTCCCTCATATCGTAAGAATACTTGAGAGCTACTTAGTCAAACAGCCACTAGTTAAGCAGTTAAAGCTGGGCTCTGACAGGTTTCCCAAGCTGCTTCTGAACGTATTTGGCAAATAAATTCCTCCTCATCTGCTAATTTCAGACTTTTAAAATAATTTAGCTCTCAAGTACATAACATAAAGTGATTATCTTGTTCTTGCAGTCTGAGGGCAGAATCTATTTAGAACCTGAGCAGGCTGGCTATGTGCAAGTGAAAAGCTTTACATAAAAATCACTTGCCAACCCACTACAATGAAACAAATTCCATCTTATGCTCTTATGGGCAACTGCTATACTAGCCAAGTATCAGCTGCATCCCACATGTACATTCAAAAACACACCTGAAGCTGGATCCAAAGGTATGAAACAACAAGGAGAGTCTTCCTAGCTTTCACTGGATCTGCATCAGGCTCCGTGTGCATAAAGCATCAAGACTACTGAGTGTCCATCAAAGGAGTTTCCACAGCCTGTTTCATGTCCTACTCACAGTCAACGCCGTAATAGCTGATCCACGCAGACAGTGTGCTTATTCTGTGCAGGAATGTACACTTGCAGCTTATACACATGTGCTTAACTCCACAAAATGCTACCAAAATAGCAGAAAAGAGAGCAATTGGCACACTGCAGAATGCTCCCTAAAACAATTCTGCAAGTTGCGTTGCTGCTCTCAGTACAGAGCAGAGAGTATCATCTCCCCAAATGCCTTTACTAGGCTTAAAAAAGGAATATACACATTACAGCAAAAAACATCCAGACAAAAGAAAAAATTACCTAAAACTTTCCCATGACATTTGTTTTTCCTTGATAGAGTCTATACAAGCACTACTGGAAACAAAGCAGAAGCTCACATAAAAAAAAAAAAAAAAGAAAGAAAGACAAAGCCATTGAAGCAGAACATGGCCACTCCATACTAAATAATTTCTGCAAACATACCCAAATATTCACCAGAATTTTAGTTTGAGATATGTCTTTAAAGGGATCCTGGGTCCTACAGAAAGATCCTGTAGTCCAAATGATATTAGATGCATATAGGGAGAATGATTTTTCCCATCTTCTGAAACTCTTCAAGATTTCAGTAGAATCATGCTGCAGAAGAAAACCAAGAGCATTCTCCTGGATATTTCCTCAGGAAATTCTCAAATGAGTGATTCGTGTTTTAAAAGCCTGTTGAAATCTAAAGGTTAGGGATAGGGTTCTACCCAGTTCTGACTGCAACTCAGAATTTCTATTACACAAGGTGAATGTCACAAATGACCACTTTTGGAGTGCTCCTTATGTGAGGGCTATAAGGACCTCAGTGGATCAGTCCTGAGACTGTATCTCCCATAAGCCAGAGAATTTATCTAGTAAGGGTTAAAATTATCACAGTTTACTTCCCAAGTTGTCCTAACAGGAGACAGAGATGGAGGAAACTCCTTCAGAAGCATTTGCTTTCTGGGTAGTGTTGCTTACTTTAGCTTGTCATTTAAATGTAAAGCAGTAAATAGAGATCTAAGACTTGAATTCTCCCTCTCCCCCGTTCCCCTTTAATCCGTAGACCTCCTTGTTCAGGCTGCAAGTCCTCACCCAGCTGTGACTGGTACTTCCCCTGGAACTCCAGCCCCAGCATGCTCAAGCCAACCAAACCATCCTTGTCTTTCTTCTCCCCCTCTCCATCAGCGTTACCCGGCCAGTCCCCGACAGCCACCTTTCTGGCTCTGCACCACTCTGCGAGTTCCCATCCAAGCAGCAGGAGCTAGAAGCAATCTATGGGCCATGAAAACATTACTGGAAAGGAGACTGGAATGTCCCTTCTCACAATGAACTTCTCCCACTTCAGAATCACTTCCCACACTTACTAGAACACACTCTGTCCTACCCTCAAAGGGGATATTCCCTTTTCAAGGAAAAAAAATTAAAAAATCATCTGTTAACTTTAAACCAATGGTCATTTGTAAAGCAGCTGACCAGAACATGTACTGGTTAAGGACTCTAGCTCTGGTTGCCAAGCTTGTGATAGATGGGACCTGTTACTTCAGAGTGGTTGGCATTTTCGTTACACTTTAGATATTTAATAACTCCCATTGACTTCCCATGTGGTAAACAGTCTCCTTACAAAAGTCTGCTTTAAATGACTTGTCCATTATCTCACAAAAAACTCTGTGGCAGAGGCATGGATTGAATTAAATCCTCCACAGCAGAGTTCAGATGTTTTATGGGAGTGTCTTGCCTCTTTCACAATCCTTTGCATACCTTCTACAATCACTGAGGTAAGGCTCCCACAGAAAACAACCTCCCTTGCTCCCTAAGCTGCAAACGAATAAGCAGTCCTGCAAACACAGGTTACCCAGCTAACAACAGGCTGAACTATGGCAAAGAAACACACAAAGCTAACAACTATGAGCATCTAGCCAAAAGGTTACACTCTGTGGCCTGCAAACCCCCAGTACTACGCAAGACCACAGCCAGAACAACCTCTCGGTGAAAGTATATTAGTCACTGCTCACTTTCTCGCTGCTGTCCGGTGTTTTAGGTAAAATTTGTCAAGTCACACGCACACACACACCCCACATTAAAATAGAACCTGAGGAATTGTTTAGAAAGCCTGAGAACAAACCCTGGCACAGACCATCCACCTCAAGACAAGTGTGTCTGGCTGAAGCTAGGCAAACAACAGCTGGACTCAGAAGTCAAGGGGATGTCAGGGTAGAGTTAGTCTTTCTGACCTCTGCATTAGGAAGAAGAAAGTAATCACAGAAGCAATGATTTTCTCAATTGTCTGTAAACCAAGTCTTGAAAGACAGGCTTACAGGTAGACACCCGCAAGACACGCGCCTTACTTAAGTGAGATGAATCCCACCTCCAGAGCCATAGAGCTGTGAGAATAAGGAGTGCAGAACTATTTCTACTGAAGTGAAAACAAAGCAGAGCACGAAGGCAGGAAATTAGGAAACAGCAAAAAGTCCAAATTTTCACTGTTCAGCAAGGACTGACTGAGTTCCTCCGCTAGGTATAAACCAGCTGTTCTGGCCCAAAATATTTTAAGAAGTTTGCACATCCTTCTAATGTTTTCAGACCACTTGTCTCCGCAGGAAGCAATAGCTTGAGGCCATAAGCAATTTAACTTTCAGTCTGTCCCAAATTATTTCTACATTGTCAAATTTAAACATCTTGGGTGTACATACAGTTTCTGTACTGCAATAAACTTAGTAGAAGGGCTTCTCAAGCATGTGTTTTGTAATAGTTGAAGGGATTCAGCCTTATGGAGCGATTGACATGAACAATGTGGTGGAATCTTCTCCAACTGTATTTGTAACTAAAAACCCATCAGGAGAACATATGACTTTAATTTCACCAATCTGAACACTTACTGTCCACCACTGCCTCCACAATCTATTTTGTGCAAAATGACTGGATAACCCTTTGGTGCCCTTTGGAACGTATCAAATTATAAAAACACATAGCTTGTCCTTTCCTGCAGTCATCCATGCGCAAAGAGTATCTGCGCACCAAACTCAGGCAGGTACAGAAAACCCACTTGCCCTCCCATAATCCGGTAAGAAGGCCTGGTGACCTGTTGCTGATCTCAGATGAAACGATGAAGCATGTATGTGGGATTGATCCCGTAGTTCACCTCAGCATTACTCCCCATTACCAAAAATGAAAAACTGCAGCTTTTCAAAACTGAAAATTACACACTCATCTCTTCAAGGCTAGGATTCAGTGTAACATCTTTAAAGGCATCCAACCTCCAATTTTAGAAGCCAAAGACAGATTTTTCTGGGTACACAAGTGCACAAAACGCAATAGACAGTGATATTTTCCATGTTATTGGTACTTAGCTTGCTTTGATTTAAATAAGGTGCTTTTCATCTTTCTGAAAATCCCACTTGGAGCCTCTTCATATCCACAGACATTTATTATGCGTATTTTTATGCAACTGGCTCCTTTCTTATCAAAAATACTGTGTAGTGCCTCTGGTCACATAGACCAGTTTTCACAATGACATTTAATAGTTCCACACTTAACTTTCAGACACCAAGCGCCAGGATTCACAAGTACAAACTAGGGGCACACATGAACTTTAGGGTCTACAGGCTCAGAGAAAAACACACATCATCCCAGGACATTTCACCCCAACTATCTATCTCCTGCCTCCCAAAGGAAGGAAGGAATGACCAGAGCAGCAACAGAACTCAAATGACTAACTTTGATTACACACCTAACTTACAAAGGCTAAAATTGGGAATGAGAATGAATGAGAAAAATGAGTAATCTAAGTGGAATTCACCTCACTTGGTGCCTGCAAGTCAGGCTTCTTTCTGGTCGAAGCTGGTTGTCTAGCTTCTGCAGAGAACCACTGAGGAGTGACTGCCCCCAAGGAGGAGACTCGTTCCATCCGGAGAGAGGTGTCAAACAGGCCCAGAATGAATCACTCTCTGCAGGTGTCTCTTGTTCTTTCTTCCCACTGACTATAGAGAGACACCAAACTTCTCACTAAGATAAGGAGATGAACTTCACCCTCAGGTATGGGCGAATCTGCCACGCCAAGCCCAGCATTCAGGCTTCCTGCCATCTAGGAGATGCCTTCACCCCTGAGCTACAGTGTCAGGCTCCCTCTTGTTTATTATCCCTCTGGCCCTTTGAAATTTGCATCTACTTCTTCACTGTGGCAAGCTTGAACAGGATGGGTGGGTGTCCTCCACCTGAGCCTTATCTCTGCTCGGGTCATTAGGGGTGCTTTGCAACCAGGAGGGAATTTATATCACCTCTGATGAGAACTGCTCTCACAAGAAAAATTGCATATAAAAAGCAGCCCTTCTTTCCCTTTTCTTCCCCTGAACTTCTGAGCAGCACTTCTACAGCTGCCACACTGTGTGCTCCATACTGTCAGTGTGCATTTGAGCATGATGTGAGCACACCTCCTGGACCAGGCTTCTAGAGAGATTTAGGCACATACCTATTTTGTGATTCTCAGGTGGTTTTATGCAGGAGACAGTCACTAAGAAAGTCAGCTTAACCTAGTTAATGCTCATTCTGGGCCTATAAAGAAGCAAAGTTCTAACAGCCTCCAAAACTTCACTGGAAATCATGTAGTTCAGCAGCCTGGTGAGCGTGCACTTGCATTTAGGACACGGTACGCACCTTTTGGTAAACTGTGCTTCCAGTAACCCAACCTTAAGTGGAATTAGGCTCTCCTGACCACAGAAAATTTTGTTCCATATGCTAGTTAAAAAGGACTGAGAAATGCTGCGGGTCCTGTCCTAACAGAATCAGTGACAATAGTTTTAGTACAGCACGAAGTGCTGCCTGCTTAATGCTAGAAGGCTTTTTCCATCACGTTAACTGAGGTAGTCTGCCTGAAGTGGTCGGTGAGAGTACAGATTCACCAACAATGAGATGACAGTCACAGTGCAGGCTCCATTTCTCCTCTATGCTCATGAGCAAGAACAGACACACAGACCATACTACACTAACACATCTACTCTTGTAATTATAAGAATTTTACAGTGTGAAGGGTGGGTGGAGTGTGTTTAAAACCATACCTGGAACACCTTTTCAAAATCTTCTCCCACCAATCCAATTCCCAATCCCTCCTTTTCCCAGTGAAATTAAGCCAAGTGTTTTGTGATCCTATTCTCATGGGCCTGTGTCTAAAAATCAAAGCTGAAGTGGGAGGATGAGAGGTGCTGGACCAGCCAGACAGCTAGTTAACAAAATAAAAAGCCTATTTTTTATTCCTTGGTTCATTCCTTACCATGTGCAAGGCACTGTCAGTAAACCTTCTGCCTGGCCCCTCTCCCTTTTCTATCTTAAATGGATTTTCCAGAGAAAAGTTGGGGAGCACAAATTTTGCACCATTCTAGACCTACAGTAATTTAAAGGTATCGCTAGAAGAGCTACAGCAGATGAAAACCATCTGCTATATAAGCCATGTGCTAAGAAGCGAACTTGTCTGGTCCTAGATTTTAGCACAACCACGTAAGTTAAGAGAGCCACAGGACTGGTCCGCTGTAAGCACTCCTAGAAGACACGCTATGTAACTTAATTAAAACACAGGCACTGCATTAATAAAATAGTTTAAAAAGAAATGTATTTACCTTTCAGTCAAACCATGAAATTTTGTGGATTTAATGCACCTCACGGGGATTTAATACACCTCTCACCAGTTAACGCTTACAATGCCAGAGAGATGCTGCTTTCCAAAAGATTTCACAGCAGCGTTCTTCAGGCAGCACCAGTGAAGCAACAGCCCTTCGCAGGGAGCAGTTCATGTAGAAATGCCTTCAGGGCACTGGTCCTACTTTCAGGAATGAGAAATCCTACAAAACAGGAGAAGACATTAGAACTGAAGTGTCTGAATCTGGACTCGAAGTAAATATCCCAGCAAACCTACACAATTCATGTACAAACACCCCTCTTTGCAGAGTAGTCCTAGTTTGAGTAAAAGGTATTCCTACAGAACAGCAGTGTGGGACTGTGATCCCAAAACCCTACACACGTCAAAACTAAATCAGAACAAAGCCCTGTCCATCCTGTAGTCCAACACTTCTGGCCAAAAAGTAGACCTCTAAGAAAAATGAGAAAGTATGTATCTTTTGTCACAGCACTTCCCAAACCTCCACCGACATACAGCTCAGGAATGTGACAGCAGTGGATGAGAGGTGTTCAGAAGCAGGGATGAAGGGAATGATACTGCACAAAAGCACCATTATTCAAACGTGTAGTGGGGGGAAAGGAAAGGGGATCTTACAGTTGGCAGATTGTGGCATTTGCAGATACGTCCCACAAAATAATGGAGGTTGGAAATGGGGCTCAGAGAAGGTGCCTCCAAACGCTTCTTGAAGAACACAGAAGGTTCAGAGTAGGGTGGATGGAGGCAGCGTGCTGCCCATCCTCGTGCCCAAGGGAGGTAACCTGGACATGAGGGGGAGCAGCAATGCCAGCCCTGTGGCACTGCGAGGGGCTGCCAGTGGGACGTGAAGAGCTGTGCCAAAGGCAGCAGGGAGATGCCAGGAAGCAGGTCTCAGGCTCTCAGCACCACGGTTCTTCAGAAACAGCCCCTGGTACATGGAGATGTCATCCTGCTTGATGCCCACACAGATGGGGCGCACCAGGGCCCCACTTCCCAGCCAGCGGTCCCACGGGCACCTCCACTCCGTGGGGACGAGGGCTGAGCCACCGGCAACATTCACAGGCAGCAGCACAGGATGGTCGTGTGGCAGAGGGCTTGTGGAGACAGCTGTGTCCCTGGGAGCTGGTACTGCAGCGCTGGGGACCGTGGGCACAAGGACAGCCTGGCACGGAGCTGAGCACCGAAGCAGGGCAAAGTAAAAATAAAATTAAGAAAAAATAAAATTAAAATCCCTTCCCCCAAGGCAGCTGCAGAGCGCGATGAAACCCCCTTTTAGGCACAATCAGCCCCGAGCATCTGGGCAAGGATGAGGTGGGTGCAAAGTGCACGGGGAGGAAATGTGTCAGCTGCAGCATCTGAGAGCAGCAGAGCAAACTCAGACGGGAAATGAGCTTGCAAAGTGCACCCAACAAGATGATCGCGGGGATAAGTTGCTTCTATGGAAACTACAGCCCGATGAACCAAAAAACAGTTCGATGGCAAAGTTTTAGCAGGAGCCGGCTCATGCCTGGTTTCAGCCACGTTCCCCACCCCCTAAAGAAAAAAAGAAAAAAAAAGAGAGAGAGAAAAAGCTTCACAATGTGTTTCTTGTTATGGAAAAAAAAAAAAAGAAAAAAGAAAAAAAAAAAGAAAAAAATGGGGACACAGGTTTTTTCCTGTATGGGCTACATCATATTAAGCTGTAAGTTTAGTTCTGGACAAACAATCTCTTGTTGCATCTCTGGGATGGAGGTTAATGAATTCCCACAGATGATGTTGGCCAAACAGTGGTCGGCTTGTGACTTGATTTCCAGCATCATGATGTGAGGGGATCAGTATAGAAAAGCACTTTGAAGGGAAGAGGCTGCCTACAGCAGGATTGTTTCTACAAGCTAATTGTACTGAGTGCAGCTGCACAAAGCTGGATCAACAGTAATAGAAGGCGGCGCAGACTTCCTGACGCCAGCCCCGCAGAGCTCCCACCAACAGCCTGGCAATTCCAGATTGTTTTCCAGACCTTATCTCTCCCCCAAGTTTTTTTTTTTTTTTCTTTCGCCTTTTTTTTTTTTTTTTAATTTTGTGACCGGAACAAAAGTAACAGGAAAATCCTTTGTGAAAGCAGAAAACGCTGTTACAGCTCGGTGCCTTTCGCAGAAGTTGTAACTAAATATTTCGCGTGCAGTACTCTCTCTCTCTCCCTCCTGCTCGCCAGAAGGGGAAAAAAAAGCCAACCCCCAAACTTCTAAAAACTTCTTTGAATGAATTGGAAACGTGAGGGCAAACAACAGGGACAGGGTGGTTAAAAGCAGCCGAATTTAGCGAGGTACTTCACCTGGCACACCGAAAACTCCCGTATCGGAGCACATTGGGGCGCCCCGCTGGAGGGGCTGGGTGGTGTGACTTGGGAAGGGGCCAATTTTAACACATTTTTTTCTTTATTTAAAAGAAAGTTTGTTTTGATGGCTTAAATAGGCGGCAATGAAAGCTATTTGCATTATTGCTAGATGCTCAGAGGGCCGGGACTGGGCGCGCGTAGGGACTTGCCGGTTCCTGGCGGGCCCGGCGGCGCAGCCCCACGGGCCCAGCCCCAAGGGCTCGGCCAAGAGCCGCTCCCCCCGGCCGGAGGGATCGCTGTGACCCGGGGGCTGCTCTCGGGACGCCTCAGAAGCCCGGGGGACACGCAGCCGTGAGACCGAGGGTGGCCTTTCCTCGAGAAAAAAGAAGTTGGGTTTTGTTTTTGGGGACACACACACACACAGAGACAGACACACACACGGTAGGAATTCCCCTCTGTTCCCCCCGCAGCGCGCCCGGGCAGCCCGGCGCGCTCCTTCCCGCCCGGGTGGCGGCGGCCCGTCCCTGCGGGGCAGCGCGGCGGGGGGCGAACAGCGCCGGGATCTCTCCCCCCCGGCGCGGCCGCGTCCTCCCCGGGTCCGTGCGCGGTTTTGCCCGGTTTACTCTTTTTTCTCCTTTTTTCGCGGGCGGCTCCCCCCGTCCCGTCCTCCCACCCCCCCCCCCACCGCGGCATGGCGGCGCGTCCGGCGGCAGCCCCCGCTGCAGGTGCGCCCGGGAGGGGGAAGCGGGGCCGGGCCACCGCCTGCCGCCGCCGCGGGCGCAGCCCCGGTCGCCATGGTAGCCGCCTGAGCGGCGCCGCCGGGCCCGGGCGGCGCGGGCGGGGGGGGCGGCGGCGAGGGGCTGATGTCACGGGGCTGGCGCCGCGCAGTCCGGGCCGGCCCCGGGAGCGGGGCGGCGGGGCGGGGCGCGGTGCCCGGGGCGCGGGAGGGGGGAGGGGGGGGAGGGTCACCCCCGGGGGCGGCCGCGCACCCGCCGCCGCGCGGCCCAGCGCCGCCGCGGGCTGGCGCCGGGCGGCGGGGCCCCCCACGGCAGGGCGGCCCGCGTCCCCCCGGAGCGGAGCCTCGGGTTCGTGTCTCCCGGCGGCGGCGGGGCTGCGGCGGGCGGGTGGCGCGGAGGAGAAAGCGGCGCTTTGTGCGCGGCGGGCAGCGGCGGTTTCCTACCAGATGTTCGCAGCAGCGTCCCGGGGTTGGGAACCGGCTGTAAAAATCCCGGCCGAAAACAAGAGGCGGACGCGACTCCCCGAGGCACCCGTCCCCGCCTGGGACGTGCCCCCAGCTCCCGGGGAACAGCCCCCACGGAGCAGCTCGCCCCGGCGCCCGCCCGCCTCTCCCAGCGTGGCGCGGGCAGCGGGACTGCCGCAGCCGCTCCTGTGGTCCGGGAGCGGGGAGCTTGCGGGCGCGGGCATCTGCTGCCGGAGCGTTCAGGGTGGAAGGAGCAGAACTGAGGGCATTAGGCGTTAGGAAGAAACACTTGAGCCGCTTGCCCGGGGGAAACTGGGCTCGCCTGCTCGCAGGCTCTTTCCGTCCAGAAAGCGCACGCCAGAGTCACCTGGTGACACAGAATAACCAGGTTAGCCTCTCCGCGCACAACTTCTCGGTATTTAAAAGAACTAATTAAAGAAGTAATAAAAGCCCTGAAGTGTGGAAAACCGAAACTATTTGCAAAGGGGTCCTCTGCAAAGCCCGGGCGGGCGGGCGGTGCTGTAACGCCGCTGCGCTGTCCAAGAATGACAAATAACGATGGGAGAAGCGTGAACATATTTGTTTACGTTGGCTATTATTATACCAAAAAAGAGTGTCAGAATTTCTTCCACTGGTGCGTTCGTGAGGCAAACACAAGCGCGGTGGAGGACCCAAACCCGTGGCAGCAGATCAACTACCAGATCCGCTTGCAGGGGAGATTTTAGTGATGGGAAGGATTGAATTCGCTCTACGGGGTCATTTTAATCGAGTCGTTAATTGACAGGGTGCTTTTTTCTTACTACTTATTCCCTTTAATAGCACTTGAACGAAGCATTCGTCCTATCTGAGCGAATGTAGAGATTCGCTTTCCCCCCTTCGCATTTCAAATCGCGTCGGGCTGCGTTCCTGCCCGCCTCGGCACCGCCTACAGTCCACCCCCCCATTCTTCCCCCCCCCACACACACACACACCCCCGCCCCAGAACAGCCCAGGGGCAAACACCCGCGGGTGACAGCCGCCAAAATGTCCTGATAGAGAACCGCCAGCCACCAGCTCGGGGATGCCACGTTAATTGGAAAAAAAATCCTGATCCAGCGCCCTCAGCTTTGTCTCCAAGGGTCCGTCACGTTCCTCCCCCGCAGCCCCAGCTCCTGTAGTGTAGCTATGCAACCGCAGCGCTGATAAATGCAGCGCTCGCTGCTTTTGAGTTAGGATTGACAGCATCGCCGATTTTATGGCCGTACGCCGTTACTACACTTCTGTGTGCAGTGAGCGGCCGGGTGGTTATTACAGAATTGCCCCGTTTCGTGTGGAGTTCCATTTATATTAGGTGCACGTGTATACGTATATTATGCCCACGCTCTCAGGAGTGTAACCTCCCTCAGGTGGGCTGTGGGACGGCGGGGCGGAAGCTCTGGCGGTGTGTCACACAGCCCCTGGTGCGAGCAAAGCGCAGGAGGACACAGCGGAGCTAAACTTGAAATAATCATCCCTACTCCGGCTAACCAGAACCCCCAACTCTTTCTTCTGGAATGTTTCTGGAAGATGTTTCATTGGCTGCAGCTAAAAGCTGCAAAAAGTACAGCGTGTAGTATTTGCATTTGTCACCAGAAACAATCTATGCGTGATCAATGCCAGCGCCGTGTCACAGGCACTGACAGGGTGCGGATGAGCAGCCTTTCAAGGGCAGCGCGTGTAAATGCACCGCCAGTGTGCACGCTCGTTTAATGATCTCCAATTAATAGCATCTTCTCTAATAGCCCTGTCCTGACGAGGCAGGGAGCGAACAGTGACGCCTGACTGCCAGGGCTCTCGGCGTCCTGCCCTGGGCAGGGCACGAAGTTGCGGTCGGTGTTACAGGTTTGTCTGCCGGGGCCGGTGATGCTCACGGCCGGTGATGCTCAGGGCCGGTGATGCTCACGGCCGGTGATGCTCACGGCCGGTGATGCTCACGGCCGCAGCGCTGCTGACCCCACCGCCGACTGACGCCTTTTGGACAGGTACATGCGGGGACGGCCCGATGCCCTCGCTCAGGGCGGCTCTGGGTAAGGCTCCGCGGCCGCTGGCCCCCCGCCCCGGCGTGACGCGGGTGTCCCGCACCCTGCGCCCCTCGCTCCGGCGCCGCCAGCTCTCACAGCCCTGCACGCTCGTCCCCGCCTCAGCGCCGGACTGTCACCCCGCGCCCTTTACGGAGGAGAGGGAACGGGCGCCCATCACCTCAGGCAAGAGGCGCAGGGGGTAAAGGCAGTGCCGCGGTGGCGCCTCGGTCCCCGCACGGCGGTGCCCGCCCCGAAGAGCCGCAGCCCCCCGCCTTTGCGGTGGGCCGGGCGCCAGCGGGCCGGCCGCGGGCCGCACACTATTTACTCCCTCAGCTGTGCGCTGCGGCCACGCCCCCTCGCGGGATTGGCTCTCCGGGCGGAAGGCCCGCGCAGCCCCCGCGCTGCCCGTCCCACCAGTGAGGGCGCCCTGGGGTGATGGACGTGCCGGCGGCCGCCAATGGCAGCGAGCGCGGGCTGGGCTCGGCGGCGGCGGCGGCGGCGCTATAAGAGGAGGCCGCGCTGCCCTGCGTTTCATTGCGAGCTCCGGCAGCGCCGAGAGGGGGAGGGCAGCGCCAGCGCTCCGCAAGCTTCCCGTCCGCAGCCTGTCCGTCCGCCGGACCCGCTCTCTCCGCCCGCCTTCCAGCATGAAAGCTTTCAGCCCGGTGCGGTCCGTCAGGAAAAACGGCCTCTCGGAGCACAACCTGGGCATCTCCCGGAGCAAAACCCCCGTGGATGACCCCATGAGCCTCCTGTACAACATGAATGACTGCTACTCCAAGCTGAAGGAGCTGGTGCCCAGCATCCCGCAGAACAAGAAAGTGAGCAAGATGGAAATCCTGCAGCACGTCATCGACTACATCCTGGACCTGCAGATCGCCTTGGACTCGCACCCCAGCATCGTCAGCCTCCACCACCAGAGACCCGGGCAGAGCGCTGCCTCCAGAACTCCTCTGACCACCCTAAACACAGACATCAGCATCCTCTCGCTACAGGTAAGCGCCTTCCCCCGCGCCCCTCGGGCTCTCTGTTGACCTAGATAGGGGGGTTCGAGCCGCTGTTCGGAATGCGGTCGCTGAGGGGACGGCGCCCCGGGCACCTCTCGCCGCCGGCGGGCTCCGTCCCCGGGCGTGCGGCGGGCGGCGCGACCCAGGACAGTGTTCTCCTGCCCCCTTACCCTTGTGTTGTTTTCTCCTCGCAGGCGTCCGAGTTCCCCTCAGAGCTCATGTCAAGCGACAGCAAAGCGCTTTGTGGCTGAACTGAGCGGTGAGTGCGGTGCCTCTTGATCCCTGAGCTTGGGGTACAGAGCGTCCCCCCGGGGAGCGGGGGGCGCGGCGGGCCAACTGGGGAAAATCGCTCCTAAAAGTCGATTGGGAGAGGTGCCTTCGTAGTGGCTAAGAAATGCAAGGCTCGTAACGCGAGCCTGGGGTCCCGAAGGGTTCCTGCAGCGCAGGTTCACCGGGCAGCGCAGCTGCTCTGACACAGCTCCCCGCGCCTCGCTCTGCTCTGGGGAGTCCCGGCTTCCTGGGCCGAAGCGACTGATTAAGTCGGGAATCTTGGCACAAGTCTTAAATTCTGTGATGTGGGATTGTCTGCGCTATCAATTAAAGGAGTGACTGCTTTTAATCAAGTAATTGCTGTAAGAGGCAGACTGGCGCCTCCGAGCATTACGGTTGCAGAGATCCAAGTAAGAGATTGGACTGAGAGCCCTCTCTAGGCTTTCCCTTGAGTGTATGTTATTTTAATGTTCGGCTTGCGCTCTTGAGAGCGAGTGTGTGAGCATGTATGTGTTGCATCTGGACGCCAGGGTTTGCCCAATCTCTTGAGTGTTTGGTTAAATGTTCAAACTGTGGCTTCCTCTCTGGCGCCAGTCTGTCCGGATCTCTGCCCTGTTAGCATTCTCCTAAATATGCCTCTCTTCAATCTCTTGCAGGTGTTCCACTAATGAGATTTTTTTTTTTTGCACAAGAAAAAACGTCTACAGGATTTTTTTTTTGAGGTGCTGAATTTATTTTTCAGCTGTATCTGGAGGGGAAAATCCACATTTTAACTAAAAAGGACCTTTTAAAAATTAATAAAGAAGAAAAACCCCCAAGATTGATCTTTATCCCCACCCCATTCTTCAACTTGGACTGAACCTAGTTATTTATGAAGAGACTCTTAAATACCCTTTCCCTAGTTGGAAGGCTTCCTTTATATACTATTCCCAACGTGGGGAGCGAAACAAAATCTCATAAGGAGTTGCCCATTTTAAAGCAGACTTTGCCTTTTTTTCCAAAGGTGGAGCGTGAGTACCAGAAGGATCCAGTGTTCAGTTTTGTAGGAGAGTCTGTGGTCAGAAGTTAGCTTTTTGACACAAACCTAGGACTGAATGCTGTGTATATATTTATATATAAATATATATATGAGTGAAACCTTGTGAACTCTTTAATTAGAGTTTTCTTGTATAGTGGCAGAAACTTACGTTTCTGCAAAAAGTGTAATGATGTACTTAATCATGCTAAACTTTTTATAAAAGTTTAGTTGTAAACTTAACCCTTTTTATACAAAATAAATCAAGTGTGTTTATTGAACTGATTGCTTGCTTTATTCTTTGGGGACCAACTGCTTGCTGGCTTGGATTTGTGTTGTGTGTTTTTAATACGTCTACATTCTGTTATGACTTTACCAAATACAAACTCAAATATGTAGAGAATATAAAGAATAAAATTACCTGAAGTGAATAATTTTGTAACTTGGAAAATCTTATTTGAGCGTACATTCTAAACTTCTAAATACGAAAGGAACTAGAAAGGTAACCTGTTATGGAGGATCTGCTACTGACAGTGTTTGGAAACATAGGCATGAGCAGTTAATTCTGAGACAGTCCCATGGAGTGTTGCACTTCTTTCCCCACCCCCCACCCATATGGATGATTCAGTTCTCTCCAGATCTGTTTGTGTTCAGAATAATAACTTGGAATTATGGGTTGTGGGTGGTTATTAGTCCCCTAACTATTAAACTTCTCAAAAAAGTCTTTGACTGTGAGAGTTGGTGATGCGTTAACATGAGATCTGGAATGATGAAGTGACTGTTGCCTTTCCACACTGGAATTTTCATGCTTCCATGCAGTATTTCAATGAAATGAGGTTTCTAATCAGTTGCAGCAGCTTCTGCGTATGACTAAGATACTGAGAATTGAGCTAAATCGCTGTTGTGTTACTGATTAAACTTTGGCTGCTCCTAAAGGGACTCTTTCTCCATAAGAATTAAATTAACTTTGAAATAGGAGTCTAAATTCCTGAAAGCCAGTAAGTTCTATTTCTCTCCTGCCCTCAGAAGCAATATGCTATTCCCTTAAATCTTCAGGGGATGCTTAATGTGTGTGCCCCATGAAGTCAGTGCAGTCATCACTGTTTATTGGACCTGTGTAGCTGTCATAAGACGGTAGATGTGGGAACTGCGCCTTATCAGATGACATGCTAATTTAAGCTCCCTTATAAACTTGCCCAAAATGGGAAGTTTTGAGTCCTGTGAAGAAAACTGCTTGCCCTAGGAATGACAGACACTTAGCTGATGCTTTGGGAAAGTCCAGCTCTGTGGCAAGCAGCCCTTGGGGCCTGGGGGAGTGTGTTTGGGGTTTCTCTGCTCTGGGGAGTCAGAGTGAAAGGCTGGAGCTTCACCTGGGGCCGGCAACACTTTCACCAGCGAACAGGTGGGGGGGTGGTGCTCTGAGCCGACAGCAACAGCAGCTGCCTTTCCTTGCCCTTGACACCAAATCCATTCACGTAGGCTGGGAGAAAGCCAGCTCTGATCTCTTAATACAGGAGCTGCCCTGCCCAAGCAGAAGCACACTCTCTCAGAGGATCAATGCTGTCAGAAGACAAGAAAGGTTTGCAAAGCCTCAGCTGGGACAGGGGGGAGACACAGGCCAGAGCTGTTCTGCTGGTGTTCACCATGCCCTCCCCAGCCCAGCTGATGGAGATCTCCATGCAGCACACACACGGGCTGTGCCTCCACCAGCCAAACCTCACTACTGTCTCAACACCCAGAGCACAGCGTTTGTTCCAACTTCCTGCAATGAATATTTAACCCTGACAGCCCCGTAGCAGAATATTTAATCACAGCGAATCAGCATGCCTCAGTCCTAAACCGCTCCTTCTCGGGTATGCTTTACCTAACGCTGAACAGTATCAGTCGGGGCTTTCATTGCACTGTTGAGATCTTTGTCTTTCCATCCCAGTACCAAGCTAAGGTAATCACCATCCCCACTTCTCCCTCAAAACTAGTTTTTCACCCTGTTGTTCATTTTAGGGTGAGACCACAGTGTCACAGTTCAGTTTATGAAATTAAAGAGCTGCACCAGTCAGTTCACTGTAATCATTTTAAGATCAACCCCTTTAGAAACGGAGGCATTTGCACTTTTGGTATTTTTAAGCTACAGGATGATTAACACCACACTTGTAGAATGAAACCCATTTCCTTATCATGCATAGCCAAAAGAGAAATTCACAATTTACAAGGCGTGGGGAGCTGAGCAGGAAAACAAACAAACATGTTTTTAAAAATGTAAATTCAGAAAGGAAAAAATTTTTCCTCTTCGGGATTAACTAATTCATTGTCTCAACGACACATTCCTGTGATCAGAACAAGGGCCTTAAACTGCCTGCTCTAACAAAACGGCTCTTTGGTTCTGTTAGCCAGAGATAATCATCAAGGTCAAAGCGAAGTGCCCAAAGCCTTAAAATTCTTCAAGTTTCCTTGAAGATGTGGGACTTCTTTATTCTACAACACTGCCATGGTCTCCAGAATACATTAGGAAAATCTGTGAAGCTTTCCCCAGCCCACTTTACTCGTCTCAGGGCACGGTTGTTGCCAACGTTCCCGTTACCCAGCTGGCTGGACACCGGAGAGCCGGAGGTCCCATGTTCAGCTATGTGACTGCAAAACAGTTTTGGCAACGATCTCATTTAAACGCTGTAAGATCTTTTCGAGAAGGCCATGCAGGGAAGTTGCAGATGCACCCAGAGACACCTCCCCGGGGGAGGGAAGAAGGATGCAATGAGACACTGAAGAGGTCTCTCCCCTCTGGAAGGGGTTTCCACACCTCTCTCTGTATTGCCCTTATAACACATGGCCCAGCCCAAGCCAGGAATGGCAGGTGTCCCTTGGGTTTGCAGGAGACGCCTTTGCATTGCAAGGCGGGAGGCGGCGCGGGCCACAGCGGCTGGGAGATGGCCCGTCCCGCCCGCAGGAGCCCCGCCAGCCCCTCAGCAGGCAAGGAAGCAGCGCGGAGAGCGGAGGCCCGGGCTTTGTTACTCTCCCCCGTGCAAACAGCACCGCGTCTGTCGCACCAACACCCGCCCAGCGCCGCTGTTCCTGTACAGAGCATTCCCAAGGCCGCCGGCTCCGAGCTGGGCGCCCCGGCCCGGGCCGGGCCATGGGCTGGGCCGGTTGGCGCGTGGAGGCCTACTGCCCCCTGCCGGCCCGTGCGCAGAAGGCAGGCGCGCGGCGGAGCCGAGGCGCGTCTCGGACGCGGTCAGGCCGCGCGGTTCCTCGCGTCTTACCGGGCCCAGGGGGCGCGCGGGGCTGCCGCGGGTCAGTCAGGCGGACCCGCGCCGCCAGCCGGCCACCGCCCGGCGAGCCGTAACGCCGCTCCTAGGGACCCGGAGAAAATAAAATAATTAACATAAAAATAATTAACGCATCTCTCGTTCTGTTATGGGATCAGCAAACTCGTATGTGACTCGGGAAGGAAGGCCCGTTCTCTAGCCAGTCTCGTGGTGCCAGGGGTTCTCCTGAAGAGGACGGGCCTGCAGCCTGGGTCAATTCCTGCCATGGCGAAACGATACCAATGATTTACTATTGCGAGTGAGCATCTCCTCCTGCTTGCTGCTGTCCTTGCTTACTTAGATGCAAATGATTTACACAGCTTTTGTGGGAGCTGTAAGGAGGCGGGATAACAGAATGCAACTGTTGCACGACAACAGTACTGTGTCCAGTTCTGGGCTCCCAGCTGCAATGGAGGACAGGGATCTCCTGGAAAGAGTCCAGCGGAGGCTACAAAGATGATTAAGGGCCTGGAGCATCTCCCCTGTGAGGAAAGGCTGAATGAACTGGAGCTGTGCTGCCTTGAGTAAAGAAGACTGAGAGAGGATCTGATCAATGGTTATCAATGCCTTAAGTGTGGGAGACAGAGGGAAATGGCCAGCCTCTTCTCAGTGCTCTGTGGGGACAGGACAAGGGGCGATGGCCTCAGGTTGGAGCACAGGAAGTTCCGCACCAACACATGGAAGAACTTCTTCATGGCGAGAGTGACAGAGCCCTGGGACAGGCTGCCCAGGGGGGTGTGGAGTCTCCTTCCCTGGAGATATTCAAGACCTGTCTGGACACCTCCCTGTGCAACCTGTCCTAGAGAACCTGCTTTGGCAGGGGGATTGGACTGGATCTCTGGAGGTCCCTTCCAACCCCTATGATTCTGTGATTCTGTGACAAAAGACTGAGTAAATGCTGGTACTGAATTTTATTCAGAAAAAGGTTTTCACAAACATACTCTTTAATTTGCAAAAGGATTGGTATTTTCTGATTCTGCAAATCAATGAAAATGTTTGATGTTTGAAATCCAGTTTGTTTTATCCACATTACCATTTTCCTCTCTAGAGCAGCCATTTAAGTTATCGTAATTCTAACGTGTACGAGCCAAACGCAAACACCATTTCAATAAAACAAAGCTTATATTGTCAGCAGTAGTCACTGATTGTGTGAGCCACTTGCTAAAGTAAATCGAAGGAGGGAACAAAAGAGGAAACAAACAAATGCAATTGCTTTTGGAGTCAGTCAGAGTAACTGAGAGGAATTAAGATTTCATTTGGTTGCTTGCCTTGAAAAAAACATTAAAAAACGAGGGGGACATGGGGAAAAGAGTGAAAACAGGACCAAAGCAAGAAAAATGAATTGCACAGGAGGTGCTGCTATGGACGTACTGCTGCTAGCTCTTCTAGAAGACAGCCCTTTACTTGCTGCCTATCTTCACAACAATGTGATGAATGAATAGATAACACAACAATATATGAAGTTACAGAACCTATCCAGATTTGAAATAATTAAACCAACTGCATTACTTGCCAAAAAGAGTATGCTGTTACAATTTCCAGCAAATATCCCCACAAATTACACCATGTCTGTGGCAAACAGTTTCATGAACAGATCAGGTATTTCTATTTAAAACTAAGACCTTGAGCCAGGTCTTAGGTTTTACTACCAATGGCAGGACTTCAAAAGCTTACACAAAGCTCTTCTCTCTAACAGAACCAGACTATAAATCTGCTGAATTTGTCTTTCATTTGGAAGAGAACAAATTATTTCGATACTTACTGTCTTGTGTTTGAGCAGACTCAGGACCAGCATGTTGCCTCACTGTGAAGCCCACTTGTGCATCCCTCTCACAGACAGCTGTTGGAGCAGATGTCTAGGAAAGAACCTAAGACCAACGTTAGGTGACATTTCTTCTGTGTACTCTCAGCATCTTGTGTTCTTTGAGAGCAGCCTACCTGATAAGTCTATTCACTTTGTTGTTCTGTTTGTCAGTGCAGAACTAGAGTATCCTACCTGAGGTATACTTGTGATCTGAGAAGAGGTGTAGCGGTCTGAGGGGGAAAGAATGGCAGGAAGAAAAGGGTGGGACAGAGATAGTGTAAGACTGTGTGTCTCCCGCATACTAGACTGGGCAAGATCAGAGAAACATATGTCACTTTAAAAAAGGAAGGAGGCTGAGGTTTGAATTGTGTTGTCAGTCTTGTGCAAGTTTCCTTCACCTGGAGTAGAGAGCCCAGCCTCCTGCCCAGACTGTGTCTCAAGCAGAAAGTTTCTTGCATCCCACAGAACTGAGTTGGCTTAGCTGTATCTGATACCAGCACCCCAGGGAAACACAATGGACTAGACAACCTCTGGAAGTGACCTTCAGCCACATTTCCTGTAAACCTCATGCTCATCCACCAGCTGTATGTGATCTTTCAGAAGAAAAGGATTATGATTACAGGAAACTATGTAGAAAGCAGAGAATACAGGAGAGCTTGTGTGCACAAACAGATGCTGGTGCTGAGATTTCTGCCACGTTCAGACTGGTAGCCTCATACCCAGCTGTAATGTATTAATACACTCTAGAAGAGACACGGACTTGTACAGCATCAGAAAGGTGCAGAGACTTGCCTCACTGGAAACAGGAGGAAGTGTTACTCATGGATGTGGAATATGACAGAAGGGACCTCTTTTTCATTTGTTAAGGGTAGGAGAGATTTGTTCCCAGAGCAGGAATATGTAAAAAAAGACCAAGAATATGAACATGTAAATTTTCATTAAAGTTCAGATTCAGTGTCAATATACAGGAATAAAGTGATGGAAAGGCTAGTTCAGAAAAATTGCTTAAGCCTCATTTCACAGGTTCTTCGAGAAGAATCTCACTTGTGCTTTTGTATTTCAGCTCATCAGTACATGAAAAAACCTGCTACTGCGAGGGCTTTGCTTTTTCAATTAAAAAAATTGTGTAAAACATATTAAACAAACCCTCCCATTAGTCTTTTCCAAAGATATAACAGTTTGAAGGCTGACTAAATTACCTGCCAAATCGATAAACACAGTCTAGCTCTGGTTAAAAAGCTGTTTTACTGCACGTAGATGGATCCACCCAACAGATAGGAAATAAGGTGCTACACATGGGGACATATGCTGTTTACTAACCCTTACTGACTCCCATTTTGCTCAGATTATCCCATTGCTGCTTTTACCAGTCTTACAAAAACAGGTGGAAGTGTTGGTTGGACTTTATCCTGGAAGTATTAAAACTCCACAGTACCTATGCAATTACATTTCTAAATCCCACTGTAGATCTGCTTCTTCAGTCACTCAAAATTTTTAAGAGCTAACAGAGACTGAACTTTTTGCCTGAATTAGTTTAATTCATGCACCTACCTAAGGATCTTTCTCTCCTTCCAATCTAAGTCTAGTCTAGAAAAAATAGTCAGCTTAGAGGAAAAAATATGACTGTATTTTACATATAAATATTTGTAAGAAATATATAAAAGCTGTGTATATTATGTACCCCACACAATTACAGTTTAGTGACAGAATGACAAAAATTCTCATAATCTGAAAATCTGAAACAGACTGTCGTAATATTGCATTGTATTTTATTTTTTTGGCAGCTTTGAGTACTTACTATTATTTTTATTACTATTTTAGGGGGCTCTGAGGTCAGCAATACTGTCCAAAAATAGAAAGGTAGATTAACAGGATTTGTCAGGAGAAAAGCAGCACATATGGAGAGATATCCAAAGGCAGAAACATACCTGAACTATGACAGACCTAGAGGAAAGCAGCTTTGTGAGTTATGACCCAAAAAAATAACTGAAAAATTTCAAGTGGAAGAAGAAATTCAGAAGCCAGGAATCAGAGAAAATGAAGCTGATACTTCAGGATTTATTTGAGTTCCACTGGAAAATGTGAAGTGGCAACAACCTGTCACAGAATGATGGAAATGTGACTAAAAGTGGAAGAATGAGACAAGAGGAATATACAGGACAGAGTGAGTGCTATCATATTCCCCCCGAAGAAAATCACTGTGATTCTGCCAGGGGATAGGAAGGAAAGCAGGGTTTATGCAAAGAATCACAGGTGATGAAAAAACAGAAAATACAATGAGACAAAAAAGTACAAAGAAAAGGTAGAACAGAATAAAGTATTTTTACAGTGTGGAAAGTGAGTTCAGTCACAAATTCTACAAAGAAAGAAATCAGAGATACTAGAGCAAAGGTATGGAAAACTTACTTGTCCTGTGAGCTGAGGAAGGGGATGGACACATCCCCTTCTCCTCCAGCCTCGCTTAAGTTTTAACAAAGAGCAAAAAAACCCTACTGTAACTCTACAGTATTTACAAATATAAGATGCTAGTTCCAGCTGGCCTTGAACCTTAATAACAACATAAATTACTTTTTTTCCCCCTGCATTTTATAAACTAGTCACACTGCATAACCTATGGAAAATGAAGTGAGATTTTAGCCCTTGATTCTTACCCTTGCCATAGTCGAGCAAAATTACTTTTCTTTTTCTAAAGGAAAAATACGAAAATTACCTGTAGCAGGTAAAAACTCGCTTTTGCAGGTTCATTTGTTAGGAAAATTATTAAGGAATCATCTTCAGTCACTTAATTCCTGTGAAGCATACTGTAACAACAAAATATTATTGTAGGAAGCATGTAATTCATGTAAAACAGGGAGAGGAAAAACAGGTCAACTTTAACAACTTATTTTTTTAGATTCCATACTCAGGTTCATTGAACAGTGTTATTTCTGATTAAATCCTATGTATTTGTAACATCCATGACCTTCCATATGATGTCACCTGTAAATGTGTAAATAACTAAGTAATCAGGAGATGATTTTTTAAGGAATAAAAAATGTGGGGGTTTTTTCCTTCAGTTCTATATGCAGCAAAGGACTCATATCTAAAATAGACCAGAGCTCAGTAAATGACAGAGAGGAAAGGAAGACTGACACTAAACTGAAGAGTTTTGTGATCTATCAATCAGATTTGCCAATGAAAGTTGTTCACTAACACCACCCCGCCCCCCCCCAGTAACAGGAGGTTCTTTTGATATACAACTTTCAGGTTTATAGACATTCTTCAGTTTCCTGGAGTGAAAAAAAAAGCTTTACAAATGTAATTGATTTAAAGTTTAAAAAGTGCTAGTTTCCTGTTATTTAGTCTGTGAACTATTGCTGAAATTTATTTTTACATTTCATTGATTAACTGATGGCTTCCACACATTTCCTAAGCGCTTAATTAAAATCAGGAAAGAAAGTCCATTTCATTTGAAGACTCTAACTCTGGTGAATGATTTAAGGTGTCCATGAAAACATAAAAAATACAAACACTCCATGCCTCTCCCTTCCAAGTTCTGGTCTTTAAGCAGCTCTGACAAAAATTTATCAGCTGTTGAAGGTGATGAAATAGGTCTTCAGTAATATGGGGGGAAATACTGATCTCGTGGTTAGGACTTTGAACTGGGAGTTATGAGACAAGAGCTCTTAGCCCCAGTTTTCCAGAGACTTCAGATGTGACCTCTGCAAGTCATTTCAGTCCTTCATGTTTCTATGCATCTGCCAGAATGGGAAATTTAGTTCTCTCTCTCAGTAATTCTTACGAACCAGCGTGCCCAAAGTGGTATGATACTGGGCTACCTTTGTGATGCTGAACAGCGTCAGCAGCATTCTTGGGCATTAAAATTCTTATTATTAAATTCTTATCATTAAAATCGTTCATTTATCACGTGAAATGGTCCCTGCCACGTGCTCAAAGAATTGCCAGTCATGACGTGGGAGTTACATGGCCTCAGAGCACTCCCAGACCATCCACTGCTTTTAGTATTATCTTTCAAAGAGAAATGATGGGAATCAATAGGAGAGATTCCATAACAATAGGCCAAAGAATGGTACTTACCCTGTTGGAAGTGTGAACGTAGATTCAAGCTCTAGTTTTTCTTACGTTACTAAGTGAAAAAGAACCAGGGAGAAAGCATGCGCTCTAGGCACTCACCTCCGTGTCAAGAAGCAGCTGCTTCTATGGGCCTGAATGTAAAGTAGCATCACTGTATCCCACACAACCAGAATGGTCTGGGGTTTCCCATGTCATTGTCACCACTGCCTCTTTGCCTCCAACCAGGTTTGAGTCCCCTGGCATGGTATAAAATATGACCATTTGCATTTCACTTATGTTTCTGCCCTTCTGAGGGGGAATTCTGCAACCCTTGCTCTTGAGTAGGTAATTTACACCCAAGCCTGCTCCAGGAAAAGAAATCACAGAATTGCAGAATTGTAGGGGGTTGGAAGGGACCTCCAGAGATCGAGTCCAACCCCCCTGCCAAAGCAGGTTCCCTAGGACAGGTCGCATAGGTCGGCATCCAGGCGGGTCTTGAATATCTCCAGAGGAGACCCCACAACCCCCCTGGGCAGCCTGTCCCAGGGCTCTGTCACCCTCATTGTGAAAAATGGTTTGGCACATGCTGTTTTTCCTTCTTGAGTCCCATCGATGGTGACAGCTGCTGCTTTAAGCAAACATGTGCATTTTGCTATGTAAAACCCAGAGTGTCAGGAAGGGCCAAGTAGTCACCTTATGATTCTTGTTCATTTATATTACTCTCACACACTCGTAGTGAATTAAATTCCACAACTTCCCTAGATAGCACTGATATTAACATGATTATTAAAATATAGCATATTGGGTTTTTTCCCCACACACACAAAGTAGAAGCTGATTACTTCAGGCTCTACTACTGGAGCTTCTTATGATCTTTCTGTAACAATATTTTACATATCAAGAAATGATGGGCATTCAGCCTTCCCTCTTTTGCACTCAAGAAATACAACTCTTTCAATACTGCATACCTGTAAATGGCTCTGCTGTCCTCCTCCAGTCACTTATTAAAGGTGTTCTGGTCTGGAGACAGTACACCTCCAGCAGCAGGGCATACCCCTCCTAGACTGTAGGATACTCCTATTAATACACCGCTCAGAGGTTTCCTTTCCTTCCCTCTACCTTCAACAGCATCACGTATTTGTTAGCTTAGTACTGGTTTACTACTCATGCCAACCCCCCGTCATCTTCTGCAGCATCTCAGTGAGTTATATGCCATTTTATATCTGTGCATTTGATTTCACTTTTGTAAGTGCAGTACTTCATACCTGCCTTTACTGAATGACATTATGTTAAGTTACAGTCCTCTATGCATCAAATAATTCTGTCCTTCAGGATAAGGCAAGTTCATAGAAATGTAAGCTTTGAAATTCCACCAATAAGATTGTTAATAAAAACTGAATAAACTGGACCAGACCCCTGTGTGACCCTACTTTGCTGTGAGATAACTTGTAAGTACTCCAAGTCTACTTTTTCAAGCAGTCTGCTTTCACTTCATTGCATGATTTGCTTAAGCTTTGATGATAAAAGTCTTACTGAAGTCAAACATATCACATCTGCTGTATCCATCTTCAGCCAAAGGAGGAAATGAGAGTGATTTGATAAGGGTCATTCCTGAAAACTCCATAGTGACTTTTATACTTGAAGTTTAAACACCTGATGAATAATAGAAGCTTGATGAATAAAGTTCTTGCAGGTATCAAAGATCATTCACAACTCCCCAAGCTCTCCCTTTTTCCCTTTAGTAAGGTTCCAGATAGTCCTCTCCTATCTTCTAATAGCTGTATCTCTGTGCATCAGTTTGGAATATTTTGATGACTACCTTCAGTTTTTATTTCTTTTTCTAAAATCTTAAGCAGTGATTTACCTTCTTGGAAGTTCATTTATATATTAATGTTGTTGTTGCACATATTCCCAGGCAGTTCAGAATTTTCAGCCTTTGCACTATCCATAGTGTGTTCACACTCCATCCTCAGCTCATACTAGAGACAGAGGTGTTGTGTCATCTCAGACCTGGCTCCACTACAGAATTCCAGAGTGTCCATAAAGACTTACCCTTCAGGGTAGCCTATGAATAGGGTTTCCCGCTGTTTTAAAATGTGTATTTAATCCATGTATTACCCTCAGTTACTTGGAAAGGTGTGTCCAAATCCTCATACCAAGACTGACAGATCAATCTTACTTGCTTAGCATTAACTCCTAAATACCTTTGTGATGGCATACCTTTTGCTGAATGTTGGCTTAAAGTCTGCTGGCTTCCAGTCACAGAAGTACAGGCTAGGTATGTGTGGCTACATGAAAATTACATACCCTAATTAACATAGAATCACTTGGGAAGAGGGGAAGCTATAGGACTCATGGACACTTTATAAAAAAAGAAAAAAGGAAGTGGCAGAGAGAGCCCTGAACATGGATTTCATGTGCTCTCCTGAGCAATGTTAAAACCTGCAAAGAAACGTGATCATAAATGCATAAATGTCAATGTTGTAAACTCCTCTGAGGTTCTGTCACTTCCACAGTGAAAACAATTTCATTAAACCCACAGAACCTGAATTAACACTGCAGCTGGTGCACCAGGGTAACTTTTCCAAGTGAATGTGGAGCAAATTATGCTATAGCTGAGGTTCTTTATTTCCAACAAAAAGGTCCAGCAGGACTGGTCTTCATCCAAAACAAAACAGGCAGACGACCCTGTAACTCACTCACAGAGCCCTTTACGCTAAGGATCTTTACCATACCATGGGAACATCAGGAATCTTAATACTAACAGACATCCAATATTCATATTTAAATCAGAATATGGAATGGACTGGGATAGGTAAAGACTTTTTCATCAGATCAGAAAGAGATGCTATTTTGGTATTTGTTACAAAAAGTCTGACAATGTGATGTGAAAAATCCTTGAAGCGTGCGTACTGCATTTCTGATCACAGTCCTCAGAGCGTAATGAAGAGGGATTAAGGCTAAGGACACCTTAGGAACAGAAAGCACTGCTTCTTACATTAAAGGCAAAAAATACAAATCAAAATAAATCGGGCTATCTATAAGCACACAACATCAGGACAGAAAAATTACAATTCTGTTCCCCAATCATGACTCAAGTCATCCACCACCAGTTTCGAGCACTCAGGAGAAAAACGGGCAGATGAATATGGTGCTTAATAGATCAAACCCAAGGGCTCTGGACTCTGTGAGGTGTTGATCTTGTACCATACTATATATTGATACAAGACATCACGTTGGTTTTGTCAGTTGTCACTTGATCATGCCACTTTCTCATGGTGAAAGAGAAATGCCAGGCACATATTTCAGACCTCAGTTTTGAGTTACTGATAAGCAGAATTTCCTCCTCAACAGTCTGAGTGTGTCTCCAAGAAGTGGTATGTTATAATCTGGTAATGAAACTATGTGGAAAGAGATGTATTTTGTGTAAAGTGGCTGAGTTTCACATCATAATCAGCGATTTCTCAACTTCTAGAAGTATGCCACACAGTTCACAGCTAGGCCTCAAAATAGGTGTGCTTATATATATATAAAAAAAAAAAATTAAATGTTTTGGGCCCCTCACTACAAGAAAGACATTGAGGGGCTGGAGCATGTCCAGAGAGGGGCAACAAAGGTGGTGAAGGGTCTGGAGAACAAGTCTTAGGAAGGAACTGTGGTTGTTTAGCCTGGAGAAAAGGAGGCTAAAGGGAGACCTTATTGTTCTCTACAACTACCTCAAAGTAGGTTGTAGCCAGGTGAGGGTTGGTCTTTTCTCCCAAGTAACAAGTGATAGGCCAAGAGGAAACGGACTCAAATTGTGCCAGAGGAGGTTTAGATTGGATATTAGGAAACATTTCTTTGCTAAAAGGGTTGTCAAGAACTGGAACAGGCTGCCCAGGGAAGTGGTTGAGTCACCATCCCTGGAGGTATTTAAAAGCTGCGTAGATGTGGTGCTGAGTGACATGGTTTAGTGGGCATGGTAGTATTGAGTTGACGGTTGGACTTATCTTAGAGGTCTTTTTCAACCTTAATGATTCATATATATATATGTACAAGCTCTAAGGTTGTTTCTGCAGGTACTACGGAAAGCTTAGAATGGAGCTCATAATATCATAGTACTAGGAGGAAGAGAGTCCAACTACCTTACCATACTTTTCACAGCCTGGTATTAATCGTGAGGAGACAAAGTTGTGATAGGTTTCTTTCCTCTCCACCCTCTCTTCAGTTCTATGGACTACTTAAATACATGTGATTTTTTTTTTTTTTTTGTCTACTGGTAATTAAGAACTATGAAATGGTTTATAGAACCTAAGCAAACTGGTCTTACAGGTTTTTAGAAGCCAGTCATTCAGGCAAAGGAGTCTTGGTCCATCTCCAATGAGCTATCATCACTATCAGGTCTTTGCTAAAGGACAACTAGTCCAAACAAAAGTAATTTCTATTGTTTTCTAAAAGTCCAAATGTTTTAAAGGACAAGAACAAAGTAACAGTTCCCTTCATACATTAGAAAATAACAGGAATGGGACTACCTTCCTGAATTTGAATTTTAAGCATGAATGCCTCCTCTTGCAAATTTAGGATGAATCACCTTTGTACTTTCTGCTTGGTAGTAAACTCTGTGTACTGCAAATGCAGAAAAATGAGTTCTATGGGTCCCAGCATCACAAAGAACCTACCAGGTACTTAAAGAAATTACTGTACAGAGAGCCCTGAAAGTTGATGTGAAGACTCTGAGACAAAAAAGCGGGGGACAAAAAGATAATTATTGAACATTGTAGCCATGGACTACAAAATTAAAGACTCTGGTTCATATTAGCATATAAAAAGATCTGATGAAGTTGAGCTATTCTGTCATCAGATGGAAGGGAGGCAGAAGGCAGCACAGATGGTGAAGACAGAGGAAATTATTCATGTTCCTTGCCACACCTTGAAAGGAGCTACTGAAAAGATGATGTTGAAAATTAAGACCAGAAGGCATCCAGGAACAAAATCTCTAAACCCTCCTTTATATTCCAAAGGTGTAAATATGTCCTGAGGTTAAATAGGCTTATGGTTTGAGGATTTGTCTTTTATAGAAAATGAAAAAATAATCAAGTTTTCTTCTTGTCTTTCAGAGTAAAAATACCTGAACACCAAAGGTTGGCTTCTGAGTCTTTAAACAAATGTAGAACCTCATAAATCTTGGCATACCAGATCAGCACTCATGAACACGTCATCAAAGTTTGTCTTTCTTCAGATTACTTCAAAGCAAAAGCTAAAATGCCCTGAATGTTACATGACTTGCAGCAGCATTCAGACCTGCTGCATCGAACATAACTTAGAGGTCCATGAAGAAAATTAACCCTTCCTGAATGCAGCCCTGAAGTTCTAGAATCTTAACAGGCTGCTTACACTGGAGATGAGCTGACAACTCTGCTTACCTTATGAGCAAGCATTGCCTGATTGTTCATCAGGAATAGTTTTAACGAAACCAAGAAGCAGATCTCCCCCTCCTCTTCCCACTACATTAAGTTTGAAGATTCTTCCCACTGGCAGATATAAAGTACTCCACTTTTTTTAGATGAGTCCATTGCTGTCCAGGACAAAGACATAAAATGTATTTTAGAACCAGTTTTGTGGCCTAAGGATACGTATATCCTGTGAATTCGCCAGGACTTGAAGAAGGAGAGAAGTGAGGAAAAAAAATGGTAGAACCTAGACCCTACCTAGGTTGTAAAACCTTCCTAGGGTGAAAAAACCCCAACCAAACAGCCAAAAATCCCCACCCAAGAATAAACCACCAGCACCACTGCAGAAGAACAGCATTTTCTGCCACTGCTGAAGTGGGAAAAATTGCAGTGTACAGCAGTTCTGAGGTTATGATGAAAATGCTGAAAAGAAGGTAAGTTACACCGTCAGCAACCAAAGCCCCAGTTACCACTCAAGCGATGAGGCAGAACTGAAACATTTCCAAGTATTCTACGATGCACTTATGCATTGAACACAGTGAGACTGGGGGCAAGACAGGACCTAAGTATGTCCCAAGAACAAGGGAAAGCAAATTTACTTAGTCCCAAATGATTGTCACACCAAACACATTTGAAGTTAGAATCTCAGCTTTTTGCCAGAAGGAAAGAACCACAATCAGGCTGCAAGGTTTACAGTCAAATGCAAAACATAAAAAGGATGGAAAACAAAAAATGCTGAGTGATGACAGAAAGCTAACATAATACTCATCTTCAGTTCAGATTTCAGGACTTCTCATGGTTCAAATGAGCATAAAATAACAGGGGCCTCTGATATCAATTCCAATTTGTCAGTCTAGTACTGAGTCCTGAGCTTTCATCTGCTAGCCAAATTGGAATTTGTGGAGGGTTTTTTTAGAAAATATATGTAACTGTTCTACCTTTGCTGATATAGGAAAGGATTCTGCTGGTCTCCAGAATAAGACTACTAAAATTTTGCTGCCTCTCAAAAGTGCTATGTCAAATTCAGAAAGATATGAACGTGTCACGATATGTAAACAGACTGAAGAATATGTATTGCCTTTAGCCAAGTGCAAACCATCACATTTCAAGAGAGAGAAATATTAAAAACCAAAAAAAGTTAAAGCTATGCTGACTGCTTCCCTGTAGTTCAATTAGTGAAGAAAGGCAGTAAGGCATCACAGAATTTCCATTTTAGTTTTACTGTTCCCCACAGTCAGTATTTTATGCCTGTGTTTTTATCTCTAGGTTCCAGGGACACATATAAACCATTCAAACTCTGTTCTTTTGTTTTCTATCATGAGAAATCCTGGTCACAAATAAAATCTTATAATGGACCACTACTATTCCTCTCCTCCCCTTCTCTTTCATAAACACGCTGCACTCCAGTCACGATAAACAGACACACTGGTTTACTTAAAGACAACTCTACAATCCAGGTTACTTCTGCAAGAATACGTGATACCACTACTGGGGATACGTGATACCAGTACTCAGAAAGGAGACCTGAAGCACGAAGGAACTCTGCACACCGTGCGATATAGTGGCAACGCTAAGCATTCACAGAAATATGCTCTGCTGCTAAAATCCCATCTTAAAAAGAAATAAACTCTCTCAAATATAAGCTTTTGTTACTTTAAAACCCTCACCTTTTTTTTTCCTAAAAAAAAAAAAAAAATTCTAAGCAATTCTGAGGGTTTTTTTCCTTCTGCTTTAGAACAAAGTGACCCTTAAGAGAAGGAAATTGGCCAAATGCATATCTTTTAGTTTAGCCAGTGTCACTATCGTAACAAAACATGCTTTGGGGAAAAAAGAACAGCTTCAATGATTTTTAAGGCCCAAACGTTTGGTGTGGCAATTATCGGTATTCCTAAGGAACCACAATCCCTTACGACTGAGAAAACATTGCTAAAACCCCTGTAGCTCTGACGCTCTCTGAAAGACAAGGCACAGATTTCAAAAACAGGTCTTAACTAAAATACGACGTGCGTCACAGGAGTCAGGCCCACAAATGAAAATACAAACGCCAGGCTCAAAGCTCACCAGAAGAAACCCTACTCTGTTGTTAGTCTTATGTTTCACCACAGAACTGAGTCACTACAGTGCCAGAAGTTGTGCTAAGCTGCAATGAAAACATGCCTCTGTTAGAGAATTCCACGTGAAAACTTTAACAAAGGAATCATAAGCAACCTATGCATACAATCAATGAAATAATCTAAGGAGCACACCACAGCCAAAATAACATCAGCTTTAATTTGCATTTTGACTTCTAGAACCTGCTTCCATTTGTTAACCAAAGGGCAGAACATATTTCATACTTAGCTTGCATGATGGACATCTTTAATGAAAAAGTTATCTAGATGTTAAATGGCTAAAACAACCCACTCAATACTGTTTGATACAACTCCATGTGCCAATCAGTCTTTAGAGAATTCTAGTTCAACTTAAAACATGGTTTGATATGATTCATATTTTATATTAAAATTTTTTGAGCATCCACTTCCCTATTTTTTGTTGAAATTCAGAAACTTGTGGGAACATGTCAAACTGATGAAACTGTTCTGTATTCCCACAGAGAAAGATATTAAGTACAATTATCCCCACCCCGCCCTTATACTGATGAAATGGGCTTTAATAAGGTAACTGAAATCTAAAAAATACAATGCACAAGGCTTATAGAAAACAGTCCATAAGGTTAGCACAGTCTTTCAGTCTTCTCTGCTTATCTGGCATTTGAATTTTGCTCCGAGCTCTCCTTACTACAGCTATGATCTGGCACAGAAAAGATCAAAATCTTAACAGGAGGCTTTATCTTACACTAATTAGCAGGTTTTATTTCACTGTCTAAAATTTTGCTACTAGGTATTAACACTTCTACTATACCACAACTGTGGCTTTCAGTTAAGAGAACTCAAATACCCAGGTACTGTTTCTTTGGCAGTTCTAAGCAATGTCTTTAGGAACTCAAATAAACCTGTCACAGATGATAAAGCTATCTAGCATCAAGGCCACAGGGTGCAACATGCTGGTCTGCAGATAACAGATGCTACTGGGATCCTCTGCCTGGTGTCTCGTGGCCGTACAAAGAACTTCCTATACTTTTACCACGAGGCTCAGAAAGCTTCCCTCCTTAGTTGCAAAGGTAAGAAACAGGCCTTGAGGATTCTGCAGACTGAACAGCTGAACCCCAGACCACAACAGAAAGCACCTATTTTCAACATACTGCATAAATGTGTCCCAGGAGAGTGTCACAGGGATTACATAAAGAAAAAAGAAGAAACAAACAACAAGATTAACAGTATTAAAGAACTTAAGAAAGCTATGGACTGAAAACTTACCAACACCACATGTATGTTCTGTTGCAGAGGCAAAGTCACACAGGGTGATATCCCAGACTGACCAGGACAGGCACAAAATGGAAACCTTTTCTATTTTGTGGATCTCTAAGAATTTGATTAGATTGTTATTTTGTTGCAAGTTTTACAAGTAGGATGAAAGAATTTCCCTCTCCCCTTCCTCATCAACTAAACCCCTGAAAAACGCTGGCAAATAGCCCTAAGAGTCTCACATAAATCCTGGAATGTTACTTGGATCCAATTTTTCCTTTCAAAACCTATTTACTTTCACCCTACCAAGCAAACATATCCAGGCAACAGAACAAGACAACAAGCTGAATCGTGCTCTTCGGCTTCAATTAGGCAAAGAACTCTTGGTTTCAAGTTCCTGTAGTGTTCAATCAGAGTGGCTACATAAACTATCATTACAAGAGTTCTGGAAAGTGCTGAGCACCAGAAATAAGTTTGCAGTTGTCTTGTTTTACACCCTTCACTCATTTCCACTCACTGTGGAACCCTTGGGTCCAGAGTCACAGAGCCAATGTTTAACATTTCAGCACTGGAAATTGTTTATGGCTTCTAAACTCCAAGAATTGTGCAAGAACCTAAGCAAGCTAGTCACCATAGTAACCATGGCAGAGGAAAAACAAGTTTCAGCTATGAAGCTGCGGTGTATTTTTAATTCTTGCATATACTATTCTTTCATGGTCTATGTGTGAAAAATTCATTAAACATGGCCATATATACTACGTGTATATATATAACATATAAATAGCTCACATATATCTATAAACTAGCATATATATCTATTATGTACTAAAAGATATTTCTTACTACTGTGCTGTATCTCTCTCCTCTTTTCCTCTCTCCCCTTACCAGACTGCTACATTTTCTTCTGTTTGCTCATGAACACCTGTATAAAAAAAATTAAAAGTTGCTTCAACGGAGAAGAAAAACGTGCTCTGTCTAGTTATCTTTATGCAAGTAGGTTCTGTCAGTGATATCTACTGTCCTAATAAACAAACAGCTCTGAAGCAGACAGCCCTTGAATTGGCTATGAAGCACTCATACTTTGCTGACACTAGGAAGGCATTAAATAACAAGCTCATGAACACATCTGATGACACAAACTACAGCAGGCATTACTATATAATGCAGTTAAAGCAGACTGAGGAAGCAGCACTGACTGCAACCAAATTAAGTTTTAGCTACCCACATCTCCTGTGGGACACAGACCCAAGGAGTGCTGCCCTGCACAATCTTACACAGACACTTTGCTCGTAACTATTGTTTCTTGGTGATGGTAAGTAATCACACTAGTATTAATGAATAAAAGACAGAAACACTGAAAAAATTTTCCACTCAACTACTTATTTCATCCGATTTTATGATGACTTGAAGGATTAAACTTTCAGGAAGATCTCAAAACCATATGACAATTTAAAATTCATCCATTTGGATCATTTGCTTTTGACAGAGAAAACTATTTCAAATAACTTGCACCTTTCAGCCATACTGTGAATGTGCCTTAAATGAAGAAGGCTACACTTGTCCTCTCTCACAAACCAGCATTTATCTTTCTGAAAAAGCTTTTACAATCCAAACATTTCAGAAAGTGGTGGGGTTTTTTTGTTTTGTTTTGAACAGGAAGAACCTAAGCAAACAAACAAACAAAAAAAGTCCTGTTCCCAAAGCCTCAGAAGTGTATCATGGAGCTATGTTAAGGTTTGGGAGGCTTTTTGGTTGAAGTAACAATCTTTCTAATAGATATAGATGTGTGCACGCAAGTTTCCTGTACTTCTGTAACACTCTGAT
Source organism: Laterallus jamaicensis coturniculus (assembly GCA_022605575.1). NCBI lineage: Eukaryota > Metazoa > Chordata > Aves > Gruiformes > Rallidae > Laterallus > Laterallus jamaicensis. The sequence continues at coordinate 97,165,573 of JAKCOX010000001.1, forward strand.
GAGTAAATTTTATTTCCATCAAGTAACGCACTGATCTAACAGAATCCCAAACTGTAGAGATCATGTCTCCAGTCCTGCATGTATGAGACATCCATGGAATGAAAAAATAGGCCCTAGATACAAGCCAGTTTTTCTGACAACTCTGGCATAAAAAAGCATCCTCTTGATTTGGATAACAAAGGCCACAACCACATGGTCCTGCTGAAGGCATCTGCTCAGAGATGCACTAGGACAGAAAGCAAGCTGTGCAGAACTACCAGCACGTGCTCACTGCCACAAACAGCAGGATTCCTGCTTTGGACTATCGGGAAGTGGCCACATCTTGGCAGCTCACAGCACTTCCTTTAGAAACATCTGCTTTGGCAATTCCATTTATCAAACTTTTTTTTTATAGTTGATGCTTCAATTCTGTATTAGTAACAATATTGTCTTAATGCATTCTTTTTTATTAAATCCATGAAGTACTTTAATCAAAACAACATGGATGTAACATTTTTACCATGTGAAGAAACAAAATACTCAAATAAAAAGAAATCTGGACACAAAGCCAACACACCAATTTATTTTTTTATTCTCTTTGTACTACCAGCATCTAGTTCCAACAATTCTTCCTCAAACCCATGCAGATTTCACTGGACAGTACAAGTATTTTCTATAATAACATTCAGTTACATTACTTGGATGACATCACAATCTTCAAACACTGTACTTCAGAAATAAAGAAGCTGGCACATAGTTCTGATGAGATCCCAAGAAAAGTATGCATTATTTTTAAAATGGCAAACTGCTTATTTTTCCTTCCATAACCAAATGACAAACACTGTACCAAGACCATGCACAGCAACAGATACTGCTAAGTTCTGACACCATATTCATACTTCGTCCTTGCAGTATTTTAATGTAGCTCAGGTGGTTTCATCTATTTAGACCAGTGACTGTAAAATTATGTACCTATAATAAATAATGGATCCACTAAATCAATGCCAAGGTACTACCTTATAAATAACTGCCAATTTCAATGACACACCAAGACAATGTTCCTTACAAATTTTTATCACCACTCTACCCACGGTTTACAAAGTCAACAGCAATTACTGAACATACAGAGGGTTAAAGTGTACATCTAGCCAAACGGGTATCTTACCACTCAAACTTCAACATATGTAATATATGTTGCAAACATTAATCCATTAATTAATGCAAATTTTGATAAGGCTGTCACAGGTTGTGATATTTAATTTTCTAGTGTCTTTTACATCAAATGGCAAAGATGCAGTCTTAACTTTACTTGCAAGTATACAGACTTAACTGGAATGTTTAGAAGGGAGAATTAATATATATCCCAACAGAAAAGTAAAATTACATCATAATTTTAATAATTAAACCATACTTACTTCTGTAACATCTGCCCCAACCACACCTTTGCACAGTGTCTTAGCAAAGAACTGGTTTCCCACGCTAACAAGCACTGCTTTTATATGTGGGGAAGGTCTGAAGTAATCTGCATCTTGTAAAGCTTACTACTTCTCTTCCAGAAAATGATCGAAAGTAATCTAGACCTTCTATCACAATACTGAGAGCTTAAACTACAGAACTTAATGTAACCATACACTGACAAAGAATTCCAAGCAAGCTACAATTCATAGGCATACTCTGTTTTAACCTGTCTGCTTTTTACAGGATACTCTCTCTTTCTTCTCCAAAACCAGCCCCTTCAGAGGCTGTAACAGTGTGGAGCTCTGATGAATCTTTTGAAAGCCTGGTATAACTTGAACGCTGGCTGCGCTTATGAGCGACGCTCTTCAGGTTCTCATTCTGAACCGCAGTTGAATTGGAACCTGAGCCAGGGTGCAGGATAATTTGAGGTGAATCTCTGACACCTTGTACTTCTTCAAAATTTTGATTAGCTCGATTGTTTGGAGCGCTGTTATTATTTAAGGTTACTGTACTAGGGGTTCTATTCAAATTATAGACTTTCTGGCAAGCTGGCCAGTTCTCCTCTGGGCTACTTGCTATCAAACTGCTTTCAGAAGGGCTTTTCTTATCTTCTGAGCAAATAGACATTCGAACCACAGCAGGGTCTTGAAGGCCACTAAGGCTGTGTGGAATTCCTCTCTTTCCACTGTGACTGTCATCTTCAAGCTCAATGAGATTTGCCTTTTCAAGCTGTGAATCATCTGCTCCTTCATTATGGAGGGAATGATTTGGAGAACTCTCGTTGGATCTTACACCAGAGTCAGATGAATCTTTTTTGTCCAAAAGGGCGTCTGTCAAATACTCCTTTGCTTTGATGAAGGTTCTAATAGGTTCGGATCCATGTTCTGGAGATTTGGGCTGCTTCTCTATTTTGCCATCTGTTTTCTTATCTTTACCTTCCTTAAGGAGTGGAGTATTATCCGATTCCTCAGTTCCTGACTCATCTTCATCACTTGGAAGTTTCTGATAGCGGAGAGCAACTCCCTTAAGCTTTAAATCTGCAGCCTGGAAAATACTTGTTCTTTCTGAAGACTTCTTTCCCGGGAGAAGCTTGGAACCAGACTGATCAGATTTTTCATCTTCTTCAGTAATAGGATCCAAAGGAGATGCATCATTAGTAGAAACACCGGAAGTGCTGTAATCAGCAACATCATTCCTTTTCATCAAGAAGGACTTTCTTCCATCATCTTGCTTCTGTTCATTGTCTTTTCCTTTTTCCTGTTCTGCACTGGAATGCAAGGAACCCCCTGATGTACTCTGACCCATATAGAAAGCACTTGAACTATGAGGGGAGGACCTACCACTTACTGTAGTAGAATTGGCACCTCCTTCTAACTGTGACATTTGAGCAATATACTCTCTATATGCATCTCTGTATTCTGCCTGTACCTTGTCAGTAAGCTTTGATATTTCAATACTAGAATCTTGAGAGTTAAGACTGGAAAGACTTGGAGTTCTACGAGTTTGTGACTGGAAAAAAAAAAGAAAGAAAAGAGGAAGAGAACAGTTAAATGAACTATTTACTTTTACTCATCTTTTAAAATTAAATAACTCAAAGCATCAAGTATGCGCTTAAATGATTTTTCTGTTGCTGTGAGTAGATTATGCAAGTGAGATTTTCAATGCTATAATTAAAACATGCTTACTATAATCATATATATGCAATCACATACACATTCACTAAACTTACAAAATATTCTTATTGTTGGTCCCTGTAATGGAAGATTTCCACAAAACAAGCATTTTATCCAATGCATTTGAGACTCTGAGTATATAATTATAACAATTGAATTTGTATGTCAAGATGGGCTTTTCTAATACATTTTTGAACATTTAGAAAAATTAGCATTTTATATTAGCTTTTCTTGCACTTATGTGGTTTTGACACTAAACCAATGTAGTAAATGTAAGTCGTGCCACTCTGGTTTGGAAAATCATACACTGATACTCCGTTGCTGGAAAGAGGCAGTATGGTAAGCTGGATCCTACAAACACACATAACAGTATCTGGGATAGAAATCTGTCTCTGGGAAATATATCCCAAATCTCTTTCCAGTCACAAATTTGAATATTAAAGATAATAACTATAGCTAGTAACTTGGGGTGCCTTCCCATTTCGGTGCATCTTCAAGATTTCCTATGTTAGGCTTCCAGAGATGAAAAAGCTGTTAAATGTTTACTTGGGTTGTTTTGTTTTGGTTGTGGGTTTTTTAATTATTATTTTATTCTAATAACTATTTAGATACCAACTGATTTGTCTTATTTTTTAAGAAGAACAATCACACAATTTGGGAGATTTCAGAGGATACAGAAGAAAATTATCTATAACCTATGGCAAAAACTGTAGTTAGAGAAGGATGGCAGCTCTGGAGCTTATGAATAGATTACACAGTGTCAGGATAAGGCTCTGACGTTATGGAGCACTGCAGTCATCTGTTTAAAACAACCCAATAAATATATCTGTAATCTTTTGAATAGCATAACATCCTACTAGCACACAGTTCAAGTAATTCATACAGAAAGTCTGAATACTACAAAAATGTCACAGGACACCACCTTAAGCTAGATGAGGAGAACATGATATCTTTGATTTTTTTCTCTCGACATGTGATTACTGGAACAGGTGGATACTTTTCAGATGGCAAAGACTAAAGACTGACTCAGAGAGAGCTGTTAGGGTTCTTTGCAAAACTGGTCTTTGCCAAGAGTGAGAAGTAGTACCTCAACAGTCACAGTAGCCTTATTTCTTGACCTGTCTCTATTCAAGAATGGATAAAACCCTTTACCATACAGGTAAGCAAGCAGAACACATTTTTCCATTAAATACCTGCCAACTTAAGTTACTATGGCGTGGAGGAGCTTCATCAAGACCAATTGTGTTGAGTTCTTCAAAACTGAAGTTAAGTGTGTAGGGAGCTTGACCAGAAAGACCTGTTAGCTCAGTGTGAGGCAACTCTGTGCTATGCCCAGAACGACGAGTAAGTTCACTATGAGGCATCGCAGTGCTAACGTGCTCAGCTGTTCCTCGAGGATCTTCCTGAACAGCCTGATTTTCTGAATTTCTCATCTCAAGTATCTGAATGCAAAAAAAGGAGACAGTATGAATGTAATTATATAACTAGATGTTCTCAGAATTGTTAAGAATGCTATTAAAAATGGAATAGGAATGAGGAATTAATGACTAAAATGTGTATGTGGTTGTGTATGCGGCTGTATGAAAAAGTATGATGAACAATCTGTTCACAGGTCTAGTGCATTCCTTCTCCCTGCTGCAAATCACCTTTTAACATTTAGATTTTTTTGTGTGTGTGTATTTACAGATGATTCTTACCACTGTCTCAGATCCTTATTTGCCACAAAACACTTAAATTGCTGTAAAACTAGGTAATTCATAAATTACAAATTAAAAGCAAAAGCAAAACCAAAACCATTTCTGGTTTATAGCTTAAGCAACCTGAATCAAACAATAAATCTCATCTTGTAATTCTCTGTTTTCAAGACTGATTTAGCAGCTGACAGATATACTGCCATTTTCAGAAAGAAAACTGGCAATATATTAAAAATATTTAAAAGAAAACACAGTTCTCTGTGATGCATAATCCCTACTGTAAAACTGTCATTTATGCTCAAACTGGGACGAATGGAATGGGGATAATGTCAATAATAGTATGCAATGCAGCAGTGTCACCTTAAACAAGTATGTGTCGATCCAATACCGTAAATTTATCTCACTGTATGATTTTTAGCTTAAGTTTCTTTAAAAATTATGCTTCTGTGCCATGCATTTGTAGCAGCCTTGCTGTCCACTTCCTCGCACTTTATACTTTGAACTCCCTAACTTTTAACAGAAGGACAGAGCTTCAAAGAGAATTAAGTTCTGACAATTCCATTAAAATAGGCAAATTTTAAAAGGGAAAAGGGAGCCCATACAGGAAAAACAGATCTTCAAAAAGAAGAGACAAAACTTCAGAGTTCACAATCAATTAAGATGCAAATCCATAACCAACTAGTACTTCATTAAAGTGCTCAAGACAAAGTAACTAAATAAATGCATGGCTGTTTTAAGATGATACTTATCATTTTAAATATGATAAAAAGAAAGTGATGGGAAAGAAAAAAGATAAGGTTCATAATGAAAAAGACCAATTTATAATGATTTGAATACTGAAGAGAACGCCTTACCATACTCCTGAACAGGTGCCAGTCACCAAAATTCATATTCATTTCTCTTTTCAGCTCATCAATGTTACACTGAGCCAAGACACGTCCATTTATATTTGCCTAAAACAATAAAACTAAATAATGTAAATAACTGATACAAGACTAATGGTATAGCAGCAACAGACTAACAGGGTAATTACAATTGGATATATTGATAGGGACCTACTAGTGAAATTCCCCAACATCACTTGAGTCCAACCCTATACAATAAACACGTGTTTTTATAAACATGTAGCTACTGATGGTTGCTGATGGACAAGACACACCTGTGTGGCATGAAAAAAATGAAAATGTTAAGTCCACCAAAAGTGTGTATATCACAGAATCATTAAGGTTGAAAAAGACCTCCAAGATCATCTAGTCCAACTGTCTCCAGACCACCTATATAACTAAACCATGTCTCTAAGTACCTCACCCAACCTTTCCTTGAACACCCTGGGGGAGGTGACTCCATCTACTTACTCCCTGGGCAACCCGTTCGAATGCCCAACCACTCTTTCTGAGAAGAAATTTCTCCTAATTTCTAACCCGAATCTCCCTCAGCACAACTTGCAGCCATCCCCTCTTGACCTATTGCTACTTATCTGTGAGAAGAGGCTGAGCCCCAGCTCACCACAACTTCCTTTCAGGTAGTTGGAGAGAATGAGGTCTCCCCTGAGCCTCCTCTTCTCCAGGATAAACAGTCCCAGTTCTCTCAGCTGCTCCTCATAAGACTTGTGCTTCAGACCATTTACCTGCTTCATTGCCTTCTCTGGACACACTCCAGGGCCTTGATGTTTTTCTTGTAGTGGAGGGTGCAAAACTGAATACAGTATTCAAGGTGCAGCCTCACCAAAGCTGAGTACAGGGGGATGATCACCTCCCTGGTGCTGCTGACTACGCTATTCCTGATGCAACCCAGCACGCCATTGGCCTTTTTGGCCACCTAGGCACACTGCTGGTTCATGCTCAGGCAAGTGTCAACCAACACCCCCAGATCCTTTTCCTCTATACAGCTTTCCACCCACCCTGCCCCAAGCCTATGAAGGCAATAGGATTGTATTCTAAAAACAGACATATGGATACAACACATCAGCAGCAAAAATTTTCACAGACAATAAACCCCATTCACCCACCTAGATTTCTCAGGCGTGGAACACAACGGACAGCAGACAGCCAAGGATTTCGAGATAATCAGACAATTAAGGCATCATCTGACCCATGACGTGAGCCATCTAAGATCAAGTACTATCTCCATCAAGTTCCATCCCTGCCTAAATAGAGGCTTACATTCCTCCTGTCATCAGAAATACCTGAGGATAGAAGACTAAACTTCTAATTTTCATCATTGTTCAGAGATCTACACAGATCTAACACTATCTATACTCCAGGAAGGTGATTCATGATGTCAGGCATGTTTATATAGCATTTAACTTCCAACAGCACCAAACTGAATACAAACCATGCCCATCATGTAACAATGTAAGGTAATGTAACGAAAGAGGTATTTCTCTTTATACCATGTAACAGTGGACAGACAGAACATAGACGAGGAACCACGTCTTAGGAGAGTAGCACAGAATCACAGAATTGTAGGGGTTGGAAGGGATCTTGTGAGATCATTGAGTCCAACGCCCATTTTGTAGCCACAAAATGACCCAAATTGAGAGCTCTGCTCGCTCAGTCTGAGGGATCTCAGTGGTTTTGTTCCCACATCCCAGCAGATGGTCTTAATCAAACCAGGAAAAAGACCAGGCTGAGCCATTTTCATTCCTCCTTTTTTACATGTTATCACTTGTAGTATGAAATGCAAGAATATAAATAAGAGGAATCTCATTAAGGATAAATGATGGGTACTTTCTTTTAGCTCCCTAGATCCACTGAAGCAACTAGAATTTTTTGCAGCTATACTTAATGAGCTGCAATCTGACATCCTGCTTCTTGCTTTAAGCAACATTGCTGAAGCTTCCTATAATAAACCTGCCTCTTAATCCTTCAATCAACATCCTCCCTGTATTTTTCAAGATATCATAGGTACTGGGCCCAAGCAAGCTCAGCAAAATCATTTGCTAATGACAACAATCATATTTTTCCATTCTTTGTAAAAGGAGCACAGAGCATGGTTAACAAGTAATAAAGACAAAAATGTTTTTGCTAACACCTCAGAGAAAAGAACAGTAACAGAAACGTACAGTAGCCTCTTTCTGAAACAAAAAGATGCGGAATAAGAGAGAAATGGAACCACCCATTTACAACAGAAGTGATGTGCCAGTATCTCAGAGAAAGAAAGAAAATAAAAGGGGGAGGGGGCATGTTGGTTAGACTCGATGATCTCAAAGGTCTTTTCCAAACTAGTGATTCTGTGATACCTGAATAGAGAACAAATTTGCAACCCTATTTAGCTACATATGGCAGATTTGAAATGTTTTTCTTGCTTCTCTTCTCAAAATAGCCAGTTTCATCAGCATTTATATTCCTGAGCCTGCTTTTCCTTTTTGAGAGCGAGTGTTTTCTTTGAAAAACATATGCTTGTATTACAATGTTTTCCAAACTTAGCATGCATAGAAGTTAGGATGTTGTTTTGACATTTGATGTGTCTTAATAAACATTTTTGAGAAAAGACATTTCCTCTTCCTTGTATATCTCCAAATTTAGGTACTACGCACGTTAATACAATTCCACTGGTACCTTTCGTATAGTTGCAGAGTACTGAGGCAGCATGCTCTGGTCCAGACCATCTATCTGCTTTAGCTTCTCACACACAGCTTCTACACTCATTGTGCTCAGAGACACATGTGATACTCCTGTGGTGGATCCTGTGCCTGCTCCTGCTCCCTGTAAGAAGTGAGAAAATGTGCACGTAAGACTTGTTCACATACTCAGTCCACCCGGAATTTCACAATGTGAGCTAACACAGATCAAGTCATGTTCAACTACATTTTAACATTAAGAGATGAGAACAAGAATGCACAAGCATTTTTCATTACTACTGGAGTATCTGTATATTGTGAAACAATTATTGAAGATATTTATATGAGAAAAAACACAGCATCTTCAGTCCTGCCTACGTGAGAAAGTAGATCTCTTGAATAATACTATTTAAGTAACATAAAAATCAGAAATATTAAGTGAGGGTTAATAAATTTTAAATGCACCTTTAACCATAATTTCTTGCTGATTTTAGTAGTTAGTTTAGTTATGAAATAGTTTTTTGTTTTAAATAATGCAGACACAACTTAAATTTCCCTGTATTAAAAAAATCCTGGTTTAGCATCAGGCAAAGATGACCTAAAATACCTCCTCAACTACTTGGATTCATTGGGTAATTTTAGCAACATCTGTCCATTTTCCACAAGTTCCTGCAGGTCCATTTATGCAAGATCAGCCAAGGGACTGTGTACTACAGCACAGAAACACAGAGCAGCACTGCCACTGCCTCCCAGGATTCTATGAGGATGTTTCACATATCTCAAATTTCAGCAAGATTTAGCTAGAAATTATTCACAACTCAGATCTGTTACATAGAAGTTGTTAATATTTCCAGCTTCTGGGAATTTCAAAGAAAATGTGGAAAACCAAACCAAACACACCTGCAGGTAGTTGGCATACTAAGACAGTATATTCTCAAAAAACCTCACAATTTCCCTGGATGGGGACCTGCACATTAAGTAGGAGCAAATCTCTAAACAGTTCTGCTAGTGACTTCAAATTCCTGAATGCAAAATCAGAAACAGTTCTATCAGCTATGAAATATTGCATGCCCTCCTCCTCTTCCTGGAGGTCCCCTTTTTTGGATTGTTAACTTTTGGTGTCAGCATTGTAGGCTATGCACCAAATAAAGCTCCTTTATGGAGGATGCAGAAGAGCTTCTAAAGCTTCAGAGCTCATCATCCCATGTATGAACCCTGGGATGCAGAAGTGCATTTTGACTCTCCAAAGTTCAGTTAATCATTTGACTACATTCCTCAAAACACCAATAAAGACTGTTTTGATAGTTGCAAGTGTTTTTTTTTTTCTATTTTTAATGACTTTAGTTACTTTACTTATTAATAAGTTAATAGATCCAAATATATCGTTTATGAAAACCAAGGATTATAACACAGAATGGCATTAACCATATCTGAATTATTACCTAAACCAGGACATTTAAAAATAATTTCTTCAACTATTAACTCCACATCAGCAATCCAAAACCCCATTATTTACTACTATTTGACCTCAAAGTTACTGGAGATACCCTGGATCTGGGGAGGTAGGCACATTCCCCACCTAAGCTACTCTGAGTTTCAAAGCTTCATACTATGACATGTAATTCCCCCAAAGGTCTCTGCCAGATGTGCCTGAATTCGACCTAAAACTGTCAAACTATCAGATTCACTTAAGAACACTCCAGGAGGTCTTGGGGAACCTAAGCCAAGCAAAAACCAAGCTGGGGCACTAATTTTTGTTCCTTTAACCATTTATATTTTATATGATGACAACCGGTCACTAAACAAACAAAAGATAAATCCCATTTTCTGGGCAGGTCTACCTAAATTACCGCATAAAAATTAAGGATTAAAATTATACTACAGTCTAGACAGCAATCGTAGGGGCTTTGTACTCCTCCTGAGGACATGACAGCTACTTTTCAGATTCTGCAAGGTCTCCTTAATTAGGTGCCTACGATACCTATTTATTTTCAGAATGGGCATTTAAAGGAGGAAATTTAGGTCTTAATCTAGTCTGATTTTTAGCACAGATCATGTTAAGGATATAAACCAACCATCAACCTGATAAAGATGAGAGGAAGAAGATTCATCCATATACTATTTATTATATACTTCTTTTATATGCATCTCTCTCTTTCCTCGCAAAAAAACCCAACTTTGAGATCAATACCAATTTTGTCTATTATTTCCCCTTAAAAACATTATTTACTATTGGCACCAGTTGGATAATACATCAATAAAGACAAGGTATTAAATCAATTCAACTCTTAATTAATTTTTTGAAAGAAGGCTTATCAATTCAATTGTTATAGCTAAAATTACATTACTAGAAAAATAATGATCCCTAAGCAACATGCGTAAGCAATTGCCTTTGTTCTCTGAATCTATTAAATACATTACCTATCACATATCTACAAATTAATGAAGAAAAGTTTTAAAGACTTCTAATTTAAGAGTTCTCTGTCAGATCAAAATATTTTTTTAACAATCAAGAACAAGCCATTCTTTCTGCATGCATTAAAACTTGGTTTAGAAACTCTTCATTCTGTGTATAAAAATGATATGGAAAAGTGCTAAAATATTTCGACTATTTTTGTTAAAGTGTGAACAGTTTGAAATAGAAGCACATTAATCCAAATCATTCTTTATAAAAAGCACTCTCCAAAAAATAAGGAATGTAATAGCTTTAGGGATATTGTCATCATGTAAGTGAATTAAAACTGCACTTAAACTGACACATTTTTCAGCCTTAGTGGCTTTGTTAGAGATGCTTAGAGAACATTAGTCTGAAAGGTATTTGCCATGCAAAAGCTAAAAGCAGCTTGTCAAAACAAACCTCAAGGCTAGTAACGAGCATTAGTTTACAGGCAGCCCAGCATGAAGCGCCAGTATGATAGCTTCTGAAATGGCTCTGAAACAAGTGAATGATAATTCATGGAAAGTGGCTGTACCTGTCTGTTTTTGTTTAACCCAGACTTACACGGCTTTGAGAAAAGGACAAAACAGAATGGAAAGAAACAACAGCTTAAAGCAACATCAGAAAGGTTGAACACACAGATGACATGCTTTGAAGTAAACAGAGGAAATCAGTGTTAGGACAGAAACGGGCTATTTCATAATGTGATTAGATGTTTCAGACAGACCTTCAGAACAGACATTTGGTATATGCTATACAAGTATTATTTCCTATGAGCAGACTACTCCATTTGCACTTGCAAAAAACCCGACACTTGCTGTATTTTGTTTACACAAAAGTTTTACATTCAGTTTCCAATGGAAAATCCTGCTTTTAACTAAATGTTCTCCTGCCTCTTCAAGATGACATCATACCACCAATGCATCTCACAGAACTTTAAAACCTCGTGTCTAAGCACACCCCCAACCCTCCAAAAAGCAAACCACCACCCCCTCCCAGAACTGCAAAATTACTTCGTTAGAGACCAAATATTCAAAGCACAGAAATGCCACATAAGAGCACCTGGAAAATCCACATAAGAAAACTCCCATGCCACACACATTCATTCATGCTCGAACTCTGGAAAAGCACTTCTAGTTTCTTAATGAGTGTTGTATGTTTATCTACACTACATGCTCCGGGCTGTGTTAGTTCTCATTACAAGCACACATTCCGCATCTTAAGGTATCATATACTCAATGTGGTATAAAAAATGTATTTAAACAAAGTAATTATATTGCAACAAGCTGCATCCTAACAAGGCTTGATTACCAATGCAAACTGAAGCACACAATTAAGTTTATCGTTGGACTGTAGTGTTGCCAAACTCCTCAGAGGAGCACTCTACAAGTTTTTGCTGTTCCTGTCAGAAGTAACCGTTAGTGAAGTGCCCGGAAATGCACGTTTAACCTCCATTACACATGTGCTGACATCTTTGGTCAGTCTACTTCCATTAGTGATATAAGCTGATCCCCTAAAACGTGCAATGCACCTTCATGTTGCTACAACTATATACATGGTATGGGTAAACTTACTAGTTTGACATCTGTGTTTTGTTCCAGCCAGTAAAGAGCAGTAAACAACAGTCTGAGATAGACAAGCTTATCACTGGCAACAAAATTCAAATATAGAAGGTGGCTGAAGTCAAATTACTGACGCAGAATGTCTGCTTTCAAAATACTTCTGATTTCCATTACACTAACCTAGACTTACACTAATGGTTAGGATCTGAAATTTCAGAACTCAGTCAACTCCAAGTCAGTCTCATAACAACTGCAGGGCCGCAACTAGATCACGTAACATCCTCAAAAGATCTCTGCTAGCTCATGCAGTAAGTAACAATGATGATCTGTGTAAAAAAAAATAGTAACATTATATTCCTAAGAAACTGAGTTTTGCTCTGTAAGACTTAAAACTTTCTAAATAGTGATTATTCTCTATTTTAAACAGAATTGCAGTGTCCCTGTCTCCTTGCCAGTTTTGCATGAAAGACAATTTTAATTCTACAGACTCTTGTTTTCAGTCATCAAACCAGTTATACACCGTGGTGTTAAGTACTTTGTACAGGTTTTTAGTTCATTTCTTTACTTTGATGCACCAATCCATTTAAAAAATAAAAAATGTATCATTTATATAGCAGTTACAACACAGCAATTAAGGGCCACCTAAATAGCTGTATGAAATTATTGTGCCCATCACCTCTGGATAACTGCAGTATCTAAAACAAGTATAATACTGTCTCTTTTCAAAGAAATTTCAGTAAAGTCAATGCAAGTGGTGTTTTTAGAATAGATGAAATCCTGATGAGGCATCCTGTCAGGCACACAGAACACCATCCCCTGACTAACAACATGCTCGTAAACTATACAGGAGATTTTCAAAAATTCAGATTTTAGATTTACACTGGAGGTTAAATATTTCTAAGTCTTAGAAGTGTATGCTCTGATGCACTGTACTATACAAATTCACAGTAGTATGAATTTAAACTAAAAATAGATCTAATAAATAATCCATTACTGTTATTTCAACATTCAAAGTTCCTTTTTAATGTTCTAACTCCTGTAATTTCTTACCTACTGCCATCAGACTACATAACTTACATGAGCCTTTTACATTTCTACTTGAAACTGCAGCCTATGCGTGCTTGAGATACACACTTGGAGCAACACACAGAAAACCAGACAGGTCCATGCCTGCTGCTGGAGCTCATTCACTACTCTACCCTGGGACTAAATCCCACTCTTCCAGTCCGGTGTCCCTTCTCGCACTCGTGGGCACACACACCCTTCAGCCATCACTCTGCCATTTTCTGAAAAGTCTTTACTTTTTCTCCTTGCACTGATAAGCTGCCAAGGACTGGGAAGAGAATGGCATACTGAGATAAGGAACCAAACAGGGAAAGCATCAGCATCTCCAAAAATACACTACCAGAAGAACTTACCCCAAGTCATCCCTTCACACAAGGTAGCTAATGACCTGGAAGCGAGAACTTTAGAGTACATTTTCTATTGTGTTGCCCATACATGGGTGCTCAAAGTTATATGCAGTTAAGTACAGTGCTGGGATTTGTGTTTATTTTCATTGCACAACAACAGGAAGACATTTTTTGCAATGATTTACTAGATGATAAAATAGCAAAGATCAAACTGTAACTGCTGCCAACAACTATTGGCAGCAAGTATTAAGAGAATGATGACAATCACATTAACCTCTTCACTTTGGTAATAAATCATGATTCTCCATCAATTCCCACAGATAGAATCAAAACAGATACCCACAGACATTTTTCTGTACATACTTACGATACAATAAGGCATGTACAAAGTAGATGTTAGCATTCTGACTCAAGAATAAGCTTATAACCAGCAATTTTTAGATTCTTAAAAATTTATAATTTCCATGTAAAGTTGCTTTATACTGTGTTAACTGCAATAGCTTTATGCCACCAACTAAAGGTGTAGGGATCAGATGAGAGAGCTGACTGAAGCGGGAAAAAGTTACTTCATTCTAAAATCTAAGCACTGAATGACCAGCTGTGTGTCATTCTCTCTCTTTTAGCTACCACAACACTCCTTTTACTGAAAGTTCACCACAGCTACTGAGAAAGGCAAAGGGAAAACTACTGGGGAAAATATAATGCATCTTATAAGTGAAATATTAGCTCTTAAATTCATTCACAAACTACATTAGTTTTCAACTACTCTATTTGCCCACCAAAGCCACTGATGCAGTGTTAGTGAACTGCAGTTATGATTAATGCAGACTCATTACTGCTGAAAAAGCAATGAGATGCTAAAAATTTCCACACCACATGACTACTCATTTACCATTGAGGGGTCTGTGGGTGAAGGAAGCCCCTCATCAGCATCCTCCTTGATAACATCCTAACAACAACAAAATATTATGGTTTGGGTAAAATGATCAAGGGCTCAACAAAAAAATATGAAGTAAACAGTGAATGAGAATGATCTCGCATTAATACTTAATTCAACAGACACACATTTGTTTTCCTTAAGTAATTATAAAGATTTTACCACCTTTCAAAAGCTTTGGTTATTGTATCAGTATCCTAGAAATAAACTGAAAGACCAGTGAGGCTTTTGCCTTTTTAGCTTTCCTTAGTTCTTAGTTCCATTTGAACAGCCATCACTCAGTAAACCAGAAATTGTTAAATAGGCATTTTATTAATCTATAGGAGGCTAGAGAAGTCTGCTCGTTTTTCCTTTTCAATGGATAAATAACGTTGATGCACTTACAAAGCCAAGCTTCAACTGATGCATATTTAAGATAAAATGTATTTTGTTTTACTTATATATTTACAACATTTAAACTTTTTACTTTGGCCTTCCAATTTTTAGAATTCTCTACAACATGAAAGGATGTAATTCTCCCTTATAAAACATAAATGTACAAGTTGCATTCTTTCTCTTACAATACCACAGTGTATCAATTTCTTTACTATAGCACTGTTGGCATTTTTATTAAAATATTTTCCTGCCAGTATTACAGGTCATACTCCTATGTTAGAATTGGCTTTCCTTTCCAAGTAATTTCTAAAGTTAAAACAAAATACATTTTACATTACATGTTAATAACACCTTTGCTTAAACTATTTGTAATACAGAGCTTGTTCCTGTCTAATAGTGAATCATCATTGATAACCTTAATTTTCATTACTCGCTATATTTATTGTCTAGGTTAGTATTTGAATTATCCTTCAAAATACTTACTAGGCCATTGTTCTGATCTCTGGACAAACTCGTTTTTAGTGGTGGACGTGAGATGAGATGAGAACTGCCAGGGTAATACCTTGGCATGTAAAGATATGGGGCAAAGAATGGCTATGGAAAAAAAAAAACGTAACAAAAAAGGGACAAACAATTACACAAATCAAAATGTAATAATAAAATAAAACTTATTTCAACAAAACACATCCTCTAGTCGAGTTTAATAACGTGAAAAATAGCAGTTACTAATAGCTTGTGTTACTTTTTGCATTGAACAGAATTCAACCAAAAGCCCTGGAGCGAGTTCTTGAAAATCCCTCGGTGCCAATGGGTGCTCTGGCATGGTTTTCTGGAGGAACAGAGTTGGAGTGGGTTTGGTAGCTACACTCTCACATCTGTTCTGAGTATGGGAAAAGGATCATTAAGGATAATTCCAATAATTTCACACTCTCAGACCTGCTAAACTCAAAATTAGATGCTCAATAAAAAGCATAGGTTCATAATACTGAAGACAACTGTCCTGAAAGACAGTGTGATACATAACAGCACCACTGGAACTCTCCAAATTTGTGGTAACCAATCTGAAGGCTTCCACAAATGCTAGATTTTATAAATCTATAAATAGTATTTTATAGCAGACAATATTAGAGTTTTGTTTCATTGGAAATAAATCAATGCATGTTATTCAATACAAATACCATTTTAAAAGGACAATGTTAAATACTATAAAACTAGTATCAGAAATATCTTTTTCTAAACAAAAAATACTTTTTAACCCTTCACAAAAATCAGTTAACTCTAATAACGATTTTTACAACCAGGTTCCTTTTATCCCTTTTAACTAGCAAATTTCAAGACAATAAACACTATCCAAGTCTTATCAGCATATCAGTGTAAAGGGTCCAGATGAGAACTCAGACTGTAATAAAGTCTCTTCTAGAAGATATAGAGATCTCAAAATGACAAATACACTTCCAACAGAGGACTCCAATCTTTCAAGGTTTAAAATCAACTGTACAAACACGTTCCCTGAAATTCACATGCTACCCACTGGCATGCAACAAAACCTCAAAACCTCTGTGTGTGTGTGTGTGTGTATGCATCAGCATGTGGTTAAGGGTTCCCAAACTTACAACTGCCAGAGGAGTTAGGAAGTACAAACTGATCTACCAATATTGTGAAATTTTGGGTTGACCTATTTGGGAATTTGAGTTAGGTTTTGAAATAAGGTTTTTCATCTCCTTATGAATTCTCTTTTAAGGCAATGTAATGAAAGGCAATAGAGCATTCAGATTTCAGGAAAGTAGAATCACAGTGCTCATTGCTTTCAGTTTGTTACCCAGTTAAAAATACACTGAAATCTCAAAATAACGTCTGTATTACAGATATCAAATGTTTCTACACATAGCACTTAAATTGCAGTGCCCAGGTATTTAACAGAAAAGAATGTATTATCTGGTTTGTGTTACTGCACATGACAAGATTGTGAGTACCCTACTACACCAAATTCAGCATAGTGTCAATAATTTTATGCCTTGATGGCCAATACATGAGGGAGGAGTAAAATTCATTGAAATATCCCACGTTGCCTTTGTCTGTAAGGACTAAAACCCCTTTGCATGCAGAAGCAGCTGTAAAGGAACCAAGAAATTAAAGTTTAATTCCTCTGTACACTGATTGCTTAGCATATGCTACAACTTTGAGCAACTTCTGGCAAACACAAGTGGTTCCCTATTCTTAGCTGCTTTTCACGCTCTTTCACCCCATTACCACAAATAGTTCATCTGCTCTTCCAGCACACAAAGTGACACGATATGCCTTGTAACCATTCGTCTGCATGTCAGAGTGTGTTTTGTTTAAATCCACAGGAGAACCCATACCGAGCCTTTGCCTTGCATTTATTGGCTAGTGTAGGATGATTCAGGAAATTCAATGATTTACAATTATTCCACTGTCACTAGGCTCAGGTTCCGTGGCATTTTCTAGAAACTCTTAAAAAAAGTTCACGGTCTTTCTAGAACATTCTAGAATTAAGTGCCTCAGTTTTCTACTAACAGCTTAAACCACACAGCAAACCCCCAAGCATGATATGCTTAATGATCATACTGCAGTCAAGTGCCCAGCTCTCACTGCAAAGACCATCCTCCAAAACCTGTTTGTTGGTTGAGTCTCATCAAACCAGAAAGCAATGAAAAAAATTTGTCCAATATGGCAATTACCCCACAATTCTTTCCTAATTTCTAATTATGCCTTGAGCCCACGTCAGCCACTCCACTGCTTCCCAACCGTGGGATTAATTCTCCATTATAGGCTTGAACTCTGCAGACTCAATCTTCATTTTAAGTACGGTAATACAGGTACCGTGAAAAGAAGAGATCAGTATGAACACACATTGGGCATAAACCACTGTGGAGCTGTTGTCTGTATTTGCAGACAGCTTATAAAGTGCACAGTGCTTATTAGTTTTTCAATGTATCAAAGAATTTATTTCTGATTCGCAAAAAGTCTTCATAAAACATCACTTCCAGTTCCCACCTAGGAAATCCCCATTAGCCTTGTCTACTGTTCTGAGATTCCCCAACAGAAGCACGACCTCTACAGTGATCCATGACAGAGCAGTGACTTTTTGAAGCTGAACTTCAATCCAACTTGCAGGCAGGCCCTCCTCAGACAGGAGTAAAATGTTCACATCAAAGCACAGTCCTACACCAAGAGCCAAAGCACCAAGTTGAGAACTGCTAAATGAAACTATAATTTTTCCTTTACAATTATACAGAAGGAAAAATGGGGTTTTAAACAAAAAAATAATAGATTGTGTTATGGACCTTGAAGCACTTAAAAACCAAAGTAAACACATCATTAAAAAAAAATCCTAAAAAATGAATGTTTCTCCCAGCAACTCAATGGCTTTTTTTCTTAAGCACAGATTAATGCTTAAAGACAAGAGGACAGGAACCATTTACTAGTCAGATTTAAGGCATCTATCTCCAGAACTTCAGGCGTTTTCACCTAAAATTCAGGCATTTTCAGAAAAGCATTTTTACTCATTATGTTGTATCAGTGCCCAAGATCTCTCTCAGAAACTTCTACTGGGAGAGCCTATGCTTCAGTTGCTATTCCTTTTTAAAATGCCATTCTTACAAAGACCTGAAAAGTGAAATATGACTGAAAATGCTTATAAAAACAGCCTCTCCATCTAAACTTTCTACTATTAGAAGGTTCTTATCACTTATCTCAGTATGTGGTATTCAGGACAGTACCTTTATGACCCCAAAGTAATGAATATAGCTCTTTGTCAACATATGAAAGTGTGAAGCACTAAAACCAAATATATCTTGGAAGGGAAGAACAAAATTCCAGAGAAAAAGGACAAACTAGAAGTATTTTAGTCTACAGCAGGCAAAAAAGTAACTGTGCCTGCAAACCTGTGTATACACTTCACACAAATGAGCAAATAAACCGATTATAAGAACAGCTTACGACTCACCAATAGTTGCTTCTGTAATGCTTACTAGAGACAAAAACCCATACAAGTTTCAACTGTGTATCCCCCATACTTTAAACCTTGTCATGTACAGTAACACAGACACAAAAACAGGGATTCCAATTAAACACCTACTTTAACAAAGCTGAGCTAGTGTCAGCAAGAAGATTCACGTGACAAGCATTTATCAGTGTTGAACTACTTCAAAATATATGACACTAAGTTATTTTCAACAAAACAGTGTATCGTCACTGTATGCAGGTGCATAAGAATAGATAATGCTTATTAGATGAAATATTTATCTATGGTCAAATCTAGTTAAAGTTGAGGCCTGTATATAGTAAGCTATGACTCGTATTAACTTTCTACTTCTTTTTTTCGTGATAGTACAACAGAAAAAAAAAGTTTTAGAAGGTTTAAAAATGCTGAATACATCCCACAAAAATAGGAAGTTTGGACCCAATCCAACCTTACAGTAAAGTACTTCATTCACTTTTCAAGTGAGCCATGCCCAGGACTGTTTTCTGAGGACCACAAGTAGCTAAAAAATGTGTGTTTTATGCAATTTATGTTAATTCCTTTAAACTAGTGCAACACTGGTTTAGGGAAAAGATCCCAGAATAACTTTATAAAGAGACAAAAGGGAAGACAGACATGCATTCTTGTAATGCAGCTCCCCACTTGAGTTTCTATATGCTTTAACCAAAGTCACCAGGAAAAAGCCAGGATCCCTTCCAATGTCTCTGTGCAAGCACATGAACAACTGAGCACAGTTTACCCCGCAAGAAAACCCCCCTGCAACATCCTACAATTGAGCAAATTCTGACGCAATTTACCACGTTTCTCCCTCAGAGTACAGTGACTGAACATTACTGTGAATTTACCAACTTCTGCACTTTTTCTCCATTCATAAATAAAACTTGCACAAGTCTTTTTAACATTTTATATATGCCATCTGCAATACTATTAGATTAAATCAGAAGAATGTTAATTGGTTCTCGATTATTTACCCGATTGTAAAATGGATGCTGAGGTCCTGTCATACCACTATAGTAACTGCTGTGAGGTTGTGGTGATAAAACTCCACTGTTGAAAGGTCCATTGAAGGAGGTTGTAGAAGAGCAAGCTGATGAAGGCTGACTGAACAGAGATGTTGCTCTAGCAGGTGCCTCATGTAAAGGCAATGTGGGATAAGGAAGTCCTCCAATATTCATTTGATCTCTTGCAGCACGAACATCTGGAAAATAAGGTCAAAAAATAAAATTATATTTTGCTTGAAATATCTGAAAAAGTTTTTATAGGTTTGCCAATTCATTACAGTACATCTTTGTGTATTTAATGCCAATAAGAAGTCATCAAGTTGAATGTCAAAGGTCACTTTCAGCTGCATCCAGTTGATTTCTCTTGAGGACCACATACAAGTTTTTAGCAGTGTCCTGGTTTTCAGCTGGGACAGAGTTACTTTTCACAAGAAGCTGGGAGGGGACGCAGCCAAGACAGCTGACCTAAACCAGCCAAAGGGACATTACATATCATGTCATGCTTATCTATAAAGGGAGAAGAGGAATCCCTGCTCAGGGACAGGCTGGGCATCAGGTTTTGGGTGATGAGCAAACTGCATTGTGTATCACCTGCTTTGTATAGTTTTTTATTAGCATTGCTGTTTTCCTCTTCTTTTGCTGTCCCAGTAAACTGTCCTTATCCCAGCCTACGAGTTTTATCTTTTCCCTCCTATTCTCCACCCCACCTCGCCGCAGAGCTGGGGGGACATGAGCAAGCGGCCACGTGGTGCTCAGCCACTGGCCAGGCTAACACACAACAATCCCTTTTTGTGCCTAACATGGAGCCCAAAGGGTTGAAATAAGGACAGATCTGCACAGGACGTATTAAAACAAAGTGGTTCGAAGCATTTATTAAGTAGTTACAAGGGTGTTTGTATTAAATGGTCACAGTGGCGTTTTGCTGGTTCTCATGGCTGCGGCATGTAAACCCACACCTGCTGTACATATTCCCTGCAGTGCTGTTTGCCACCTCTGGGAGGCAGGGTTCTCATTTTGCTGCAGTGTGTAATAACATGATAATGAGCACATCAGTGGCCATGGTTAAGCTGGTATTTGCATGCAGCACTACTGCCATGCCCATACCTCAGACAACTTCTCTCAGAACTTACCAATAACTGCACCCAATCTATGGGGAATGCAGGGGAGGATATTTTACCTGCTCTTTCACCTCACCTTTTCCCTTCTGTCTGATTACAGCAGCTGTTGAGACTTTCGAATATCCTCAGGCTGTCCAAGCCAGCATGCTCCTACTGCTTCGTCCCCTGAATACATTCTAGGTCTTGTTTAGCGTTACAGAAAGTTGGTTTAAGAATACCAGCCAGAGATCTTCCCCAATGCTGGACAGTCATTTGTGACATGGCATGTGGGAGAGCATGGGCAGGTATCTAGAGAACTTTTAACCCCCAACAGTTTGGAACTTCACTCCAGAACACTACAGGACCCTGATAAAGTGACAGAATATTTGTAACTGGTTATATATAAATAATTTGGTTACTAAATGTGGTGGTTTAATCCCGGCTGGAGGCCAGATGCCCACCAAAGCCACTCTATCACTCCCCTTTTCAGCTGGACAGGGGAGAAAATATTTATTGAGAGGTTTAGGTGTTGAGATAAGGACATGGAGAGATCATTCCGCAATGAGCATCACAGGCAAAACAGACTGAAAACATAAGAACAGATCTAATTTATTACACACACCCCTCCCTGGAAGTGCCCCATGAAAACAGAGTAGGATAATGAGAAGTACAACCAGATCATAAAACACCTCCACCCACCCCTCCCTTCTTCCTGGGCTCAACTTTATTCATAATTTCTCTCCCTTCATGCCTGCCAGGTGTCACAGGCAGAGACAGGGATGGTGGTTTCAGTTCATTACAAGCTGTTTTCCTTCTTAGCAAGGGATGAGGTGGGGGGTGAGAATTCCTCACACCCTTCCCCTGCTCCAGAGTGGGGTCCCACCCACAGGGGACAGTCTGCCACGAACTTCGCCAATGGGAGTCCTTTCCCATGGGGCTTCAGCTCTTCACCAACTGCACCAGCATGGGTTCCTTCCATGGAGTGCAGTCCTTCAGGACCAGACTGCTCCAGCCTGGACCCCCACAGAGACACAAGTCCCCCCAGAAAACTTGCTCCACTGTGGGCCATTCAGGATGCAGGCCCTGCCAGGAGCTTGCTACCTCGTGAGTCACAGTGTCTTTCACTTGTCTCTACCTGCTCCAGAGTAGTGCCTCTCCACAGGATCTCTACTCCCTGTCATCTTCCATGGGCTGCAGGGGGACAACCCAATCCACCATGGTCTTCTCCATGGGCTGCAAGGCAATCTTTCCTCTGGCACCTGGGGTGCCTCCTCCCCTTCCTTCTACACTGACCTTGGTGTCTGCAAAGTTTCTTACATCTTCTCACTCCCATCTCTGACAGCAAAAAGCAGCTGTGTGTGTTTTTTGCTTTCTTAAATATGTTATCACTACCACCATCACTGATTGGCTCAGCCTTGGTTAGCAGCAGGTCAATCCTTGACCTGGCTGGTATTTACTCTGTTGGACCCATAGGAAGCTTCTAGCAACTTCTTGCAGAAACCACCTCTGCAGAAGCTCCCACTAACAGAACCTTGCCATGCAAACCCACAACACTAAACCAGGTTTGTTGGACTGTGTGGATCCGGTGGCCTGGACATCAGACCCACAGAGCACAAGGCTCTATCAGACACCGGTGTGCAGCACACCATAATGCCATTCACCCATGAAGGGGCAGAACCCATCTGTATTTCTGGAATGACAGGGGCATCCCAACAGCAAACTGTACTGGAGGCTGAAGCGAGTCTGACTGGGAATGAGTGGCAAAAGCACCCCATTCGACTGGCCCAGAGGCTCTATGCATCCTTGGCACAGACTACCTCAGAAGGCATTTCAAGGGCCCAAAAGGGTACTGGTGGGCTCTTAGCAGGGCTGCCTTGGAGTCGGAGGAGATTAAACAGCTGCCTACCTTGTCTTGGAGGACCTTTCTGTTGTAGGGTTGCTCCGAGTGGAAGAACAACAGCTGCCAGTTGCTACCACAACAATGCACTGGCAGCAATACCTCACCAACTCCTACCAAGACTCCCTGATTCCTATCCAGAAGCTGATTCATCAAATGGAGAGCCAAGGAGTGATCAGCAGAACCTGCTCACCCTTTAACAGTCCTATATGGCCAGTGTGAAAAACTAAGGGAGAGTGCAGATGGACAGTAGACAATCACGGCCATGGCGGTTGCTCCCCTGCTGCTCCCCTACCCCGAAACCTGCGACACAAAACCACAACATTGGCCTGAATGAAGTCATACTGCCCATGAGTGCTGCCATGCCAGACATGCTGGAACTTCACTACGACCCACAGTCAAAGGCAGCTAAGTGGATTACTACAACTGGTATCACTAATGGGACTGTGGAAACAAAGTCCCACCAGCCGCTGGAACAGGGCAAATCTCCGGAACACAATGGGTGTGACACCATCATTGCATGGGGCAACACAGCAGCAGAAAGGTAAGAAAATAGTTCAAATCCTACTGAAAGCTGGATTTGCCATAAAAGTAATTAAGGTCAAGGGACCTGCATGAAAGATCCAATTCTTATGAATAAAATGGCAATATGGACATCATTAGATCTCTATGGATGTTATCAACAAAGTAATAGCTATGCTGCCACCAGGTAGCAAAAAGGAAACAAGCCTTCATAGGCATTCTGGGTTTCTGGAGGATGCATATTCCAAATTACAGTCTAATAGGATACAGAGGATCTGAGGCCTGGTATACTCCAAATGTTGGCAACACATGAAGTGGTTTTGATGTGCTTCCCAAGTGACTGGTACTGAGTCCAGCTGCTCCTGGCACTTCAACTGCTGGTGCTGGGCTGAATATTCAAAGGGAGGGTCCCTTTACTCATCATGCAACTAAAGCTATATGGGGTAAGTGGGCTGTACTGATCACACAGTGGGCTTAAGTAGAAAACCTCAATTGCCCAAGAATTCTAGCAGTGCCTGTGGACTGGTGAGAAGGCAAAGGCTTCAGAGTGTCACCAGAAGTGGAGTTGGTGTGTGCTGAAGAGGCCCTACTAGACGTCCTACACAAGTTGCAGAAGTTGCTGAAGGACAAGGCAAATCAAGTCAGCAACTGGCAGCACAGAGGCAAACCTGGGCTGCTGACTTACAGCAAGATATTGCCACCCAGCTAGAGAACCCAACTGTGAAAGTGCAACATGTGGATGCCCATGTACCCAAGAGCCAAGCCACTGAGGAACATCAGAATAACCAGCAGGTGGATCAAGATGCTAAGACTGAAGCGGCTCAGGTGGATTTGGACTGGCAACATAAAGGTGAATTACTTACACCTCATTGGGCCCATGACACCTTAAGCCATCAACAAAAGGATGCAACATACAGATGGGCACATGATCGGGGGTGGACTTGACCATGGGCACTAACACACAGGTGACCCCATGCCACCACTCCCAATACTATCCTAGGCCTTGGAAAGCAAGCCCTGTGGCACCCCAGAAAGAAGTGAGTCAGACAGTGGGACTCATTTCCAAAAACACCCTCACAGACACCTGGGCCAAGGAGCATGGCATTGAGTGGGTGTGCACATCCCCTACCATGCACTAGCCTCTGGGAAAATCAAATGATACAATGGACTGTTAAAGACTGTGCTAAGACCAATGGGTGCGGGGACCCTCAAAGCCTTAGTGTCTCTTAACAAGTGGAAATGTTGTGGAATGCCATAGCCTTACTCCAGAGCCAGCAATTCCCCAAGACTGGACAAGCACCATCATACATGCATCACATCCATCCACAGCAGAACTAAACAGAATATTTAATGCTGGTCTTTTTTTTTTTTTCCCAGAACAGATCATACCTGAACCTGACTTAATTTTTTGAGACTACATGCAAGTAAAGGTAACTGCTTAACAAAACAACAAAGACTGAACCCTGGGGTGCATTTAAATATCATACTACAGTAGACTAAAAAGTAACTGCACAGGTGAAGCATCCATCAAACAGAGAGATTCCACTGTTTCACTGGCTTTGGTTCTACAGGATCTTACTGATGCTATGGAAAGTTGTTAAAGATCTGGAAGTCAACTCGAATCTCTACTACTGAAATATCTTTGTGTGTATAGGTTTTCTCCATCTGCTAAAGCAGTCAACCAAGAACTGTGTGTTCCCTCCCTCCAGAAGAGATGCTTTAGTCTAGTATGATCCGGCCTTTCCACCAAAGCTACTAAGTGAAACTAAGTGGTCTGTTATTGAAGTCAAACCAGACAACCTGAAGGTCTGATTTGATAAACAAATCAGGATTCTGGTCACATGCAAAGTAGCTCTACCTAAAATGAAAAGAAATAATACAATTGTCATTTTCCATTTATTTGAAAGCACACTCACCTGCAATGATTTCTCGTAGCTTGGGATCTAAGTTTACAGTACATGGCAAAAAGGTTCTTACATCACGTGCAACAAGAACAGGCGTCCGCGAAGATAAAAATACTTCAAAGTTCCGTATATCTCCATCAATTTCAAGTAGGGGCTCAACATCTTTAGTTGTAGGGATATTCTTTGAAATTCTGAGGGAAAAAATTAAATAAGTCATAAACCATATTTATTAGAGTATAACTTAGATTCCCATAGTGATAATCTAGGGTGAAATTTTAGTACTGTTTCATCTATTCTCCCTGTTCTCCAGAAAATGAAAAGGGCTGCACTGCCTGCAGAAGGAACAATTTAACGTTCTCTAATATGCAAAAAATCTCAAACTACTAAGTAATCTGATTAACTGTATGCTCCAGAGAAGCAGGAAATCTATGGATGAGTAACATAAAATTCAAAGGGGAAGTTAACATTTGTCAACATTAACCTCAAGCATTGATTCAACTTCCAATATCTCAATCAGAAATTCCATGGTTAAAAATCTCACTTTAAAACTATAATTATTTAAACAGGCATCTTAGACATTGATAAAAACCCAACTGTGCATGATTTCACAGTAAAAAGAAGAAATACAACTCCCTACTTTCAAGTAATTCAACTTCTAAGACAAGAAGCTGCAGAGGAGAACAACAGGACGATAAGACACGATCACAGAATCACTAGGTTGGAAAAGACCTTTGAGAACATCAAGTCCAACCATACCTGTCCTCTACTAAACCATATCTCTGAGCACCTCATCTACCCATCTTTTAAATACATCCAGGATCAGTGACTCAATCATCTCCCTGGGCAGCCTGTTCCAGTGCTCGATAACCCTCTGGTGAAGAATTTTTTCCTAATGTCTAATCTAAACCTGCCCTGGTGCAGCTTGAGGCCATTAATATAAGGGACCATTGATACATTATGACTATTGTCAAGCAATGGTGTTTTATTTTTGATAAGCAGTAGTATTAAGATGCATTTTAGGAAGGAACTAGGAGAATGATTAAGTGTTAGCCTTATGGAAGCTGAAGAAAAGCTCCTACCAGCTCCTACCAAATGCAAGTAAGTCATGGAGATTGACACGATGGGTCTGATGGATCTATTTTACTTGACATCTTATCTCACAGTATCATGACTAGTATCTCATCTGATACTAAATGAGAAATTATAATCTAAATTAAAGAGTATTAAAATGAAAGTATGTTTCTCACACTCAGTATAATAAAAATGGAAACAGTAACAGAATGCACTGAGAATGGTTGACATGGTTATAGTAATGACTGTAAAGTGACTGTGACAGCACTCTATACAGATACCAGTGAAGTAACTGTGCTGTATTTAAAGTAAAAATAGAACAAAGTTATGAGAAAAACAAACAAACTTTATATAAATATAAAATGATGATGGACCTCACTAGTTAATGGCTCTTCCCAAAGACACATTACGATCACAGTTCCATGAAAAAGTGACTTTGCAAGGACACGTTGGCTGCTCTGTGGACTGCTGTGACTTGCAAAAAAACGAAGGTAACACAGCACAAAGAAAGCCTAAGTGTTTCCTCTGAGCACTGGACAATTACAGCAGTTAAGGTAACTGCCAGTGCTGTCATGAGGGAAAGGAAGGTACTGATGCAGAGATGGAGAGGGAGGAAGGAACACACTCAGTAACCTATCCAAGTGCAACCAAGAATCTTGTACATTATAAAGATACTCATTTGTCTATGGGAGCAAAGAACATAACAATAAAAAATTATCCATCTGTAATTGAACTATATTTTTTAATAAATAGAGCAAAGTCTATCATTAGCTGAATTATTTTACCTTACTTCATCATTGTTAGCTTTCTAAAAGCAATGGTTTCCCTTCATCTTTATTTTTACATCACAGAAAGCATTAGGTTGGAAGGGACCTTTAAAGGTCATCTAGTCCAACCTACCTCCAGTAAGCAGGTACACCTTTAACTAGATCTTCCATAAAAAGTGGCATTTTATGAACCATGCAATTATTCCAGAGACAACAGTGGCCCACTTACACAGACTATTTAGCATTTAATACCAGATAAACAGAAGAACTGAGGATCAATGCCAGATGCTTGAAGTAACTCCAACTCTTTCACATTTAAAATTTATTTTAACTGTGCATTAATCTTTTAATCTGATCTTTTAGGGCAGTCTTACCCTATACTAGAAGTAGAATCAACAAATCCCTACAAATTTTACATCTGAATGGACCATGTACCTAACAGATGGAGGATACTGCCATACCATGCTGTCTTAAGTAGTATTTACCAATAACATTATTTGAAGTAAGATGTCACTTCTACAACATAGGAAAATGTGAAAAAATATGAAATATAAAAGCAAGTGTGGCCTATTCTAGCAAAGGTTTTCTGATCCTGTAAATCATTATGAGCAGTCCTTGGGTTGAAAGTGGGATTATCCACTTTAGGGAAGTTCAATGCACGTAAGGCTTCAGAGGCTCCTGCCTTAAGAGAATAAAAAGTAGTGCTTCTGTAAAGAGAAAAACCTGACGTGCAGAAGCAGGTTACAGTTTCAAAAAATGGAAGCAGTTCATTCTCCAACAGTGTTTAAAGAAATCTAACAGGAACTAAAAATGGCTCTCACCTCAAGGAGTGAATGGTCAAAAGAAAGAATGAACATTGGCAGTATCAAAGTAAAGCTTGTATAATTACCAGAATCTGAGAAGTGCATCTTTTCCACTAATACTTCACTACTTCCTTAGGTTCTTCTGTTTTGCCTTATATAAAACTGCAACTAAACTGACTCTAAATGTCTATGGAATTAGCCAAACATCAGAAATGTAAAAAGCCTGAACTACTAATGCACACTTCAGTTAAATGTATTTACTGTGAGTATCCCAGAGAAGAGTTCAACACTGGCAAAAAAGAAAATTTAGTGACTTAAGTCAGGGACCGAAGAGTTAAAGAGTGGCCTACTTCAACACTTAAATCTAAAGAATAAAAAGCCAAGAGAATGTGACATAGATTTAAATAAAACACACAGCTGATGAGTCACATGAAACAAATTAGCTGAATTTTAATGCCAGCTCTACTTAAGTCTGAATGCGAACAGTGTTCTGAATACGATGAACAAAGCTACTGTTCAGAAGCCAATAGCCCACTGCTGGTGTGCAGATTGAAGTCTCTATTCCAACCTCCTGAGCTCAATGTCTTAAACTACGCCTTTGAAAGAAATATTTATGTAAATGATAATCTTTTGGCAAAAAGCCACAAAAATCGCATGTGCCTGTACTTCTCTGATAAAAAATAAAAGGTTAGCATGTAAAGCACTTTGGGAGCTACTTTTTCTAAAGTATAAGCACACAGATCTAAAAATAGAGTGCTGTGAACGCCCTATTCTCATTTGGGGACTAGATTTTCCTGAGGCAGAAGAATTATTCTTTAAATCAGAAACATCAAAAACTGTCAGTGTTACAGAGTGTCTGTTTCCACAAGAAACTATTTGAATTTTAAAAGAACAGACCCAAACCAGAGCATTACATTGACAGAAGAGAACTTAAAAATTCATTCCACTATTCTGCACGTGTCATTTTTCTATGCATAGCTAAAATTAAAAACTGCTTTTAGCGTGGGTTAAGTCATACTCAAATAATGATGTATTATTTCTGGGTTTTGCTTCAAATCAAAATAATTTACTGCCAGCATCTATAGGCATATCATCTTATCTTTCACTCAAGAGATTGCCAATTTGCTCCAGTTTTTTGCTAGTTTATTTTCACTTTGCACTTACATTACTGTCTTGGAACATAACTATCACGGTCCAGCAGTGGGTCCAGCACTGAATGTTGCCAGCAGAGCTTTAAGAAAGACGACAGGCTATACATGACAGAGCCCACCTACTCACCATCCACTGAAGGAGACGGTCACCACAGGATGCAGCCCTTCACCACTCAACCAGGCAGTGGTAAAACTGCATCCACACTGAATGAAGGCTGTGCTGTGCCCCTGTTCCCCCACTGGTTGGTTATGCCAGGCCCCGGAGTACACCAACAGGCTCTGCCACCTCATACCCCACTCAGGGGTTTTGCTGCCTGTGCTCAAGACCACCTCTGATCCTGCGTGGCTGAGTAGCCTGGGATCAGACTGCTGTGGCAAGATCCGTGAGAAGCCTTGCTGGAGGCCTCTTGCTTGATTCACAAACTGCCTTTGAGCTCAGGCCTTTGCCCTTGGTCCTTACCTGAGGTACATCTATATACAGCTCACTAATCATGACCTTGATTGAGTCACTGACCTGACTTCCTGGCTTGACCTAAAACCTCGTACCTACAGACTACTGGGCTGTTTGCTGTCCCTGAACCTGCTCTGGCCTTCCTGTCTGGCTATGGTGGGACTGAAACCCTTGCTCATGATGACAACACCCTGCCTGACTCGCTGTGCTCTCCAGCTCCCAGCTTGCCTTCTCTCATGGAGCAGCTTACCCTGCTCCTCCCGAAGAGGTGGAAGGCTGACTTCTTCACAAGTCCTCACAGCCCAAGGGCCATTCTCCTTGCTCTTTCGAAATCTCTCTCCCTGAAGGTGAAGACAAAAAAATTCTACAAATTACTCTTCGCACACCTAAGTATTTTTTCCCTTCTGTTTCACAGAAGCAACTAACTATGTGGACATGAGTCGTTTAACTTTTGCACTCCATAAAAAGCAAGAGGCCTAATTAATTGTTATTGAATAACAAATAGAGCTAAGAGAAGGCATGTCATGTTTTATCAATCATGTGCCTTTGAATTATTTCTCTCTATACAGTTTAAGACAAAAATGTTGCTTGAAATAATTAAGTAACGTCTCATTAAAAATGACACAAACCCATTTTTTTTTTCTAAATGTCTGATACTGAGAAACAAAACCTGGGAAATCTGGGCCACTTTGGAATGCAGTATGAAAATCTGATGCTTAACAGTCTGCTAATTAGATATCTGATCTCTAATACCTAATAATCAAATACTAATAATGTAACTGTCTGAAGATACTTATCCTATTCTTCTCATGTCTGGGCAGCATAGTGACAGTGTATCACCATGCCTAAGGGTTCATTCTTTTTGTACTAAAACCTCTCACACAAAACACTCCAGAAAATTTGCAGTATTATCAACAAATCAAAATCAGTGCTGCAAACATCATGGCAAACTGAAATTTCCAACAGGTTATTTGGACATTGCAAAAGAGCATTTGCTCATATACACACTGCTCATATACAGGCAGGAATAAAAAGCCATCATACACTCAATACTAAAAAACAAGGGAATCCATGTTTTATCTTAATAAAGACCAAAGGGAAAAAAACCCCAAACCTATAGTTTGATGTATCTATCTAGACAAAAATTATAAACCCCTCAGTGCATATTAAGCAGTACAGAGACTTCACTGAACAGATGCAATAGCTATTTAAAAAAACCTCCGATTACTGCAGGTATTCAGAAAAGCCTGCTTTGCAAAGCCAACTCTATCCAATTCCAGTGACAGCAGATAAAGCATCTCTTCTAAGCATTCCTGCTTTTGATCATTTCAGAAAGAAAAAAAAATATCCTGGAAAGAATTATATTTATTAATCTCCCACACCCAGTATCATGCACTGTCCCTGAGCCATACTAAAATGGTCCATTTTTTAAAATGTAACTTTCAAGAATATACCCTACACCAACATTCTTTATAATGAAAACTGCTAATACAGTTACAAGTGCGTGGATGCATTCCCAGCCTTGCAGTGTTATTTGAATTATAGAAAGCAGAAGAATTTAAAAACCCCAATATATTTATTACTCAGGAATAGTTGAGGAAAAGCAACAAAACAGAGCAGCACAGAATCTAAGACTGCTCAAAGCTGCTTTGTAAACAAAAAAGTAATTATGACTCACTAACTGACAAGTCCAACAAGGTCTCTGACAAGTGGAATACTGTATTAATCTGGTTTTGATATTTTCATTGCTGGATGTCAGTTACAAAGCTACTTTAGGGCTTTATACCCAGATTCTTTTACTCTATACCTCCACCTGTAGTACTTCAGAAATCCAGCAAATATTTGCAGGTCTTCTGGCATTAGAAATGGCTGCAGTTCATCCTAGTGTCTGGCACAAGATTCCTTTCTGGGACTACATACATCAAACCTCAGGATCAGGCAAAAGGGCACTCCTCCTTCAAAAGTCTATGGCAAACACTTCACTCAGAAGCGTGAATTCCAATTCTCAGAGTAAGACAATGACTGATCTGTCAATCTGCTGCAAACGGTCTCCAGAAATGAAAGGCAAAAAGGTACAAATGCTCTATTAAATCAATAGGTCAATAACTAAAATTCTTATCAACCAGGCCCAAAGATATCCGGATTCCCTAATCTGTTCCCTTTCTTCCCCTTCTAAAGCAGCTTCTAATGACAGTTGATCTAACAAGGTTAATTTATTGCATGGGCATATGAGCAAGTTATTGCAAGGAATCCCAGAGCATCACCTTGCCAAGAACTTGATATCCCATGCTATAGCTCAGTGGTAGGCTTTCACAGCAACAGGAGACACAAGTTTATTCTGAATATCAAGCAAGTATTTTATCACCTCTTTCTCTGTAAGAAATAGAGGACATCAAATTTATCGTTGGGTACGAGCCAGGATACAGACCACTAGCTGTGAGTAGCTGAGATGGCACTTCCAGCTTATCATCTTACCTCACAGTATTTTCCTATGTTCTCAGGTTTTGAACAGATATTCTACTTTTGACAAAAATCGTTCAGCAGACAAAAAGCCATCATGTCCAATTTTATTTCCTAACTTTATCAATTTCCCCAGAAGTGCAGAAAATCTCATTAATTGACTTACATGTGTTAAGAAGACAAGTTTTTCTTTCCTGAAACTGTTTATAGTGCCACCAAAACTAAGGCTTCTGTGTTCTACCTTAAACTACTATCAATTGAGGGTGCTTGGAGGAATTTGAAATACATGCAGGAACATTTCTGAGAAATGTTATTACCACACACTAACCATACTGTAAGCATTTACAATTATCTGGAAAGTATTTTAGAAATATGAGTTATTACTCTGTATTTCTAGAAAGAAAAAAGCTAAAAATATTACTCTGCCTTGTTCTCATTAACTTTTGCTCCTATCCTTTTTCTCTCCCTATTACCTTTTAATCTCAAGTTCCTTCTTACTTGCCACATCCTCTTGTACTCTCTTTACTTCTCTTTTATGCCTTGCCTCATGCAGGTCTATTTAGCAGGCAGTTTGGGCAACAAGCATCTAGTATTCAACAGTGATGTTGCCTTTTAACATCAAGACCACCTTATTAGCACAGTAAGGAACATAACTTTATGTGCCCTGTGTTTTAAGTAGGAGGCAATAAAAGGCAACTGAAGAACAAAAAGCAGGTTAAACATTTAGAAGCAATGCCTTGCTGTGAGGTCTACAAGAATCTTAAATTGTCGACTTAGAGGAAGCGATTTATTTAAACCTGGCCTGGGCAAAAGATGATTGCAGGAAACATTAAAACCAGAGTGATGAATGTGGCACCTTCCATAGTTTTTTCATTTTTTAATTTCTATAATCACTAAAAAGCTAAACTTCTTAAATTAATACATCAATAGATTTTACACAAATTGCAAATCCCTCCGAAGTTAATTTCGCCCTTTTTATTAAAAGGTATTTAAACAGTGTCAAAACTGAAATTAACATAATAACCTTCCAGAAAAGTTACATTTCAAATGATATTGCTCAATTTTAACATTGCAAGAGATTTGTTGAAAACACGTAACATACTTTTAAAAAAGAGTAATTTAATAGATACTTGTCTAAAGCGCTGTAACGAAAAAGTAGACAGATAATGCTCGTCTTCAGTTTGTATTTTACTTCTTTTCTTCTTACTTATGTATATTAACAAAAAACCCTCAAACGATTTAGACAAAAGCTTTTAGCTCAACACATAATTGCAACAAAATTGCAATAATTGTACCAATTAAAATAATCCTGAATGAACAGTTTGTCATCTTAATGTTCCAATGGTTTATAGAAGGATCTACTTAATTAGCTGAAATTGCTTTCCAATGTTAGTATCAAATGTCATTTGTTAAAAGTTGAACGATTTCGAAAATAATTTAACAAAGCAATTTTACAAAACACCAAGAACCAACATTTTCTTTTCAGCTGAATAAAGCAAGCAGATGTGTCATCAAATTGCTATAAAATTAAATGAGCCTTTATATGGGGGAAAAATAAATTTTACTACTACTGCTACGGAATTATATTTTCTGATTCTTTATAAAATCAATTTCTTTAATAAAATAATATCATATCATTTATATCTTGGTGGTATTTTTAGTATGCTGTAAATACACTTTCTTAAATCGAAGGAGTAAACAATGAAGTAGAAATATTCAACTGTATACGAAACAGAGAAATGTTTTAACCTGCCTAAGTGATTCCCTAATTCAGTTCACATGGGCGTATCACACAAAAGAGCTGAACTTATCAGTAAAACACAGCACCAATGAAACCACGCTCCAGAACTCCAAACCTACAGTCATCATCTGCTCGTCCACTTATAACTAAATTAGTTTTTACCAGAATAATCTGATAAAAAAAAAAAAAAGAAAAAAAAAGAGAAACAGAGGATGAGTTGTCTATTAACCTGAAGTTAAGTATTTCTCTGGGTACCATTACTAGAGAGAACTATTTCTGTGGTTGACTCCAAAAAAGGAAAACTTTCTGTAAAAGACTGGGGCGGAAAAAAGCAAACAAGTAAACCAAAAGACCCCAGACCACCAAAATCAGTGCTCAAACTGGAAAGCTAACATCTAGAAATGGAGAAACATGAACACATTCTGTTATTTATTAATCAGGCAGATTAATTACAAATTATCCTTACAATAGTGTAAGAGTTGCAACAGCATTTTTAAAAATAAGCTACAGCTAGCTTAAGATTCTTTAATCCCCCACACACACACATAAAAGGATCTCAAATAAAAGAACCTATTGTGTTATTCTTCTAAATTTGGTGTGTCCTGCCTTGGCACATCGTTTTGCCATCCAGTGTGGCATTCATCATAGGTAGGCATGCATACGTATGTGCACAAATACTCTATTGCAGAGGTTATATTAAGCCCAAGTGATGAATGAATTATATGTTGCCAGCTTTTAAATAATGGTTACTTACAACTCTGAGTAAAGCACAACCATTTTCTCATCCTGGATGTTATATATCTTTTCTTTTAAAATTAAAGATTTAAGACTCTTGATTTCCATAGTTTCCTTCAGCTTTCCAAAAACCATGTTTTCAAAGAAATCAAGTAAGGGTGAAGAACCCGATCTGAACAGATGGCTCATGGGAGTTTCTTCTACCCCGAGCCAAACTCTCACGTTCTAATATTTCGAATGAACTTACAAGAATAGTCACATCACAGATATTCAGGGACCGGCAACTACCTGCGGATATCCTCACAAAGAATTGATAAGCTCTGTCTTTAACACCCCAGTCTGAGCAAAGACGTGGCAAAGAATGACATGAATGACTGTCCTTCACGACGTCAAGCATAAGAACATCAAAACCAGACAAGTAGGAACTGCTTATAACAGAAGGTTGTGTGATTTCCTAAATTCTGCATTATTAAGCAAAATGTAAAAATTCAGTCCTGGGTACAAGGACTATCCTCTCCCCTGTGAGTATTACTAAGCACCAAGTCAGTGAATCATGGACTCTCTTAGGACTATCTCCCTAGATACACTATTCTTACATTTTTCAGTTTCACCAGGTAATGGCTAGAATTACATTCAGACAGATGGAATCTAGATCCTAACCACATGACAGAGAGGAAAATATTTGCTAAAGATCTATGTGATTCCTGGGTAAATATTATACCCTGATGGTATTCAGACATGACCGTGATGAAATTCTCATGGACTATTACAATTTTATATTGACTTTTATTCTCTCCCAAGGAGCCCTCAAGAGAAGACAGGTCATTAAAAGCCTGCAGTGTGCTTCCTAACATTTTCTTTTGAAGGGACAACTGGAATTTTACTATAGTGTCAGCATATGTGGAAGAACTTCACGGTGAGGGTGACAGAGCCCTAGGACAGGCTGCCCAGGGGGGTTGTGGAGTCTGCTCTGGAGATACTCAAGACCCAACTGGACACCGACCTGTGCAACCTTTCCTAGGGAACCTGCTTTGGCAGGGGGTTGGACTCAATGATCTCTGGAGATCCCTTCCAACCCCTAAAATTCTGTGATCTCATTGTGTTCACCAGGACCAGAAGCTTTCTGCATCTGGTTATACAGTCTGCATCTGTAGATGCTTGCAGGTAAAAATGTAGACATCTATAGTTTTTCAAGTGTTTACAAGTTTAGTGAGTAATTTTCTGAATTGCATTCTTGAACTCAAGGTGCATATACATCCCTGAAGTCTCACTTTCAACTGTGTAAACCTGAACACATGCAAGAGACTTTTAACGGTTCCCCAGAGAATTTCTGGCTGCCCCCTCCCTGTCAGTGCCCAAGGCCAGGTTGGATGGGGCTTTGGGCACCCTGGGCTAGTGGAGGGTGTCCCAGCCCATGGCATGGGGTGGGAACTAGATGGGCTTTGACGTCCCTTCCAACACAAACTGTTCTGTTATTAATCAGTGAAGACAGCCTAGCTACTAACAGCTTTTTAAAAAAATGACAGACTGGTAAATCTGCCATATCCAAAAAAGAACTAGCTCAAAGATGTAGAAACTCTCTTTAACACCTTCAGATTTCAGAAAGACAAAGTTCTACTGTCCAGAAGGTTACAAAACTACTTTAATGACTTCTAGGAACATCTTCAGACTTGGGTTTCCGCTGTGATAAGGAATACATAAACAGATAAAACATGTTCAGTAGATCATCTCATTTAGCAAGTAATCTTAATAAGGAGAGGGACTGAGAAGACATTCCCTCCCATACAATTGGCTTTAATAGCATGATTTTTTATCAACAAGGTGGGAACTGAAAATCACTACCACCTACAGCCTTAAGCAATAGAAAATATCACGAAACAAAGTAAGATGACTAAAACTCAGAGCCTCAAACTGAAATGAAAACCTAAGGCCTTGAGGGAAAAGAAATAAATGAATCATATGTCTTAGACTGAGGAAGAGTTCAGAGGCCAAAAAAGAGACTATTCAAGCGAAACTGGGATTCCTAACTGGATGGGAAATCAGGAAGTGGTGATACTCACACCTAAATCTGATGTGAGACTGACTAGGGCTCTCCTCATTCTCTTTAAGATCTTTCCTTCTTTTGCACAACCTTTTTGAGATGTGATGACTAGAATCTCACAGCATTTAGAATTCAGATACATCACGGATTTGTATAATGCAATCCTTTCCTCTGCTTTGCTAATAACTCCTGGAGACAATGTTGTATTTTCTGACTGTTGCTGAACATATTTTTTCTGAGAAATCAGCAATGACTTGTGAATTTCTTTTCTCAGTGCAGATTTACAGCCCATTACTACATTAGCAGGATTAGAGATGAGTCTATTTCCCCCAATATGCTATTATACTTATATCCACAATGACTCTGATCTGCAATTTACTCATAGCTACTTTCACAACCCTCTGTGAAATAGCTGAACTGGTTATATTATCACATTGCATCTTTTCCCTCTTCCAGACCATTTACAGGTATGTCAAAGAGTGCAAGTATTATCTTTGGAAACTTTACCTGCAAGTTTCTCATGGGACACTCCTGTCTAGTGGTGGAATTGGCAGCATTAGGTTAACAGTTGGACTTGGTGAACTTAAAAGGTCTTTTCCAACCAGAATGACTCTGTGATCTTTCACTTCTTCCCTTTGTTTTCCTGAGGCAATCTTGACTGTTTCTACCTTAAATTTCAATACACTTAAATGTTCTCAGGTCAAGATATTGCTTAAAATTTCTTACATTTCCAAATATTACATTACCTTCACATATTCATTTACTCTGTTGAGTATTCAGTTTCTTTCTACAAAAGCCACAGTGACTTTTCCCAATAGATCATTTATTTAGATCTGGCACTAACTTTTATTCTGGTGTCATGGATGTTTCATTGAGTCTTCACAAGAGAGCACATTCCTGTAGATGGCCAATTTACAAGTCTGAGAAGTTTCAGTTGCAAATATTTAATGGAAACTTGCTTAAATCTGACAACTTAATTCCCTTACAAATTCATTTACAGAAAGCCCACTTCAGGGCTTTAAGATTTGCTTTTGCAACTTCTGCAAACCCTTTTGGTATTACACAAAACCCGTTAGGAAGACCCTTTACAGCAACACAGAGAATACACAAGTCTAAGGGAATATTAACTGTATGACACAATTATAAATAAAATGGCAAAAAATTATTATAGAACAGGACAGAGAGGTGGTAATGACAACAACAGTCTTGACCACAAAACAACCTAAGCACAAAAGGGGAAGGAGAACACAACAGACAAGAAATTAGAATTAGGAGCTTAAGTTGGCAAGGAGACTATATTAAAATCCTGATGATGAGAGATGACTAGAAAAGGCAACACAAACTCAAAGGAGTCAATACCAGTACTAATAAGTATTCCAATTGGAAAGATAAACCAATTCAGACCAGCAAAGAAAAAGGCTGGAACTGAGAGGATAGAAGCAGCAAGTCAGTTAAAAAAGTAAGAGTAAAGATATTTTTCTCCAGAATCTAGACTCAAAGTCAACAATGCAGGCTCAGCATTTTTCATTTTCAGAACGTGACACAATTACAAAGCATGGGATAGTTCCACGCTATCAGAGAAGTACAACATAGCACCTGTACCTGTCACAAAGCGAGAAGGCTGACTCCAGTCCATAAAGACTGTTCAGAGGTGTGCCTGTGCCAGAGATCAAAGCCTTATTTTGGTGGGTTTAAGACCCTAGGAAAATATTACCAATTCAAGATGTTTTCTCATGCCAGCATAGTATGATCAGTAAAACACTACTTGTGACAGAAATGGTTTCACATTTATCAATATAGTTTTCCATATTCATCACAGTATCTAGAGAAATGCACCTGCAAATTTACTTTCCCCAACAATGCATCACAATAAGAATGTATTAGTTTTTTTAAAATCCCAAATCAAAGCACAGAGATAAAGGTATACTTATTTAATAACCACAGTGTGCTATAGAGGTTTTTTCAGAGTACTCCACCTACTGAAAGCAGAGCTCCCACTAGCTTCAGATATAGCTCTGAACATTGAGCACTTACCAATCAGCCTACAGAACTATAAGCGGTATAGCTCCTGCCAAGAGAGGCACCAACACTGTCCAAGTGAGAGGTATGATAGAGGTGATTAATCCAGTTTTCAAAATTAAATTCTGCATGTTACAGGACAGGAGCCTTATGGAGGCAAATCTGTATATGATGATATAAATGATCAGCACATACATAGATGGGAATTACCTGCAGGCTATTATTCTTCTTTCATTTCTTAATACTTGGCTACTCGATTTTCTATGTTGTGAAAGTATTGCTTATTCTCTGAAAGCCTGAAAACCAGGAGTATCTAGTGAAAAAGGTCACTAACGCTAAATATGAACGCACAACATGCCAAGACAAACAAGGGATTAGAAGGCGTCAGAGATACGCTGGACAGACAGACGTTCTACTAGTGCCACCTGCCGGCACAGCATCACCACACACAGAGGTACCACCTGCGCTCCATCCCATTTCCACAGCATCCGCTGTACTCACAGTTAAGAGCTGATCATAATCTGCCTCCAAAGATGCAGCAGTGAAACAACAGAGGTTTTGTTCACACTGGTCATACCCTCAGGGCACACACAGTGCATCTACTGTAACTCTTCAGCTGAAGGTACCTGTTGCGTTAACACCCTGCCCCACACAGTCAGCAGAGCTAAGAGGAAGGTAACGAACAGAGAGCTCTCACTGCAAGGGAACCCCAGGGATTCACAAACTTTGTAGCACGTATTTCAGAAGCTGGACAGTTGACTAAAATATCAGACCATTCTCCTTACTGGGAATGTGATCCAGTGTGCAACTCTTACACAACACAGAACCTACAAGATTCCTTTCATCCAAGGGAGATGTTCAAGCAGAAGCTCTCTCCTGGCACAGTTCAGAGTTCAGAAATGCAGCAAAACCAATGAAGACCTGACACCATCACAATAAAAAGGAGTTTGACGCAAACATTCAAATACTTGGAGAAATATATACTTGGCTCCTGTTCTAAAGTACCAAAATATTAAAAAAATAAATCTATCATCCTTGCAGAATAAAAGGCAGGAAAGAAGTAACACAAACTCAGTAAAGGGTAAGAAGCTATAAAAATATGAAAGTCTGGTTCTACTCACGAGACTCCAAATGGGAAAACTGTTTTATAAACTCAAAACTGAAGTTTTAAAAGAGGAACTAAATAACGCTACTTTGAACTGGTAGAGAAACAGATCTATAAGCCAAGTGACCTCGAACTGTTGTAGATAAAAAGAATACAAAAGACACAGAAAGGATTATTTTGGATAAAACAGAATTTTTAGACCATTAGATAATACCAGAGAAGAGTTCACAGACCTGTGCAGTGTGTGCTAGCAGCTGAGAAGGCCAACCGTGTCCTGGGCTGCATCAGGGACAGCGTGGCCAGCAGGTCAAGGGAGGCGATTCTGGCCCCCAACTCCGGCCTTGTGAGACCACACCTACAGTACTACATCTCAGGCCACAGAGATGATCAGGGGGCTGGAGCACCTCTGCTATGAAGACAGGCAGAATTGCGCTTGGTTCAGCCTGGAGAAGTCAAGTCTTTGGGGAGACCTAACTATGGCCTACCAATACTTAAAGAGGTTCTACAGGAAAGTGGGAGAGGGACTGGGCCAGGTGGCTAAGAGGACCAATGGGATGCTGAGATGCATCAGGAAGAATGTGGCCAGCAGGTCTAAGGAGGTGATCCTCGCCCTCTACTCTGCCCTGGTCAGGCCCCACCTGGAGTATTGTACCCAGTTCTGGGCTCCCTGGTATAAAAAAGTTAGGGATCTCCTTGAGAGCATCCAAAGAACGGCTACGAACATGATTAAGGGCCTGGAACATCTCCCATATGAGGAAAGGCTGAGTGAGCTGGGACTGTTCAGCCTGGAGAAAAAAAGACTATGGGAGGACCTAATTAATGTTTATAAATATCTTAAGTATGGGGTGTAGGGGGAATTAGCCAGCCCCTTTTCAGTGGTCTGTGGAGACAGGACAAGGGGCAATGGCTGCAAACTGGAGCACAGGAAGTTCTGCACCAACATGCGGAAGAACTTTTTCACAGTGATGGTGACAGAGCAGTGGAATAGGCTGCCCAGGGAGGAGGTGGAGTCTCCTTCCCTGGAGATATTCAAGACCCGTCTGGACGCCTATCTGAGTGATATGTCCTAGGGAGCTGCTTTGGCAGGGGGGTTGGACCCGATGATCTCTTGAGGTCCCTTCCAACCCCTGCGATTCTGTGAGTGTAGTGACAGGAGAAGAGGCAATAGGCTTCAAGTTGAAAGAGGGCAGGTTTAGGTTAGACTCATTCTTTACAATGAGTGTGGTGAGGCCCTGGCACAGGCTGCCCAGAGAAGCTGTGGCTGCCCCCTCCCTGGCAGTGTTCAGGGTCAGGTTGGATGGGGCTTTGGGCACCCTGGGCTAGAGGAGGGTGTCCCTGCACATGGCAGGGGGTGGGAACTAGATGATCTCTGAGGTCCCTTCTAATCCAAAGCATTCTGTGAATGCCATGAAAGTAATTTAAAACTTTCCAAAAGTTAACAGAAAAGAGTAAGATTGCGGGACTTTTAGATTACAGTTTGGTAGCTGTTTGAAAGCCACGTTATTCTTATAATTATTCAATAACAATCACTACGTTAATCACTGAAAGTGTATACCATTATCAGAATAACACCTACCTCTCATAGATGGTTTTTAAAGTCAGCTGATCTGGAACGCCTTCAGTTTCTTCAAGATGTAGTATGAGCCATGATGTTCTATACGGCCACTGCTCTGTGAGATTGATCCAACTAGCCAGTCTATCCCAATTGAATGTGATCTGATTAGCTCTCAATAAACGACCTAATATAACAGAGAAGAGGGAAAGAATCACAGAGAATTTTTCCCCCTTCCTTTCCCAAGGTTCCCCCCCCCTCCCCCAAGGGAACAGCTATGTAAGTTCTTCAACCTGATCTGTGAACCTTCTGGTATTGTATTTTTAGCTCAGTAAGTTCAAAATCACCCCACGTTGCATCTAGAAATATAATTTGACATCTTAATAAAAATTCTTGCAAATACTGATCAGAACACGAAGCTCTTCAAAACCACCATCTTCAGCTCCAGGTTGAACACTAATTACTAACATCCTGTCACATGTAAATCTGTCACATGTAAAATGAAAGTTATTTTCAAAAAACTCAACAGAGGATTTCATACAGCATTAATTTCTCAATCTAAACACAAAAATCATTGTAAGACTGTGAAATATCTCCTGCGCAGTGGTGTATGAAGCATGGTCTAAAGTAAAGCATACAACTGCTGTCTT
The DNA here is from genome assembly GCA_022605575.1 of Laterallus jamaicensis coturniculus. Lineage (NCBI taxonomy): Eukaryota > Metazoa > Chordata > Aves > Gruiformes > Rallidae > Laterallus > Laterallus jamaicensis. Next base: position 97,207,632 of record JAKCOX010000001.1, read on the forward strand.
CAATGGCCAATAAAGTAACAAGCTGTAAGACACTAGTTTAAATGAACAGGGCAAGGTATGATTCACAAAGTTAATTTTAAAAAAGAAAAATAAAGTTAATGCTAGAGCTTATGCATTCCAAGTTTAGCAACTTTTCTAGAATTGCATTATTAGTATTGGTGACTACATATAATTTCCATCCTGAATGCTCTGCTCATGAAATCATCATATCCAACCACAGGATACAGCCCACTAAAAGCGCCCTTTGTTTTTACAACGAACAGTTTGCGACTTTGTACTTTCACACCTGCACTATGGCCAAAAGCAGACGTTTTATGCTACAAATTGTAATGACAATGCTAAGAGACTACACATTTATTTAAAAGATTAGGTCCTAATTTTAGTTGTGTTGTCATGTATGATCACTAAGAAACAAAAAAGCAAGGGGAAATGGGGAAAAAGGCATATTAACCCTTGTCTATTAATTAAAGTAGCATTAAAGTAATTGAGTAGAAAATAAGCCACAGGTTATTTTACTTAATTTAGGACTGCATTTACATTTAATTCTTCATTACCTGAGCAAAGGCAAATTTAGGACAATCCAAACTATGCACACACTGGCAATGGAACTGTATCATACAGACAGCCAACCCCTCTGTTCAACTAGTTCAACAGAGCTGAACCTCAGCTCAAAGACATCCAGCTGTGGCCTTGTATCACAGTTTCTAGGAGATAATCACCTCAGCACTGTACCAGACCTGAACCAGCTCCACCTATTTGTGGTGTGCTGGGAAGTACCCCAAATGTAATGTGAAGTTGGGCAGTGGATGCATCATTGATATGGCTGTAGCAGGGTTCTGTAACCAAATGGATCAACAAGATATCAGTTTGGTTTTGGTTGGTATCATTACTCTGTGCACCTACTGGTAAAGCGAACATCACAAGACATGAGATGGTTGCAGCAGGTTTCTTAGTTCCAGCTGACTTAGTTCCATGGACTGAGAGTGTGACCAGCAGGTCAAAAGAGGTGATTCTTCCTCTGCTCTGGCGAGACCCCATCTGCAGGACTGCATCCAGCTCTGGGGCGCCCAACATAAGAAGGAGCGAGTCTGGAGGTGGGTCACAAAGACAACCAGAAGGCTGAAGCACCTCGGCTATGAAGACAGGTTGAAAGAGCTGGAGTTGTTCAGCCAGGAGAAGTCTCCGGGGACCTTACTGCACCCTTCCAGTACCTCGAGGGGCCGAGAGGAAAGCTAGAGAGGGACTGTTATCAAGGAATGTTGTGATAGGACAAGAGGTGATGGGTTTAAAATGAAGGAGGGTAGATTTCAATTAAACGTTAGGAATAAATTATTCATTCTGAGGGTGGTGAGGCCCTGGCACAGGGTGCCCAGAGAAGCTGCTGCTGCCCCCTCAGTGCCCAAGGCCAGGCTGGATGGGGCTTTGGGCACCCTGAGCTAGTGAAGAGTGTCCCTGCCCATGACAGGGGGTGGGAACTAGATGGTCTTTGAGGTCCCTTCCAACCCAAAGCACTCCATGATTCCATGATAAAACCAATACATTTTATTCAGGGGAAGAGTTCTACAGCACAGGAGCGACAGAGAACAGGACTAATATAATCTTCCAAGACCCTCCTTAAAAGTGTAACGCAGGAACCTGTACCTAGGATCAGTTCACTGGGAAAGAGGTCAAGGTGCACTGCTGCTTCTTAAAGACACCACTGATACCTAACTGATCATGCAATTGCATGCAAAATTAGATTATATATATATATAAAAAAAAAACCCAAACCAAAAGCAGAAATCTCCATTTAGTAAATAAAATGGTTTTTCAACTAGCTATTTCAAATTTTAAAAGCACTACTTGTCCTTTCCTAAACTCAGCCAGAGGTAGAACAACTCTTTACTGTCTGTTCAATCATTATGCTACTCATTATTCATGTCTCAACAGTTTCCAAGTAGCTCAAAGGATGGAGAACCCACAGCCTCCCTGGGCAGCCTGTGCCATAGCTCAGTCACCTCTCATAGTAAAGAAGTGTTCTACTAGCACCTGGTGATTAATGGCAGCTTTCTACAGGGCTTCATATCCTCATCACAAACACTGAGAATACAAAGCTTGGAACAGAGAAAACTTGAAACCTCAAAATCTTTTTGAGGAAACTGGTATCTGCTTTCACACCAATGCAAAAATGAGTTAGTGATACTGAAATTAAGGTCAAGCTTTTGCCAGAATATTTTTTTCCCTGGTTAAAGGTCAAGCCAATTCTGAGTAAAGGTCCAAGTTGCCCAGAAGGCTCACACTGTACTGTAGCAAATAGTTATGTAAAAGCTTCAGAACTTGGGGGAAAATATTATTCTCTTTTGTTATTCCAGCCCCGAGTGACCTGTGGTTCACTGTTCACTATTAGCACTTGATGAATTTTACTATTTTGATATTTGTTTCTGAATCCATGTAAGTTTCCCACATTCATATGATATTGTTGCAGTTATATGCTTAACTGTCTACAATGTGAAAATTAACTCAATTGTTCTGAACGAGTTAGCTGTAAGGCTATTTAGTACCTTTTAGTGTCTGAAAGACAGTCAATAATCACTGCCCATTCACATGGCACGTGATTTTATTAAACTTCCCTAAGCCCTTTTCCAGTTGTTTCCAGTTTGTTAATGCAAAACAGGTCAACTCCAGACAACCATTCAGGGGAAAAGGACTCCAAATATCCATACCAAAAAGGTAAAGGGTACATACCTGGTTTTACCTCGCAGTTTCCCTTTAAAGATATCAGCACTATGAGCTTTGTTCACATTAGAGCATTATGAAAATCAAAAATGTTATTTTATTATCACACCTCAAAATGAAAAAGAAACAAACAACTTCCTAAAATGTAGACTAGAATCATCTGTCTCCCAAATGAAGTCAATTAAACAATTATTTTATTTTTTTTTAAATTCTACATAGAACATAACCTTTACTTGGACCCTAACAGAGCTTACTTCAGAAGGATTTTCAAAATCAACTCATGGACCTGACCTGATAAATTCAGTTTGTACACTAAAGGGTCTAACTACAACAAAACATAATACTGTTTACTATACACAAATATTCCACACTTACCTGTCACTGAAACAATGTTTAGCAATCTTCTCATGGTCTGAGGACTGATATCACTGAACCAATCCTCTGTAACCAACAGCTTGGTCAAATCAAAAGACATTTGGCGGGTAATGGTACGCTGCATCTGGCGCCTTCGGTAAGTATCCTTTAATGACACAAAAAACCCCAAAGAGTACCAATGAGTACCAAAACCATTTCTGTATTTAAAATCATTTAGTTTTACTTGATTAGAAAGCTAGAACCTTTGTGAATACCTGCCTGAAAGACTGACACGAAATACTACCAAAATTACAGGAATTTAATTCTGATTTAGTTGTGTAACAGTTGAATGTGAATTCCATGTAAGCCAAAAACTGGAAAGAGTTACACAATTTACTTCCATGCCAATTGTGAGAGGGCAAAACAGAATAACACAGTGAGAAATTTTGTTAAAAGGTTAAAAGTTTCACCGCTGTCATAATTGTTTTTTACTGTATCTACAAAAAGTTAATGCCATCCTTCTACTAACTGCATTATAAAATTAAAGTGAACATCAGGTTCCTCTGCTACAAAACTTCCCAAGTCTCTATGTGTGGCAACTCAAAAATCTCAGAAACTCCAGACTCTGTGTTGCTTTTCATTAATTCCTACGTACCTCTTATTAATCACTTTCTGATTTTATATAAAGGTGGGAAAACAGAACAGAAAACAGGAAAGCAAGCATGCTTTACATTGCAGTAAAAGTCTAGTATTGTAATATTCTAAATTCCTTGGCTTGCTCAATTACTGCCCCTTGTTGCAATGCCATGATACTTGACTTACACAAAAAATTCCAAAACACACACATAGATGCATCATAGCTACTACTATTATGCTGTATTATCTCAGCATTCAGAGAGCTGAATTGAGGTATTGGTGGAAAAGAGCACTTTGGTGAGCAAGTTTTGATTTCAGAATGTACTTTTCCTATATGGATCATTTATATTAATTTTGTAAGAACAGTTTGGTAAGTCTTCTTAAGTTGACACTATTAAAAATGCGAGAGAATAAAGAACAGAAAAGAAAAAAACGTATTGCTAGTATCTCCATTTAGTCTAAAGATAAATAAATAGTAACAAAAAAAAAGGTAGTAATAATAATTTTTTAAAAAATAAAAATGTCTCTCACCCGCCTATTGAGAGCAGTTTTGCTACCAAGCTTGGTCATGTCTCCAAGACTGTTCTGAGAAACTCTCCTGTCAACCTCTTCATGTAATCCTATGAAAGGAAAACAAAAAAGCAGGTATTTTCCCCATTCATATACATTTGACTCACCTAGAAAATCACATTAATTATCTGCCAACTATTTAAATAGTTTGTTCCAAAACCCAGAGGTTTGGAACACTGGTTGAGTAACTTTGCTATCAACCTCCTGCATAACTTTACCTGCGTTATCTGCATAAGGAATATCTCCATTGGTTGTCGAAGCCACCATCAGTTTTTTTGCATTACTAAGCCCTCGGCTATTCAGAAAAACTGGCAAATGGACTATGTTTCGCATGTAATCGTGGCCATTTATGTTTGAATCACGCAGAACACTGTTGAGATTCTGGTTAATAGCCTTTATAATAATGTGGGGGTCACTTGCAAAAATAGCAATAAATGGGCCTTTTGAAAACAAAACTCGCACCTGTAAGAGAGCAGACAACACATCTTGTTAGTAAGAATTAATAGTAACTGTGGATCATTTGAACAAATGACACAACAGTTTGTATGCCAGTTACAAACTTTAGAGGACAAGTATAGTGATGTCAGTTTCTTCAACTCGAGATACCTAATGTAGGAACTTATCCGTAATTCAAAATAAACATGCTTGAAAAATTAGCAGCAGTAGTTACAGTGGAAGTCATCACCTAAACAGTATCAGGCAGTAATGTCCTAGCCAAATATTTAGCATTCAAGCATTTTTCATAGAATCATAGAATGGCAAGGGTTGGAAGGGACCCCGAGGATCATAAAGCTCCAACCCCCCTGCCACAGGCAGGGCCACCAACCTCAGGCCTGGATCTACACAAGGTTGTCCAGGGCCCCATCCAACCTGGCCTTGAACACTTTCAGGGATGGGGCATCCACCACCTCTCTGGGTGGTTCAGATTTCATCTGAAATACTTCAAAAGTATGAAAAAGTCTCCAAACATTTTAAGTTTGTTTTGCAGGATATTAATTTGCAATAATTTACATTTCAAAACTTTCCACAAGTATTAACATGCACAGTCCTCTGGGATTTAATTTTCAGCTTTTAAAACCCATTGCTCCTAGTATTACAGTTATGCTGATGTACAAAAACGTTAAAGTCCACAACACACCAACTCTATACACACACCTTCTTTCTACAGAAAATAGGCAACAGCTTCTATAGCTTCTCTATGGAAAAGATCCTTCAGGTGACCCAGAGATCGTCTTTATAAAACAATCCTTACTCACAGTATCAAGCATCTGTAAAACTTTGTCCTGTTCACAGGCATCCAATCCATCAATAATGACAACAAGCCTTGTCTGGTTCTGAGTGAAGCTGTCAATCGTTTTTGCCATTTTGGCCATCAGTTCCACTTCACATTTCAAAACCTACCAAAGAAGAAGGAAGAGACATCTCTACAAAACTTAAAACTCATAAAAATGTATGTAATTCCTTTTGCAAACTGTTACTTGTCACAAAAATACTTCAGTAAGATTAAAAAAAAAAACCAACCCAGAAATACCCAAAGAGAAATTCCTAAAGCATCACTTCCAAAATTTTAATTTCCTATTTGCACAAAACCAAACAGCAGAACCACGTATCACACTTTAATGTGACAAACTGCCCTTATTTAATGTCCACCTTTAATATAGAAACAAAGGTGGAATTTATCTGCCCCAATTTCAGCAGGTAGACATTAAAATCTCATCTCTTCACCACTAGACTCATCTTGTATGTGCATGTTAAAATGTCGTAAGTCATATAAATAACTCTCTGGAAACGCCCACTTCTCTCCTTGATTGCCAAGGATCAATCTAACTCCTAAACGGCTGCGGTTATGCCAGATAAACACCACGCCAAACACAACTGTCAAAAACCAGTAGCAAGACACAGATAATATCATCTGTGATACACAAACATTTGCACAAATATTGTTATGTATTAGCTTAAATCCACTGAGGTAACCACCTTGACGCCAAAGTGTATTTTCAAATAACAGTGTATAGGATATTCAATGACAGCTTGATGGGTACATTTTAAAAATCAATTTAGATACAACCCAGCAAAATAACAGTTTTTCATTTTTTAATGAAATATGTGGACTGTTTTGGAAATGTGCTTTCAGTGCTATCACTCCTTTCTTAGTAAAGAGCTCTTGCAGTCAGCCAAAGGTAGGCTTGGCTTTTCAATTTTAGTTTTTTAAAAGTCATCCTTTCTAGCTTTTACTAAATACTGATCATTTAGAACAATTGTTTTCCTGGTATCTTCCTCCTTGCAAAAATAAAATTAGAAACTGACAATTTAATCCAAATTTAACATTCCTGGTTGAGCAGACAGATCTAAACATAGCAGAGCAAGAGTGTTCCCTTCAGTAAACACTCACCAAGGCTCATTCTAATGTTGCCAGACTTAGCCTGATGAAATAAATGGCACCCAGTTTTAAGAAGTCTACAGATTTAAGGGTTTGTTTCGGTGCTTTCAATGGCCAATTCATATAAATACTTACCTTCATGAACCCCTCACTTTTCAACTTGTGAAGCTTGGAGGCAGCATTGTGAAGACGTTTTCTTTGAGAATTCAAAACTGAATCCATCACTTGCCACCACGTGCGACAATTCAAGATAAAGGCCAAACCAACAACACAGGTAACTGATATAAGAATAACATTCACTGTCATGTTGGCTGGTTCCACATTAAAAATCGCCAGCAGGGCAATTGCAGAAACAACACAAGACAATATGAACAGGAAAATCACAAAGGATGGGAGGCAGCAAGTTTTCTTCCATTTCTTTTTACCTAGGAAACAAATATTTGCTGTTAAAATGAATGTAAAATGTAATTACAGGCAAGTACAAAATCTATTAATGTCATCTACTTCTCATAAAACATTAACATGCACAAAAGGTTAACACAAAAGTGTTACCATCCAGTCATAAATGTGAAAAAACTGTCCAAATTTGCCAATATTCTTGTAAATCATGAGGCAGAAGTATATTCCTTTCACCTTCAGTTTATTTCCATTATTTCAAGAAATCCATGCTGATGGGAATGATGTTTATTAAATAGATTACGTGTCACCCCTTTTGTGACATCTCATAGTGAAATGTATTTATGCAAGGAAACCCTAGGAAAAGAGTGTGGTACCTACTCTACCTTGAACAGAAGCATGGTATTTACATAACCTAATAATGGTGCCATTGGAGAACTGTATCAGGAGTGCAAGTTACAACCTGAGACTATCCTTTCTTAAATGCTAAAAGACCCATAACCAAGAGAAAAAAGCAGTAGGTAAGGTTTGGAGAGATCACAAGGGCCTCAGAAATGAACACAGAACTTATGACAGGTAAGTAAGACACAAAAAAACCCCTGCCACTAGCAGTTAGTACATCTAATGCCATGCTTGAAGACAGAACTTTCTAAGAAAGTAGCAGCCTCTGCCTTTAGGATCTGTACACATCTAGACGATTCACATCTTCTGTACATATTTACTGATTAAAAAAAAAGATTTAAAAGAACAGAACACAGTAATAATCTGATACCAAAATTAAAAATCTGTATTTTTGCTGGAATGTGAAAATCAAACTTTAAATACGCTATATGGAAAGAATATCCAAGGTTTATTCACGGTCTACGTGTGATATTCTAGCCCAGGGTATGAGCTGGAACGGTATTTCACACTAATGACACGTGTGACAGGCTTGAGACGTAGGACAAAGTAACAGAAATGCATAATGACAAGGGGCAAGAGAAAAGTGACAGCTCAGGTACAATTACATTCAGTTTAGACATTCTGAAGGAGGGATGTAAGCTTCCTCAAGCTAGAAAGAACTGCATTAGAGAGAGACTTGGGAATCATCAACAATGAAATGGCACTTGAATAGGCTTCTCTGCCAATTTCCAGACATAATAAAAATTAAAGATACAGCAGACTTAAAAGAATTCTACATGGAATGTCTATGAAAAATCCAGAGATAAGAAACCTATGAGACTGAACCTACCAATATTTGGAGACAAGGAGAAGATTAAAAAAAACAAAACATATTATATTAGATAATTAGGAAGCATACAGGAAGGCAACAGAGCTAAGAGAAATATAAGATTACAAATGGAAAGGAAAACATGATTACTGCAAATAATCACAAGAAGCCAGCACTACACTGCAACTCTAAAGTCAGTTTTGGGAGAAATTCTGGCATCACGAAAAGCTTTTTTCACTGAGGATAAGGAGAAACAACTGCAGAGTGTCTGATATGGAAATAAGATGAAAAACTCCACATAACACTTTCATTAAGAACACTAACTGAATTTGAGAAAGAACAATCACGAGCAAGGTGCATTCAGCACATCGCATGTTTTTCTCTACCCCCTGCAAGACAGGAAAGTCGAAACATTTCACTTTGTTAGAGGAGACAGCATCTAACAGCTTCCTCAATTTGTGTTTAAGGATGAAATGAGAACTGACTAAAACTGAGCTTAGAAATAAGTCATTTACGAATTGAAAGCTACCCTGAAGAACTCTGGCTTCACAATATCATCCTCTGTTGTTCTGCCTGGGTTTTTTCAAGAAATCTACAGATGGGACAGAAGAAAAAAGTTGCTCTATTCGGATCAAGCAGAAATATTTCAGCCCATCTCATCAGCACTTCTCACAGCAATTTATGGCTTTGGACTAACATTCTCTCTAACATTTATTCCTTCCAAGAATACCCAGCAACCATTTATATTACTTTATAATCTAGAGCTTTTAAACTAAACAGAAATGTTTCCTAGCAATATACAAAAGTATCTGTCTCAGACACAGTGACTTAAATGCTATGGCAAAATACCACCAAGAAGGACGTAATATATACACACACACATATATACGTACTTCCACATATGCTTCCACAAACTATACTTCACAGAGGATATTCCTTTGTGATAATAATAAAATTGAGATGAGCAAAGAAAACAGGGCATTTTTCTCTCCAAAACAATTCTGTATGAAATTCTGTATGGCTACAACAGTTTCTAAAAAGAGCTTATGATGTGAAAACAGAACCCCTGATAACAGTGCATCGAGACAGAATAATCGGAAGTGTCATTCAGGTAATAAAAACCTTGTGTATCTTCTGTCTTGAAAACTCGAAATAGCCTTGTTGCTAAGAAACCAAATTCCCTTTCACATGCATCAGAGAGGGTAGCAATCATCTCAGCCAATGAAGTTTCTCCACCTACACTGGACAGTCTATTGTAGTCTGTAAACAAAAATCTGAAAGAGAAAAAAAAAAAGTATTTTGCATGTTTTAAAAAGCTTTAAACATTTTCTGGCAACTGAAACAAAAATCTCCCTGTACCTCTGCAGCTAAAAGTTTTTCAAGTGACACAAAACATAAAGTACTTAAATACTTAAGTAATTTAATTTTTTTTTTAAGAACTCTATATGAAATGTAAGTATTTATTTCTTAATTTCTTCTCCTGTAATCAACTGCTGCTCTGCCCCACTTCCTATTCTAAAACTTGATCCCATAAAAAGAAAAAAAGTCTATAATCAAAGGAATAAACAAAACCGTACACCCAGTCAGCACAGGTTCATGAAAGGCATGTCCCTCTTGACCAACCTTATCTTCTCCTATGACAAGATGACCTGCTTAGTAGGTGAGGGTAAAGTTGTGCATGTTGTCTATCTGGATTTCAGCAAGGCTTTTGACACCTTTTCTCACAGCATTCTCCTGCAGAAACTGGCTACTCTTGGCTTGGATGTGTGTACTGTACACTGGGTAAAAAACTGGCTGGATGGCTGGGCCCAGAGAGTGGTGGTGAATGGAGTTATATCCAGTTGGTGGACAGTCACCAGTGGTGCTCCCCAGGGCTCTGTGCTGGGGCACAGATTTAATATCATTGTCAATGAACAGGATGGGGGGATTGAGTGCACCTTCAGCAAGTTTGCAGATGACAGTAAGTTAGGTGGGAATGTTGATTTGCTTGAGGGTAGGAAGGCCCTACAGAGAGGTCTGGACAGGCTGGATTGATGGGCCAAGGTCATAAGGTTCAACAAAGCCAAGTGCTTTGCGTTCAGGTCATAACAACCCCAAGCAGTGCTACAGGCTTGGGACAGGGTGTTGGGAGAGTTGCCTGGCAGAGAAGGACCTAGGGGTGTTGACTGACAGCCAGCTACGTGAATATGAGCCAGCAGTGTGCCCAGGTAGCCAAAAAGGCCAACAGGATCCTGGCTTGTATTAAGAACAATGTGGTGAGTAGGACTAGGCAGTGATTGTCCCCCTGTACTCAGCACTGGTGAGGCCCCACCTTGAGTACTGTGTTTGGTTTTGGGCCACTCAGCACAGGAAGACACTGAGTGTGTCCAGAGAAGAGTAACAAGATTAGCAAGGGGAGTGGAGAATAAATGTTATGAGGAGCAGCTGAGGGAACTGGGGTTACTTAATCTGGAGAAAGGGAGATTGAAGGTAGACTTAATTGCTCTCTACAAGTACCTGAAAGGTGGTTGTGGAGAAGTGGGAACTGACCTTTTCCCCCTAGAGACAAGTGATAGGACAAGAGGAAATGGCATCAATTTATGCCAGAAGATGTTTGGATTGGATATTGGGAAAAATATCTTCCCAGAGAGGGTTGCTAGGCATTGGAACAGGCTCCCCTGGGAAGCAGTGGAATCTCCACCCCGGAGGCATTTAAAAGATGGCTAGATGTGGTGCTGAGGGACGTGTTTTACAGATGGATGGCAGGTTAGGGTGATGTCCCTTCCAAGACATTCTATGATTGAATAGAACACATGGATTTTTTTTTTCTTTCAGATAAACTAGAAGCTTTGAAGCTTTAAGCCATCCAATGCTCTACTTACAGAGAAAGGAAAGTGAAGAAAAAAAGAGAAAGAAAAGAGAGAAGATGAAACAAACCCAAACCCATCTTATCAGAAGTAACCAGTGAAGCAAGCATTAAAATTAATACACAGCAAGCTATACAAAAAGATCAAATTTTTGCTTGTCTGTTATAAATTTTTATTAGTGCAATAGTCAAAGCCCACTTTCACCAACTTGGGCACAGAGTTTTCCTTGAAAACATCATCATCACCTTCACAGTGAATAATTTAACTACACGATCTTCTATGGCTACTGCTTTTCACATAACAACCTCAACAGCTTTTCACAAGACGACAAACACGCACATGAACGTACAGCTTGAAAAATACCAAAGGGAACCTGAATTATTAACTCAGTAAGTGTAAATAAGAGTAAACTAACCTGACAGGTAAAGCTTTAGTGGTTTGCTCTGGCAATTCTGGTGGGTTCACAAACATGAGTTTGAGAAGCAACTCTAAGTATCCAATATGTCTTGCCAACCTTGCACTTAACACCCAGGCCCAGCTCCAGCTCTCACCTTCTCTTCGGCCACCAAAATAAATTACAGCTAAAATATTAAAAACCAATAAAGATATTTTAGTCAGTATTCACCACTGAAAGAGCCATTAAGTTTGAAGAGTTAAGGCCTGGAGCTGCAAAAAAGGAGTTGCATGAATCTTTAACAGTCATGGTTAAAAATGAGAACAGTACAAATAACATAGTGAAATTAAAATGTTTCTTGTTTTCAAGAAAGCCATCTCACAAATTACTTGGAAAATGCAAGGCAAGGGTCTGAAGGGGTCCTATTTTCTAAAAAAAAACATTTAGTATTTTGGCTGGATCACAAAGCCTGTCTACAGAACAACACTGAATTCGAAAACCAGACAAAAAACCATCACAAACTTCATAAAAAAGTAAGACTTACTAAAGAAAATGTAGAGAACTGCTAACAAGCTGAGTGACACAGCTATTCCAAGCTTTGCATCCACTGTGAAAGCAAGCAATAAACCCAAACCTCCACATAACAAAAGTGTGAGGAATACAATAAGCCAGGAGAACTGAAAGAGAGGTTCAATCTGCTGTCCTGCAAAAGTCTTCATTTCATCTAAAAGAAAAAGACAAAGATGAGTTAACACATTAAATTACTCTAGAACAGAAAGAAAAAAAGGCATTATAACAATCATCTTTGAAAAGAAACTCTTTTTCACTAGACTGTATAAGTTTTCTCTATTACTGATCAAATTAAAAAGACAACAATGCTTGAGTTCTTCAAAAATTAATGCAAACCCCTAAGTTCGAAATTAAAAGATTTAAATACATGGAACTGCTTGCTGCAGATTTCCTACTTTTAAAGGCATACTAAAAGCCTTTTCCTAGCCTCCTTCAAAAATTGAAAGCAATCCAATTCTATGATTAAATCCACCATATCTGAAAAAAAAAAAATTTAAAAAAATCAAAGCACAACAAACACACCAAAACCAAACAGCTCCAAAACTTTCATCGCTGCAACCTCCACCATGTCCCTCAAACAGTCAGATATAACAGTGCAATGTAAAGGCTTCAGTATTTATTTCTCTTTGTTGATTTATATTTAGTAAAATAGGGATTCCTGAATAAACTTATTTAGGATCTGTTGAATACAAAACATTAAATACACAATCCAGAATGGTATAACAAATGAGGAACAGGAAAAAAATACTGAAAAATGTTTTAAAAAGTAAGAGCTCATCTACAATAAAATCAGAGTCAAAAATACACACCACTTCTTGTATCTCTTGAGGTCCCTTCCAACCCCTACAACTCTGTGATTCTGTAATCCCATTTTGACTAATATAGAAGCTTTTAAAAACATTTGAATTACAGAAAGTAAGAAATATTTAGACTAGTAAAAGTATTTTGAATTATACTGAAGCATCTCAGAAAAATCCTCCTTTGTTAGAAAAAGCTAAAACTGCAAATAAGATGCTTTTTTCCACTGTGAAAAATACTGACTGTCTTCATATACGGCATTTGCCTTCCTCTGTCACTTCAGAAACTTCAAAAAGCTCAAAGAAAATAAGGGGAAAAGGGGAAATAAAACTAGATGCAGAGAAAATACGCTACAGAGAAAAAATACTAATAGCCTAGGATCTGTACTTAAACTTCACTAGAGTAAAATAAGCTGACACATAGGAAGCATAACAAACAGATACTGCATCAAAGGAGGTCAGAGCCTGATTTGACATGCAACACCCCCAGCAAGGCATATCTCAGCAGTACCTAAAGGGTACAATCACTGCTGCAGGAAACCCAGAGAACAGTAAGTAGAAATTGCCTTGACATTATATAAATGAACAAAGCAACCTATGGACAAGCTGACCACACTAAAATTTAAGTTTCTTAAATTATGGAAACGGACAGGATACAACTTTACATGCACCAACAGCTGTTGCAAAAACTAGTAAATCTCATGTGACATTTTTCATAGAGAGATTTGAACCTACAGAAAAGTCAAAAATCAACCTTCACCTTCCAGCTTTTTGAGCAGAAAAGATTTTCCACTCCCCCACTGTGCATATAATCCTACACAGATAGGTGGCTGCATGGTTGGTTCACTCAGAATATCAGCCAAAGCACTGCTGTACAGATCGTATCCCAGCATGTCACCGTCAGATTCCGTGGGAGACAAGTGTCCTGTAATACAAATACCCTGTTACAGAATGATCTTTAAGATGTCTCTTCCATGTAACAATTTTTATAAATGAAATCATGAGAGGTTACCCTGTATTTGTATATATACACTTCTCCCATATAATAGCTGTTATTATTGCTACATTCTTGTTCAAAGAATGTTCAAAAAGAATTTTAAATCATCCATGTAAACATTACATAATTATCAAAACTATTAGATCTTGCCACAAACAAAATCCCACATCACAGCAAGTCAAAGAAAATAATTCCTACACAAGCGAGATTCGAGTAAAACCAAAATGATCAGAAGTTGCACAGTATCCAATATCAAAAGTATAAAATAAAAGGTACATTTGACCTTTGTTAGACTTTTAAAATGATAATTTTTTTTTGCCAACTGATTTTTCTTAGAGCTCTCCCATGAGTTGCAACATAAAAAAACCATGAATGGTTATTACTTTTCAATACCAAATTGAATAAACTGGATTCTTAATATACAAATTATTAAAAAAAGAAAATAAAATTAAATGCTCAAACTTACTGGCTCCAAATATCTGTGTTAAAATACTCTTCTGGTGGCTACAGTCAATATTGTAAGGTGTTTCTCCTGTTTTATTTGGTCTATAAAGCAATCTTCCATCTTTTGGATTTCTTAAGAGTAATTCAGCAAGTTTACGGCTTCTTCCACGAATGGCTATATGGAGTGGAGTATCTCCTTTCTGCAATTAAGTGAAAAACTAGTAATATCTAACATGAATTCCTAAGAGCACGAACAGACTGTATGTTCCATGTTGTTTCCCATGTGCTATTTAATTGAAATACATCTTAGGGCATTGTCAACATCATCAAGGCCTTACAGGATGCATTTTTCTCCCCTCTGGAAAGCATTACAACAGTTTCAGAGAAGACAAGCGAAAAGGCAGTTCTTATAATGCTACATCTAAGGCATTATCTTCTCCCTTCAACACTGACAACAATCCCTTAAGGTTCATGAAAGCTGGAGTCTCTACTTAGCAAAAAGTGCCTACTAACTAATTCAGAGACTTGTTTAGATCTGGACTGAGAGACACTGCTTGTTAGAAGTACTTCAGTGTCTTCTCAGACTTCTTGAAAAAGTAAAAATTCCCTTATCACATCAAATGCACATTATTATTGCTTTGCCCTAAATATAACAGTAAGATGTTAAAAAAAAAAAATCAAATAAATACTCCTGTATTTAAAAGGTTTGTAGTCAAAGTAGGTATTGCATAAAGGACAGCAACAAACTATTGTGCTCATCATGGGCATTCTTTAGTTAATGTCTATAAATCAAAACCAAACGTCACTGACAAATAAAAAACCATTCTCTATCCTCTTTTTCAGGTATATTAAAGAATTAGTATTCTTACCCCTGAAATTCCTATTCCTGACCTGGATTTTTAAACTTGTTATATTACTAAAAGCATGCCAATGCAAACACAAGATCAATATATTAATGGTGGAAATTAATTTGTATTTAAGTATTCTGATCTATTTAATTACTACACATGAGACAAAGCTTTTTAGTATTATGGTGTATTTAATTTTTGAGCACAGGGGAAGCTCTCTTTCTGTATCACCTTGGGAGCTTATCACAAATTTCTTCTGCAAAACTGAAATTATCAAATATACTAAAGTAAACAAAAAAATTCTATACCTTGTCTACAGCAGACACCTTAGCTCCTTTATCCAGAAGCAGCTCTACTATTTCAATATTTCTCATCTTGGTTGCCTTTATAAGTGGTGTTTCTCCATCCTAAATGGGAAAAGTACAAGTAATAAAAAGATCATCTCTGTATGCTCAAAACTAAGCAAAAACTAGTGGTAGTGTAACAAACTAAATCCCAAACTTTTAAGAGAATTTTTAAATTAAATATGTGCAGCTATATGTTACTTATACAGTAACATGTTACCAGAAAAGTCTCACAGACCCTGGATTCTACAGCAATTAGAGTCAGACCAAACCAGATTTCTGTGAACAGCAGCGTCAGACAGAGAAAGACAATATTCAGATATGATACATTTGAAAAGAGACTAGGTAATTCCCTAATGTACATACTGCCTCCTCTATTTTTTTCATTCCTGCACACACAATTTATGGTGGTCTGAACCTTTACGTTTAGTAGCATCAGAAACCTCTTTCCTTCCTTTCCATTAGCAACTGCTCTCTACTCCTTGCTGCTGGTCATGTCTGTGATGCCAAGGTAAATATCCACTTTCCCTGCTAGCAAGTTTTAGTAGTAGGTGATTTTTATTAACAAAGGGATATTACTATTGCTGAAAATAAATTCTGTATTTCAGAAGAAAGTTTTGTTCTTTGGTTGTTTTGTTTTGGTTGGTTTTTTTTTACAGTGTGCAAGGTACCAACGTTTCACAGAAAATTAATTTAGTGTTATGATCTTAACCTCATACCAGAGATGAGAAAAGAACAGATGTTAAACAAAGCAATTCCATTAAAATTCTAGTCATTACCTTTGTACATGTTTCAGTATCAGGGTTGCATTGCAAGATATCCCTCACCATTGTAGCATTTCCTTTCTCAACTGCCCAATACAGAGCAGTTTTATTATCCTGAAAAAAAGAAGAGTATTAAATAACAGTACTTTCATTCAGTTGGATTAATTTCAAAACTGTCCATAAAGTACAACCACGGCACAGAACATGGCAAATTTTAGCATGGCTCAGGGCAAAGGGAGACATCATCAAAACTTATCAGCACACCAGTAGAACTTCAGGAGGGAATGTAAAACTGCGTGGAGAACACAAATCTATTTTAGAAACCCGTTCAAAACACACTCTATTTTGCTTTAACAATCCAAGCAGCCGCCACCTCTCTTGGAACAGTTTCCAAAACCATATAGAAGTATTCAATTGTATACAAGTTCTCTTTTTTATCCCCATTATGTATGTCATGTTTCTCTGCAGCATTTAAAAAAAAATAAAGAAAAAGAAAAAAGATTTCCTATTAGAACATGGAAATGCTAACCACTTCCAGGCCTTTAAAAAAAGTTGCCATTTTGTTCTCAGTTCTACAGTATAGTCTAATAAAACTGTTGAACTGGTCCGTTGACCTAAAAACAGGCCAGGCAAGCTGCAAAGCTGCAAAAGTAGATGGACATTAAAGTCAATACAAAGTATCAGAATGCAGGTCAGCTTTGAATTGTATCACAGAAATAGGGAATGGTGGATCACTGCAAACCAACTTACATCATCTTTTTTTCTCTCCAGTGATGTCCAGGAAGTCACCGTGCCTGCAATCTTTCTACAGCCTAGTGACTGCACCACAACAGTCTCTGTTTTACGAACACTTGTGTAAGAAAGCAGGAAAGCCAAAGACACCCCCCCGCAGGCTTCTTCCTTGCTTCTTTTACTCCCCATCATGGGCCTTCCAGCAAACTAAGTTTAAAGTCTTTCTCAACAATTTTAACAAGCCTGGCCACTCCCAACCAAAAGTTTCCTGGTTTCTCAAAGAGGCTCTGCACCAATGGCAGGCACTCAATCTTTGCAGCTCTCAGTGACTAGCTAATTTTGTGTTCAAACCTACGTGCCCACAAGTGATTTGCTAGCTTCAAGCAAAAGAAAGCAAGTTGGATCTAACAGTAAAAGTGCTGTCATGAGTAAGAGAGCTTTTGGTTGAAGAATAATAAAACAACTTAACCAAAAAAAAAAAACCAAAGAAAGAAGGGGTAGGTAGAAAGCATGGAAATAAATGACAGCACTGCTTAACAGAAGAAAGTGAAGGAGACAAGAACTAAGCATAGCAACGGTAACTAAACATAGCAATGGAACTGCTCTAACAACACCTAGACTCTAAGGTGCATTTCATTTCACTGCATCACTATTAAATTTTAAAATATTAAGCTTTAAAATACTACCAAGGAGTTTCTAAAACATTTAATTATTTAAAATCTGTTCAGTAGTGTAGATGAACTATCTTCAATTTATATCTTTCAAACCTTTACACAAATTAAATGAAAAAAATGCTGCTTCCAAGTCATCACAATTACCTATGTCTTGTCACAGAAACTGCACAGTAACATAACATACTTTGATGATACATGTTTGATGGGAATGTGAAATTCCTACAGAGTAGGCTGAGCAAGTTTTTAAAGCCCTGTTTTTAGAGACGCAGTATAATTGTTTGGTATTCAAATTCACATCCTATTTACGAACTTTTCTAGCATTTGCATTGCTGTACTTACCTGACCTCTGATATCAATATCAGCGTATTTATGGAGCAGGGCTCTCACAATTTCAACATGACCTCCTCTAACAGCCCCGATCAGTACCGTATCTCCACTCTAGAAAAACAGTGAAACAACATTGAAAATTAAATAATGCTGCTTATCAAAAAGAAATAAAACACAAAATAATATATAGCCTCAAAATATACTTTATGTCTACTTACATAAAGGAATCTGCACTCATTTTTAAACAAGATAAAAAAAATAGTTCCATCTCTGAAAAGATGGGTATATAGATGAAAGAAAAACTGGAGTCCAGATTTTTTTTTCCAAATAAATTAAATATTACATACTTATGGCAAGACATCACAAAAATAGATCCAGCTTAAAACCCTATCTTAAAGAATAGCAGCACATATTAATGCTGTTCTGTGTTCATAGGAAGACCAACCACTCACAGTAATAACCTTTTTACAATAAGACAAGTAATTACTCACAGTAATAACTTCTACAATCAGATAGGAATGCCAGCTGTCTCCTTTAGATGTTTCACAGCTGACAAAAGATCTTTAAAATTCTTTAAGATTTTTTTTGTTGCAGATTTGACTGCTATCCTGTTTACATGTACTATGCTGTTCTAAAGAAAAGAAGTAAAAGGCTAATTTTACCTCAAATTGAGCAAAAGAAAAAATATTTTGCTATGATAAATAAAGTTGTATATATGTAAAACAAAGTTACAATTCTGCTTGGGGCTTCTGATTTTAACACACTGAAGGATGTGTTGCAATTTCAGAAAATGAAATCCTGAACTTACCTAATACTTCCTTTACGATAAAACAGGAAAAAGAAATAAAAGTACAGCCAAGTCACAGGTGTGGAATTCAGTTAGAAACTTAGAGTAGTAGATACCCTATCAATCCCAGTCATTACATACCCAGCTGTAAACCAAGGAATTTTCATTCCCAAAATCTACCCTAGCATCTGAAATTAAGACTACTCATTGTTACATGTATTCCTGGAACAGAGTCAGCTGTACTGAAAGCTGTAATTTATCCTTTTTGAAAGCACAGGAATTCATACAGTTGTAGAATTTAGTGACGGAAGAGGTGGGAAGAGATTTGCCCTGGTATGTGCCTGACACTAAATTTTTTGTCACATGCAGCACTACAGCTCAGTATGTAACTATCTAAATCACTGACAGAGGCACCCAAGTTTAGGTATCTAACCACCTAAAGCCCCAGGGGTACAGTGCTTGGCTTGCCTCCGGCACTTCAGAAAAAGTGGGTATCCACAGGACACTGCAGATAGTCCAAGACACCTATATAAGCAACCAAATAAATCCCTGAGTGGGTCGTAAGCAGATTCACACTCTGGTCACTGCCCATACCACACACCTCTACTGAGCAATGCCTTACAGCTCAGGTACGCAAAGCACTTTACGCTGTCTCAGCAGAAGGCTAAATTCTTCCCCAATTAATATGCTAGGATGAATGAAATAAATCTTTTTATAACTATTATTTTACAATTTTAACAGCACTACCACATGAACTAATGCACAAATCCTCACCCTAAATCTGCAAGCCAGCTCAGTATTAGTCTTATGGTACAAATACACAACCATAAATCATTCCCGTATCCATGGAAACTCACAATTCTAAAATCTCGAAGATTTACCTTCAAACGGCATTATTTGCTAATTAAGGTACTCGGCAAAACAGCAATGCATAAAAGTACCTGTAGGTGGCATTAAAATTAGAAAGCTAGAAAAACCATGTACTCACATTTGCATCCGCTGGTATTTTAATATATATTGTTATTATAATATATAAAGCCACAATCATGATGAAAATTTACTCACTCTATCAGGAATGTTCACGTAAGTTCCAGCATCAAGAAGATCCTGAACAATTTCTGTATGCCCCTCCTTTGAAGCAATCATCAAAGCTGTATTTCCATCTTTATCTGTTAAGTTTACGTTTGGGTTCCTTTTCAGTATTTCTTTTACTGAGTCAGTGTAGCCACCCTTCACTGCTACAATAAGTGCAGTCATAGAATTCTTGAAACAAAACCAAGAGATTTATCATACAGTGGATACAGAAATCATCATTATGTCAGCAGTTTAAATAACAAGACACTAATATTACTTTCTTAACCATCTAAATGTTACTTCAAAGTTTGGTTTAAAGTGCATTTACGATGCTTTTTTTTTCCTTTTTTTTTTTTTTAATGAAATCAACTAAGTATTGTAGAACACTTCAAATGCAAACAGCAAAGCTGAAATCAGTTTAATCTAACTCCTGGATGGCTAACCCCTGGTGAAACAATTTTCTTGTCATATGCGAATACAATAACACTCATGTGTAGTTTGCAGACAGTAATATATTCCAACATCAACATTTCATCAATTCATGTATTTCTTGCTGTTTGTATTATAAAATAGGACACATAGATGTATGCAACCAATCCTTATCACTGGAAAACAAGTTGCTACTTACAGCTCCTTCTTGATCAACATCAGCTCCCATTTGCAGCAGGTATTTCACGCACTCCAAATGACCTTTCCTTGCTGCCCAAACCAGTGGAGTGGTTCCATACTGCAAAAATAATATAATATTTTATCATATTGCTCCCTGTCTTTAGTATTCCCTATAGTCTAGCATTCACCCTAAGCTTTATGGCTTTAGTTTTACAAAGATATAATTGAGTCTGGTGGGTTAACACAAGCATTTGAAAAGCCATTTTAACTTTTTATTTGTAGATGATAGCTGTAAGACTTACTTTGCTATGCAGCCTAGGATAGCAAGGTTTCCAATAGTTAAACACCAGAAATATGCTCCATTGAAATAAGTGTTCACAGCCATCTTCAGTATATTATGGAAAAACCTCTTGCAACTATAATGACTTAATTCTAGCACACAAAATACAATCTTATAGGCAAAATATAACGGGAGGTGTTTTTTCCAATCAGACTCATTTTTTTTTTAAAAGCAAAAACTTTTACAAGGAATGTAGCATGCATTAAAATCCAGTAGGACATGAATATAACTTACTTTGTCCGAGCAGTTCACTTTAGCTCCATACTGCAGTAATAGATGTACTATATCTGAGTGGCCCCGTCCTGCTGCCCAAATAATTGGATAAACACTGTATTGCTTAAAAATAAAAAAGAAATATGAATAAAGTCATAGTCTTGATTATTTTTCATGAATAATACTTATCATAATGCTCCCAGAGATGATAAGCAGAGAGGAGGAATATACAGAAATAAATCTAAGTATGGGTCAGTAACTGTGACCCAGCACACTGTCTAGATGATGCCTAGGACAATGTCTACCGTTTTGAATAAATTTTGTTTTCTAACACCTTAAACAAGGTTTAAAACTTAATATCCTCATCTCAACACACACATCTGTAAAGTAAGAGAGAAATAACAGACAACTGAGCAACATCCCTAGGTAATCAGGGCTGTAGCTCAGTCAGGCCATGTGTGCAAACCAGATGACATGCATAGTCAGAAACGTTAAGTCACTAGTGTTCTTCTGGGACTGCTCCCTGCTGCTTCAAATACCACAGACCGGACAGTATAAACAAACTGCTCATTCAAGTTGCAACATGCTTATACTTTTACAGAAAGTGCTTATAAAATTAATAAACCTCAGTATCTTATTTTCTAGTTCCCTCTCGCATGTACAGTAGATATTTACATAATCTAGTTCATTTGGTAACTATTACAAAACAATTAAAACAAATTATTGCTTCCAAACTGCATGCATTAGTTACTCCATTAATGTACACAGGCACAGAAAAATGGCAACTGTTATACCAGTGGCATTAGATATGGTAATTATCTTTTCTATTATTCCCTCTCCAGCTAATTTTAATCTTATTAAGAGCTACATGTTCAACTGCTTTAACTTAAAAAAAATACCCAAACAATTAAAACCACTGGCTATCATATGGATTCTTCAAACAATTCCTTTATTAACAAAGGACAGTGATTAATATTGTATTGTAAAAAATGCTAAAATTTTAATAGAAATTAGTGTACAATTCAGGACTTAAACTACTCCTCCTCCCACATGTTTTAAGACTAAAGCTTACCATTCCTGTGATGTTTGGATTTGCTCCTTTCTCAAGCAGTAGTTTAGCTACTTCGGTACGGCCTTTATATGACGCCCACATCAGGGCAGTCCATCCTCCCTGGCAAGCACAATTTAAAAACAAAACAAATCCTCTTTAGAAACCTAACAGCAAGTTTAATTTTGTATTTATCCTAGGACTGTTTAACAAGACCAAAACATTACAAGGACTAATCACACAACCTTGTAATCATATTTATCTAATAAACATGTGTGAAACCACCAATTTCCTGCTAAAAGCAAAGCTAGGGAAAATACTGGCCCCCAAACATCCGTGAATTTGTAGTAAACACAGAGCTCAGACTTCAAGTGCATCACTGGATGAGCAATCCAAAAAGAAAGCACTATCTTAGAACAAGTCTAGAATCCAAATCAGTTAAACTTACGGGTTTATGTTTGATTTCTGTAACAGATCCCTGATCTTCATAAAGTAACTATGTAATGACTTGCTGCTTCAAGAAAATGCAGGAAATCCTCTGTCCTCTTAAGGGATCACTAAGAGCAATTAACTTAAAAACCCATTGGAGCATTTAGCTTGTAAACTAGCAGACAACGAGCTTTCACGTTCTAAGGCAATCAAGGGGGTAGGTAACCAAAATTAATTTGAAATTAAGAGCTTGCTTCCGGTAATTAAAAGCACAATTTCTGTATGTACCTTTACAATACACTTCAGGGGATATAAAAGATCCTTCTCGGACTGACACATGCCCAGATTTCAGTCCCTGGCCATGTGAATATGCTCATCATTATACTGTTACAAAAAGGCTGCATCAGTAGGACATGGTAAGATCCCTCAGCCTTCAGAATGGGACTTCAATTAAAGGAAGCACTTGAAATTTCCGCTCTGGTTTTCCATAGTCTAACTTAAGCAGAATAAAATCAGTCCTTGCAGGTACCGAATTCTCTCTTCAGCCAATGGAGAGAAGCCTGTAGCTCTTCAGAGACATCTAACTTTCGTTTAGTGGATAAGGGAAAGGCTGTGGATGCAGTGTGCTTGGATTTCAACAAAGCCTTTGACACTGTTTGTGACAGCATTCCACTTGAGAAACTGGCTGCCACTGGCCTGGACAGGTGCAGCCTCTGCTGGGTGAAAAACTGGCTGGATGGCCAAAGAGCGGTGGTTAATGGAGCTAAATCCATCTGGAGGCTGGTCACAAGTGGTGTTCCCCAGGGCTCTGTCCTAATTCCAGTTCTGTTCAGTATCTTTATCAGTGACCTGGATGAAGAGATCGAATGTTCCCTCAGTAAGTTTTCAGGTGACACTAAGCTGGGAGGAAGTGTCAATCTGCTTGAGGGTGGGGAAGCTCTTCAGAGGGATCCGGACAGGCTGGATCCATGGGCTGAGACCAATGGGATGAGGTTCAACAAGACCAAGTGCAGAGTCCTGCACATGGGACATAACGACCCCATGCAGCGATACAGGCTTGAGGGAGAGTGGCTAGACTGCTGTCAGAAAGAGAAGGACCTGGGGGTGTTGGCTGACTTCAGACTTAATATGAGCCAACAGTGTGCCCAAGGTGGCCAAGAAGGCTATTGGCATCTTGGCTTGTATCAGAAAGAGCGTGGCCAGTAGGTCCAGGGAAGCGATTGTGCCCCTGTACTCAGCATTGGTGAGGCTGCACCTTGAGTACTGTGTTCAGTTTTGAGCCCCTCACTACAAGAATGACATCGAGGTCCTGGAGCGTGTCCAGAGAAGGGCAACCAGGCTGGCAAACGTGCTGGAGTGCAAATCATCTGAGAAGCAGCTGAGGAAACTGGGTTTGTTTCCTGTAGGAGGCTGAGGGAAGACCTTACCACGGCCTATAATTACTTGAAAGGAGGTTGTAGAGAGGTGGGGGTTGGTCTCTTTGCCAAGTGACAGGTGATAGGACGAGGGGGAATGGTCTCAAGGTGTGCCAGGGCAGGTTCAGATTAGACATTAGGAAAAAAGTTCTTCACCAAGAGTGTTATCAGGCACTGGAACAGGCTGCCCAGGGAGGAGGCTGAGTCACCATCCCTGCATGTATTTAAAAGATGGGTAGAGGAGGCGCGCAGGGACATCATTTAGTAGAGGACAGGTATGGTTGGACTCGATCTCAACGGTCTTTTCCAACCTAGTGATTCTGTGGTTCTGTTCATCATGTAAGCAACTTCAGTAAATTCTTTAGATGGACTGAAGTATAGTGCCCACTTTCCATAGAGAAATTTAGCAAGATGAAGAAAAACAAATTCTAGGATACTGAGAACAAGGGCTGTTAAGTGAACAATCATAGTTGTACAGAGAAAAAGTAAAGATGGACAGGTATCTTCCGGGAAAATAGAACATTTATTTTACAAGAATACATTAAAAACAAACAAAAGAAAATTACCAAAATCCACCATCACTAGAAAAAAAGAACACTAACTCCCCCTCCCACAAAAAATCACCCTCACAAATCAAACTGTTCATCAGCTTAGCTTTGTTCCAAAGCAAATTTAGAGGAATAAAACAGGCCTATGAAACCAGTTGCGTATATTAACAATAAAGCAAGCATTTTACAGCTCTAAGTATTTAAATATATATTATTTTCCATTTTAACAACATTGAGCATATAAGAATTAAAAAAGCCCTTGATTTTACAGACCCAAAAATCTCCCAACACCCAATAGACAACACATACCAAGTCCCGATGCTCCAAGCTGACATTATAATTGAGTAGCTCTGCTACAATAGCAGCATGTCCTTCTTTAGCTGCTGAAATAAGAGCTGTCCAGTTATCCTAGAAGAAAATATTTTACAGCCATATTCAATATTTCAATACTGTTTTTCAAGCTTTAGCCCACAACACAATGACCATAACTCCTTTAAAAAAAAAAAGCTATCCTTTAAAAAAGAAACATATGTTCACAGACTGCAAGTTCTACATATGAAAATACAGACCATGAGCTACTCCAATTATCTCCCCTCTATCTCCTCTCCTCCCCAATATCCGTCACACTGCTCCTCACTTCACTGCAGGTTAACTTATTAAAAACTTTATTGAGGAAACACAACCTACAATGGTTTAAAGAATGAGGTCAAGACTCTCAGAACTGCTGCATGGGGATGAATGGCAACCAAGACCACAGAATACAGATCTAGCAAGGGGCTGATATACAGGGGAATTTGGACCTCAGCTTTTTAGATCTGTGATCATTTCAGGAGGCATTTCCCCTTGCATTACATTTATCTTCCATCCATTCTCAAACCATGTATAGGTATGGACTAGTGTTCTATGTGCTATGCACATATAAATATAGCGGCAGTTCATATGGGAACTGTTGTTCCCATATGTATAGAAACTGTTACATTTACAGCAGATGTAATAAAACGTCTAGAAATAGAGATATTTTTCTTCCCCACCCCCCTCACAGCAGGTTTCATACAGACCTTTCCTGGATGTTTACACTGCTGCAATTAAACTCACTGCAGAAAAAAAACTCCACAAGCAACACCCTTTTCCTGTTTATCCCACTTCACTAGAATACAAAGGCCTTTCAAAACTGTTCAACAACACTTCTGTCCTATCCATCCTTTCAGGGCATTTTTGACCTAGACTCAACCTACTTTGCAAAGGCAGAAAGATAATTCATAAATCTGGAAACCCTACTCTATCACTGTTCAGGCTTTCACCTGATATAATCCTTTAACCTAAATTCCCTCTCAGTATTTACTGAAAAACACCAAGATCAAGGAACAAAAAAAATTAAATTCTGATATACCACAACATCACTTGGACCCCTCTTTGATGCTGTATTTCTTTATTCTGTCTACCTTTTTATAAACTCTAATATTACCAATCCTAAATTCCCAGAAGAAACAGCAGCAGCAGCATTCGGCAGAGACCCTCACACATTTAAAACCATCTTAAATATCCCTATTCTTTACAAGGAATCAAATCAGAAAAATACACAGCCAAGCAATTTTGGATAAAATTTCTCTTATATGTCATCATTTCCCACTTCTGTTTCTCTCCTCTTCCCCCCATCACTCACCTAAATACCTTTTCTTTGTCTGCCTCTTGAAATTTCTTCTTCTTCTACTGTTAGTTACCATCACATAGAGCACTAATACTTACTGCATCTTCCAAGTTGCAATTAGCTCCCTTCTTGAGAAGCTCCTGGACAATTTCTAAATTGCCTTGCTCAGCAGCCAACATGAGGGGAGTCTGGCCATTCTGAAATTAAAACAATAGGAAAACTCATGCATTGGGAAGTGATACAAATGACACACAGACATCAACAATAAAAGGCTAAAAACTACAACAGAATGAGTTGTTTCCATTGTTTCTGGTTTTTAATTGCCAGTGGGAAACAGTGAGGAGGACTGGTTTTCAAACCACTTGGTAAACTTTAGAAATGGAAAACATGATATTAAACCCTGGCCCATAGAAGATTTAAAAAAAGAATAAGAAACCAAACAAAACTCACATATTCATTTTATATATTAAACATGATGTAAACTTTTTTTGGTAGCCATTAAATACCTTTTCTTCTGAATTGTTTGCCCACTAAGGACACCTCTAATACAGACTGTTACATCTTCAAATCTTCCAGTAACTCAAGTCACTTTGTTTAGGTATAAACAAACCTAGCTGAGGAACCACAATGGCCAATAAAACATGCACACTGATTCAGAGTAACAGTAAGATCCCTGACAGAAGTCTTGGGAAAACTGCCACATTATACACCACACTTCCATCTGACCAAATGCAGACACCATTCTGATCCTGTGCTACACAGGTTTGTAACGGGCAGCCTCATGTCAAGGGAGATGAAAGATGGAAGAGATGGTTTATTTGCCTTCAAAGCTGTTTCAAAAAAGTTCCCATCTGTCACCCTCCTCTCAGCCTATTTGTGTGTCAGCAAAGTTGTGAGATACAACCGCTCTAAATGATGAAAAGTAAAACTTCCTAAAGTTGATAGTTAATTTGTTAATTTAAACAGATTTATTAAACATTCCTGACCTCTCTTCTGTCTTTTCTCTGTACCACAAAGACACCTTGAATTCTCTAGTCTATAAAGAATGCAAAAGCTATACGTTCAGAGCCATATACCATCAATTTCCCTGAAAAGAGTGAAAATCAAAGCTAAATCAGAATATGGTAAGATTATTAATCTTCATTAGTAAAACAGTGAGATTAATATAGATATCTCATGAATTCTTTCTGTTCTTTATGTACACCCAAAACCAACTAAATAAATGTGCTGACCCTTTCAAAACCACTTT
The DNA here is from genome assembly GCA_022605575.1 of Laterallus jamaicensis coturniculus. Lineage (NCBI taxonomy): Eukaryota > Metazoa > Chordata > Aves > Gruiformes > Rallidae > Laterallus > Laterallus jamaicensis. The sequence goes on from JAKCOX010000001.1 coordinate 97,234,990, forward strand.
CATGTGCATCAGCTATTCCCTAATTAGCCTTCACAGAATCTGCCTGTGGCATTATGGATAACCAACAGTATTACTCATGGCAGGATATAATGTAATATATTAACTGCAATTTACAGAGAGAAATCATGCCCTTGTCTAAGTTTATGGTGTTACAACTATACATTATACACATGCAAAATTGTACCTGCCCTTTTAGATCCTAAAGTATATTTTGCATCAACAAGCAGTAGTATTTAGGAGTAGCCCTGAAAAACAAATTGAAACTCTCAAAAAATCAAGAGGAAGGAAAATACTGCTTTCTGGAAGAGAACAACTCTTCAGGGGAGAGAGCAGTTATAACTTCTGCTCTTTCAGATGTGTCCTTTATACACAAGTTAGTATTTTTGGAATACACATGCCAAGTGATTTGGGAAATCATTCCTGACCAATGTGACTATCTTCTGTGATGACATCATTGACTCAGTTGTGATCATTGGCACAAGATCCAGCTGGAGACCAGTCCACAGGGATTGACACTGGGGTCCTGTTTAACTCCCTTATTAAGGGCCTGGGCAAGGGGACAGAGTGCACCCTCAGCAACTTCGCAGTGGACTGAAAGTTGGGGGCATTGGCTGATGCAACAGATACCTGTGCTGCCATCCAGAGGGACCTTGAGAAGCCAGAGAAACAGAGAACTTGTCTGCAGTGAGTGTACATGTCCAGGCTTTACAGAGCTGTATGGGGCCTCTGTAAAGAGAGGCTGGGACTGCCCCACACCAGGCACGGCCAATTCCAGCTCGCTCCAACCAACCCACCACAGAACACAGGACTAGATAATCTCCAGAAGTCCCTTTCAAACAGTGCTTTAGCAAGACACGCAAAAATCCCTATTTTAGCATGAGTATTCTTACCTCCTTCTGAACAGTTACTGTTGTTATTGCTGCAATTGTTTTCCATAGGCAGGTAACATAAAAGGATAACAGACACCAAAGTATCCCGGGCAAGCAGAGGTTGTGGATGGAAAAATGATAGCCTCCTGTTAAGTTAAGAAGTGTCATACAAATATAGAATGGCTCTAGCAGTCTTAGACAGACATAAAACTTTTCTACAGAGGTACCTGAAGCACCCTTACCTTTTTGCTAGGTGATTCTCAGATACAGCTTCAATATCTTGGCAAATCATAAAGATTTCACCAACTCAGAAACAAAAGACAATTACTATGACTGTGGTGTCCAGATTAACTCTCAGAAGCTGTCCAAGAATCTAGACGATCTACAACCACTAAATTTTTATATTTCTCACAAGCACAGAGTACTGTGTACCTGGACATGACTGATAAGTATTGGAATATCCAATTAGAAAGGGTATCTTTTAGGGAAATCATTCAGGGGTGTTATCTCACATTAACTCTTACACAACCTGTGAGGAAATGAGCAGAAAGACACATCAAAGTAAAATGGAGGCTGTTAGGATCAAAGTGTATCACACAAATCAGGTACCTATCCATACCTGTTAAGTAATCAATATATCTGGTATGACAGAGAACTCACACTCGGGAAAGGATATGCAGAGGAAAGGCAGAGACTGAGAATCCACTTAACTGAAACTGTTGGTGTTAATCCAACAAATCCATCCATACACAAACCAAATGGGATATCACAGGTTTTCTGGCAATTGATCATGACTGAGATATAAAGGGTTGGTAACAACGTGGGTGATCCATCCTACCTCTGGCCAAGTCACTGCAGCCAGGGAGGTCCTGGCACTAGCAAACCCTGGCTTGTCAGCAACCTTAAACTACACTGCTGGCATATTGCCTTTTTGATTTTACCCAAGAAAAAGAAAGGTGCCTCAGCAGTTCCAAAACTGGAACCAGAATTGCACTCAATGTCACTGAATTCCAACAAAGAGCTAGCACTTAAACAAAACCTCTATCATCAATATGTATGAACAGTCCCCTGCCCTTCCATGGGTTTAAAACCAACGCAAACCATACATGCCTTCAGAAATTACCTTCTCCAATGCAGCATCTCAGAAGACTGAAAAAAAAAATCAAGTGTCATGGAAATATTTATGCAAAAATGGCAGTTACAAAAACCTGGAGTGCACTTAGTCCCATGAAGATGACAAGAATAGTTTAGAAAAGGTTAAGAAGGCACTAACACTGTTAATAAAGTCAACGCAGATTATCTGCCTGATTTTTGCCATGTTGTTGAGAGGAATTACTAGCAGAGGGAACAGACTGTTCCTCTTCTCAAACACACAGCATGCCAGGTTCATGTGCATATTCTGAAAAGTAAAAGTTCTCCCAACTCAAATACCTCAATATATGCACATACACAACATGAAATAAAGATGCTGACAATAGAAACCAGATTAATACCTACAGTAAGGTTAAATTCTATAATTGTTTTCACATTCCTAAGTTTTTTTGGTTTTGAGTGATGTATCTCAAAAACCATTCTTTCCATCTTATGCAGGTTTAAACAAATAATGCAACAGAATGTGCAGTTTACAAGAATTATTATAAAAACCCAAAACACACCCTCCCCAATTAAAAAAAACCCAAAGCCCCCCAAAACAAAAAACATGTATGAAATGGAAAGTCAAGACTTGCACACACTACGAGGTAAGTAAAAAAACCAGACTGTCAGACTCAATGAGTCCTGGTCAGCTGGTCACAGTAACTGGTGCACAACTGAGGCGGTTTGATTTAGGGCTGACACCATCAACACCCAGAACCATGACACAGAAAGTGCTCTCAGCAGGTTTACAGACTGCCCCAAACTAGGGAGAATAGCTGATGCTCCAGATGACAGGGGTGCCATGCAGAGAAGGTTCAATAGGCTGAAGAAATGAGGTGACAACCTTGCTGCGGTTCAACAAAAGCAAATGCAGAGACTGTAATGGACCGACCCCATGCAACAGTACAGGCTAGAGACTGCCTGCCTGGGGAGCCATGCAGCAGAAACAGGCATGGGGACCTGATGGACAAGAGGGCTGTGAGTTAGCAGTGCACCCCTTCATCAAAGGCAAACCAAATACAGGGCTGCATTAGCAAAAGCACAGCTAGCCCCTCTGCTCAATGACTGGTGAGGCTGAATCCAGATACAGTGCCCCATTTTGGGCTCACAATAGAGTCCCAACAACCGAGAGGTGGACAAAATGCAGAGTCCAGCAATGGGTATGAGACTGGAGTGTAGGACACGGAAGCAGAAACTATTCAGCACGGGAAACAGAATAGTAAGGGGGGCGGGGGGAATCAACATCAGCCTCAAATTACCTAAAAGTAAGGTAAGTCTTCAAAGAGAATGGCAGGTTCTTCTCAGAAATTCACAACAAAAAGAGAAGAGTCAGCAGGAAAGGACATTTCAAAATGAAAGAAAACTGTTTTTAACCATGCTTCATTTAAGCACTGAGGCATTGCCTGGAGAGGCTGCAGGTTCTCCATCCCTGAAGACTTTCAAACTTTGCTCAGGTAAGTCTCTGAGCAGCTATAAAGCTAGCCCTGCAGGTAGGAGGAGATGGAATCCAATGAACTCTAATGAACTCCAGAAGTCCCTTATGTAGCATGTGCAGAGAAAAAAAATCGGCGTATAAGTCAACGTGTTTCCAATTCTACAACATTGTTCACAAAATCAGAAATAAAACAAAAAATGATGATACAGGCTCTACATCCAGACAAAAGAAAAGCCCAGATGCTTACAAACCAGAAACATCTACTATAAAAGGTGAAATAGATTAGTTATGTAAACTTATTTGCAAAATATACATAGACATAACAGTGCATCAAGATTAAGTGAATTTTAAACAAAAAACCATAATCACTACCAACAAACATTTGCATGAATCACACCTCTCAAGAAACTCCCAGGAAGCTTTAGTGCAGTACCCTGAAGCCACAGCACATATGCTTAAATTGCTCATGGTGATATGCTCAAATCAGACTAAATCAAATGACAAAGCAGCAGCTAACGACTATCCCAGAACAATCCACTTTTCAAGTCCCTACTGTGTACCAAGACTTCTGTGTAATCCTATTAAAGTCATTTAATCCTCCTGATTACATCCAGACTTACCTTTTGGATACCCATCTTTTCACTCTGATGAACATCTGCTCAGAGTAAATCACAAAGTATGAGCTAATTTGGATCCTACAACAAAGTTTCTCTTGACCGGAAACCAGGACGTGGGGGAACAGTTGTTATCATCCCAAGTTTCACCCCAAAATGGACAGGGCAAGAATGCACATGCAGTTGGATCTGTGAACTAAGAAACAATTCCTAGCTGCAGAAACACAGATATAACCTCCACCCACAAAGTAAGAATGGAGCCACATTTGCCAGCTTAGAAGAACACTTGGAAAACAAATACAATCAAAGTTGCTGAGGTGCTCACAGGGACTGAATACTGTATTTAGACTGTGCAAAGGTAAACAGTAAAATAAAACAGAAATCCATATACAAAATAACCAGTGTGATCTCACCAATTATTACTTCTGTAATAAGCTGCAATATGAAAGTGACCTTTCTAAAAGTAGTCTTACCTCATTTCTCTCATCTACATCCCTGCATTTTTCAAGAAGTGCTTTCAGAGCAGGAACATTTCCTTCTTCTACGTAGGTCAACAGACTCTGACTCATCAGACTTGCCATCTTCATGCAGTATTTAAAATATTTCTATGAGAAAGCTTATCTGTTTCAGAAAAACAAACAAACAAACCTTAAGTAAAAGCTGTAAGAATTAACTTAAACATTAGAAAGCATGACTTGTACGTGGCAATAAATTATTGGCTGGGTACTAACACCTGCTTTCTCCTCAACAAAATGCTGTGGTGACATGTGCACTGAAATACGCTACATTTCCAGGAAAGGTCAATTACTTAATCTTTCTAGTTCTTAGAAAACTAGAGAAATTATTGTAATTTGTAGGTACTGTCTAAGTATTTCTTTTAAATGGAATGCATAATAGTCTTTCATTTGCATACTTTGTCTGCATACGTAACATTATGGGAATACCTGTATAGGTTACATATATATACACACACTTTATGTATACTCGTTATTTACAACATAAACCCCTTCTCCTCTACTCACATAATCAGAACACTGAGACTACTTAGCATTACAAAATACAGTCATAATATCTAAATTGCAGCCATACGGAACTTTGACAAACACCATTTAATAAATCAGCCATCACCAACTTTATCCAGACATGCCTGAATGTGATGGCACAGTGTTAACCCACTAGTCAAATTTAACATAGCTTCTGTTGTCTGATTACATGTTTTAACCTCTAACATGCAAGTATTATTAAGACTTTCTAAGCAGCTGTGGTCTAGCAAGTTCTGAAAAACAGCAGTATCATAGCAGCAACTGTGTATGTGTATGGCTCCAGAAGCTGAATTGTTCATTGCATCTAAAGTAAGCTTCACTGGATGCAGACGTTGTGGGGCTAAACACAGGATGGCACCTACCCCCACCGCTTTTCTCCTCACCAGCAGATGACATGACTGCTGTCTTCCTAGATTTTCTTGCATAATAGCAGTGTAACAGCAGAGGAGAAGCTGCAATTTAGTGTCAGCTAATCCTACTGCTTAGGCTATTCTCTACCAGGCAGTAACCACAGTCCAGTGGCATTCCCAGACTCTAACATTTATTCTCACATAAAAGCAACCAGTGAATTTCTCTACATTCCCAAGTGAAATGGAACATTAGTCAAAAAGAAATGAAAGGAAGCTGTCAGTAACATCAGAATGCTTAGCACAGAGAAGCTCTGCTTTAAATTGCTTGCACAGACTATAGCACTATCACACCACTCTTTCTCCTTTGGCAAGTTAAGTATACATGGACAAACACGCTGTTGTCAGGACGTATTAGACAACCTGCATACATTAGAAGAACTTCAGGCACACACGAACACCTAATGACAAAAGAAAGCACAGCCTACATGTATTTTAGGTATGTGAACAGAAGAACACAAGTGGGGAGAGGGGAGAAGGGAAGGAGGAACTGTGACTAGAGAAAAGAAGACTAAGGGAGGACCTAATTGGTGTTTATAATTATCTTAAGCATGGGATGCAGGCGGAATAGGCCAGCCCCTTTTCAGTGGTTAGTGGAGACAGGACAAGGGGCAATGGCTGCAAGTCAGAACACAGGACGTTCCGCACGAACACGCGGAAAAGCTTTTTCACAGTGAGGGTGACAGAGCACTGGAATAGGCTGCCCAGGGAGGTGGTGGAGTCTCCTTCCCTGGAGATATTCAAGACCCATCTGGACGCCTATCTGTGCAGTATGAGCTAGGGAGCCTGCTTTGGCAAGGGGGGTTGAACCCGATGATCTCTTGAGGTCCCTTCCAACCCCTACAACTCTGTGATTCTGTGGCTCCCACTGTTAAACTTGGGCTTCATATCCATGTTGCAGCATAAGGGACAAAATTCAAAGCAGATTTAAGCATCTGAACTCTTCATACTCTACTGTCCACATACCATGTAAAAATAGTAAAATCCAATCATATAATTTGGACATGATTTAAAATACAAACCTAAAATCACTTTAAAAAAAAAGAAAAGATTTAACATAAGAAGCCCAGCAACAGTTTTACCATGGACTGCACAAACAGCCAGCCTCTAATGTGAGATAGTTACAAAGAACACAAAAGGTCTATCACATTTACCATACAGTTAAAGCACCATCATACAAAGGGGGTGAGCAGTACAACAGTAGTGTCATGCCACTGTCTATTTTTTCAGTAGGAGGAAAAGCTAATTCAGAGGTTGCAAGCTCAAAAAAAACCAACCCCTAAACCACACTAAAAATTAAAGGCTGAAAAGAAACAGTGACTATAGTGACTCAGTGCCCACATGTAGGCTCCTACTGCTATTTCAGACACAAAAATACCAGAAAATTCAGAATCTTGCCTGGCATCCAGTTGCCAGAACAGCACACCTCCCTTACGGCCTGCACCGGTGTCTTACAGCCCCATGCAGGTGTCTTGAATATTTACGGGCACCAAAACCGACAATGAGATCTTCACATGCAGGCACCTGAATTCCTCCCATCAGCTTTTACATAAGCCAACAGAAATTAATGAAATCTGGCTTGCCGTTAGCTCCACTGCTACTACTGACGTTTTCTGACTTCTCCAAGCAGTGTCCCAGCTTCTCTCCTGCAGCTGTACCTTTACAGCCCCATGCTATTACCCATAACAAATACTAAATTGAAAACCATATTAAAAACCATCAGCACAACACATCTACAATGCCTCACCAAGTGAATTATACCCTGCAACTGCTATAAAAATGTCACTAATTAATTCTTAGCTGGTGTGAAAAGGAAAAAAATATTCAGCATCTCTCTTCTGCAACGTACGATTCCTCCCTTGATGTTCCCTACCGCTTTATTTTGCAAAGGCAAAGGCAGCCCTGCTGCTCTGTAGATAAGCATCCTGCTTCAGAAATCATTATTTGAGCTCACCGTTATTGAGACAGTGCAGCTTCTGCCTCAATGTAGATCTGATCCTTAGAGGCAACTTAAACCTTTGACTAACAACAAAATACCTGATGCTAAAGATTACATCTATAGCTGTACTTGCAACTCCATGTTAATGTTACTTTTTAAAAATAATAAAAGCTTTGTAGGGGTGAAACACTTTGTCATCTATGCTTCTTTGACACACAATATCATCTGCTCCTTAGAATTAATAATAGTGTATTTTATAAAAGCAAGAACAAAATAATATAGAGTAATTATGAATTTTATACCATCATGCTTTCATTTGCCACTTTTCAGACAAGCTTCTTAGAGCATCCAAAAGATTAAAATCATGGGAGAGCCTTAGGGAAGCGCTGTTTAGGGAGTAACTAACAGAAATTTCCACATAAAATGCAGCCTGAGTTCACCAGCTTAATCTATGTGCCAGAATTCTTCTAATCCTTCAATAAACCCAGCAAAATAAAGAAAAAATACACCTCCCCCCTCACCAACAAACATATGTAAAAAAGATTGTTAAGGTTTTGGGAAGTTTTGCTTTCTCCTCCCCCTCTCCAAGAACAACAAACATGCCTGAAAGCAGGCTGAAGTTCATTCACGGTATTTTTGCTCATGCCAGCAACTCAATATAAATAGAGCACAGCTGCAGGCACCTGTTTATTAAATAAGATTTATGTTATTATGCTATGAAGATTATAGACTATACTCAGAAGTCCATATGGGTGCTGGACACTACATGGTGATTCCTTTCAATGCTTAAGATCTCTCTTAAATTATCATTAAGTGCTCTGAACCAAGACCCCGAGGTTCAGACTCTAGCTAGCTAAGTAACACAATTCTGGCCCCTCAATGGAAAAAACTCCTGAAAAATATATTCATACACTTCTGAAAACAAGCAACTGTCCCCAACCCCCCCAACAAATTAAAGGTTATCTTGTGTCAAATTTCCTAACTCATAAAGGAAAAAATAGTACCACTCAAAAACATCCAATACATATCAGGACATGCAGTCCATAAACATTAAATTAACAGTATTTAATTTCTTCTGTTACACATCAGAAGTATTTTCACAGTCTGTAGCAAAACTTTAAATTAAAACCAGGGGCCCATTTGGATTTTTCATTCACAATCCATGCTCCCAAGCTTGGAAATCTCACAGTGCTCTCAAGTAGCAAATCCTGGCATTCTCGAAGACTAATGCCACACCAAGAACTATGAAAAAGTGTGTCAAGAGCACAAATGCTCAGGTAAAGGTGATGTTTGCACAGGAATTAACCCCTGTCTGTACGGGGCTCACATCCTGAGCTGAAGGTACACGTTATCACTGTTTTGCAAAGACTGCAAAAATTTGCTGATTTACAAAAATTTAGGATCTCTCAATTGCACCCATACTGACTGCAGAGGTCCTGGTAACCCAAACCTGCAGGTATTTACTTGAAACACTCTCACCAATGTCTAACTACATAATAAAGTATTCATACACACTAACTTTTCCAACTATAATCATCTGTTTCACAGCTTTCCCCCATACTTTTTTTTTTATTGTCAGCTGCAATCATTTACAAATAAACATCCAAACTGGCCAGCCAACACTAGTGTTCTGAAGATTTCTTTTCTTGCTTTGCTCCCATTCAGTAGGCAGAGACGGCAGTGACTTACATAAAATTTACTCATGTACAGTGAAAAAAACCTGTTGTCTTCTTCCTACAAAAGAAATTGCTGCCTTTCTTTCTACAAGAGCTACCTTCCCAACACACAGTACTGTGGCAGATCTTTCAGTTCACTGTAAAGGAAATAATTACAGCACTGCTGAAACCTAGGCACATTCAAATCAGAAACAGACACATGCAGTATTTTGCCCTTAAGAACTAGAAATGTCATTCTTCCAAATAAGAATATAAATAAAAAATCTGGCTTACAGAAAAACTGTACATATAAAATTTATTACAAATTATTAACTTAAGTTGGTTTCATATTCTCACACATTATACCTTATGAGGGAAAAAAAAAAAAGAAAAACAGGTTGGAACATCAATTTCATTCATGCTGCAATCTTGCTAATACAAGCATTACCCATCCTTTAGGACACCATACTGTAATCACTTGTTAAATAGACATACTTCATAAACATTAAGAGTTCACAAGTCAGGGATCACATAAAGACAGAAATATTTTTAACTGTTCTTTCTATGGGTACTAAGCCAACCAGAATTCCGTTCAAAGAACAATTTTTCAAAATAGTTTGAGTGTCTAAAATATTACTTTCTGGTATTCAGAAGTGGAGAGAAATAATAAATCTGTGTTTCTAGAAGTAATCTATGCATCATCTTCAATGCCTCGAGTTCCATCATGACTAATGACCTCATGCTGATTTTCAGCTTTTCCTTATTTATCTGGGAACATTTATTCTACTTCTCTCTTAGTGTGATGGTTTAACCTTGGCTGGATGCCAGTTGTCCACCGAGCCAAATACTTCCCTCTTCAGCTTCCCCATACTCCTGTCACCCAGATGAGAAACCATCAGGGGTTATCGTATTTTTTTGTTACCTTATGTTAAAGAAAACATTGTATAACTAGAAAAATATTAAAAGACCCAAAATGATAACTAAAGACAGAGATGACAGACAACCTTAGTTTGAAGCCTGTAACAAATAAAACTAAAAAAAGTTTGCACAAGAGAAGGTCCCTATGCTTGTAACCATTTTTACAGTGCACTGTAGGAAATACAAAACCTGGAAATTTTAAATAATGACTTGTCCCTCCGGCACTCAAGACAACAGCCACTTCCAAATACTGCAGTAAAGGGATTGATTTTGTTTTTTTAACACTAAAACAATCGGAACTGGAGATTACACCCAAAACACTGGAAAGATGAAAACACCTATTTCAACAAAAAGTCACCACTGGCATCAGATAGAAACCATCAGATGTGCCCTTATTCCATCTTTGTTAAAACAATCAGTTAAACAAAAGGTTTTTTGTTAACTACCTGATAGTAGGATTTGAACCTTATCAGACCTTTAAGACTGAATTTAAATATGGTTAATGAACAATTAACATATTGGTAAGCACATCTCAATTCCAGAAGAAAACTGAACAAAACATTCCTACAAAATAACCATTTCAGGTTTCAATACTTCAAATAATAGAAATTAAAAAGAAATAGGCATTGATAATATGTTTGTCAAAAACTTATACCAACCAGCACAAATTCTGTAGAAAATAGACACAAACGCAGCAAGAAAGCCTACAACTTCATCTTATACTGTCTCACAAAGCCACGCATTTCTCTGGATCATAAGATCAAGGGTTAGTTAATCACAGCCACAAGGTCTATGACAAAATCTAACTTCTGGACCATTTTTCACTTAGGGAAAAAGTGAGTTGTGATGATTATGTTAAAAAGATTTAAAAATTAATGTTGCCACATTTCAGAAGCTGTGGCTGCATGGGATTTTGAGTAGATTTTAATTTCTTTACAACTGACTGACTTTAAATAACCACTGCTGCAGAACAAAGAACAAACGCCTATTCCACAAACAGGTGAATTTTCTTACACACTTTGACCTGATAAAATCCTCCTTTTAATCTTTCCACTTTTTGTTATTTGAGAAGTGCTGGGATCAGACAATTATTCCCACGATGGGAACGCTTTTCCTGCTAAAAACACATTACAGCATTACTCCAGCGTCAATCCTTCATCAGGAGTTACAGATGGGAAAGCGCTTTCCCCCAAGGGATTTTTACACGTGTATGAGAGGTGGCAAAGCCCAGTCCATAAGAGGTTTTGCTACGTAAACTCAGCATCTTCGGTAGAGCCCAGTGACAGGCCCAGAGGCAACAGGCACAACCTGAAACCCGGGAGGTGTGGTCCGAACGTCAGTAAACACTGGGCAGAGGTTGCCCAGAGGGGTTGTGGAGTCTCCGTTCTTAGAGATAACAAGCACGGTATGGACACAGTCTGGGACAACCAGCTCTAGGTGACCCGGCTCGAGCTGGGGGCTGGGACCCGCGGAGGTGCTGCTTAGCCTCAACCGCTCTGTGGTTCTTTACCTCAGAAATTAGATGCCAAACCTCTCCTGAGGGGCCGAGCTCGTGCCTACCTTTCCGAGTAAACAACACGGACATAAACGCCAGGAGACTCACCCCCACCCTGGGGGGCGGACCTGACAGCGACCACGGGCCGTCCCTGCGGGACCCCACAGGCCGTCTTCTCTCCTGCAAGACGTCCGCGCTGCCCACAAAAGAGAGCCGAGCCGAGCCCTGCCCTGCCCTCCCCGCCTGTCGGCAACACGGCGCTGCCGGAGCCCCAGGGGCTGCCCAGGGCGAAGTGGCCCGGGCTCCGCCGCGGCTCCCCGAGACGGAGGGGACCGGGCCCATGCGCCCAGCATGACAGTCAATCTCCCTGCCCCAGCGCGACCCGTAAGGCCCCATCGCTGCGGGGTGACGCCGGGCGCGGCGGTGAGGAAAGGCCCCACGGTACCCTTTGTTTGGCAGTCGTGAAAGCCCCCTCCCCCGCGTCCTTCCCCGCCGGCCCGTGCCCGCCCCGCCTTCCGATCGCTACTCACCCCACAGCCGGAGGGACTCGGCCCCTGCGGGCAGCTCCCAGGGACCAGCCAGAGACTGACAGGGAGGCAGCGGCCCCGAGCGCTGCTCACCTTCCTCCAGCAGCGGCAGCCATCTTGGCTCCCTCTGCCCTCCCCCCTCAGCGAGCCGGTCACGTGTGCCGAGGCACACGCCTTTCAGCGGGCGGGGCGGGCCGCGCGCCGCTCCCTCGGCAGGCCGCAGGGCTGGCCCGTTAACACCCGGGTGTAAGCTGCTAATAGCGGGGACCCAAAAATCCCTGCCCGGGAGCCCTGGCGGCAGTGAGTCACGGTGCTCCGCCGCCTCCCTGCACCCCGGCAGGAACAGGCGCTGACTGACTGACGAGACTCGGGCGGAGCTGGTCCGGGCCCGGGCGGCCCCGAGGCAGTGTCGGGAGTGCAGAGACAGCCTCAGCATTGGCCCGGGCTGCTCTCTGCAGAGAGACAGAAGGTAACGATTGCCATCCCACAGGAAAGCGAGCAGCGGCGTGGGTTCGAGCCCGTCTGGACGCCTGAATCATAGAATCATAGAATGGCAAGGGTTGGAAGGGACCCCAAGGGTCATAGAGCTCCAACCCCTCTGCCACAGGCAGGGACACCAACCTCAGGCCTGGATCTACACAAGGTTGCCCAGGGCCCCATCCAACCTGGCCTTGAACACTTCCAGGGATGGGGCATCCACCACCTCTCTGGGCAGCCTGTTCCAGGACCTCACCACTCTTTCCGTAAAAAACTTCCCCCTAATATCCAATCTAAACCTTCCCTCCTTCAGCTTTAAACCATTCCCCCTTGTCCTGCCATTATCTGCCCTTTTAAAAAGTTGATTCCGCTCCTGTTTGTATGCTCCCTTCAGGTACTGGAAGGCTGCAGTGAGGTCCCCCCGCAGTCTTCTCTTCTCCAGGCTGAACAAGCCCAGCTCCCTCAGCCTCTCCTTGTAGGGCAGGTGCTCCAGCCCTCTAATCATCCTTGTGGCCTCCTCTGAACCCTCTGTGCGATATGTCCTAAAGGATGTGTTGTGGCAGGGGGGTTGGACTCGATCTCTGGAGGTCCCTGCCAACCCCTACAATTAATCTCTGGTTGTGTGATTTCTGACCATGGGCCGGGGGGGCAGAGTTTACAACCGCACTAACGGCAATTCTTCAGTCTGCAGGTAATAAATGTTGATGTTTGCAAGCTGCTTCAGTACAGCAGCTCTACCAAACAGAAAAGTTTTCCCAAGCAATTTTCTTTTCCCTTTCCCTCTTTTCCATCTCCTACAGAATTTCACAGAATGGCCAAGATTGGTAGGGACCCCTGCAGGTCCCTTCTTTGTGCAAGAGCACACTGTTGGCTCATGTTCAAGTTGGTGATGACCAGAACCTCCAAATCCTTCTCAGCCAATCTGCTTTCCAGCTCAGCGGCCACCAGCACATACTGACACATGGCTTACCCCTCCCCAGGTGCAGCACTTTGCACTTCTCCATGTTGAACTTCATGAGGCTCCAAGTCCTCCTGTTTCTCCAGTCCACTGAAGTCCCTCTTGATAGCCTCCTGATCATCTAGCACATCAGCCACTCCTCCCAGCTTAGTGTCATCACTATACTTGGGGAGGGTACACTGTGCCCTGCCATCCAGATAATCAAAAAAGATGATCGGACCCAGTATCAACAACCCCTGAGCTGTGCTCCTTGTTACTGGCCTCCAACTCAACCAACCCAGCCATTCAGCCAGTTTTCAACTTAACTGGCTGCCTGCTCATTCAGCCCAGACTTCAACAGGTTCTCTGTGAGGATCTTAGAGGTGAGAGCAGCAGAAGCCCAAGCAGACAGTATTCACTGCTTCCCCCTTGTCTACCAAGACAGGCATTTAGTCATAGAAGTTCATCAAGTTGCTCAAGTATGAATTCCCCTTGGTGAATCCATGCTGACTTATTCCTAGTCACCTTCTTATCCTTGAAGGGCCTAGGATTGGTTCCAGGGTTAGTTGATACTCAGTACTCCAGAATCAAGGATGAAATTTAGCAAGACTAAAAAAAAATAAAAATCCCCAAAATACATTAAGTGTATTTTTCAAATAATTCTGAGCCATTTTGTTTAGCCTCATAACAGATGTACACTTTTTATCTTTACATTTTTAAACTGAGAAGTCACTGTTACAGTAACCACCACGCTTGTTTCAGACACAGAATTGCCCACCTCTTTCAGACTCCAACATCTACTCGATGCAAGTTTAAAATTACTGCTGTGCTTTAAATTACTAAGCTTATTATAGCAATTATAATCAGTGGAATAATACTTACATCTGTTCTTTCCTTCCTCCAGTTTCCTCAAGTTGCACGTGTCTGTCATCTGACAAAAGCATTAATGGGGAAGAGGCTGTTATGGGTAGAGTACGTGGTGAGACACGTTACGTAGTGTGTAACGACACAAACAGTAAAGTAGGCAGTTGAGGACAAACCAGGAGGGTTCGACCCAAAGACCAATATATTTCAAAGAGAAGATAAGCTGGCATGGAGTTCTCCCCCCATTAAATAAGATATTAACCATCGAGCAAGTAATTTAGGTATCCCATCAGGAAATCTCTGGAAAAACATTGCTTTAAGCCTGTGTAATAAAATGTTTTGGTTTTCATCTCCAACTTGATTTGTATTTAAATGGATTCCTTATGACAGCAGAATAACTAGAACAAAAGTGCAGAGTCCTTTTCCTGCTATAGTTTTTATTTAATTTGGAAATATAATGAATAACCCCATAAAGAAATAATTCTTGTTTTATGACTATCCTGGAAAGATCTGCAAAATGTTCTACTCCAGTAAGCAGGCTGAATACATTTTCCCCTAGAACTACACCTCTGTGTTCTGTACCAAAACACCCTGCACGTTTGTTAGCAGGAAGTTACTCAGATGGAATTACAGGAGCAGGAAAGTATCTGCTGGCTCTGGGATCAGGATTCTTAATCAGACCAGTTCTTAATCAGACCTCCTACTGCACAGCACCTTAAAAGAGCAGAGTTAAACATTTCTGTGAGAAAAGTCAGATTCACTAGCAAGTCTTCACATCTTAAAGTAGTAGAAGGCAGCTGTGTTATCTTAATCTGTTCAAAGGAGTTTCTCAGTAATTACTGGGATGTTTAGTTTATGAAGATACTTTTCATACAACTGACCCAAGCCACTGCAAACATATACTTCAGAAGCAAAATTTCCACCTCACTTCTCTTTGAAATGACAAAAATCACCAGCTTCTAAAATCGCATCTGTAGTCCTTTGTGTTGAAATGACAACTATTTTTACCTTCCCCAACACAGCTTTCTAAAAGAGATTTCTTAAAAATATCATCAGTACAGCAGGGCCTTTAGCGAGAGCAACAGGCGCATTCCAGAGCTCCTCTGGGGTGGGACCATTTGCAGAAACAGGTCTTTGTGAAGTTGTTGCCACAAAGTTGTATCAGCCTCACAAGGTTTGTACTGAAGCAGAATTAATACAAGATCAAAAGAAAATCATTCCATATGAGACAGATGGAAACAGCCCTTGTTCAGTAGTGACATATAACATCCCTTTTCTATAACAATCCCAACACACATGGTAAGGAACCTGTAGGCCAAGGGGTCTCAGCCAGCTTTAGCTTACAGCTGCCAGCCAAATGAAACCATCGTAGTGGGGTCTTAGCAGGCAAGTTTCAGAAAGCAGAACAATGCATATATACAGTACTCATTTAGTCATGATTCTCTGGAATCATCAGTTTAAGGAGCAGCTTGTTCAAAACATTCAGTTTGATTTGTTAGTTATAAGGTTTACATTTCTCAAGCAAAAAACACCAGAGTTGTCATATTCAGGAGGAGTGCAGGTGAGGTAGCAATAGGCTTTTGAGGTGGAAGGTTTAGAGTGGTGTAAGTACCCTTCCCAAGTCACAGGAGGCTAAACATAAAATTCTCTTTACCAGCTCTACTGGAAAATAATTATTACACATCTGTTTGTATATAAGCTCTAGAAAACAAATGAAATCAAAGCAGGTTGTGAAGCTGACTATCCTGAATAACAGTGTAAATGCATACTTTGCAATGTTTAGTAATCTAGAAAGAGAAAGTGCATTCAATTCCTTTTGCTCTTTAGCACTCATTAAAGACAGACAGGCACCAAAGAATTTAGAAAGCCAAGTTTGCTTTTTTTAAACTACAGTTTAATCAGATTTAAAGACACAAATTAGAAAAAAACATTTATAGGCAAGTTAAAAACACCTTTAAAACAGAACAGCATGCTGCTTATGCAGCACCGCTGAGAAATTAGAAATAAGTAATTATTAAAATATCACAATCACAGTGTAACTAACAGTGGTATTTTAATTTTACCATACACCAACACTTAGTTTATGGATCTGTTGAAAAATAACACTTTTTAAAAAATATATATTTTGGAATAATAAAAATGAAATTCACCAACAATGCCTTAGAAGCTGAACCAGGAAAGGCAAATTTAGGAATACTGTAGCTATCCACTTTTAGGGGTGTTTTTGCACCTTAACATATGGGTAGTTGGAGGCATAACTACTTCTGTATTGAGGTAAAACTATTCCCTTGAATGTGTAACCAAGGCAGGAAAGAACAAAGTTCCATATTTTAAATTCTTAAATCGAATAACTTATTACAACATCTTTGAATAATGCTATATTTACCCATCTTGCACTATTTTTCATTCAATACATTTAGAATGTTCTCTTCTAACTGATCTAGAACACATCTGAGGTCTGGGATTTAAGAGTAACTACCCTAATTACTATTGTATCATTTGGACACCTTTGTCACAGTAAGACACATCAGAAGATTCTTCATAGAAATAGTCAACACCACTGGACAGAAGAAGGTGAAAAAAAGGATGTGAAGAGAACTGATAAACACGTAGAAAGGCAAAATATGCGTAGGCAAATAATCCTTAACTTATCATGACAAAAGGTCGTTGCACCTTTAATACAGTGTTGCACTGTTCTGATTACTGGTCTCTAGGCACCCTGTTTCTCTGGTTTCTCTTTCAGATTACATCATCACGGTTTGGAAGCGTAATCCAACCAGAGCATGGACCACAGCTACCGTTCATATCACGTATTGCAGTGAAGCCTACATGAAACACCCAGCTTGGGCCATTCCTCAGAGGGAGGGAGGCAAGGGAGGGAAGGAGACTGTGCAGAGGTCTCACCAAGAGGTTCGTTTGGAATAAGGTGCTGGACTGAATCACTATTCATATTGAGTTTCCTCCCAGAGCGGCCCTAACTCAGATTTCAGTTATATATCTGAACTCACATTCTGAATTCATAGCTTGCAGCTGAACACCCTATAAGGGTTGGGTTTGCAAGAGTGCAAGAAGCCCTTTACTTTCCACTTGAAGGGCAACCAACAGATCCTGTTTTCGCTTTAGGAAGCAGAAAGCTTTAGCACTCAGAGTGGAACAGCCAGCCTTCTTCAGATGTAGTGAACAACAGGAGGGCTCAACACCAGTCTCATGGAAATACTGATATGGCCTATTTTCAATATATTTATGCACACTCTATTTAACGCGTTTGTCAATTTATAAAGTTTACACAATGTTTACATGGATATGCACATGGTTTTAGACAATCTTAAAAAATCTAAAACCAAAAGGAGGCCTAAGTCATTAGAGACACAGCTAATGCACAAAAGAGAACATGGCAAAATTTGCTTTTGCTCATTTGCGTACACCTAGGGTGAGTAAAATTGTGTTTTCAATATTTAATGGGATGAAAATTGATACAGTTGATGATCAGGTTTTTAAAAAAACTTACTGAAGGCTCCTCTCAAAACAAGTTTTTAAGAATTTTTTTTTCCAATTAGTTTTGATCATAACAAGCAACTGCTGCAATATTTGTAGGTGAAATTTTGCAGGGTGTAAAGACTTCATGGTGTTTGCAAAATGCCTAGGTTAAGACATGAAACACATAAAAAATCCAGGTAGATGTAACACAGAGCAGCTGTAGCCTGGGTCACAAGCAGCAGTTCCTCTGTCCAGCTCTGTATGTCAGGTTAGCTCTCCCCAGGAACTCTGTGGCAAACCCTCCTGGCCTTGGGATGCGTTCTTACAGAGACTTCTTCACAGCCAGACTTTTCATCATGACTGCAGAAGATCAAGCCCAACAGTACAAACTACCTTAGATACAGACAGATCTGGTGATCTGAGAGCAGGCTCGATTCACAAGAGTATCTGCTTAGGTGCTTATTCAGCACAGCATTTAAATACTGGTTTAACTCGAAGTACTCACAGGCAACTGAGTTGGTTTTTTTTTTACTAGGAGATTTAAAAATACTTCCAAATGCTGTTCAGAGTCTTGCTGGACCTAAATAAATGCATAAAGGCTAATCATGTAGTGAAATGCTGTGATGAATCCGCACAGAACTATTTTTTTTTTTATGGATAGCCTGCATTGTATTAACCTCCTTACATTTATTTCCATCTGCTTTTCTAACACTGATTGCTTTTCAGCACAAATGGCAACATTTCCAATTTTTCATTGAAAACAAAAAAAACCTCAAACTCAATTTCAGAATTCCATGAGAATTACAAAGTGAAAGCTTTAAGGGCAAGGGCAATGAAAGCCTAAATTACTGAAACTTGTGCTTTTAAATTTATCATTCAGGGCCAACTTATAAAGTTGAGCATGTGAAAGTTTACATGTAAGCAACAGTGACACATGTGCAGGCAAACGTGAGGGCACATTTGAGCACACACTTAAGCAAATTGTAAACCATTTGTTTGCAAAGCTTCTGAGAGAGAAATCCAGGCTCGGTTAAAATTACTTTTGATATGAATTTGACAGGAGGTGAGGATCTTGGAAAGATCTCCTCTGCATAAGAGGACATTTTACCACTAACCAAATCAATGCCATCAAGAGAGGCACAGCCACCAAGTGTGCATCCTGGCATTTATATTCATATTACTTATTCCCACAGGGGAAACAGAACATGTTATTTAAGTGTAAAATTCTTCTAATAAATAATATACTATACTGGAAAAAACTCGTATCACAAGTCAGTGTAGAGAAGGAATATACAAAGATCTCTTTGTAAAGTCTTCTCACTGAAGTATGATTTGTTATCAGGACCACAGTGAGATGCATACTCTTGTTTTCACATGGTAATGTATTTTAAAATGTCACCTATTACTGAAATCTCATTTGCATGTCAACTTAAGGAATGGCCATGAAGAATAAGTTTCCTGAATAAGAAGGGCATATCTGTAACTGTAAAGCTAATAAAGCCTTCCCGATTACAACAGTAGTAGGCACCACTGAAAGTATTATTTAAATATATAATATATATCTCTTTTATTAATAGAGAATCATAAAGGTTAAAAAAAAAGGTTAAGCAAGCAAATAGTTACTATCAGGGTGACTACATTTACTAACGTTAACTCTTCAAGTGCCTGAATGAGTTGTTCACAATAGGCAAATATCTGCAAAGCACCATAAAATTATGAATGATATGTTGTGTTTAATTTTCAGAGTGTGCTGATCTGCAATACAGAAAACACTTTTACTTTTTGGATATACATTAGTTAATAAGTGAAAGAATACTTAAACCCATGTTTCCTTCATGCCCAAATCATTTCTAGGAAATTTACTTGCTACTTTCTGCAGCAAGAGCAATAATAAATCACTGCCATCCTTTCAAATTCAGTATTATAAAATCATGTGTGTAAAGCCTAAAAGTTATCTAAAGCATCGGGGCTGTCTGCTCTTGACTTTCTGACTGAATGTATATAAAGGATCCTGTGTGATAGCAAGGCAGAGAGCTAGTAAAGCAGAGGGGAAGCAACAACAGCAGAACCCCGGTTTGACTAGAATCAGAGTGCTGCCATTAAAACAAAGAAACCTCCTTCTGTAGTCCCCAAGAGAATTCATTTGCATGAAGAACAGATTTTGGTTCAAAGTATTTGTATACTCAGCAACAACATTTAAAGGGCAAATTCGAGAACACTACACTTAAAATAATTTCTGTGCAGAACTAATTAATTGTCATAAATTTCTTGTGTTGCAACCATTTAAGGGGTTCATATCATGATGAAAAAGATACAGTATTGCATGTGGACACCAGTCACATCTAGTTTTGAAATTCTGTATCTTGCCACTTGTGCCCAATAAAGCATGAACATTTTTAGCTGTTTCAACTTCCCTATATACACAAGTTCTGAACAAACCTGCACCTCTGAATTCACTCACACTGAAGCACTAGTCTTCACTAGCCTAAGCATGCTTATTTTCTGGGAGTGCTTACAACTGTTTTCATATTTCCTAACTAGGAATTAGTAAGCCTGCATTGCATGCATGGGCACGCATGCCAAAACCAAGAAAAGTACATGGTACGTTAGGTGGTGTACTGGCATCCGAAAGTGCTTGTTTGGGTAGATATGTAGACTGCACCAACAGCAACAAATGCTGAAAGCATCAACCCTATTTCTACTCACCCACCCAGAAACGTGCAATTCCAATTTGTTATTTTATCTAAGTGTCCCTTCAAGAACAGAAAGTGGAGGAATGTCTTTCCTGATTCTGTATCTAACAAGGATAATCAAACAGAGAAACCAATGTACCCTTAGTTACAAATAACAGAAAAAAACAAAATGCCATTTCAGAGAGGCATGAGACAACCCCATGTAGGTGGCCACTTGGGTAATCAAAGAAAGGATTTAGAAGTCAGATTATTTTCCTTTAAAGATAATACAGCTGTCACTGAAACAACAAACATCCCTACTCATCTAAAGACTCACCCACTCTCATTGTATATTTAGCTCCCGCTTCTAACTGTGTAGATTAATTAGTGTAACCTACGTATATGGAAGAGGTATGTTGCCCTCCTGGAGTTGTAGGCAAGGAGCCAAGGGCCAGACACAAAGCCAGCACAGCAAGGGAACAGCTCTGACCCCACTCAGGATCTATAAGCCAGAAGTACTGTGACTACTTTTACATGGTAGCACCCCCAAAGCTGAGGGCTACCACGGCACTTCTGGTACTGAGGATATTCACCCCACTAGTGCCAGATATTTGATCAACAAAGTAAGGTTCAAAATACTAAGACAAACTTTTCCTCATTCATTTGTAGGTTATTAATCAACAAGCTGCATTATTTTTCTCTGGTAGTATTTGGTGTCAGTTTTTAAGCTAACAACAACCACCAAAAAAACCCACCCCACTTCTCCCCCACCCCCCAAAAAACCCCATGTGGATAAACCATTTGTGTTTACTTAAAAAAATATATGAAAATACAGAATATAAGCAATTAAAATGTAGCCCTTTAACAGTAGTACTCTAGCAGGGACCACCAGCACAATAAATGGTCTGGAATAGACACAACCACTGCATTATTCCCTTGACACACCTCCGTAATTCAGTCAGTCAGATATTCTGAAGGATTTCTTTCTTTCATTGCGTCACCCACAACCACGATGTGAACTTTGCATCTAAAATTCTAATTTAAAGAAAAAGCTTTTCCTCCAATTCATATACTTCTTTGGACAAAGGGCCACCCACTGTCAAGCATACAGAAATCAGCTGTGATGGGAACTTTGTGTTTGACGACCTGTGCGCCAGAGCTCAAGGGAATTTTGCTGCTTTTGTACTGAAAGCATCATCAACTAACTACTGTATGCCTGAAAATTTAAAACAACTTTAAGTATTAAAAATCACTTCTTATAAAACAGTTCTATTCTAGAACAAATATTTCTGGTATTTAAGGGTTAAAAAACACACTTTCATCAGAATCCCGGTGCTTGCATGTTTTCCTCTGCATCCTATGGCTGCCTTCCCTCCTCTAGCTGCAAAGCCCACATAGCAGTGCCTTTTTACTGGTTTTAGTAAAAGAAACCTAGATTAGAGCTATCGAGCCCAGGAAAAGGTGAACCTTCAGGTTTTTAATTTTTTTTTAATCTGTTCAGAAGGGCTATGTATAATTATATTCTTTATCAAAGAAACCTAACTATAATTTGGCATCAGTAACGTTTACAGTTTCATAATGTACTGTAATAGTTTGAGATACTTTAAGAAAACCCTCCAAATACTGAGATGCTTATTGCAATTCCCTTTTGAAGAATCAAAAGCCTTCTAATGACTTTGCATTTCCTATTTTTATCTTCTTTATAGCTTATGGTATTATGTATTTGAAATACGCTTTCCATATAAAAATCAAACTTGAAAATACCCACTTAGAAACAATTTTTCAGTAAATAGAGGGTTTAAGGCAAGTCATTAATTTGGAAAAATTAATTTCCATTTGTTAATCCTAGATTGACACAATTTTATTCCACCCCATCAGTACCTTGGGATACACAACGTACATTCAGCTAAGGGCACACATATGACCCTATGGACATACGTTGCAAGTCCTGAGTGCCCATTGAAATAATGGTAATATCTTCAGATAAGGCGTGACCCACAGGGACATGGCATGGGAGGGGTTAATTTGCTTTGTTTCCAGTCTTGCTATTGTATGTGATTTTCCTAGGTAATGCATTCTTGTCTTACTAAACATCTTTGCAAACAAATACAAACCCCTTTAAAAGGTGCTAAAAATGGGTTTCTGAAAACATACAAAATATATTCATCATAGTATTTCCTCAATCACTGTTTTAATGCTTGATATCTGCAGGTTATTTCTTGTTTCTGATTGAAACTATTATTTGTTGTGGAATAACTGTTCTTTTGCAAAAGACTTTCTTCTTCTAGTTTTTTGGACCACACGGGCTGGACGCTTTCATGCTTTTTACTTCCTTTTTGAGTTCTTTTCAATGGTAATACCAACAACACCAGGATGCTGGCAATATGAAGACAGAAATAGCAGGAGCTAAAAAACAAACAAAAAGGATCATTCAATAAAATTCTGACCACACTTACAGAATGTTTAAGGAATAAACTGTCAAAACCTACTTTCATGCAGTACTTTGCACGTAAGACATTTAAGTCAGGAAGACATTAATATTTCCTTTTTAAAAAAGTAATAAAAGGGAAATCAGAAATTAATTCTTCCCCACCACAGTTAGCACTGTAACAGAGATGTCAAGGGAAGTCTGCTTTGGGCTATTTATATTTTCACAATAGTTACTTTTAGGGAATAATTATCTAGTCGTAATATAAAATAGTTCAAGTGTATACAGCGATCTTAGAGGTAACCTTTGGCTTTGGTTTTAGTTTGTGTGGTGTATTTGGTTTTGTTTTTCCCCAGTCTATTATGAGAAGAGAGCAAGAGCACTTTATGGTTTCTCATGCAGAACACAAACTATGATCACTAGAATAGAAATACCGTTTGCTCAGCTAACAAATCACTCTTAAAATTATCACTAAAAGAGCTTCAGAAATCTTGTGCCACAGAAGATACTTCTATTTCAAATTTAAAAAGAATAAGGAAGCAGGTAGAACGTGCTTACCTGTAAAAGGTGAAAGAGGGTTTTACAGAGAGCAGTACAAATGGCACGACTGTGTAACTTATTGCTAATTGAGTTGCCATCCATGTTATAACATCATAACATAGCTTAACAGCTGGAGATTCAACAAAATAGTGTCTGATATTGTTTCTTATCTGAAAAAGAAGATAACAGCAAGCTAGATTATGAACAACCTTTGAGAGCTATCTTACTACACAGGGTCTGCACTTCACCAAATTTGCAGGATGAATTGAAATGCTACAGTTTGGTCAAGTATCTTTCAACCATTCAAAATAACCAGCAGTTTCAAGAGGAGTCAGTCTGAATTCCCTGCCTGTTTGCACAGTGCACTTCATCCAGCACAGAAATGTAAATATTCATTCATTTAAGTAAATTAAACCACACCCCCCTTCCCCCCACACCCCCCCAAATCCAGTGCAGCTTTGGGCTAGTTGTCTGAATGAGGGAGACAGCCTGTCTATCAGTACCTGTAAAAACAGAACTTAGGAGTAATTCAGAATACTTCTGATAAAAGCCATTTTTATGCTAATAAGTTCTATTTTAGGACAAGTAGAGTACAAATCAGAATATACAAACATCAATTCCAAAGACATATTTCAGGAGCCCTAATAACAACTAGTATCAAGTAGGACTGTTATAAAAGGACTCAATTTCCTTTGCTGAGTCTTCTTTTGTTCATAACATTCTGTTCAAACAATGGAATATAACAGATATTAAAAAAAATAATCCAAAGCCCACTCGGGTTTGGGTTCAGTTTTAAGTGTACAGTTTAAAAGACACAACTAGATCTTGGCCCCTCCTTCATTTGACTGAACTGTCATCCTTGCTCACGCTCCTATTTTCTGACAAGCCAACATGGGCTCAATTCAGCCTGTGGTCGGGTTGGTATCACAGCTGCCACCTTCTGTTCACCTGCACGAAGATAGCCCTTTCTGAACGGCTGCACACCAACATACAGCTTAGCTTCTTCCTCCTTTTCATCCTTCAGCTCCTTTAGAACTACTGGTTCTCAAGAACATATGGGAGGCTCGCTCCTACTGATTTCATTCTTCACATTAATAATCTTTTTTTACCCTCCTTATCCAAATTTCCCTGTAGAGGTCACATTTCTACTCAACCTTTGTTGAGTTCAGCTAAATGAAACAAGTCATTTTACCCCCATACCCTTCATCTTGCTAGCACGTGCCCCCTCCCAGATTTCTCCTATGGTCATGTACAACTTGTTGCTAAGTTCTGTAAAACATGGATGAAGTTTCACAGAATTTTTTGTAGAAAAATCTAGTAGTTTAAGACTTGAAGGACAACTTTTAAGTAAAGGTATGATGTTCCTTGGTACAGACCTGATTATGAAACATGTAATGATTAAAGGGAGTAAAACTAGTTGAATACATGCTTAGGAATGACAGGAGAAGACCGAGTAGCTCAGAGCTGCCAACCTTTGCCATTAACACAGCCTAGCAGAGTTAAATTATAAACATCCTGAAGTACCTCTAAGAGATCTATCAGTTAATATGGTATCAGTAGTTGTTAATACAGGAACTCAAAATGCTTTTATTTAAAAGCCTATTGATTGATGCCTACGAAATGAGAATACAGCCCAGCTTACTAGTGCAGCCGGGGACAAAGTGCAGCGAGCACTCCGATTTACTGGACTCACCTTATTGAGAGAACACAACAACTTTTACCTGTGAACTGGCCCTGAATCTTGGCTTTTGCACCAGCCCTTGAGTGATAAATGTCAAAAGTTCATTGTGATAGAGGCTGGAAACGAGAAGGGAGCTATACCTATTGTGAAGAAAAGAGTCAATTCTGCCAAACAAGGACTATACTCACATCTTTGTGAAGAGAGAGAAGGAGCATGTATTTTACTACTCTTAATAACAATCTAAATCTGAAGTACCACCTTCCCCATGTTATTAGAGCAACAAAGAGCGCTCTTGCTTCATTTCTCATTCTCCCAGTTCTTTCGAGAGAGAAGTGGGCTGTTATGCTGCTCTGAGCCAATACCCAATTTGTTTGTTCCTCTCTCCCACTGAGTAACTGATCAACCTGATTCTGTTCTTACTCAGCTTTCTCACAGGAGAACCAAGAGACACTTCTTGGCTGATCTGCAGGTTCCACACAGTTCTGAATCGTGGCTGCAAAAGCCTGTTGCAGCTGGCAGGCCAATTCTGAGTAGAACCTGCACTAGTAAACCCCACTATCAGACAGACTATGTATCAACTGCAAAGCACATCTTTGGACTACAGAACACAATCAACTTTCTTTTATAAAACTTATTTAAGAAGATACCTCGTTGGTACTTACAGCTCGTGCTGCTAGTGTCATTAGTACTCCTGTTAAAAATGTTAAATAATATCCTGGGTAAACCCCATGCCAGATGGCAGAAAGGATGAAGGTTTGGATCGTTGGGCTGAAGGTGGCTCGTTCATAGCACACTCTAGCAAGTCAAAGACAATTCAAGATAAATAACATGAGACAATCGCCAATAATCTTTCCACGTACCACTTAGACATTTATACTTGTAGCAGTTTCTTCTCCAACACATCATTTGCAAAGCAATTGCAGTTTACTATTATTTAATACTGTTACCACTGTATTATGACTTACAGAAAATACTTAAAGCTATTCACAGCTCCTGATTTAACCCCTCAGGGCTAACCTTTGCTCAACACCATCACATGTAGCACTTTTTTACAGTGAAGTGATATACAAGCATCCAAGGTCAGGTGCTGGGGTTAATGAAGGATCTTCAGCCATCCAAGAATGCGTTTGAAAAGCTACACCAGAAGGCACAGACCGTCCCACAAACTCTTGGGATGAGTTTTTCATATTTTTCATAAAACAGAGGTTTATAGGAGAAGGGGGAAAGGAACAACTACCTTCAATTTTGAGTAATAGAGAGACTACAGTTGAAAATGTGTCTGTGTTGGGCAATTAAGTGAGCATGACAATGAAACTAATGACGCTAGGGAGGTAAGAATATCAAATAAGGAGAATGATGAACTCTGCTATTTTAAAATTGAGACACTGAATTATTAGGCAAGGTTGTACAGTAAGGAACTCTAGGAGGAAGAAGGGAAAAAGGAATCCAAGAAAGGTAGTTTCTAGAAGGCGACATTACATGACACAGTGACAAACCATTATGATGTGGAAGAATGATAGGAAGCATGGGAAGGTCCTGATATGGCTTCACCAAGAGTTCTTTAATGTCTTTAATGATCTGAAAACCAAACAGCAATAGGAAATATGGAAACAGATGCACACTCCCATGAAGCAAAACCAAACAGCACAAGCATGCATGACCACAGATCTAAGGCTAACACAGAAATGAGCTCTAACTAGGAAAGGCCATAGACACAAATATGTAAAAAGGTTTTATAAACAAACAGCAAGTAACAGAGAGAAGGCACATCGATTATTCAAAGGCAGCATGGGACTGGTAGAGAGGGCTGGAACACACACTACCAGTGTAGCTACTTAACCACGACTTCGTATAAACAAGTGATTTCCAAGACAGAACGATTCAGTCAGTGTTTAAGAGCAGAAGGTGAAAAGAGAGGATCTGAACAGGGAAAGATCAGAAGTATATTTTGCTAATTTAGTTTCTTCCAGTCAAACACCCGTGATAAGTTTTATCTCATGAGGTCTTCAGTGGGGGGGTATAAGCACAGCCCCCGCCTTGCCAAAGGGCTCTGCTAACCATGGCTGTTCAGAGACCACTGGGTGCAGGTGCATGCACAGTACAAAGAGCTACCTGAGGACCTTTGCCCAAAAATAGACCACCTTATAGAGGAAAGCAACATGGGCCAGACTAAACAGTAACCAGGGAATTTCAGTGTGACTTTGAGACAAAGAATCTGTCAGCCTAGAAAATACAAAAACATTAGGAAAATTTGTAACAGGGCAGGGAGCATCCCGGAGCAAAGTTCTGGGCTCCCTGGTTCAAGGACAGGGAGCTAATAGAAAGGGCACAAAAACTGGCTATGAAGATGATTAGGGGACTAGAACATCTCTCTTTGTAGAGAGGCTGAGGGACTTGAGACTTTTTTAGCAGAGACAACTGAGGGGTGATCTTATCAATGCTATAAATACTTGAGGGGTGGGTGTCAGGAGGATGGGATCAGCATTTTCAATGGACAAGGGGTGATGGGCACAATTTTGAATATAGGAGGTTCCACCTAAACACCCTCTTTACTGTGAGGGTGACAGAGCCCTGGGACAGGCTGGCCAGATTGGTTGCAGAGATACTGTCTCTGGAGTCCACCTGGATACTGTCCTGTGCAGCCTGCTGTAGGTGATCCTGCTCTGGCAGTGGTTGGACTAGAAGATCTCCAGAAGTACCTTCCAATCCCTAGTGTTCTGTGCTTCTGTGAAAGTACTAGTCCTCTAAAACTGATCTAAACTTGCCAGAAGTCACTCCACTGGCATCACGACCTCTGTCAGCATCTAGCCAGGAGACAGTTGGTGCAGCATGCAGTACACAGGCAGTAGCATCTCATCCCTGTCAGCTGCACAGACATGAACTTGTGGCAGGCTTTTCTGGTTGGCATGTGAACAGTGGGGTCACACAGAGCTGGAGCACCCACATCTCCCACAATCAGTACCTACGTGCAGGAGGCCCACGCTTCCAGGATGAGGTAGGGTTTTGAATCCTGCATGTCCTTGGGAATGGAAGCACAATTTCACAGAGCTGTGTGCATCGTGCTCACTTGAAACTCCCTGGGATTACTTATAGAAGCTTCTTTAGAAATGTATATTCCATCTTTATTTGGTTTAAAATATTCTCACTAAGCAATTCTTTCCCTGCAAAGCATCCAGGAGTTAACAAAACTAACTAAGCAAATTTCATCTCTATCAATCCAAGTCAGATAAGGTACAAACTAAGAAAAAATCATCAGGCTTCAAGTTTGAAGAATAAAATGTAAGCTTAAACTCCTCCATGAATCTGTCAATAATAAATTGAGTTGAAATGCTTCACTTGACATTCCAAAAGCAAACCAAGGAAATAGAGTCATCACAACAGGCTGAGAAAACGTATTCAAAGGCAGGTGGTTAGGTTGACTTATCCGTCACTTGCTCTGAATGTGGGAAGAGGCATCAGCTGTTCAGCAAGGTACTGCCTTTGGTCTGGTTCTATACTTTTAACACTAATTTGGGTGCTAGACTGAGATGGGTATTTTCCCACCTTGTCTTCCTTCCTTTTTTGAGGTGGGCAGTGGAGTGGACAAAACTGTCATCGTTGTCTTATCGGACAGACCACCAGAATCCAAAATCATCTTGAGACCTGAACGGTGCTCTGAAATCAGCAAGATGAAGCCCAAAGTATAGAATGCGTAATAAGAGAAGTGGAAGAAACTGAATAGTACCCACCCCTGTAACATTTCTGAAAAAACATAGCTGAGTAGGAATCAACTGCATGAAACACTGAGCATCAGCTGAGCATGAATCAACACCAGACCGATGCTGCAGGAGAGCTGTAATACTGTGTGATGTATTAGGAAGAGCATTCTCTAAGAAAAGGTAATTCATCCACTCAGATCATTCAACCCTGCCCATAACAAGCCAGCAAAAGGCCATAGTGGTCTCAGCAGAAGCACTACATCCACTGGCAGAAGACAGGAAGCTTGGAATGATGACGTAAGTGAGAAACAAGAACCATGGAGGTATCACAACTATGACCAAGGATTAGGTGATTTCTTTGGAAAAAAGAATGAACAGGCTGAGGGGGAACATAACAGTTTCCTCAGTCAGGAAACATCATCATGATGTATATTGTTGAAATAAGCTATGTAAATATCTATTTTGACTATGTAAATATCTATTTTAACTTGCATGTTTGTAACAAAAGTACCTTTGAACTGCTGTATTGTGTGATCTATATTAAATGGTCTTTAAACTTCTTTCTTTGTGATCTGCAGATCCATTAACTGAGGTTGTTGTTATACACAGTCAGGGTTTAAGTCCTGTGATTCTGATGGTTCGGTTTCTCTTTAGAGAGTATCAGAAAAGAACAGAACAATTGCTGGTGTCTGGTATTTCATGCAAGATAAATGCCTAAGATTGTGTGTACTCCCATAAATGGCAAACAAGTGGGGTATTAAAGCAACACACTAGCTTGTCCTCTGCTCAAACTGCTGTAGTATTGCAACCACCAACTGATTGGTAATATCATATACACTCTGTACCACTATTTATGGTCCTTGTGTAGAATCATTAAAACAATCTTTTACTCACAAGAAAACTTTAGGAAAAAAATCCACCCTTCTCCATTTCACTGTGGCAGAATCAGTATGAATTTAGACTATGCTTGAATTTAGACTATGCTCAAAGACCCTACTACAGTTTTTCCTCAAAATATTTATTAAAAGAGATAGCTTAATTTTTCTTCACATCTTCTTTTAATGTCACCCTGAGCAATTGATTTCCAGTTTTTTTCTTTCAATTTTCAATGGAAATGGTCCTCTGCTCCAGTTCCTTTAGAAACATTCCATTTGGGAGACTTGAAAGTTTGTTGAAACACGGCCTTTTCCTACTAAGTGTTAATACTGCTAAACTTCTGTTCTCCAATTAAAACGTGTTTGAAGATAATAAAGCAAATAAGTTATTTAGCTAAATGATAGATTTTAATGCCTGCAAAGATTTAATTCTTCCTTGCTGACTGTCCTAGCAATAGATTATACTGTCTATTGAGCCAGACAAAATAATCATATAAAATTCAATTTCTGTTTTTAATTGGGTCAGAAAAATATTTAGGGAAGAAATGATGGTAGAAAGAGAATACACTATAAAGAAACTTGGTGGAAGAAACATCCTGTTGCCAGCCACCCTAGAATAAGGGATAACGTCCTCTGAGTGTTCCCAAAATGGGTGGAGGGGGTGTCTCAATTAAGCTTGTACCTATTGGTAAAAGATCAACTAAGCAGGGACTGGGAAAAAGAAATCAACACCCACACACTGTCCAGGAACACTTTTTTACTTCCTAGTTACCACGAAGAAGCAGTAAAAGCAGAATGATGTAGTTCACCAGGCAGTACACCTGTTTCTCAGACAAGGAGGAAAGTGCATCTGAGGGGTGCTGATTTGCAGCTTCCCTTGGCAGCACACTGCAGGGCTGATACTGCCATGCACTCATTACAGAAGGATGGGTGGAAGTCCCTGTATCACTGTGCAGCTAAAAAGAATGAAGAACTTCCACAGGCTACAATATACTTTCTGTCTGCTGCTCTCAGCAGCATGCAGTGTTTTGAATGCCAAGAGAGAAAAGAGAAGAGATGTCTCCACAGACGATGCGGTTGGGTTCCTTATGACCAGTGAAGAAAAACGGTTACTATCATAAGCCTGGTGGTTCACACTAAGTCCTGAATTCAGAGGCTTTCATTCAAATATTAGAAGAATGTCCCTGTGCGGTTGCACAATGACTGATGTTTTGTGTGCTTTAGCTTTGAACGTTGAATTATCTACAAATAAATATTTATCTAAGAAATTTCAATGGAGAAAAGCTTTCCTTTAAAATAAATACCTTTTCAGCCAAAGAGCTGTCTGGATATTCCAGTTATCAAGAAACATCTTGAAACTTGTGGAAAGCTGTAAAGTAAAAACAAACTAATTATTTCCCTAATTGTAAAGTGTTAGAAAATAGTTCAAAACTTTGACATACAAGCTGTACAACACATCCCCACCCCCTCACCCCCCCCCCCATCTTTGTGAGGATTTGAACAACGTACTTGCTCAGCTACTTATAACCACAAAATAATTTGTAAGTCAACTGACAAGTAGAACATATTCAAACCACTCTGTTTTCCATTCTTTCCTAAGGGTGTGAACACATCAATTTTGACTTAGAGCATATTCTCTATCTTGAGGAACAAAACGCGTAGGGAAAAGTTACTGTAACTACAAGCACCTACCTACACAGGCATGTATTTTATTGGAAAGAGCCAGAAACCAACCTCTATCTGCTGGATTCTCAGGTTTGATATTAGATCCCAGCGTGTAACTCCATTTTTATCATAGCCTCTAAAACCAAACCCTGCTGCATTATTAATTGCATCTGCTGCAATGAAACAAAAAGAAACAAATTCATTATAAACAGCTTGTATCACAAACTATGCATCGCACAAAGGGAAGTTTGTTCAAAATATTTATCAGGTTTTAAAGGTTACATATTTATTTATTTTTAAAATACTGAGGATCACTGTATTAGACACTTGAACAAAGACAAAATAATCCAGACAATGCACTGGCTTTTAATACAAAAACTTGTACAAAAACAGAGGAGAGAAAGGTAGCACACAGTAGAGAGGTCCCCTCTTCCTCCCACCATCCCCTAAGACTTGCTTAAGCAATCTGACAGGAAAGCAAAGTCAAAGCGATGCATCAAGATTATTAAAGAAACAGTGGCTGGCTGTAATGCTTTGAGGTAGCAGCCTAACACTCGGAAGCCTTCATTATACAGTACCAGTGACGTTTAAAGCACAAAGATAAAATCGCATGATTCACTTTGAGCAGGTGCAGCTACAGCACCCCACACAGAGCAGCCCAAACCTAACAGAGCAGAACTAATTTTACCAAGTGATGCTGTTTATCATATTCCCACCAATTGCACAGGGACACTCGTACAATGCCTCTGAATGCCAGAGAGTTCAAAGCAAACAGTCTTTCTCCAGAGGAGAATAGGCTGCTACCATCATCTGGACCATGCAGGAAAACATGGGGGATCTTGGTCTGAATGCTGCCTCTCGCTTTTACCTCTGCCCCAGCTTGGTGAGCTCAGACACTAACACTTCCTCAGAGGCATTTCCCCAATTAGGATGGACACTTAGAAGGAAATGAGATTCTGCCCCCAACCCCAGGCAAACATTGCCTCTGTTGAGCCAGGCACTTAGCTGCATGCACCCAACATGGACACACATCCATGAGGCATGAACCCAACTGCGTATCTGTTTATGTGGATCAAGAAGTGACCATGGGTCACTATCCAGAAGAGTGCCAGCTCCTCTCCCAGCTCAGAGGAGTACTCAGGAATTGGAAGCAAGAGAGGCAAAAGGCTCTTCACAGGCAGCACAGATCTGTCTAGTTCTCGGGCTCTAGTTCCAGGCCATGAGCCCTCTTTTCATCTCAAGCACTGTAATTACAGTGACACCTCCCAAAATGCAGCTAATCAAGGCAAGAGAAATTGCTCAGTTTGCATTACCACATTAAAATAATTTGTTCTATTCAATAGTGACATTTAAGAGAAATTGGTGTCTTCTGCGTTTTCCCTTTCACAATTTTCTCAAGGTATTAATCCAGTGTATTTAGAAAGTAAGAAACAATTGACTCAAATAGCTCCTTTCCTGAAGTTTGGTTTCTCCAGCTATTTACCAGTCTGGAAGTAGGCTTTGTAATGTTTGATGTAATATAGGGTAATCTATAATATTTTTATTTCCTCATCAAAAGCAATTTTTTAAACCATCTTTGAAAGCAACAAAATTTACTGCTATACATCTGGTGTCCCTGATGTTGACTTTAAACGTTAGACAATGGTTTTATGCTCAATTAGAAACAACTGGAGACATTTTGCTAGCTAGACTATGGCTAGAGCGAGTACTCATTTTAGTAAGTATTCATTCTCAGTAATTAATTTAATTTTTTTAAGTGCAAAGAATGTACATCTCAAAACCCCAACATCCACTAAAACTGTTAAGGCCCCTTCACATTCTACTCATACCATTAGAAGGTCAGATGAGGTAAAGTGGAAGGAAAAAGTAAAAAAAGCTATTTAGCCAACTAAAAGTACAGAATTCATATAGTTTATTTTCTTCAGTATTTTAGCAACGTAATGTGAGCTCTATGCTGCTAACACCTGAAGTATTACAGAGGGGAAAAAAACAATGAGATTAATTTTTCAGATGACTCCTACTCTTTACTGATGATGATACTGGTGCATAAGAACACAATATTCAAAATTATTTCATTCCACAACAAGCCCCAGAATTACTATATCCAGACAAGCTGAAAGCACCTCATTCATTGACCAGGAATGAAACCAGCAGCTGTAAATGAGTCATGCTGCTCTGCCACACTAAAGCTTTCTTTATCACATTGTTTCCCACAGATTCTTTCTCTAAAGAATTATGAAACAAATACGTAAAACTGGAAAGGAGGAGGAAGCTGATGAAATCTGTTTTGTGAGCTGCTTCCAAGATGTCAGCTTACATAGATACAGCATTTTGCTGTTGTATGTGTTGGGTTTTTTTTCAAATAACATGAAATGAAAAGCAAAACATTCTTTAAGCTGTATCTACACAGTGTCTTAAATCAAAAACTCTGGGTGTTATCCTGTCAGTCAGTCAGAACTTTTAGTAAGCAAAAACTAAAATTAAACACACATCAAATCTGAAAATGCTACCATGAATGACCTCTACTATTAAAAACACTATAATATATCTGAATTTCAATATATTCATTTTTCCTTCATGCTTGAATGCTGCCAAGTAAATTACTGATAACAACCCCAGGAAGAGGCTTAGAATGAATTTTCAGATGTGTCAAAAATCAAGGTATTAAAAAAAATTTAAATCAGGGATTGTCCATCAGACTAGTTTTACTATAATTTTAAACAAGATAGTCATTGATCATTAAAAGACTATCCTTCTCCAAAACCCCATAGGTTTCACTCAGACTTCTTCAGGAGAACATGATCTCGTTTGCAGCACTGTCGCAACACTGTGCTTAGACTGATGGTAAGTTCTGTTTCTCCAAACGACAGACACCATTCAATATACTTTGACAATGCCTCAGAATACGTCAATGCATTAATGTTTCCCTAAGCCCTCAAGAGGGCACTGTCACTTCTTAATACATGATTAACGTGCAGCATTTCAAGCAAAACTCTATATAAGCTTTTAAAAGAAATTTGCTAATATATATTTAAACACTTACCTAAAGTCCATGCAAAATAATACTTGGGCCTGGCAGCCATAAGGGACACATATAGGTAAAAAAACCTTATAGGCCATGATGCTGTAGCTCTGAAGCCATCATCAATGTTGTATTCCACAGGCAAAGTTTTTGTAATAGTCATGTGGAAGAGTAAGGACAGTCCACAAATTAAGAGTTTCTGTGCCACGGCTATCTGAAAAGTTTAAGAGGGGAAACTGTAAGCTTCATTTTTTGTTAACCTTCTAGAAACAAAGGCAAATTACAGTCTTCCTTCCCTAAACAGATGTGTGTATATGTAAGCCAATCTTCCAGTAATATCTCCTACCAATATCAAAACACACAGTAACATTTTATAGAGGCTCACAGAATATTGTTACCTTGATGAAGTCGTGAGCACCGTTTTTCCCAGGAAACACAGCAAATCCCTTTTGAGTACAGTGAGCCTCTAAATGCCCTTTCAGTAACGGCCAGACCTTTTGCAACTCCAGTTTTTTCCCCTTATTTCATTGTCAAATTACCAAAGCAAGTAAATTATTAAGACATAACACAAAGCATATGATCTAGAACAAGATGAGTACAGTTATTGCAGAATTCAACAACAATGGCAAAGTTTTGGTTCATTTTCAGTAATCCTTGGCATAATTCAAGTGTTCAGTGGCTGCTCAATTCCATGTATCAATCACTTGTGTGAGATTATGAAAATATCTGAACTCTAAACCAAGTAAAATATTGAAGTAATGTGAGAATTTACAGCCAAAAGACCTCAGTTCTATATAGACCTGTTTTCTCAATAAGAGCGATAAAACTATAAAGGTGTCAAATAATGTGCTCACAGATGTGTAAAAATACATTGTTCAGGTAGGATTTGAACTCAGATTTCCCCAAAATTCAGTTTTGCTATAACTGCCATAATAATGGTTACATAACTTTATGAAAATATTGCTAAGGTTCTGTTATAAAACACAGAGAGCAATCCTGCCTGAGATTGACTGCTGTAAGTCACTGGTCTGATCCACCTCCTAAGCGCAGATACCACGTTCTGCGCAAGTTCCTAAAGTACCACACCAACCAAGCACCTACAACAGAGAAGTCTGAGAGCTACTTCATTTAAATGTCATTTTCAAGATCTGATCATATGTAAACTTGATATTTAAATAAACATTCCAATTTAAATTTAAACATTACAATTTGACCAACATCCAACTTGGCAAGAAACCAGTCAATCAATCTAGCTGTTTTTCTTTGAAGCACCAGAACAAAGAGAGAACCAGAATCCGTTTTCTGTCCATCCTGATTCCAGCATACCTGCCCAGACTTTTAAAGATGATGTCCTGCTTCACTCAGAGTGCAGATACACAGATCTAGTTGTAAAATAAAAAACAATTTTGTTCCATGATAGAGAACAGAGCATTAAGTGCCCAACTGAAAGTACACACTATCACAGATTCACCCTGTCACACTGGTGTAAGAGTGGTACAACTCGGTCAAAACTTAGACTTGGAAAAGCTGAAAAAAGGTGAGGGTAACTTTGGATATTATGTGTATCTCATGAGGCTCATCTCAGAAGACATATTTTCAGATGAGAGAACCCAGATGGATAATTCAGGGGGCAGTGACCTATTAAGAACTAAAGCTGGTGTTACGTGTTTTTACTTGCTTTCTAATAATCTTCATTTTATTATTTTACTGTATATCAGGACTTCAAAGCAAAGGGCATTAACTTTCTGAAAGTGTTATTTTGTTTTTCTGGTATCTACCAAAGCCAGAGCAGAGGTAAAGAAAGTTCAGTTAGCTTAACTTCTTCAGGAAGTTTAATAGAAATTAAAGTTCAGAAAATCTATTAACAAATCCTTAATTTTGGCATGCAAACGTTGGATATTTGTAAATACTCATAGCCCCAAAGTTTTGAAGACAGTTGCAAGGTTTTAGCATCAAAGACATAATTAAAAATCATGTTCAATGTAGCACAAGAAATAGCATTTATAGGCTGGTAACATTAAGATGCAACTTAAAATATAAGCATAAGCATACAGAATAGGTGTTTTCCAACTGAAGATCTCTACAAAGTCTCAAAATAACATGCAATGTTTTGACAACTTACAAGTGATGTTACCTCTGTTGAAAGGCCAAGTTTCTGCCACTGTCACTAGTTACCAGAGTTTGGGGTTTTTTTCTACATACTATCATTAATCTGCCTGTCCAACCCAAAATACACTTAGAGTCTCTTTGAAGGATTTTAACTCATTTGTGGAGGTGAAAGCCCTTCTTTTAGGGAAAACAACAGTTTTCAAAAAAACCTATCTTATGAAAAAATGACAACTCATATGGGGCTGTGCCATAAGTCCTACTTCTCAAAACTACTGCAGTTTTCAATTGGTAGTTGTAGAACACAACTGTAGGAGGAATGTGTTTTTATTTAAGTATTTAAGTGATGTATTCCTCCAATTTTTTAGCAGCAACATTAAAGTTCAGAGACAAGCAGAACTATATCCAGAAATAGCATTACTACTTTTTTTTTTTTTTTAAATTATACTCTTTCACTCAGTAATTATAAATCCCAGAACCCAAATCAAGCATGGTGATACCACGTACAGAGATTAGCACCTGGTATATTAGCATCCTTAGCAAGCAGTGATGGAGATAAATCTCCTGCCTCTACAAGGCCTGGGAGCTGTAGTTTCAGGATTGGTTTAAGCAGTTTCTGAAGGACGACACGATACAGGCTGCAATGCAAAGATACAGCCCTGCCCCATCTCCTCACCTTGGCTCTAAGCACCTGCTCTTTTCCTTCTAGTGTGTCAGATTAGAGAAGCAAACCAGGTGAAACTTCAACCTTTGGGGGGGTTTTGCTTTTTATTTTTTTTTAAATGACAGCTTAGTTTTAGTCTGGGTCAAACCATCTGAATCAGACCACAGGGCAGTGCATGCGTTTATTCTTCAGTTGGCATAAATACATAGCTTGATTTCCTATAGAAATGCACTTGATAAAGCATTAATTCCCTTCCTAGTGCTTAACTAACTAGGTTATCTTTGCCAAGGCATAAACTGGTAATCACCGGATGGCACATTGACAGGAGGGTTGATCAGTTTTTACAAGGACAATGTAACGATTGTAAAAGTTTGAAATTCAATTTCATTCACTTTTTCAAGTTTTCAATGTATCAAAATAACTAGTCTGTTGCAGAACGAAAAGGCTGTAAGCTGTAGGACACCTTTGACCTCATATGATACAGAATATACAATTCATTTTACACCCAAAAGAAAGGCCTGGCTCATTTGGTTTTGATGAGGGAAACCTGGGCATATCTGTATAATATCAGCAAATGTGATCAACACTGGGAAGCAAAAAAATGTACTCAAGCTGAAAGACAGTGCAAGGGCAAAGCCAAAACATGCATAAATTAGATAGGAACGTAATTAGGCTGAAAGTGAGATACCTAATCAGAGACAGGAGTTCAGGAACAGCTTACTAATTGAAGCAACAAAGGTAAAACACTCACTGAGCTCAGGAATTTGATATGTATACTATTGCATAATATATAAAACTATATAAAAAAGAAAAAAGTATTTTTAAAATTATTTAAGTGAACTTGTTCTTGGTTGACAGAGAATCAGTAAGGAACTCAATATAATACTGAACTATATAAAAGCATATTGTTTTGGGAAGGTTAGCACCTCAGTTAAAAATTACAGGTAATTAAGCAAGGACTTTCTAAGTTGTAGGAAGAGCCTGCATAATAAGCAAGAAAGCAGGTATCTGCTGACAGGAATCTTGTCATTTAAGGGTAGCCATAATAAAAAGAAACTTACAAAGACAGATATTAATTTCTGAGAGTTGACACCACTTTGAGCACCAACAATTGATAGCTTGCAAAAAGGCACAATAGGAGTAGGAGAGACATAAGAAATAAGTTTTAATATGTTGACTTGATTCATTTAACATGCAATGAACACAGCAAAAAAATATTAAACTAAGTTAATATCATGCAGTCAACACAGAATAGAGGAGGAGGCTGGCATGAACTACTTAGGTTATGGAATTATATTTAACAAGAAATGAAACTTACTGTAATTCAGCTGAAAGATTTTTTTTTTCATTTACTACATTAACATTTGCTGATCCCCATTAATTTTCATTTTTTAATTACCTAACAATTTATTCTTCTAGCAATAACAACATGAGAATTAAGGAATAAATCTGAAGTATTAGTATGACATTAATGGTATTTAAGCGTTCTTCTAGAACAACACAATGAATATTTTAACTGATGCAGCAAATGCAGTAAAATTGCATCACTCATATTTCTCCAAAAGCACACACGACTTGCTGGTAGCCAGATTTCTCTAACACCCGCTGGGACATGAAGTATCAACAGCATAGACAGTTTTCTCTTTATTTTTATGTCAAAGGCTAATGCAGCATAAATTGCAAAAAGTTTCAAGCATCTGAAGAGCAATTTGCTTTAAGGAAAACTGCTTACCTGGAAGAAGAATCCATCATAGGTTTACATTTATTTCTATTGACTTTGCTCAGATTGCCAGCAAGATTACATGGTAAAAAGCTAGTAAGTTCTACAGGGCAATGGGCAGGTGCATGTCCAGCATTGCTGATACTGGCAGATTTGCTTAGTTCCATTTACTTGCAATAATGTTTTTTTTTCAGAAATGGGATTTTAGTACATAAGATGTAGCACCTTTACTGAGCCAAAACAGTGTTTAAAACCAAAAGAATCTGCAACTTTGCCAATGCAAGACATTGACACAGACTCTGAGGTGCTAATCTCCGCAACAAACTCCCTGTCTTTTCCTAACTACTTGCCCAACACACATTTCCATGCCCTTAGGGGTCCCTCAACACGTGAAGCAGTTTGAAGTGTTACCATCCTTCAGTCACTCGTTTACATGCCTGCAATGCAAGTTACTACAGCTACTGACAGGTGCAAGAGCCTTCCTCCACATTCAAAGGATGGATGTGGCTGGAGATGACTCAACCAATTGAGCAGTGCTCCCCGTTAGCCCAGCTGTGGGAATGGTAGCCCCTAGGTGGTAGGACCAGACAAGCAGCTACCATGGGAATGCCTTCAGCTGCTCCAGCAGCAGTTGGGGGTCCACGAGAAAAGCAGAAAAGCAGATAATTGGTGCTGGAATTGACAAAAACTATTTAGCTGAAGTGTTCCAGTTTTTGAGTGTGGCAATTATCTTAGGCCCACACAAATTCAAAACTCTAATACACTCCTATTTCAGAGGATATGAAAAGAATGAAAAGATTATATTCAGTACCCTGAGCGTTAAACTAATTGAACTAAAAAGTAACAAGCTTCAGGAGGTTTTGATTTTAATTCAGGCCATACAGTATCTCTGTAAGGGACAGTCAGCTGGACTTTCTCCTGTAAGTATTTGGTCTCTTTTCCAATAACTGAACAAAGAGGACAAAATGTTGTATGGATTACTAGCTATAGAATTCTGGCTACTTCGATGTTTACTACAACTTCAGATCAAAATATTAAGCTTTCATACCTCTCTACATTAATGTAAGTAGGAAGAATGAAACTATTTCTATGAGTGGTTTTCAGCTTGTTACATATGAATGTTTTCTACTTGCTGCAAGCAGACATTGAACACCAGCGGAATTTGAGAACGTTGATGAAATCTTGCTAGAACTTTGAAGCCTCAAGTGACAAAGCATGCACTTCACCCTTCCCAGGACTTTTTGTGTGCAGAGTATATGCTTTGAAGGAAACATGCATGAACCGTTCCATCTAAAGACAGCTTTTTACCATGTAAGCTTGTTAGGAAGCTCCAATTCTATTTGCTTTTGGTCCATAAGATCCAGACTGGAAACCATGGAGAAAACCTGCCTTAAAAAAATAAGTATTTAACTTTTTACACAGAGATCTATACTGTTGATGAATGAACTCCAGATACAGCTCAGAAGTTATGCCTGTAAATGAACAGTGCAAACCGAGCTTGTCATGCAATGACTACGTAAGCATCAGCACTGCAAGAGTCACACGTCTTACATTTGGAGAGGGATCCGTTTGTTCATATTTTGTGTCTTCTTTCCCATTTGCTTCAGACTGTTGCAGTTGGTATGATCTGCCTTCAATGAAAGTAATATAGTCTTTGTAAGAGCATAACGGGCCTGCCAGGATACCCATGAAATTACAGTTGTAACTTAAATACTCCAGTAGACTTGGCATGCGTCTGTAATTCAAAGACAAGCAACTCGTGAGATGGAATGTGTAGTTCTACACAATGTCCACAGTAGGAAAAGTCATACTCCATGTTATTGCTTACTCTAACCACAGTAAAAAACACATGTAGAAGAGTAGTTTGTGTGTCTTTTGTAATCACAACTTAAAACATTATATACATAGTATCTCTTTCCAATCCATAATGAGTCTTTTCAGACAGATCTGGTGACTTTCTCCTTGCCCAGTAGACGTTGCTGACTGAAGCTGAGCCTGGGGCAGGAGGAGGAAGGTTGTTTCCCTAAGTGCTTGTTCAACTTTACGGTTCTTCCCCCCCTCCAATAACTGACTCAATAAAACAAAGTTTTGTATCAAATTACAAGAATTCATATTAAAGAAAATGTGACAAGTTTGTTTTGCCCAGGACAACATACTATTTTTAAGTTTTCTGAATGACAAAAGAAAAGGTAAGTTAAGTACTAGAAAACAGAATTAAACAAGAGTGTTCCTTCACCTACTTTGTATGTGTACTAAATGTTAATTACTCTCCTGTCTGATATGGCACTAAT
The DNA here is from genome assembly GCA_022605575.1 of Laterallus jamaicensis coturniculus. Lineage (NCBI taxonomy): Eukaryota > Metazoa > Chordata > Aves > Gruiformes > Rallidae > Laterallus > Laterallus jamaicensis. The sequence continues at coordinate 97,276,143 of JAKCOX010000001.1, forward strand.
TTGCCAAGACTGCACAGAACTTCACATTTTATCTTAAATAAGTATAAAACCTACTTCTAGCAATATTTTCCAGGAGAACAGATGTATGAATGTCCTGGGTTTGGCCCCCGACAATGAATTAAACTACAAATATAAAAAGCATGGATCTGGTTTACATGAATTTGTAAACTCTGTCTTGAACGTGAACTGTAGCAATTCCAGAGAACCCACAAAACACCAGCTTCTTCCCACCCCCAAAGCTAGACCCTCAGAGATATCTGAAAGCCTACCTTACAGCCAAACACCTCTGTGATGGAGTCAAATCTTCATTTTTCCGAAACATTCCTAGGAAAGAGGACAGGAAAAAGGAAAAATAAAGAAAAGCTAACCCCCCCCAACATTAGTTACATGGGGTTTTTTTCACTTAGTAGAGCCTCATGCTGAATGTAATTTCTTAAGTCCTCAAGTAATTTTGGAGATATTATGTCACAAAATATTTTTGCTGGAGTTTGATCAAACCATTCTTAATGTTGACAGAATTACAAACTTTTGTATCCTCAGTTACATCCAACAGTGCCTAAGCATGAAATCATGTGGATTTCAGGAAAGCATTAAGAAGGCTTGCAGTAAGTGCTGAAAAATACAACTCCCCTGCTTTGGTGAAGATTTCAAACCCTTTCTTCCCAGTCCTGGAAATTGGACAACCCCCAAACCCTTTTCACCCTGCAGCAACCCAGGGACACTACACTAGTCATTACACTTCTGATGCACAGTATAAACACAGTCCAAAGCAGATTGGAACACTTCAAAACTTAAGGCAGACCTCAAGAGCACCACATATGCTGCAAGGAAAGACTGTAAACAAGGTGCAGGCAAGCAGGCACAACGGCAAAGGGTGCTCGAGTCTTCTTCGGGATCAAGCTCTAATCCCTGCTAGCAGAAGGGGGCAGGCCAGGTTTAAGTTCAGCGGCAAGACTGAATTTACCTTCTTTGCAATACCTGGTGCTTTCTGAAGTGCTGGTGGCCTAGCCTTGAAATACAGGCTTCAAAAGCTGTGTTCCCATAAAAGAGAAAAGCAAAAACTATCACCTTCAGGACTTTCACTATTATAAAATACACTAATTCAGAGGCACAGAAGCAGCAGAACTCCTTTCTTCAGGCAGCCTGGGTTTACACAGCCTGCACAGCTTGCCAAAATGACTGCTTTAGCTCCTCTCCCAGCCTCTCCATCGGTTCAGAGATTAGCACCTGCATCCCTTCCCTCCTAGCAACATTTGCAAGTTTTCTTTGCCATTGCAAGCACTAAAAGAACCCCACAGCTTCCCAAAGGAAAGGAAGTTTACAGACTCTCCTCACTTTAATTATCTTCTTTGCTAGCAGTGCCAAAACCCAAGAGCCAATTTCTAATCAAGTCAGATGAAAGGTGACAGAGATAAGAAATTCCCATATTCTTTGGGTAAACATGTACTTCTGTAGAAGATCCTCTTCCACTCACAGAGCTGCCTTCAATCCCACACTTTCTTGATTTCCCATAAATCCAGAGGGGAGCATTTATATTTGCTCCAAGCATAAGGAAAGTTTCAACTGGAGCCAATTTTTTTTCTTTTCTAAATATCAAAATCAGCCAGGCTTCAGACTGACAAGGGAAGTCAAACCTTGTTTAATTCTATGACTCATGGAAATACATGTTATCTGAAGAGAAGATAACTCTCCTGTCTTCATGTGACTCCAGGAACTATGACGCACGTACGACTTCAAAATTACACTTTTAGTCTCCAACAAAGCTGAGAACACAGAGGGGTTTGCAACTTGCCATCTCCTCTCTTCCAATACAAACTGGAAAAATAGCTTCCTCAATCTTGATCCTTCACAGTGGAAAGTCACCCTCGCTCATACCCACTCAAGGCAAGAAACTGGAGGATTAAAGCATCACCCCTAAATATGCAGGCACTTTCTCTTCTTCCTCATCACCACATTTCTGCATCTTCTCCTTGGTGCTACAAGCAAAGATTTCCACACTGAAAACTGTACTGAATAAAAAGCGTGGGAGCAGCATTTTGAAAGGCCCTTTTCTCAGGTAGTGGAATCCTTGAATTTAACACAAACTTAAGCAGAAATTTAACAGGGACACTCCTATAGATAGACACAATCACACGACATGACTAGTATAGACAAATAGCCCACACAGAGCCTTCAGCCTCTCACTGCACATACAGTGCAAACTGACTGGAGCAGGAGCCTCCCCCCCACTACATTCCATCTGAGTGCTTTGCCCTTAAGTCAGGGGGAGGAAGCAGTCACCAAGTGTGTCCAGTCACACAAAGCCAGACTAACTGCTAAATAAAGGTAACTAGTCAAATGAAAGATTTCACATCATTTATATGGTATGAAAAAGGGCAGGGGGAAAACCTGTCAAACCTGAAAGAGAAGAATCTAACCACTGAAACATGACCTATGCTTCTGGAGGCCTGAAGAGTAAAGAATTGGCATATTTTAAATGGGTTCAAGTTATACCCACACACACATGTATGGGAAGTCACTAAGGACTAAATAACCTGGTGGGCAATACACTTACTGTCTCAAACACACCACATACAAGTAATCCTCCATTAAATTTTCATGTCCCTATCTCTCTAAGACTTCCCTCCAACCAGTAGCTTCTTCAAGATCAGTTCAGCAGCTTTCCCTGTATTTTTTTCTAAAAAGTCTTCCCAGTGCCTTGAAGGCCTATTTACCATCTTTGCATAGCATGCAGAAAACCATTGATCTCTGCCAGTGTCACACCTTTGAAAGCTTTTGGAAAGCTACTATTAGCATTTTTTAATTCATAGAAAATACATATGGAAAAGTGCTCTTTCACTGATGCTTATCTAACATGAGATTAATATATACACTCAATATTTCCCAGGCAGTATATCTGCCCATGGGAACAGAGGCCTCAAATCACAACTGTTCCATCTCCAAGGTGTTGTAGATAGGAAGAAAACCCCCTTTAGCAGCATGCCATTGCTAGGGAACTCATGAAGTTTTGTAACCTTTGTCTGGGGCTTATGGTAAGTGTTTTCTCCCGTCCTAAAGCAGAAGACTACTGCAATGGCCGCAGCTTTTGGTTTCTACCAAATCACACAGTGGGGATTAAAGAAAACGGGTTTTATTGAACATCTGTTACAGAGGTAAAATCATTTAGTCACTCAGCAAGTATAACTCAGTTTCATTATCTGTAAAGTAGGAAATACCCCTATGTTCCTTCCTTTTGTAAATCAGTAGTAACAAAATTTGGTGGTTTAGATCAGGGGGAAGTTGCATCTTTTCATTCACCCTCAGGAGATCACATCCTAATCACAACAAAATCAACATCTTTAGGTACACAACAGTATCTTGCCATATAGACTTTACTAAAGCATATTACCACTCCTACCATGCTCTTACTACAGTAGTACAATGGTTTACAATCATACCATAGTACTACCCAAGTTCTGCAGTTAACCTCCTTCAATATATCCACCTCTGTATTTGCATGAAATCTGGCCAATCAGTAACTCCTTAGTAATGCTTAGTCATCAGATTATTTTACATAATACTACTTAAACACAGAGATCATATTGCTTTGTTGTAATTAGAGGAAACTTTTATTTGAGAGTCTGAAATGGATCACCAGCTGAGCCCAAATGCATGTTATTATTAAAATACTTTAAGACTTGAAGAGAGACAGACAACGACACTTTCAGTTGTTAGTTTTTGCTAGTTACTAGCACATTGGCAGAAACAAAAGCAGACAGACACAGATGCCAGCTGAGTAAAACTGTAAAGAAACTATAAAAAGCAAGAAAAATCAGAAGCCTGGATATCCAGAGAGCTGCGCAAGTAAACAAAGAACAACACTCAAAGACACAGGAGGGGAGAAATACAATATGATTCCTTTAAACACTGGTGACATGTGTAATCAAAGTGATTTGGTAACTGATACTCAAACAACAATGACCACTCTGTCACTAACAAGAGGAAGCACTTAAAAAAATAATACTGAAGATACAGTGTGAGAGAGCATTAAAAGAAACTCCTAGACATAAGAGGAAAGTATTAAGGTACTACAAAAAAGAAAACTAAGTACACACCCACACACCACCACACCATGGCAGTTTCACTCACATAATTAACAGACAAATTAGAATACAACATTCTTGATTAAACAGCTGCAACTTTTTTTACTGTAATACCAGCATTTGTAAAGTAGAACAGGTCATGATGACCTATTCAAAACCCTTACAGGGTTCTATATACCTAAACACACACTTCTCTGTCTCAAGAGTTGTTCAGTTTTCTCTTGCTTATACTTCTACAGCAGCAACCATCCAAACAGACTTTCAAAAAGAAGTAACAACAGCCATAAGAGACCTATTTGAAATCAGAAAAGCACATTGATACTCTGCACTGCTCATCTCGAGTACTGTGTGCAGTTTTGGGCACCACAGCACAAGAGGGACACAAAATTACTGGAGAGTGTCCAGAGAAGAGCAAGAAGGATGGTGAAGGGTCTGGAGGGGAAGTCTCTTGATTTGTTCAGCCTGGAGAAAAGAAGGCTGAGGGGAGACCTCATCATGGTCTGTGGCTTCCTGATGAGGGGGAGCAAAGGGGCAGGCATCGATCTCTCTTTGGTGACCAGTGACAGAACCCAAAGGAACAGGGGAGGTGACAGGGGAGGTTTGGGGTGGATATTAGGAAGAGGCTCTTTACTGAGAGAGGGGTCAGGCACTGGAACAGGCTCCCCAGCGAAGTGGTCACAGCACTGAGCTTGACTGAGTTCAAGAAGCATCTAGATGATGCCCTCAGTCCCATGCTCTGACTTGGCTGGGCCTGTGTGGAGTCTTTCTTCACACATTGGGAGAATCCACAATTCAGCCTGGTGACCCTGTTCTGTTTTTGTAGGTGTTATAAATGACTTGGTCCCAAACATTACTCCATATCAACATGAATCAGATGGACATATATCACATAGGTATTTATTTACAGTAAGTGAGACATCACACCTAATGTAAGGAAATACACAATCTGTTCAATGAACATCCAGTGTACAGGAGATGTAATACACCCACATTTCCACCCTGTATGCCAGAGCAGGCCAATATTAAAGCTGCCTGCAAGCCTTAGAAAGTAAAAGGCAAAGAATCCAGCTAATTGAAAACAGTGAAGAAATGTTTGTATTAACTAAATCAAACATTCTTCAATACTGCTGACACTATTATATTGTTCAAGAGCAACTAACAAAACCATTACATAATAGCAGGTACTGCAGTTCAGCCATCTGTACTGCAGTACTGCTCATCTACTTAGCTGCAAACCAACAAGAAATTTACTTTGTAATTAAAAAAAGTACTGTCTAAAAAATATCCCAAGCATATGGTGTAGTATCACAACCTGATGAGGCAGGTAGCAATAGATAATTAAGACCACAGCAACTAATACCTTATGTGTGCATAGTTTTCCCCATCAACTTTGTTTCTTTTTCCTCATTTCCTTCCCATTTTCCCTGTGTCTCATTGGTCTTAAAATTTCTCTCTTCTCAAGGGACATACTGGACAGAGACTCTACTTACATTATTTTGCAGGGGGAATAGGCTCTAATAGCCTATTTGGAAATGTTACAACTTCGTAATAGCACAATAGCAATATGAGGAAAAAACAGCATAAAATAATCCAGCTCTTGTACTAATAGCCTGCTGGAGGAGCAAAGTAAATGAGACCTGACATACTGGTGAAAGACTAGCCTTTAACTGTATTTCCCAACTATATCACTCAAACAAAGAGACAGAGGGGGGGGGAAATACCCTTTGAGTTGCGTATTCGTTGTGCTCTTTATCTCCTTTGAGCTCTCTCAGTAAATGCAGTGCCTTTCCAGATCAGCTTCAGTGTCGATTGCTTTCGGAAATTAAGTGCACCAGAGACACAGGAGGAAATAACAATGAGAAGAAAAAAACCCAAGCAGCGTTCCAGGAAAAGCACATTTAAAAATTAGCAACTACAGAGTTGATACTTAAGGTATGAGGGATGGGAGAAGGGTACACACACAGGAACAAAGAGGGTGTTTTTGTGGATAGAAAGGACATGAGAAGCCCTTGGGAACCAAGCAGCAGCTGCCAGAAGAGTGTTATGGTTCTAATTTCTTACCTCTATCTAGTCACACACATTTATGGACAAGTGCAACATAGCACTATGAAGAAATAAATTGGAAGAACTACATTTCATGTTTAGAAGGTGGATTTAAAGAGTTACTTTGCTTTCCCTTTGAAGTTTTATATATTATTTAGTTTAAATCAGGGAAGAGAAGTAACCACAAGGTTGGAAGAAGCTGTGAGGACATTTTTCCTTTTAAACATTGAGTATCAGGTCTAACGTTCCCTGGTATTGCTGGCTGAATCTACTGGCAATTTAAAAATATATACATTGTGAGCTCCAGAACTTGCATCCAGAATGGATTCTGAATATAAAGGATGAATCTTTAAGTTCATTAAGCACTAGAATTAAAACCAAGATGCCAAAGTGCATAAAGATTAGTGAGATTAGATAGGGTCCTTCCTGTCAAGTTCCCTGAGCTAGTACAGAACAACAGTAAAATGAGTGAGGCTCTGTGGGGATGGGCAAGTTATAAGTAAAAGAGAAGCAGTGGCAGAATCTCTCTTCCTCTCTCCTGTTTAACTTTTAGTACCTTATAACTATCATTGCAAAGGCTTTTCCATGTCTCAGCATCTCTTAGCTAGAATTTTTTTGTGCAAGTACAATCCTATGTTTTATAGCCTTCCTACGCTGCAGCTGCAGACAAGCCCCCTGCTTCCAGAGCAACTGCAATGTACCTTTCCTTCTCTAAAATCTACTCAACTAAATTTTATGAAAAAGGTATTCCAGAATATAGGATCTGAAGTACAGAAAATTCCTTATCTCACTTCACTCTGCCATTAGCCTAAAGCATTGCATAAACATATCTAATTCTTGTCATAAAGAATTCACATGGACCTATAAGCAGCCTCCAAGTCATGTAAAAGTATTTCTGCTTTTTTAACATAGATGTGTGTTGCCAAAGATAACCAGCAAGAAATACAAAGCAAATCTTAACATACTGACCACTTATTTTTATAGTGCTCATTTAAGCAGCAAGAAATTAAGGAAAGAACTATCAAGAAATTAAGTTCAAAATATGAACCAGAGTACAACAAAGGCATACTCCAAAATTACTTATGTGCAAATTTGTGTTCTGAAAAGTCACTGTTATACAGAGAGCTTAAATTCATCCTATGCAACCTGCACCGAACTTGCTGCTTAAAAAAAGCCCTACAATAAGTGTACTGGGTTGTAACATTTATAGGCATAGTAATTTATGTATGGGATTCCATACTAGTGCATCCATGTAGCTACACAGACTCTACACAGCAGCTTCATGGTTACATCCAGTTCTCTCCAGGACTTTGAAATGTACCACTGAAACCAGCTGAACACACCAAACAGCCTGCTGAGAGAAGTTGAAGTCCAGAAGACCTGCCTTTACCACAAAGCCTAGCTACAGCTAGAGTCTCCAAGCTTACCAAGATCTTCCAACACACCAACACCTTTCTTCCAGCTGTTTATTTTCATTGGATGTATTGGTAAAAATCAAGTGAGGAAAAGAAAGTAATTGGCGATTAATACAGCCAAGCTGATGTGCCTGGAGGCTCAGAGTGCCTCTCATCACTTAGCATAAAGATCTTCAACATCATCTCCTTCCCATCAGTGTACCTCAAAGTATTTTCCAGTGGAAGCATGGACCTTTGTACAGTGAACAAAAGCCCATTGACAGCAGGCTTCTTTTCATTAGTTTCTCATGACAGACCCCTTTTAAGTTGTCTATGATTAAAAACAATTGCTTTCATACAGTTTCCCCTGTGCATCTTCTTTTCTTCGCATCTCCTGATGTCAGACTGTAAGCTACTCTTGAATTCACATTGGTCACACCAACTTTTGAAAGTCATGTTCACTCTGTGCTGCCAGCAAGGGTGATTATCCAGCTGGTGTCAGTGACTGCTGAGCTGCAAATGCATCCAGAAAGAAAGTTTTCCAATATATTATCAACTACTCCCCAAGGGCTGAAAAAGACCCTGGAGGATCTCTGATACAAGGAACAAAATTTCCAGATCAATACTGAGAACACAATGATATCTACAAGAAATTCAGACAAAAAATAACCAGGACTTATGAGGAAAATACAAACTACCTGAATTTGGTAGGGAAAAAAAAATCTAGTTTAGCTTGTGGTCGAAGAGTAGAGCTGACTGAAATGTTTGAAGATTACCAGGAACACTCACATGCTTGCCTCATACTACAGCTCCACTATTTGTGCATGATGTCACCAAGTTGAGATTAGCTCTTTCACCTAGCAAAATAATATTATCAGGAAGCATATATCTTTGATAATAGAATTATTACTTCCTTATTATACGGTGTTTCCTCTTAGGTGTGTGCTTTGTACTCTCCTTGATTACAGCTCACAAGTCTAAAACTTCTGAATGTATTTTCTCCAGAAGCTGGAAATCAACTTCTTAGACCGACTAGATAGGCCCAGTATTATTTCTTTATTTTAATTCTTAGAAAAATGTGTTTTCCTAACTTTTCATATTCATGTATGTAGTTGCCTACATTATTAAAGCAAGGCCACATATAAGAGCCAAAAATATATTCAACTCCATATATAATGTTACTAAAGGAACTTCAAAAAACCAGGTGGCTTTCATCAAAGTGTCAGGGGCTATACTCCCAATTCTTCAATTGACAGCTGTAGCTCCAAGTGATTCAAACCCACTGGCTGGGTTTACTTTATGATAATTTCAAGTGTTAAAATTAAAATTGTTCCTTTGAATTTAAAGGTAACTAACAATCTAGATACTCTACCCATAAATACCAATATTAGGATTCACTTTTGTCATAACTAGGACCCACATGATGGATAAATCTGACAGGAGAAGACACAAACATAATTAGATCATCTCCCAGTTGACACTGCTATGTTAGCCCAACAAGTGCAATCACAATAGTAAATGAAATGAAACGAAACATGCACAAAGGTTTTATAAATCCTTATACATGGCACAAATTAGGGGGAAATTAACATTTAGCATTTTAAAACAAGAGGTCCTCAACAACTGAAGTTACATGTACTCATTCTACCAAGCTGTCAGCAACAGTGATCTCTGCATCTGAAATTATTTAACACTCAGGATAACTACCCCAGCCAAAAAAAAAAAAGTGTCAGTTGTCTTAAGTCACTGGCCCCAGAAGCATCACTGGTTTCTGATAAGTAGTATCTTCTACACAACATTAAGTACTTTCAGAGTTTTTGTAGCATTTGAGCAACATTTATTAGTACTTCCATTCATGAGCATCAAAAGAATCAGTTAAGACACAAAAATATATTTTGTTCTAAAACACACACTGGACTAAAGTAACTGACTTAAAACTAACCTCCCTTAAATTTATTTTGCATGGAAAATTAAATACAGTTTAAAGAAATCTTACCATCATGAATCTCAAATGCCAAACTAGTGATCTTCTGTGTAATTATCATCATTGGACTGTTAGAAAAAAAGGAAGAAAGAATAATTTAGAAAGCAAGTTAAGGATTCCCTTTCACAGGTATCTATCAGGGAAACTTTATTCTAGTAATACAAGTTAATTACTCTCACTCAAATGGAAAGATTTCACTGCAAGTACAACATGATTAATTTTTGGAGCTCAAACAATTATAGAGTTTTAAATGCAATGAAAGTAATTTAATCCTTAGATACAGCATTTGATAGCCCACGCCTTTTATTGCTGCATTTAGGCTCTACAAACACAGCCAAAATGTTTCATATTTATTTTATACTAACACCGTTTATTTTTTTTACAGTGGAAAAGGAAAAAGGGGCAGTAAGAGCCATTATATGCATTGTAAATTACAGCAGCAGTAATCAAAGGACAATAAAAATATACTGAAGTTGAACATTACTATAATTTATTTAGATATGCAGTCTACTTCCACTGTTTCTACTAACACCTAGGCCCATGCTTAATTTTTCCATCTAGAATTATTCTTTGCTTCAAGTAAACCTATCTGACAAAACAAAACCCCAGTATAATTATGCTAGCTCCAACAGAGTTTAGTTTGTTTTGAATTTGGTACATTTGAGTGGATCTTAAACTATCCAAGAGATTCTTCCCTGGCTAAGCAACTCAGCTTTACACTGAGAAACGATACCATCTTTGTAGTACCTAAGAGTTTTTGACTGATCTAAATCCCAGCATTGCTAACCCCCAACTGGGAGGAGGGAGGAAACAGAGGAAAGCATAAAGTCTGCTACCAGAATGTAGTCTTTTCACTTTGAAAGCAGATCTCAAAAATGCATCAGGAACTGCATTTACCTAATAGTATCAGAGCTAGAAACAAAAAACTCCAAAAAGCCACAACAAAATAATCACACTGCAGGACAGACCCATAGTTTTGTTCAAAGCTTTTGACTGTGCTTGGCCTTTTTATAACATACTGAACTTGGCACAGAGAAACAAATCCAAGAGCCATCAAGTTCCCTGTTGACAGCGCTACACCAGTATTTTGCCAGGTGGCTCAGTCAGGCAAATTAATTTCTTATGGTTATTTCAAAGCACACAGTATTTCCAGCCCTCAAAATGCAAACATGGAAAAAGCTTTTTTTCTATCATATTATCAGTGCCCCAGAACTCTGATACCCAGGCTAGGCAGGCAAGGGTCAGCGAGGAAGAACACCAAACAGGAACAGTCTGGGAAATTGCTCGTAGTACTCTCTAGCATTCAAGTTCTAGTCCAGTCTGGTGCTGGCTGAAATTTCCAGGTAATTCTGAACAGAATGGGTTTCCCTTCTGTGATGGACATGTGACAGCATGGATCCTGGATCCTGCCTGGTGGAAGAAAGGAGCCCAGGAGGGGCTCAGTGAGACCTCACGTTAATTCTAGCTGATACAGCTGTTGTTGTTATCACAGCAGACTCTGGTACTTTTTTTTTTTTTTTTGTGGCTGTTTCAGCATCTTCAGAGATTTGGCTGAGGAGCAACAATCTAGAGACTAAAAGGGGAAGAGTCTTTCCTAGAAGAGTGAGGCTGTGAACCAGGATTTTAACAAACCCTTTTTGGGTGCTGGCAGAAAGGCAACAGCGATGGAAAGTTCACTGGCAGCTCTGATCTATTAGTACTGAAGCCAGGACCACACAGCTCTGCATAAGCAAGTGCACCTTCAACACAAGGGGTCCTTAGCTTTCTCCATTGTCAGCACATTGACACCTTCCTTTGAACTTTTTGCGTATTCTCTGGGCTTGGACACTTTAGATGGGGATAGCATGCTAGGAGAAATATGTAGGTAAAAAGACATTTAAAGCTCTTTTAGGGCTAACCATTATATGAATCCCTGCCAACGCCTTCAAAAGAACTTGCTGGTACTGGGGTTCAACAGCTGGTTTGCAAGTTTTGTTATTTTCATTATCAGAAATTAGCCCACTTCGGTTCATTTTCTTTCTCCTCCTGATTTGGAAGTAACCTCTGCCTCGGACCTCAAGGGAGCAGATGCAGTATATGCCAGAGATTTAATGTGATACGCATACACCAAGCTCCCAAACCTGCACATTAAAGGATGGTTTCAATCAGGCAGCTGAAACATAACAATCAGAGCGTTTGGATCCAGGCTTCAGGGGAGTTCTATCCAGAGCAGAGACGTCATAAATCTTTGGGCATGTTTAGACCTAGTGGAAATCTCTGAACTAACATTAACCCAACAAAGCCACAAGGACAGTGGCTGTGTGAAACCAGCACAGTCACACCTTTGAGCAATGGTGTGCTCAAGCTCTATTAATGGTTTGTGAGCAGCAACAAACAAGTACAAATCACAATGCTTCCAGAGTCAACTCAGAGTTTTGATCACCAGTAAGGCTGTGCCCTTTGGCCTTACTGTGAACTGAAGGGACAGCATTTAGGTTACTGCTTCTCTTAATAATGGTTAATTTTAATTCACCATCAGTAAATTTAGTTTTCAAGTGTCTTTATGCACGTCTGTGTTGCAAGCTCTCATTATAACCAGTAGAGATATAGTCAAAAGTCAGGGGCATCTGGCAAGTGACCCAGTTTGTGCTAAGGTAGATACTTAGAGGTGGGTGGGCTGGAATGCCCTCCAGGCTCTACTGTCTGCATCAATCAGATCTCCACTGACTACAATTGGAACTTGGATATCTGGCTTGGAGGCAGACACTTGGATGTAGACATGAACATATGAAAGATATTTCAGAAGGTAAAACCCAGCTAAAAATGACAGAAAAGATGAACTTAAAGGAAAAAAAAATTGGCTTCAATTTAAGTTTCTGAACTATGTGCCTGTTATCAATGAAGAGTGAGAAGCAGCAAGGCTAACAAGCTCAACTCTGCGACACAACACAGGTAATAGCAAGCTACAAAGACCACTGCCATTCATGGTATTCCTGAAAACTATCATCTGAAAAAGACTAGTGAACACCTTTTTTCCTTTGCTTCAGTTTTTTTGCTCCCATACAGCTCAAGTCAAATGTATGTTTAAGCTCATTATATAAAATGAGAACACATGAACAAAAACTTGAGAAAGCATAAACAAAAGGGCCATGTGACTACTTCACCATACAGGTGCCTCTCTCCTTAGCTTTCTCCATCTGGAACATCTGACATAAAACCAAAAAGGAAAGAGGCTAAAAGCTAAATTCAGATTTTCCTCACAAAGTGGTATCAGACTATGGCAGGCATGTGAGTACCTCAGATACAATTCATGTGTCACCATTTTGTCATGGGTGGTAAGAGATTTTAGGGAAAAAATCTAAACAAACAAAAAAAAAAAACCCTACAGCCAGTACACACATACAAATCCAGCTTTTTTTCCCAAAGTTTAAAAGGCTGACAGACTTGGAAAAAATCCCCAAACATTAACAGTATTACTTAGGAGGACAAGATCAAAAGATTATTTTTCTCCTTACCCAGAAAAATCAGCAGAATACTGTCCATAATCAAAGATATAGACTCTGGTAATTTGGCACACAGTGAGGTATCCCAAAGCAAAAACAAAGCAATACCTGGAAGAAAAGTGGTGGAAAGAAAAGTGTTTTCAGTTAAAACCCATAAACATTTATCCATTGAATAAACTACCTTTAAGTAGAGCTCAGTCTCCAATTACTTCTAGTGAACATTAAATAATTGGATTGTGTAATTACACCTTCATTCTGCCTGGGGTTTCTGGTAACAATTATTCTATGCAAGCATATAGCCACAGAGCTATTTTTTCCATGCACAGTACTAACGTACAGATTCTATTGTCATTAGCCAAAATATTTATTCACATAAATAAAGCATAGGATTTAGAATTGCAAGCACCACTGTAAAGAGAAAATGAATGTTATGCTTTTTTTTAGTTCAACATATTTCTATGCCCATGATCCAGCACCACAAAACTCACTGCTGCTATTTTCAAGGAAACTGGAAAAGGCAATTAACTTAACACACATTAAAACATATCTGAGTGAAAAAGTAACAGAATGCCTTGATGCCTCCTGTTAAATCTGATCTTCAGCAAGTGTAAGAAAAACACAGATAAGAACCGCTTTATGTAAGTACTGCTAATTTAATTTCAGATAAGTTTTTCAGGTCAGAATTGGAGTACCCATCTTCCCTCCCCCCCTTTAAGATGGGCAACAGCCTACTAGAGTGAGAACTGATTTGCCAATCCAGCTCACAAAACCTGTAAGATAATTCTTTGCTGTCAAAAAGGATGGTGACTGCCAGCAGGAACTTAACAAATCCATTATGAATTTATATATGAACTTTACAGTCCTGAACATTTCCACATAACTTGGGAAACATCCATGGTAATGAAACCAAGCCCCTGCTTCATGTTCACAAGACTACTGTGCAACCCCTACAGCAGGCCACACTATGCATTCACATTCCAAATAGAATGAAAATATTCATATATGAAATGGAAAGTGATGATTAGGAATGGACTTAAGTGAAAGTGAGGGACACTACAGGAACAGTTTGGAACATGCCTTTCTTTTCCTTTCCAAATACATATTTTTGCCAAAAGGAGTGTTTACATCATAAATTCTAAGGTCTTAGAAATTATTCTCCAGTCTGAAAGTGAAGCCTATTATTGCCACACAGAACATCTGCCATTTAACTTTCAATTAAGAATTGTGCTAGATATAAAACATTTAATAATTTAAAATATCCAACTCTCAAATTACAGATTACCTTATATATCTGTAGCTACACTGAGCCAGACTTGGAGCCTGCTTTAGCAATAGTGTATTTCCTGTTTCCAAGAACATTAATAATCCAGAAATAATATTGTATTGGTGGCTAATTGATACAAAAGTGTTTATAATAAGAATTTAACAAAATTACACATTAATTGGCTCCTAATTATACCAAATTATTTCAGCAAGAAAAAATTTAACAGAATTAAGTTGTATTCAGTGGACTATAGATATCAGGAACATGATATGGTGTAGAACCCTTTAAAGTAGTTTGGAATTAAAATTTTCATGAGATATTTTAAGAAAAACTACTCCTATAAAAAAACCCCAACCAACCAAAAAAAGCCCCCAACAAACCCACCCAGGTTTTACATGAATAAGTAGTATATGGGCTTAGTTTGGACACATTGATCTCAGTCCCACTTCTTCCGTACACTATAAATTCAATATGATTTTCAGGTCTACCACCCAATTGACTGACATACTAAACAATCCCAGATGAGAAGTAACTTGTTACACGTAGCAATACCTACCTACTCACCCATAGGTACCACACTAAAAGACAAGAAAAAATAAAATATTGTACTTTTCTGTACGAAAAAACTCATTTTATCCTCCTTGGCAAGGCCATGTATTTTTTAACCACAGTCTATTCACAGTTTATTGCAGTAGGTTCAGAATAAACAGAATTACAGAAGTGACACTAATTACAGCTTTCCTAACTTCAAATGCTTCTGTAGTAGCAATACATACTTTGTAAGGACAAAAACCACAATACGTTAGTGGACACACCCTCAGGTAGAAGAAAAGACATGCCAGTTTCCACTTCATAGAGTTTGTCATAAAACACGTACATTGGTTTTAAGCAAGACATGGGTTTAAAGAAGAGGTCAGGAAACCTTAGGTTCATCTCTGTATCATCATTATGATGATCTGCAGCATTATGTGAATGTGGAACTGCAAATTCCTGTCTCACCGAAGAAACAGGCATTGTGCTCAGTGTCTTTTAAAGGCTTTGCATTCAAGATCAAGACACATCCCATGATTTTACTTACTGCATACCTTCTACATGCTGCATTCAAGTAGTTTGGGATTTCCCCAGGTATTCTCTGTGCATTCAAGTTTAATAAAAATTGCACTCCTTTAAGATGAATTTGATTGACATTCAATGTTACTCCAGTTCTGTATATATGAGGAAATTGAGTAATAAGGACATTACATGGGTCTGAATATCAAACTAGGGAGACGTAACCTCAATTACTGAGCAAAATTATCTTTTTTAAAGATGACAGAAATGACATCACCATTACATTTCAGTCACAAACACAAGTGCTCTATACTTCTACAAATCTAACTATAGATGTTCCATGAAAGGTGAAAGATCAAATCTGTAGCTAATACTTAAAAACATGTTGTAGCATCCAGTACTTGGGAATAGAGACTGTGACAGCAATGCTACCTGTATATAGAACAGTGAGATATGCAGGCAGTTTACAGGTTATTTTTTCATTTGTGGTCTCCTATGGCTTAAATGCCTTCCAACTTCTGCAACTTTCAACAATGAAATGACTGGCCTGGTAGATTACAGGAGGACAGTGTATAATGTGTATAATGTCTACCTCTCCAGCTTTCCGGGAGGACCCCTAGGTAGAGGAAGGCTGTAGTAAGGTCTCCACCTTCATTAATGATCTGGATGATGGGCAGAGTGTAACCTTATCAAGTCTGCTGATGAAACCAAACTCAGAGGAGTGGCTGATATACTGGAAGGCCTTGCTACCACCCAGAGGAACCCTGACAGTTTGGAGAAATGGACTGACAGGAAACTCATGACGCTCAATAAAGGGAAGTGCAAAGTCCTGCATATGGGCAGGAACAACCCCTGGCACCAAAATATGCTGGTAGCCACAGAGCTGGAAAGCAGATTGGCAGAAAAGGGGACATAGAGTTGAATGTGAGCCAACAGTTTGTCTTCACAGTCAAGAAGGCTAGAAGAGGGAGGAACAGAGCTTTCCCAACATCTTCAATAGAGAAAATATCATTTGATGTGAAACTTGAGCAGAAGCTCAACTGACACCTTGCCTTGAAGAAAGACATAAACATCTATCAGATCTAGCATCTGCTATCCTTCCTAATAGCCTCTTTCCAACCCAATACCTAACATTTCACAGTGAAGTCCAGTTAGAAAGAACAAAATGACAGCATCCTTTCTTGCTTTCATCTTTATACAGCATTTCTCCGGTTTTGGTATCTGCTGAGCAAAATATCAGCCACCTGGGTACTTCCAGATAACCTTCAAAATTAGCTATGTTAGTCATCATGACTGACATGGTGGGATTTCTCGCAACATTCAGTTAACATCTACACTGAAACAGCAACACAGAAATGGAAGAACAAAAAAACCACCAAACCCTTAAACTCCTTGCTAAGACTCCAGATTCTGTTCTACAGTCTAAACCAAAAAAGGTGTCTTCCCACAGAGCAGTGAAACTTGCTGCTATGATGCAGTCACCAAACACAACTATGAATTTTAACTATTTTCCAACTAGTTGACCACCAGACATGTCTGGGGGACACTACAGTAATGAAGCAGCAGAAAGCAGAACAGATTGTATGTTATGTCTAACTTCTGATTGAAAGTTTTTTTTTTTTAAAAAAAAAAGGCTTTCAAGCAACCAATACTGGAAAATGCACTGTACAGAAGGGCTCTTCTTGTCTAAGTCTCCCATACTATGTTCTAATTTCTTATTGTTCTGAACCTTCCAGAGCACTAAAACCAGTTTAATATGTTGTAACCATAAAAATCTATAATTTCTTTTAAAAGAAATATTTCAAGTAAACAAATCAAGAGGTTTTAAAATGTATATTCTAACATACACCAAATATATTAAAATGCACAGAAAAAGCAGCCTCTCCAAGTAGTACTTTACAGATGGTACTCATCAAGAGAACTTCTGTTTAATTCAATTAAAAAAAAAAACCCACACACCCCCCAAAAAGCCCCCAACAAAACCCCCCAGTTAATCTCTTATCAGCAAAGAAAACACGTTGTCCTATATCACTATTTCTCATCCAGTCATTTTTTTGTCAAGTAACATTAATCAACATCAATGTTAGGGTTTTTACCTGCATATATGTAACACCAAATAGCTTCCTTATATCTGTGCACATACATATATGCACACACATATACAGATACACAGACATCAGTTCTTTCATGAGCTTTCTTTTAGTTTCAATTCAATATACATTTTCTATTACACTTCCTTTTGCTAAACTGGAGTAGCTACATTGAATAGACTTCTGAAGCACCATTCCTGGTAGTGCAGAAAACCTCATCAATCTCACCCTTGTGCTACCCCCTCTTTTTTTATCATCCATCCTCACAAGTTCAGCAGAGCCAACAGAATGTTCACACCACCACTGCTCATCTTCTTCAGTGCAAAGTGGTCTGATTTTGTTTGAACACGTTTGTTTTTTTTTTCCTCTACAGGTAAAGCCTTTTTATCTGTTATAAATGTCTTCTATGTGACACACCTACTATCCCGCCCACCACATTATCTATAACAGAGAAGGACTCAAAGGCCCCACATAAGTGGCAGTAGTAGGTTAGGCAAAGTACCCATCCAGATCCAGAACTGCATCCTCCCCCAAAGCAGCAGCTAAAACACAGATGCCCCGGAGGCAGACGAGTGAAACAAGTACAGGAACTACTTCCCAACGCTCTACCAGACTCAAACCATCAGCACCTTAAAGACCTAGATTCAAAGATGGCATCCACACATTTAATAGCCCTCAGCATACTACTCCTCTAGAAACACCTTGCTCCAAAGCACTCCCTTACCTTTACTACCCTGTTGCTCCAAATGCACTTGGGAAAAATCTGTTTATTTCTACAATTTTCAGCATATCTATGGACAAATTTGATAGCATGGAATGATCCAGCAGAACCTGCTTACATAAATCTTCCATAACTTTATATGCTGTGGTTTAACAACAGAACCCCCAGCTTTTAACTGTGTTACTCAGAAATTTTGGGTGGCTGGCTAAGAACAAGCAAGAACATCCATAGGTGAATTCTATAGCTTTGTATCTTCCAATAGTCAAGCCAGGCTGCATGCAGGCCCAGGCTAACCATAACACACATTAGCTGATTACATATGCATAACCAGGGGTGGGAGTTGCATTCTTGTTTGGTTTCACACTTGTGGGGAAACTCAGCATCTTAGTTATAAAATATTTGGACAAGTACCTACCATACCTATCTCTGCACAAAATGTAGCAAAAATAGAATTGGTGACCTTGACAAAGACATGCTTTGGGAGATGTCATAACAGCTCCTGTTATTTTAGCCTCTTCCCATGCAGTGGAAGGACAACAGCGCAGTATCCTACTTTGCTGGAAGAAAGTTAAATAAATCAATCACAGGGCACTTTTCCTCCAGTTAGTTGGCACATTCTACAGATTTAGCATTGAAATAAAGGTTTCATGTCCAGTCAAGACCCACTCATTCCATTCTGTTAAGAAAGAATCCTTTCCTTTTCTTTGATGTGTAATTACACAGTTTCAAAAGGCAGACCTGACCACCAGGCAACATTATACGGCTTTGATTTTTAGAAAAGGTGACAGAATAGCCTCTGAGTTTTCCCATGCCCTGTGATGAAAGCTGCTGCATGGGTTGGTTTGTTTTTCCTGCTGCTTGTGCCAGCATAACACTCCCCCCCCCCAATTAATAAGTAAGTTATTGTCTCTAGGGTCACAACTAAATTCTTATAAAAATTTAAGGGTTTTTTTAAAATTCAAACAAGCATAATTAATTTCTATTGTTCTCATGGAGAAATACAACTCTCTGCAGTTAGAGCATACAATATTTGTTTGTAAACTTCAGAGGAAAAAAAAAAATACATCAAGCAAAAAAGGTCCAAAGCAGCAAAGCTAAACTTCTATCTAATTCTGTAATCATCAAGTACAACCCAATAAAAATATCAGTTAGAATTAGTTTCTTTTTAACTGGCCAAGCGTCAGAAGGTAAGCTATCCTGCCCCAACCTGCTGCTGTTACACACCAGGAGGAGATTCCTATTTACACAATTCCCATTCACAATATGGACTATTGACATATATCACTGGTATTACTTAGAACATGTTTTGTGACTTAAATGTTTCAGACTCAGAGCAGCCTTAGCCAAGCCCCAATCCTTTCTGCATTTTATGAAACCATTCTCCAAAATGTGAGCAGTATTAATCCCCTTGAGCCAGCTAGAAGCCTTCCGATCCACATACTGGTCTATGAGCCCATTTCCATAGAAGTAAGCATTCATACCATCATGCTTGGGAAATGAACAATCTGGCTATCCCACCCCACCCCATCCCTATTCAACCCTCACTTGAAGAATTTTGGGTCTGATGGCCATGTTAAAGCAAATTTAACAAGTGGACTGAGTTTCCTAACATTTAGATTCAACAACTGTCCTACCAAAAATTCAATGGCTTCATGGAGCACCCAACGCCACTTATTTGGCCTACTCGTCACTTTGGCCCAGAGGCCTACTGAGCTGGTCAGCATGTGCTGTCCACATGTCAGGCCCACACCTCAGGACCCACTACTGTCTGTGTTGGGTTTTGCTCAGCCTGTAAAGAAAAAACTATCCAACCCATCAGTTTCCCACATACAAGGCAACACACAAAGCCACAGGACACAGGGCTATGTTAGCTCAACAGCACCCAGAACCATTCGTGATGATTTTTCTAGTTTTATTTACTACAGACTGGCTGTAGACATTATCACTTGCCTAATGTATTTTGATGTTTTGCTACATAATGGCAACATAATGGCTCAGTAAAATAAATCTTGAACCAAGCTAAATTAAACAATCATTCCATTTATAGCCACAGGCTGTGTTCCAACTGCAACATTAATATATGACAAATGCAACACAGATATTCTTGTCAAAAATGCATACTAAAACTGTGGTATTTTCCACATGCTCCCTAAGTTTACATTCCCTTGCTTTCTGACCTCTCGACTCTTCCCTCCAAATCTGGAACATCTCAAGGACAAGGAGATAAGCTTCAGGCTCTCCTAGAAGGGAGAAACATCATCTACAACGAAAGGGGGGAAAGGGGGTTGCGGGGGGCAGAGGGGAGAGTGCTTTAACGTCTTCCCTGGGATGCGCTTCATTCATCCTGCAGGTCTCCAATGGAACATGAAGCCAGGAGGGAAAAGAAGAGGAAAAACTGATTTTTACCCCTTATCAGACTCAAAGCTAAGGTTGACCCTATCCAATATCTTCATGTTAAGCTGAGATGAGACATGAGAGGTCACCTAAACTCTCTCTCTCACTTCAAAAACCATAGTGTGTCATATCAACCCCTATTTCTGCAATCGCTTGAAAGCATAACAGTAAACAATGCAGATAAGAGCACCAGATCTGACCTTCATATTTTAAAAAGTTGACAGTAGAACACAGAACCTAAAAACATGCACAAAGAAGATAGCCTTACAGCTTCCAACACAAAATACATAAGGGCAGAACTCCCTGATGCTGGAATCTGCCTTACAAAGCCCAGATGAAAGAAGAGGATTCTCAACTCATAACTCAAATAAAAGAGCTGCTAAGCTCCATAAACAGTCTATGATGGTGCTGTGAATTTTCATCTGTCTGTTCCTTTTCCTATGCTTCTTCATACCTACATAATATTTACCTAGCTATATAACATTCAGCATCACAGCATGCAAGTGGTATTATTCTTCCTCTTCCTCCTACGCGACACATTAGTAACCTTCTTTCAAACATCAGAACCATGCCTGCTATCTTTACTGTTGTACACCAGCAGAAACCCATAGAGCACACAGCCAGAAAACAGTCTCCTTTTAGGAGCCAGGCAGCAAAAATATTCTACAGGAGTTCTGTTCAGGAAATAAAGTATTACAGAACATTGACAACAATAGAACTATCCAAAGTATTATTTTGAAGTACAGCTCCTACTAGCCATAATTATTTAGTAACTGTAAATGAGAACTGCTAAATAAAATTATTTAGTCTTGCAAAATATTTTGTGTTTCAGTGGACCATAAAGCTTCATACAAGAACTCACAGGCAATGAAACAGAACAAGTTCTCTGCTGGCAAAACCCTGCCGAGGTCAATCATTAAACCCGTTGCTGCCATAAACTCAGTACTTGGCAAGTATCATCTTGGATAAAGATAAGAGCGAGCTGTTATTTTCATTCACCCACTCATCACCCTGCTCTAGCTACACACCCCCTCGTAACCCACACACATCCCCACGTGCCACAGCTGTTGCTCCTTCCTGCCTGCAGAGCAGAACAGATTCCCAGCTGTCTCAGCCCCCCAAGCTCTGCTGTGACCCCCACATCCTTGCCTAGAGACACAACACCTGAGACAGAGAAACAGCACAACGGCAACACTGCCAGGAGAGAGCGGGGAGTTTTGCTCAGTCATGAGGTGATGCCAGCTGGAATTTGTGTTCAGCCACCCAGGAGACATTTTCTGCATGTGTTAAGGATAGCAGCAGCTGGAAAATACATGGGATGTAATTTGCTGAGAAGGTGGTTGTGCGATGAGAAGCAGTACACAGGGCAGCTAGCAGACTAATAAACAACCCAAGTCCCTGTAAAGTGGAGTATGCAAAGTGAAAGGCTACACGAATTAAATTTAGTTACAGGAGTGGAACATTTGAATTATTCCAATACCCAAGGAATACCGGGACTTTGGGTTAGCAACCTGACGCAGCTGCATTTTCTTTTAAACCTTTTCTCAGAAAAAAATGCCCTCTTTTACAGAAGCACTTATCAGAGGAGATGATAGTGCTCTACTTCCCACCCTATTTCTTTCTTTGCCTTCAGGAAGGAATCAAACAATTCTTTGATTTCAGCTGGACACTGAGTCCACTGCAAGTCCTGCTGCTGGTATGACCTGCACCAAAGCCCTGTTTCTTCCCGAGCTACTGAAGCTGTCCTGCAATCAGACACACCTCAAGCAGCACAATATTTAGAACAAAAGCTTTCCTGAAAAATCTCATTTACTTAAACTATAGTTAAACGAAATTCCTGCTTAAAACTCCTTTAACCTGCAAAGACCTAACCGTTCAGATGATTTGTTTCAATTCTGTCCCACTTTTTCCTACACACCCCACCCCCAAGCTAAGTTCAAATACCACAATCACACATCAGTTTAACAGTTTCCTATCTTCTACATCCCTTAACAAATACATGGCAACATACACAACATTCACATGATGCATCAACCATACTGCTGTCACAACACGTGTCACATGCTCCTGCAGAATCACATGTAGAGATCTAAGTCAGCTATCTCTTGCTCCCAGCCTGCAGAAAAGCTTTCTGGTAGATCCATTTTCTCTGCATTGTGGTGAAGCCTGACACAAACGACTCTCGAATACAGGATAGCAACTTCTATTTACATGCAGATTTCTCCCACACAACAGAAACACTATTGACTATTTCCAGGGGTGAATTTGAGATGCTCCACAAAGAGTGATAACGCAATAGAAATGGCATGGCAAGAAACCAGTCCTCAGCAAAAGTGAGCTCTAGCTATAATGGTAATTCATAGCATACAGTAGTGTTACTGTACACTCACAAGGAAACACTTCAGGCTCGATGGCTGGGAAGAATCATACCTGTAGATTATTACATGCAAGTGAACAAGGAACTCATTATGAAAAAAGCCTTGCTTTCTTTTTGGAACATTTTTCCTTTTTCCAGTTAACAATGGGAAACCAAAAAAGAAAATTAGCTACTCAATAGCAGTTCCAATGAAAGTATCACACATTAACCTCAAGCAAACAATAGTTACATTTACGATCTCTAAGTTAGGAAGTAGCTGTGTTCTCAGAGTATATATTTAGATACACATATAATCTATAGCATTTCTTGCTTTCCATTTACTTGCACACTGTCTTGATCCTATTTCCATACATATTTGAACTTTGCAGCACTTTCAGCTTACAACAGCAGCCGAATTGCCTGCATTCTGCCTTCAGTAAAGATGTACAAAACCACTTATGTTCATGATCTTCTAATGCCCTTCACAATTTTCCCTCTAAAAAATTCCTATCAATTTTTCTCACAATTAGCTAAAAATATCTCAACAAAACCAAACTAACTAAACAACCCACTGAACAAAAACCCAGAATTGTTCAGTTTATTCCAGCCAAAAGAATCATATGACCTGTTCCCTAACAATTTATTGTATAAAATCAACTAACAGAAACTTTTGGGTAGATTTAATCACAGTATATGCTAGAGGAAGAGGCTACATTCTCATTTCAGTGCAGCTTTCATGCCAGTGCTAAGAAGGATAAGGAATATCAGGTTGTTCACCAATTATTCTTTGAGATATGAAATACAAATCACCTGTACGTCCTGTTACCTTCCTGACTTACTGTATCTTACATTTCCTAAGACTCACTACAGACCTCAACTTTCAATTCTGAATTCATATAATTGAATTTGCTTAAAATTCTCTCAAGGAAATAAATATTTAGGTTGGGTTTTGGTTTTTTTTTCTCCCAGCATTCAAGCACTTTTCATATTCACCGAGTATCTGGAAATTTCCTCAGACTACTGGTTTATTCTGTTTTGTACAAGTAGGGATATGACCAAACACAATGAGCCATTCTTCATGCAAGTTAAGACCGGTTATTTTTCTCATCGCAAACAGGGTGTCCAAGCAAATGAACTTCTCTCTCCCTAATGTTTTGTAACACAGGCTTATCGATGAACAAAATCTTTTCCTGCTAGCAGGACTGCCTGGAAGCTACAAGTTACGTACGAGGATGGTATCTGCAATAATTTTGCCAGCTCAAAGCTTCTTTTGTGAAAATTATCATTAAATTCCTTTATCTAAAGGTACCACAAAACTCACAAGAGAATTCAAAGAGACATGTATAAATTTTAAATCTCAACTTCAAGAAAAAAGAGACTGAGAAAAGAGTTTGTCTTGATTTGTATTTCTCACCACTGGTACTAGGCTGAATTAGGAAATATGCCCCAATTTCTTTTTAATCATAATTCTGAGCAGCATGCAGTGAAAAACTCTGTATTTAGACTA
This sequence comes from Laterallus jamaicensis coturniculus, assembly GCA_022605575.1. Taxonomy (NCBI): domain Eukaryota; kingdom Metazoa; phylum Chordata; class Aves; order Gruiformes; family Rallidae; genus Laterallus; species Laterallus jamaicensis. The sequence continues at coordinate 97,300,510 of JAKCOX010000001.1, forward strand.
TTAAAAGCCAAAGACTATTAAAAGCCAAAATCAAGTTTGTTAAACTTAGAGCAGCAGTTGAAAGAGTAATAGTTGATACCTATCTGATCATAGGTGATTTCCATATTTCTTGGCTATACGCGTTAAACACATACAGAAGCAGATTACTATTGTTACAGCAGCAAAAGTTCCCACTGTGCATTAGGACAGTCACTGTTAACACCACTGACTGGCCAGAACAGACAGGCAGAATGGTCAAGGAAGAGAACTGAACTCCATCAGCCTGGGAGATCCACCATAGGCTCAAGGTACGATGATGAGCACCTTGACTTAAAACAAGATCCACAAATCCACAGAGCCTTGATATTGAGAGGTTAAACTTATGGTGCTATTTCAATCCCTTTGACTGCATAAAACGCAAATAGAAACCCATACCTAGTTCACAAGAGCATTCTATGAGTAAAGGCATTAAAGATTATGATTCACTAACTGCTTTACGGTCACTAATATAGAAACACATAAACCCTAAAAACTTGGCCAAGTTCAAAAAGCAAGTTTTGTTAGAAAGCATCTGTCACATGGCCATGTATGAATTGTGTTCAAGTTAATTAAAAATCACTTATTTTCAGATAGAAGTTTTCATTTCATTCTAAGCATGTTAAACTCCACACTGTAACCCTTCAAGCCTAAAAATAGTGTGATTGCCACTCAGCCAGAAATTTCACATGCATCCAGAAGCTCCTACGCTGCACTTGCCAGGAATGTCAAGACTTTGAAAAACCACATATAGCGTAACAGTCAAGACAAACTAATCTGTAACACAAGCACACAGTGCATACTCTCTGATTATTCATTACTGGCAGTATCACTGCAGTTGAGCTTCCTTCTGAATTTTCATTATAAACCAAATTTGAAGAAAAGTTCCAGCTAAATGCACACACCCTGTTCTACATGCCTTAAAAAAACCCCCCAGTTTAACATGTTTGGGGTTTATGACACTTATTAGTAACACAAAAGTGTGAGGGGAAGTGGACTGTATTTTTTACACAAACAATTTCATATTGTTTTACCCACCAAAGGGATCGATGTAGTCACAGACCAGAGTGATAGAAGCTCTGCCATGAGGGGTCTGAATCAGCTACATTCTATGCATCTGAAACAAGCATGTTGTGGTTACAGTCCTATATTTTGCCTTAGATATTTGATTACCAGTTATGTTTTCAAAATGCAAAGTCTCATTGCATGAGATTTAGACTACTGGGTATCTTTCCAGCCAGGGCTAAATTTAAATCACTACTCAATACTCAAGAGTGCTACCTCTGAAACCATTTTTAATGCTCTTGCTCTGCTAGTAATCATTCTCCTCCCACCTTGAGTTGTTAGAATAGCTGAGAAAGCATTCTGTGAAAATAGTATTGGTCTGAAAACGTATTCTGTTTAGGGCTTTTTTTACCTTAGATGAAGAAACAATCTAAATGCCATTAGTTTGAAAATAACCCATCAAGATGGAACACTTTCCAAACTTCTGTTAGGTGTTAGGGACAAATACTGTTTATTGCAAGACCACTTCACATAGTCTTGCACTAGATACATTCAAACTTGAAATAGGCAAAGGGAAGAAAAATGTTGGTGGCAGTTTTGAGAAGAGCACAGAATTAAAAAACAAGCAAACAGATTGTAAGATTCATACTTTGCTTTGGTGAGTTCAGCTGTATGCCAAAACCCTGTCATACTTCATCTCTGGAGATGCAAAGATAACAAGGCAAGTATAGAGTGACAAAGGATGAGGAGATACAGGGATCAACAGAAGTCCTCATGAGAAAAAGCATTCTACTTCAAGCAGCAACAACTATAAATAATACTTACGAGAGGGAGCATGAGTCATGTTACAATTCACAGTGAATTACTTAATAGCTAAAGGAAAGAGTCTGAAAATTTTCAGTTGTTGATTTTTTGAAGTATTTTCAGTCCATCCAAAGGCTCTTCCATGCTGATCAGATACTTCTATTACAACTTAAAGTACCACATAGATTAGCCATCAGATACTAATCAATTAAAATCAGTGCCAGAATCAAAAAAAAAAAAATCAGTTCCCTTCTTTGTACCTTTGCCAGACAAGGTACTTTTAGGAAATCATGAATGTATTAGCACACCTGTAAACTCATTTTTGCCACCAGATACTGATGTGCTACACCTCTGCAATGACTCTATCAAACTTCTCAAGTTAACAGCGAAGTCTGTGAACATAACGGCATAGGGAAAAAAAGCACAACCATATGTCTCTTGAAATCTATGACTGTAAGAATGAATAAAGGGACAAAGGTTCTAATCCTGAGGAGTCGTTACTCATCATTGCCCAAATCATACCGCATCGCTACAAAACCAGATTTGCAAGGATGAGAGGGAAACCTCAGACTATCAGAACTGCTGTTAAGAAACCCACAGCTAGTTAGCCTACAGGTGTGTGATTTATGAAGTGATAATAAAATACATTCATTGCGGTCAATTTTAATTCAATGGGGATGATGAAGCATAGGGTAGGTTTTTGTTCTCAAGGTCTACTTTGTTCTTTTATAGATCAGCTTAAAGAAGAGCATAGGATGGTTAGCCAGACTCAATAGGATGAAGTCCTGAATAACATCATCTGACCTCATCGCTGACCCTGCTTTGAGCATGGGGATGGATCAGAGACTCTTGAGATCCCTTCCACCTGTAACCTCTCATTGTATGAATTTATTCAATTTATTTAACCATTAATTTAACAGTTTATTTAATCATTAATCTGGTAAAGATTAATGTGGTATTATTAATGTGGTAAAGAAAATGTGAAACTATTTTGCCCTGTAGTCTGCGATCACGTAATACCATAGCTGCATTCCAGAGTAGCGTCTTCTAGCTTTTTGCCCAAAACAAGTTGATCTTCCTCAAATAATCAAAACCCTTCCTAGTGCTTGTGACATGATAGTTGCACAAAAGCAGCACCACAGGGCACAGGGTGAAGCACACCTTCCTGAAAGAATTTTCATTGCAGTGACCAATGCTGGAGCTCAACTGAGATGTTGCCATGTGGGATAAATGTTACAACGATAGTTTTGCACATAGTTCCATCTGTATAGTATCTCCACACTACCACATTGTAAGTTATAAAATATTGCTCTATTTGTGGAATTGTACTAAAAGCACCATGCTTTAAAATTCCAGTGTTTTAATTTATGTAATAGCAGAAACATGTACCTCCTATACAAACTTGTCAATTCCTAAAACATGAATATAAATAGAAGATACGATTGCACTCTAGGCACCACAATTATATTCTAAAATTTCTCTTACTGCTCTAACTATGAAGCTATTTACTCCCAAAAACCCATTTTTAAGTTGGAGAAACCTGTAGCTATGAAAGCAAATGTGTCAACTCAACTTTTATTATAGATGGCAGAGATTAATAAAAATGCAAACTTTTCTACAAAGGTGCCAAACATTCGTAAAGATACTTTGAAATAAATAACCAGGGAGATGACAAGGGAGCATCTGAGAGGAAGGGAATCAGAAAGATGATTTAGTTTAACAACCATATGCTCCACCAGTCACTACGATTTGCTGTGGGAAAGAGTCATTAAAGAAATCTCCCCATGTGCATGCCCCAAACCACTTCAACAGAGAAGACCAGGAGTAATGCAAAGCACCCAGTGTTAGCCACAGTTTTAAAATTAGTGTGTAGTTCCCTTCCTTAAGGAAAGCTTTCTGGATGTGTCACAAAGGCTTATTAGATGGGGCAGGGGGAACACGACACAACAAAACCAAACCAATGCACACATACAAGCATTACTAGACCAAGAACTAGAAGCTTCAATTTTAAACAGAGAAAACTGAGAGCAAGTAGGGCAGACAGAACAAAAAGCACATCCTTCCCTCTGTTCATTGTGTCCTTGGCAGACAGGCCTGTACTTCCAGCCAACTCTACTATTTCCTGAATGGTGGTGGATTCTGCTCAATTACCCTGAGTCCCTCAGAAGCTCTCCCTGTCTCCTCCAAGGCCCGGCCACCCGCTCCTGGCCCCTCACCCAAGCCTCACAGCCTCTAGAAGAGCCACAGGCATCAGCAGCTCCCTCTGCAACTCTTTTCAACAATTCAGCAATTTCTCAGTCCCGTAATCCCTAAGCAAGCTCTGAAAGGAAGAAACACTTTCCTCCTCCATACAAGAGATGTCTTAAAAGGAAGAAACAAGTCAAGATGCATTTTCTTTCCTGTAATTTATCTTGGTACAGCTTCAGCAGTTTTTGTTTTGCATAAAGGCTCAAACCAATGGCTCAACTCAGTATCCTTGATTCGGGAGCAGATAAATCAGGAGCAGTTGCGAGAATCATGTGGCACAGTAGCTCAGATTAGAAAATACCTGCTTAGAAGACAAACATTACTTTCACAGTGAAAGAAGGGGAGGTCCATTAGAAGACCTATTAAAAAGGCAAAAAACAGGCATGCATAAAAATAAATAATGCCAGAATTATAGTGCGAAACACATTCAGACTATAACCAATAAAATTGATTATGGAAATCAAGTTTTAACTGAAAACATTTTCTGACTCTCAGAATCTTCCACTCTATTCAGCACTAGGTAAGGCTACACTTGGGAGTAACGTGACGAGTTCTGGGCTCCTCAGCACAAGGGAGACATGTTGGACTCAATCCAGTAAGTCCAGAGGGCAATAAAGATGATGAAAAGACTGGAACATCTCTCCTATAAGAACAGGCTGAGAGAGCTGGGACCAGTGCAGCCTGGAGAAAAGCAGGCTCAAGGGGATCTCAACAATGTAGATAAACACCTGAAAGGAAAATTCAAAGAGAATGGAGCCAGGCTCTTTCAGTAGTGCCTAGTGACTGGACCAGAGGCCATGGGTACAAACTCAACATGGAACATGTTGAACACTCATTCTTTGAAAGTGACTGAGCATTGGGATGGGCTGCCCAGAGAAGTAGTGGAGTCTCCCTCCCTGTAGATACTCAAAAGTTGCCTGTACATGGACCTGGGCAACATGCTCTGAGAAGCCCTGCATGGGAGGTTAGAAAAAATTACCTCCAGATGTCCCTTCCTTGACCACTCTGATTTTTAATGTCTTTTTGAGTTCATTAATACATCTAATTCTGAGTTGTGTGGTTGCTAAAGTTTCAGCCAGGAAAAAAGTATTTCTACTAGCTTTCTGTTCATAGATGATACTTAGACACCAGCCCTTTGCCTCCAAAACACTCTCAGTGTTCAAGAACAACTCACAAGAAGCTGGTTTTGATCCACCTTTCCTTCTAACAGTTATACATTCAAAATACATGCAAGTGAAATATCCTGTAAATCACAGAAGTTTCCTTGCAACTGGGGCAAAAAAGACTAAGGTTCTTTAGAACCTTATCTTTAAAAGTAGGAAGGGGAACTCAGAAATCATAGATCTGTAATCTTGATATCAAGTACTATGAAGGTTTTGTTGCTCTGGGGGTTTTATTGGGATGGAGGGCATTACCCAGTGTATATTTATGAACACCTAGAAGGTAAACAGTGCAACACAACCGAGTAATTGTTCTGGAAAAGCCTTTGACTATCAAATAGCCTATTTCTAATGACTTTGATGCATGCTTGCAATAGACATGGTCTACCATATGCGACACAGCATGTACACTCAAAGCCTGCTGACAGCCATGATCAAGCCTGCCCTGTTAGCACTGCCAGTGTGAGGTACAGGTATGCATACAGCCAGTTACTCTATTGATCCTAATGTTTGAGTTGCTGGAGACTACCTGCTGATATCCAAATTACACCAAAAAAAGGTATTGATGAAACCATCAAATCATAAGGATGCCTCAGATACAGTCCCATTAACTCAAACATACCAAAACAACAGGAAACATTTACTAAGTATTTTGGTGACACTAAGTACCCTAATTAAATCTACAGGTAGACATTAAATTACAAAAAATGAAAACAAAGTCAATCAGAAAATCAAGTTACCTTGAAAAAAATAGAATGACTAAAGGCTTAAAAGCATCAGATAGAGCTGAATTAAATTGTGTGCAAAGCACAATTTTGGCTGTAAATAATCAGCCATACAAATCTGTAATGGAAACCAACTATTAGGTGGCATTAGAGCAGAAAAGGATCTGTGGAAAGTCACAGCTTGCAAAACAGACAGAATAAGCTTTTTACTCTGCTTAGCATTATAAATACCTCGGCCTGGTTTGAAAAGCACGTCTCCAAATGACAACTGAAAGGAGTCCAAAAGCAGCTCCACAAGAGTCAAAAGAGGCCTTGAAAACACAACTTGTTCAGGCTTTACTGGACTGGAAGGAGACAATATAAATAGAAGACTACAGGAAATAACAAGGGAACACACTTCCCTAACACAGATGGGAGGCTCAAACTACAGAAGATTTGGGTTAAACTTAGGCTACTTTCTATGAGAATGTAACTGCAAGTGTACTTAAGCACCCATACAGATTGCCTAGTAAGACTGGAAGCCCTTTGTGGATTTTTTCCCCCCCTTCTCATTATTATTATTAGTTTTGTAAGTTCTCAAACTGCTTTTGATTAGAGGTCCAAATAAGCTCTTATATTCGTTCCAGCCTTCTTTTTTACAGATCTATTACTTGGTTTAGTTTCCCAAATAAACATTTTCAGAAATGAGAGAAAAGGAATCTGCCTGAAAAATTTGCCCAGTACGTAGATGAAGAGACATCTGTATTTAAAGTATTTATAATTTATAGAGTCTGGTAAGAACTCAGATGCAACAGAGAGGAAGAACAGCTGTGGGAGCCAGTCAAGATGCTATGATCTGGCAAGACAAACTCAAGAACAGGAATGACAGACACACCCATGGAGCTGGTTTTTTGCTGCAACATTTTAGTACTACTCAGATTTCTTTTAGATGTTTCCAACCTTGTCAAGCCAAGGTTACATTTGAGGCAAAGATTTCACATTTTGCATTACATAGCCATGTACCTGTTTTAGAACACGTATTCCATATGCTAAAGATTATCTGATTAAGGAGTTCAGCTGTGCTGTGAGGGCGGATAGTCTACACCTCTATCTCCTGATCAATGCAAACTAGTATTTTAGAGTGAGCATAAGGCTTTAGCACCAGTAATTTCAGAAGCAGGATTGGTAAGAGGGACATAACGTACAATATTTTTTCTAATTTACGTACTGATCAAATACCTTGCCTATGAAATTTGTTTGCAATAAGCCACAGAACACACCATGATGCCCAAAAATAAAATGCAAGCAATATAGAAAATTGAACTGAGCTGAAGTTCTCACTTTTTTTTCCCCTTCCACAAGTATCTCTCATACTCTACATGCTTTTCTCCCGGAAACGTTGATGGAACATTTCTTATTAACACCACTGATAGAGCAGGGACTGCAAGAAAGAGGAGACAATCTCTGAAGAAATTAAGAAATCCAAATTCTATGCTTAGAATACTGGATTCTTTAATTTCCATTTAAAAAGGGGTGAACATATTTAACAAGATACAAATCGAGTAATAGAACTATGACATTTGAATCAGCACCATCCTAAATGAGGATACAAAGCTTGTGGGCAAAGCAACATTGACATCAGTCCTTCATGAGGCAAGTTATTCCAAAAACTTTCATTAAAAAACCCCCACAAATATGCATGTTTACCTCAGGAACATGTGTAAAGAAGTTGGGATTAAAAATCCAAAAATTACATTCCAACAAAAACTTTGCTCCTCCTCAAGGAGTGATCTAGGACTCCACAGCAGAACTGCACCCACACACTGATGCTCACAAGGCATGCCCCTGACAAACACAGTAAAATGAAGCAGGCAGAGGAGCATGAAGAAAGATGAATGCTTCTTCCTTCAAAAAGGCACTTCCAAGAACGTTAATCTGTTGATATAAGTCTTTTTGTTTTCTCCTTTTCAGCAATGGGGAGAAAACAGTGTAGGATAAAATGGAATCTTGTTTCTGTCTACTCCCACTTATTTCTGTTGGTCTGTCTAGTCTGCCAAAGGGTATAAAAATCAAAGCCAAAAATAAGACACTTGAATACAGAAGTTTTCTTTGCTTTTAAGAAAAAGCCTAAAACTTAAACCCTAAATTGAAAGTACTTGTAATATTCTTCAGCTCAGAAAGCCTTTAATTTCCAGTTAACATTTTAATAGTGACAAGTCATCAACAATCAATCTCTTTCTAAAAGTCTAAACTAATCTGAAAGGAAGGTTTATACTTGCTTCATTTAAATGGTGACTTCCACACCAGTAGCTGATTGGTAGATTTTTGGCACCCTGTATTTTAGACAGTTTTGTGTCCCAGTGGAATACCTGGGAATAGGACTGCCAGATGTCTGAAATAATTTATAGGCCATCAAGGAAGTGCAGAAATGCTCTGCTCCCTTACTATCTAGAAATGTTTCCTAGGGATTTGGAGCTCTTTTTATGCAACCTCTGAAATTACATTTGATTGTATTTATCTAGTTCCAGCAGTAGAGAGATCTGAAGTTTCATGAATGATGTAGTATCTTTCATTGCTGCAGCCAAATAATCTCCAAAATAGCAAATGACATTTAAAGGGTAAAGCTGCTGGTCTCTCTTTAGAAATTAAGTCATCCTCTCCCAAGGTTTAGCTTCAAAGCATGATGTAAAGTTTTTTGGTTTGTGTTTTTTTTTTTAAATAAACACCAAACTGTATTTGTAGAAAAACATAACAGCTACCAGAATCCATAAGTGAGCTAATTAAGCCAGAGACCTCCTCCCAACCCACCTTTCATGCTGTACTTCCCTCTTCTTAGCTTTTGCTATGCAGAACTATGTCAGACAGCAAACACCCAAGGATTCGTGGGGGTTTACTGTTGTTTGTTTTGGGAAGCTCTTGGTTTGGTTTTGGAGGTGCTTTTTTTCTTTTTTTAATTATTTGGTTTGGGTTTGAGGGGTTAGATTTTTGTTTGTTTGCCTGGGATTTTGTGGTTTGTTTTTTCTTTTTTTAACAACTAAGACATTCCAGCAAGGAAGGTTATCTCAAAATGATCTTTTAAAAGAACCCTAAAGGAAAGGAGATGCTGGTACATCATCTGATAGAATCATGCATGTGGGAGAGTAGTTAATCCCTTCAAAAAGAAGAACGGAGCATTAAAGTTATTTGGAAGTAGTTGGCTCTTTAATACTGTCCAACGCTTACTACTAACACAAAAAGCCTAGAAGAAACATGCAACAACTTCTTTCCTGCCTGAAGCCAAAATTTAGGTCAGGGATAGGCCTGAAGAGGATGCTTGGAACAGACATGAAGCAGTCAGATAACTATCACCAGGTCAAATTCTGGAAAATTAACACTCCACCCATGAACTGTAAAGGATGGAAAGGGTGGATGAGATGACCCATCCCCTCCACTCAGCACTGGTAAGGCGATATTTGGGACTGCTAGTGCTGTGTTTTCCAATACAAGGGAGACATAGGCAATCTGGATGCTCCAGCAAATAGCTACCAAGATAAAGGATTGGATAGAGTTGTGACAGGAATGCATGCCCAGACAACCAGGAAGGCAACTCTATCATGGGGTGCATCTAGCATAGCATTGCCAACTTGTCCAGAGAGGGCAATGTTCTTCTCTACACTGTGCAGGTGTGGCCTCACCTCAAGTACTGAGTACAGGTTTGGGCACTGCGGTACAAGAGAGACACAAAAATGTTGGAGGGTGTCCAGAAGAGAGCAATGAGGATGGTGAAGGGTCTGGAAGGGAAATCTTACAAGGAAAGGATGAAGTCCCTTGGTTTGCTCAGCCTGGAGAAAAGGCTGAGGAGAAACCTCATCACAGTCTGTGGCTTCCTGACAAGGGGAAGCAAAGGGTCATGCACCAATCTCCTCTCTTTGGTGACCAGGGATAGAACCCAAGGGAACGGCCTGAAGCTGAGACAGGGGAGGTTTAGGTTGGGTGTTAGGAAGAGGTTCTTTACTGAGAGGGTGGTCGGGCATTGGAACAGGCTCCCCAGGGAAGTGGTCACAGCACTGAGCTTGACTTGAGTTCCAGAAGTGTCTGGATGATGCTTTGACCTGTCTCATCCTGTGTGGAACTGGGAGTTGGACTTTATGATCCTTATGGATCCCTTCCAACTCAGGGTATTCTATGAATCTATGAAGAGGCTGGGGGGGGGAGGGGAAATCTCACCAGTGTCAGTAAATTACTGACGGGCAGGTACAAGGAGGCTAAAGCCAGGCTCTTTTCAGTGGTGCTCAGTAACAGGACCAGAGTTAATGAGAACAAACTGAAATACAGGAGGTAGTGTCTGAACAGCAAGGGACACTTTTGACTGTGTGGTGAGTGTGACCAAGTACTGGCACAGGTTGTTCAGGGATGTTGTAAAATGTCCCTCAGAGATATTCAAAAGCCATCTGGACATGGTTCTGGTCAACTGGCTGTAGGTGGTCCTGCTTGAACAAGGGGGTAAACTCTGGAGGTTCCATCCAACCTCAACCACTCTCTGACTCTGCAAAGACTTTTCAGTTTATTACAGTTAACAAACCAGTTTATTTCAGGTAAGCATTAGAACACTAGTACTTGCTCCTATGAGTCAATCCTGGAACCATAAGACCAAAATTCTGCTGTTAGAAAATTCTGCTGGCAGAACAGACAAAGCAACTAGTTGCTGCAGTGGAAGGTCCACTGTTGAGCCTTTAAATAAGAACTGTCTGGCTCACATTGAGGCTACCATCCATTTTCTCCTTCTGCCTCCTCAGGTCTCAGCATCTAAAGCATCCAGCAAACAGCATCTATCTGGCAGGAGTCCGACTCTGGAATCCTTCAGTTTTCCTCTAAGAGATGGGTCACTCTGAACTTCTCTGGCAAAACTAATCAATATTTTCATTTGCAGAAGATTCCCTTGGACAGAGAATCCATAATTGACCTCACTAGTAGTTCAACCTGCTGAAGTTACCCAATGACAAAGCCCGATTACTGAAAGATAAGAGACAAACAGGTCAGAACAACAATACACAAAGTCCGTAATCCAAGTACTAACTACTCTGTTTGGGTTGCTTGGTCTCCTCTTTCCTATCCCACCTTCACTCAACTGCCAAATGAGCCACAAGTTGCAAGAGTGTACCTGTTAATCACTACCTCCTACAATTCTTAGGCACACCTGCACACAGGGACAGGAACACCACAAGAATTCTTTGCTCTCTTTGGCAGTGAGAAAAGTGACCCATACAATTTGCTCAGGTATCTGCTCAGGGTCTTGACCAAATGCCACTTCAAACATATGTCATCACTGTTAATGTTCTGCAACATGGAAACCAAACTGGGGCAGTATATCCAGAACAAACCAGACATTCTGCCATAATGCTCCTGTGTGCTTGCAGACGGTGAAGAAAAAAAAAACAATTAAGATATAGAAACTATCTGATGATAGCTCACATGTTTTTATTCTTACTACCAAAAAAATAAGGAAAGAAAATCAAATATGTGATTATGAAATACTGAAGTACACTATGGATACTCAGATAATGGTTTCATTTCACAATGAACACAAATACACAGCAGGTCATTACTGTTCTGATAAAAGATAAACAACTGGCTCCCAGCGTTGATCTGAAGAGTAAGTTTCCAAGAAATATCTTGAATAATAGATGCTTTTAGTCTATCTATAGCAGAAGAGTAAGAAAGATTTTACTTCTTCATTGATGCTGCTCACAGCTGCAGGTGATATTTGTGAGGAATGAATGTATTAGTCAGCACTGGCATTACTTCTACCCCCCCTTTTACATATTTTAAAAAGCCTCGCTTGCCTCATAACCCAATAAGTCATATTAACTGTGAAAATACATGGGGTTTACTATTTCCAGCAAAAGGATCTGCTCTACTATCAAAATTGAACAGGGACACCATCTGATTTTCATGTTGTGCTTTGTATCTCAATCTTCATAAGAGGATAGTGTTTAGAAACAGAAGAGATTTCATTGTCTTGAGGTACTTGCACTTCTCCAATGAAAAGGGAATACCTTTCCAGCATACATGACAACTGCACTAAGTAGTTATATGAAGAGCAAAGCATAGCTGGCACAACAACCTAAAACCAATCTGCTTCCAGGTGCCATAGGCTCTTTCATTTAGACCCTTCTACTGTTTATACAGGTTGTGTCACATGCACTAATTGCTCAAACATGAAATGGGGAAAAATGCCAGAGAAACTAACCAGCTTCCAAAGTGACATATTTTACATCAAAACACCATAAAGTTTTCAACCCACTTTTCAGAAGCCACCTATGAAGCAAGTTTTGCTTTCACGCCCTTTTAGAAGGCTTAAAAAACCTTAGCTGTTTCAATTTGGAAATCTCCTACCTGCATATGGATATTATTATTTCAGACATTTATACAAAACACAGCGAAATCTGTTACATCAACTTCTGAAGAAACATTCCAGTGAAACTAGTGCAGTCAAGACAACTCAAGAACAATGCCCTCAAGACCACAGTTTTATATTAATGCCCTCTGCCTGCAGAAGAACATACCTATGACATTTAGTGGTCAGCCTTCCAGAACACCATGGTCACACTGAAGGAGGAGGACCAGACTAACCTGGACTGTGTTTCATACAGAATCACAGAATGGTAGGGGTTGGCATGGACCTCTGGAGATCATCTAGTCCAACCCCGGTGCTAAGGCAGGATGACCTAGAGCAGGTTGCACAGGGTCACATCCAGGCAGGTTTTGAATGTCTCCACAGAAAAAAAGACTTCACAACCTCTCTCTGGCCAGCTTGTCCCAGTGCTCTATCACCCTCAGAGTTTTTTCCCTCATGTTCAGACAGAGCTTCCTGTGTTCTAGTTTATGCCCATTACCCCTAGTCCTGTCACTGGGCACCACCAAAAAGAGTCTGGCCCCTTCCTCTAGACATCCACGCTTTAGATACTTATAAGCATTGGTAAGATCCCCTCTCAGTCTTCTCTTCTCCAGGCTAAACAGCCCCAGGTCTCTCAGCCTTTCCTCTGAAAAGAGATGCTCCAGTCCCTTCATCATCTTTGTTGCCCTCCGCAGAACTCTCTCCAGTAGTTTCCTGCCTTTCTTGAGCTGGGGAGCCCAGAGTTGGACACAGAACTCCAGATGTGGCCTCACCAGGGCAGAGCAGAGGGGGAGGATAACCTCCCTCTACCTGCTGGCCTCACTCCTCTTTATGAACTCCAGGATACTATTGGCTTTCTTGGCCATGGAGGGCATGCTGCTGGCTCATGGTGTGCTTGTTTAACAGCACTCCCAGGTCCTCTTTCAGTATTGCTTCCCAGCAGGTCAACCCCTAATAGATCCTGCCTGTTCACTGCAGCTGGAGACAAAAAGCTTGGAGGGTGGGGGGGTGGCTCTATAGGTTTTTCTTTTGATTTATTAAAATACATTTACCAAGTTTTAGCTGCCATCTGTATACCTTCTGTTATGAAATGGCAGAATCTTACTAATTTTCATTATACAGGTACGACCTCGTTCATACCTCACAAGACATCCTTAAAGCATTCAGTAGATGGTGAGCTGCTTTGAAGCTGAAAAACTTTACAGAAGCAGTAATAGCAATCACACAAAATTAGCATTTGATATCAAAGCCAGAAGACAATGATTAGACACATGGATGATGCCACAGCATATGTTAAATGTGGTATGACAAATGGACACCATAGTGGGGAGAAGCAGAAGAACACCTGATGAACCAAAAAGCCTGAGACTTACTAAGGAGTTTCCAGGATATGGGATTTAAAACATCACAGACACTCCTAGAAAGGGTAGATACCAAGAAAAAGAAAGCCAGTTACATGACTGTTGCTTAAAATTGTGCATTACTTGTATGCATTGTGCATTTTGATGTGATCTATTAATAAAACAGAATATTCACTCTAATCATATAGCAAAATACCCAGAGCCTCCTTTTGCAAGCCTACTGACTTCACAGTTGCTGCTGTGCCTGGAATAAGGAACAACTGTGCAAACTGCTTAGCACCTAGCTATATGAAGCTACATGAAGAAACTTTTAATTTAATCCCCAGTTTTGAAGATTAATACCACACTACATTGTCCAAGGTACTTGTACCTTCTTAGCAGATGTAGACACAGAGCAAACCTGCTTCAGTATCATATAGCCCAAACTTCCCAGAAATTAGAACACCAAAATCTCCACTATCACTTGAGTCAGATTTAAGGTAAGAACCACATAACTGTTTACAGTATCTCTCTTTTAATATACCCACTTATGCTTTAACATAATCAAGCACAACTTTTAAACAGCAAAGTTTGAAGTTTATTGTCACAAACCAGTAAGCTTCCCAGCTAAAGACTATGCAACTGACAAACAAGGAAATAAAACTTCTGGCACATAGTCCTCTAAAAACTTCCAGGCAATTCATCCAGACTGAAGAGAGTATAAGTAAATCCCTTACACATCTTCTCATGGGACAGAAGAATGGATTTCTTGTTCGAATACTGGAAACACATTTGTCTTCAAACACAATTTAAAAGTGAACTGAAAGTAAAACCAAACTTGAAATATCAAATACTCCCTCTGGAATTTCTTTACTACTCAGCCTGCCTTCCACCAGTTTCTACTGACTTTAAGATACAAGAGTTGTGTACTTTCTCTTCACATAGTCTTTTGTTTGTGTGTTTCAGTCCTACCCTCCTTTTTATTATTGATACTGCCTCTTATAAAAACAGAAGGTTAGGAAGACAGTCACTACTACTTATTGCTTAATGCGATCTCCTCCTCCTAAAATATTGCCTCAATTGCAGTTGCTTTCTTTCACTTTAAATTGAAATGAACCTAAAAGATTGAAGTTCCCAATTCTAAATTTGCAGTTTCCTTGAAATTTGATTATACAGTGCAATTATTGGGGGGTGGGGAAGAATTAAAGACTATAAAAAGCTTCTGTAGCAAGTCCAGATCAGAAAACTAAGCTGCATGAAGTCACCTTAAATAAATGCTAAGCTCTACTAGACATTGAAGCAAGACACCAAAAGGAAATGTCTAGCATGCTTATGACAACTGGAGCTACCCAGGATCATGTTTGTACTAAGGAAGACTTAGATTTCATGGAGCAGGAGGCTGGATTCAGAAACACTTCCCTCTCCTCAGCTACTCTACAATTCTGTGATCTCATCTTTGACTTGCAGTAAAGACATCTGACCTGCAAAACTACTCAGCTTAAAAGCTATATGAAAACTATTAACATGTTTGAGGCATTGGACTTGAAAATGAAGTCTACATATTTTAAATAACAATGTTTTTTATTTATATCTACCTTCCCTTAAAGGAAAGAAAACACCAAGAAGGGGTTTTTTCTGTTTTGTTGTGCCTCTGTAATGATAAAAGGTCATTATCTTTTACTTCTTCAAACATCTTTTAGCTCCAATCCAGACACTTTGCACACCACGACTTGCATTTCTGCAGGCAAAACTGGCTTGCATAATTTACGGCCAGCAGTTCCATTAAGGACAATGAAATTATTGTTTGCTGAGCTTGTCATAATTACTCAAGTGAAATTTGTCTCAAATACAAAACATTTCACCGAAGAATAAAAATCTATGCACAAGCATGCACTTAGAGAAGCTGACTGTAACACACAGAACCCTTGCATCTCATCTGCCATAAACACCGCTGGTTCAATTCAGTCAATGCCATGCAACCAGAACTTTTAATCAACTCTTACTAGTGGCAGTCTTTGCCAGGAGCTGAAGAAGAACACAGCTTTCACTGAACTCTTCTAGGTACAATTTATTCTGCCACTTCATTTTGTAGGGAGCCTGATTTATTTGACATCAATAGTTTGTTGAGGTAATAAACCATGCAGCAATGATACCATGACTCAGAGCTCATTTGCTAGGAGTCAAGTTGCTTGGCAGCCTGACAGGCAGAGTAATGTGCCTTGAAGAAGTATCTATATAGCTGCTGCAGCTTTCAGAGATTACTAAACAAATACAGAGCCCAGGAAACATGACTTTACTCTCACTCTCAATTTTCTTTTGCTTGATTGATTGTGCTTCAGCTTCACTTTGAGCACAAAGATTTTTAAAAAATTGAGATCTATGCAAGCCAAAAGCAATAGCTACTCAGTCTCAACAGATACCTAACACACCCAGCCGTTTTACACTACCACTTCTTTCCAAGAAGAGGCTGTTCTATGTGTCTATATGCTTATATAATACACAGTATGAAAAAATGACAAACTACTTGAAATAGATAAGTTTAAGGAAGTAAAATAAACCTCTTTCAGGTAAGGAATAATATTAAATATATTATATTAAATATAAGGAATAATATTAAATATAATATTAAATCCAGAGATTTTTTTCGCTGGAGCTTTCCCAAGTGCAATGAGAGGTTTTATATGCCAACACCATTGGTAAAATGCCTGTTCTTCTGCAAACTCCACTCTTTGAATAACAGCAGCAACCAAGTAAAGAATAAAATAAATTAAAAAGGGGGGGATTTAAAAACATACTAACTTAGAATCTTCTCCCTGGGCATGCGAAGTATAGAATCAGGATATTTTTCAGATGTATTAAGACAGCATATATCCCTTTTGTATCAAAGCAGCTAGAGTGGCTACACCACTTTAAAAATACGTTACTTTGCAAAACCATTTGTTATCTTTATCAGCCTCTCAACTGCTGACCTTCACAAAGCTGTGGACACAACATGATTCCTGTTCTTCTTCTATTCTCCCTATACATACATACATGGGGGTGGGGAAAGACTCAAAGATTAAATAAGTGACAGGCACTAAAGAAAATTCCAGTTCGATTTTCACCCCATTTCTGTAATCACAAAAATTATGACCAACAAAGGCCTTTCAATTCAAACATTCCAAGAAGGATAACATAAAGTTAATTTTCAACTTATACCTTCACCACGGAAAAGATCTGCCTGGCCAACCTAGCAACCTTTTCTGATGGAGTAACTATATCAGAGGACAAGGGCGGAGCTAGAGATGCCATCTATTTGGACTTCTGTAAAGCCTTTGACATGTCCCTCACGACACCCTTCATTCTAAATTAGAGTGATACAGATTTGATGGCTGGACTGCTTGGTGGATGGTTGGATAGCAGTTGGAAGGTGGCATCCAGAGAGTAGCGGTCAACAGCTCAATGTCTATATAGAGATCAGTGACAAAATATGTCTTTCACAGGTTCATAGTGGGACCGGAACTCTTTAATATCACAGAATTGTAGAGGTTGGAAGGGACCTCAAGAGATCGGGTCCAAACCCCCTGCCAAAGCAGGCTCCCTAGCTCATATTACACAGATAGGCATCCAGACAGGTCTTGAATATCTCCAGGGAAGGAGACTCCACCACCTCCCTGGGCAGCCTGTCCCAGTGCTCTGTCACCCTCACTGTGAAAAAGTTCCTCTGCATGTTGGTGCAGAACTTCCTGTGCTCCAATTTACAGCCATTGCCCCTTGTCCTGTCTCCACTGACCACTGAAAAGGGGCTGGCTGATTCCCCCTGCATCCCATGCTTAAGATAATTGTAAACACCAATTAGGTCTCCCCTTAATCTTCTTCTCTCTAGACTGAACAGCCCCAGCTTATTCAGCCTCTCCTCATAGGGGAGATGCTCCAGGCCCTTAATCATCTTCATAGCCCTTCTTTGGACTCTCTCCAGGAGATCCCTGTCCTTTCTACACCAGAGAGCCCAGAACTGGATACAACACTCCAGGTGGGGCCTGACTAGGGCAGAGTAGAGGGGGAGGATCGCCTCCTTGGACCTGCTGGCCACACTCCTCCTGATGCACCCCAGGATCCTATTGGCTCTCTTTGCCACTAGGGCACACTGCTGACTCATAACCAACCTGTCATCCACAAGGACCCCCAGGTCCTTCTCCACAGAGCTCTTCTCCAGCAGGACATCCCCCAGCCTGTACTGAAATGAACGGTTGTTCCTCCCCAGGTGCAAGACTTCACACTTGCTTTTGTTGAATTTCATCTGGTTTCTCCCTGCTCAGCTCTCCAGCCTGTCCAGGTCTCACTGAATGGCAGCGCAGTGTTCCTGCGTGTCAGCCACCCCTCCCAGCTTTGTATCATCGATGTACTTGCTGAGGGTGGATGCTATTCCCTCATCAAGGTTGTCAATGAAGATATTAAACAGGACTGGACCCAACACTGAGCCCTGGGAACACCGCTAGTCACAGGCCTCCAGTCCAACTCTACTCCACCGATCACAACCCTCTGAGCTCGGTCCGACACCAATTCTGAACCCACCTCATTGTCCACTCATCTATCCCATACTCTCTCAGCTTTGTTATCAGGACGTTATGGGAAACAGTATTGAAAGCCTTGCTGAAGTCAAGGTAGATGACATCTACTGCTCTCCCTCATCTACCCAGTCGGTGATGAGATCATAGAAGGCTATGAGATTGGTCGAGCACAATCTCCCCTTGGTGAATACATGCTGACTACTCCTCATGACCTTCTTTTTCTTTTCCAGTTGCTTGGAGATGGCATCCAGAACAAGCTGTTCCGCCACCTCTCCAGGGACAGAAGTGAGGCTGACTGGCCTATAGTAGCTAGGATCCTCCTTCTTGCCCTTTTTAAAGACTGGAGTGACATTGGATATCCTCCAGTCCTCGGGCACTTCTCCTGTTCTCCAAGACCTGTTGAAGATGACAGAGAGCGGCTCAGCAATCACTTCCACCAGCTCCCTCAACACACGTGGGTGCAGCCCATCCAGGCCCATAGATTTGTGTGCATTAATCCCTTTGAGATGCTCCTGGACCACCCCCACCTCAACTGATATCTTCATCGGTGACACAGATGGTGGGATCAAGCACACCTGCAACAAGTTTGCAGACAACACCAAACTGAGTAGCATGATTGACATGCCTGAGGGAGATGGGATGCCATCCAGAGGGACAGACACAAGCCTGAGAAGTAGGCCCATATGAACTGCATAGGGTTCAACAAGGCCAAGAGTGCCCAGCACTTGAGTAGGGACAAACCCAGTATCAATACAGACTGGGGAATGAAGGGATTGAGAGCAGCCCAAGAAGGACTTGAGGGTACTGGTGGATGAAAAGCTGGACATGAGCCAGCAATGTGTGCTTGCAGCCCCGAAAGCAAATCACCTCCTAGGTCGTATCAAAAGAATAATGACTGGCAGGTCAAGGGAGCTGATTCCAGAGTACTGCATCCAGCTCTAGAATCTTCAGTACAGGAAGGATGTGCACCTGTTGGAGAGAGTCCAGAGGAGGCCCTGAAGATGATTAGAGGGCTGGAGCACTTACCCTATGAAGACAGGCTAAAAAGAGATGGGCTTGTTCAGAAAGACCTTACTGCAGCCTTTCAGTACTTAAAGGGGGGGCTTAAGAAAGAAGGGGACAAACTTTTTAGCAGGACCTCCTGCAGTAGGACAAGGGGGATTGGTTTTAAGCTAAAAGAGTGTAGATTTACATTAGGTATAAGGGAAACATATTTTACAATGATCGTGGTGAGGGACAGGAACAGACTGCCCAGAGAGGGTGTAGATGCTCTTGGAACCTGGGCTACTGAAGGGTGCCTCTGCCCATGGCAGCGGGGGTTGGACTAGATAACCTTTAAAGGTCACTGCCAACCCAAACCATTCTGTGATTCTATGATTGCTTTAAGGAATGTGCTGTGTTCTAGCCAAACACAGCCAAGAGAGTTACAGGAAGTTATCAAAGTGGATAAACTAATAGCTATTTAAAACAAATACTTTCAAAAGAAATTCATAAGGATTAGGAAATTCCTTTACAGCTGTTTACTTCAACAAGTGCTCACTCTTCCAGTCATTGAACACAACCATCCATTTCAATGGCTATTTTTGAAACAGCCAAATCTTCAGCACACAGAGAATCACTCCCTGGTGCTAAGCCAGTGTTTCCATTCACACTCTTCAGAATACAAAAGTCTGATACATAACAAATTATGAAGATAAATATGTCAATAAAGCACACTCAAGCAAAAAACAAAGCCTCTAGCACTATTAATCTCAATTTCCAAGCTCCACAAAAGTAAACAAGGACATAGGGAGGTTTGTTGTTCTGTTTTTCAAATTTGGTAGGTCAGTTTTAAACTGTATATGGGTTTGATGAGCCATTTCATGTAGAACTGATGCAAAAAACATGTAGGAGGCAGCTATTAAACTTCAAAAACCCTGTAAAATATACCCCATGCAAATCCTATCCCCACATATTGCCAAGGTGGCAGCAGCAGGATACAGGAATTTGAGTTGTGCAAACCTCTTGTCTGCAGTTTACTCAAAACATTCTCAAGTAGATCATCTGTTTGAATCATATAAAGAGCAGCTTGGCAGCAAAGTCTAAAATTAATAGCCATGAGAAATTTTAATGAAAACACGAAGCTGATTTCAGATCACAAGCTTCAGTTATCGCTGATGGCTCTGTATTTTAACTCTGGTTTTAACTTTTTTAATATATAAACTACAAAGAAAAAAGTTATTGTTGACCTTTGCAAACAAACAAGGAAAGTCATTGCCATTACACAAGAAAAACCTCAAAGATTTTATCTAACTAGGAAGAGCATCTAGTTACCAGACTATGTCCTTTGCTATCAAAAAGTGATACTGACCAATTCAAGCAGAGCTGAAGCACCCTTCTGCATAAAGCCATACTAGTATTTCTGACAGCAGAGAAATTTCCATCCAAAGAAAAACAACAGTCTTACTTTTAATACCATTAACATAAGTTTTTGTAATGTTTTGCCAACTAAAATAGAAGTTCTCTGCATTTTAATCTCAAATTTAAATATTTCACTGTCTAGTAGTTCCTTGACTTGGTTTCAGTCACCCCAATCGTTGCTATAGCTCTTCACATGAGATTATTTCAAAATAATTCCTTAATCCTGGATACTAAAAGAGGACAAAATACTGCAATCTCCACACTACTTCTGGAAATAAACCCCTTCAATGATCTTTTTTTATATATTGAAGATTTGCATTAGCTACAACATTGGCTTTGCAGAGACAGATAAATACCATCTACCCTTTTTCTCAGAGGTACCCCAACAAGTGCAATCCTTTTCCTTTAGCAAAAGACTGCTTCAAAATGGAAAACTGATTCTTCTTAGTTGATAACTATTGAAATATACCACTAAACAACAACCACTCATTAGCCTTGGTGTTTATTTCTAACAGGATGTTAAGATTTCCATGCATACTGTAGAAAGTACACTATTTAACATGTATTTCAATCTCATCTATGCAAAACTGCTTTTTAATTGCTTTTTAATCAAATATGTACTTTATAACATTTGAAGGGCTTTTTTTGCATTTGCCATCGATCTGATAAGACAGCAACAAAAAAAAGTTTTAATGACATAGCAGTACTTGGTTATTTTCATCCTTTTGCTATTTAAGGCTACAGAACCAGTAGATCTCATCTTCCCCCATCTTGCATTTATCCTTGGCTGAATGATAAAAAACATACCTAATATTTATGAGCTCAATTAGTTTCTTAACTTCAAGTAAGTTTATCTTATTTGCACTAGCTGTAGCGACAAACATACAGAAAACTTGTGTTTGCACAAGCAGAACAGATCACAGCTACTACTTCAAATGCTGAATCCAGATATTCTCAGCACTATGCTCACAGTTCTTTGGCAGCTACCTGTATACCAGACATTTTTATCCAAGCTACGTAAATAAATTACACATTTGTAACTGAGGAGTTATACCAGAGAGCTTACAGTTGCCTGGCTGCCTTTGCACCTTCAAAGAGCTATAATACTGGCAGGCTTGCAAACCCAGATTTGCTAAAAATTATTAGAAATTGATTGTGGTTTTTAGTCAAACTCTTAATGAGTCTTAGATATTATTTCAGTCTCTTGATTTGATGATGACTAATTTTAGATGTTGATTTGGATCCTCTTTTGCAGATAAAATGTCTTTATCCACATCATGTACATTCTTTGTAGACTAAGACACCTGCGATCAAATCAAAAGCAGACAGCAATAAAAAAAAGCCAAACAACTCACACTTATATTTACCTTGATCATTCAAAGACAGTTTAAAAAAAAACCAGGCCAACCCCCATTTTCAAAAATCTTTTCAGCTTATGAATGAAGTGATGATGAACAAGAGTGGTTTGCCTGATCACTGAAACCTTAACTTTTACACAATACCTAACAATTTGCACAGCAATCTAAACTGTAGGCTAACTAGCAGTCAACCCTGTCTATCATTCAGCATTATTAAAGACCTAATTGACAAATTAAGTGCCTCAATTAACATGCTGAGTGAATTAGTTCACTCAGATGAACAAGACTTATTTGTCTCCATCTGAGATTTCTAAAAGCAAACCATGAAGTCTCCTCCACCCCTCCTTTGACAAATCTCCCACTGTTTGTCAAAGCCACAGCAAGGAGCAAAGAGAAGGGGAACAAGACATTGCTCTGTCCTGGTTCTGACTAGGAGAGGGCTAACACAGCCAAATGCCAAGGAAAGGGATGAGCAGGAAGCACCTCCACCGGGGTCAGACCTGTTAGTTCTAACATTTGTTTACTTCATTTCAGTATGTCTTTATATTATCATGATCAAACAGCTCACATGAGCTTAGGTGCAGTACAAAGAATTGTACATGCACCAAATAAAGTAGAACTGCAGAATGGCTGAGGTTGGGAGGGACCTCTGGAGGTCATCTGGTCCTTGCTCAAGCAAGGTCACTCAAAAACAGCTGCCCAGGTCTCAGTCTAGACAGCTTCTCAATCTAAGAAATGTGACCCCACAACTTCTCTCAGGTAAAAAAAACACCAACAAAAACCACAACACTCCCCCAGCTCCTCCCTGTCCCGTCCCCTCCCCCCCCAAAAAAACCCCAACCCCCAAACCCCATATTTCCTGCTGTTCAGGCAGCACCTTCTACGTTCACTTTGTGCCCACTGTTTCTGGTCCTGCCACTGGGCACCACTGTCAGCCTGGCTCCCTCCCTCCAGGTATTGACATACATTGCTGAGATGCGCTTGAGCCTGCTCTTCTCCAGGCTGTACAGTCCCAGCTCTCTCAGCCCTTCCTCACAGGAGGAATACTCCAGTCACTTCATCATCTGTGTCACTCTTGTGACACACAGATATTTCAGCTCATTAAGTATTCATTGCTATTAATCATCTCAGGTATCTGGGTCCTTCATTAAAAGTGATTTTTCTTTTCTAAAGCCAGAAATAACCTTTTTAAGTCTTAGCAGTTCAACTCCCCAGACTTTTGGATCAAGAAAAGTATTGTCCTGTAACTTTAAGCACCACACAGAAGATACTAGACATGAACAGCATGTAAAATTAAGTGATAAAGTTAGCACATTTAAGAAATTAAAATGAACCATTTAACAGGAATTATTTTAAATAAACAGGTTTATTTTCCACATTCTGAGGGACACTGTTTACCAACCATAAAACGAACAATCAAGTCAAAAGTGAGTTACCTAGAAACCATAAAAACTTTGTCATCAAATCACCTGCAGAAGCACTACTTACATAGCTCTTAGCTAACAGTAGCCAAATGCTTTAAGAAAAAAAACCCTTGTGCCCTTTGTAGTTCTGCCTTTTAAGACAAGTAGAAATTTCACAGCCATAGAAGAAACAGAAGAACTTCCAAGAAAAAAAAAAGACCACATCATTTATCAAATGCAAATTCATTGGAATTGAGAACTTGTTTAAACACATTTTTCAGTTTCACAATTAACTGAGCCATGAAAGCACCAAATAAATATTAAAATAGCTTAGTCACAAATTAAAATATGAGAGCTTTTGAACAACTTAGGAGAGCTAGTGTTACCACTCCATCTTTTATTTAAAGTACCACCATTTAAATAATACAAGTATAAAAATAGCTGATCAATTTTACTTCAAGTATCAGGTAGCTGTGCAAATTAAAATGTTGCTAAATCAGTAATGTTTTCTTCCATTTTAATACAGTCAGGATTGTTGTTTTGTTCGGTTGGCTGTCGCCTGTCCCCCCGCCCCGTGCTGGGATTTACCTTTTTCTTCCCCTCCCACCTTCCCTCTTCTGTTGTTCAATGCTTTTATCTTTAATCCACCTTGTATTGTCAAGAACAAGCTATAGGCAAGAGCTGCACAAGGTTCAGTCCTCTCAGGAAAGTCAAAGGTAGGAATCTTGTAGAGCAGAGACTTTTAGGATCCAATGGAAGCACATTAAGAAAGCAACAGAGGTTTAGAAGAGTATCAGTATCAGACTTGAAAGTCTGTTTTGGAGAATGGAGAAGTTTATCAAAAACCTCTCCTTGCTTCAGACGGTAAAGCAAGCTGGTATACCCAGCACATAACTGAATTGATAAGCAGTCTAAGAACTTCAGTTGTCTCTTATTTGTTTAAACATTGTTTAGAGAGGCTGAGGAACTGTATTAGGTGTTGGGGGAAGCAGGAAGGAGAGAATGGTTTTTCTAATCCATACACTCAAGAAATCTGCAGTACAGCAACAAGGGCAGAGAGAAGAGGGAAACTTAATTCAGTGAACAAATTTAGGCAATAGACAAAAATATTTTGTACAATACCAAGTGTTTTCCCATACAAAATCACTTGAATCCATATGTACATCAGGTACATATATTTAACATGCTATCGTCTCAAAGTTTATTGGACAATAAAGCAGCTTATGGACAATACAGGTAACCTCTAACTAGGACTGCCATCCAACGGGTCCCCTCCATAGCATACAAAGTCAGTCCCCAAATCTGAGCTATGCACATATATCTAAGTATTCTTAATAACTGCATACATACACACATGTCACTAAAATATTTACAGGGCCCTTCTTCAGTCCTGAGACCAGCTGCATCTTTCTATAGAGCACTTAACCTTATATCTCCCCTTGGGCTCCATGAGATACATTAACAGCCTCAAGACAAACACTTAGATGGGGAGGGAAGTCATTCACATTAGTCTGTTCAGACTGTCAATCTGTAAGTGATATTTTCAGAGGAGAAAATTATGAGTAAATGATGCATGCCTGCAGTTAGAGGCACAGACATATAGGGACAGCAAGAGGCATCACCTGGGATACTGTGGCAATGGAGGGTGCAAACCTTGTACAGTCTTGCCTGGATTATCTATTAGGAATGGCTCATGGAGCTTCCCATATATTATCCAAGCATTGTCCACAACTTGAAGTAAACACAGTGCTCAATTTGCTACATCTTTTTCCTCCAAATGCAGAGCTTTATTTTTATGCAGTGGGTATACTGATTCATATTATGATATAGAAACATAAGCCCAGCAGTCAAATTCATGGTTTACCCTCCCACCTGAGCAGCACAAAAGTGTAACAGGGAACATACACAGCACAGCAGACATTTCAGCAGACCAGGCCGCACAGTTAAACCAACTGGTATGAACTGGGAGTATCAGGAACTAGCTAGTTCCCCTGCTCCAATGCAGGGATGTTAAATACACACACCTACCTGCCAGAGTAAACCACTGATAGATTTCCTTTTACAAGAAACCTACATGATTTGTTATGCAAAAAAGTATTCCTTCCATGTACCTCCCTTTGCAGCATTTAACAGCTTTAATAATTTATCTTAAAATACTAAACCACATTAGTTATTACTTACACTGTCAAATGTCTAAACAGAAATGGATACGAACAAGTTGCTTTAAAACAACTCCTAATCAAATAAATCCTCAGAACATAAACCAGACATCCAACCAAATAAAGTCCTTTCACATCTGCAGGAGCTTGAATACGTCAGGCTTTGTCAAAAATCCTGACAATAAGAGCCTAACAGGCATATTTCACAAGTCAATAAAATCATATTCAATAGCAGACTGTAAAGAAGCAGAGTGTTCTAATGGTCAGGATCATGAACTAAGGCCACCCCGGCTTCCTTCCTGTGTAAAGCAATCTTCCTTTCTGATTCTTTTACCAACATCTTTCCTGACAGCCTCCATACTTCAGGAACCTATTCAAGCAAGGATTTGCAATTCTACTAAACATTCAGGCAGAAATTAACACAGTGGGAACCTAATTTGGTTCTGATCTTTAGTAGAATAGTAAAACATACGCAAACAGTAATAAAATAAATGCTTTTCCTACTTTTAAGAATGATTGAAAAAGAGAAACAAGTGCTATTCTCTGCAGATTCAGATACTGCTGATCTAATCAGGCATTCAAGCAAACCTAAAATAATACCCTATATATATATTTACAATAGTATTCTTAACCTAAGGCAGCATTCACACTGCATTATTCTTGTAAAACAGACAAAAGAAAAAAAAAAAGAAGAAACAACACACACTTATTACCTAAAGATTTCTCTCACACAAATTCTGTTCCCTTCAGACATCTTCCTTATAACAGCCAGTGCTAGTAGCAGATCACATTTGGATAGTTAACTCATTTGTGAAACACCTAGAATTATTTATTATTAAATAGTGACCAAAAATAACAGAATGCTGAAGACAAAAAAAGAACTCTCAGTGGAATATTACTGATTTTAACAAGCTTTTCTAAAAATCTTGGGAAAAATATGCAAATAAGCAATTTTCACCTCTGGAAATATAACCATGGTTAGCAGAATTCAAATACTGAAATATTATGATACAGCCAGAAGTATGGCATATGTGCAGAGTTACAGAAAAACCCTAAATAGCATTCTTGTAAAAGCAACAACAACAAAAAAAGAGATAATAGAAAACTTACTTGTGCATATTTTCCACTCCTATTATGATCATGATATAGTAGGAAATTCCACTTTGTATAACAAAATGTAAGGCATACCTAGGGGAAAAAAAATTAATAAAATTAACCTCCCACAGCATTTTATTGATGTCAAAAAACCACATGCATTTAACATGAAATTAAAGAGGTCTGTCAAATTTTAACCCCATCACTGCTTCCAAAAAACCTTTTGTTCCATTGAGGTTTTCTGCAGCTCTGCCTTCTGTTGGGAGCTCCCTGCTTTAGCATGGTACAGACAGCAGTAATGAATAAAGCTCACAGACTTTACTAGGATGCTCCAGCTCATAAACAATAATATATGTAAATGCTGATACTACTTCAAATACAATGACTCTTTCCTGCTTGATGTTATTTCATGTTTAAGTAACATGGATGTTCTGTGGTTCAATGGCCATAATCACCTTTTTACCTGTTTAAAACACTAAGGCTCTCAGATAAGGCCAATAATATGTTGGTATCCACAATATCAATATATGGGAAGATTTCCCAGTCAATAGACAGGGTAACTCTGTCCAGCCAGTCTCTTTGCTCCACATCATCAATAATTGATAAAGGGATGATGATGACAGTCTCACCAAACACCAACAAACAAAAACTAAACACCCACAAGCCAGTTTTATCTCATCAGGGTGCTCTAACCTCTTCTCCCTATTTGTGCTCTACACCTTCCCACCACAGCTACCAAACCACCGGTGTTTGGGCATTTATGGGAGACAAAAATGCCAAAAGCCCCCAAAAAATCAGCCTAAAAGGCAGCTACTATTTTGTTATACTGATACTGTTTTCTTTCAGCTTATCATGATCAATTTCCTAATTTCATTTCTCATCTATTCATAAAGAAGCCTTTAAAGACTTTCAACAAGAAACCCAGTTCTATCCAGCTGAAATCTGACAAAATCTAAGTGATGGACTAAGTGAAAACAATTCACTTGACTATTAACTGACCTTGAAAATCTTGAATTTTTAGGGGTGATCCAGTCCTCACATGATCCCATGTCTCCCTACTAGCTAGTCTCATCTAAGATATGACTACCTAAAATTGAAGTTGAAGTTCACGTTTAATATAAGCAATTTCTAATAAAAAGAAAAAAAACAAACCCAGTTTTTCTTTTTTATTCATTTATTTTTCATATCTGCCATGTATTTCAACACTGTGCAGCAAAGGCAGGCATTAATGAAATGACAAAAAATTAAGGTTTCCTTCTTAAACAAAAGTGACATAATATATCAAATCCTGGGAAAATGTGGGTTGATACAGAGTACCATATCAAGATTACAGTCTCTGACAATATTTCTTTCAGAGTTTTTAACAGGAGCAATATGATTGATTGCTGATTCCAAAATTAAAAGGGATGCATTTAAATACAACACGCCACAGTAAATTTTAGCTACATAAAAAGGGTATTCTAGGCTTTTTATGCTATTTGCTATTATCTCAAGGTAATTATACCTTTCCTTCCTGTCCCACATCACTATCACAAGCACTAAATGTGACTGAAAACTAGCACATCTGAAATTGAAGAGGACAATGTAATGACTATTAGTCTTAAAAGGGTGCAGATTCCAAACTATTTCCCACATTTAGTTCCATAGGAGATTATTTGCAAATCTACATTTACTACAAACACTATAATAGAAAGTCTCACTGTTTTCCCTCTTGCCCATTATAACACAATTGAAGAGTCCTTGAAGGTGTACTAAGGGACTGTAACCTGTATGTATACTTGATTCCTTGAGAAGGGGTGAGGGAAAGCAAACCAAACCCTCAAAAAAACATTCTTGTATAAATATATACTTAAGCAATAGTGAGACAAGTTGGCACAAGCACAATACAAGTATCAGCTTTCTAAGAAAGTGTACTTTTAATAACACAAATTATGTTCTTTCTTTTTGGCACTTAAAAAAAGTTTTTAGTTCCATGATTGTAAGAAAAAACGAAACATCTTTTAGCAAAACAGCTTAAACAGGTATCACAAAAACTACACACAGTAGCACCATCTCCCATATCAACCTGTCTTCTGTATTATCCTTCTCATTCGTGCTGACTGGAAGCCTTTGGCATCAGAACACTCTCTCAAAGCAGAATATCATGGCCAAAAGTTTGAGAAATGTGTGGGAGTTACAGAATTGTATATACTAGTAAACTGCACACGTTTACCCAAAGAATAAAACTTACTGATTATTCTTTCCCTAAATGTAAAAGTAGTACATATCAATTAATGTTGAGGAGCATCTTCAACATGCCACCATAGACACCAAATCTGTGGCTTTGGAATTCCAAGATTTATCTATACATATTCTGTGTGTGCCCAGACATTGGTGCACACACACTGTGGGCATCCTCCCACCTGCACAACAGCTTGGTTCAGTCCCCAGCTCAGTAATATCTACAATAGTCAGTAGAAGTAAATCTTCTATATACTTAAAGCTGAGCAAGCACAATGTTTACCATGCAATAAAACAAACTGGGACTTTATTAATCTTAATCAGCTTGGAAAGATGAAAGTCATTTAGCAAGCTAATTTTGAAAGAAAATAGAATCACCAAACTAAATGCATACTTTTTACTAGCCCTTATAACATTCTGGCCTGCTACACTGTGAAAAGATCAAGATGTGAAAACAGTAGTCACATGAAATTAGTGTTTAAAAAAAACCCCAAAACAACACACCACCACACAAGCCACAGAAACCCTCTCAAATCAAGGCCAGCTCCTTTCTAGGTGTTTTAGACTACTTGGAGCATCATCAGTACTGCAGTTCAGCCACTCTTCCTACAAAGAGTTATGTTCAATATTCAGAAAAAGCCACAGAAAGCTATTGCATGCAATGAATATTTAAGATAAATTATGTTCATCATCACACCTGTGCTGTGCCTCAAGGGATCATATCTCAAGCAAGCTTCCAGAAAAAAACCTGGTAAAACTTAAATAAACTGCACCTGTTCCATCCTCCCAAAACCAGAGGAAGACAGTATGTTAGTTACCGGTTTGCAAAATGGGAGACCTTTCAAAATTTTTGCACTGCATCAGTAAATTTTAAGCTACTTTCTATATAACTGCAACAGCTAAAAAACCCAAAATTAGGTAATATGGTTCTTCATAAAAAACCCCCTTTGCTTTCCTGAAAACAAAAAATGAAAGTCTGCAAGTTCCTGAAAAATAAATTTAAGTGCAACTTACCATCCAAAACAAAAAAGTGCAAGATAAAGGCCCAGGAGGGTTGCAACAACATGTCTTATAAATGGGCTAGTTTTGCTTGAATGAAGATAAGTTCGAAACCAAATAGCTGCAAGCAAGGCAAACAGTTGGCACACTACAAAGTTGACCTGCAGAAAAAAGAAAAGAAAAAAAATCTCTCACATTTATGTATTAAAAATAAACAGAGATATCCAGACACTATTAGCAATTTGCAGAACCTTTGGCTCTGCCACTGCTCTCCCCACAGCATGTCAAGCTCAAAGAGCTTTTCCCAAAAAACCCTGGCTCCATAAAGCACAAAACAGTGCTCCCCTGAGCAGCTAAGATACATCAAACCTGTAGAAGCAAACTATGCATGAATCAAGAAAAAACCCAAAGCTATCTTCCTGTAAATCCTCTATATACCAAAT
This sequence comes from Laterallus jamaicensis coturniculus, assembly GCA_022605575.1. Taxonomy (NCBI): domain Eukaryota; kingdom Metazoa; phylum Chordata; class Aves; order Gruiformes; family Rallidae; genus Laterallus; species Laterallus jamaicensis. Next base: position 97,330,788 of record JAKCOX010000001.1, read on the forward strand.
CATATATATATATATGATTATATATATATATATATATATATATATATATATATATGATTCCATGGTTGATATATATATATATAAACCATGGAATCATTTATACTTTCCCAATAACATGAAGACCTGGGTTAAACTTTAACAGTTTAAACCCAGCTGGTAACTAAGCACCGCACAGCCACTCACTCAGTCCTCCCCTCCCTGTGGGACAGGGAGGAACATCAGAAGAAAGAGACAAAACTCATGAGTTGGGATAAGGACAGCTCACTAAGACAGCATAAGAAGAGGAAAATAAAAATGACAATACCAATTAGAAAATAGACAAAGCAGATGATATACACTGCAATATGCTCACTGCCCAAGACCCGACATCCAGTCTGCCCCTCAGCAGCAATCCCTCCTCCCCAGTCAGCTCCCCATTATAAACTGAGCACATCATGGTATGGAATAACACTTCAGCTGGTTTGTGCCAGCTGTCCTGGCTGTGTCCCATTCCCAGCTTCTTGGGAAAACTAACTCTGTCCCAGACAAAGAAAACCAACCAAACAAAAAGCCAAATAAAAAGCCAACTGTCCTGGTTTTTAAGCAAGCATGACTTGGAAATACAGATCAGCTCCACAAATCATTGGCAGATCACTTCAGTGACCTGTGCAGAAGCAAGGCTCAATGAAGTGCACTTCAGTGGTAAGAAATCAGATAAACACCCTGGTTGCACACTGGATTTTCTTCTTCTACATTCAAGTAGGATAGTTTCAGAAAGTCCTTCTCCCTTCAGGCCATTTATTCTAGAAGATAGAAAATCTCTTGTGTATTAAATATTTAAAGACATTGGGGCACAGAAAGTAAAAGTAGAATTATAAAACCAAACCAGTGAGTTTAAAAAATATAAAGTTCTGGCTGTGGCCTGAAAAAACTTTAACAGTAAGGGTACGATAAAGAAATAATTTCCTCAAACATAGCAACCACTAACAAAACTGTCTTATGCTACAAAAAGACAGATGAATTCCTTTATTCAGAAGAGATCTCCCACTCCATAGATTTCTTTCTTCCATAGAAAACTGCCTAACATTTTTTTGTGTCTAATAATGCTGTGGTTTAGCCCCATCCAGCAGCCGCCTGCTAAAAATGACTGGGGCAGCCCAAGTCATCACAGCCTGGAGAGCACTCCTTCAGGTCACAAGCACTTCAGTACAAGAAACTCACACATCCTGAATGCTTGACTAGTCCTTAACACAACAGTGGTTTAGCCTGTTTGATGTCACTTAGCTGAAATACATACTTATACCACAGGGTACAACACTATTTTAAATTCATGACAGCAGGCCTAATATTGATGTTTGCAGCAACACAAGTGCATGCCTTTAGTACTGTAATTCAGCCAGTCCATCCCTGCATTACAAGCTTCGGGCAGTAACAGGTAAGGGTGTGAGAACAGGCAAACATGATTATCTTTAAAGTGGAAGTTAAGTAACAAAAGCTACTTATAGCATTCTCATCGTTGCAACCATTGCATAGATTGCCCATTTGCAAATCCAAGGCTAATTCCTCTTTTCCCGAACCACTCTAAAACCTTCTGTAATAACAAGTTACACAAGCATTAAGTGCTAGTAGGGAAAGAGGCTCAGAAGACAGGGCTGTTATTTTTAACAGGAGCAGTTCCCTAAACTGTCACATACACTTTGCCATCCATTCTCCTACTCCCACATTTACATTATGCTTTTAACATCTGAAAAATCCTAAATGAATGAGGAGATATTCTTTCCGGGCATAACTTGACCTGTTTTCTCTCCTTTATAAGCAATGATGCAAATGAAACGGAGCGAGGTTTATAACTCAGAATGAGTTTCTGCATCTAGTGGAAAAGTTTCATATAGAACATTCAAGTTTAATGAACCACTGAAAGGGAAGCAAACTGATAATGTATTAAAAAAAAGAGGATAAGAAAGAAAAATTTAAGAGATACTTATTAACCATGAATTCAGTATCGACCACTCCTCAGGGAAGTGGTCACAGCACTGAGCGTGACTGAGTTCAAGAAGCATCTGGACGATGCCCTCAGTCCCATGCTCTGACTTGGCTGGGCCTGTGTAGAGCCAGGAGTTGGACACAATGATCCTTATGGGTCCCTTCCAACTCAGGATATTCTGTGCTCCTATGATTTCAGTTAGTTATTTATTACAGAAATCATGCTATGTGTACCACAGAGCATGTCTCTGACACAGAGAGCTGACACCCTACACAGACTAAAAGGGGATGGAGACAGGAGAAAACTGGGAGACATATGCAGTGTTGCTGGAGTGAAGAGACGGAGTGAAGAAATGGGCATGAATAGCTGTCTATAAGTGGTAACTTGTCCACTGTCCTGTCATTGCTGATTGTACTGAATATCCAGAAATCACTGCTTTGGCTGCATTCCATATGATTTACCAGTCGGTGTTTCATAACGCTCTTCTTCAAAGTAAGCTAGCAAGACCTGGGGATGAAGAGAAGTCATCACCTGGCTCCTACTGTTACCATGGCAAAGGGCAGAAGTGCTTCACACCTCTGACCTGTACCATCATCTCTACAGGAGCAGACAAGCAAAACATCCTGATTTTGTGAAATTCAAGGTTGGTTAAGCTTGCAGGTTTAGAAATGTGGAAAATCCTCATACAACACATGCAAAGAAAATCTGAGAAAGGTGCCTCCCTCTTTGTTGCCTACATGCTGACTCCTTTCCTTGCCACTTGCTTTTGCTTTAGCTGTTTATTCAAACAACCAAATACAGTATACCACTAAACAAACAAAGAAAAAACCCAAACCACCAAATAACCAACCACACCCAAACCAACCAAACGAAAAACCTCCAAATGATACAAACTTTCCCTAATAAGAATATTTTGAGAACTGCAATAAAATCATACCTTTAGACCAACTTCACAAGTAAAACTTCAAGGGATACCAATTCTTTACAAATACACAACTAAACAGCTCAACCAACACAATCTTGTTCTGAAAGCCTTCCTCGTAAGTGACTCCAAAACCACCAGTGTGTATTCTTAAACTGCTCTTCCCAAAAAGTGTGCAAACATATGCATATTTGAACACAGAAAAGACATCACTGCAATGTTCACACACCACCCTGTGTTCCTTCTCTACTCTTACCAATCCAATCCTTACACTTGCCTTGCAGCACACAGAAATACAGATTACAAAGCACCAATGATATTACAGACCTGTATTACATGAAATCCTTCCAAAGTTTTAAATACACATTTGTAAAACCAACCTATGCAGCAGTTAAGATTTGAAAGCCATGCAGCTTCAGTTTAGCCTTTACACATATCTACTTCCAATAATATTCTTTCTGCTGCTTTATTCCATTTTCCCCAGCAGGATTTCTGCTTCATTCAGTAAATGGACTATTGCTCAGTTCTGGCCCTCATCTTATGATCCCTTAAATGCTTACCATCTGCATCCTACACTGAACACAACCCCCTTCTATTTCCCCACAGACATGTTTATGCAGATCTGTCCGTAACGTGGGAAGACCGCATAAAACGAACATAAACTTTGCAGTAGCTTCGCAAGGTTGGTATTCCGACTCCTGTTCTAAAGGTGGGTGCCTTGCATGCACTGATGAAAGCCCAAAGGGTAGAATAAATGCCTGCTAACTTTGGTTGCCCATTTTGAGACATTCAGTCACTTCATTCAGTACTTTTAACAGAACTTGAACTGTAGCTGTGCTTTGAAAAGATAACTTCAGCTGCTATTCGGATTATCTAGCATGCCTATAAATCAGACCCAAAGTATCTCAACATGCAAGTAAAACTGAGTCACCCCTGCAACATAATGTCTTTATTTTCTTCCTCCAGGTCAGTAAAACTCTGTGGTTTACTAGTGATCTGTATTCCAAATAAAGCACATCTTCATAGGGAAGAGTTTGTGACCATCTTTGGGCTGTGTTAGTCACATAGGCAATCCTCATCTGACACTAACTTTTGAGTATGTACTATCACAGGCTATACATTAACTCGGTAAACATTTTGAATATCTGGTTTCTCACATTTTAAAAAGAAACGGAAAGCACAGCATTTCTACCACAAAGTCAAAGCTCAGCCATTTGTGATTACCTATGGCTGCTTCAATCTGAAACAGACTTCTACTACTTCGAATATCTGAAACAATACTCATTTCCACATAGCAATCCCTTGCCAACACTATGTGGGTAGAAAGAGAACAGACTCTCTGTGGTCCCAATTCTATTCCATTCACTTCAAATTCCAGCAGCGAGACGAGGCATGCATCTACTCAGCATTTTACTTCAGACCAGAAGAAGATTTCTGCAGCAAGCTTCCCAGTTGTCCTCTCTTCAGATGGTCCTGATTTAATCCCAGCCAGCAACTAAGCACCACAGAGCCACTCACTACTCTTTCCACGGTGGGATGGGGTAGAGAATCAGAGTAAAGATGAGAAGACTTGGGGGTTGAGATAAAGATGGTTCACTAGGCAAAGCAAAAGCAGCACATGCAAGAAAAGCATCCAAATTCATTCACCACTTCACATAAACAGGCTGGTGTTCAGCCATTGCCAGGAAACCCAGGCTTCATCACGCACAACAATTACTTGGGGAGACAATTGCCATCACTATCCACATCACCATCATGAAAGCTTCCACAAACGCCAGGCACATACCAGTTACTTCATTGACAAACATTATGTATAATACTCTCAAGATCCAAGAGTGGCATACTTATGCACCTTTTGAAAACTTCATGTCAAACTCCTAGAATATTGTGAGTATGGACAAAATACAACTCTTGCACATGTCATGTCTTGGTCAGATGCAAGCAGAACACCCACAAAGACAACACATTCCTGAAAGCATCACGATTAATTCCTCAAACCAAATTCTAACTTGCCTCCCCTAATTAATAAAACCTGATCCAATAAGCATATCCAGTTTTAAAGAAGAAACAAAACCGTGAACCATTCCAAGCTGAGACTTCCTAGGGGGGAAAAAGTTCCAATGCAGACATGGAATGCCAAGTATCACCCTCAGCTATTATTTAACAACTGTGAAAGACAACAAACAGAATTTTTTACCTCCTCAGGTGCAGGTCATAGCAACAGGTCAGCTTATGACAACAGTAACACCTGAAAGTTCCATGTGGAGACCAACGTGTTATGTGAAACAAAGAATTCGTTATGTGAAAGTTATGTGAACAAAGAATAAAAACCCTACAATGACAATGAAAATTATCAGCACTGATTATTCAGCAATGATTAGTGTAGCATGTGTTAAATACCACTTAGACACACTAAGCTATTACAAAATCTGCTTTTATGTATTCTAGCAATTTAAAAATTAAACATATTATTTTGGTGCAAGACCTGTCCTACAGCCAGTGCAGTTTACTTTGTGCCAAATGTAACAGTAAATCATGAACTACATAAATTGGAAATCTATTATATCACTAACCGCATTAAGAGATGAACGCAATAAATCTCCCATCTGCATGGCCTGTGCAAATGCCAAAAAAAAGTTTATACTTTAAATAAGTTTATTCTAGTCTTCTAAAAACTTAAATGTAATTTATGCCATGCAAATATAAAGTTATTTCTTAGGATAAGTATTTGAGGGACCAATTCCTTACATAAAAGGAGATAAAAGCCACTGACCACTACAAGGATTTTCATTATCAAGAGAAGTTTTGGAAAAGTATTGGATTTGAACAGCTAGAAATCTCCAACCTTCCGACATAGGCAGCATCTTTAACATATCATTACACAAATTCCTTAAATAAATGTTAAAAAGAAATAGAGAAGAATATATTATTTATCCTACGAAACTAATTTTTAACATAGTGTTGTGCCATTTTTATCCACTAATTCAGACTTTAGGCTCAGCTTCCTCTTCACATCAGCTGTATTTTAATATCAAAAGCCAATGATTGCAACCAAGCCCCTCATAATCCTGCTACTTAACATCACAGAAGGCATTGCCTCATTCAGAAAAGCAGCCAAAGCAGCAAGGGAATTTAACTGTTGTAGACAATTCCTAACTGGATAGCATAAATTAATCATACTGCCCAACACAGCCTACAGTCCACTGAGAAGTAGAAACAGGACTGTAAACATGTTTTGCTTACATGCTCTAGCAAGGTATTGAGAGGTGCTGAGAAGAACAGGGACTGTGAAGTACCTCACAAGAGAATCAGTGATCTAGTGTGCCCAGCACCAAATAAGACTCAGAAATTTTAGTCTCTTCTGCCAATGGCCTGTGCAGACTCTTTGGAAGTTACCTCATCTTTGTGCTTCTTCCTTTTTTCATCTTTAACAAATCTCTGATTATAAGAAAAAGGTATTCAAACCTGTAAAGTGGAATGAATGCCTATGGCCTCAATAACACATGTTGGATGAATGAAAGCAGGCATAGAGGTTTTGTTGGGGGAGGGAGGGGATGTGTTCATATTAAGCTGGCTTATTAAAAAAAAAAAAAGGCAGCAGTTTAGTTCTTATTGCTGATGAAATAAGGCTTAGAACAAAGGTCACCCTAACACAAGCAGAACTCAAGCCTACCCGATCATACACACAGCCTAACCCAACAGTTTTGAGATGGAAGATGCTTCACAAGTAACAGTCAAGAACCTGTGGAGACAATGATTCTGCAGCCAGAGATACAGGGTTTTTTCTAGCATTGTGTCTCATTGCCTATAACCACCCAGCAAGGGTGTGTAACCTGGAAAGAATACAGGGATGCTGTTCGGACTTGCAGAGACGGGGTCAGGAAAGCCAAGGTGCAGATGGAACTGAACTTGACAAGGGATGTTAAAAACAACAAGAAGGGATTTTACAGGTACATTGGCCAGAAGAGACAGGTCAAAGAGAACGTACCCACCTTGGTAAATGAGAAAGGAGAATTGGCTGCAACTGATGAGGAGAAGGCTGAGGTACTGAATGAGTTCTTTGCCTCAGTCTTCTCTGGCAGCCAGGATTCTCATAATTCTCAAATCCCAGAACCTTGCATCCCTGGACCTCTGGGTGAGAACTGGGGGAGCAAATCCCCCCCCACTGTAAGAGCAGAGCAAGTCCGAGACTGCCTCATGAAACTGAACGTCTACATGTCTATGGGGCCGGATGACATGCATCCCAGGGTCCTGAAGGAGCTGGCTGATGTGGTTGCTGAGCCGCTCTCCATCATATTTGAAAAGTCGTGGCTGTCAAGAGAGGTCCCTGGGGACTGGAAAAAAGGTCACGTCACTCCCATTTATAAGAAAGGGAGCAAGGAAGACCCAGGGAATTACAGGCCAGTGAGCCTCACCTCTGTGCCTGGGAAGATCATGGAACACATCCTCCTGGATGACATGTTGGAACACATGAGGAAAGAGCACGTGATCCGGGATAGCCAGCATGGCTTCACCAAGGGAAGGTCGTGCCTCACCAATCTGGTGACTTTCTATGATGGAGTGACAGCATCAGTAGATAAAGGGAAGGCAACCAATGTCATCTACCTGGACTTGTGCAAGGCCTTTGACACAGTCCCTCACCACATCCTTATCTCTAAACTGGAGAGATGTGGATTTGATGGGTGGACCATCCAGTGGATAAGAAACTGGTTAACAGACCGTAGCCAAAGGGTGGTGGTCAATGGGTCTACATCCAGGTGGAGGCCGGTGACAAGCAGGGTCCCCCAGGGGTCTGTCTTGGGACCAGTTCTCTTTAGCATCTTTATCAGTGACATGGATGATGGAATTGAGTGCACCCTCAGCAAGTTTGCAGATGACACCAAGCTGAGTGGTATGGTTGACACCCTAGAAGGAAAGGAAGCCATCCAGAGGGATCTTGACAGGCTGGAAAAAAGGGCCCGGGTGAACCTAATGAGGTTCAACACTGTCAAGTGTAAGGTGTTGCACTTAGGCCGGAAGAATCCCAGACACAGATACAGACTGGGAGAAGAGCTTCTTGAGAGTAGCCCTGCTGAGAAGGACCTGGGTGTCATAGTGGATGAGAAACTTAACATGAGCCAGCAGTGTGCTCTTGCAGCTCACAAGGCCAATGGTATCCTGGGCTCCATCAGAAGAGGGGTGTCCAGCAGGGACAGGGAGGGGATTGTCCCTCTCTACTCTGCCCTCGTGAGGCCCCACCTGGAGTACTGTGTCCAGATCTGGGGCCCCCAATACAAGAAGGATGTAGAACTGTTGGAGAGGGTTCAGAGGAGGGCCACAAAGTGGAGCACCTGCCCTACAAAGAGAGGCTGAGGGAGCTGGGCTTGTTCAGCCTGGAGAAGAGAAGGCTGTGGGAGGATCTCATTGCAGCCTTCCAGTACCTGAAGGGAGCTTATAAGCAGGAAGGGATTCGACTTTTTAAAAGGATAAATAATGGCAGGACAAGGGGGAATGGTTTAAAGCTAAAGGAGGGAAGGTTTAGATTGGATATTAGGGGGAAGTTTTTTACAGAAAGAGTGGTGAGGTGCTGGCACAGGCTGCCCACATAAATAGTTGATGCCCCATCCCTGGAAGTGTTCAAGGCCGGGTTGGATGGGGCCCTGAGCAGCCTTGTGTAGATCTGGGCCTGAGGTTGGTGGCCCTGCCTGTGGCAGGAGGGTTGGAGCTTTATGATCCTTGGGGTCCCTTCCAACCCTTGCCATTCTATGATTCTATGATTTTTTGGTCTACCAGAGAAACAAACTTACCACACCTGCTCCCTGCTTTGCCTGACTGGGTGAGTGAGCAAGGTGCATTGAGCAGCACTCTTACTTTACCCATTTTCAACAACTACAGTTATCTGAGATAAAAGACATTAAAAAAAATAGAACATGAACTACAAAAACACTCTGAAGGAAGGAGCTCTTGCAAGAGCTAGACAGAATAATGTACATTTTATTTAAAAATAAGCCCTATCTTAGGGCTCGGGCTTTGGATTTGTGAATCTATAGGGCTGTCTTATTATCAATAACACTGCAAAACCACAAGCTTCTCCAGGCATCATATTTGTTGACACAAACTTGTAAAAAATTAGCCAAACTTTATCACAATTAATGAGGCCTCAGTTGTGCTTCGTTTCTCAAACATCAGTATTTTCTTATTCTCGCTGCCAGTTAGGCCAGAACCATTTCCCTTTTCCACCAAAACAGTCAGCTGAGGAATTAAAAACATCTACAGATGTTCACAAAAAGCTCCTTCTAACACAGAAGAGCTGATGCTTCTCCACAGCAACCAAATAACAGTACAGATGGATCTTCTTCTGTCCAATTACTAACCTTCTCATCCAGTATAAAAGAAAAAGAACAAACAGATTGTACAATTATCCAATAATTGCCTACTGCCAAGCCACTAAAAACTGGAGAGTGATACTAACTATTATTTGAAACCAACGATCAATTTTCCAACTATTCCTAAAAATTACCACACTGGTATTAAGAAAGAAAAAAAAAAATAACAGCTTCCATGGTAAAGCTGAAAGAAGCAATTCCATGAATCAAAGTATTGGGCCATTTTTTCAATTTATTGGGAAACATCAGAAAGAGAAGTCCAGAGACAGGTATCTGATAAAATTAAAGAACACTGGAGAGATTAATTCAGAGAATACCTCTTCTCCAGAAGAGACAGGCATTCTTCTTTCGAATCGAAGACCATGAACTTTGTGACAATACTTTCAAGTGCATTTTTTGTTCAAATAATAACAAGCACCTTCCATGATGAAAAAAATGTAACCAATTAATAGTGCTGCCCTGCAGTCTCAACCTCACTTGACAGGAGAAATATGAAGAGCGAGCAGATAAGCAGCAGTGTTTATTTTGGGGCAGTATCACTATGGGAGATGTTTATGGTAAAGGCAGTGTGTTCTGTGCAGCAGAGACTGTGTTGCTGCATAGCTATACAGTACCCAATGTGAAGGAACATGAGACAGCACAGCCCCTGTAACAGCAGCTATTTCTTTTAAGTCCATATTCTATCCATTTGTAATAGTCTACTTTAAAAAGCTTTCGCTAGTATTGTTAATGTTGCACAAATATACTTTATCTTCACATGAATTCACGGGCAGCTCTAAGGACATACTCATCAGATTCTGAATGCTTTCCTTCCAAGCCGATTTCAGTCCAAAACATCAAAGACAGTCATGACATATGGTAATAATAGTATTTCTATTTCCAATATTATTGTCCAAGTGCTAGCCTGTAATTCTTAAGCATGCTGAAGAGTGAAGAACATCACAAAGGACATGAGGCAGGCTCTAGTAATCTGTTTTTTGTAATGAACGAGCATCAAATCAGTAAGCTTTTTTCAAACTGGACTTACTAAATCATTACTCAGAATTATTCTAAAAAAACCCTATATAACTAAAGATATAAAATTTTTTTTAAAGTACACATTTTATAGTGAAAACAACCAAAGCTAATTCATTAAGGATGTGAAGATGTCAGCTGAAGACTGCTCTTTCTGACTGGCTCTTAAAGATTCAGCATCACAGATACTGAGATGTCACACACAACTATTTATTCACCAGAATAGCCCAAAATCTAGGAATCAAGTTTGATTTCAAAATGGAAGTGGACTAAGAATGCTGCATTTGGGTTTTTGCTTGTGTGGTCTGTAACGGCTTGTTTTGGGGGGTTTTTTTCCCCTCTCCTCAAAATTAACAGGGACCTGAACCACTTGCTTCCATCAAGCAAAAACTGGTTTGGCCAGTTAAAGGTTGCAGGGAAAGAGGGTTGACAACTGCAAAACACAACAGCCTGGCATTATGTTGGCAAAACACAGTTCCAAAGAAAAACAGGCTCACTACAGCATACAGCGTTCTCAGAAACATGGCTTTTTATCATGCACGTGGTACACATGCACATAGTGATTAACCTCAAAATCTCTACTCTTCATCACATGAGTATCAGCAGTATAAAAGATACTCAAATGTGTATATGAACAACAAGTTTTATTTTAAGGCTCTGAGAGCCATTACTGTGCCTGGAATTTTGTAACATTTTTAGAAGTTACTCATACTTTCCCAGTCGTTTAAAAAAATTAAGCAAAGTTGCTAATACCTGGGGGTGGGGTGGGGGTGGGGGGGTGTATCCTTGCAAAGGCAACCAGAAATTGAATCTGTCTCCATTAAGAACTACCTCAGTACTATGATATTCTGCTGATATGCAAGAAACTGAAATCCATCTTAAAATAAGCAACAGAACATAGAAAGTAACACACTGTTGTCCATATAGCCTGCAGAAATCCAGTAACAGCAGTCATCAGTTTAATTAACAAGTAAAACAAATACTCTCCATGCTTAAAACTGTCAGTTCCCACTGTTCTCCATGGACTGAAAAAGAAGGAAAGTTTTTTAAAAAAAAAAGAAAAAGAAAAAAAGTACTTCACCGCGCTCTCCCTTGAATGAACTACTGTTCAACTCTGTTTCTATTTCTCCATGTCTATTATCCTCCTGCTCCTCCCAATTCAGCAATTATCTGCATGAAATCAGCTATCTACAAAGTCTCCAAGCACCACAACAGCAGCCCTGCAAACATCTGCAATACACAGGAAGCTGCAGAAGTAACGGGCAAATGGAAAAGCTGTTACAGCTTTTCAAATTAATTCAATTTTCTATTACAGTATATTAGTAACATTTAGAATTATGCTTCCATATTAAAATATTTTATGCAACTTGTTACATTCAAACCCATTACAGATAAACATTCGCTAACATAGGCTAGACATTGTACAGATCTGGTAGCCATCACTGGACTTCTAATAAAGTCCTGCAGACCCATGGTGGTCTCAAATTCTTTTTAGCTTTTCATCTGTGAAGAATAAAACCCCATTCATTATACTCTGGACTGTCACTCCACTTTGAGTGACATCCTCAGTCTTTGCTGAATTATCATCTTTATATATATGAATCATATGAATGACTGACAGGCAGCACTAGAACCAAGAGCACTGCTCAGCCAGAAGGCAGGTCAGGAAAATTAAGAATGATCTATACAGGTAACATTACCAGTATAGAATATACCACTGTAGTTATACAACCATTGTGCTCACAAGCCATGTTTCAGAGTAAGAGTAGCTTCTTCAGCTTAGGCCACTTCAGCTACAAGTTTAAAGAAACACCAAGATCCCAGCTGCAGCAAATTACACGATTACAGCCAAACCAAAACAGCTTCTGTCTTCACCTTTGGATATATTACTCCAGAATAAAAGGCAGAACTACGGATGTTTTCCTTTGCAAAATATGGCTTAGCTGCCCAAAACATCACTTAAAACATGCAGGCACAACTAGCATTTATCTAAATTTGCAGACAAATTGAAATTACTGAGCAGCTCTGTTCACTTGAATGAGCGGTAGAAGACTAATAACAATGCTGAGCACAAAGTACGTTCCAAAGGAAAGAAGGACCAAATATCCATACTGAAGAACATCAACAACATTCTTTCTAAAATAAATACTGTACAGATGCACACACTGAATAAGCAAGTCTTCACCTGGCTAGATGTGGTTTTTCTCACCTTCCAGGAGATAAAAAGACAACAAAACAACCCACAGTCTAGACTCCCTCATTCAAGGCTTGGAAAACAAGAAAAAAAAACCTGGGCAACTGTTACTCAGGAACAATGCATGCTAGCCAAAGTAATAAACATGAAGACGACACACCATAATCAAGGCTGTGAAGGATTTATCACAGTCCTTCATTAGGTCAACAGAGAAACAGGTAAACAGAAGTTAAAGCCAACAAATATCAGGGCTAACAAATGATCCAGGTGAGCCATTCATTTCAGCATTATGAGTTTTCAAAACTCTCGCTTTAAGTCAGTACCATACCCAAGAAAAAGCCCAGGGAGGGAAAAGATGTACATAGCTGTGGTACAACAGATTTACAGCAGTAACATTCCAAAAACAAACAGAAAGCAACAGAGTGGTAACTATGTACTCAGTAAACAAGCGACTCCTGTCATCCCCTCTGTGCCCCGCAGTTTTTTCTTCATTAGCCTGTTCTTTGGGCATTACACTATTTCTTTTCAACATCCCAGGACTGCAGCATTTTTGTAGTAATTTCTGAACTGCATTTTGAATTCAGAAATGGCTTGTACTGCGCTGAACACAGGTCAGTAAGCGTTCACAGTTACGTCACCTAAACGAATTGCCCAAGGATGAGAAAAACAATTTGACAGAACAAAGCAGGTGACTACAAGCTGTTCAGATAGACTGTTTTAGATGTGTACTGTAGAAACCTTGGGCTGTTATTGTTTTTGCATTTTTCCACTGCTTCACAAAAACCTGGAGAAAAAAAACTCACTCACTTTCATACTGGGTGTATCAGAATGAAAATCCACTGCTGCCTCCCTGAAAATTAAAGAATTAAAGTAGCTCTACACTTTGCATCTTCACAAAAAACACTCATGAACCTTAATTAAATAGATTTGGTGCAAGGAAGAAATACCTCTCTCATCCTTAATAGATGGTTTTCCAACACTGTATCCAGTGTCTGCTTTCTTTTCTGATTCTGGTCATCATAATTGCCACTCCTCCTTTCAACATCGTTACTTTCTCTAGCCAAGTCTCTTCTATCCACACAGTTGCATCCTTCTTTATACATTTTTGATTACAGAGTAATTTCAACCAACAATACCTGGAAAGTTAAGTCAACACCTAAACATTAATACTGCAATGTGGGAAAGGTCTTACCACAGAGAGACTAGATTCCTTCTAATGGTATTATTCCCTGCCTCCCTCCCTTCCACTAGTTCCAAAGGGAAACTAAGACACCAGTAAAAACACTGGCCCTGGACTTTGCTCACAAATTCAAGCAATTCAAACCATCCAATCACTGAAGCAGCACATATAGAATGGAGAACAGGACTTTTTTTTCCCCTCCCCCCCCAATTTCTTTTCACCCACCCAATAAATCACCATTTATTGTCACGGAAGATTGTGCTTTGGTAACCACCCTTCCTTTTTCTGACCGCTGCTAGCAGTGGCTAAGGAAAGTACAGGGCAAAGTAGGGGCACAATCTTCTTATCTACCACTCCCTTATCTTCAATGTTTGGGTTTTATACTACCCATGAATGCTAGTTTTACTCACTTCTATTACTCACAAGCTTCCTGGGTCACATCAGAAAAATCAATAATGAGCTGCCATGTATTTCACAGCTGCATACATGGGTCTAAGAATCAATGGGGAAAGAGAATAAAGCTTGGGACACTCTTCATTGTTTTTATATAATAATGCTAAAGACAAGCATTAGGCCATCTGAATTCTGGACAGCTATACAGGATGAGCTTATTGGTTTCCACTCCATGTTTAGACAAAAAGTGACAAACCCATTTCTGTCCTCAGGAGGCTACTTTAGGTTGCCTTAAGAGAAAACGGGGGAGGTTAAAGCATCACTAATGCCCAAAGTTTTGTGAAATAATGAGAACTAAGTAGGAGACACATCCAGGTGCTTCCTGCAAACAAATCAGGTACATACTGCTCCTCAGCAAAATGATTCCATACATCACCTTCATGCCTGGTCTTGGAGGCCGTGGCTCATCACTAAAGTATCAAAATAAAGTAAAAAAAAAAAATAATTTCAGATACACCTTACCAATCCCATACTTGTGAGAAATAAGCATTTCATACATACGCACAAGAAAAAAATACACCAGTGATAACTGCTGCTTTGTGGAACTGAGGATGCTGAGGGCATGTCGAAAGCAACTCCGGTAGCCCTCCGCACAAGGAAGCGTATACAGACAATTATGCAAAGGCGTAGGCACAGCAGACTGGCCTGAGACTGCTAAATTAAGGAAGTTCATGTGGTTTGTACAGTTCATGTTTAGGTGGACTTAGCTTTTATGCCTATTCTTAAGAAAAAGGTCAGTTTTGATTCTTTGAAGGTCAATGGTGCTCATGTAGAAAATTATATTTATTCTACACAAATGAGCAAATGTATCCAAATAAAAGCTAAAATCAGATTGTGAAAAAAAACTAATAATGAATAAACAGTGCTGTTTGTCTTTACATCCTGGATTTCAACTGAAATCCATAGTCAGAAGCATGACATCTTATTCTGTGCACACATCTTCATGTAGCTATACTGTTAGAAGTTAGGGCCTTACTCTTTCTTTTCTTAACTTCAGTGATTTTCTTCCAGATATCTTAGTTCTTCCAACTGTCCATCTTATTTTGGGATCTCAAGATCAATCTTGTAGATGACCTATGCAAAAAATTCACACTCACATATTGCCATAGCTGAACTCCTATCTCCCTTGCTTAGCTTCCTCTACTGTAGTTAGGTTTCTATGGCAAATAAAGGGCAGGAATAACCTATAGCATTTTTGCCCACTTTCAGATACAAATTTTGCTCCCTCTGGTGGAAGCAGTGAAATCAAAAGATTATTCTTTGAATTCAGCTTTCCCCAAAGACCTCAAGCCAAGAAGAAAGCTTTGCTCTCGTAGAGCCACTCTCATCTCACGGCAAATCTCCAATTTAACGACAGGTAAGCTGACATGTCACCAAGAGAATTCATTTGTCAATCAACAAGACAATGCCAGAACAAGAAACAGACCAAGGTCCAACACACTATTTGTCAGGCTTCACTTCAGAGAAAGGCGGCGGTGGCAGAGACACAAGTAGGTCAGGAGCACAGGCAGGAAAGACAGCAGGCTAGGTGAGAGACACAACTGTAACAAAACCATTCAAGTTGCAACCTCGATGCATTATGCAACATATCATTCTCTAGCAGCCAAGTTTTTATGATAATCCTTCCCATACTCCTCTTTAGCTGTCAAGGGTGGGAAGGACATAACTGCTTTTACTCACTCTCTCCCCTAAGACAGAAGGAATACTGTGATGCATTAACACCCATTCATTGACTTTAAGGACCCAACGTGATACAGTTGTCAACCGGATGCTTCCTTGGTTGAGTAGCAAACTTCAGCTCTCCAGGAAGTGAAAATACAGTTCTTAGAAGGCTTTTCACTGCCAAAGAATAATTTTTTTTTCCTATGATAAAATACAACAGAAAGATATGGAAGTTTGTCTTCACAAATCTAGAGAGATAATCGTAGGTTCTTGTTCACACCAAGCATCTTCCCTTGCACCAAATGACAACAAATAACAATGGAAAAATTGGAACAAGAAGCCTATGCATTAGCTTTTCCTAGTAGCCATTCCAGTTAACTTGATGCAAGACAAAAAAAGAGCCAAAGGAGGGGTTAACATAGTGACAAGTTATCACATAATGCCTTGTTGGCAGACATGCACAATGGTGGGAAACAAGTTCTTCTCCATTCCTATAGCTAACCAGTACATTAGTACCAAGAAGAAATATCTAGGGACAGCTTCTGTTAAAGCAAAGCTTTTCTCTGGCAATGCGGTTGAGCACAGTAAGAAGACCATTCTTACAACTGCGTCAAGCAGCTCTGGTAGATCTGTCATCCTCCATCTTTTACAGTGAGCTCCAACTAGCACATAACCAGCACCACTCTCAAACAAATCACTGCCTCTAGTTCTATCAAGCATTAAGTCAAAGAATTATCAATTTCCTACACTAGATCCACACACAGATGTGGATCTGATTAATTAGTTCAATCTTGGAGACAGCAGCTTCACCTTCAACTGACATTTCTACTTCCGTTCACTGCCAAATAGACACGGCTCGTCCATCCATTTGCTGGGACACACAGACACTAGATTAACATTGACACATGCCACCTGGATTTATCCTCCCGGAGTTACATGCCTTTGCCTTCACTAAAACTTCAAAGCAGAATAATTAGACAGTAACAGCTTAAACTTAAATTACAATCACCACAGTATCTACTTGTGGTCAAAACTGAAACACAGAACCGGAGGAACAAAACCCATTTGTCTCCATCAGTTCTCAGTGGTGGTATTATTCTGGAGCACCCATTTCAAGTACCTGATGTGCTGGTAGACACAGTACAGATTTTGATCAAGTGGTAAAAAGAAAATACAAAGCAGAAAGGATTTTTTTTTTTAAAACTACAGCTACATGTACATACCGAGATATGCATATCTATCACTGAACATCATGCATAATCTGCGAGCACGCACACCAAAGAGTACCAGCACTTTCTTTTTCTTCTCTGCCCTCGTTCTCTCCTTTACTACCTTTGACTTGATTACACTGAACACATTTCACATTCTTTCTGTATTACACACTTACTATCAAGATAAGCTCTCAGGCTGAGAAGTTAAAAAAAAAAGGCAAAGTTTGACTTTTGTAAGTTAGTCATAGCCACATTCTACTCAGCACCGCATAATTTTCTAACTCTTTAATTCATACTCCAGACATCATCAGTGCTCATCATACACAACCTGGACCTCTATTATGTACAGTGAACTGATATCTAAAGCCAAAGTATGCAAACTTTAACTGCTTATAACAAATATTTTAAACCATGTGTTTAGCCACCTTCCATTGTGATTATCCCAAAAAGCTTCAACAAAACTCAAATAGTATTTCATAAGGACATCTTGGCTTTACAGGAGCATCTGTTGCTAAACATTCAATACAGGGAAGTTTTCCAGGCTTTGATAAAAAACAAACTTTATTATCATCAAAGTCCTGTATCAACAGCATTTAAAACAAGTCTGGTAGAAGCTACACTACATCACAAAGCAATTAAATTTATGACTACTGTTACGTCTAGACGATTATATGATGCTAGCATCAGGCCATAAAAAGACGGTCATCTCCTATTTGTTTTACAGTACCCTGTAGAAGCTAAAAACCACTTTATGGAAACAAATACACAGCACCTGCCAAGAAGAGCCTGCAGCCTGCACACATGAGGCACTGAGCCATTTGGCGCCATCAATCCCAGACACAGGTAACGTTGCAAGTTGCGTGCAGCATCTCTTCCATCACAGCAAACCCAATGTAAACTTGCCTGCTTTTGTCAGTTTTCTAGAAGATACTTTTCGTCTGTATCCTTAACCCAACCTAAGGTTCTCTCACCTTAATTCAAACAAACTGCTGGGGGAGGGGGACAAGGAAAAGGAAAGAGCATGTAGTTAGTTTATTCACTTCTAAAACTCTTTACCAGTCACGCTCCTTGCTCTGCATTTTGTTTCCAAATACTTTCTCACTTATTAGGCGTATACGGTAGACCCAAACCATGGAAATGCCCCTCTGCGTGAACAAAGGCTCCTTTCCTGGATGCGTTTCATTCACTCATTCATTCGTTAATGGAGATTATTGCTGTTTTAGAAAGAATTCCGCGTGTGAAATTTCCCGCTGCCACAAAACGCACAGGAGGAGTTACTTCAGGTTACTTCCCTTACGTATTCATAACCACACGAATATTCTGGGGATTCGGGAGGGCCGGTCCACTTCCCCGACGAACAAACACCCCGCGCAACTCCGGTCATTAAACTCCGCAAACCTCAGCTCCCCGGTCTGATGCTGTCACCGTCGGGCGCTGCGTGCGGGTAACGGGATTAACAGCCTCCAGGAATCCTTACAGCGCCCGGACAAAAGACACCCCAGGGACGCTCTGCCCACGAAACCCCATACGGATTCCCTCGAGCGCCCGGTGCCGCACGCGTTATTGTTTAACGCTGCCCTTAAACACCGCTGCCAGACGCGCCCGGGCACGGCACGCCGCCTCGCACGGGCGGTCATCACCCAGCGCTCGCACTGCTGAGCTGATACCGGCCCCGCTCCCAGCCGCGGAGCTGCATCTGGCCAAAGGGGGATGCTAACAAGTTGGCCAGTCTAGCCGCGGCCGCAGCCCCCGCGGCCTGACCCCGGGCAGCCCGAAGACGCGACCTGCGGGACGGGACGGGACGAGGCGGGTCGGGCCGGGCCCGGAGCGGGCGGCGGTGCGAGCGCACCTGCACACGGAGCGCGGCCGCAGTTCCCCACCCCGGCGCCCCCCCGCGGGCCGTATGCGACCCCCCCCCCGGCCCTTCCCTCACCCACGGAGGCGTGAGGGGAACGGCCACCGCCCCGCCAGGCGCTGCCCACCCTCCCCGCGGTGGAGGCGGGAGGATGGAGGGGCCGCGGGGGGATGGGGCGGGGCGGGGCTGCGCGGAGCGGCGCGGGGGCGCTCGCCTGGCGCGGCGCCGCCCCTCCCCGGCGAGCCCCCGGGAGGCAGCGGCGGGGCAGGCGCCTCCCCATCCTCACCTGGTCGACGGGCAGCCGCACGGCGTTGCTGAGGGGCTGCAGCAGCGTGGAGCCCGTGGTGCTGGTGGCCATGGCGAGGGCGCCTCCTCCCGCGCCGACAGAACGGGCGACGAGGCCGGCGGAGCCGCTCCCCTCCCAGGCTCCCGCGGCGGCAGCGGCGGCAACAACGGCAGCGACGGCGCGAAGAGCCCCAGCCCCGCACGGCGCCGTGACAACAAGGGGCCGGCGCGCCCCCGCCGCTGACTGACAGCGTCGACGACCAACCCGCGCGCGGTACCGCCGCGGAGTGACGGCCGAGCTCGCCCAATCCCCGCCCCCCTGCGAGGTGGGCGGGATGAGGCGGCTCCCCTTCGGCGGCCGCCAAGCGACCGCGGCCCGGCGCGGGGGTCGGGCGGGGGAAGATGGTTCCCGGGCGGGCGGGGGTCGGTGAGGTAAATCATGGGGTGGGCTGCGGGGGATGAAGGGGGGTAGTTCCGTGGCGGCCGCCGCTCCGCGCTGAGGGCTGCTAGGAGCTGCGCGCAGGTACAGCGCAGGGGTCGGCGCGGCGTCGCCCTGCGCCAGGCGGCGCTGCGGGGCAGGGGCGCGGCCGCGCCTCGCCGTCGCGGTGTGCGGAGCTTAGGCCGGCGCTGAGGTGTGCGCGGCCTCGCCGAGGGCCCGGGGCGGGGGAGATGGATGGGAGCACCTGAGGGGGAATAGCACCTTAGTGCGCGGGGTGGGGAAGTAGGGCCAGCGTGACAGGGCAGCTTCCTGAGGAAGCGGGGTGCTGGCAGAGCTGGGCAGGTGGCAGCTGTGGGCGTATCTGTGGCTGAGGGTAGCGCGAATCTCTGTGGCAAGGTGCATGTTGAGGTAGAATCAGTCCATGGCCTGCTCCTAAGAGTGTCCCCTTGGCGAGATCCGGGGCGCTGGCAGCTCCGCGGTCGGTGGCTGTGTAGGCAGTGGGGGGTGAGTGATGGATACACCCAGGCTGTGAGGGTGGCCTGGCACCTGAAAGCATCTCAGAAATTGGGTAAAAGCCACTTTCTACAAGCGCCTGTTGACTTAAGGAAGTCTCTATGTCATGGCCATAAGCCACATTTTTTTTAGTTTATTAATGGCCTGTTTCTTAAATACAGAAGCCTGAAACGGTGCAGCTGTGAGTACTTTCTCAGTAGATCCAGCCTAGCAGGGCAACTTCCTTAAAGCCAGCCAGAAGCAATGTGATGTGCGCAGCTCTTCCCTGTAGCCACTACCCAGTCTGAAACAAAGAGTGAAGTCTTGAGTGCAAGCTTCATGTTGGGAAGTGCAGCAGGCTCTACCAGATGACCTCGTGCAGTAAAGTATTTATTAAATCATTCCAGTATAGTGCCCTGTCCACCTCTTTTGTGTTAGAGCTTTCTGTAGTGCTAGTCTTGAGGATTTTTTTCTGACAAAGTAACTTTTAATTGTTCTAAATGATGCAGTGAAGTAGCCCCCAAAAGAATATACCGCTTCTACCTATAAAACTTAAGAATCTTGGGTCTCTTGAGAGAAAACTGCAGTTTATTCCTTACGCTTTAGTAAATGCTTTTGTAAGTATTGTATTTTATACCTCAGTAATTTACCCTCAACACAAAAATTTCACCATTTTAAGGATGTGAAAGACTGAATGTCCAATATCATGCTAACAGGTTGGAGTAGTGGCCAGGTATAGTGATTTACATAGCCTTTTAAGTTCACAGTTAACACTAATTGGGAGTAGCAAGAAAATGGAGGTAAGTGAAATTATCTGAAAACATCCATTGTTGCTTTTACTGAATTTCAGACCACACTTTGTACTCTGTGTTTTAGCTTGTGGTAAGATCTTTTGTCTGCATTTAAAGAGACTGGTTAATGGGTACAAATAAGTGGTTTTAATTAGATTTCTTCACTGCATGACAGGCAATTATAATTGTGGTAGCATCTGCAGCTTCAGAAGCTATAGCATGATGTTTTTGTAGTAAAGCAATGAGAGTTGCCTTCAGAAAGGCAAACCCCCCACACACACACTTTTCCCAATTAGTTCCAAATCAGTCCCTTAAATCTAAACCTATAAGTTATATATACATGTGAGTAACTTTGTAGGAATGCAGTGCCACTAGGCTCAGTGCTGTCTGCATTACACTATACGTTGTATGTATGCTTGTAAAGACTAAACTGATCTTATCTGGTTTTCTTTTAGTAAGAAGCTCTATACCTATGTATATGTGGAAATCTTAACCTAAACATTCTCGAAAGAAAGCACAAAATAACTGCTTTGGAAAAGGCTGATAGCTAATTCTGAATCATAGTCTAGTCACAAGAAACGATGCTGGTGCATCTATATAAATCCATGGAGGTGGTGTTACTGTGAGTTCCACAAAATATTCGCAGCAAATAATTGACCTACTGAATGAACTCCTTACTTTTGATAATAAAATGCTGAGAACAAGCTCATGGTATCACAGCATAAATGTCAGTTGGTTTTCAAACACAGACCTTGATTTACTTTTTCTTTTTTTTTTCAATGTATGTATTCATGCAGTGCTCAGAAAAATGCAAAAATATGCTTCCCTGCATGACTTCTAGGATCTTAGGAGTTCATACTTGAAAGATATATTTATCTGTACTGTAAATCACAATATCATTATGAACAGTTACCAGCTATGGCATAATGTTACATAATTATACCTCTCACAAGCTTCTACTGGAGAAATGCAGAGTTTTAGGGAAGATGTTCTTGGGCTCTGATTTAGGAAAGTGTGCTTTGGGGAGGACAACATTAAAGAAATACATCTTGAAAATAGTCACAGAATGATAGTCCCAAAATAACAGTCCCATTGTAGTGACAGGGGAGATTGGTTACATGAAAGAAAATATGGCTCCTGCCCCACTGAGTTTAAAATCTAGGTTCTCAAGTAAAAGTGAAGCATACAAATGTGGATTGAGAGGAAAGTAATAGGAAAATAAGCAATTTCTGGCAGAGAAAAGTAGCCTGTCTTTGATGTCTGCTGTAAAATGTATAGTAAGGGCTTTCATGGGCACTGCAGTAAAACTAGGTCTTCCACTTTTCCCTTTTCTTCTTTTTTTTTTTTTTTTAAGACTCCATTACATATGTTTTCAGAGAACTTCCTGCCTGTGTGAGAATACTATGTTGTGTGTGGGAAGATGAAGCTTTGGCTGGCAACAGGTAGTGTTCTGCATCACGTTGACACAGTGCAATTAGTCCTCAAAGTTAAACGATGCTGTGAAAGAGAAGGCTGGTGAGTGGTACAAAGGAAGTAACATACCCAGAGTAGTGGATCTACAAAATGTCATGTCAGTTGGACAGTTTTCAAGAAACAATACTTCCTTTCCTACTGCTTTAAATTTTTCATGTAAGAGAACAAGAATTGGTATTTCCACAAGGAAATTCTTTCTGCCAAAGGTTGTCAGTCAAAATGCAGGAGGATGTGTTGATTTAAATAATCCTTGCAGAGTGGCTTGGCATAAGATGAACTTCTTCTGATGTTCTGTGATTAAGTTTTTATGGTCCCATAAGTGCTTATAGTTTTTAAGTATAAAAATAATCAGAAAGGCATCTTTCAGTTCTACAGAGATTACTTAATCTGTCAGAGTGATGTGACATTGATGTAACAAACACTAGAGGTTTCCTGTAAACTTTGTTTAGTTGAATGGCAATTGAAGATACTCAGATGTTTACAATACCGGTCTTCCCATATGACATTATACAATAAAGAACAAGAAACAGAAGAGCTGTGGTGGAGGACAGGAAGGGACAATGGGACAGAGTAACTAGATGTACCATTGTGTTCAGTTTTTGTTCCTCTGCTTGTTTGATAAGGTCATTCTGGGAATACATTCACAATCAGAAAATAGGAATAATTATTGAAACTCCTTTTAGCAAAAGAGATGAAAAGGAAAATAGATTTCAGAGTTAGCTATAAAGAGGCGATCGCTTTTCCACAGGAAGGTCTTACAATTGAGCCTTACTTATCTGGCTTTGTTTAGCATAAAATATTCAAGGCTTCATTCTGAAGGGAAGAATATTTCTGGAAAAGCTGCTGCCAGTCAAACTGAATTGCTCTTCAAAATCTACTATTGACATTTTTGGCATTGTTTTGTATCTTTGCCTCGCCTTTCTTCCTAAGCAGTCTTCTGCTATTGCTTCAAATATTCTGTACAGCACAATAAGCCTCACACGTGTCAGCTGTTTTCTAAACTAATATAATCTTTAATTAGCCAGTTCTGCTATATTATTAATTTAGTGCCCAATGTGATTCTTGCTAATATTAGTAGGAATTATTCATGGTAATAGTGTTGATTGCCAGCCAAAGTAACATTTGTTTGGCTCTCTACTTATTAGGAAAAATATGAATACCTTTCTACAGTCTAGCTATAGGATAACTAAAGTCATGCTTTGACTCTTTTAGCAGAACATTTTTGACTTGTTTTGGTCTTAGAGCTACTCTGAGAGCTAGCAAGCTTCTCTGATTTAAGACAGCAACCAGTTTCTGTCATAAAACTGTTTTGGACCTACTTTCTTCTAAGTGCTGAAGTTTTGTAAATTCTGTGATGGGGAGATGCAGTGATGTCTCTCAAAAACAGACTCATGTTCAGCTCACTCCACTTTGGTTTTCAATTATAACACTAAGTATTAACAAAATCAAGCAGAGCTTTGTAAAGAGGCTTGGTTGAAAGCTCCTGTCACTGTTAAGCTGTAAATATCAACTCTCAGGTACGGATATTAGCAATCAGCATTTCCTCACTAAAGGAGCTTCCTGCTTTCATGACTTCAACAAGTAGCCTTATAATTACTGTTATAAATGAGTTGCCTTTTTAAAGCAAATTATACTGATTCTTTCTGGGGCAACAGTACAAATATTTCAGAGTGTAATAACTAGTGCCACTTGCAACTGGGGAATTGTCATTCTGATGATGGAAAAACTTGGGGAATAGAAGCCCTTTTTTCAGAACTGTAATAAAAGCAATGAACTGCAAACTAAGTTATGAGTTTAAGAACAGTATATTTGAGCTTAATTAAGTATTTACTGGACTGTGAGAATAATGGTGGATGGGAGAGGCTGGTGATAACCTTGCAAGGAGCCTACTACTGTAAAACAGTATTAAAGAACTGACAAGTCTACCTATTTTATTGATTTAACTATATTTTAAAAAGCACATTCAGATTAAGCACATAAGAATAAATTTACATCAAGTGCATAATATAGTTGAATTTCCAGTCACACTGTAACATCAGGGCATGGAAATAACTGCTTTTAACAAGTCTCTCAGGTTTCTGGGTTTTGTATTGTCTGTCCTTGGCTGAAAGGGGAGACCTGACTTTTCTTAGTATCTGATGTTACAGGTTCTGAAGCTGATCCTTGCAGCTTAGAGAGCTCAGTTCCCAAGGTTCTTACCACTTGCCCTAGGTGAGTGCGACAAGATAGGTCTAAGACTCTTCTGTATTTGGATCAATTGTTTCTGAAAAAAATAATATGCCTTGTTCATCCCAGAATTGCTTAAGAATTCCTTTTAGTGCCAAGATAAGCTTCCAGAGTAAAGTGAGTTTATTCTAAGAGCAAAGGTTGACATGTAGGAGGGGTGCAAAGTAAATAACAAAAATGCAATTTAAAGTTAAGCTTACCAAATAAGTTTTCCTTTCAGTTGCTTCAGGTTCACAGTTAAGGCAGAGGGAGGACTGTGGAATTTTCTTTTTCTGTCCCCCAGGACTGGCTCGCCCTAAATAGCTTTCTGAGTCCATATGGTCAGTGGTACTTAGTTCAGGATGGTTCTTCCTGTGTTTATGAATTATCGTGTTCAATCCTGGTCATACTTCTTTTTAGTAAGAAGTAGGAATTTTTCCTTGAGGAATTTCTGGGGTTAGTCTTTGTCCATTCATTTAAGCTTCAAGTACCCTCTTAGTTTTGGAATATTTTCTGTGGGTTTTGTCATAAGACATTTTCAGTGTCCATGCATCTTAGTAGCTTTATTGTCTGATACTAATTTTAGATTCTTTATAGAAATTGCACATATCAACACTAGAAAGGATAGGCTTGGTCATATCACACCTAATTCCTACTCATCTCATTGTTACTAATGTCTCCTTCCCCACATACAGTTCGGAGGCTCCTGCTTTTAAAATTACTCCCTTGCTACTTCTGGCTCCAGCAGCATCAGCCAGCACAGCTTGAGGTACCACCTCTTTGCCAGCCAGTAAGTCATGCCAGACTGCATAGCAGCCAGAACCAGTGGTGTGTGTTGGCATCAAGGTGAGTGTCAGGTAATGAGTAGGAAGTAGGTATTCAGGATATTAGACTTGTCAGCCAGAGCCTGGAACAGCCTGGTACAATTGAACTTGTCACAGAGTCAGAGCCTGAATGTTTCTGCAATTGCTCCAGGTCCCACCTTCTTCCCCAGTGCCTTTCTCCTGCTGGGTACAACAAGCAAGACAGCGTTGCTGTCTGTTCGGGTGGGTAAGCATTCGCTTTTCAGAGCAGCAGGACAGGGGAAGTGTTACTCAACTCTGAGATCTAAAGACCTGAGAGGAAATGGACCTAGAGCCTCACACCAGTCAGCCACTGAGTGTAGAAGTATGCCATTGAGATTTAATTTTCTTAGTTGCATCTTCGTTTGCTATCTCATCTGCTAAGTGTCCCTTTACAAGCATGTGAGGCCTTGTCCAAATACAAATTTGTGAGATAGAGCCATAATAATGTTCTCTACATTATTTTGAGAAGGACTTGAGGATTCTGAAAAGGACTGAGAAGGACTTGGGGATTCTGGTGGATGAGAAACTTAACATGAGCCAGCAGTGTGCTCTTGCAGCTCACAAGGCCAATGGTATCCTGGGCTCCATCAGAAGAGGGGTGGCCAGCAGGGACAGGGAGGGGATTGTCCCTCTCTACTCTGCCCTCGTGAGGCCCCACCTGGAGTACTGTGTACAGATCTGGGGCCCCCAATACAAGAAGGATGTAGAACTGTTGGAGAGGGTTCAGAGGAGGGCCACAAAGATGATTAGAGGGCTGGAGCACCTGCCCTACAAAGAGAGGCTGAGGGAGCTGGGCTTGTTCAGCCTGGAGAAGAGAAGGCTGTGGGGGGATCTCATTGCAGCCTTCCAGTACCTGAAGGGAGCTTATAAGCAGGAGGGGAATCAACTTTTTAAAAGGATAAACAATGGCAGGACAAGGGGGAATGGATTAAAGCTGAAGGAGGGAAGGTTTAGATTGGATATTAGGGGGAAGTTTTTTACAGAAAGAGTGGTGAGGTGCTGGAACAGGCTGCCCAGAGAGGTGGTGGATGCCCCATCCCTGGAAGTGTTCAGGGCCAGGTTGGACGGGGCCCTGGGCTTCCTTGTGTTGATACAGGCCTGAGGTTGGTGGCCCTGCCTGTGGCAGGGGGGTTGGAGCTCTATGATCCTTGGGGTCCCTTCCAACCCATGCCATTCTATGATTCTCACCACAGCATGCCCGATGCTATAACCTTCTGGGAGCAGTAGCAACGATCCACATTAGTATTAAGAATTTCTGATTGTTACTTAAAGTTATATACAAGCTTAGATATATGTTCCATTTATATAAGTGGTGTTATTTGCAGAAGCGAAGATGTTAATTTTTTCAGGTTTTTGGTCAAACAGCAGTGTCTCTGAATGCTGTGTGTAAACATGAAACATTTCAGGATAGGAATTATTTTCCACGAAACATTTATGAAACTGAAGAAGCATTTTAGTAACTGGGGTATACCAATAATATAAAATCCAATTTTTTTATTGTCAGTTCAGTTAAAGTATTATCACACTAGATATATTTTTTTCTGCTGTATTCTACACAGTTTTACATTCTTTTGACCCCATAAATGGTATATAAGAGCAGAGTTTGGCTGTCATGTCCTCTGTGATTTTTGAAATGGATATTTAAGATGATAGCAAATTTAACATGTCTCTAAACTGTACTTGGGGATATTTAGGGCTGTGAAAGATTAAACTGCCTGAAGGCATAGGCAGTATTCCATCTCTTGTTTTAAGTTGGTAGCACCTTCATCACTTATGTGAAGATTAAGATACATGTGTGCATATAGCAAAAACTGTTCATAATGTCAACATGTTGTACTCTGTTAAGGAGATCAGAGTGGTACATTTCATAACAATTTGACCACATAGCTAGAAAAGGAAGATGTAGAGAGAAAATCTGTCTGGCATGTTGCTGCTTGTTTTGACATTTTAATTGACAAATTATGAGTACATTTACTTTTAATAAGGAATTGTGAGTGCTAAAGATTTTATAGGAGCACTGGCTATACTTCCTTGTCTTGTTTAAACACAGAGTGCAATTATTGCAAAATTGAGAGAACAGTGAAGCGCTTAACTCTTCTTAGTTTTCTTCTAAAAATCCCATATTAAAGTAAAATTCTATTAAAGAATGTAGAACAGACAGCAAATCTTAAAAATATGTAGTTATTCTGTGGAAATCAATACCAGAAAATAAAAGCCACTTTAAAGGCATTTTTAAAAATACCAGCAATTGTAGATGTAGTTTAAAATTACAAGGGATCTAAATTGTTAAGCCTTGGACTTTCAGTTACTAAGCTAAGCAATTGTTATTTGTCCCATGGAACAGACTGGTGTGTGGATTATTATGCAATTGACTCCTCTGATTTTTTTGCACCTTTTTTGAAAGACACCAGAGCAAGAGGGTGCTAGACCACTGATCGGATTCTCTGGCACTGTGAAGCTGTTCCATCTCTTCCTAACTATACCAGTTCCTATTAGACACTTACTGTGTCACAGAAAGAAGAAATACTAACTTTGGGATTCTGCAGTATATAATGTTGCAGGGGACCCTTGAAGCTGAATGGAGCCCTGTTCCTGCAATGCTCCAGTCGCCTTAATACCATCAACTGTGATTGATGTTCTCAGGGCTGCATTCCCTGCTGTTTTAAACAGGAAGCTCTTCCAGTATCGTTTCAGTTCAGCGAACAAGGCTGCTTCCTTAACAGTACAATAACAGGAATTTGATCAGAAACTTTAAAATTCTGTTCTCAAAGCCATGGAGATGATTGCTTTCATTCTTGCATTATCTCCAGTATTTATGCTTTTTGTTTGGAAAAATATGGTTTCATATTCTTTTCACAAGGAGAAGTTTGGCTCTTTTTTGATTGTTATAATTTTGTTCCAGTTTTGTGAGAGATTTGTCTTCCTTCCTCTAAACTAGATCTTTGTTGCCAGTATCACAATATGATTCTGCAGGAAAATGCCCTCAGCTACTTCTTTTTTTTCACCTTTAAATATCTGTATGTCATTCACCAGTAAGAACAGTAGTTTTAGACAGATATTGATCAGGTGCAGGTTGCTCAAGAGGCAATCCTCAGTCACTGACAGTGTTCATTTCCTACTTCTAACACAGATAGAAGAAATATCACAGCTAAACTAAACTGTGTGATTTATACTGCACAGCTAAATTATTTTCCTTGGATTTTACTGGTAAGATTTCCTTTCAGGGTTCTCAGGCTATGGACATCAGTGAAAAAGTCTATAGCTCTTAAGACTTAACCTCATTTGAGAAGGTTCGAGTTAGGAAACATTTAGAAACAAATAGAGCATACACAAATCTGTAGGACTTGGTGGGATTCACCCATGCATGCAGGGCTTCTTTCAGTTTCTTCTGGAGTGTCATGGCAATCAGGAGATGCTGAGGACTGTACGACAGCAAATATACCTCTCTTCTAGAGGGGCAAGGAGGAGAATCCAGGGACCTACAAGCCCAGTAGCCTCATCTCAATCATAGAATCATCATGTTTGGAAAAGACCTTCAAGATTACCAAGTCCAATCGTAAGCACTGCACCACCATAACCTCAAAACCATCTCCTGAAGCGCCGTATCTACCTGTTTTTTGAGCAGCTCCAGGGACAGTGATTCCATGACCTCCCTGGGTCCAATGCTTCACCACTCTCGATGAAGAAATTTTTTCCAATATCCAATCTGAACCTCCCCTGGTGTAACTTGAACCTATTCCCTCCTGTCCTGTCACTAGTTATGAGGGAGAAGAGACCAACACCCACCTCACTACAACCTCCTTTCAGGTAGCTGTAGAAAGCAATAAGGTCTCCCGTCAGCCTCCTTTTCTCCAGGCTGAATCCTCTCAATCCTTGGGAAAGTAATAGAGCAAATCCTTATGGAAGCTATTTTCAAATATATAATTAGATGTTGTCAGAATGGATATATACAGGGGAGATCATGCCTGACCAATCTGATTGCCTTCTGCAATGAAATAACTGGCAGTGCGTGTTGTTTGCATTGACCTGCAAGGCTTTTGATGCTCTCTGGCAACATCCACACAGAGGAATGAAGTACAGACTTGGCAGGCAAGCAGTGAGGTGAACTGAAAACTGGTTGAACTGTTGGGCCTAAAGGTTCGGGCTGAGCATGAAGTCCAGCTGGAGGCCAGTCACTGGTGCAGTACCATGTGGGTTGATACTGGGGTCAGTACTGTTTAACCTGTTTGTTAAGGACCTGGATGATGGGGGACCGAGTGCACCCCCAGCAAGTTTGCAGACAACATAAAGTTGAGGGGAGTGTTTGATAGACCAGATGGATGTGCTGCCACTGAGAGGGACCTTGGTGCACTGGAGTAATGGGCCAACTCCTGTTCATAAACCTCATAAAGTTCAACAAAGGGAAGCTCCAAGTCCTGCAGTGGGTGAGGATTAGCCCTGTGCATTAGTATACATTGAAGGCCACAATGCAGCTTTGCAGGAAAGGATGCAGGGCTCCCAGGGAACAAAAAGTTGGCCATGAGTCAGCAAAGTGCACTTAGAGCAAAGAATGCCAACAGCATCCTCAGTGTTGACATCAGGTCAAGGGAAGTGACCCTTCCTTACTGGTGAAGATCGCACCTCAAGTGCTGTGTCCAGTTCTGGGCTACCCAGCATAAGAGACAAGCACGTAGTCAAGTTCAGTGAAGAGTCACAAAGATTGTTAAGAGAATGGAGCATGTGTCACACAAGTAGAGGCTGAGAGTGCTGCAGTTGTTTAGCCTGGAGGAGAGAAGGCTCAAGAGATCTTACCAATGTGTGTAAATACTGAAAGGGAGGTAGTAAAAGACAACAGAACCAGCATCTTGTCACTGCTGCCTGGAAAGGGCACGTGGCAGTGGGCACGAATTGAAAGACAGGAAATTCCACTTAATTTTAAGAGAGAGCTTCTTTCCACTGAGGGTGGTCAAACACTGAAACAGGTTTCCCAGAGGGGTTGTGGAATAGAATTGGTGATTCTATCAAATTAGGGCAGCCAGAAAGGTTTGAGATAAATCCCATCATTTTCAAATGGAGCATAAGAGCATAAGGACCCAGGTACAGCCTCAAGTTACATTGTTGGTCAGGAGTTTCTATTCAGGCATACAGGGGGGTAAAACAGATAGAAATGAACAAATGCTTGCAGAACAGACTTCAACAGTTTCTTCTGGCACTCCATGCTAAGTTGCCAACAGAGATCCTCTAGACTGGAATTTCCAGTTGTAGAGAGACCTTTGACAAAAAAAACCCCAAACATTTGTGATTTCTGTTTTGAAATCTGTTAATTCAGGGAACTTGCTGGGAAACCCTGTGATTCAGCCATGCAGAGACTTGTCTTTTTACTCTGTTTGAAGAAGTTGATTATAATCAACTTCAAGAAATTGCAAGTTGTGTCTTTTTATGTGTCTGTGGAACAATGTCACTAAATAAAGGGGAAACAGAATGAAGATGCTTCTCACTACACTTGTAGTGAAACTTTAGTAGCTTATACACAGTTTTTGACTTTTGGAATTGTCTGGGCTGATGCCATGTTTTGGATAGTGCTCAGGATGATACTTGAGTAAACCACCCCTTTTCCTGAAGTTTACTCCTAGCTGTGGTTATACCTACTCTGTTGGGGTTGGTTGTTTTTTGGTTTTTTTTCCTTGATGTCCTTTATTTCCCCTCCCATCTCCTTGTGGGGCATGGCACAACATCCATGAAACACTTCACACTTAAGGTTCAAGTTCTGCCTTTTATAAGAGATCCTATAGCCATTCTTCAACAATTTGGACATTGCTCTAGGATCCAGGTCAACAACTTCCCTTTGCTTTCATGATAAGCTCAAGAAGTCTTTGTTTTGCAAACATGTAATTAGTCAGTCCAGAATGATTGCAAAGGATTTCTCCTTTTGGTAACAGCTGGGTGCTTGTGTCTTTGGGGAAGAATATAAGGGCTGGACCTTGGTTTCCCTGCTTCCTTGATGATCTCTTTCTTTAAACTGTGTTATGGAACAGGACTTGCAGTGTCTCCAGCATGATGGGTCTACATAAACAAATGGAAAGGCATGATTCTTGCTCTAAATTTTACATTAAAAAGAAATGCCACAAAAATGAGTTAAGTCATTGAGGCTTGTCATGGGTACATTCCCTTTAACAGGGATAAAGCTCCATCATGTAAGGTAGAAAATGTTCATCGGTTCAATCTTTGCTTAATTATCTCATATATTTGTGTGAGATTAATTGTATATAATTCCACCCATAAATCCTAAAAAAATTTGCCAAAATTTCATCTCTTAAACTTGGCAGCACGGCAGAAGCATGTGTTTTACACCTAACTCAAAGAGGCTTGTTGACAGATGTGCTTCTGTTGAAGGGATTACAAGTTCTATGCTGCTTAATTGCCTCATTCTCCTACTTGCTGATGTTTGTACTTGGGTTTTTGCCCTGCAGGTTGGGAAGTGCAAAGCTCTTTGTTTTGGTTTACTGGGTTTTTCTTTACTATCCCACGCTGCTTTCTGAAACTTATGTGAGGTCATAATACCCATGTGCACGCTGTGCTGCTTGGAACTTTTGGCTGGATTATCCTAGGAGGAGCATTGCAGTTTTCCTACAGGACCCAATAAAACAGCCTTTTTTCCTTTGGGAAAGTGATTTGTTTTCCTTATTTGCCCAAAGCTGGAGGCTGTTTCAATCCTTTGAAGTCTGCACGTTACTGATCTAGACTCAGACTTTCATTCTTACTGCTGTGGAGAGAAAAAAGCAAAAAAACCCCAAACAACAACAACAAAAAGGCAAAACCTCCTGTATCTTTATGTGTGGAAGTCATGCTTTTTTGTGGGAACAATGCACAGACTTTGTAGAGAGGCATTACAGCACTGAGAAGGAGATAAAGCAGGAAGGAGGGAGCAGCACAGATGTGGAAGATCTCATGCGTGGCTGCAGAGCAGACTTTTCAGAGCAGGATAACTCTCTTTGCTTGGATTGTTCATACCTCTCCCTGCAGACAGAACAATGCTAGTGATCCCAGGGAACCTCTGCATGAGGAACCTGCCTCAAATCTCTGGTGTCTCAGTCAAGTATTGCTTACCCTGGACTGGTGATGGCAAGTCAACTATTATACCCAGTAGATAAACTATGTTATCCAGGAACACAGCTGAAATATGAGCTAGTTTTTAGAATGTTCTAGTTACAGGATACAAATGTTTACTTGACTGCATCATTTGAAAGACCCAAGTTAACCTCAAAGAGCAGTCCTTTCTCCTTAAGGACTAGGAGGCTGTTGGGGAACGTTCATAAACACCCATTTGAAGACTCCACTTCAACATGTTCCTGACCAAGTCAGCAGTCCCTCACTACCAAAGCTACTGCCACATGTATAGCTGTCTGTCTGTCATCTTCTGACACGTCCTGAAAGCAACACAATGTGGATCACACAGAACATTTGGTTCTTAGTTACTCAAAGGTAGCAGAGTTCCACAGCCATAAGCCAGCCACGTAAGTAATGTTGACCTAGGCCAAGAGGTGCTAGTGAAATTAATGTTGAACATGTTTACTTCCTTGCTCTTTACAGGTACTTTAATACATAATTGCCTGCAACCATGTACAGTATTAAGTTGCAAAATACCTTGCAACACATTGTCCTCATTTCTAGCAGTTGGTGTGGTCTATATTTGCTTAAGCTTCAAAGTGTCAGGGGCTGTTCTTCTGCCTGGGGTGTTTTGTCACAGATTAATTTTTGGACTTCATTAGGCAAGCATTTAATTACTGGAGAGAACAATGTGGTGTGTTTAAGCAGAGAACCGTACTAAACTCACAAAGTGTACAAGAAAATATTTAAGGAGACCTGTCAGATTGCTATGAAAAAGTAAATGTACTTTCTAACTCTGGGAATGTATGCAAACAAGCCAAAATTCAACTTCTGAAATGCTAGGAAGGGCATGAGTTGGGATTTCTTCTGCTTTTGAGGAATTTCTTTTTACCTACACCTACATTTGGCATGGACTGTAGAGGTTGCCTGACTACTATGTGGGGCCATGCAGGCATCTCACAAAATACTCACCTTTGCTTTTTTTCATTCTCTGAGAACAGACCAAAGACTCAGAGGAGTTTGGGGTGCCTGTCTGTGAACCTGGAGGGGAACCTGTGAGAGAAGGATCATGTATCTTTGTGTCCACAGGGAGCTGTTTCTCAGAGCCCTAGAAAAAGTGCTAGTGCTGGGACTTGAACATACTCTTGTTCCTGTGCGAGGAACAAGACCTGGACCTTCATCACTGAACCAATGCTCAAAGTGTTTCTGGTCTATCTCTACAAAAGGATTTTTCTTCCAAGAACCCTGTCAGGGTGGGAACTCCCATATCCTGCAATAACTTTGGTGATTTTTTTTTCCCTCTTAATTTGAGTATAGAGGTGTATTTTCTTGTGATCTCACACTATAGTGACCACTGTGGTCACCCACTGGTGATGGAATTATCTTAGAGATCCCTGAATGGGGAAGAAAGGAAATCTCCAAAGCCTGCATGGCCTGAGCATTCTCTTCAGGCTTGCAGTGTTTTGATAGCCTTATGAACACATAATATGTAAGTAAAATGAAAAGTACTGAGAACTACAGGAGCTTCAACACAAATTGTGCTATTATTTGACCAAATCCATTGCCTCAAGTGCTTTCTCTTTAAATACTGTAAATTATTAGATTATATCTGGCTATGGAAGAATGCTGATGTGAGGGTACTTTTTGAATCATCCCTGCCAATCAGCCTTCCCTCAAAGACAGCTTATCTGCCGCAGCAGAGGGAGAGGCAAGTGATATGCAGTTTATCACCAGAATCTCCGATATATCTCTGATACAGCTCTACAACTGGATCCTCAAAGGAACCCATGCCAAAAAGCACTGGCTGCCACACCGCCTGGGACAGCTTCCACTTAAAACAGGCCAGCAGTACAGACCTCTGGTGACTTTTAACATTCATAAATGTCACCCAGTAAAGCAGCCTCACAACTGAAAAGCTAAACCACAGCTTAGCTTTGCTAGAACTTTTCCTTAGACTAATTCACAGGCACTATGCTTATGCAGATGATGAGTACAGGCATTTCCCACAGACCCACCAATCATCCCCACTTAGGGGACAACCCTCTGTGAAAAAAGATACTAGTTTAAATTAACCCAGAAGAAAGAAGTTTAAGGAGATGGTTAACAGTTCTGCAGCAGTGGTACTGTTGCGTGATTTTGGGCAGGGTCACTCTGACAGTTTTGAAGAAGCTGCCCTGCTATTCTCAAAGGTTCAGGAACAAAAGATCCATCAAAGATGTCTCACTGTGAAGAAACTGGCCAATAAGTATCCAAGGTAGATTCATTGAGGGGGGAAATACTGGGTGAGATTGTTTCCTTTGCAGAGCACTATACCACAGCTGGCTGGAGGCAGCTGTCAAAGTCATGTGGCACAAGCCGTCAGCTTCTTCAGCAAACTCCCTGTGAGTTCGCTGTACTTGTCTACAAGTGCTGCAACCATGACAAAACCAGCCTTTTTTGCTATTTGAATATTTATGCACAGAATTGCATATTTTAAACTATTTTAACCTTTGTGTGGCAGTTGCTGAGATGTGTTTCATTACATAATTTAAAGAAACCCCAACACTGTGGCAGT
Organism: Laterallus jamaicensis coturniculus; assembly: GCA_022605575.1. NCBI lineage: Eukaryota > Metazoa > Chordata > Aves > Gruiformes > Rallidae > Laterallus > Laterallus jamaicensis. Next base: position 97,365,777 of record JAKCOX010000001.1, read on the forward strand.
TCAAAGTGATGCTAATTGCTCAGTTTATGTATATAAAAACACCTCCTCTTGGCAGTCATCCATGCAAGCAGCAGGCATAAACCTATTACTTGGTTTCTTCCATAGATCAAAACCAGTCAGTCTGTGAAGAGGGCAGGATCATTTCTAGTGGTGAGGCTCCCTGTAGCCTCTTATCCAGAAATCTCCCTGTTGCACAGTGATTCTCCTCAAACAGTAGCAAAATCAGTGCTTGGTGGGTTTGGGGGCTCATTCAGAGCACAGAAGGATTGCTCCCAGTGTACCAGTAATTCTTCTGGCTTCTGGGGGAACCATTTGTTAAGGAGGTTGCTCCAGATTGTGTGTTGGGACACTTGGTCATGTCTGTGTTCTGGTTACACTTCATGGGATGTTCTTCTACCCTCCTCCCTTTTTTCTCTTCTGAAAAAGTGATTTGTAAAAAAAAAAAAAAGGGATTGCAGAAAGCTCTGTGCTGAAGGTGATGTGAGCACCTTACTGGGCGCTGTGTAGCAAAGGCTCAAAGCCAGGGCATGTCCCGACATGGTTCAGACCCATTGCCTTTCAGGAAGTTAGCATCATATGTCTGATGCTTTCCTCAGATTGCTATGTGCCAGATTGCTATGTGCCTCCCTCAAAATGGCATTGCTGCCATCTGCTTATGATATCAGCTGAAGTCATGAGGCCTGGTGTGTCCCTGCCGGGATCTGACTGCACGCTCTCTGCTGATCGGCTCTGTGTCAGGAACGCCTCTGACTGACGTGGGCTGGCAGCCTGAAGGCTGAAGTCCAAACACAGTTGTACAATACTGCCTCAGTGAAGCACTGGAATGGGAAAGTTCATCCAAAAGGCAGAAGAGCAGGAGATTTGGGGATGGCAAGTGAAGGATGGACTAGCTTAAATCCCAGCAGTTTGTGGTTCTGCTGAATCCACGGTGCAAATGAGCAAGATGAAGTGGGGACAGCAGCTGAAGCAGGTGTAGGAGTGAAATCTGAGCTCCCTGAGTCAAGCTGCCATTACGCCACAGAGCAAATATAGGAGCATGGAGGGCTGCTTCCTGGACAGAAGCATGAGCAGGAAGAAGCTCACACCAAGCCCAGCCAGGCACAGACACACAGCTACCAGTGTGTACTTGAGAAGGAGCATCCATGGCAGCACTTCCAGAGCTGCCAGAGTGCTATCAAGCAGGCCTGTGACCATGCAACCCTGCAACATGGCATAAACATGGCCAGTAAGAGGCCATAAGCTTTGTCCTGAGCCTGCAATAACCTCAGGCTCTGCCTAAACTTTTCTTGACCTGCCTGCAACTTTGTTTTACTTGGATTAGCTGTGGCATCACATTGTGTCATTGGCCAGGTGCCTGTATCTAATATGTTTTACTTTACTTGTGTGTGATAGACCAATAGTTTTATATAGACAGCAATAACAAGCAGTTTTTCTGGGTAGAAAGAGATGTTTACAACTCTGACACCACAATGTCATGTAGAGCTGTGATGCTGGTGGAGGCATGGAGAAGTGGGTATGGGATGCATCATAGAGGTGGGTGGGGTGGGTGGTAAGAGATGGGGCCAGACTGGCACTGGAGACCCCATAGCCACAAACAGCTCTGCAACAGCCAGTTAAAAGAACCTGCAGACCTAGAGCTGGACAAAGCTGGTTTCAGGAGTACAAAGACAACAAAGAAATAGCATCTAAAACTTGTAAATGCGTCCATATATATATATAGTAAATTTAAATGTTGCTTGGAGCTACCTGGAGATAAGGATGTAAATGTGTGTTAGAAAATGTATTTATGTGACCCTAAGTAGAAGGAAGATTGCTATTACTTTAACTTTTCCCATATATAAATATACTACCTGCATTGTTAGGCTTTGTTTTTCCATAATAATTAGCTCTAGGCTAATGCTGATGCCTTTTTTAAACTCTGAAGATTTGCATTATACGAACAACAGATCCTTGTCTTTAGTTAACATCTATATGGAACGCTTCTTTTGTGCCCACAAGGTAGATTTTAAGCCTAACAAAACTGACCACACGTTCTCTTTCTTTGTAAAGCTCCTGCAGTGTCCCAGGAAGAGAGGCACAATCCTGAGTGGCATTTGTGGAGCAGCCCAGGAACCTTCCCAAGGTGTGGCGGAGAGGGCAACGGGCAAATGCATGGCAGAGGGAAACCAAGTGCCTACATCATCTTGATTCATCCAGCACATGCTTTCAGTATGTGACTACAGCATTGTTTCCCACAGATTTTAAGCTTGAGATTTCTTAGTTTACTGTATGATCTAATGATCTACTTCTGACACTACCATAAAACTGTTGCCCTTAGTAGTAGTTTTCCTCCTCAGTGTTCTGAAGTAAATATCTAGACTGAACACAAGACTCCTTGGGAGCTGAGACTGAAATGCTATTTTTTGTTTAAAGATGAACAATAGTAATTACTACTAATTGCATGTGTACAGTTCTTACCCAACAAGTGCATGGCACTTTACAAATATTGATGGAGTCAGTCTTGTAGTGCCAAGAAAATGTAAGTAAGCACAGATGTGGGCACTCAGTGTGAAACACATCAGGTAATCCATGTGTGTAATGAAAGTGTGTAATGGTTTATGCTGATTTACTAAGCCAGTTGACTCACTATGTAACCAAAACCTGGCTAAAGCAACTGGGGAGTGGCTGTGTAGAACAAGGGGCAAGGACTGTACAGTCTAGAATGGTTTGCAAGGGCAGGACACTGTAAACACAGGCAGAAAGCTTGAATTGGTATCTATTTCTTCACTTTATTACTTTTTTATGGTTGTCAAATTCCAGAAAGGGGTGGGTTACATTGAATGTGTTGCTGAGCAGGTTGAGCTCAACATCTGTTCATATTAGAACTGCATCTGCTTTGAGATGGGAAATTTGAAGAAGAAAGTGTAAGAGGAATGCTGGAGCAGCACATATCACTTCAGCAAAGCCAGTCTCTGGCTTTTTTTGACAACCATCTCACACATTTCCTTTTATAGATTAAATTGATTTATAAGTGCTGTTACACTGTTTGACCCTTATAGCTCCCATTTTTTTCAGAAACTCACTAGATTGTTCTAATGTCAGTAAAAGTCAACTTGGGTACTTGATACCCACTGTGTGCTTTAATTGAAAGAGCACACTTCCTTTCATGTGCTTCTTTAGCTCAAAATTCAAAGTCCCATTCCCATTGATGGTCCTGCACTGGGACCTGTCCTTACAGAGCACCTGGCATCATTCCTCTTTCCAGTATTTCAAGTCATCCATGAGTTAATTTCTTCACTCATTGACAGTGCCCTAAAGTAATAGGTATAATTAATTTACTCTAAGTGCAACAATCTTACTACAGTGAATTGCATTTGCTATCACTTTGCAATGTGTGTTGAAGATGTTTTCCTTAATTCTTCCATTCATACATTTCTGCATGATTTTGAGTTAGCCATTTACAGCGGGATGGATTGGATTGACAGCTCAGAATTCAGGGGTTGCTTGTCCTGCCCTGCTTTACAGGGTTTTCTTTTTCTTTTTCCCATTGGGAATGTTCATGGATTCTTAGCAGAAGGAATTGAGATCAAACTAACAAAGCTGTACAGTTCCTTTGCTGGCATTAAATAAATGCTGTACATTTTGAGTCATTTCAGCCATTCAATCGATTTTAAGCTATTTTCAAACCTCTGTCAGACAGCCAGGGGAATCTACTGCTGAGCTCTGCTATTCTTAAGAAGAAAATGTTGCACTTGCATTTGGAATAGCTTACTAATTTTGCTTTCTAAGTACAGCCAGAGATCAAATATAAAATGTGATTGAAAAACGAGCCAAGAGTTTCCAGTGCTACCTGATACAAATCACAACCTGTCTGCAGCCAGTGACTGACTCCATCCCACAAGGCAGGTAAGTCCTACGTGTAACAGACTCCAATCTATGCCTCGTGCAACTCAGATGGGGTTTTCAACATCTTCCACTATTGATATCTTCCAATATAACTCCACTACTAGAATTACTTTATTATAGCATTTGTTGAGCTAGAGTGCATGTTGTGAGGTAGGCAGTTTCTGCCATGCAACTAGGTGGGCCCTTCTTAGGCTGTTGATACAGTTGTGAAAAATTGTTCTGAATAAAATGCACTGCATGTCAGTAATTAACCTAGGAAAAATTGCTTTTAGCTGCAGTCAGTAAACTTTGCTATAGAAAAATAAGAAAATTTTCTAGAAAGAATTGGTCAAAGTATTCAAGAATTTCTACTTGAAAAATACTGAAAATGAAGAACTGTAGTCAACTGTGATTTCATCAGGATTTTCCTCCTGACTGCAATCAGAGATCAATCATTTCAAGAAAGAAAAAAAGAAGTTTGCTGTAGCAAATAATATAGTTTCTTAATAGGTTTGTTACAGCAACAGAAAACACTGTCATATGCAACATTTCTCCCAAGAATGGCAAAGGACACTAGCCACCAGTTTGGCCACTTTTAGTTTTCAGCCCACCACTACAGAGCACTTTAATAATCTGTGTGAAGTATCAGTCAAACTCTCCAAAGCTTTTTTCTAGAGAGTAAGAGTTAATGCCTCCAAGTTAGTGTGTTTGTATTCTTTCCTTAACTGCTGTTTTCCAGCACATTCTCTCCTCACTGACCAGCTGCTGAATCTCATCTTTGAGCATACTGAGGCTGAAGCTGTGCAACTTTGTTTCTTGAGCTCATTATAAAACAAGGTTATGCTTGTGGAGTAGCTCCAACGTGATAGCTTGAAAGAGCTTATGAAGCTGGCAGCTTGGTAGCATTCATGTTGAGTCAGCAGTCACAGATACAGATTTATCTGTAGATAAATTTGTTTTAAACTTACATACTGCTGGGATACCATCATCTTTTGCTATCATATGTCTACTGAGAGGCCCTATTGAGACAGACATTGAATGACATTGTTGCAGCCTCAGTTGACAAATATGCACTGATAGCTTGGACTGGTTTTAGCACAGGCAGCAGGCTTTCCAGAAGCTGCCAGTGTGCTCCTTTCATGTCTGGTTTGGTGCCTTCTGCATTTCCAAGGACGTTTGCATTGTGCAGAGCAAGAACTATTAGCCATCTCACTTCCAGTGTGCGTTCAGTGTCTTACCAAACATTGCTCATCTTTGCTTGTCAGTGCTGGCTTGGACCATGGTGTGTCAGCAGCCTTGTCACCATCACCTTTCATCGGGGAGAGATGAACTCTGGTTCAGGCAGCACAGCCAGGCAGGTCAAAGTGTCAGCTCTAAAATGTCATATTGGCAATGTGTTCTCTCCCCTGATCAGTAGAGCCTTGCACCATCATGACAATTGAAACTCTGAGGCTTTGTTTTGAGGTTCTGAAGGAACTCTGACTTTCTGAAGAAACACATCTTTTTGGCCACATTTGCAACTGTTCCAACTGTATCCCAGCATGAGCAGCTGTGCTGATGTTTGACCCAGAAATCTGAGCTCTTCACTGGTGGGAGTTTACTGCTGCACCACCTTTCCTCACCTTAATAAAATACCCACAGGCATATAGCAGGTGTTTTTCTTGATCAGCATAACATGTTCCCCTTCAGGTCAGGTAGAGAGACAGATAAACCATGGATTGAACAAAGAAGCCTCCAGCTGTGATTAAGACTGAGGCTATTGAGTGATCCTGTGTTTGAATGTTGCTTCTTTGTATTGCTTGTGAGCTTGGTTGTCATGAAAAGCAGATTCTTCAGCAGAACTAGTGTGAACCTCCAGTATGATTTCAAAACACATTACTGTTTTCTACATACAGAAAAGAATAAATTTGAGTGAAAAAGAACAGTTGTATGATTTTATATCCTAGCACGACGCAGAGGTGCTAGGGAACGCCTACTGGTTTTGTACAAAGGAAGTACATCTTCTTTTTAAAACTTGTTTTGACTTAGTAGCTTGTGAAGTCATTAACCTTTGTTAACATGATTGGTTATGGGTTCAGTACTGCCAGACACAGATTTTCCCCTGCAGCTTCTACAAGGACCAGAAGATGGTAAAGAACGAGTTACTTCTGCAAGGAGCATCTTTATCTTATTATTATCTTTAATGCTAGCCAGTCTGCAGGGGTCAGTGGGTGAGGGCAATGAATGAGGCAGTTAAGAGATAACCAAAAAGTCTGGATGGTGGAGGGATGCCAGAAATGAGTAGAGAGATGCAGCGACAGACCAGCCCAGTGGAAAGCCATACTGACAGCATGACCCAAGTGCTCACATCCATTGCTGTTGACCATTTCTGTTAGCACTTAAGTTTGTTCATGGTAAATCAGCTGCCATTAGGGCAGTACAGTAGATGTTTGCAGCTCAGTTTTCCTGTCATCAAACTGGGGGGATCCAGGACAGGGACCTCATGATTGGTTGTGTGGAAAGACAGGCCCGATACTCAGGTGAGTACATAGAGAGAGCCGTAGCAACAAGTTGTATGCAAATGTGGGCCCGTTTGCCCACATGAGCAAGGAAGTTCCTGAGGCTTTTGGGGATGTTAGTAGAAAATTTTTGTAAAGATTTTGCTTCTGTAGTTGTTAGCCCATGAGAAAAGAGTTTAGTCATAACCTAAGCGACTGTTGAATGTCCATGGAATGTTCCTTTGAAAAGCCGAAAGAGGAATGGTGTATCTTATGGCAAGGCTAGAGGCATCTTTGTGTGCTTTGGAGAGAAACACCCACTATTGTACAGTATTGTGGAGAGCAAAGGCAACTCAAAAGGATGCAGGTGAAATGTGTGAAGCAGTCAAGGAAACAAATCCTCCCATTTGCTGCCAAAAGAAAGCCATGGTTAAGGACTATGCTGTAAGCAAGGAAACATGTTTGGATCTGATTTTATTAGGGATAGAAAATAGCCTCCATTTTCTGATATGCATAGGTTAACCTGTATTTGAATAACATTTTCCAGAAAAACAGTAGCAACAAATTTAAATAAGACAATGAATATTTCACAGAAAGTGAAATACCAAAGTTTGTGAGAGAAGATGAATAATCATGATGAATGGTCAAAATAAGGTTCTCCATTGATCCTGTGATTAGTCAGGGAGAAATTGCAGTTCTGTTCACTATGGCAGGGCTTAATGCTTTGTGAGGGTAGAAGACAAAAGGACAACCCTTCAGTCATCTGAACCACCAGTTGTGTGTGTTGTTTTGGCAGTCTGCTTCCGCCCCAGTTAAGGCTGCTCAGAGACCTGCTTTCTGCCTCGGGTACTGCAGCCAAGATGAATTTTGCCTTCACAGACCTCTCTACCATTTAAAAATCTGTCAGGTTCTCTGAGAGAAGTAAAGTTCTTTCCCTCATGATTCTAAGTGCTATGGAAAATCAGAAACTGAGGGCTGAGAAGATAAATAGCCAGGAATATATGAATTCTTCAAGATCTCAGTGGTCCAATTAAACCATTTTCTTTATGAAGACATAGCTCATGAAAAACCAAGCATACTAATAAAACAGTGAGTCATCGTGCCTTTCTTCTTGATTCTTGTTATCTTTCTGTAGCCGAGGCAACAATAAACATGATTTATATGCGCTGCGTTTAATTTCCCGTGGTGTTCTAATCTCGCGGTGGTGTGGGGGAAAAGTCAATGAAGATGGATGGTGAGCAGAATGCAAACTGGGAGGCAGGCAGCAAATGTGGACAGAAATCTGTGGGGGCTGTTCGTACTGCAGAGATAAATAACACTTCTACATCTTTAAAGCTGATGCCATTTAAAGTATATTAAAAGAAAAGGAATGATGTGGCTGCTAAGGCAGGGAGATGGTCCTGTCTGTGCCCACAAAAAATGCCCATTTAAATCCCTTTGTGCAGATGGATCTTCATGCACTGCTTAATACATAGGAGCATTGCTTCCCTCCACAGTGCTGCTGAGCAGCGACAAGTTTCTCTGAGGTTGTCTTCTGTAAAGGCCAGATAAACTAATCGATATTGGTCCTTCCTGCTACAGCAGTTCTTCTCACTGAACTACATGTGACACACATGTCATCGCAGGAACTTCCAGTATCTTCATCTGCGTTTCCCATGTCAGGGGGCTGGAGGGAAATAGGCCATAGGCTCCCTGGTGCAGTTGTTCACAAAAAATTAATTCAGTCTTCTAAAGTATAGGCTGACTAGAGGAAAATCACTACAGGCTGGCTTCTGCTTCCTTCTTTTCAGATACATCCTTGGGGCTTTTTCTGTTTTGAAACAATATTGACACTGTCTGTGAAAGCCCCCTTTTCATTTATGGGCTCTGATGATATCATATCCTCTGTATGACAGTGTTGAAAAGGTGCTGTTTAACTAAATGCTTTTTATCTTTGCATGAGGAACAGCCAAGCCGGCAGCTTCTGGCAGAATTGTGACCCTCACTCCTCCATGTGGACCTCAGTGTGGAGGTACCTGATCCAAATGAAGAGGAGATGCCAGAGCTGATAGAGAGTCAGAGCTGAGAACAGCTACAAAGAAAGTGCTTGAGCGTGAACCTACAAATGTATATTGACTTCTGTTCCTCATGAGGTTAGTCAAGAAGCCAAGAGCACTGATTGGAAAACACATCAGTCATGGACACAGAAAACTTAGAGGCAAAGTAACTAGACCTCTAGAAATGTCATATGTCTCCGTAGAGAAAGACCCAGAGAGAAGGAAAAGTGCCTTTCCAAGGAGCAGCTATTTGTGGGGCCGTTGCAGCCACTGGAGAAGAACATCCCAGGAAGCCCAGCTTTGTCCCCAGTTGTTGTTTTTGGACTAAGAAAAAGGTCACATTCTGAGGCAACAATAGTTTAAGCCTTTGTGAGCAGCTCCTTCTTTATGGTTCATTTTGTGGTCTCACCAGTAAATTATATTACTTGTTCTTCCAGGGGAAGGGAGCCCTACAGTTAGAGAAAAGCCTTTTGGGTTTTGTTCTTCAGCTGCACTATCCCTCCCTTCTCCCATGAACACAGAGATCCTTAACCTACTTTTAGCTATTATGAGGCTCGGAGCCTGTGCCTGCTCCCTTTGAGGACAACTGGAATGCTGCCACTGCCTTCAAAAAGAGCAGGGGCAGGCTCCTGGTTCGTTAACATTCGGGAAGTGCTCGGAGGTGCTGAGGCAACAGATGTTGTGTAAATGCAGTGAACATTGTAGCGCCGCGATCAGTACTGCAACTTGGGCAGCAGGCACCTTGACTCACACTGCAGCGCTCTGCCTTGGCAGGATTAGGGTTTAGTTAAATGCAGATAAATCAGCTTTCCAAATTCAATGCAACTATTCATCTACGTGAATAAAGCTTCCACCTCAGTCTCCTCAATAAGGAACTCTTGTTTGTGTGGCAACTCTTTTAGAAATATGTATTAACACAAGCTTTTCATTTCTGGTACAATTATAAAACATAGCTGGTTAGATGTTGTAGGCTTGAATCATCACAGATGTCCAGGGGATAGCAATACAATAATAGATACAGGAGGCAAATGCCATTTAATACCCACCAATCATTCAACCATTCGTGTTAGCTTTGTTCCGGTTAATTGTCAAAATTCAGCTTTATCTTCCAGTGATACAGAGAAGTCCACTAACACTGATGAGTTATATAGCTTACATTAATACTTAGAGGTAGGTTTTTACTTGCACATTCAATGAGAACAAAGTTATTTCACAGAATTTACATTGATGTTTCAAATTCCATTTGTTTATGATTTCAAACAGGAATCTTCAAATTAACTTTGGGCATTATAGATGGACTCCATCAGCTTGAGGCTCCCCCCACCCCCAAAACTTTGAAAAAGAAGTTAGATTCCTGGAAAGACTGTTAGATGACTGCAAGTCCCTGAAATCACCTATTGATATATAATGGCAGGCAGTGCAGGTACGAATAGAGGACGCAATATGCTCACCTGAGAAGGATCGCCGGCAGAGAGCTGGTAGGAGGCAGATTTCATATGAGTCACAGCTTGTTACACCAGCAATGGCGATGGGCTGGACAGAGAAATCCAATGGCTGGAAGGGAGGAACCAGCACAAATCCCTGTCCTGTGGAGGCAAGTCACCTATATGATGTACACTTTATGTTTTATGAGCACAGCAATCATCCATTATGAAAGCTATAATATGCATTAATTGCTTGATTAATTATGTTCCATGAACCTTTGACCTGTTTCCAAAAATCCAATCCATGAGATAACAATCGAGCATCAAAAGTCTTTTGATAGGTTTTCTAATAAGATGTAAAATTCCCCTTTTGTATCACACCCCAGCGATTCTCCATCAACGTTCTTTATGCATTTCTGTTGCTCAGAGCCTGAAATGAATATTTTATAGTAGCTCCTTTGTGTATTGTAAGCACTTTGTTGTCATGTGCTGCAAGGATTAATCAATTCAGTTACCCTTAATAAAAACATTGTGATGTAAATTATTAACATGTCCATCTACCTACCACTTCAGGTACTTGTTTACTTGGTTGAGATCATAGCCAATGGGATTTGTAGATCAGCCATGGATAATACACTTGAAGAGCAAAGTGATCTTGTAAAACTGAACATGACTTCCGTGATAAAATGAAAGTATAGTGAGTACAGAGAAAATCTTCTGTATATTTGAAGAAAACATAATGCACCTCATCAAATAAAACATTAATCACTTCTATCCCCACATTTCTTTCATGTCAAGTACATGAAGAAAGCAATTCTTGATACAGACAGATGTTTTACTGGTCTTTAACTGATGAAAAACCTGAGGAATATGGACAGTTAGGGCAAATATTTGCATGCAGTGCAACTGATGGGAGCTTTTCATTTCTTGGACATATAATGCGAGACACTTGGAGTGTGATGTGAAGAAGTATTTAGCCCATTATTGTAGAGATGGTCTAGCAAACAAAATGCAAGTTCATGCATTTACTGATATACTTGATGTCTGAACACTTTGAGTTGCAGCTTCTCTCTTCAACTGTTACTCACTATAACCACTGCTTTGCAAGTGCTTTCATTTTCAAGGTTGCTGTTCCCTTCTGTACAAGTATGACCTTTCATTCTCTTAAATTATTTGTCAATATTAAACACAGGATGCTTCTTTGCACTCTGTCCACCAAGAGATACAGATCTTTCCCTATCAAAGTTAGGTTTGCATTTTTAATTTCCATTCCATCAGTCTTTGTGTTGCACAAGGTTATTAAAGCTAGCTCTAAACGAGCTCAGTATGGATTCATGTTGCCGAACAAACCCATATCCCAGCTGTCTCCTGGCCTCACCAGTTTCCTTCAGCCATGTACCAGCTCGGAAGTGCATATGAAGTTCAATGACTGGCAAGGAGCAGATCTGGGTAAGGAAGTGGAATTTGTCTGCAATTTGCCAGTCACAATCACAGAAATGGCATGTTCTCCTGATTTTGGTTGGGATGGAATTAATTTTCTTTCTAGCAGCTGGTGTAGTGCAGGGCTTTGGATTCAGGGTGAGGATAATGTCGATAACACACGGGTGGTTTTAATTGTTGCTGGACAGTTGCAGTGTCACTAGGCAGTTGTAGTTTCTACACTAAGTCAAGGACTTCTCAGCTTCTCACGCCCTGCCGGGTGCCCAAGAAGCTGTGAGAGCACAGCCAGGACAGCTGACCCGACTGGCCAGGGGGATGTTCCCTGCTAGAGAACTTCATGCTCCATATGTAACTGGGGACATGAGCTGGGAGGTGGGATCACTGCTCAGGAACAGGCTGGGTTGGTTTTTTTCTGCATGTGGTGAGCAGTTACAGTTGTGCATCACTTGTTTTGTTCTTACTATTGTTATTATTACTATTAGTCTGTTCCTTTGTTACTCTATCAAACTGTCTTTATCTCCACCCATGAGTTTTTTCCATTCTCCTCCCCATCCTGTTGGCTGCAAGGTGCTGTTACCAGCTGGGCTAAGCTGTGGCACATGCCAGTGCTGCTCTCCAGGCTAGCTGAGCAAGCTGAGTCAAGAGAGAGGTTGGAAAGCTTCTTGCAGATTCACAGGATCACAGAATTGTAGGGGTCGGAAGGGACCTCCAGAGATCGAGTCCAACCCCACTGCCAAAGCAGGTTCCCAAGGACAGGTAAAAAAACCCCTTCATTGCACTATGTGGATACAAACCTTTTCCTTTCTCAAAAGCTTATGAGCAACTATTTTAAATAAACTTCAAGATGACTGACTAAGAAACTTAATGTATAGTTGCCTAAATAAATTTTGTAGTGGAGGTAAATCGTCACGTTGAGTAATAAGGATGGGTATTTTCTCTACCCTACCTCTAATGAAATTCAGCCAACTCAGTATTTCATGCCTATAAAAGCTTTACACTGACCTTCAGAGAGAAATCTTGTATATATTTTGTATATAATCAACAAAAACTGTTGATTAAGTGATAAGGTCAGTGATAGGCAGTGCCTGGTAAATAATGCACTGAACCTGAAGATCCTTCAGACTGGGCTTTCATTTTGCAGGGAGAAGATGGGAGAAGCAGATCCCTCAGTTCTCCTAGACACCTCATTAACAGATGAGTACACCCTTTGTTCACAAGTCTGGAGAGAAGCATTCTGTCACTGTAGTATGACCCCCTGCATGAAGTGCCACTGGGCTGCCCAGCATCAGCTGTTGTCTAAACCACAGCACAAATAACATCAGCATCCTGATGTTAAAATTGACAGAAATAGGCAAGAAACTGCAACCTTTAGATGCTCAGAGTGATAAGCACTGTTCCTTGTTTACAGTCAGAATATAACTAGCATCAGTGTCACTTGCATGTCAAGTAGAATCCCCTGTTCTTAGTGTAAACATTTAGTTAGGCAGACCCTGTCCTGCCTAAAAGCTACCAGCCACAGTCATCCCAGCTCCACTGAAGCAAACGGCATTTGCCTCAGAGACTCTGCTAATGCAATCTACGTTGTAAAATACTCCTACAATCACATCATGCATTTCTTCTTTAGTTTCTGAAATAAGATTTATTCCCAGTTACATAGCTTTCTCTCTACAGTACCTCACCAGAGTGCACGATTGTTGGCTAGGAAGTGGTGTGCACCCTAGCACAAGGTCACTGATTTCGTACTTGAAAAACTACATGGACCTGTCATTTAACAACTTGGCTTTTCTCTTCAGATGATTATACTCATGAACTGAAACAAGAAAAGCAGAATACAGACCAGCACAAAGAGAGCAGCTTATTGCACAATATAGAAAGCTGCAGGTCTGTTTTATGCCTTCTCTGGACATTCAGGAAATTATTTTTTATATTTAGTGCTCATGCTCTCTTAATTCAGACAATCTGATCAAATCAAATAATACTGCAGCAATGAGAGTCCTTATATCAAGCACAAGAAGTTTTGTGCTATAGCAAGAAACACAAAGAACTTGCCAGAACTTTGAATATATCTCATCTAACTTGTTGGAGTTGATTTCCTAATGAGTATATCTACCTATACAGACTGTTATATGCCTTGATTTGTAAAGGTATCTTAAATGTATGTAAATTCCACCCAAATGGTGAATATGCTCTTTCTGATCCCAAAGCCCCTCTCACTACCCAGCAGCTCCAGCTTGTTGAGAGAACCCCCTGTGCTACAACAGTGGTGGGCATGTCTGAAGTGGCCAGGGTGGCACAGAGTAAATCATCTTGGAATTTTTGTTCTGGATTTGGACACCTTTTCCACAGATGGAAGGAATTATTAGTTCCAATGCTCAGGTTTTGTTTCCTTGAGCTCTTAAAAGCACTTGGCATTCATCATTCTTGTTCCAGTAGTAGCAATCTGATTAATGATGTGCCTACCCAGATGATTGCTTCTGTGAACCTTTGCTGTTCTTTCTTTGCTCATTTCAGATTTAGCTGCGATCCCTCTTAAAGCCACCCACACAAACAAGCTTGGAACCTTAGCAAATGCTGGGATTTGTGTGGATATCCATATTCATTTCAAGATACACCTTGTTTGTCAGTCATATGGGTGCGCTGTTTGTGATTCAACGTCCTGTTACTCACCACACTCTGCAGTTCATTGCTGAACAGTTTGCTGTTTCTTAGTTTATTTTAAATCAGTTTACTGTTAAACTGTTAAGCAAGGTCATACCTACACGGGCACTGAGAGGAGAATGACTCTGGGCTGTGAAAAGCAGCCCACATTTTCCATTATACGGTCAGTTTGCTGTTTCTCCCCCCTAGCAGAAAGGTAGCATCCAGACTCCAAAGTAAGAAGCAAACATTTTATTCCTAATGTTGGTCTGGCTATGGAAAATAGATTTAAACTGTTATAGTCCTAATGAGTTCACCACAGTCACTTAATGAAGCAATTGAACATGACAGGCGGTGCATTGTAGGGGGATTATTGCATGCCTTTAGTAAAGCATAAAATCAAACGCAAGGCATTGCAGCTGTCAAGGGATCCCTGAAAACAAACCTCCTCTCCACCTTCTTGAAACAAAAGGAACTAATGGGGTTTTAAGGAAAAGAAAATAGATCAGTCCTGCACTTAGCTGTCTGAGGATCTTTATGGCCACTCCAAAAAATCTGCCCATAATAGTGCATTTATTTCCCATAACACATTGCACAGTGATTTTTTACCTTGGAACAACTAAATGATACAAGGGCTTAATGTTAGGACCCTTCTCTGTGTATTCGGACAAAGAGCAGGAATCACTGGGGAACTGACCTCAAGGTGAGCTTTGGAGGAGTGAGCAGAGATGGATACAATCTCCTTTCACAGAGATTTGTCTCCTTTTCTGGAGAATACTTTGCAGTGCAAAGTATTACCAGCGAGGAGTTAGTGGGATGGAGCCCTGTTTACTTGAGCCAGGCCCCTTATTATTATTATCAGGACTTCACCAGAGCAAAATGACAATATGAATCACAGCAGATAAATCTGTACTGACTGAACACTTGGGTCTAGGTCCTGTTATATAATACAGAATCACCCAAATCACTCATTCCACTGAAATGATGAGGAGAGATGAACTTCTGCCCCTTTAATAAAAAAAATTAAAATATCCGGATAAGCCAAGAACATATCACAAGCCCTGTACTAGCAGGGGCTCCCAGCATAGCTGTACTGGTAATCCCTTCCAAGTTTAGACCTTGCCTCCAGGCTTTCTCACCTCATTGAAGTACGTCAGAAAAGGAACTGAGAAGGAACTGAAAAGGTTAGGTCAGTCAGAGCCAAACCAGGAGGATATGAAACTACTCTCCTGTTTAGAGTGTTTTAGATTAGTATGCTGCAGACTGCATGGAGAAGCAATAAAGACTTTGATGAAATCTGTTTTAAACTGGAACAATGAAGCAAAGAGTAACATGGAGGGTATTGCGTTTCTGCCTGCCTTTGCAAAAGGGTTTGGCCTTCTTCTGACCCCTGCTTCTCTACTTGAGCTCTCCCACAAGGGCTCATGGGTTAAATACAGTCTTCAGTATCCAAAGGGCCCTGATTTGTCCCTGTTGGATACCTGACCAGTGTGGAGTGCAGGCACTGATCAGGTACCAACATTTAACACAGACTCTTTACTGTATTGTACTTTGAAGGCTAATCAAAAACCAAACTATGAACTTCAGCTTTCTCCCCAGATAGTCCCTGAACTATCTGGTATCACAGAGAAGCTGTGGCTGCCCCCTCTCTGGCAGTGCCCAAGGCCAGGTTGGATGGGGCTTTGGGCACCCTGGGCTAGTGGAGGGTGTCCCTGCCCGTGGCAGGGGCTGGGAACTAGATGGGCTTTGAGGTCCCTCTAACACAAAATTTTCTAGGATCCTGTGATTCTATGAAATACATCAAATATCTCCCTCCCATCTTCTATCAGATGCTAGTGATAAACTGTGTTGTCATAGTAGCATGTCCTGTGCCTTGAAGAACAGAAGATGAAAAGATAAAATTGCTCAGCTTATCCTGGAGTTAGCAAGTAGTCAAAATGAAGAAGATGCCACTTCTCTTTAGTTAACTGACACCTGAACTGCTACATGAATCTATACTGGTGAAGAAGAAGCTGCAAAGGTGCCTGAAACAGTTCTCACAGCCCTCATCTAAATACCATGGAGCCATTTCTGCCACTCCAGCACCAGGGCTGATATTCCCTTTGTTTCCCTTTTCTGTTATGTCTGCAATTGTCCCTTCCTTGAGCTGAAGACTATCACATTAGGAACATACTATATTGCTTTCTGTGTTTAGATCTGTGATTAGTTTGCTCAATAAGGTAAGTATAATTATCCTCATTTTGGACCATCATAAGAAAATGAAACAGTTTACCCAATCATTTTTACATGTGATTGTAAACATCCTACTAACGCTTTCCTCCTAGTAGTCACAGTTAGTCCCATATGCTAACTGTGCCCCACCTCTTACTTTATTTCCAAGTAGGCTCCACGCTGGACTTCTGCCCATCCTGCACCAGACAAGTGACCGCCAGGTGTGAGGCACAGCTGCACCAAGACAGCCGCACCGAGACAGCCGCAGAGCCCCGCGGGGCACCTCGTCCTCTGCCAGGTAAGGAATGAAAACTGAAATTTCCCCTGTTTACCCTGATAACCCAGGAGGGGAAATAACACCCTACGGATGTATGTGGAGAATGAATTTCTCCCAGTGAGTTACCTGTAAGCACACCACTTCTCAGGGCAAATACCAAGTGCTGCACGGGGAGGGTAAGTAATTCAAATAAGATGGTCCGTGGCCAATGAATCCCAAGCCAGTTCTCTGTCCAGTGACTGCTCTGTTTGCAATGCAGGACTGACAAGCTGCACTCCTAAGCCACAGACAGTTCATGGTTTTTATTTTTATCAGCTCTGGTTTGTTTCACTTTTTTTAAAGAAGAGAAATTTTAAAGGAACCTTGAAAAAAAAGCTTTTAGTCATTACCTCTGCAGTGGCACATGAACTCTGCTCAGTGCAGTCATTGTGCTGGAGCATACAAAAATCCAGCTTTCATTCGTCCAGACTGACTTTTAAGAAGCTTTTTCACCAGTGCACACAATTTGGTCTGTATGTCCTCTTTTGTAGCCATTATTAACTCACAGTGTGGGCTATAAACCCAAGCTTCCTTATCGAGTGCCAACTGGCATCTGTCACCACTCGCTCCTTATCTGCTACCTCTGCCAGCTCCCAGTGGAAAATGAGGCCACACCACGCTATCGTCGGGATTAGACCTAATGCACCCAGTTCTGTCTGCCCTGTTTATTTTTACCAACTTATTTAGATTTCCAGTCTGGGCATCCAAGCTCCAGAAATGCTGGTGTTATAACGAGCAGTAAATCCACACAGATGGAAAGCCTGACAGTTTTCACTCGTGCTTGTCTGTGTGTTCTCACAGGCCACGGAGGAGAGGCAAAAATCCTACAGCACAGGAGGCACTGCAGAAGTTACCTCCAGGCCACCACTGTGTGTGTGTGTCCAGGGGCTAGAGGGACATGGGGACATAAGGAACCTGGAGCAGATTCAGGTAATGCTCTGCAGCTACTGACCAGGGAACTGTACTCCTGCTACTTCCTAAATTTGCTGTAACTTTATTAGATAACAGGGAGATAATATGGACGAGCAAATAAATGGATTTATAACTTCCTCCTCTAACATATAATGATGAATAGATAAAAACTTTGTGCGATCCATTTATAACCCTGGTTTGAAACTGGTGGGGGGAAAATCCAAACTGGGTCAGATGCCAAAGCACAAAGAGCAGTGAGACAAACATGAGATCTACAGTTTGGTTCCCAGGTATGGAAGAAAGTAAAGGCACTCAGTGCAGAGAGAGAAAGCTTTTAATGCCAGTGCAGAGGATCCTTATTCTTCCATAAGGGGTAAGGTCCAGTCCATTTTTAGACACAACCAATCTCATACTAGATATTTCAGACAGGAATACATTGCACTGATGGAAAGTAATTCCCTTCACAGTCAGAACAGTTTACTCCCATCACGTCTTTTCTTACTGCAGGACAAAATTTTTCAGTATCATGGGTGTTTACACCTTTTCTAATGCTTGGACTAGACAAAGTACACTATTTCAGTTGGAAAGGACATACAGTCATCACCCAGTCCAACTGCCTGACCACTTCAGGCCTGACCAAAAGTTAAAGCATGCTGTTAAGCACATTGTCCAAATGCCTCTCAAACACCAACAGCCCTGGAGCATTGAGCAGCTCTCTGGGAAGCCTGTTGGCAGTGTTTAACCACCCTCTCAGTAAAGAAATGTGTCCTAATGTCCAGTCTGAACCTCTCCTGGCACAGCTTTGAACCATTCCTCCATGTCCTATCACTGGATACCAAATAGAAGAGATCTTATTTGCTTGCTAAATCCCTCAGTACCCTCTTTACCTTCCTTAAATTCTGCACCATAACTTTTTGATTTATCAACTCACTAGTCGGAAGGTAATAAAAACACCAGGCTTATAATTACTAGAATAATGCCAGTAAGGGTGAGGAAAAACTGGAGATTGAACCAGCCTCCAAAGCGAAAAGCTGGGCACTGCTTGCAGAGGATGTTATGGGCAGTAAAATTTTATACACACCCAGGAAGTAATTAGATTCATGAAAGGAAAATGAAACAGAGAGATGTCACTTCTCAGCAAGGCAGTTAGTTGCAGATGGCTGAAGGATGGCTGGTGAGCTGGGGGAGAGCCACCACATGCTTTTCTTGCTCGTCTGCTGCTTCCCAAGCACCTCGTGTCAGCCACTTTCA
Organism: Laterallus jamaicensis coturniculus; assembly: GCA_022605575.1. Classification (NCBI taxonomy): domain Eukaryota; kingdom Metazoa; phylum Chordata; class Aves; order Gruiformes; family Rallidae; genus Laterallus; species Laterallus jamaicensis. Next base: position 97,384,345 of record JAKCOX010000001.1, read on the forward strand.
AGGAAAGACTAATGAACAAGCTGGACCTCTGGCCTGATTCAATACATCAGTCCTTACATTTTTTTTATAATCCATTTGGGAAGGGCAGATTGCTTGTTTGATTGATTGAACTTATCTACTGTATCACAGGGAAACTGTGCCAAGAAAACAAATTGCCATATTCATCATACTGTTGCTGGGATGGAGGTCAACAGTGCAGAGTAGCACTTCTGGACTGATAATGGCATAGCTTGACAGCCTTGGGAAGGGGGGTTCAGAAAGAGGTGCTGGAGGTGTGTGCTTGTGTGGGTGAGCGATGAGGGGTGGGCAGGCTGCACAAAAGCAGAACTGTGATGGATTTTGCTCTCCACGCCACACACGTTAAGTGAAACCGATGGCAGATGATAGATACATCGCTGTGCAGCTCCAGTGAGAAGCTGTGTGAATTAGGACATCAAGCAGGACCCATGTGAGGCCCAGTGACAATGAGGTGCTGCCTGCAGAGCTGTGAGGTGGTGCCACTGAGGAGCTAGAAGCAGCAAACATAGTTCAGCTCCACTGGTGCCTGCACTAGCAGGATGCCCTGCTTACCAGAGACCAGGGCAGTGCTTCTTACCAGCAAAACATCAACCCCCTGCAGAGCAACACTGCTTTAAACTGCAGAGGAGTCATGTCTTCCCTGCATGAAGTTTGCCAGATGAGCTCCAGGCCATTGGCTGAGGTTGCACTAACTGGAACTTGCACTTTCAGGTCATTACAGCCTCAGGATCACATCTGCCTTGGCACAGATTCCCCTTTCCCTACTTTCTTCTCTTTCTGTTTCACTCAGTGGTGATGCTTGGCTTGTATCGTTCTTGGCACAAGGTAACTGCGGGTGAGTGCCCCGAGCTCAGTGACCATACTTGTGTCAGAAGAGGATGAGACAGTTGACAGAGACTCATGGACACAAAACCAAATGGGCTTCAGATGTCTGCTTTCTTATCACTTCATAGAAAACTCCATTTATTCAGCCCAAGGAAGTGAGGAACTCAATATTGGAGTTAATATTTTTTAAATTCTCCTCAGTAATTAAAAATATCCAACTACTGAACTTTCAAAAATAAATTATGTTCCATAACACTTGATTGTTCCTGTTAGGTTAAATGCAGTGATTTATTTAGAAATATTAAACCCAAACACTTGCTATACACCACTTGCTACTGGGAGAAAACTTGTCCAACCCAGTTAACCATCAGCTTGATTCATTGCCACCAGGCAAAATGGACACAAGCAGGGCATTGCTGTTTACAGCCCCTACCTTGCAGACTCTGACTATATCTTAGCAAGGCCAAGCACAGCAGCAGGCTGGGCAAAGAATGGATTGAGAGCAGCCCTGAGGAGAAGGACTTTGGGGTGTTGGTGGCTGAGAAGCTCCACATGAGCCAGCAATGTGAGCTGTCAGCTCCAAAAGCCAATTGTGTCCTGAGCTGCATCAAAACCAGCGTGGGAAGAGATTCTGCCCCTCTGCTCTGCTCTTGTGAGACCACACCTGCAGTGCTGTGTCTGGCTCTGGGGTCACCAGTACAGGAAAGACATGGAGCTGTTGGAGCAAGTCCAGAGGAGTCCACAAAGATGTTCAGAGAGCTGGAGCATGTCTGCTACAAAGACAGGCTGAGAGTTGAGCTTATTCAGCCTGGAGAAGATAAGGCTCCGGGGAGACTTTATAGTGGCCTGCCAGTCCCTGAAAGGGCCGACAGGAAGGCTGGGGAAGGACCTTTTATCAGGGAGTGCAGTGACAGGGTAAGGTATAATGGATTTAAACTACTAGAGGGTAGATTTAGATGAGATATCAGGAAGAAATTCTTTACATTGAGGGTGGTGAGGCCCTGGCACAGGCTACCCAGTGAAGCTGTGGCTGCCCCCTCCCTGGCAGTGCCCAAGGCCAGGTTGGATGGGGTGTCCCTGCCCATGGCGGGGGGTGGGAACTAGATCCACGTTGGGGGTCTTTTCCAGCCCAAACCATGCTGTGATTCTGTGGTTCTCTTTCTCCATAAACATCCAAAAATTGCAGCCCAAATAATTATTACATTATTGGATCTTATTGGTTTTATTCTGTTAGACTGGGGTTTTTTCTGTGTGCCTACCAACATAACAAACATAGGATTCACAGATCAAGTACTTACTGCTTTCTTGATGATTTAATGTATTCTGTGATGGCCTCGCTTGGGCTAGGATGGTGACAAGCATCTGTGGTTTTCCATTCAGCTCAGGCTTTTTTGGTATTAGGGGAAGGGAGGAAAATATTACCTCTGTTCCCATCAGTTTCACTCCTCTTATTCGGTACACAACTTCTCAGGGCAACTCATGCCAGTGTCCACCACCTTCATAGCAAGAATTTCTTCTTAATATCTGCTCTAAATCTCCCCTCCTTCAGCTTAGGACCTTCACCCCTTGTCCTACCACTAGATGCCCTTGTAAACAGCCCCTCTTCAGCTCTCACTCTGAAAGGATTCACACGTGCTGTGGACTGTTTTCAAGAGCTCATGAATAAAACAACCTTGTTCATCTATTTGCTTTCACCTTATTAAACCAAAGACAGGCTGTATTAAATGAAGTATTCAGTTGTATTGTAATCACCTCAGCACGTGTGTCTGTAGTAGTCAGCAACTTGCCAACATATGTTCATGTAAATAGCTTCATGCTTGAGATATTTACAGTGGTTTTGGGGGTGATTCAAGTGTCAGCATCCTCATGTGTGTCTGTATATGCAGGATCAGGGTCACAGCTTTCTGAGAAGTCATTTCTAGACAGGACCAGGGTACGCTGTGCTTCATGCTGTGACAGATCTTGTAGCAATACTGAAATCTTCAGGAAAGATTCTAACAAGAGAGTGACTCAAACCGGCCTCGACTGTCAGCATGAGTAAGGGATCAAATGCTCAGGGGGGAAAAAAAATATCAGAGCAAGAAGCCAAAGCAGTGTAACTCTTCTCTGGTTCAGGGAGCTGCTGGTGAGCAAAACCTGGCTGCAGCCTGGCTGGCATAAAGCTGGTGGTTGCCAATTAAATAGGAAAAATAAAGATAACGAAGAATGTTAGATGGAGGACTAATTAAAGAGTTTACGTAACGTGACTTTGCCTTAAACTAGATGATCAGAGATAAACTAATAGACCAGGATAACTCATGAAGAACATACCTGATAACTAATGAAGAACATATCTGATACGTTCAATCTTTGCAGAGATCAGAAAAACCACATTTTGAGGTTGGGTGTTTCTACTACAAGAGTGTAGCTGTGATTTGCAGGGCAATATCCACAGAACTTATTTTCATGGTAAAAACTACTGAAAAATAAATATATTCACACAACAGGACTTTCTTAAAACATTTACAACTTTTTAATCACTACTTCTAATTTTGTTTTCAATCCCAACTTTCAAATTATTTTGCAATCTCCTTTTTTGGGGTGAATGTAGCAGATTTTCTATGGGGTTTTTTTTATTTCATGATTAAAACTTCTATTTCTCTCTGAAATGCCATATGCTGCCGTATGTGGTGTTGTACTAGATAAATGAAAAACATTTTTAATTGAATCAGGGTAGCCATATGAAGTCACAAGCTCCTTATGACTGCACAATACAGATTCACAGAATCATAGGGGTTGGAAGGGACCTCCAGAGATCATTGGGTTCAACCTTCCTGCCAAAGCAGGGTCCCTAGGACAGGTCGCACAGGTCGGCATCCAGACGGGTGTTCAGTATCTCCAGAGAAGGAGACTCCACACCCCCCTGGACAGCCTGTCCCAGGGCTCTGTCACCCTCACTGGGAAGTTCTTCCATGTGTTGGTGCGGAACTTCCTGTGCTCCAACCTGAGGCCATCACCCCTCGTCCTGTCCCCACAGACACTGAGAAGAGGCTGGCCATTTCCCCCTGTCTCCCACACTTGAGATATTTATAAACATTGACCAGATCCCCTCTCAGTCTTCTTTTCTCCAGGCTGAACAGCCTCAGCTCTCTCAGCCTTTCCTCGTAGGGGAGATGCTCCAGGACTTTAATCATCTTCGTGGCCCTTTTATGTTCTTGATGTACTTGCATATTAGACATACAGTTTTCAGCAGAAAAGCTGAAACAGGAGTTGGTCTAAGATTGGACAAAAGTTGGTCTGTGTGTATGCTGTAACCTCGGGGCTGTGCTGGTCTGAGAGCATTACAGCTGGCCATCCAATGCTAGACCTACTGTGTCAGCTCACTGACCATGGAGGATTAATTTACATGCACTTCAGGGCTGTGTGCCTACACTTTGTGGGTATGTCTGGGATTTTGTGTGATATTCCTTCTGTCTCTTTCCCACTAAGCTTCCCCTTGGATGCATTCCTCTCAGCAGGTCACTCCTAGCACCCTAACACCAGGTGAAACAAGAGCAGCTCCCTTAACCCTTCCTTGTAGGCCATACACTCTTGACACCGAACTGTCCTGGCACCCCCCTCTCCATGTTCTCAGCATCCATCCCAACTGGACAACCCAACTCAACACACTTTTTTTGGTGACAAAAGTGAACAACTATCAAATACAATCAACTCTTTGTCTACTACAGAAAAACATAGCTACTGTGAAGTGAGATTTGACCAGCTCTTGCACATCTCAAAGGAAGTCTGGGTTACGTTAGGTCATTGGTGCTGTAACTGCTCTTTGACATGGAACAGTTGTTGGTTATGGTTCTTGTCATCATGGATGATGTTTGGTCATCATTCAAAACATCTATTTCTGGTTTTGCCAGGGATTTGCATCTGGTTTGTACCATCTCTTAGAGGCCACAGCTGTTCTTCCATGTCTCTCTATGCTGCTTTGAACTATGTAAAGAATTCCCAGCGCTCAGTAAGGGCTATATATGCAGCCTGATAGCTCAGGATTGCTTTCTATTGCAGTGACTGACTGCTGTACCTAATGAAGGCTTCTCCAGACAACTGGGGTTACAGGGTCTGTGAACTCTGGTTACAGCTTCTCCCACAGCTGGAGGAATGGGGCTGGTTTTTTCAGGTCAGATTCTCTCTCACCACTGATTACAGGTGAACTCATTCTGCAGCTGCTCCTTCAGCCACGGTATTTATAGCTTCCCTCTCCACGCCCTGGCCATCTAGTTTCATGAAACTTTCAGGAATTCAGGGTGGAATTAGAGACGCATTTAGGCACTCGGGTTGAGATGGGCAGGATCTCCCTCTGGAGGCCTTCAGCAGCAACTGCTTCTCTCCCTTAGTTTCACAGAGACCTGTGGAAGAAGAGCTTTGGTACAACGAAAAGGCCGCTGCAAATCAGGTCCCTCACCCTGGACTGGGTGTCCTTGCTTTCTGATTTACCTCACAACTCCAGTCCTTCTGCCAAACGAGGCTGCAATTTGCCGGCGGTTTCAAAAGCTCATGAGCAGACACCTCTCCTCCCTCCACCCCACGTGGAAAAGCAGAGAGAAGAGATGAGGCTGTACCCGTGTGCTGGACACAGAGCCAGGGGCTGCCAAGCAAGCAGAGCCCAGCAGCAGTGGGGGCTCAGAAGGACACGACCCCAGTTTATCGAAAAAGCAGCACCAACCTTAAAATGGGAATAAAGAAGCCTGATAGGGAATGAATTTCCTAAAGAAGCTGAGGATCCAGGGGAAACTCTAAACCCATAATGAAGCTTCTGATGCAAATGTCTGAAAAGCATAAAAGAAAAGAATTCACTACTTAGATCTTCAGACATGTTCAAGGATCAGTGTCACATGCATCACAGACTATGTATTTACTTCGTTACTGTGACCCCTCTGACCTGTTGAATTACTTTTTTTCCCCCCAGATATACTTGGCGTATGATGAAGTATTTCCAGGCATAGGAAGATAGGCTACCAGTTCTTCCCAAAATATTCTGGATGTTACAAAAGGTTTAAAGTTGTGAGTTTAAAAAACCAAACATGCTTTTTTTTCTGTTAACTGGAGTAATCTGCATAGAGAGCTTAGAATAAACCTTTATTGTAGGCACCATGTTTGCCTTAGCAAGCTTGAGAGGTGGGCCCAAGAGAACCACATGAAGTGGTACAGGAAAGACATGGAGCTGTTGGGCTGAATCCAGAGGAGAGCACAAAGATGATCAGAGGGCTGGAGTACCTCTCCTGTCAAGACAGGCTGTGAGAGTTGGGCTTGTTCAGCCTGGGGAAGAGAAGGCTCTGGGGAGACCTTATTGCAGCATTCCTGTACCTGAAGGGACCGACAGGAAAGCTGGAGAGGGGCTGTTTACAAGGACATGGAGTGACAGGACAAGGGCTGATGGGTCCAAGCTGAAGGAGGGTAAATTTAGATGAGATATGAGGAAGAAATTCTTTACATTGATGATGGTGAGGCCCTGGCACAGACTGCCCAGAGAAGCTGTGGCTGCCCCCTCCCTGGCAGTGTTCAAGGCCAGGTTGGATGGGGCTTTGGGCAGCCTGGGCTAGTGGAGGGTTGATTCCTGACTAAAGATGAATTCAGCCCGAAATCTCCTTTGAAATTCTAACAGTCAGCAAATTAAACATCTTATAATAAAAAAGCATCTTTAATGTACTGAAGATGAGAAAAATTTGAAATAACATGATCTGTTTTTCTCAGACTTTAAATCTATCTGTAAAAACCAAAAAGATAAATGTCAGCTCCTGCTCTGAAGGGGAGGCTGCAGTAGAAGTGCATGCTTAGCCATTAATGTAACAAGAACTGCGGCTTGAATACTATTAGGAGTTAAACGATTGCCTGCTGATAGGGACTTTGGAGTCAAGTTAAAGGAAATGCAAGCAAAAACATTTCTGCTCTAGTACTAAAAGCAGAACTTCTGTCACTAAGAGGCGCTGCTGCATTAGGTCCGTGGGCTCCTGCTCCTCACAGAGGTGCAGCCAAGAGGAAATACCACAATACACAAGTGGTATTTTGTTTTATGCTGGAAGGTGTAGGTATTTTTTATATGGATATATATGCCCTAATTAACATTACTCTTTCAACAAACACAACAACAAAAGTCTTTCAGCTTAAAAAAGACATATTGCTGCTTGGTTCCTGTACCTTCCTTCAGAAATGTCCTATACTGGAGACCTTACCACTCTCTACAACTACCTGCAAGGTGGTTGCAGAGATGTCATGGTTGGTCTCTTCTCTCGGGTGAGAAGTGATAGGACAAGAGTGAATAGCTTGAAATTGCACCAGGTGAGATTTAGGTTAGATATGAGGAAGAACTTTACTGAAAATGTTGTCAGGCATTGGAACAGGCTTCCCAGGAGGTGGTGGAGGTATTTAAAAGGTGTATAGATGAAGTCCTTAAGACATGATCTAGAGGTGGGCTCGTCAGGGTTAGGCTGTGGTTGGACTCGATGATCTAAAGGGTCTCTTCCAACCCAGGGGATTCTATGATTCTATTTTCATTCAGATACAGAGTGCTGGAGTTGCGATCTCAGAAATCATCCTGAAAGTAATAGTGATTCAAACAGCAAATTCTTTGTGTCTGAGGTTCATACCTTACAGGAAAAAGAGTTTTAGACTATACAGTCAGGTCCCTTTTCATGAGAGGAACTGAGGGCAGGCTCACAGTACTTTCATGCTGTGAGACACCAAGCATGTCAAGCATGGTGTACTGTACTGTACTACTGTACTTGTCCAGTATGCTGCAGCAGCCCCGAACAGAGGATGCATGTCTTAAGCCTCACAGACCATCAATTTTTCTTCAATGTCTTCATCAATTGTGCACATTTCTTTTTTTTTTTTTAATGTTTCTGTCGTAGGTTTGCGTGGCTGGGTTCTGGTGGAGGAGGGGGCTGCAGGGGTGGCTTCTGCAAGAAGCAGACAGAAGATCTGCAGGCCCCACAGAGCAAACACCAGCTGGCTCAAGGCCAGAGTCGTTGCTGACCAAGGCTGAGCCCATCAGTGATGGTCACAGCGCCTCTGGGAATCACATTTAGGGGAAAAAAATCCCCACTAGCAGAGACCCCACCTGCAACCTGTGGAGCGGTCCCACACCAGAGCAGGTGGAGACATACAGAAGACACTGTGCCTTGTGTTTGAGCAAGCTCCTGGCAGGACCTGCAGCCCATGGGGAGAGAGACCCACTCTGGAGCAGGTTTGCTGAGGGGATATGTGACCCCGTGGAGCACCAGGCTGGAGCAGTCTGGGCCTGAGAGACTGAGAGACCTTCTATGCTTTATGACTGCGCCCCATAGCAGTGACCCACACTGGGGCAGCTGGGGAAGAGCTGAAGCCCCATGGGCAAGGACTCAAATTGGAGAGGTTTGTGAAGGACTGTCTGCTGTGGGTGGGACTACACGGTGTGGCAGCGGGAGGGTGTGAGGAACGATCCCTCCCGCACCACTACTGCAGAGAGAAGGGAGGGGTGTGGGGAGGTACTTTAAGATTTGGTTGTACTTCTCATCATTCTGCTCTGGTTTCACCATATGTGTAATGTGGTGTAATAAATTAATGCTTTTTCTTCATTTTATTCTGTGTTGAGCCTGTTCTGCCCGTGCCGCTGACTGCGGAATGATCTCTCCCTGCCCTTATCTCCACTCCTGAGCCTTGCAATATATATTTTCTCTCTTGTCCAGCTGAAGAGGGGAGTGACAGAGCAGCTTTGGTGGGCACCTGGCCTCCAGCCAGGGTCAAACCACCACAATTTCTCATCAACCATTCTTCTATTTTTAATTTTTTGTCTTCCCTGACCCAGGATAGGATGTTAGTCAAGCTTGTCTTTTCTCTCAAATGAGGAATCATAATTTTATGGTCAACTAATAAATTCACCAAAAAAGATACTCCAGCTGTCTCTGAAGTATTTCTTAGTTCCTTCTGCTTACCAAATTCTATTTATAATTTCTCCTTTGGGAAAGCTACCATCTTTGACGTACTCCATAAATGAAGCAGATATTAACTATTACAACATCTGGCTATACTCAGATGTCTTTAATTGGAAGATTATTGTTGCTTCTAATTATTTTTTTTCCCTAGCTAACTTCAAGAAAAAAATCAGCTTCCATTTTTAATGGAATTTTTATGTATGTCTACTTCCCAGTTCTTTTCCTACATCAGCATCCCACAATGATCAAGGGTAGGTACTGTCTCCCCACCTGCTCTTCAGACTAGTACCAAGATGTGCCACCAAGATGCCTGTCCCACCTCCTGGTGCCACTGATGGAGACAGTGCTGTGGGAGAGGGGCCTGATCCAGTGGACCATGCCCAGGTTCCCACATCAGGCTCACTATCCTCTGGCAAACTCTCTACCTTCCAAAAAGATAATAGTTACAAAAGAGGCAAAGGACATGGTGACCAGTGGCCAAGAAGACGTGAGGTGTGACTTTAACATGGTGACAAGAGAGCAGTCTGTGATAACCAGATGAAAAGCACTTTGGCATGTTGCATGTTTGGATACAAAGGTAAAAACACGAGGTGGTTTGTGTCCTTTTAGCATTCACATCCCATGCCTGTGAAAGCTCCAATTATCCCTGTGAGAGAGGGTTTTGTCATCCTTTTAAAATCCTGCTGCTCTCTTGGCCTCAGGTGGCTGAGAGCTCCTGACATGCTTTAAGGACTGGGGAAAAGAGGTCTTTTATCCGTTTAAGAGTGATAGCTTAATTGTGACAGTTTGTAAGGAGGAGACGGTGGCAGAATCAAGATGCAAAATGCAGTTCCTGTGGGGAAGAGCTGAACAGGAAAATGGCTCAGCCTCCTCAGGTAGAGGAGATTTATATTTGTCAACATATAGAGTAGGAACATAGTGAAAATATTCAGTGGAACTTCTTCATTTCTTGATTTCAATGGCACTACACTTATAATAATACTAAAGGCATTCTGCCTAATTCCCAATACATCTGAAATAGATATTCCAATATATATATATATATATTTGAAATAGATATTCCAGAAATCTGCCTAATTCCCAATATATCCTTGTGCAATTGTTTGCCACTGTAGCAAGTTATCAAGGCATCAAAGCAGACCAAACATACAACTTTTCTGTACCTCTGTCTTCAGCAGCTGCAATGAAGTGGTGTGACCCTTCAGAAGGGAAAGGGTATACCAGCAGGGACAGCTTCAGAATTTGATTTCATTCATCAGCATTAACAGTTAGGAGGAAAACATTCTTAATAACAATTAACTGATGTCACAATGGTTGTATTTGTTTCCCATGAGCTCTGCCTTTAACTGCATCCCAGCATAGCATCAGCAGTGATTTTTGCTTATTGTTCAAGTTCAGTCATTCTTTCCATCTCTAATCCACAGCAGATTTCATAATTGAATAATTCCATGTACAGGGGAAGTGCCTTCTGCTATAATTAAACACTCTCAGCGCAGCAGACATCACAGTAAATCAAACAACATTCCAAAATTTGTTCAAAATACTGCAATTCTTGTATTGTAAACTCTGATGATGGTCCTTTAAATTCAAAGACATAAACAAAGGTTAAATTAGGAATAATTTAAAGGAATGATAAAGGGAGGGAAAAGATAATTCCTCCAGAAACTCAGGCGACCACGCTGTATTCTATCCAACATGTCTAGCAACAGCAAGGCAGGGACCATGAGCTAACCACACAGCCTTTCACCTTCCCCCATATCAAATTTGTAATAATAATCTTGTTGCAACTCCTACTGGACCTCTGCTGGTGGTTTTAAGTGTGCAAGGATCTAAAACACATGAGCTCTTCTGCTTGTCCTCACTTAAAAAAAAGAAAAAGCAACAGGCAGCACAAAAATATTGTAGAAACTTTGGATTGATTGTCATTACAGCTGTAATTTTTTCCTGTAGCCAAGGTGAACAGAAATTGACCTTTAACTAAAAGAGTGCCCAGGATTTCTCCTCTATCACTTCTAGAAATGGGCCTTAAGAAGATAAACTTGTGATAAAACCAGCAGAAGTGGCACAGTGTGGAAATCCAGCGTATTAGCAATATTATGCACCAAAGATGGAAAACTACAGCGCTGAGAGGTAAAAGTAATTCCACACACAGCATGGCAATTGCTTTGAGATTAAACAGCTTTTTGGGTCACATACATTGTCTGTGCTGATTCATCCACACATCACATCATGTCTGCTTCTTCTTCCCAATTAAATAAAATGCAATCTTATTATCTGATTGTTTTTTTGGCAAGGACACTGTGTTTTCCTCTTGCACTTCTTAAAAAGAGATACAGATTCTTAAACAGCTGGGCATCCAACTGAAATGATCTCATTCTTTAAATTCGTAGAGTCAAAACAAGACAGAAATAACCTTTGAGTTCAATGGATATTTTTTAGAAGATTAAGGTCCCACGCAGGAAATGAGACACAGAATTATAAAAAAATTTAAAATCTTTTAATATGGGTCTTTCAGAAGAAAGCTGAATTAACTTTTGGAAAGGAAGGATGAAGTGGACTGAGAATTCTCTCGTGGCTGTAAGGTAATTATTGTTGCCAGGCTAATACTCACTACAAGCCTCTGCTTTCCCCTTTGACTGCATGAGGAATTTGACTGCAGGACAGAGTAAGTTTTTCCAGTAGCCTGGGTAATCCCTGCTCTTCCTACCCATCACTGAACCCATTCCCTACATCAGTGTGGTTTTCAGCTGCACTTTACATCTGACAGCAGAGCTCTCGGTACCAAAATAAACTCCAAAATATTGTGACTAATGCTACTGTCAGAACTACAAATTGTCATGCCAATAAAGGGTAAGGTCTAAAAAAAATTACCTGTTTATTCCCAAGAAACTAGAATTTGAATATAAACTGTGAAGTATCAGGGGGGTTTTAGGGCTCTTTGAGGTTGTCAGACTTCTCAGGAAGCAGTGGATGCAGAGGCCAAGTATGTGGCAATTCCCACATGTGGTCCTCAGCTCCCATCCTGCACACCGCTGCTTCATATCAAAGCATTAGGTGACATTCAGAAGTGAGATTAATTACCTAGTTTGCTTCCCTCAGGAGTTTGGGGGTTTGTTTGGTTTAGTTTTGGGTTGGTTGAGGTTGGGGTTTTTTTGCTGGCTCACGAGTTTGAGTAAATTTTCTGGGTAAACTGGAACAGACTAAATCTCTGAGGAGCTGAGAATGGGAGAACTGTTCCTGCTGGGAATGGGCTTTTGCCCATTAACTTCAAAACTCATTACACTTCTGCACGAGTGCCTGCGTACACCAGAATATAATCTAGCATACTAACAGGATGCTGTGGTTTCTGGGAAGAGCTGCAAGGTGAGAACAGCAGCCAGCCTAGCGTGAAGCTTGACTGCAGTCACTGCTGTTGGTTAAACTCAATCCCATTTCCCCTGGATTCCTGCAGCAAACAGCCCTTGACAAACTCCTCTGGCAGATCCACTCCAAAGGCTACTTTCTGCCTGACTTTCCACCCCAAGCTCTCTCTTTTCCCAGCACCCTGGCAGCACCCAGGCTATCCAATGGGGGCTAAGTGCCTTTGCTCTTTTTTTGGGAGGAGAGAGGACATTTGGGGTGGGGTGAATTTCAAGGCCGGTAGCTGTGTGAAGAGACCCACTGCCACGTGGGTCACAGGAACCCACATCCATCAAGTTCTGTGTTGTCAATATCCCACCATCTCAAGTGTCAGAATACAGAGCTCGGGATGGACAATTAAGCCAGTGGTCCTGAGCAAGCATTTCGGGGCCAGGCTGCTCCATGTGCTGCTGTCACAGGCTGACTTAGAACTGAACTCTATAAATATCTCTCTTACACCCTGCTCACTCATTTCACAGTTCCTTCAAAGAGCTTGAACATAAATCAGCTTTCCCCATATATAGATGCTGATATGTTGTAAATAATTAAAGCTGGTCAAAACCAAAACCACTGAGACTTTCTGAATATTTTGCCCTAAATCAAGTCAAAACGAAGCATCTTCTTCTAAAACAGGATATTCTAAAATGCTTGAATTACAAAGGTAAAAGTTGAATTTGACTATTTGAGGTATAATTTTAAATGTAAAAGGTATAAAAAGGCACTGTAATATAGAAGTGAAACCTTTCCTTCCTTGACACATCACATTTTAAGGAGGCAGAACAAGACAATTTTTTTTTTTATTATTTTCCACTGAAAATTTTCTTGTTTTTTATTTTTAACCTGACATCACTCTGTTTTAGTGAGAGGGTACTGAGCCAGAGCAAACTGTTCCAAACACTGTCACCATGCAGCCACCGTGCTGGGCGCTTATCAGGCATCTTCTATCGCTGTGGTCTACACCTGCACAAATAGAGACGCCCCCGGCTTGAGGTGCCATGGTGGGAAGTCACACCCTTTTTGCCCATGGAGGATGTGGCACACAGATAGGAAATGTGCAGAGCTATGGCCAAAATCTGAACAGGCTTTGACAGGGCAGGTTAAGCAGCCTCAGGCTCTCACTCAAAACACTCTATGAATCAAGATACTCCAAACCTTTTGTCATGAGAAAAGCTATGCATATGATTTGCGTATTCCAATTTTTTATGGTTTTCTGTGAACCGATGCATTCAAACCCATGTTTTTTCATGGAGCCTCTTCTGTCAGGAATCTCCTGAAGGATGACACATAAATGTCAAAAAACTCAAAGATTGTAGGATTTGGCCTCAGTTCCAGCCAATTATTCCACCTTTTTTACATATTTTCTGGAATTGTTCTTTCCCAGCACAAGACCCTGAGCCACTACTTTGTTCTGCAGCCCACCAGTCCTGGAAACTGATGACTGGCCTCACAAGCACCTTCTAACTGACCCAAAGCTCCCAGAGGGACATCTTAGGTGGACTTGCATCCCACCTGGATGCAAAACTACTGTGAACTCTACAATCAAGAGAAGCTTGCTGCAACATAGAGAAGTGTTCTCACAAGCCAGCACTTGAACATATTCATATGTGTCGAAGACCTTATGTCTGCTCTGACTGCTCATCGATCAGAAGCCTTTAAATGGATAAGCAAAGGTATCATACTTTTACTCTGCATTTCAGCATTCAAGCGCCTTCTGCAGGACCTTCAATCCGGTCCCTGCCCCAGCCTCTCTTTTTAAATTTCAAGCTGCATCTGAATAAATCTTAGCTGATTCCTTTACCACTGTCCTGGGCTCAGGAGACCAAGAAGGAGGAAGGAGAAGTTTCTCATCCAAGCAATTATGAAAAGGGATGTTTTGGCAGCTGTCCTCTATTGTATTTCCAAAGTAAATCTTCTCATCTCTTGACTGCCTGCTCATATGCACCCTGGCAGGTCTACCTGACTGACACCATCTGTTACTCCTGTGCTTGGGGAAAGAAATTAGTCTCTTCAGTCTCTGTAGGGAACCACATAAAAGCAAACACTAAAAAAGTAGTTGCTGTCTCTAATATACTATAAAGACTTAACCAATGATGTTGCATTAAATTTAGGCTGTGGGGAAATGCCCAAACCTTTTTGCACGTTGTTGCAAACATTTATTGACACTAACTATGTGAGATAAGTGTGCAGGATGTCTATGAGGAAGAGGTGTTAAAACAAGTCTTCTGCAGACAACTGCTTATAATATAACCTTGGAAATGTGCAGCTGAAGTATGTTTGCTACCTTAACATAAGCTGAAGATTTATATCTCAAAGCCTGAACCCTAGGGAAAAAAATGGTTGTTTAGTTTTGTTTTGTTTTGTTTTTTAAGAATGCCTTAGATATTTAAACAATCAGAATTGGATGGAGGGGTAACTATGACTGTGAAAATTAACTTCCCTTGTAGGAGTCCTTCTCTACCCCTTGCTTTTTTATTTAGGATGCATCATTCCTTTTTTGGGGATACTTTGGGTCAATTAGATACTTATCTGAACTGATAAAGAAGGATAAATCCCTATGGAAAAAAAGAATATTAGTTAATAATACCAGAATTAACCAGCCAGATTTCACAAGGAAACGTGCTGAGAAGCTTGAAAGGTTTGTTAATAAACTGGGTACTGCAGTTCCTAAGAGCTACAGAAAAATGAGTGCTTCAACCCTGAAATGTTAGATCTTATTCATTAAAAGCCTGGAGGGTGGTAACCTACAAATCACAGAATTATAGAAATGTTTTCGTTGGAAAAGACCCTTAAAATCATTGAGTCTGTTAACTGAGCACTGCCAAGCCCACCATGAAACCATGTCCCCAGGCACCACATCTACGTGTCTTTTAAACACCCCCAGGGATGGTGACTCTGTCACTTCCCCGGGCAGCCTGTTCCAGTGCCTGACAACCCTTTTGGTGAAGAAATGTTTCCTAATATCCAGTGTAAACCTCCCCTGGCACAATCTGAGGCCATTTCCTCTTGGCCTATCTCTTGTTACTTGGGAGAAGACACCAACCCCCACCTGGCTGCAACCTCCTTTCAGGTAGCTATAGAGAGCAATAAGGTCTCCCTTCAGCCTCCTTTTCTCCAGGCTAAACAACCCCAGTAGCCCCCAGCTACTGCTCATCAGCTTTGTGCTCTAGACCCTTCATCAGCTTTGTTGCCCTTCTCTTGACACACTCCAGCACCTCAATGTCTTTCATATACCAAGGAGCCCAAAACGGAACACAGTACTCAAGGTACAGCCTTACCAGTGTCAAGTACAGGAGAACCATCACTGCCCTAGTCCTGCTGGCCACACCATTTCTGATACAGATGCAGTTACTAGTATTCCTACTTCCTTTGCTTTAAGAAGTGTCTGCACAGCTGTGAAATTGGCAGCTTAGAAAATCCACAAATTACCCACTATGTAGTTTTATCAGCTGCTTTATTATCATAGAGTTGTAGAATGGTTTGGGTTGGAAGTAATCTTAAAAGTTATCTAGGTACAACCCCCCCACCATGGGCAGGGACACCCTCCACTAGACCAGGTTGCCCAAAGCCCCATCCAACTTGGCCTTAGGCACTGCCAGGGAGGGGGCAGTCACAGCTTCCCTGGGCAACTTGTTTTTCCTTATATTTAATCTAAATCTACTCTCTACTAGTTTAAACCCATTCCCCTTTGTCCTATCACTACATGCCCTTGTAAACTGTCCCTCTCCAGCTTTTCCATAGGCTCACTGAAGGGTCAAGATGGGCTTATTGAAGCAAGAGTTGGCTGATGCCGACATAGTAGTGTCAGAAACTGTTTGCTTCATGAAACATTTTGCTGATTAGACTGTGGGCAGGTAGCTTGGCATTAAAGCTATTTTAGTCTGTGGTTGATTTCACTGAGTATAGGAACAGATTTTCCTTAAGCATTTTATTTATTCTTTCAAACTCTAAAATTAGAATTAAACACAAACTCATCTTTCTTTAATCAAGGCATATTGTGAAGGACCTCCCACGCAGCTCTTACTGTTAACTGGTTGCAGGGGACAATAACCCAATCCTTCTCCAGCAGACATCCCCTTGAAAGTGACCTTGAACCTTTTTCTGAGAGATCTCTTCTCATCTGTTACTATCAGATGAAATGTCTCTGTTCCAAGATCACAGTCATTTGTGGGTGGCTGGGGCTTTCCTGCATTTCCTGTTATTTTTTCCCCTCCTGCTTCCAAGTAGTGGGACAGGATTAACACCTTTCTGGCAGTTGTCCAGTGGATTCCAAAACGCCAAGTCACAATTAGACATGTAATACCGTGCACCATAGATTTTTGGCCAACCATAAGGGAAGATACAGACTTAAATGCCTTTCTGCCTGAAGATGATTTCATCACTTCCCTGCAACAGATACTATTTTATAACCCAGAATGTGAATATAAAATAGTAAGCATCAGAGTGGAATCTTATATACCTTTAATTTATAGCAATATATATTACCTAGGAAGGTGCAGGGCAAAGGGAATTCCTGTCCCCTATGCCATACAACGCATACCATTGTGCTAAGAGATTTCCAGATTTAACATCTAAATGGAACGCAGTTCTGAAGGTCTTCATCATATGCCACACAGTCTTAAAAAGAAAATACAAGAAGCTCCCACCAGACACTACGTTATCATTAGTGAGCAGTTTGGCTAACAGATTTCTGCGAAGACTAAAAATGGTAAGTACTCTCTAGTCATAATTAACTCCAGTACTGTGGACAGTAAAGGTCAAAACTGAAATATCTGGCAGACTCAGAGACTGACTGCATGTTGCTGTGACCTAATTCTATCCAACTTACTACAGAGACTTCTTTATCACAACCAGCAAAACGATTCGGTTACAATGGAAAAAACACGGCGACATCTACAATTTCTGTGTTGTGTGGGAAGAGAGAAAATAACATCTCTGAGCTGGCTACCATCACCACAGCGAGCTCCTATCCCCATACAAATGCTCTGCAGTGGCAGAAAACATTTCCTCACTCACCTTAAAGGGGTTGTGATATGCTAATTAAGTATTTTATACTCCGTTAGATGATGGTCTGCTCACGTGTAAAGGAGATTTCATGTCTTCAAGGTTGGCAGCACACATGTACCCACTTCAAATAATATCTTCTCACTAAGCAAACCCAAAGCTGCCTCCAGACATGAACTATTGCAGCCAGACTGCAAGCATTGGCCTCTGGGCAAAAATGGAGGTGGAGACTGGTTTATGTATGGAACTGAACTGTATGGGCGTTAAGCTTTCAGTTAAGCTCTCTGCTGAAAATTGTGGAAGGAAAGATTGAGCAGCCTTCTTTCTTTCTTTAGCTATTATTAATTGACATTATTTCTGTAGCTCCACTGCCACACACCTGTTTCCCTTGGCTTTCAGCTGACCACTGAAAGGAATGGCTAAGCAGGGAGTGGCAAGGACCACCTGCCATCTCCTTGGCTTTAGTGACAACCGTGTGCAGCAAGTGGGGTACTGTAAACCAGTGAAATAAAAGAACACACATTTTTTAAGACCAACACTGAAGAGGCTGTACCACAGCATGGGGGTGTAAAGGCTGACTTTGGGGCTTGCAGCCCCAACTGCCTATTGACGAGTGCAAGGAGCTGTTGCTCTAAACAGTGTGTGAGCCTTATTGTCACGGGGATAGCATCGTAGAATCATAGAATGATTCTATGGGATGCCCCGTACATGTTCCACTTCCACAAAGAAAAGCACAAGCAAAGCAGCCTTGCTGGTTGCAAAACCAGGGGGAACAGTCACCAATAATGAGGAGTGAGGCTTTGCTTTTTGGTTTTTTTTTTCTTTTCAGTGAAAAAACCCAGCAGATCTTTTCCATTCACAGGCACAAAAGAAAGGGTAGGGGAAGATGCTGACTTCCAGGCCCTGCAAACACCAACAGAATATGCAGTCCAGTGGCAAGCAATTTATTTATTCTCATCCTGTTGTGAAATCACCATATTAATTCCCCACCATTGTGGGAGGGTTAGACACTATATGTGTTCAAGAGGCCTTAAGTGTAGGAATGAATTGCCTCCAGAGGTTGATTAACTGTCCCTGAAAGTGCTTGCAATATTGGTATGCGAGAACTCATTGATACAGTAGTATTAATACTGGGATGCAGTTGGGAGGGACAGACTTTAGAAGGCATTTAGTTGAAACTAATGGAAGGTAGGTACAAACCCTAATTGACTAAAAATATGCTAAGAGTAATTATTAATGGACCGCTGTCAAAATTGAGGGATAAAAGCTACATTTTTCTATCAAGCTTGGAGCTATGGGAACCTGGCCCAGGTTTGGTTTCACTCAAAGTTTCATTTGCAACTTTGATGATGAGCTAGAGAACATTTCTATGAAATCAGCAGACAACATGAAACTGTGAGGGGCTGAAAGGATACTGGCTGCCAGGGTTAGAATTCAAAGTGGTTTTGACATATTGGAAAAATATTCAGAAGGTGGTATGAGAGGGAATTCAGAGGACACACTTACACTGTGTTTCCACAACTGTGAGATCAAGGCCATGTTTCCACAGTCATTAAGAGTGAGATCTGTGCATTGCTCAATCACCTACCTAGCTCAGTATCAGACATAACATTTTACGTCGCCCTTTCTAACCTATTATTGCATGAGCAATGCACCACTTTCACCTCTACCTTGAGCAGCAGTGGAAGCAGCAGCAGCAGCAGGCTGGGTGTCTCCATGGAAGTGGTCAGAGAGCAGGGACCCATTCCAAGTACATCTCTCACATCGAGGTGGGCACATCCAGAAGGGGACAGTGCAATCGTATCAGTCAATGGTACTAAATCTGGGCTGCTGTAGTCCTGCCAACGCTCACTTCCCAACTGCATTCCCATCCTTTTCTTTTTGCTAGCACTGTTTCTAATGCAGCCACACGCTGAGACAGCTCAGGGGGCTGACAGCTGGCTCCACCAAGAAAGTTATTATGTCTCAGCCAGAGCGACCACATAACTGTATGAGTTTGTGCAACACAAGGGATAGGAACATGCATCTGGGGCTGGGGGGGGGGGGACAGCAGGACCACAGCAGCCCAGATGTGATCAGCCTCAAGTACCATAGCACTGTAAAAAGAGAGAGGACTCAGCTAAGACTTCTCTGTGAAGAATTCATGCTGGATTCATGCTGGCCTTGAAGACAAAGGGACTCCCTCTCTGAACCTATCTTGCCCATGAAAAAAGAATAGCTCATAGCTATGAGACGAGCTCCAAATATGGGGGGTTGGCTGTAGTCCTGCTTCATCACCTGGAAGCTGAGCAATAGCCCTTAAAAGGAAGAAAATGAGATTTCAGACTAACTTTAACAGGATTCTGTGTCTTCACTGTCCCCTGCATGGTGTTTGCAAGAGCAAAGAGGAGCAGATGGCACAAGGCAGAGAAGAGAAGCCCAAATGGAGCCATGGTCACCACCTGTGCCTGCCACAGCTTGCTCACTCACCCGGGACAAATGGGAGGGGCAAGCTGTGCAGAATGCCCCAACTGACTATTTTATGCAAAGTCCCTGAGGGCCGCTCGCTGCGCTGTGGGATTATGCGGAAGCAAGAAACAACTGTTTCCTGCAAATCTTGCCCTGTGTCTTTTTGCTAACGGTGCTTGCCCTGCTTCACATCCCAGGCCCCCAGCCCATGCAAGGCCGGGCGCAGGGCTGGCCCAGCCTGTATCCCACAGGCTATTCTTTCATTGATTATTCCCAACACTCTCTTAATAGCATCCAGAATCATTACCGCCAGCTTGGCAAAAGTGCAATCATAGCCCAAACCTGTTAAAGAGTAACAGAACTTGTTAAAATGTAACGAAGGGCCCAGCTACACAAAGACAATTGCCGATTTGAAAGGCAGAGGGTGTAAGGCCAACAGCAAGGGTTTCAATCGCAGGCTTTGCATGTTGCAGCATGTGTCCTGCTGTATCCACCCCATCTAGTGTCCCTTACAATCTGCTGTTCCTCAGCAGAAGGTATTTCTCAGCACGAGAGGGGATCTTATTCTGATGGGGAAAGTCACCAACTGCCACCTTTAGGGCACAAACGCTGAGGGTGACCAGCGTGGAGGAATCTGCAGATGGACTGTGTGTGGCAGACAATGCAGCAGTCGCATGGCCACTGGCACTACCTCCCCATCACCTGATCTCACTTCACCAGAAGCACAGAAGACACGATCGCCTGGACAAAAAGAACCCTTACAGGACCAGTAAGAGCAACTGGAGCTGTAGAAACATACAGGAAGATCAGAAGAATAAGGGCTATTTATTCTCTGAAGGAAGGAGTAAGGAAAGCCTTACTCTTCAACACATCTAATGGTGAGTAGAGCAGTGAAATGATGGTTTGCAATGATTAGCCTCCCACACTCTCAGGAGCTGCCCAGAACAGGCCCTGTAAGGAATGTGATGGCACAACCTTGGGATGAATTGATGGATCGGTGGGCTGTGCGACCTCTGACTACTTTTTAGTGATTTTATAATTCTTACGCATCATTGCATTTGCATCCTATAGCAGACAAATCAATAAAGAGATTCATTAGATATGGAACAGGGTTACAAGGATTTAGTTAAGAATATTGCTGTAATCAAGGGCCCCCTCTTATTAAACTGAAAGGATCCTTGCTCACAAGTCTGAGGCCCAGATGACTGCAAGCTGCACTACCAATGCCATGCCTCTTCAGCCTTCAAGTTGTTCCTCACTTTCTCCTGTAATTGCCTTTATTATAATGTTTAATTAATTTTACTCAAATAAAAATAATTACTCCTATTTACCAAAAGCAGGATTTTTACACCATGTATCTGTATAAACAGAATATGCTATCAGATAGCTATGATGTGAACTTAATACTACTAAAGCACATGAAGGTCTTCATCCAGCTGAAGTCTTTCAGTACGTTGCACTAACAAGCACTCTCTGGGAAATGCTTCTGGAAGCACCCCCTGCCTTAAAGACAGCATCAGAATGGTTCCAGTAATTATTCTGTCAATCAAACCCATTTTACTGAACTACCTCCAGGATCTGATTTGACCATGCAAAGTAATGACAGCAGTGAAATAGAAGATCAGCATAGGAACTGCTTCAACAATCCCTGAGTCCTCACTTAAATCCCTCCGTGGAAATGTCCAGTTTGTTAAGCTTCTCTTTTTGCTGCTGGTTTGGCAGCTATTTGGACCTTTTACCGGTGTGCTCACATACCTGAATCTCTTCCAGCTGCCTGGGAGTGCTCACACCGTGCTACAAGGAGGAGGAAGCCCAGAAGCAGTCTGGTTTGCCTCCCAAATGGACAAGCTGATATGTTGTTTTGTGCTTATGCTCTAGTGCTGAATGACAATATAGAACATGAGTTACGATCATCTGATTCCAGATTTTGTGGTAGTAAAACTTCTCCTGGGAGAACAGACATCCCAGCACACTGGGGGCTTATTCTGGATCCTACTAGTATTTCATATTCCCTGCTTCCAAACACGCTCTCTCACTGCCTTTTGACCCAAAAGGTTAGCCAGCTTTTTGGGTTCTAGGTGGGTCCTTCCAGGGAGAGAGGGGAGCTGATGTTGGGGCAATTACTATGGGTTTTTTTTCCTTCATTTACCCACAGGTTCTCTTTCTCTAAATACAAGATATATCAAAATACTGGTATGCAATTCTACAGTTCCCACACCCAAAACTCTTACATCCAAAACCTGATTAAAACCCTCTCTTTCTTTGTCAGCTTTTTCTCAGGTCACAGTACCGGACTTCTGTGGGTGTGTCCCATTCCATATTTATTTATCTGAGTGATGTTTCTGCCTCTGTTTGTAAAGACAAGCAAAAAAGAACAAAGCATTACCCAACAAATTCCTCTGCTGATACATGCCTTCTTTTAGGTGGAGTCTGCTGTTGTTTCAGCTGCTTTTGTTCTATTAAAGTGTTTAGTAACTTCTTAATCTTAAAGTAGAGGAATCCTAAAATGCTCTGTACATACCAACATACTCGCCCGTGCTGAATGTGCTAAGTCCTCATTTTCTACTTAGTACAGGACTTTGGGCCAAGTGGAGAAGAATATCCTAAAGCAATCCTTTCATTTTTTAATCTGAACTTTGCAGAGGTTTCAAATATACTTAAGCTAGCGTTGTAGACCGTACTTCCCTTGGTCTTTGTCCTCTTCACTGTTTATTTATACTATTTTAGCCCCACCAGCAACACTCAATAAATAATCATTTCCTTTCTGTTAAAATCTACCATTGTCTCATGTTTATTCCAATGCACGTTTTCTACTGTTTTAGCTGAAAATCACCATCCCCACCAGCCTGAGGAAGCTGAATTCAAGAAGTTGTTAGTGCAGGCTAGTGATGAAGAATCTAACTCACAGAAATGAGGAAAATGAAAGCAAACGCAGTTACGGTTCAGCTCTGTAGTACTCACAACCCAGCATGAAGTGAACGTCAAAGAATTTATTATTTATATTACACATTGCATATAGAATACTCAAAATACTCTTAATGTAATAGCATTTTTGATAAATATATAACAGAAGGAGCCAGCAGAAGTGTATTTCCCATCGATACTGAGTCAGTAAGTCTGATTGAGCTCCAGGCTGATTTCCACTCTGCAGACTCAACAGACTTGCAGTCCTCGTGGATGAAAGGTTAACTGCGTGGTTTTCCAGGAGAATACTCCTCCCAAAGAAGAGACAAGATCTCAGGATTTTTGAGATCTTTAAAATATTGATGTGCCCTGCCCATTCAAAAGACTGAAGATTTCTTGATATTCACTGGGCAGAATTTTTCTTTCCTTTTCTCAGACTGAAAATAAAAGTGCACTGAGAGACTTTACACTAGGATGACCGTGTGTCATGCAACGTGTTGGCTAGCAGGTGACAAGAGCAGCTGAGAAGATGAGTTTCCAGCCAGATACTTAGTCTTGTTATTGTCCACCTTTAGTATGCTACTACTCATGCACACATCTATCCATCAGTGCAGTTTTACTACTCCTTCCCGTTTTGCTCCTTTGAAACAATGGACTTTGCTGCATGTACATGTCTCATCTGAAAAGCTTTAAGTCACCCTGGGACCTCCTTAACAAGACAGACCTTAACACATGGTCTTTCTTTAAACCTGTGTTGGTAAGTTCCTCATGAGACTTAAAGCAAATTCACTGAAATGAAAAACAGGTCACGTCACCGCACCTTGCCGCTGAATCACTGCATGCCTCCCATTCCTGTGCTTCAGACACAAGGACTGTGTTTTGCCACTCCATTACATTCTAGCTATTTTCCTTGTATAAAGTGAGTCCAAAGCATCACCAAATCAAAGTTCTCCACTCATTCTGATAAAAGGTTTTATAACTTCTTGGCATGAATGGAAGTTCTGCTATGAGGTTATTAAAGGACAGCTGAAGGTTACTGAAGAGCTCATCCAGTGCCTGTTACACAAGGTCAACAAGGAAAAGTGAGCTACCAGTAAGAAACCATGACAATGGCAACGGTGACGATAAGGATGCTTAGCTACCTCACAGTTGTTTGGAGTCTCCACAAAATTGGCACTTTTCATGCAAATAGGAAGTCAGAACCTGCTAATAATAATTTTTGAAAATGACATACTGTTTTGAAACAAACTCTATGTCAATGCACATAGCCTAAACACTCTTTTGGACGAGATAATTATCCCCACTGCACTTGCAGAAAGGCAAAATTGTACAAAGGAGAACAGCACTAGCTCAGACACATGGTCAAATAGTGGCACAGCTGAGAACTCGGTGCTTATGGGTACATTTTATTATTGCTGTAAAATAATGATAATTTGTGGTAACATGACACAGAACCATTCTGCACACTCTTGTAACACTGCTTTCGCTCTCGTTCCCAGAGTTTTCCAGACAGTGATTGTAGTCTATAGCAGAGCTGAGCTAGCATAACGCAGCACCAGGGAAAACCAGAGGATTATAGCAAATAATGCACATAGGCTGTCACAGGGAACTTACAATGAAGATAGAGAGATGTTAAGCACCAGTAAGAGGTTGTTTTATGTAAATAGAAATGGAGAGCGCCGAGTTTAGTCAGCTGATTATTTATCTCATATTAAATTTTGCTTGAATATTTGGCTGTGGGGTACAAAAATGGTAATGTGACTCTGTGGATATTTTTGAAAGCATAATAAATTTGAAGAGTAGATAGATAACCTCATAGAAATAAGTACTCTGGACCATGCTAAAATGGCACTCACGACAATACCACTTAGACATTAGAATTATTACAATAATTGGCTTTGTGTAAAACAGATAGCTAAAGACATTGGATTAGTTCCCAGGAGTGTGCTAGAATACATCATTGAAGATGGGTTATCTAATTGAATGCATATAGGAATAGATATAACAGCTTGAGCCATACACAGTATGTCACAAATTGTAACAGTTATGGCTACATTTCATTTTGCACACTATCCCATCCCCATAAAATAGCTTGTTTCAAGTTTAAAGGTACAGAATCCGATTTATTTGCTTAAGTGGACTTTTATATTCTTTGAGGAAGGAAACACATCATCCTGCTTTTTACTGAAAGGAACCTAGTACAGTCCTGGAGCTATATAAATAATACATCTCCTCTCTCTTGTGCATTTATAAAGAATCCATCAGTATGATACATATTTAACATACATGCACTTTAAATTTCATTATATATGTATGTGAACATTAACTCCTCTTTCTGTGTTTCCATAAACTGTCATGTATAACTGGTTTATAAATATGGGGTAAGTATTTTTAATCTTCATTTTCATTTTTATTTAGTACATTAAAACTGTTTGCAGCTACATTTCTCCTTTTCCTACTTGAGGAAAATGGTCTCTCTCCATTATTTTTTAAAAGGAACTGCCAATATCTAGACTGGTTTTTTTGATTAAGTGCAGGAAATGAAGAGTATTCATTGGTAGAGTGTGCCTACCCTGTTCTGATTTTGCAGTTGTACATGTGGAAAAGCAAATAGAGAGCCTCTCAAGCCAGAAGGACCACAGACCACTGTGATCAAATAATCAGACATCCTGCATAAAAGAACTTCCTCCCATTTTATTTTTTTCCCCCCAAAAAATCACAGGGATCATAAAGCAAATAATCTCTACCATCAGCCAAAACCAACTGTGCACCGTAATGGCTCTCTTACGAGAGTTATCATAAGACAACAGCTTTGGAAATAAAGTGCTGTGTTGTCTGTTAGTGTAAAGATAATGAAAATATGTGAATGGAAATCATGTGACTTCCTTGGAATGTTAGAGCGAATCTCTTGATTGACTCATAAATTGCTTTCAAATTACTGCACTAATTCTTTTCAATTAGTTAGAGGTGAAACAATGTAGTATTTACTCAACAAGTTTTCCGACACTTAAAAAAGGCTTCAGAAAATTCTGAGCTGCTTTTAAAATGGCGTATGAGCTTTGAAGCATATACTGGAATTCAATATACGTTTTTGCAGAATCTATTTTTCTCTTACAGGACAAAGTTAGATTTTAAAAGACATAAATGTCAAACTAGATTGCCTGCAGTTTGCACCAGAGCAGCCTCACTTTTCAGAGGTGTTCAGAAACCACACACTTCATTCACAACTGCAGAAACTCTGGCAGCTCTTTTCCTGAGATGAGCTTCAGACTGTATTACATTATTTATAGATACTGTTGACCTAAACCTAAATAAACCACACAGAAAAAAATATCAAGTCTTAATTCATTAAAATAATCTCATTCAGATGAGTGAGATTGGTTGAATATATAAAAAAAAAGCAAGAAAGATTTAGACTTGGAGCTGTTAAATTTAATAAAAATACTCCTCAGATATTTTTAATACAGGCTAGGAAAAGCTAACAGTCAATTAATAGGCTGAGCTCAGAGAGCCTGAAATCTCCTGGGCAGCCCCCCCGCATTGGTCCCAGGAGGGAGTGGATTGCATCAGCTCTCAATCCGGTGAAGATACTTTCCATGACACGCAATTCATGCACACGGCAAGTACGGGGCAAATTCTCGTGCTCAGCTTACACTGACCCATACGGACGGACAGTCTAGTTCTGTGGAGCCAGACCTCCTTCATGCACCACTACTTGGGATGCTAATGCAGAGGAATTAAGGGGCTGCCTTAGGCTCCTTACATGCATCACAGAAAGCAACTGCACTGCATACAAGCGCTACTGCATTTGAATTCTTAATGGCAAGCCCGTTGTTAGTATTTTTTTCCTTTACAGAGTACTGTAAATTTTAATGTCAATGTTAACATACATGAAGGATTTAAAAATTATTTTTAATATGATGTACTTACTAGCAACTATACTCCAAGCAACATGCTGGCATGTGATTTGTTTCTCTTCACCATTAATATGCTCATAGCTTCTTGTGCCAAGGCAAAAAAAGTTCATTACTTACAGCACAGAGTATTACATCTCCGTGAATTCTGACTGTCAGAACTTTCTTGATGGAATATTTCAATATTTTTTTTAGGCTCTAACTTTGTTTTTTTTTAGTTGCTATTTTAAGGCACAGTGTGATTGTTGTATCCCTTTTTCTTCCTATCTAGACTTTAACAACGAATTGTTTTCTCTTTTTCCTTTGGGTTCTGGTGATACACTCTTTTTGCCACTGGGAACTGTGTACTCATTACCTTTTCACTACCTTTTAGTCATTAAACAGTGATACCAAAAGAAAGACTGGCAGATACCTTAAGAGAGTTAGTGCAACTTTGCTCAAACACAAAAAAAGATGATGCAAAATGACTGAACTTTGCGGCACCCACGAGTCTGGACATTTCTACTGAAGTTTGTCACTGTCTGCCACTAATCCTACAAAGCTTGGTAGAGATCAGCTGCTGATAACACCAATGAAAGAGGGTCTTTGTTATGACACTCTTGGGTTTTTTATACATATTGAAGACCCTGCAAGCCTTATTCAAATTGTCTGTGACTTACTGAACATTAGCACTGTACATAATTCAGCACTTTATACAAATCTGTATTTTTCTCTTTGGTTTTTTTCTTGTTATTTTCATTAATAACCAATGTTTTTATTTACAATTCATGCTTATGTTTTAATTTTCTATCCAAAATAAATGCCTCATAAATAAACATTTGATGTTTTTGGCCATCTCTTTAGTGGCAAAATAATGATTGCATTGATAAAGTTCAAAGCTGAAATGTTTTGCCTGTAGTGGATTTCTTACTACCATTATAACTGTTATCTTCAAAGAGTCATAGTCAGTTATCCCAATCCTCCCAGTTTAACGAAATTATTTTGTTTCTTTAAACTGTGTTTAATAAGTAATAAGGGAGACTGGAAAATTAATATACATCTTGCTGTATTGATTTAGTTTTAGTTTGTTCTGTCTTCTCTCTGAAGTCTATAAGCCTTCAGGTCCTATCTAATCTATTAATTTCTGACATGCGCATCTTTCTACTGCCTAAGTGCCTCTGCTGTTCTTGAAACAGACATGATCTCAGACATGATCTAAATCCCTACTGTTCTGCTTTTTCAGCTGTTTACCATTTCCCACATAATTTTATTATGTACTTCAAAACATTATAACTGTACTGTAAGACACTCCCATCATCATATAAAGTCTAACTTAACACTGAACAGCATTATCCAAGTAGAGTCCTTGCACCCACTGTCCTGCAACTGCAGGAACACTGCCAGACCCTCCTGTGAATTCTGAAAGTGCCTGGCAGCAACTCCATCCTTGGGACTGCATTTTTAAAAGGATAGCTGCTAGTGTTGGAGGGTCATGTTTTAGTAATAAGTTGTGCATAAATAGATGGAAGTGAAGTTAAGGCTGCAGCGCTATGGTAAGTGCAATGAGAGCAGACTGTGTAATTGTTTAGATGACAGCACAGGAGATATAACGGTGTGCTTAAAACCCACAAAAGACTAAATTCAAACCTACAGAGTGCAGGGCCACCATGACTGAAGCACCTAGATTTAGCAAAATGAGGTGCCAGCCATAGCGTTAGTTAACATATTTAGGATGAGCCTGACAGTTTGGGGGAGGCCCACATTCTAAAATAGGCTCTTAAACACGATGGCAAGAGTGAAAGGATGAAGAACCAATCTCTGTATATCAGTCTTTGTAGGTTTGAAATGCCCAACTAGCTCAGTACAAGTGTCAGGGGCACCTGTACTCAAGCAGTATTCAAGAGCAGAACCATGACCTCTGAATGGAGGTCCTTTCTGCACTGCCTAGAGCCTGCCACATTCCCCATCACCATGCAGTTGTCCCACAGAGTAAACTAAATTTCCTACCACTTTCCATGAATTCCAGATCATCACCTGCAGGCTAGCAAACAATGCAGCTAAGGATGGCCCCTGAAGGGCATCCAAGGCAGTTAGTTCATCACTGCCAGATATTCCCACTCAAGGCAGGTCACTTGGCATAAGTTTGAATGGGTGAGGACTTGAGCATAAGACAATAGAAGACTTCAGGCTGGAAGATTTGATACAGTTTTTTAATGTATTCTGTTAGAGGTCAGTATATTTTATTTAATGGACATTTATGATGTACATGGTCAGATATGCTTCACTCTTGATTAGAAGCCTAACTCTGTGAGACAAAATAGTTACGTGCTTTGGTAAAGTTCTACTTTTTCTTTTCTAAGCCATACTTCATTGCATTCTATGCTTATTTTCCCTGTTAAAGGCAGGTGAACTTCAGTCTTAGTTCCTTTTTTTGATTTCCCTTCCCCTGTCCTACTCATGCCCTCTTTCTTTCTCTGTCCTACTCATGCCCTAGCCAGATGAAATGATATTTAATTTTGGGGGGTTTCATAGTATTCTAAATTGTCTTTTTGAAGAGAGATTGCTTTCTAGTTTCCAAATTCCGGTGGGGCAAAGGAGCACTGTTGTTTTTCTGAACTGACTTTCAGGAGTCACTCTTTGAGAGCAAATTTATGAGAGAAATAAAAGTGCTTTGTGTTTGACAACAATACAGGCTTTTTTTCCCCCCTTCTTTCTAAAAATTCTTGAATCCAAGAACATTCTTGTTGCCTATTCATTTTGTGCCCACGGGAACTAAAGTGTCTTCATTCCTAAGCACGATTCAGTTGTCTTCCATGTTAAGTCTAGTCACCTGAAACTTTGCTGGTTCTGGGACCAAACTGTAATTCTATAATTTCTCAGGAAAGAAATCACCTTATCACAAGTTACACATCAGGGAGCTGATACAACAGAGCACAGTGTACTGAATATGATCTGGTGCAAAAGTGGCCCAAAGACTGCTGATCTTGACATTTTTCATTGGGGACATGGAGCTGTAGGACCACAGCAAGATCAAAAAGGCATGTCTAGAGAAAGGCAGACTACCTCCATGGTGTTATCTTCTTCAGGCACAGCTGAGCTGCAAGCAAGAAGGAGGTGTTCAGGGCAGCGTGAGAAGTAACCGTCCATGATGTGCTTGTTCTTGAGAATACTGTGATTGCAGTGGTGTTTAGGATTGCCTAGGTACTAAGAAGACTGAGCATTTCTTCTGCTGATGTTACCCGAAATATTACGGCAGTTATGGGTGAAGTAGCAGGTCACCCAGGGCAAGCACCATCTGTACAATATGAATATAACCATCTTTCTGAGACTGTAGCGAGATAACTCTTCAGCAGTCAGTATCCCTCAGGGCTTCCCATGTGATACGTGTTCTAGAGATGGCCCTGGGGCCTGCAGCTTGATCCACACAATACAGTCCAGCCTGAGGTGCCATGAGAGGGGCAGCACCTGAAGGCACCCCAAGAGAGCTGTGCAGTGGTATTCAGTCCGACCCACTGAAGTGAACGCTGAAGTGCAAACATCTGAAACATTGTTTTACAGCACACAGAAATACACACATTCATCCAGGGCATACACCTACTGTCACCACAAGGTAGCATTTTCAAATTTTAAAAATAGTGGTGTTCTGCCCAGGCTCAGGAAGCAGAATTCCCATTATATTGAAAGGTCTACAGACTCAGTCCTGTCCAGTTTCACGCTTTAAGTAGCATATTCCCCTGGTACAGGTTAAAATAATACCTTTGGGAAGTTTTGAGGGAAGATACCAACACTCTTCTCTGTGTTTTCTTTCTTGCCTTTATCTACATGCTACTATTCAGTTGCAAGTGGTGTTACTACTAATACTACAGAAAACAGATCTTCGTAAATTCTCTACAGGTATGTGAGAGCAATGCAAGGGCACATGGTTATATGGTAAGAGTAGGAAAAGCATGCGCTTGTAACAGAGGTTCCCAAGTAGGCACTTGCAAAAATACACTCTTATGATCTAACTTTTTTTTTCATTTGTAGAACTTATACTTATTTGTAAAGATAAATCTCTAGAAATATATATATAACAGCAAGTATATTTTCAAATAGGAATTATTTTCAACAGAATAATGCCATGAGTTCATTCTCAAACAGCACACTTGCTATTCCAAAGCTGCTACACTGTGTAATCAGTATCATTAAAACATGGGTTAGACCTTCAAAATCATAGGAGAGATTTTAAAATAACCCCATATCTACTCTTTTCAGGCTTTGTACCTTTAGAAATCATGAGAAGCTTTTATCCAAAGCTGTAGGAACTAATTTTTTTTAAGTGGAATCTGTTTTGAAAGTTCATATCTGAACAGTGAACCCCAGGGATTCATATTCTAAGAAAAATATCCTAAGACTTGAGATGAAACAGCAAAATCCAGTAACAAGGGTTAGCACACAGTATTTTACTTATCCGCACTTCATAAATTTCTGAGTTAAACATCTACCTGCCTGAAAATTGTCATCCAGTAATTAGCAGCCAAGAGACTAGTTTTATTTGCATACTTATTTTTTAAGTTCAAAGATACACAATGAGGGCAATGAGATTTTCAATTAACCACCTTCTTATTGTATTCCCTCAAATCACTGTTAATAGAATCAACAAATACACCTCAGAATCCTTGTAAATACTGAGTATGGTCAAAGACGGCTAAGAAAAAAAATGTCCTCAAACTACCTGAAGTTATCAAAGAAAGAAGTTATGTGGAAAAACATTGCTATCAAAGAAATATTGACAGCAAATACTATGAAACAATCTGTTATTGAGCTAGTCTGTGAAGGGCAATAATGACACGACTGCTGCGGAAAAAAAATTCCTCAGACATTTTGAGTTCCATCCCAGGCAGCTGCTTGAGGGATCATCAAATACACTAACCAGCTCATCATGTTCTCTCCCTGCTATTCTCACAACTCCTTTAGCATGTCCTGTCACATTAACTTTTGTCCCTGTTTGATCCATGTTGTTAACCTCCAACTCTGAATTGCTAAATTTCAAGGACATGAGGTCTTGAGCACTTTTGCTTATGGTGACCCTCATTCTTGTAATAATTCCCCCATAAACTTCCCAATCTATCTCACAATCCTTCTTGAAAACCCTACTTAAAATGCCTTAAGAAATATTTGGGCAACAGTGTGCAAAGATCACAGAATGTCATACAGACCAATAACGGCCCGGCACTTCCTTATATTCACTCAATTGCCTTTCTATTAGCTAATTTTAGAGGATCAGATCTCCAGAGGCTGCCTCATTGTTCTGTGTTTGTGTAGCACCTGGTCCTTGGTTTGGGCTCCTGCTTACTGGCAGTGATGCAAATAAATATTTTGACATACATATAAGATTTCTAAAGGCTCAAAAAGCAAAAAGAGGAGAAAAATAGTTATTTTTAAATCTATCTTATGATTTTGAAGGTCTGACATGTTTTTAACAACACTGACTGATGAAACCATTAATGCTGGTTTAAATTCAGTGTAGGAAGAAATGCTTGTACAAAGCAAGTACCCTGATTTTCATATCATCTGCAAGGGAGAGAGACCTAAACCACGGCATTTCACACCACTTTCTAGTGTTGTAGTCTACACATATCCACAAGACTGTAAGCTTTTCAGTAACATGTAGAGCTTGGATGTTTGGAAAACTTGTTTGTTATTTATTTCTTTAACAGAAGACCTTTAACTGCATAGCTGGGTAAAGGAAGACAGTGACATTTTATTTAGTATTAATGGAAGGGATGATCAAGGAAGGGAGGGAGAAGTGTCCAAAGCTAGCAAGCAGGAAAAACCTAGAGACAAAATAGTAGTACCAGACCCCACACAAGCAAACTTGGTTCATAGCTGTCCTATTAGCAAGTCATTCCACTGAAACACTTATTCACAGATTCAAAGAATGGGGCTGGATGCTGAAATTAAGTGTTGCTCATAAATACCTAGAGGCCCGAGCAGACAGGTAGATAAGCCAATACGATACTGGGAACAGAAAGTCTAGTGACACTCTTGAATGTAACAGTGAGGGAGTAGAGAGCCAGGATAATTTATTGAGGTGTTAGAACTATAAAAGTGATGGAAGGGCTGAGAAAATATCCTTTCAGTGAGAGACGCAGGACTCGCACGCACTAATAAAAGTGTTACTGCAGAGTAACGAGTTGCCACATGTCAGTTGACCCACAGTCACCATCTGTGGAGTCAATCTTGGTTTGCAGCCAATGCAAAGCAATTCAAATTAGCTCTCCCTCTTCAAAAGAGGGGAGCTGATCAGCTTGATTTATTGAGAAACAAAACTGAGAAATTACTTCTTTACAGTGTACAAGAATGCTCACAGGGAGAAAAGTCTGAGTACTGAATAACTCCTTAACTTACTGAAAAAAAATCTGTAATAACAAGGAATAGCTGGAAGACATAGTAATGGTGACTAGCCATTGTCATAAATCACTATCAGAAGCAGTGGATTCTCCAGCCTGCGGAGTCTTTATATCAAGACTAGATGTCTTCTAGAAGGTTCTCCCAAGCACAAGCCTTTAGCTTCAGAAAAAGGAGATCTGAATGAGTTGTGCAGTGTATCAAGCAAAAAGGCCCAGCAGTTTCATTGGGATGGGATTTTTTTTAGTCTATTGTTAAAGATCAGAAGTTATCACTGCTATCGTCTAACCTAAACTGATGTGTAAATATGGTCTATAGAATTTAAAGGTTCATTGTATGTTAATTTTATATAGTGCAGTATCAAAACAAAGATGGAAACACTAGATACTACATTGATATGCTGCAGATTTGGACAAGACCTGATAGAATCAGGAGCTGTTGCAAAAGTTGAAAGTCTATTATTCCTTATCTTTCAGACCCTGAATTTTTCACCCCTTCAAAATTTCTGAACGAATATGCCACATTGGAAGATATGATAGTTTAAGAATACTAGTTTGAGTAACAGTGTGGCAAGTATTGCTCTAAAGGTAACAACATCAGCTGACACAAAAATGAAGAAATAACGTCACATATTTTTATCAAAAACAAATATTCATATTCAGTCTGGTCACAAATAGACCAACTCATTGTGTGACATACAAACACGGACCATAAGTTTAACAAATTAGCACCAGGACAATTTATACCTGCATATGTCCTGTTATTGAAACATGAAATCTTAAGAAGGAAGGTTTATAATATGAAATTATATAGAGACAAAAATTAAAACCTACATGATGGTGGCAATAAGAGAAAATAAGTAACAATTAGAATGGAAAACCTAGTATGAATTAGAATAAGGAGAGAACATGCAAATAGTCACTGTTCATCGGCTTTGCTACAACCAGTAAAATAAAAATGGTTAACAAATGCAATCAGTTATGATAAAGGAGAACTTTGTATACAGTAACAAGGATTGCAAAGGGCAGTAACAACTGAGTAGGCCTGTGGCTATATACTTGGACATTCCACAAGCTGCAGTAAAAGAGTACCTGCTTACTCATCTGAATTCCCAGGAGAGTTTTAAATCACAGCAATAAAGAATCACTTATAGAAAGCTAATAACTGTATCACCAGTGGAGAGTGAAAGAGCCACAGGAGAGTTTCTGGGCCAAAATACAGACTTCCAAAGCTTTCTGCACTAACAGGCTGGAAGTGCTAAGGGCTTGGAAGCCAAGAGAAACCACTGCCGTGGATCGCATCCCCATACTCCCAACTCAAGCACAGTGCCAGGCAGGTGACACCATGCCAATCTCCCTCCTGCTGCATCTGTCACTGCTGGGGCTGAGCTGTTACACTTTCTGCCTCCATTAATCCTTGTGGCTCTATGTTAAAGAACAAAGCCTCTCCTCCTAACAATACTTCCTCTTCGAGTACAGCAAAAGCTTTCTAAGAATTTAAATGCAAACGTTTCTTAGCCTAAAAGTCTTCACACGGACCTCTTGGGAATAACAGCATTTCGCAACTTGTTTCTCCCCCAAAACTAGGCAGCGAACTTGTAAATCAAATTAAAGTGTTGAAATACAGATTATGAACTGTGAGAGAAGAGACTGTCCCTGCCACCCTCGGGCAGCCAAGGAGGCAACAGAGCGAGACCGGTCCTGTGAGCTTCCACCCGCCCCTCCTTCTATCAGGTAGGCATCGCACCTCACCTTCCCCTGCCCTTGGGTTTTTGTATTGTTACACACGATCTTAATAACACGGCTGGATTTGTCCTGCCTGTTCCTGCAATCACCCAGCCGGTGTTTGCCGTTAGACCCCCTCTCTCACCCCCGTCTGCCCGCTTCTCCTCCCCGGCGGGGCTCGGGAGGGAGCCGCCATCTTCCCAGGGCGGGCGCCGGGGGGCGAGTGCGTGGCAGCAGGTCTCCTCCGGGCGTGCGGAGATCGAAGGGGGGGGGGGGGGTCATGCGGCCGCGCCTCGGCCCGCCTCCGCCCTCTGTGTGTGTGAGCGAGGGAGAAACCGAGAGGGAGGGCGGGGTGTGGAGGCAGCTCCCGCCGCCGCCACCACCACCTCCCCCCCCGCTCGCTGCTGGGCGTGTGCCCGGCCCCCGGTGCTGCGTGACCGCGCGGGGAGGAGGAGTGTGGGTGCGGGGAATTTCCTTGTGTGGCGGCGGAGGAACAACACCGCTCCAGACGGCGGGGCCGCGAGGAGGGCGCTGCTACCGCCGGTTGCTGAACGATGTGAGGGAGAACCCCCCCCCCGGGCCCTCCTCTCCCTCTGGAGCCGCCTGCTTCCCCCCCTCCCCTCTCCCCTCCCCTCGCCCCACTCATCCCCGCCCCGCCATGCCGGACCAGATCTCCGTGTCGGAATTCGTGTCCGAGACCAATGAGGATTACAAGTCACCTACCGCCTCCAACTTCACCACCCGGATGGCCCAGTGCAGGAACACAGTGGCGGCCATCGAAGAGGTGAGCCCCGGGAGGGGAGGTGCGGCGGGGCGGGGAGCGGGCTGCGCAGCCCCCCTCTGGCCTGGCTGCCCGCCGCGGCGGCAGCAGAGAACAAGGCGCTACCGGCGCTGGCTCCTGCCGCTCCCTCTCCCTGCCCGGCCCTGAGGAGCGCCCTCGGCTGCCGCTGAGAGGAAATGGGGCTCGCTGGGGTGGAGAGGGGAAAGAAAAGGAGAGGGGGGGAAGGGCTGAGGCGCTGCTGCCCCCAGGCCCGCTGGGGCTCGCGTTCCGCCCGCCTTCCCGCTCCTCATCGCACGGTGAGGCAGGGGGGCGCTGGCCGCCCCTTACTCCCGCTTCTCTCAGCCAGGCGGCAGGGGAGCCCGAGCCCTCGTTTCTCTCGTTCCCGACGCCCGAGGAACCCCGAGTCGGTCGGTTCCGCCCGTCCGCCCTCCTACCTGGAGGGAGACTTAACTCTCCAGCCTCCCGGCGCTGGCCCTTCCTTAGCAGAGGCACCTGAACCGCCTCGGCCGCGCCGCACCGCCTTCCCGCCTGCAGCCGTGTGGGGCTTGGGCTGTGGCAGCCCCGGCATTCCAGGAGGCTGGAGTATCTTTTCCCTAGCGTGTGTATGTGCCTGTCTGCCTCCCGGCACAGGTGGGATATAATCTTCTTCCCAGCCCCGCACACAGAAATTTAAACACCGTCTTCCTCCACACCTCACCCGCCCGCCTCGGGCATATGCTTTAAGGTAGCTTTCCCTCAGGAACCGCTTCTCTAAGGTTGTGAGGCGATGCCTGCCCTTCCCGGGGAGGCGAGAACACGCCGCCCCCGCAGCGGCGCCGGTTCACCCTCCCCGCGGTGCGCGGGAGCCTGAGACCCCTCTTTTTTTCTCTTTTTTTTTTGTCTCCCCCTCCCCCGGGCTGCGGATACATCGAGTGAGCCGCTTTTGTCTCGTGAAGGGCTGTTTTGTTTCTTTAAAAATACTCGAAACGTGCGTGGTTGAGCCTGATAGGGAGAGCCCTCCCTACCGCGGAGGGTGGCTGCCAGCGCTGGGGAGAGAGACTTTTCCCTCCTGTTTCAAACCAGAGGGAAATGTGGGACAGGTCTGAACACAGTGAGAGCACATTCCACATCCCAGTCGTGTGAGCACAATGAAACGAGAAGCGCCTGTGTAGCTTGATTCCTCTAGCAGCTTCTCTGAACTAACTCCTGTGAGGCGTGGAATCTTGCTTTTGGTGCAGTTTGATTTGCTCCGGCTACCTGTTACATCAGCGTTTGGTTGAGCTGTTTTGCAGTAAAACATGTATTTTAAAAAGAGCCTCTTCAGCAAAAAGAATCTTGTCAGTAGTTAATGTCCCTTCTTACAAAAGAAATGCCACTAGCAATGGATTATTAACATGTCTTAAGTGAACAAAACCCAGGTTAGGTGTTTAAACACCCTTTTCAAGATCTTCCTGTTTTGCCAGTTCCCCAAAACCACTAAAGCAAGCAGTTGAATTCAAAATAATCTGCACAGAAGGAATTACTGTTTTGTTCCTGAGGTAATTTTCTTCCCTGCAAGCTTGCGCTTTAATGCCTGGATTTAATTATACCTTATTAACTTGATAGATAGTCTTAAGATCAACGATTTTGTATCAAACCCAACTTTTTCTTCAAGAATATTTATCACTTTAGTTGTTAGATAGAGCTGCTTAATAGTCGATTACCACAAAAATCAAAAGCTAGTGTAAGCATTTGGAACAAAAGGAATTTTACTCGATTGAGAGATTTTTATTACAAGTCTCACAAGAATTGATCTTTCTCTAAGCCTTGATTTCTGTAGCTGCATGGTTGCAAAAATGTCATTGTTTCTCAGAAAAAACATGCAAAAAGTTTTTGGTCTTAAGTTTCATGTCTTGATTGATGGCACAACATTTCTAATGTATATATCTTAAGGTCTTTTAAGGTCTCAGTAAGTTGTGCCTTAAAAACCATAGGAGAGTGGTATGGGTTTAGAAATTTTAATTTGGTGAATTCTTTTTTTTCTTAATCTGTCTGGCATTTGTTTTTACGTCCGTTCTCTGATACACTACTGTCTGATTTTTAAAGAAAATCAGTATGTTAAATCTTTGTGTATCTTCATATTTTGGGTATCAGACACTGCCTGCTACCTTAGGAGCAAAAATAATCTTTTAGGATAATGATGATAAAGAATGTGTCTGTGTCTTGGAGATCTAAGTGAAGTTTGCAAGGCAGGGGATGAGAGGTTGCACTGGCTATAGCTGTTCTTAACAGTATTGATCTGTCTAAGCACTTGGCAAAATATCAGCACTTGCTGCCTGTTTGTGCTGCTGTCCTAAAGCATGTGTTGAAATGACTACTGATTTTTAAAATTCTGTGGGCTTTTTCAAGAGCAGCAAACAAATTCTCACAGTTTCAAAACAGAATTTTTTTTTTCAGAGTTAGCCTTCTTTGGTTTGGAAATACTCAGGTCCTTTAGCATGGCATGCCTGGTTTTTCAGGTTAAATGTGATCCTTTGATAAAAGGTTGGCTATAACTTGTGTAATAGAGAAGTCAGTGCTCAGCGCCTTTTTTCCAAAAGGCTAGGCAAGACTGGCTTGTTATGAACTAAGACTTTGTAGAGGTGGCATGTAGAAATGTGCAGACTACAGAAAGAACCCCTGTGCATTTCCAGTGTCACAGGTACTGTGAAGCATCACTTTCCAGCATGTGTTGCTCTGTTGCAGTAGACAGTAGGCTGGCTGCTTGTGATTTAGGGAATGTGTACTCAAAACAGTTAATAATGAAGTTGAAGCTGTGCTGACTGCTGGCTTTGTGTATGCATTGATTTTAACAAGTGACTCTAACAGCTAGTTTGTTAACTGAAGACAGTTTTAATTTTCCAGGATATTGTATACATGTATTAAATTGACAAATTAGCTGGTTAATATTGATACTTTGATGATGTCTCTTAAATGCTTTTACCAGCAAATCTAGCTCTGGAATGGACTATGCAAGAAGCCAGCTTGAGTCTCCCAAGCCTGGCACTCCTTTGGAGGCAGAGACACAGGAGGAGGCAGTGCAAAAACACAGGAGGTGGAAGCTGGTGTGACTTGTTAGTCTAAGCTCAGCTCTGTGCAAACACTGATATGTGTTTCCAGATCCCAATGGGAAATCTTTTGCACTTATCATTAACACTGCTGGCTGCCAGTTTTGTAATTCTGTCTTGGTTAATTAGCAGGTATCTAATAGTATCTTAAAAGTTTAGTTAATGAGGCCTTCCTTTTAGTGATGGAGTAGAAAGGGCTTGTTAAGTGAGGAAATCAATAAGATGTTGGACACTTAATATGTGTATAATGTTCCAGTTATTTCTCTGTGGGCAATAGTATTGTCTTAAATCAGTGTTTTCTGAGCTTGTATTAACTGACCTCTGTCAGTTGCAGAATATTACTGATTTTTAGTATCAGTTGAAAACACCTTTTTTACTGTTTTATGTGATTGCATATACTGATTACAGACCCTTGTTAATGGCCTTTGAGATCACCAGAAGCACCTGCATTGCAGTTTGGTAACTGGTGTCTATTCAAACACTTGGAGAGTCTGATCCTTTGCTCTCGGTAGTGGAAAGGGGATTAGGAAAGGCATGTTTGTGGAACACAACGTGATTTCAAAGGAAAAGGAATCTCATAATTTCTGCATTGTTCTCAGATTAGGATGTTGCTTAGCAAAATGTTGGTTAACTTTAGCTTCTGCTAAAACAAAATTATAAGTGAGGCAGTATATATCACAGGCCCTTACAAGTTACTGTTTAATCTTTGCGTGTATGATAGTGACTAAGATTAAACAAGTTTTAATTGATAGAGTGCAGAGCACAGTCACATGACTGGGGGAAGGGTTGCTTGAAATCAGTAACCTAACATGACAAATGCAGTCCTTTTGGTTGATCATTTCGATTAAAGGTCCCAGGATCTAAAAATGTGTGGTGACCATTCTTAAACTACGAACGCTTAAATATCTGATTTTAGTACCAGCATTACTTAGAATCTACCCTTCTCTCTCTTATGTGCTGTAAGTTAAGTTAAATAAAATAGTCCCTAAACTGTAATGGAGCCTGCACAGTGGTCCTAATAGCTGTGATCGTTAAAGATTTTTAGAAATTGTTTTGTAGAGATTTGATGACAAGAATCCAAGTGAGGCACTTTTTGCTTGTGGACCAAGAAAGGAGGCAGAGAGGGGGGGACTATTGTGCAGGCAGTGAATATCAGACAGTTCATGTACTGAAGACATTTCCATCTAAGTTGGGAGTTACAGTGCAAAGTTTGCCTTGCCTACTTAAACTTCATTCCATGCACGGATTTCTCTATAAAGAACAGAGAATGGAAACACCAAGAGAAGTTTATTAGGTTACTGGAACACCCTTCCCAGCACAGTAGCACTTGCTATTGGGATGAATGTGTTGTAAGAAGTAAACAGGAGGACTGTGTGGTGGAAAGATTTAAAATACAACCAAAAGAAAAAGTATGGTAGTACCAAAGATGGTCTTAGTTCTCTGGATAGCAATAGATTTTAATTGTTTGGAGTCTATTTAAAAGCTGCTCCCCAAGAATTGATGTAAAATCTATAACAATAGTTTAAAGCCATAACTTGTAATTTCAGGTCTCTAGTTGCCTTTGTTCTATAGGTCCTGTTCTATCATGACTGCACCTCAATGGTTCTGTTATTTTACAGTTTAAAAGATTAAGTTGTTTTAATAATTTCAGCTCCTAGAAATGCTGAATGTCATTTCAGTGTCAAGCCCTATTATTCCTTACTGTTGCTTGTAATGCAAGTTTTTGTATCAGAAATGGTAACAACTTCTTGCCACCTAAGGAAATGCCATGGTTTTCAGCTGACTTGGAGAGGCATAAAGGATTGATGCTTATTGAATTTCATTCCCTCCTGTGTGTTCAAATTGAGTAATTCTCTCTTCTCCATTTTGGTTCTGCAAAGCTAACAAGGGCAACAGGTAATAACAGCTTAGTAGGGTGGGTGAATGTGAGACTGGATACATGTGTGTTTTTAAAATTTATACTTTCCCCATCATGTTTTGCTTGTTTGGTCTTTAGGACTGGAAATCTGTCTTCCTACATGATTGTGACTTGCTTTTGAAAGCTATGTGAAGAAGGTGTTTTTGTATGCTTTCAGAAGCAGTAGGAAATGTCATGTATTGTGGTGTGTTCTGGGAAACTTATTACTATTATTTTTGTATTTCCTTTTAATAAGCTACATCTTTGTTCCCACTATAAAATGCTCTTCGGTAGAACATATTTTCACACTTTTCTTACCTCATTAACAAATACAGTTCCATTAATAGAAAAACATCTTTTTTGTGTTCCACTTTAGCTTCCTCTCTGGAATCATGATCTCTGACATTAGCATCCAGACAGGTTTCTGGAAAAGTCGTTATGAAACAAATGGCATGATGATTTCAAAAGGAGTGTGGGATTTTTTTGTAAGTTCTTTTTTTTTCTCTTTGAGAAGAATGTAAAAGGATGAAAGTTGCAGAAATGCAGGAGCTTAACTGTAGATCTTCAGCTGGAGTTTTGTGCATATTTTAAAATACAAAATTTAAACCATAAAGCTTTAAAGTACAGGCAATGTGCAGTCACTTAAAGGAATTTTAAGCCATATAAACAGATTGCTGTGCACCTTACCTTGGCGCATCCAATGATGCGTCTGCTTCCTAATACCAAATGACCCATTCCCAATAGGAGGATCAGTGGCAAATATATACATTTCTGAAGTATTTTACTAACTGTGGCTTTTGTCTTTTGAATTTTTTTCCTCAGTGCTGCTGCCTTTCTCCACACTGCCTTACCTGGATTTAGTGTACTTCATGCTGATGCTAAAAGAAAGTAGACATTGAAAGTGGCTAATTCTGCTCAGGTTTAACCCACATTCACTATTTCTCATCTTCATGTTGTACTGTAATATTACAGCAGTGCTAGGTAAAGGTGAGGCTTTCATTCTGCACGGCATTGATAACTCACAGGACAGAAGCCTGCTCCACAGTACTTACAGTCCATGCGTCAAGTGGACAAGGCTGATGAATACAGGTGGAGGAATCCAGGAAAGCTTGGTGTGCCTGACTAGTTTACTGTGTTTGTGGTTCATTTTAGTCATACACATTAGTGTTTCTTAAACTTTTTAGTTCAACTC
The DNA here is from genome assembly GCA_022605575.1 of Laterallus jamaicensis coturniculus. NCBI lineage: Eukaryota > Metazoa > Chordata > Aves > Gruiformes > Rallidae > Laterallus > Laterallus jamaicensis. Next base: position 97,425,825 of record JAKCOX010000001.1, read on the forward strand.
TTAAATATTTAATTCTTTTACAATTTGTACTTTTCCTTGTGCCTGTGTGTGTATATATATGTATACAGATCGCATGCAGCCATTCCCTGCCTAAACTGCACCCCAGCTTCCCAGCCTCCTGTTAACAACCCACACCATGTCTGCCTCGTTTCTCCTTTGCACCTGAAATTCCAGAAAAGTTTGGCCTAGCCCCATTTAAGTTAGTTCTTCCCTCTGTTGTCTTGGGTGTCAAGCTTCTCAATACTTTCTTGGCGTTTATAGGCTCAGTTTCTTAAAACTCCTTTACAACGGAGGTGGTTGGTGCTTTAGTCAGCCCCCATGGAGCTCCCTAACCTTGCCCCCTTTGCAGCACCCTTGGCCCAGCCCTGTCCATGGTCCTAGAGCCGAGGCTGGGGCTCAGATGGGTTTCATGCTGAGCAGGGCTGTCTCTCCTGGATGGGCTAGTGACAAGAGTCTTCACTTGCCCTCAGTCCTCACTGGCTCTAAATGAGTATTGCTATAGAGGGAAGAAGAGATTTTTCTCTGGGTGAAATCTGTCTGTAACTTGTCCAGCTGTGGGGATATCTTTCTATGCCCTCAACCTATTCTATGTTCAATGCTCTCTATAGCTTAGAAGAGTTTGTGGATGCTATAAAACATGAGGGCTGGTAAGATAAATACCAACTGAGCATTGATAAGAAAACATGAAGGTGTGGTTCTAAAGAAAAACTATGGGTGTTTGTTGCTGTAGTTCACCTGATCAGAGAGGGGGGAAGTCATGAATGGTGTTGACTACTAAGGGAATCAGACTGCTGTCTTACATTTGATGCAGAGGATGGAGGTTCGAGTATGGAGGGTGATTCATTGCATAGAAGACAAACTGAAAGATTTAGTATTGTGAGTAGATGTGGCTGAGGAAGACGTATTTGTCAAGGGCAGAATGTTGAAATAATCAGAATTAAATTATGAGATCATGGATAAAAACCTTAATTTAGAGTGAAAGGCTGTATTTTAGAGATACCATGTGCAGGAGGGATCTGCATCTTTGATGGTAGGTCTCAGTTGAAGAGAACCTGTTGCTTGTGGTCTGTCTGCTAACACTGCAAGCACGGAGAAAAAGCCTAAGAGTAATAAATAAGAGCTGTATTTCAGCCACATTGTGGTCAGGCATCTGTGACAACAAGCCAAGTTGCTGACTTTTACTGAAGGAAACTAATGTAAGAATTGTTGACTTGAAGGCAATCAGGTGCTTGTTGTGGATAATGCCTGACTTAAGCACAGAGGGTTAAAAAAAAAGCAGGAATGAAGAAAGGAGGGGAAGTATTTTCAGTTAGGAAAAATTATTCCAGTGAATGCAGAAATGCAGACTGATGCTGTTAAATCTTACTCAAAGATTGCAAGTATCTCTGGATACTAGCAAATAAACTAGCTCCCCTTCCTGCTTTCAGAAATGCTTTAAAAATACTGTAAGCAGGTATTTTCAGCAACTGTCACTTACATGCAAGACAATAGTACTTTCACATTTGCTTTAATTTTTTAAGTTGTAGCATAGTCAGATGTGCAAGAACTTCACATCAGAGGAAATTGTGTGATTCTTTGATTACTCCTGCATCTGTGCTGGCAGTTTCTTAGAGAAAAATGGAATTACTGAGAGTCATACTTGTAAAGCTATAGAAGGTGATTACACCCAGGTTTCATGTAAAATTAAAATCTCTGCTTTAGTCCATTTTAACTGAGACAGATTTCTCCTCCCTTTTGTAAACCCAGCTGGAAAATGTAGGTCAAATTACAGGACAAACAGAAGTTTGGTGAAAACTTGAAAATTGCTGAGTATTAAAAACAGAGTATTGCTGAAGGTAGGATTGTTTCGCCCCTCCCCAGTCTTTTCCCCACAGTCTCATGTTTGTTAGTGCCAAACCCAAGCTCTTCTGTATGCAAAACACTTCCTGTATGTAGCTGCTCTTGGTCAGAAATAAAAGCTGGAAGAGTTTTGGTATTTGATAGAAGATTTTCTGTGATTAAGATGACCACCAGCTTCTTTCACTTGGACTAAATCCAAACTTCTTTCATGAAGTTTACATCAATTTAAGGATTAAGTGGAGACATAAATTTGGCTGAGAAACAACAAAATGGGAATGCAAGAAATAGTAAGACTCAGAAAGTAGTGACAGCCAAAATGTTTTAAGACCTGTTATGAGGATCAGTCAAAAGTGAAGGGCAAGAAAAATGGAATCTGAATTAAAGAAAAATTGAGAGTCAAGAGTCATCCCAAGGCAGAAATGCTATGGTGGCATACTAGGAGTAGCAGGTTAAGGACTGATATAGACAGAAGCATTAAGGAGGGGATAAGGAAATGCATCAAGAGACTAAGGAAGTTCAGAGGAATCAGAATTGACAGGAACTGGGAAGGAGGGGGGAGTGCGGCAGTGTTTATGCAGAAAGTAGGGTGAAAACACCAGGCGTAGAATGTGGAGGGGGGGGTGATGTGAGAAGGATCAGTACAGTCAGGAGGCAGGGATAGTGATGGAAGAAAGAGGATAATGGTGATACCATAGCTACATCCTACACTCTAGTTTAGGAGAGTGGAAGAAGAGTCCTGCATGTTATATATCCAGAAAATGGGACACAGTACTAAGTATTGTGCAGGCTTTATTAACTGTTGTGTATATCTTAATTTTATTTGGAAAGAGAAGATAATTTGCCTTATGTGAGAGAATGTATTGATGGAGGAACTGAGATACAGCCCTGTTTTTCTTATGAGCAATGCTGCCTAGCAGGAAATAAACTTGGGTAGTATGATTCAGTACTTTTTATCTAGAGTAGCAGGCTTTGTTTTCAAGTGAGTAGGTATTGGACAGAATTTGAGAAATTTGCTTGTTTTTATATGGGAACTCCATTTCACAAGAATTATTTATTATGGAAATGACATATTGTGCAGTGAAGTGTGTTTCTTTGGAGTATATTTTTTAAGAGGTGACTGTAAAAGTTAATATGAAAGAACCTGTAGTATGAATTCTGGCATCTGACTTGTTAAACCAAGAAGACATAGGAAATTGAAAGGGAAGGCTGAAATTCTGCTCCTCATTGTCTTGGGGCAGTATGGTGTATAGAACCATCTGCTGTTTGTGGACCCCACAGCTATCCCTGATTAAAGATCAGATTATCAATGTAGTTCTAGTCTGAAATCTATAATTCTGTCTAGGCATTATGCTAAGTATGTGTGTAGATACATCAGAACAGCTGAAGTGATTAGAGCTGAACAAATTACTTTTACATTGCTGAAAGCTTTGTTCTACATTTAGAAGGCATATAGGAAGGGGAAAAGAGTAGTGAAGTGATGTGAACATTCAAACAGATGATTTTCTCATGTTTTAGAGTTTGTGTTCTTTCTTTGTGAAAGATTTCTCTCCCAGGATGTGCAATTTCAAGGAAACTTTGACTGTGTTCTAGGGAAGTCAACTTAAATGCATTTACTAATCATTTTAAGACCCTTTAATCAAACTGGCCACAGCAATAGGACTGGAAACTTCCTTAGCATATGCAAACACAGAGCCCCTGTTCTGTTGTCACATACAAAACATGCAGTATTGAGTCTTGAAAAGCACATGTTTTTAATCATTTGTTTGTTTTCCAGAACTGTAGGTGTATGTTATGCAACAACAGGAAAAAATACCAGCAGAGTCCTCCTACACTTTGAGCTCCGTGTAGACTAGATGCTAGCTGTGCTGAAGAGAGTAGTATTGAAGTAGCAATGAAGTAGTAAATCTTTTCTAAGTTGCTTCTTTGGTTTATTTGTTGTTTTGCTTATTTATTTCTCTTCTGTGGCTTAACTGCTCTGGTTGTGGTTACAAGCTTTTCATGTAAGTATTTCCAGTCAGTCTTCTTGGTGCTAGTGATGGTAGTATTTGCCACTGCTTTCTCTGTCCTCCAACCCCTATGGATGTGCTGATGGTGCTTGGTTACATACAGATTTATATGTTTGTCTCTTCAGTTTCGGTTAGTTGATTCAGTAGCTGTTTCCCGATTCTTTTAAGAACACATTGAGAGTGTTAATAGGCCTGGATCTACTTCTCTGTTCTGAACTGCTTACATTTTAAATGCAGAAGTTGTTCAGTGTTTTGTCTCAGGTAGCAGCTGTGTATGACTTTACCTTCCTAATGCTCAGTGGTGTAGGGAAGTACTGTTTACTCCATTTTATTATACTATATATGTGAGCTCCCTAATTATTTTGGTAAATACCACCCTGGGCAGGGGGGTGGCTTTTATTTTTACATAAAAAATGATATAAATGTATGTGGTGTATGTGCTGTTTGGTACACGAATAATTGTGTGACTTTAAGATTCACTGACATTCCTAGGAAACTGTTAATTTTAGTTACGCTTAAAGCTGTTGAAATTCTAGCAGAATTTTATGAACCTGGTTTTCAAGACTATGATAGCATCTAGAGATTTCTGTTTGGACCCCTAAAATGATTGACAGTATGTGACAGTTTGGATGCAGTCTTTCATTTGAAAACAAATTCTTAAATGGAAATTCGTAGAATATTATGTTTATGCATTTAGACTAGAGAACTCAAACACTTTACTGATAACTACAGCATAATAAAGCATCAACAAAATTAAATTAGTGCATTTTTTTTCCATTTAACCAGAAGAGGAAGATACTGATGTTATCAAATGTTTGATTGCCATGTTAGCTAATCTTGTATTTGAATTAGCTGCTGTTAATTGTACTATGAAGCAGTTAGTTTATAATGGGGGAAAATGTATTGATGGTGAGAGACCATGCAGAAATTTTTCAAAGGTGGTATACTGAGTTGTAGAGAGGTTGGAGTGAAAACCCCTGTCTGAAGTCTGGAAGCTACTGTAGAATAGAAATGAATTTGTAGTGTTTCAAGAGAATATTAGTTTTAGCATTTAATACTGGGGTTTTGTTTTATGATTTCTGTTAAGAAGTTGTCAAGGGCCTGTTAAGATTGAAGTTTGTTTGTGCTATGTTGCTGTAGACTCTTTTCTTGGTTAATTTCTGGTCCTTAGAGTTATTGGATAAAGAAAGAAGATTTAAAAAAAAGTCAGAGGAGTGCTGGATGGGGAGGGATAGGTCATTTTGTGGCATCCAGTTGATGGTGGTGTGCACACCACAAAGATTCTGAGTTTTAGTAATCTTTACACACAGTAAGTGTATTGTACATACAGAAAACTCACTAGTTAGTTCATCATTTTAGAGAGCTTGCTTGCAACTGAGATGTCTGCCTGGTTCAAGTAGAGGGTTTGAAGACAACTAAAACCAAATTAGACCATTGATAGAGGAACTTTTTGAGTATCTGGAAAGTGTTCATTTGTTGACTACTGAAAATTCTCTATTCAAAAACCTCGTCATATGCAGAATAAAAGGGCATTATGTTCTGCAGAGATTAATTCTTGTTGGCTCTGATGGTGCATAAAAGGATTTAATGCTAGGGAAAAGAGTACTGAATTGAGAAATCTGCAAAAGGAAAATCCCATCAGCCCAGCTCATCGTAAAAGCTGTTGAGCGATACAGGGTGAGGATCAGCTTCTTCCAGCAGCTGGGCTCCGAACCATGAAGGGCTTTGATGAATGCTGACAGCAGGCAGAACTGCAAAAACAGGAAGCTAGAGAAAAGTCTCTTGCAGGCTGAGGACCAGACAATTTTGATATGGGTAAAGTGATGGAAAAGTTTACTTGGCTGTCAAAGACAGTTGTCACTGGAACCTTATTGTCTGTGTTACCTTGTTTTACATAGTGATACGTTTTACCACGTTGAAGTATGTAATACTAAATACACGGATGCGGATATCAGGAATTGGCTAGTGCAACTGGAAAATTAAACAGCTAATAAAGAAGGGAGTTTTATTTACACACCCTTTGTTTCAAAATGAGCCATGTAAAGAGTAAGAGCACCAAGTCTGTTACATTGCTTATGAGATCTCTAAACTCCAGTCATCTTGCCTTTGAAAGCAGGAGGCTGGGATGTTGGTGATAAAATTATGAAAGGGGAAGTAAAATATTTCTTAGTAAAGAAAATGTTTAGTGCAGGAGGTGGATGTGTGCTAGAGAGATAGTTTGCATAAGCGGCCTCCACTCTTTTCTCATAGGCAAGAGGTTTTATTGTATAAAAACATTCTGTGCCTGCTCTTCCCCCATGCCCTTCCCCCCCCTCCAAGTATCTGTTGCATTTCCAGCTTTATGTAGCGAGGGAACTTTGTGGAAGTTAAAGGATTAATGCCAAGATACAGCAGTTTTTCATTCATTGTGCAACAGTATCAGGTAGTGACTTGTGTTAATGATATAGCATTTTGTAGACTCTGAACCTCTGACTTAGCACTTCTCTTTCCTGAGAGAAGCGGTTTGTTTGGGAACTCAGATTTTCAGGCATCACTGATTTGTTTTAATAAAAAAGTCATCGTACAAAGTCATCCTGCTTAAGTGTGGTTTTGTACACAACATACAGCTGTGATGGATTTTCTTATCTGTTATGTTTGAAACAGAGTTACCTTTGCTTTGAGAAACTAATACTTGCATTACCTCTCCTCACTGTGCTTACCCTTAGCTGTATTCACAGTAGGTTAGAGCCAAAATGTTTACTGCGTTTTTCTGCCAGATAGACTATTGCTTGTTTAAACAGATTGCCTTGGCGTTGGGCCCACAAGAACCACAAACCCAGATGATGGAGAAATAATGCTTGTTTGGAAGGGGACTTTGCAGAGACAGTTCTGCCATAAACTCTGTCCTTTTTACTGTGTGTCTGTCTCTCTACCTTCATAGTCTCATAAGTAGACAGGTCTTGTGCTTAAGAGCTTGTTTATCACAAATTGACAGTCATAGCTACTGTAGAATCTAAAGCTCTGGAATATTTCTTCACATGCATGCTCTAAATAATTACCCAAAAAAGGAGGTTTTAAAAATTATTTGTCTGTTAGAATATGTTCAGGGGCTAGAATGCCTTGCGCCAGAGAATGCCTGTGAGGTTTTTTCCACCCTTTGTATCATTCCCTCCCTGAATGTGCCAGGTGATCAGTGGAAGGAAACCGGAGAGGATTTAGAAAAGAAATTTATACATGGAAGGAGGAAATGACAGGAGAATGGAAAGAGGATTTTGGAGGGGGATGACATAATTTAGGAAGTTTTTTTTACCACCTTCTGTAACAGGAAAGTGGATTGAGACCAGTGGTGTAGACAGTTCATTTCTGATAGAAAAATAACAAAGTGAGATAGAATATCTGTGGATATCCCTGATCTTTTGAGTCAGAGGATTAATTACAGCGAGTATCAGATTGCCTGTAAAGATACACCTGAAAAGTCACATGGTTGTGCTTGTTGGGTATGAGTATTCAAAACTCTCTGTTGTTACTTTCGAAACAAGACCAATCCAGGAGGGCAGAAGAGCTGATTCTTGCTGTGCTGTCTCTTTTTTTACTAATAAACCAAGTTTCTTCCTGCATCTTTTTGGGAAAGATGTTCCTATTTGCGTTCAGGATCTGCTGCAGCCTCTGCCATTCACACATGTTCTGAAATACTGGAATGGGTGAAGCATAGAAGGGTTCATCAGGCTACTTACAGCCACGTTTTAATGCAAAATGCTAAAGTGGCGACTGACATTAGATTTTTGTTTTAAAGATATAATGGTTAAGAAATTTGTTTATATTGGATCTAAAGTCACTCTGATAATCAGTTATATTTTTGTCAGTTAGATGGGTGGTATGGGGAACAACACAGGTTTCCTGTGTCCTGGATTATTTTTCAAATTACTTGAGGATTTATTTCCCAAAATTTTGTTACTGCTTTAGCAGTATTTCTGAGGGAGGTTTTTTGTTGTTGTTGTTTCAAGTAATTATTTCTTTAAAAAAAATAAGCTGAGTACTTTGAGACTTTTCACAAATTGGTATTCAGTTCTATGAATATTTTCTGCTAAACCTCTATCCAAATCACCATAAATGTGAAATAGTTAATTTTAGCTTCTCTACAATGAAGCTGCTGTGGGTAAGAAGAAAGGAATGTATGAGAGACTTTCAACTGCTTTAAATAAGAAATAGAGCAAAGATGATGGCTGCCTCCTTCCCCTTCCTCCCTCGCTACTTCTCACAGTGGGCCACCGAGCTGTCATGGAGGCACTCACACTGAGCTGTGAGAAGGAGAGTTGGTTTTTTTCTTTATCTTCTCTGGAGTTAGAAAACTTGGGCTTTTAGTTTCTCTTGAGGACAGCCTGTTGGTCTATGCAGTGTTTCTGGTTACAGATCTCTCAGTCTTTTTAAACTGATTAGTGGAAACTGGGAGATTATCCTGGGGAAGGATGTGTACGTGCTTTTCTTTGCTTGCTGCCTGAAACATCTGCTGTTATCCACTACCGATGAGGATACCAGGTTAAATGGGGTGTTGATCTGACCAAGGATGGCTATTTCTTGGTTCCTCTACAGCCAAATAATTAATTTCTGGGCCACAGAAAATAAAGGGACTGGTGTAAGGGCACTTGCATAAAGACCCAGACTTCTGCTGTAAGTGTGGCAGAAAAGATGCTTAATGAGCATCTAACCACTAGAGCCTGGGGACTTGCCATTTAAGCTGCTGCTGCCCTGTTTTTCCCCATATACTTTGGTTCTGTAAAATGTGCCAAAAGCATCTTCGGGATGTTCAATTACTCAGTTTCTCTCTTTCTGCTTTTTTTTCTTCTCCAATTAAATATGGTAAAAATGGAACAGTTTGTTCCCCCCACGCACTGAAAAGAGCAAATAATAGATTCATTTGTTGTGCCAGACTGAAATGTATTAAATATATTTATTAATTTGAGCCAACACCCCTTCCAAAAGGGAGAAGCCTGTATATAGCATCGATCTATTTAGACAATAGAGATTTTTTTTTTTAAATTGATGCTGGTTTTGAACTTTGATTTGGTTTTTGCTTGCTTGCTTGTGGTTTTTTGGGTTTTTTTTTTTTAAACAGCAATGACATGGTTGAACATTGATATTTCCCAATGGGCTTAAATAGTTCTACGTATTGTGTGATAGACTTGAACAGCTTTATTATTATTATAGTGGAGTGTCAGGACAGTTTGTGGCATGTGAACTAGGATGTAGAATAACATTTCAGGAAATTTCAGTTACCTGGCTGATTTCTTTCTGGCAAGACAAGTCTGCTTGTAATTAGTTGGCACATTTTATTGCTTAGAGCAGAAAGCTTGGAAGTGGTTAAAATGGAAACTGGCCTTTGACAAGTGAAACTGGACCTTGTTCCTACATGAGTGACAAAGCTTTGCTCCTGATCACTGGTAGTCTTCTCTCTAGCACTTATTTTAGAAGCTCTGTCTTCTGTTTATTCTGGTATGCTTGTCACCTTCTCTAGTATATATATTGCAGATATGTTTGTTGCTAAATTTTTATTAGGTATATAGAACTTTAAAATATTTTGTGTAATGATTTGTATTGCTGTTTCTACACTCTATATGGGCCTCAGAAATGTATTTATTTTGTTACTGTAATGTTGAAATTTTCAACCTGTGGCGCCTCAAGTACCAGATGTTTTTATTACTGAATACCTTGTGGAAAAATATATTAGCAGCATGTCCAAAGAGTATTTCTGATGGGTCCCAAAATATTAGGCTTAACCTGCTAGGAAAGAAACAACATGGATTACAACTGTTTCAAAAAAAGCCACATATTACTGGTAATTTTAAGTTTGAAGGGGGGCTTGGGGGGGTGGTGTTTGGTGGTGTTTATGATTAGGTGTGGCAAATGCGTAGAGAGATAAAGTAATAGAAGATACTGGGGCAAAAAAGGAAAATTATGTACTTTTTCAAGTGTAGCAAATAAATTTAGACACCTTTTGTTACTGTTTTCACTGTGTAGCCTTAGGTTGTAAGGTAAATCAGTTTTTAAACTAAGTAGTATTTCTACGTCATTTTAAGAGGTGATCTATGCATTCTGAAGAATGCTCATATGAACACCATGTTTGGTACTAAATTTCCTAACATTCATGTACTTTAATCCAAATTTGCTGTTTGTTTAGAAGCCTTGAAATTCATGTCAAGAGAACAAGATCAATACCAGGCTAATCATAGCATATGTGTCTTCTACTTGTCAAACAAGTGATCTCTATAATGTCTAGATACGTTGCAGCAGCATCACGTAGATTCTCACATAAAAAGTAATTTACCTTAAAAATGGTTTCAGAAGATGAATAGTAGAAGTCACATACAAGTAAAGGAACAGAAGACATAAATACTGTGTTTGGAAAAATACTGCACTCACAAGCATGCTCAAAAAGGTCACTTTTGAGTTTATGTTTAAGTTCATATTCCATAATACTACTTTTACAAATAGTGTAGCTTCTTTTCTACTGTACTGTATAGAATTTGGTGGTTGTTGTTGTGTGTCCCCTGTCATCCCCTCCCCCCTCCCAAAATGAAAGCTATATGTACATTTTTAACAAGAGAGAAGTCTGAATGCTCATCACTAGAAACTGCATGGGACTGTGAAATGATTTTTATGGCCTCTTTGACTACACTGTGTTGAAATAAACAGATGCCAAAATCAACAGTCATGTAATGGAGAGATTTTTTTAGAGTCAAAACTAGAAGCATTACAATAGAGGACAAAACCATCCCACAATGTGAATTTCATGGTCACTTTCCTTCTGGTTTAAAAGTTCGCTGGGCATTTTAAGTGGGTAAAAATAAGTGCTGGAATCAACCTCAGAAGCCTTTTTAAATTTCACTCCTGACACTACAGCAAGTACACAAAGCAGTTGAATTAGAGGAGGGTAGCATTTTGGCATGTGTATGTGCATCGGTGTAGTATGTGTGTATGAAACAGATACAGGATTAGAAATTCAAAGTATAGTAAAGCTACAGCTATATTTAAAGTGATTTCTGAGTGCTAAAATTTGGACAAAGAAAAGGATGAAAAAATATAAAAAGCAGTATTAAAGACAAAGAGCTGATATGTTCCAAGTTTTATGCTGAAATAACTCCTTTGAAACACCGGTGTTGAATAACCAGTGCTGACTTTCAGTTAAACAAAGGCAATGTCCCCCTTCCCGTTCTTTGGTCTATAAGCAAGGTGAAAATACAGCATTAAAGACAAGAGTTTTTCAGTATTTTGTCCATTAATTACTCTGCAGGTATATATAGCCACTCGTAAATATAGCATCGTCAAAAAATTTCACAAAGGAATGTGGGACTAGAAAAACCTACAGGAGCAAGTCCAGTTTCTTACCACATAGGAAACAATGTAGTGATCTTTCTTAAATTTATTCAGGTCCCTCTTAAAATGTTGAGCTATCTGTTACCCTTTGTCTCCTGTTTGGAAAGCTTTCTAGAATGGGATTTGTCTTTCCCAGTTCCTGATTGTACCTTGTTCAGGTACAGCTTTTATTCAGCTGTGACATTAGTTTTTAGCTTAAATATTTCTTGGTGTTAATCCCTTTTTCCTCTTTGTTACAGCCAGTAAGGAATTTGGGTAGGAGCTTCCATTCAGGAGAGAGGGTAGAGGGTACCTACAGCCTGTCTGTCAGGGTAACTGAACAAGAACAAGGTATAGACAATTGGTGCCAAAGTAGCTAAATAAAGTCAAATTGATCATGAGTTGCTTAGATAATAGCCCAAACACTGGGGATCATTTCGGGAAGGCAGCCTGTTCTTCCTACTTTTTGTGCTTTTTAATTTTTAAAATGTTTTATTTAAGTGTTTTGTTCTTTTTACTTATTTATATTTGTGTAATGGGCACATTTCAGTTCCCTGTAGCTCTCTGCTTGAGCTAGCCAATTTCAAGTTCACTACAGCTTACTCTCTGTAATACCAGTATAAAAGCAGAGCTGTTTGAGAAAGACTCTTTATTCCATTCCACACTTCACGTGCTGGTGGGTGAAAGCAACACCTGCATTGCCGTTTCGTATGTGTGATTTTTTCCATGTTGATCAGATTAAACAATCCATTGGTTCAGAGAGACATGTAAGTTGGCCAGACCAATGTGTTGGACCTACAACTCTTTTTATGCCAAAGAGTCTATAGTAGTCAGCAAGGTTTTTTTAGATGGGTTTTTGTCCCCTTGTCTATGGTAAAAGAGATCTCGATCTTCAAGGTTTTGTTTTTCATGGCTGTGCCACTTTGGCATCCTGTGGTCGTTCTGCAATCATCCTGTAAGCCAAACCCCTTTATTCTTAATTTTTTTCTGACCTGATCTTCCGGTTCATGTATGTATCTTTTCCCTTGGATACACAACTTTGCCATCTTCACTGTTGAATTCCTTCCCATTCTCATAAGTCATGTCAGTGAATTGAATCAGCAATACAACATTGATAGTTCTAAAGAGTGAAACAGTTTATTTTTATGACGGTTCATTTTGCTAATTAAAATATTCTTTTAGTTTTTATATGCATATACAATTGCTTTGAGTACTGATTGTCACAAATCATTGCAATTACTCACCTTTTTTGTTTTTTGACTGGGAGAGGGGAAAAAACCATCAGCAGAGGGGTGGCCAGCAGGGACAGGGAGGGGATTGTCCCTCTCTACTCTGCCTTTGAGAGGCCCCACCTGGAGTACTGTGTCCAGAGCTGGGGCCCCAATACAAGAAAGATGTAGAACTGTTGGAGAGGGCTCAGAGGAGGGCCACAAGGATGATTAGAGGGCTGGAGCAGCTCCCCTACAAAGAGAGGCTGAGGGAGCTGGGCTTGTTCAGCCTGGAGAAGAGAAGGTTGCGGGGGGACCTCATTGCAGCCTTCCAGTACCTGAAGGGAGCTTATAAGCAGGAGGGAAATCAACTTTTTAAAAGGGCAGATAATGGCAGGACAGGGGGGAATGGATTAAAGCTGAAGGAGGGAAGGTTTAGATTGAATATTAGGGGGAAGTTTTTTACAGAAAGAGTGGTGAGGAACAGGCTGCCCAGAGAGGTGGTGGATGCTCCATCCCTGGAATTGTTCAAGGCCAGGTTGGATGGGGCCTTGGGCAACCTTGTGTAGATCCAGGCCTGAGGTTGGCGGCCCTGCCTGTGGCAGGGGGGTTGGAGCTTTATGATGCTTGGGGTCCCTTCCAACCCTTGCCATTCTATGATTCTATGAAATAACAAGTTTGAGTCCATGTTGCCTTGGTAAAAATATAGGATACTGCTGGGGTAATTTTTCTCTGTTTTCATGGCTTTGGAGTGAATCATCTACCTGAACAGAAGCTGAGCCGAGTCTTCCACTAGCAAAGTCAGAGTTAACTTTCTATTACTCAAGGTGATATTTAGCCTGCTTCTGTCATACTGGTTCCCTGGATGTTTCAGCATCATTCCAGAGTCAGTGTCTGCTATCACCATAGCAATGTGCTAGCAGTTTCCAGACAAACTGAACTCAGAAAGCATGTTCTATTGTGCTGAATGAATATGTGCAGAAACGTTGAGCCTAATGTAGTTCTAAAGGTTGGGGCGGGGGAGGGGGGAAGTAGCTGGTAGAGATAATAGTGTAGTAAAAGTGCTCACCACTGTGCAGCTGTTGAATTCTTGTTCAGAAATGTCCCTGGAGAATTGATTCTTCTGCAGGAGCAGCTGGGTATGTTGGTCTTCCTACTCCTTCCTTTTTTTCCCATTGTCTTTTCCGTTGGGTTGTGTTGTATCAAGGGGCTGCCTGATAGCCAGGGTTGGGAAGTTGAACCGAATTTTATTTCCCCTTTGCCTCATTTTAAACACAGATCACTTCTCTCCTGTGGCTTACAACATGTTTCCCACTAACACTTACACTGGCAGAGCTGAAAAGGCAGGCAGGAGAAGATGGGAGGACCCAAGGAAGCCTGGCAGTCCTGTACATTGTCCCCACATTAGGGCTTTAGGTTCTCCTGGTTCTATTTCCCTTAATATTGCCTGTGGGTTGTTGTTTTTTTTCCTGTCATCTTTGTTTTGAGCTTTTAAGTGGACTGGCTGGCTGAGATAACTAGGTGCTTGAATTGTTGTCGCTGGTGTGTTAGCTATCACTGGACCCTGGCACTGCTATGCCATATAGGCTTGCTCTTCTACTGCCTAATCACAGTAGAAGTGAGAAGTTGCAAACCAAAATTATGACTTCAGTTGAGGAAGAGGCCTTCAGGTTTTCACTTTCTGACTTTCTGACTGAGGCAGTCATGGGTCAGAAGGTTTTATGAGACTGTAGGCCTGCCTGGATCCCTGAGCACAATAGTAGAAGTGGTTCACAATTCATGCAATGCCCTGATCCTTCCAACGCTTCTCTTTTTCTAAGTAGTACTGTCTCATTCTTTTTTTTTCTTCCTCTCCTCCCCCAAACTAAGGTGCAGAGATTAAATAGTCCATCTACTGTACACACAAACCTAAGACTTTGAGGGGGAAAGAATCTGTAACTTTCAAGTCTCAGTCCATCAGTCTTCTCTTCGGACTGTTATTCATAATGCTTGTAGTTGGAGACATTCCTTTTGCTTTGTCTCCAGGAGGGTAATTGCCCTTTGATGCAGTCCTTGGTGAAATTATCATTCCTCTGTAATCAGCTGATGGGATGGGGCTTTTCTGAGGTTATATTTAGAAATCACTGAATCCGCAATGAGGGAGTTTTTTCATGTACTTGCATGTGGACAGGTGACTAATCTAACCTTTGAGATCACGCTGCACACACCTTTGTTACAGTGGCTGCAACTCCAGTGGCTGAGGAGGGAGAATAGAACTGTGTGTGACTTTTATGGACTTTCATGGGAGGTTTCCCTGCTTCCTCTGTACTTTGGAATTCCAGGTGAAAAGTCCTCTACACTTCTCCTGCTAATACCTGTCAGATGTGAACTATAAAGATGCAGGAGGTAAAACTTCCCATACATATAATAGTACCAGGACACTGAAACATGAATGCTAAGGCAACATTTGAATCTGTTGGTTTCCATGGGAAGTTGCAGAGATTTTGCCCAGCTGGTTGTGGTGTGAATGGATTCTGTTTAAGAATACTCCTATAAATATGAGTGATAATATTTCTTCTTGCATTCAGTATGTTAAAATAATTGGATAGGATTCAAGGGACTGACTTTTCTGCATCATTTCTCTTACACAACTTATGAACAATAAAACAATGGTGGGTCAGATATGTACCATCTGTGATTCACTGAAATCTTATGAATGAAAACCACAATGAATTTGGTGCTTTTTGTTTGCTTTTTTGCACGTATTATGCTAAATGGCTTTTGACATAATATAACTTGTAGTGTTTGTTGTCATAATTCAGTGGGGTCTAGACAGCCACCTCTGGAACTCATACTTAAATTTTCTTGCAATTTCAGAAAAGGTTTTTGGGTTGGTCTTTTTTCCCCCCTTTTAAAAACTTGTACAACCAGAATTCTGCTTCTTGGTTCTAGAAAAATTGTACATTTTCAGGTCTGCCCATATATCTCTTCAGTAAGCAAAGTGGTTGCCTGTTTCCAGTTCTTTCTTTGAAAGAAATTGGTTATAAGTGTTTGAGTATTCTGGACAGGATTTAAACTTGAATTTCACATTGTGTTGGTGAGAGCTTTGCCTAGTGATAAAATGTCTGAAAGATACTTGAGAGATATGGAGTTGATTTTGTTCAGCATAGCAGTGAGCAAGTTCATATGATTGGTAGTGCAGTTAATTAACTAAATTATCCAGGAAAACTGAAATTAAATTCTATTTTTAATATTCTGCCTGGGGAAGTGGTATTGCTTGTTTCTTCATCAGTGTCATAACATACGATGGGTTGAAACTGTTTTAAGCTTCTTTAATAATTTAACATAGGAAGAAGATACTGTGTAAATAGTCTCATTTTAGGTCGTGCTGGGTATGCATGGTGCTGGTCACCAGCAAAAGAGGGAAGATGTATTTTTGCAGACAAGGGGACTGAATAGGTTGTGTAGATGGGGGTGGAAGGAACTAGCAAGCAATCTGTTAATCACAGAAATACAGTTAATTAACGTAATAGTGTTATAATTACAGAAGGTTTTCAGGGCACAGCTTTACCAGAGGGCAATCCAGTATTTCACATTTAATTTTTCTCTTTTTTTTAGGCTCTGGATGTTGACCGAACTGTTCTCTATAAAATGAAGAAATCTGTCAAAGCCATAAACTTATCTGGTCTGGGTAAGTCCATAATAATTCCTGGTAGTTTGTATTGGTGAAACTAGAGGATCTAAACGGTTGTCTTACTGAATCCAAAAGAGTTATGTGGGTGACTCTGAGCAAAGTGTACATATCAAACAGCAGTCTTAAAGTAGCAGTTTGACACGAGCTCAGTAAGAATGAAATTTTGTAAGAAAGCTGACCCTACCTCGCTGGCATTCTGCTGGGAAGCTGTGCTCTCCTCTTTCTGCTGAAGCAGGTCTTTGCTACCTGTTCTTTCTGCCATCCCTAGATGAGAGTCTTAGCGCATATGAAGCCACAAATGCAATGAAATCAACTGGGATTAGATGAGCACCTGAAATGGTAAGGTGTATGTATCACCAAGAACTGAGGGCGTGGGAGGAATGAGATTACTCTCTTTGGCAGCAGTAAAAAGCTACATTGACTCTACTGCTTTGTGAAACCTCACCCTTCCTGGTGGCTTCCAGTCATACATGTTGAGAGCTTCATGACAAGAGAGAGCTGATGAGTTGTCATGGTGCACAAAGATACTTCTCTCACAATGCTGATAAAAATACAAAGAACTCTTGCTGTGTGCATTTATATATGTGTGCCAGTGTCATGGAGCTTTGTGTGTTTGTCATCTTTGAAAAAATAACTGAAGCTTTTGTTTTGGTGGATCAGCACCATTTTGTGAATAAGAAACAGTATTTGTTTTTGTGGATATGAAACAGTGTTTTATTGGCTTTTGTTCTTGCTTTGCAGTTCATAACAATTAGAGCTAACAAAATCCCTATTATATGCAAAATATATAGGCCTGGAGACCTCGGGTAGCCACCAATATCTGACAAAACTTGTGGACGTGTTGGTGTTCAGAAATAAGGTTATAACAAGAACTGCCATTGTGGTATAATTCTTGTAAAGGAAGTTACTTCCTGTCTAATGTAATGAAGCTGTTATCTTTGGATCATGAAGGGTCCATTTTAAGATTCATCTGGAACTGTGTCTTCTATTATATATTTGTAAGGTATTCTTTCTGCTGGTTTTTTTTGGTTGGTTGCTTTGGTTTGGAGTTTAGTTTTTGGGGTTTTTTTTACATTTTTAGGTGCTTAACTATGCCTTGTAATTAGAGTGGTTGTTAGGGCATTGTAGCAAATCATTACAGCGCCTTGCCCGGTTTTAAAATTCATGCTTCTCAGTCTGGGCAATAAAGATTTGGAAGCATTTCTATTCCACTGGCAGAAATATTACCAGCCCAGCCACTTGTCAGTCCTTGGGGTTTCTTTTGACAAAACAAAACTTGTGACCCTGCACTCATAGGAATGCAGTTACTGGATTTTTAATATAGGTTCTCTGAGTATTAAGTGTACGTGTTTTGGCTTTTTTAATGTGTGAATTTAGAAACCCTTATGGAATATTAGATTGTGACTGCAATATGTACATTATTTAGTTTCTTACTTTAAAAAAAGCCCCAACAAGCCTTTAACCCTCAAATGAACATGTCTCAGATGTCTTTTTTTGATAGATCCCAATTATTTTGTTTGTAGAGGCTTGTAAAATGCATCATGAAGAAAACATAGGGCAGGGAGAGTATTTTGGAGGGTTCCTCAGAAGTGCTTGTGGAATACCAGCTCAGCTAATAGTATTGCTGAAATAACTACCATCAGCATTCTGGGGAATGTCTCTGAACTGCTGTTGAGCTGCTGGTTTGTTGGCTTTGTTTAATCTGATAGACAGATCCAGAATAGGACCCTAGGATGCTGGGGAATAAAAGACTCTTGGGGATGCTGTGTGGCATAGAAACTTCTGGTTTCCGAAGGTAAAAATTCAGTATGGTTCAGCTGCTGATTCCACATCTAACTACAACAATTAATGGTAGCCACCTTTTCACTTTGTTTTCATTCACTGGCACCCGTTTTGCTATACGAATCCTGCCCTGACCTCCACCCTCACCTGGCTTCAGATAGTCTAGGCTGGAAGCAGGAAGCAGTAAGAATGCAGAAAGCGATATGGAAATAATAGTTCACCTTGCTGGGTAGCAGTGTGAACTAGAGGAGTTGCAACCTGCCACATCCTGGTGTTTGCTGTTTGTGCCAGTTTGTTCAAAGCTTGTTCTGGTGTGTGTGTATGTCACGCAATAGTTGAACATCCTTACTTCATCCTACAGCTCAAGTAGCAAAATGTTTGGTGTGTGCTCAGCCCCTGCTGCTGATGCTGAGGAAAAGTAAGTATGGTTCAGTGCAAGGACTTAGTTTTTTAATTGAGTGGCTGTATACAAACTACCTTTTATGAGCTGCAAATTCAAGTGTTCGAGGTAGAAACTTGTAGAATTAATGCCATTTGTGTAACTTCAATTCTGTGGGTATGTTATGACAGTCTTTAATTACATGATACTATATCACTGCTCTACAGGCATTTAGTTTCATATGTTGGAAATTAAAGAAAATTTGTAGCTACTTGAGAAATAAAGTTCTAGAATGGCTGTCCAAATAGGAATGAGAACAGATGAGCTTTTTTGATGTTGGAGTGTACTATGTTTATTGGAGAGGCAGTACACCTAATTCATAGAAATCTGGAGAAAGGACATTGCATCAAGAACTCTCTGTATGTTAAATGTGTTGATGTTTACAAATGGGCTTGAAATGCAACTGGATCATTGTTTATGTTAACAGATTAATCCTCTGTAAATAATCTTTAGGGCTTATGCTGGTCTAATGTAATGACCAAGAAAGGGTCTTTGTTCTTGTTAATGAATAATTTATTTTGCAGGGTGTGGGTGTTTCCCTGACTTCCTTTGAAGTGTCAGAAATCAGTCACAACTGGGAAAAGAAACATGCATTGTTAACTTTTAAAGGTGCTAACTTAAGCACATGGACAAAAGCACACCCAAGCTTGACATGGTCACTAAGTGTGGGTTCAAGAAAGAGTTTTTGTCTTATTCCACGGACTTGTTGTGCCTGCCTACACAAGCAAGTAATCTGGCGTCATAGGAGTGAATCAGTAGGTCAGAGTAGTTAAGACTGAGGCCCCTCCCATTTCCTTTATATTCAAATCAGGGGAATTTGTTTTAGGTTTAGATTTCATCTGATTCCCTGGGTTGAACAACCCCCAACATAGCAGATCAAAGCTTTCAGAAGAGCAGATGACTTGCATTGGTGCAGCCCACGCCGAGACTCAGAACCTGCTGTCTCTATTAAGCACTGGACCACTTCTGGGCAGAGCTTTTGGTTTCGTTGTCTCAGAAGGGGACCTAATTGTTGTGAACTGAAACTGCTTTGAGAACTGAACTGCTCTGTGGTAAATGTAGACTACTAGGATTTGCTTCCAATCCCAACTGCTGCTCTGAATTGGAGGTCTAATGTGGATATGGGTTTTGTCCTCATCTGTAACACAGTATGTAGTCCCATTTCCTAAAATGACCTGAGAGTGTTATTTGATCTGTTGCCTTCTATTGTAGAGATACAGGACTCTGCTAACACACTCGACCTCCTCTGTCTCTTTGTTCAGTACACAGTTAATCATAACAGCACACAGTTGAAATTAGAGAGTGTTAATAAAACATCCCATAAGCTCATGATGTAAGTTGCAAATTGATGGTGCGGAAATATTGTGGGTCTTTCTAGAGCAGATACCTGTCAGATGATTGTCTTGTCTTGATGGCACGCTGTCCTTTGTATGGCATGTGGATAGATACACATAAGCCAGAATTACTGAGATACATCATACTTTTGGCATATTAGTGTTAAAATATAAATAATAAATGTTTATTGTATCAAGTAAATATATTTAGCAAGAAATCTCCTGAAAAGTGGGTTTTTAAAATAAAACCTCTCAATATTAATTTCAATAGTGTTTTATCTACTGATGATATTTTCATGTTTTGTTCTCTTTGAAGCTCATGTGGAAAATGAAGAACAGTATACACAAGCACTGGAGAAATTCGGAGGCAACTGTGTTTGCAGGGATGACCCAGATTTGGGAACAGCATTTTTAAAATTTTCTGTGTTTACAAAGGAATTAACTGCACTCTTCAAAAATTTGGTAAGAATTACTTAAGAAAAACATGTTGAAATTTTTAGGCCATTAGAAAGGCTGCGTTTCTGAATTATGACAGCTCTTCATGTTGAAGACAATTTGTGTTTTAGCAATGACTGTTCTTAAAGATTGTCTCATGCCCTAGCCTTTCCCCGTGCAAAACTCAAAACAACCAAAAACTGAAAACCCAAACCACCACTGAGCAAAAAAAGTCTTCCAATAATTTCAGATGGAAAAGCTTCCCACAATAAAGTAGTTGTGTTATAAAATGCACATATCAGTTTCATTTAAAATTGTGAAGCCAGCAAAACCCAACTTGATTTACTTTGTTTTCATGTTGCTTTTATTTTAGTGTTTCACACTTTCCATTTGTATTTATAAAGGGAGGTTTTAGTGTCCCTGGAAGAGAGGGTCTTGGGAAGAGAATCAGGAAAACAAAAGCAAATGTAATGCTATAATGACAATACTGTCCACTGGGGACCAATCCTGTAACTGAAGCCAGTAAGGCTTAAAAGCAGTCTTCAGTGAGCTAAATGGGATGGAGCCAAATGGAAGAACAGGAATTTTAATTATGAATGGAGAACTTTCAGCCTCAGTTTCACATTAATCAGAGGGCACAAAAAGCAGATTCTGACTACATCCTACTAGCTTGAGCATCCCCCTGTCTAGCAAGTCCCAAATTTGCTTGAAACCACAGAAGTCTTAAACCAGGGGTTAGGAAGGGGAGATGACCCAGATTCGTACAAGCTTTTAAAAGTCTGTGTCTGCTGAAATCAATGGGATGGAGACACATCAAATGCTTTTGTGAGTAGACCAAATGTCTGTAGTTTTCAGCCAGCTGGTCATAATCAGTTCTTTGGGGAATGTTTCCAGCTGATGGGATTTAGGGCACTTCCATTCACTTCCTGATGTTGTCCTCTCTTTGTACCCAGTCATCATATTGATGAGAGAGAATCTAGCCCCAAATGTATTTATCAGCAGTGAAAATTATTTCATACTGGTCATATTGATTTGAATATCTCTGAATGTACAAATGTTATCTGAGGTTACATATCAAAAGAGGCATTCTTACTGAGTGCGAGTCAGTCACTTATCCTGAGTCTCCCATACAGAGGCAGACTGCTCATATGGAAGGAGAAATAGAATGGGTCTTCTAATTGATACCTTCTGTTGACTAAAAACCCCCTCTCTATCATATATTAATTGCAATATGGTAACTTCATTAGGCAAATGGATCTGGGAAATGTCATCTGTAGGTGGTTTTAAAAAGCAATCTACTAAAAGCTGCACCCCCTCCCCAGAAAAACCTTTTATTTCAAGAAGACACTTAAAAGCTTAAAAATGTTGCTATTTTACAAAAAATCTTAGCTATTTGTTCTCTTAAAAATACTAATGACTATCTTTGCAAAATATTTCTGACAAGAACAATGTTTCTTCCATGTACTGGAAAGGAAAATAAAACCAAAATAGATACCTATAGGAAGTGGGGTGTATGCCTTTATTACTTTTCCCTATCTACATAAGCATTTTGTGTGTCTTCTCCAAGGAATATTTCTAAATCTTTTTGCTGTGTACCTCTTTTTTTACTAGCAACTATGTAGTTTTTTTGCTTCATTTTGTATCTATATGAGGAGTGCATGTCATGAGATAGTAGCTAAATCTTTAGTTTTTCTCAGTTTGTGATTCTGCTTTTCTCTAATTTTTAAAGTGAATAATGACTTCGCATAGACATGAATGTTTTGGGGTTTTTTATATTACAATAGAACAGATGCCTTCTCTCTTCTTTAATGCTTTCTGGTGAAGGACAGCTTTTTGTAAAGTTCTGCTTTTTTTTTAATATGCTTCATATTGTTGAGGTTTGAAACTTTTTGTTTTCTTCTAACAAAGGAAAATTGAAGAAATAGAGGACCCTAATGGCCCTTGAATTTGGTGCCTCTCTAGGAAAATAATTTCCTCCAGGAAAAAAAAGTATGAAAAAAACCCTGTAAACTTCATTATTCCTTCAAAATGCTACACTTGTAAACAAGAATTCTAGAATTATAAAATAATTATAAAATTCTAAAATTATAGAAGTTTTGCTTATTATTTTATTATTATTGTATGCAACTTTGCTTAGTAGAGGTTAGCACCACTAGGATAAATTGATGGTAACTGATCACTTAGAAAATCTGTTCAGATGTTCACCAGTAGATATCTAGTTTTCCAAGAGGCATACAAAGGGTATTGACTAGTGTAAAAAATTGTATTCAATACTTGGATATAATTTAAGGACTGTGCTTTTATAGTCACAGCCGTATGTGAAACAAGCCCCATGCATTCCCACAGTGTGGTGAGGTATCCTACTCTGAATGCTTTCAGCATGTTGGCAGTAAAAACATGTTTTCTTGAGGCACCCAACATATTTTGGTTGTAAAGAGTTTCATTAAAAATGTAGCCAGGGCCATGCAACCTGCTACTGTTAAAAAACACTCTGAAGGATATTCCTTTTTATTAGACCCATCTCTGGAGTATCATAGGGCGCTGAATTTCCACAGAAGATTGTAGCTGAAATGAGTGGGCAGTGTGTAAGGAAGTAAGAGAACGTGTTCAGACTGGAGCAGATGCCAAAGCTATTAACACTAACAAAGCTTTAGGGCTACTGTCAAGTTTTGCTTTGTCATATGTTTTGCATTTGTTTCTAGAATCTGATGTGTTCTGTCAGCTCTTGGCCTGGGTGGCATTTAGAACTGGAGCTCTAAAGTGCTGCTACAAGGAGGATTTTCCTTAAACCTGTAAAGGAAGGCCATTATAAAGCTGTTCTAGTGCAACTGGGGCTGGGGGGGGGGTTAGGTTCATGTTTTTTCTTAACATTTTTAAGTTTTCCCAAAAGAACTTGATGTTTTCATGGGCTTACCAAAAGCATCACCGTGTTCAGATATTTCATTAATAGCAGAAGCTTTTTTTTCTTGGAGTCCACTTCTTCAGCTGTTTACTATTCAAGTTTGAAGTTCAGGTCATTTTTTAAAATGTTTGCTCCACTCTTTATCTGTGCACTTTCAAATAGTGCATAAAACTAAAAAAAAAATCCAAACCCAACCCCCCAAAAAAACTTTTAAGAACTTTGGTTCTTCACATTTGAAGTGATTTATAAAACACATCTTCAAGAGAAGAAATAAATATACTTTATACAGAAGTTACTGTAAATCAAGTCCTTGTCACTTCTCACTTCAGCCTTTCTAACTACGTCATTTGCTTTGTCTGGATCAGTTTATAATGCAATGTGGGTTTTTTTTCTCTTGCCATAGCTCCAATATCAAGCTACAATTTTTTTCTTCAACTTCTGGGTTAGAAATGTTTTTAAGGACATTGAGCAATCAATATGTCTCTTTTGGTAACGAACTATCAGAAAATACTGTAGGTGTTTTCAGGGGAAACACAATACTTTTTGTGTCATATACAGTATTGCTTGTTGTTGGTAGCCTTGGTGCTAATTCCTGATGGAATGGTAGCTGCAACAGTTCCCAGGTAGGTGAGGCTTGTGTGGCACTTGCTTATAGTGTTAATTAGTCTATCTTCCTAATAAATTCAGTGCATGTGAGAAAGGTGTGAATCTTAATATGAAAAATGTGAGGACAAGGAAAGGCTCATGCAATGTGTTTGCACTTTAAATGCTTTTCTCTTTAAATCCTATTCTTAGATTGCTACACCAAGAAGAAATAAAATCTGTAGTTGCCTGTCATTGTTGTTAGCACCCCTTGCAAAGGGGTTAGGCCTGTGAAAATGAAGTAGCTATTTAACAAACTCCATTTTCTGTATTTGTTCTTCTAGATACTATTGTCCTTTCTTTTTCATTTATTTAAATTTAAAGCTAATGAAACACTCTGGGTTGAGAGGACTGAATCTGAGATTTCCACTTTGAGGAAGGTGACTGGGAGGAAGATATTCCATGTGGGAAGTTTTTCTATTAATAATCCTTGAATATTTAGCCAGGAGAAATGGAAGAACAGTGATAATATTTTTCTGACCATATGTTCCTGTTTTACTTAATTTTTTAAATCTAAGAAGGGTGATTTGCTTAAATGCAAAAGATAACAAAACTGAAGGAAACTTCTTTTCTGTATTTTTCAATGAAATTCCCAAATTTATGCCCACAATTTTCTTTCCAAGGTAATAGTAGTTCAGACTAAGTTTCTGGGAAAAAAGATAAATTTGGTGTCTGAACATTCACCAGCATATTTTGTTTAGAAAGATGAGAAAGTGCATGAAAAGAAGCTACAGAAATACTTACACATACATACTTGAGGTTGGAGTGTTGTATGTGAAACTTAATGGTTTAAGTTGCGGTGTTTCTGCTTTTCACTGGTACACTTGAAGAAAGATTGGCTTAATGGTAAGAGGAAAAAAAAATTAGGAGTTTGATTTATGCTTGTAAAGATATAAACCAAGAAGCAATAATTCCCTCTTAGTGGCACGGGTTCAGTTCCACCTGGAATCTTATTTTTATGTCTTTGCCAAAAAGCTATTGATCCAACTGGAAGAAATTCAGAGGGTGGTAACAAGAAACGATCAGAGCTTGAATAGCTAGATTTATGAAGAAAGCTTAGAAGAATTGAAAATGTATGGTTTGCCTCACAGATAAACACAATAGTGGAAGAGGAAAATAATAAATTGCCTATAAATTGGATCTGACTGTGAAAATGTGAGATGAGGTGTTCCAGAGACAGCAATAGAAGTGTCCCACTTTGGTCTTGTAACCTGTGTTACATAATGTGCAATTGGAAGTTCTTCACCACTGGCAAGATGGGCTGAAATAACCTCAAGTCTCTTTCTTCCTTTGCATTTAAAATTCTTCACTTTCTGCCTTTAAGAATGCATTAAAAAATGTACTTCCTGTCATTTTGTGATTATCCTTCCTAATAGAGAAGTTCCTGGCCTGTAGTTCATGTGGCAGTGGGGGTGCTGGGGCTGTTGCCAAGCAGCACACGGTGGCAAGGCTCGGTATCCTGCTCAAAGGCACTTCTCCAGGGAGCTGAGCTCGCAGCTCTGTGTGGGCACTTAGTGGCGTTCAGCTCCAGCTTCACTGGAGCCACTTGTCCCGTGGCGTATGTGGGCAGTGGGAGATGTCCCACCTCAGCCACCCACCTGGTAGGGTGCAGTTTGGGCTATGGGGCACACCACTGTGCTGCAGGCAGGGCAGGGTGTGAGGGCAGCCAAAAGGTAGCGTTGTGTCCTGTGTGAGAGGGAGGCATAGTGCAAAGATGAACGGTTGTGCTGCAAGTTACATGATTTTTTTGAAGTCAGGGTTAGATGCAGAAAGCTCCAAATTCAGACAAACAAACTGCATCTCATCTCTGCAGATGTCCTGATTTCCACTTGCCTCCTGCTGTGTTGATTGGCATTGCCCTAGTAAAGCTCACACAACTGGGAAAACTTTTGGAAAGTATTGAAACCAATAGTAGTTGCCATAAAAAAATGAAGATAACTTAAAGCATCAATTGTCAGCAGGCAGTACAAGCATCACTTCTGCATTTGAGATCACTGGTGGTTGAGAAGCCCATGGGCAATTACATGGGCTGCATCTATAATTTAGTAATGGTAGTCATATCATACATTGTCTGACTGCCTGAATTGTAGTTTAAATTGAATTTTTTTTAAAGTCCTTTCTGTTTATCTGCATTTTAAAAGAAGTATTGAACTTCTGAAGAATTGAAAATCTGCTTTTTAAAATATTTTTTTTCTCCTTTGGCTTGGATTTAGAAAACAAAACCTGTTGAAGTACTGCGGGCACCAATATCCAACTCTGTTCTGGAAAAGATTCATTAAAGTAATCAGGAGGGTTGGCAAATGAAGAATCTCACTGTTTAGCCATAGGCTCTTAAACTACTTGAAAATTGTCTTTTCTGTTTGTGTCTGTTGGCTTGCCTGCTGCCTCTGCCATCACTTCTGGCAGCTACGTGTTTGTCTACTTTTACATTCTCTCTCCTACCATTTCTTCTTTTCCTCCTTCTGAGCTTTCTCCAACTTAAGAAGTTTTAATTTATTACCCTGTTTCTGTCTTCCTATCTTGTTGGAAGCTGTCAGAAGAAAACTGCAAGTCTGCCAGAGCAGCAGTTTTGGAAGTGGAAACCAGGTCAACTATTTCTTTTTTTTTTTTTTTTTTGAAAAAACAAAACCCAACACATGGATCTTGCCAGTGTTCCTCTGACACAGGATGACTTTATTTTCTGTGAAGCTTTCCTGCACCTTTGTGCTTGTTTCTTTTTAAAGAATATTTTGAAACATAAAATTGTCAAAATGTAGAGGCAGTTGTATACATTTTTAGCTCCCTGTATACACACAGAGTAGGAATTGCAGCACGTTAATGCTTCTCTGTGTGCCAAAAATGGGTCTATAATTTAAATAGTTCAGCTTAAGCTTCTCAGGAAAGGGGGAAAACCATGTAAGATCTGTCTTCTATATATTTCTTGCTGATTTATAAGTACGAGCAAATATGATTCATCTAACTAGGTTAATAATGACAAGTTCATGTATTATGTATGTCTGTATTTGTTGCAAATAATATAGGAGTACAGAAAATACAATAGACTAGTGATTTACAGGTGATAGCACGCAGAGGAATTAATTTGAATAGGCAAACATTCTCCAAACATTTTTAAAGAATGGGTTTTTCTCCCATTCTTTTGTAAGAGTTGCTCTGGACTTCAGGCTCTGTGACTTGAAATTCTAGGACGCATCCAGAACTGTTTTGGAGACTGATTGATGTTTACATGAATATGGCTGGGATAATACTTGAGGGTCTGACTTTTTTTTTTTCCTTAAAGAAAAAACAGTTCCCTTGAGCCTGCTGTGGAGAAATGCTTTGTTCTTGCTTTGTGCCTATTCATCTGGATTTATCTTTAGGTTAGACACTTGACATTAATAAAATAGAATAACAAAGTCGAAAACTTTGCATTGGATGATCTCTTAGATGAGACCTCTTCTGCTTCTAAAGCTGGGTAGCCATGCTGGGTGTGTGTGTCCATAGTTATACATGCTCCATCTGTCTTCTACAAGTTTTTATTTTTTACCTAAGTTTTAAATGATCTAAACAATTTCATTTATCTCCTATATCAAAAAGATACAAGATGAATAACTTTGAACATAGTTATGTTGACACGCAGATGTAGTACTGCTGAGAACTTGAGGTGGATCGTTTCTAGCATTGCCAGCTAATGTGTAGATTCATAGATGTACAGAACAGTAGGGGTTGGAAGGGGCCTCTGGAGATCATCTAGTCCAACCCCCTGCTAAAGCAGGATCACCTACAGCAGACTGCACAGGATTGCACCCAGACAGGTTTTGAATATCTCCAGAGATGGAGAATTGACAACCTCTCTGGACAGCCTGTCCCAGTGCCCTGTCACCCACAGTTCAGACAGAACTTTCTGAGTTCTAGTTTGTGCCCACTGCCCCTTGTCCTGTCACTGGGCACCACTGAGAAAAGTCTAGACCCTTTTTCTAGACATCCACCCTTTAGATGTTTATAAGTGATGATCTGATCCCTTCTCAATCTTCTCCAGGCTAGAGAGCCCCATCTCTCTCCTCTTTCCACATCAGGGAAATGCTCCTGGAGTTCTGGGAACTGGAGTTCACTCATCATCTTTGCCGCCCTGGACTGTCTCCAGTAGTTTCCTGTCTTTTTTGAACTGAGGAGCCCAGAGTTGGACACAGAACTCCTGATGTGGCCTCACCAAGGCAGAGCAGAGGGGGAGGATAACCTCCCTCTACCTGCTGGCCTTGCTCCTCTTCATGCACCCCAGGATGCCATTGGCCTTCTCGGCCACGAGGGCACACTGCTGGCTCATGGTGAGCTTGTCCAACAGGATTCCCAGGTCCTCCTTCATAGCGCTGCTTCCCAGCAGGTCAACCCCTAACCTGTACTGGTGCCTGGTGTTATTCTTCCCTGTGTGCAGAACCCTACCCTTGCCCTTGTTGAATCTCAGTTGGTTCCTCTTCACCCAGTTCTCTAGCCTGTCAAGATCTCACTGGGTGTCATCTGAGCCTTCTGGTGTATCCTAGTTTTGTATCATCAGCATATTTGCTGTGGGTATACATTGTCCCCTTGTCCAGGTCCTTGATGAATATATTGGATAATACTGGACCCAGTACTGACCCCTGGGGCACACCACTGGCTGCAGGCCTTCACCTAGACACTGTGCCACTTACCACAACCTTTGCTGCTCTACTATTCTAGCACTTCTCAGTCCACCTCACTGTCCACTCATCCAAGCCACACTTCCTACGCTTGCATATAAGGACGTTGAGAGATGATCTCAAAAGCCTTGCTGAAGTCAAAGCAGACCTCACCTGCTGCTCTCCCTTCGTCCACCCATCTGGTTGTGCTGTCGTAGAAGGCTATCGGATTGGTCGAGGTGTAGGAGGGGAAATGTGTTTTGTGGGAGAGTTTAAAAGACCAGATTTTCTATATTCCTTCAATCTTCCCATGCAGAAACAATCTGTTTAAAAGTGATGTATGCCCCTTTCTCTTTGATAGCTGGCTTAAGTTTCAAGCAAATAC
Organism: Laterallus jamaicensis coturniculus; assembly: GCA_022605575.1. Taxonomy (NCBI): domain Eukaryota; kingdom Metazoa; phylum Chordata; class Aves; order Gruiformes; family Rallidae; genus Laterallus; species Laterallus jamaicensis. The sequence goes on from JAKCOX010000001.1 coordinate 97,454,427, forward strand.
AGTAAGGCAGTATCTTTTAAGAAGGGTGAGGGTCTGGGGGCTTTGATCTAATAGCAGCTGTTGAGTAACACTGGTGATGGGACCACTGAGTCTGTACTAGTGAGGCCACCAAATAACTATAAGGTGATGCTGTTTAGTGCTTTTACATTCTGGGGAGGCTGAAGCATCACAATTGAAAATGATTTTTCTTGAAGTTCCTGTTAGTGTCCTTTCTTCTCTGGATGGGTTATGCTGAAAGAGACTTTGATGTTCCTGACATTGTTCCTGAAGAAACAGAAGCATTTGTTGCTACATGATGTAAACTTCTTTCTGTACTTTGAACATTTGAAACCCTTCTTCAGATAAGCATTTCACTACTTCTTAAAATGTGCTGTGTTCTTTTTTTCAAAATAACAATAACATGAAAGGAGGAAACCCACCCAAAGGCAACCTTCACCAAACTGCTGCAAAAGTTACTCTGATTTTTTCTGTCATGTGGTTCTAAAATGCTCTGGTTTTTAATCTCCAGTGCAATCCATCTGAATTGTCACTGTGGTTTGATATATCATTCCTTGAACATTTTCCCTGAATCATAAAGGATTGGACATACAGACTTTCTTTTCCTGCTGTATGCTACTTACTGTTGTGTTCCTACCATCTTTGGTCTTTGTCCTTATCAAAATATCACCGTGCAGATACTTGTCTAATACCCTGATTGTTTTACTGTTGTCTTCATTTGAAATTACTCTTTTTGTTGTTAAACTGTTTACTCTTGAATTCTTTGCATACTCAGTTCCTATTAAAATCCTTGTTTCAAAGTTTGTATGAGATAAAGAAGGAAGATGTATTATTTTTTTAAAATACTTGGAAAATGTTTGAATAGTGGGGGTTTTTACAAACCAGCATTCTTTGTCTTCATAACTGGTATCACAGTAAGATGCTATGTGTGTGAGAATAGCAGATATGTTTTATGGAATAGGTCTGAAGAGACTGGAAAATAAGCAAGATTAACTTAAATTACATCAGTGAACTTAGAATTTTTCATCACTCATGTATTTTATTATTGTTTTCATATAATTTAAAGTGAAAACACGCTATGTAAAAATTAGTGGTCTGTCTTTGCAGTCATTCTTGGAGGAAGCATTTATCATCAGCTTTAATTCTGCAGGTTTCCTCCTGGCTTGGGTTGTAGTGTTTCCAGAGTAAGTTTGATTAACTCATGTTGCCTTCATCTTTGATTACTGGCTGTACTGATCAACATCTTTATGAAGCAGAGTTAGGAGAATAACATACATGATTTCCTTGTGAAACTCTGAAATGTGGGAATTGAGACCTTGTGTGTTCTGTATTAAAACAGATTAAAAGTTTTGTTGTAATTTTCTTGTTACAGATTCAGAATATGAACAATATAATCACTTTTCCATTGGACAGTTTGCTGAAGGGAGATCTGAAAGGAGTAAAAGGGGTATGTTTGTCTTATTTATATATAAAATTATTGTTGGTACAATGAATGCATTTAGCTAGTGTATTAATCTTATTTGATGGAAGGTGTGGGATACTAAAGTAATTTATTAGCTTAGTGAACAGGAGAAATTTTTTTGTAGAATTGAATGATCCCTTCTGTTTGTGGCATCATATGCAGCGTGCTCTTGACTACATACACAGAACAACAGTGGGGAAGCTTAAAAGCAGCTTTGAGGCCTTGAGATACGGAAGCTGAGCAGAGAAAGTAGTGTTGGAATTACTAATTTACAGATATTTACTTAGTTGAGAGAGGGAGTAGTACTTAGAAGGATTATTATTAATATATTTATTTTGCATTCTAAATTCACCTGGAACTATATGGATTATTAAGAAAGATGCATTACAATTCATGAGCATAGGGTTTTTATTAAGAAAGCTGATATCTATTTGTGCCTGGAGGGTATTTTCTATTTGAAATAATAACAACTTAGGAGTCAAATAATGATATGTTTATAATACATTTGAAAGCCTATAGCCAACAAACTTATTTAGGTTATGCTTCATTTACTACTGAGCAAACAGGAAATGACTGGCAGCTATTGTTCTGGGACGCTGAAGGAAAAAGAAAAATGTACATTTACTAAAAATGGCCCCTGTAAATTACTATAGGTTGAAGAGATTATTAGTAAGATAGGCTTGTTGTTTTTGTCTTGTTTACCATGTTTCACTCCTTTGTTCTTCTCTTTTTTCTGTGTCAGAATAAATGCATTTATTCTAATACAGTGTAGCTCCATGGTCCTGTCTTGAGAAAATAATCAAATGCTGCTCTAAATAATTTCATGATTGTTGAAATAGCTAACTGACATGTTGGAATTTGACTCTCATCTGTAGTTGCCTGTGGTTTTCCAGTGCGTGAAGTTTGTGGTATTGTTTTCAGTTGCCTGATCTCTTAACTCCAGTAGAGTTTCAACTGCTTCATTGTTAGCCATCAGAGAAATAATTTTACAACTTAAATAAATTTTATTAATTAAATAAATAATTAATTCGGAGGGGAAAAAAGGAATTTTGAACATAAGTCATTCAAATTCTCGTGGAATTAGTTATATCAAGCTGAATGGTCTATACTGTTCCCATTAAGTCAGTAGGAAATTTATTTCTTCAACCTTAGTGGGATGTATCAGGTCCTTAGTTAAGGCTGTACTACAGCCCTGGGCCAGACATTTCTTTCCAATGGAGCCAGAGATGGAATGATGACAAAACAGCTTATTTGATTAATTGCATGTTGTGCTCTTGGGATAACGTGGCTTACCTTTTAAGGAGTAAAATGGAGCTGTAAAAAGCATTCTAGAGGTGCTTTTGAAAACATGAGTGTTTTAATTCTGCGTATAAGATTGTTTTTCTGATGTGCAAGATTACACAGTCTTTATGTGAACTATTCAAAAGAGTGGAGTCTCTTGTTGTAGTAGGTGCTGCAAATGGCCAAAGTGTGTCATCTTCATCAGATCCACAGTGTTTTTCACATAAATGACTGTGGGTTGTTTTTTTTCTTGACAGGACCTGAAAAAGCCCTTTGATAAAGCTTGGAAGGACTATGAAACAAAAGTGTATGTATCACTCAATTTATTTAAAAGAGAAGTATCGCTGCAGTCTATGAAGTCTCTTATTTAATATTAGGTTCCCTGACAGAAATCCTAGCTGGGAAGCACAGCATATTTTTTTCTTTTCTTTTTTTTTTAAACCTGGAGCTCTGTGAAAATACAAGTGCCCAGATAGAATCATTTCAGACTCTGCAACATGCAACTTACTTAATATAGCCCTGTGTGCGTTTGTTTGCCGTGAGTTAGTGTCTGTGGTAGACCTCATTGCTTGGTGATGTTCCAGGTAACAAGCACAACCTCCCAGTGCATGTTCTTCCACTGCATATTGTTCAACATCAACTGAGAAATGTTTCCTTTAAGTGGGAAAGAAATTTTAATTTGTTTAATGGTATCCCTATTGCTACTATGTCATATGTGAAAGTCCACTTCCTTTTCTGCTTTCCCCTGCTTTTGGAAGGCACTACTTTATGAAAGGAAATGTTAGCCACCCTGACTACCAAAAGTGCAAGATATCCTTTTAAGCATTTTTATTGGTTTTTTTCTTTCTCATTAGAGACTAATTCACTATAACTAGCAACTGTCTTTAGTCAGAAGAGCACAGAATAAATTATTACTTTATGCCTGAGTGTTTTCAAATGTCATAACAAAAATTACCAGGAATACACAAGTCAAGATTTAGTTCTGGGTTTGTTAGCCTAAAACCTTTGTGTGTTACAAGACCGTGCCCAGTGCTGAGATTTTCAGGAAGACATTATTTCATGTTAAACCTTTGACACATACCAAACAAGATGGCAAGGCTGGTGGGGATGTGTGTTTGTGGTTACTATTCTAAGACCATGCTTGATTCCACATTGATCCAGTAACCTTAGTAAACCACTTCTAATTAGTGTGGTTTATTTAAAAATGTGGATGTTTTCTGCATTTCATACCAAGGTCAGATACTGTCAGTGGGTGTCCTGTCTATGAATACCTACCTATATGAGGTTTGTCAGCTGTGTCTCATGTTTTATGTTTAGCCAAACTTAATATAAGCCTTTTTATTTGAAGTTGCTTGATGCACAGTATAAACAGCTATAAAGTTAGTTTTCATAGCAGAATTTTAGATAGAGCTGAATTAATCAAATGAGTCAACAAAGCTCAGCACTGAAAATCAAACATAATTAATTTTGGTACCTTGTAAATCTTAAAGTGGCTTAGTGCCTTACATCAGGAATACCTGTTTCCTGGGTTGACCAAGTTAATTGTATCAGCTCAGTCTCTAAATTATACTTAAATAGTGAGTTTTACTCTTTATTCAGATGTTACCTGGGTTGTCATGATTGAGTTTAATGTCACGTATCCAGCATCTTTATCTTCTGAGATCACATGCATCAGACTATTTTGATGCCATAGGTCCAGAAGAATCACCTATGAGGACACTGTTTAACATAAATAATTTGCAGATCCCCAAGAACCTAGATTGGCACCATTTTTTTTCATATCACAAAGGTGTAAGGATACTGTAAATTCAGCTCATCTTGAAGTCGTGTGCAGACAGCTTCAGAAATGATTCCTGTAGGTGGCTTGCTCACAAAAGCAACAAGTCTAGCTAGTCACCTAGATCGTGTTACTGTTTTTGTGAATATCAGTGAAAAGTGTCTAATTACTGCTTTCCAGGCTCAGTTTCTGAGGAGGACCTGAGTGGCTTTGGTTTCTGAAATGGCCTAGCTGTAGCTGGATTTTGCCTAACAAGACATTCTGAAATGTTAAGCCAAACCTCCGGTCTGACAGCCTGAAGCCTTGGAAGATTGTGATGGTTCTGCTGTTTTGTGTTCTTAATACCAGTGAACAACCTCATTTGGTGCCATGCCAGTTACTGACTGCTGAAGTAGTTAAGATTTCTAACTATTGCTCGTGGCAATAGTTGATCTCTGAGGATGGGCCATAAAGAACCAGTCCTGTAATTTAGTCTGCTGTTGTCTACCTGTGTTTGATTGCTGGATCTGAAGGCTTGTTTGCTTATGTATAACTTGCTCATAGTGACATCCCACAAAGTTTATGTGCAGAATTTAAAATACATTTGCATGCTGCCAGGACATATACCCCACACACTGTTATTGCTGGACCCAGATCTCTACTGCTTGTAGAATTTCTCATGAAATAATCATCAGGGTGAGTATGTTGCAGTCATAGAAAGATTTGTACTATTATCCTCAGTGTGGTCGTGGCAGGTGGTCTGTTTCAGAATCAGGTACTCCAGGAAAACTTTCATTTGTTTCTAAACTTACATAAGTACTTGAGAAGTAAAACAACCCACAGGAAACATATTTGTATATTTGGTGATTCTCATTTCAGTTTAAGGACAGTAGATACCTGGGAACATTCTTGTGTATGTTATTTCATTCAGGACCTGAAAATGTGATGCTGACATGGTGTTTATTTTCTTTCTGTGGGATTGAATCCAGCATTGCTTGCATGATACCAGGAGATACACTTTTTTTCCCTTTTAGCCAACAGCCCTTTAGGAAACCTGCTTTATGACTTTGCTTTCAAATAAGACACTTGTTTTTTGATCTGAAGCAGGTTACCTTTTTCTACTGTAAGGAGATAACGTCTTTTCAAGTTACCACTGTAGTTTCTGCAAGATCTTTAACAAATGAAGCACACTTCCTTGACAGTGCTTATTCCTAAGCCATTTATGTGTCAGGTTGCTCAGCATGCAAAAGTTGAAGGTAGCACATGTTCCTCTGGAAGTTCTTTGACATCCATTCTGTGATATTTGCAGGTGGTAGGCTGGTACAGTTGCTATGTGCTCTAGTGTTTTTTAAAGCAGTTAGATGAAAGCTCCACATCAGTATTCTAGAGTTTAAAGCTCTTAGTCTAGCCTGTTGGACTCCTTCACTTAGATCAAGACCACAGATCATTTGCTTGAGGGCTGGGTTGGGGAGCCTGGGAATTGTATATTCAGGAAAGTTCTTTGAAACAAGGGGCTTGCTTTTGTGTGTCGTTTTACGGCTGCAGAAATTACTTATTGTGGCTTGAGTTTAGCAGTCAGGGAATATTGTTTTTCAGTGCAAGCTGCTTCACTTCTACCAAGCAGCAGATCAGTTTTCCATAGTTCTGTTGAGTTAAATTCAGACTGGAACTTCCTGAGACCCCCCACCCCTGCAGTAGCACTGTGAGATTTGTCAGACCCTCTTGTGCTTAAGATCAGTTCTCAGATAAATTGATAAGCTGCCAGCTGTCATTACTGAGTGTTGGTCTTTACAAATCAGAGATGGTAAGTTTAATAGTGGTTTTGAAGCTAGGGTAGGATATTAATTTCAGCCTGAGTCTGTTTTGGTCAGCTTTGTCACCTACTAAATTTTGGATATAGGGAAACAGTGAGTTTTTTCTTGGTTGCTATTATGTATACCACTGAGGTTTCTTGACACAATAACTGGTTTGATTTTGTGGCTGTTCGAAGTCTGGGACAGTCTGAACTTCCTTAATAGCTGTGCATTGTGGTCATCTGCAGCAGTGGGTGGCTGCAGAGTCATCTCAAGAATTCTTAATCGCTAATTGAATTTCTTTGTTGTTATATCTGCACAGTCTCTGCCTTAACAGAGGGCAAGGGGGCTGAGAGACCTAAGCTCAGTCTTTTTTTCCTTACATTTTCTTCCTTTGGGTTAACAGATCGTTCAGGGCTGATAGGCTTTTCTTCATCTGCATATCCCTCTGTATCATGTGCTTAAAATCATACCCCTCATCTGCATTTGCTAATCACAAGTACAGACCAGTGAAGCTAAGTGCTAGGTATCAAAGCGTAGAGAAGTGACCGTATCTTCATCCTGATTTCTCTCTTGATATGCTGTCTTTATAAAGAGGAATTGGGGCTTATTTGCCTCAATATCCTCTCTCTTGCACCATTGCCACAACATGCCAGGTGCTAATATACCAAGTTGTGACCTATTTGAAAGGAAATTTAGTTAATTAAAAGATGGTGTTTGTTTTGGCTTTCCTCATAACAGTTTCTGAGCTGCTACTTCAAGCTCTGTATTTAAGTATGTGTGTTTAAAAATGACTGTGTATCTAGTCTTGTTGTTTGGGAGAGTAATTTTAAGATTCATCCATAAAACTCTTGGATCACCATCCATCACTGATTATTATGCAACTTTTTTCACCTTGTAGCTGCCTAACTCAGAGGATTTTCTTGAAGATCACTTTAGCTGAAGTAACTGAAGCAGGCTGGGTGCATTTTTCTTTATACCATGGGACTGTTCTCAAAGGAGTAAGAGGAGCAAGTAACCCATGGCTTTAAGTCAGCCTCCCTCAGTCAAAAATTGGGATCATCTTGAGGTGACATTCATGAATAATCCATGTATTCTTCACCATCACCCATTAATGTGCTTCATTTGAAGCCATGAAGTTTTTTGTTTGTTTTTTTTTTAAGCTTTAAAGTAGTTAACAGCATTGCATTTCTCTTTAGGACCTCAGTTACAGTCTTTGTTATCCATACAGGAGCTGGGCAATGCTTCCTGCCACTACAGCCACAGCTGTACTAATCTGTGTCCTTTGGGTGGAACTGGTGCAAACTGGGCTCTCTTTGTTATGAGGCAATTGTTTTCCTCAGTGTACTTAAACAGTAATGGCAGACATGCCGGGGAAGCATATGGGGAAGGAGTACACATGTCATAAAAACTGCTCATTCTCCCAGCAGGCAGACCGTGTTCAACAAGGCAGCAAGCCAGATTTCACCCACATTCTTCAGTTTAATTGGTCCTGTTGTGGTAAATTTTGAGGTAAAGACAATGTATCAATTTTGCACAAGAAATAGAAGCAGAAACTCACTGAAGCATATTAGTTACTCATTTCTGAGCTGAACAGTAGTGTCTGTATTCCAGACATAAACCTGTCTTTCCTGAAAAGAAAGAAATGCTCATTTTTAAATAAAGGTTTCTAATTTTTAGGTATGCAAATATCTATTATTTTCAGAAGTCCTCTGCTAATAAGTCTTGTGCTAATGCTACGAAACATAAATGCTTAATGAAAACTAACTAAAGTTTACTTGGGAAGGCTGTTTCCCTCTTCTTCTTTGCCAGTCTCTTTTCAAAGGAAGCCAGGCATAAGTGCAACTAAGTGAAGAGAGCAGATTGTTTGAATAGGCTAGAGGCAGTAGGCTGAGGTCCATGATGCTACTAAGCAGAAATGCAGGCGCTCATATCTAGGGATAATCATTAACGATTTGTTTCTGAACCATTTGAAGTCAGTGGAAGAGTGGACAAATTTGTTATTATAGACTGTTGTCAAGATGTCTGCTTAGCTGTTCAGTGATCATGTTTGCAGTTGGTAAATTCATCTTTTTGAACAGTATTTCAAAAATTTATCTGAGAATTCTGTCAGCTTTTCTCAAATGACTTCCCTGGAGCTCTAGCTTGACTTAGTAGGTCATTGATACTAATAGACTGTAGATATTTCTGCCACATTTCTTTTTATAAAGTGTGTCCATAGGACAAAGTAGAGGCCATATATTGAAAATTGTGGCATAGAATGAAAGTGCTAAACAAGGTAACATTAATATAGAATCATCTAGGTTGGAAAAGACCTTTAAGATCGTTGAGTCCAACCATTAATCTGGCACTGCCAAGTCCACTACTAAGCCATGTCCCTCAGTACGACATCTATGTAGCTTTTAAAAACCTCCAGGGATGGTGACTCAACCACTTCCCTAGGCAGCCTGTTCCAGTGCTTGACAACCCTTTTTGGTGAAGATATGTTTCCCAATATCCAGTGTAAACCTCCCCTAGCACAAGCTGAGGTCATTTCCTACCAAGTAACAAGTGATAGGACAAGAGACCAACCCCCACCACGCTACACCCTCCTTTGAAGTAGATGTAGACAGTGATAAGGTCTACCCTCAGCCTCATCCAGGCTAAACAATCCCAGTTCCCCCAGCTGCTCCTCATCAAAATTGTGCTCTAGACCTTTCTCCATCTTTGTTGCCCTTCTCTGAACACCCTCCAGCATCTCAATGTCTTCCTGGAGTGAGGGGCCCAAAACACAGTACTTGAGGTACGACATCTCCAGTGCTGAGTACATGGGGACGATTGTTGCCCTGGTCCTGCTGGCCACACTTTCTGATACAAGCCAGGGCGCTGTTGGCCACCTACTTTCAGTCAACACCCCACAGGTCCTTTTTCAGCCACTCTTCACCAGGCCTGTAGTGTTGCATGGGGTTGTTGTGACCCAAGTGCAGCACCCAGCAATGAGCATTGTTGAACCTCATACAATTGTCTTCAGCCCATCGATCTAACCTGTTCAGGCCCGTCCGTAGAGTTTTCCTGTCCTCACAGTTGTCTGAAAACTTGCTGAAGGTCCCCTCAATCCCCTCATCCAGATCACTGCTAAAGCTACTAAGGAGAACTGGTCCCTGCACTGAGCCCTGGGGACCACCACTTGTGACTGGCAGCCAGCTGGATTTAACTCCATTCACCACCACTCTCTGGACCTCGCTAGCCAGCCAGTTTTTTATCCAGTTAAGTGTCCATCCAAGCTATGAGCAGCCACTTTCTCCAGGAGAATGCTTTGGGAAACTGTGTCAAAGACTTTCTTAAAGTGCAGGTGAACAATAGCCACATTATACTGCTTTGAGCAGGAGATTTCATATTAACTTTTGATTTTGAAAGAGATTGCCTGCAAATTAAATGGAATGAATCCACACATCTTGTGAATGAAATATGAGAAAGATCTGGACGTGTTTAGCTCATTCTGCCCTCTTCTGCCTCATCCTGTGGTGCAAGAGGAGTGAAAGGGAAAACTTTTTAGCATTTCCAAAGAGAAAAGATGACTTCCCCATTCTGGTGATAAGAGCCATGTTTTACCCTCAGCCTTGACAGACAGTAGGATAAAATAAGGTGGAGGCTCTTTCACTGAAAGGCTAAGATGCCAGAGCTGACTGAAGTTGGAGAATCCGACTGAAAAGGCAGGTTAGACAAAAGATATTTTAAATGAAAACGTTTAGTATTATTTTTGTCAAACAAAATAGCCCTTGGGAGCACTCCATTTTCCAGAGCGCTCCCTGTTCAAGTCTGTGCCTTCTGGGTGCTATTCCCACTCTCTGCACCCAGACTCAGCCTGGCTTACTGCTGTGTGGGGAAGGAGAGGGAGAAAGACAAGAGTTACTGCCCAGCCAGCCAGTTCACTACTGCTGCACATATACAGTCTGCTCTGGATGTTTACCCTTGTTCACTGGCTAAAAATCAATACCAGTCTTTGGCATGTTAAACAGTAAAATAGGTCCTCTCCTGTATAAACCATGAAAAAGAAGAATAGCTACTTTGGTGTTTAGTTCTACCACGATCTCTGTGAGAAGATCAGTTTCTTTGAAATACAAATTAAAATTTTTATTGAAAAACAGTTGCTTTTCAAATCTGAGCAGGAAACTGAACAGGCAAGACCATTTATTTTGTATCTGATTGACTTTTCTGTTACAATTCTTGATCCTGTATTTCAGCTTTACGTGACCATTACACAAATCTGGATTCACTGCATATTAGTCATGTGCAGCTGCATTGTAAAGGGACGTCCACTCAGATTTCAGTCTTAGTCAGCAAAATCTATATATGTGATATATGCTGCATGAGCTTCAAGAACAGCAGCTTTACAAAACATTTGTTGCCTTATTATTGCTTCCAGAGGATGTTTTTTCTAGAGTTTTCCCAATTTTCTTATTAATTTTGCTGACAAAATTCAGGCTGGAAAACCTGAATACCCTGCAATATTTGGAAATCCCACAGTGGTACATCACGGAACGGCCTTTGCCAGGAAGGTTTGGTTAATGTCACAGAAGAGTGACACTTGAAGCTGAGTTGGCCCTTGCATTTGGATAGGAAACACAGCCAAGCTTCAGCACTCAGAAAATTTGCATGCAACACTGCTTTCCCTGGCTTCTTTGTTTCCCTGGAAACAAAGTGCACTGTAGTATCAGTCAGCTAGGAGGGAGGATGCTACTGTAGCAAAACAACAGGTTAACTTCAGGATTAGGAAACTGAAAATGCAGTCGGGAGTCTGAAAGTGTAAGTAATAGGGAAATGCAATGTGAAATCCACCATTGTGTATCTGTGGTACTTGTCACCAAGTGGTGACAGAAATGGTTTGGGCTTTTTTGTAAAGCATCTCAGAAGTTTTTCAAGCTGTGGACCTTGAAGCTCCAGCAAATGACTTCAAGGAAATCTTATTTCTCTGAATTGCATGGTAGATGTCAGTATGCTTTAGTCTTGGTTTAACTGCTTGTTGTCTGTCGAGTATGATTTGTCCTTTACAGAGCAGAAGGGTGTCTAGCACTTTATTTAAAAGGAATTAAATTTCTTAAACCAATGTATGCTGTGGTATTGTACGTGATGTGATGCGTGACTCTTTGGCAGTCTTAGTTGTCTTTTGGTTTAACTATTATTTAGAGACACCTTATGCCATGTTAATAATTTTAAAAGTTTAAAGGTGTTTCTGTCATCCTGTGTTTGAGTATTTTATTAAACAATGAAAATACAATGAGTAGTCTAATAGGTTAATAGTCTAACAGGTTGTTAGATTGGACTCACCTTCCAGTGAATTCTTTCACATCATGAATTGTTAGATTAATGTGGATATTGAGAGAACTGAAGCCATCCTGGATCTTTGCTCTAGGGTTTGACTTTTTTAGAACTAGCAAGTATAATATAACGTAAACTCTCCTAGAGTCTCTGCTAGAAAGGAGCTGTGTATCTGTCATCTTCTGTGTGTCTTTTTGTAATGCTTTGTCTTCCTTGTTCACGATTCACGTCTGATGAATTCTTGTGTTTGGACTGTATTCCGTGGCTACAAAAGGCATAACTGGCGTTAAGTGGAGGAGAGGACAGGCTTATTTTTGATGAAAACAGAATGTTCTGGAATCAAGTTTTTATTTAGGTGAGTGAAGGCTTTCAGAGTATTTATTTCGAAGGAGAGGCGCTTTCCTCCAAACGTCTGCCGCTGGCGGGACGCCGTGGACTGAGAATGAGCGCAGGGCTGGCTGGATGCGCCGGCTGCTGCGCGGCGCTGGCTCTGCCGTGCCTGCCAGTACCGGGAGCAGTGGGGCTTTTTGAATTGCTGTTCAAAATATTTCCCTGTGGGAATGTTACGGAATGGGATTAGTGGGATTAATTCTGGTTTTCCCTTGCTGCTTGAGGTATGAGGAGGCAGTTCCTCACTCTTGAGAGGTATAAGTACAGAATATATTGTTCACTGGAAGTCCTTAGACCTTCCAGGACATTCTCCTATAAGCTATTAGGGTAATGTTAACATCAGGTTAAGAGAGCACTTGAGACATGTCATCTTTTCAGAGAGAGAGCTGAGAGACACTTGACTGCCCAAGAGGAGGTACGACAGTGAGTGTGTTGTTTGTTCGTCTCATCTGCTTCCTGTATCCCTCTGTAATGATTCCTCTTGTTCAAAAGAAAGCTCTTTGCAGAATTTCCAGCTTCTAAACAGTACAAGTGGCAAGCTAAGATTCTTTCTCCAAAAAGTAAACATTCTCATGTATTTTCTTTTATTAATACCTTTTTTATATCAGGCTTGCCTAACTGGGTAGTATAATTATGCTACAGCCTTTAGCAGTAATATGGGAAAAGCTGTAAAAAATGCACAAGTGTGTTGAAGGGAGTTATGCTGTATGGCAGACATAGGTTATTCATTGATATTCTGCAGGAGAACCTGTTTTATTCAGAGCTCTTGGAAAATGTTCATGGAAACTTTTAGGGAATTAGGACAGCTGGTCTAGCAGACTTTGAAGTCTGCAACACAGCCGGCTGACCGGCATTCCCAGTGCCAACTGGCGCAGTCACAAGTAGAGATGGCAACTGTGATTTTGGCTTGGGAAACCCTGTATATATAGAAGATGACTTGATGACAGGCAAGACTCAATAAATCTGGTGACAAAATTGAACTCTGTTAACCAGTGTTCGGTCAGTTGGGATTAAACACCCCCTGCATTTTCAATTAAAATTCAGTATTTTGTTTCTGGTGTTTTGTTTTTTTTCCTTCAAGGCTAGAATTTAGTACCTTCCTCTCATTTGGTATTTTCTTTTGGAATCTCTGTCAGGGCGTTATTTTAGCAGATGATTGAACTAGATTTCAGCTACTGTGTGTCATTGCTGATCTTTAGTCATTGTCAAATTTCAAATGAACCGTCATCTGGAAGCAAGTCATATGCAGAGCTAGAAGAGTTTGGCTCTGCATCTGTCAGTAGACTTTGTGAATAATCAGATTTCCTGAGAGGCTGTGGATTTCTCACTTCATTGACTGATCCTTTGCCTTATAGTACGAAAATAGAGAAGGAGAAAAAAGAGCATGCTAAGCTGCATGGGATGATCCGCACAGAAATAAGTGGAGCTGAAATTGCAGAAGAGATGGAGAAAGAGAGAAGGTTCTTCCAGTTACAGATGTGTGAGGTAAGATTCAATGTGAAATTCATATTTTCAGGAACAAATTGAAAAACATGATTGCTAAATGCATGTTAAAGGGAAATGCCAACTTATTAGTGGACTTCATTTGCTAAAACACCTTTTTTTTTTTTCCTTTCCTCCTGATGCAGTAACTTTGCAGGGACTTTAGATCTTGTCTAATTTCACTGAAGAAGTAAGCTGTAGAATAAATATGTAAAGCTTAATTAAACACTAAGAGGTGATAGTATAAGCCTTTGCACTGCTATTTTAAACCCTAGGTCATTCTCTGAATTGTTCTCTGTGCTGACAGCTGTTGGATTGTTATGAGGAGAGACTCCAGTCTAGCACACTGTTGGGCTGGTGCTGAAAAAGAAGTGCTAAGGATGGAATCCATTTGTCTTTCAAGATGTTTCAGAATGTTTAGAATCTATTTTCAAATCTGGGATTTTGCAGTATGATAAATGTGATGTGAATATTTTTCGTTTGATTCATTGAAGGATATGTCAGATTTCAGTGGTTGGGAGTTTCAGTTGCTCTGTTAGTTCTTCCTATACATAACTCAAAAATATACCACGTGTGTTTCTTCTGTTATTATGATGGTTAGAGCTAATTTGACTCACATGTCACCACAGTTTAACAGCAGTTGTCCTGCATACCTCTTCTAGTAACTGCATGCCCTGATACTTAGTAGGAAAGCTTCACATTCCTCTATGGAGTCAGACTAAAGTATTCAAAACTCATGAATGATTTGAGTACCAAAAAACCATATGGATGTTGCCAGCTAAGTGCCCATCTGTATCCTTCCTAAGAAACAGCCAGGAACAGATGCTTCTCTCTTCCTGTGTCACAATAAATGAAGAGTTCACTTCAGTCAGCTGTAGTGATAATAAAATGCAGGGTGAAGTCTGTGAAAGTGAATAAAGTTACCTTAAATGTGGAAGAGCCAAAGTGTGTCTTGTATTTCTTCAGGTTTTTGGGGAAAAGTTTATACTGTTACCTCTGAATAGGCCTAAAAGGGGACTTTGTTTTGGTTTTGTTAGTAAGGTAGAAGTGTGACATCCTGAAGTTGTAACAGGCTAGCTCTCTGTACATTGTGAAAGCAAACTGAGTATGGAGTTTGATTTTAAATTAACAGGACCTAGTGAGGTGATTCTACTAACTAAATATTATCCCATGCACATGTCTATATTCAGGCTAATTTAGGCTGTTTACTTCAACCTGCATAAAAAGCTGCAAGATTGAAAGCTGGCACTTGGATATTGCTTTATTTTAGTGTGTGTATAGCATTTAGGGTGTACTGTGGGTAGGGGAAGACCAGATGTATTAGGGCATTGCTAAGAATACATTCTCTCCTTCACTTGGAGGTCACTATCTAATTGGGTTAAAAATGTTGTAATTTAATGGACAGTTAAAGACTCCTGTAAATATTTGGTCAATCCTGCTACTGCTTGCATGGCTGACATCTTTTGTGCTATGGTATTCAAGGGACGAGCTGTCTCTTAATAGGGTTTTGGATTGTGCCTAAGCAAAAGGACACTAATTACACTTTTTTTTAGCCTTTTAGACAGTAGATTTTCAAATGTCTTGTTAAACTGCAATTTACTTTAAGTATGGTGTGTCAGGAATTGATAGAAAAAAGGATAAAATCGGAAGGCAGGTTTAAAAGCTGGTTAAAATAATCCCTCCCTTTTTGAGTAAACTGCTTTCTTCCTTAGTGGCATTTATTTAGCAATGAATTTAACAACTAGTGAGACAGATACCTAGATGGGCTTCTAGGTTTAAGAATGGGTTCCTGAATTTAACACATAAACCTGATTGTGTCCTTTAACAAAGACTTCCACTAGGAACCAGGAAAGATGTTTTAACAATTTGAACTAATCCCAGCAGGGTATCAAAAACCAGTAGCGACAACAATTGCTTTTGTGTGAGTAACCCCTGAAGTTACTGTTTGATGCCTTCTCCTTCAGGTCTTCTAAATCTGCAGCTGTAAAAGCTTGTTGCAATATAACTGAAAACAAAGTGTTAAACATATGCTGTAGCAGTAATAATTAATTTCTTTTGTGATTTATTGTTTTAACAGTACCTGCTGAAAGTTAATGAAATCAAGATTAAAAAAGGAGTCGACTTGCTTCAGAACTTGATCAAGTATTTTCATGCTCAGTGCAAGTATGTTTTAGTTTTCTTTGTGTCTACACAACTGGAGCAATGTTTTGGTTTAAAGTTTTGACATCATCATAGCACTTTTCTAGATTTTTTCAAAAGAAGTCTGAGATTTAACTGTTCTCACTGATGTCTTTTGACAAGTAGCTTTTGTTGTAGATTAGTCATTGCTTGTGCTGCTGTATTCTGAAACATGTAATGAGGTTGAGGTAGTCCCATAGAATGTAATTGTCTGTTCCAAAGGAGTGCTGCACAGTAATTTGGCATATTTCATAAACTACTCTTGAAACAGAGCTATTAGTTTGGTCTGTTAGTTAGTGGTCCATTAATTTTGATGGACTTTTTCAAGTGTATCTAGCAATGATCTAAATCAATTCTGTGTTCAGGGAAAATAAATTGCATAAGCAGTAGGATAAAACTATATTGAAAGAATCACTCTTTTTAAATTAATCGGCGGACTCATTAATAACACACAGAGCACTCACTAGAATGATGTACTTTTGAATGGTTTTCTTACAGATCAATTATATGGCAATAAAGTCATAGTTATGAACTTGAACAGGTTAACAGTGGCTTTTTCAAATCAGTAAGTTTTCATCTGACAACACCAGTCTGCATCCATGTAGGTGGCTTTCCCCCATATGGCTATATTGCTTTTAAAGTAAGCTTCACTTCTAGTATGTCATAAGCTGTTGTGTTCATTTAATAAAATTCTAACAATATAAATACTGTGTTCTGTTGCCACTTTCATGTCTGCTTCCCAGGGTGAAAATACTTTCTCTTGCAAGTGGTGTGGCAATTTTTAATCAAACGTGTACGTAGTTGTGGTTTCTTTAAATTTAATTTTTTAAAAGGGCCTTTTTTATGAGCTGGAATACTTGGGATAGATAATACTATTATGCCAATATAAAAATAGATGTGATAGAGTAAGATGTGGCATATTCAGTTTGCATATAGACTGTAATTAATGCTTGGGAAACAAAGGGGTTTTCCTTTAGTAGGAAGATTGCATCAGATGTGAAACTACTGGGCTCCAAGAAGTCACAATTATTTTATATCTACTAGAGCTTTTGCTGTTCTACAAATGAATCTTGCTTGTTTTGGGCCTTCAAAAAGTGGGATGAGAACTTGTGTTTGAGGTGAGAATGATGGAAATGTGGCAGTCGATTGCAGCAGTTCTGAGTCTAATGGGGATTTTGCATGTTAGAATAAGCTATGATGGAAACAAAGAGGTGGATCAGTCAACGATGCATAGAAAATGAGCATTTAATGTTTTGAAGTTTATGGCATGGCAGAATAACATGCACGTCTTCCTTTGGCAACTTTAAAAGAGAAAATACAAAGTGAAGTTTAATAACAGTTTGCTTTTTGTTCCTCTTTTAAAGTTTCTTTCAGGATGGGTTAAAAGCAGTTGAAAGTCTCAAGCCTTCAATTGAGACACTCTCGACGGATCTTTATACGGTGAGTAGTAACCATTCACATTTGTGTTGTGAACTTAGTTTTTTATAATAGGCATGTGGGCATTTTGATTCAGGTTGGCTGACTGCTTTAATAGCCAGCATTTTAAGGTTTTGTGTAGATTTTTTTGAGCAAAATTTTGGTTCAATACCATCTCTGGAAGCCTTAGTTTCCGTTCAGGATCCCACTGTGTAAAATGTGAAGAAAACAGCCTTTGCTCTAAAATGTTTACTGACTAAGTGGAAAATAACATATGGTTTCAAATTGAACACAAGGAAGCAACAACAGTGTAAGGCAATATCAAAGCCTTAACCCAGCAACATCCAAGCCATTATGAAGATAACATGATCAGTTTATTTTCCTTTTTATCTTTTCTTTGTGTTCTTATTCTTGCTGAACATTTCTCAGAAAAATGAACCAATGAAGTAGCAGGTTTGGAAGAACTGTGTTGAAAAGAGTAACAATAGTGTTATTTTTAACCTGTGTTTTTTCTTCATTCGAGATTAAACAAGCACAAGATGAGGAAAGAAGACAATTAACACAGCTTAGAGATATTTTAAAATCAGCACTCCAGGTTGATCAGAAAGAGGTAAGCATATATGGTGGTTCAGTTTTGGAATACCCATTTTAATTCTAATGTAATGTTGGTATTTGAATTAGAGTTATTTTTTATCGGCCATCTGATTTCTTTTGTTTATTCATCTTGTTTTGATGCTGATAGTGAATGTTTCTGACAAAGGCAAGGTTTTTTTAAAATTAATTCCTACTAGAAATATAAGACTTGTTGCAAAATCGTTCCTTTTTGTTACCAATATTGCAAAATACTTATGATGGGGCACTGCCTGTGAACTAACAGAGAGTGGTGTCTGTTAGGGAAGGGAAGAACTTTGGCAGTATCAAGGAGACCCCGTTAGTACAATCGTACCTCATAATAGTACTCCAAAGTATATAAAGATTATGTAAAACTGAACTTTAAATCCCAAAACAGCTCTTGTCATCATCTGCAAAAATGGCAAGTGTGCTACTTTCCTACACAATGCCAGTTTTCAAACACGCAGGAGCTGGTCAAGTCAGCAATCTAAGAACTCCTGATTTTCTTGAGTTTGTTACAATGCTGTTAGATGTAAAGAATTCTAGAGTAGTTTCATTTAGCAAACTCTAATCTGGAAGCAAGCATGTTTTGTATAATCTAATCCTAAATATTAACCTTACTTTTGTTTCGGATTGCTAGTGCTTCCTTTTCACATAAATACATGCCAGACAGCTTCCTCTGTGTGGCTGCTGGGCCATGAGAAAGTGATGAATGAACCCCCTCCTCCCTTTTCAGATTCTCTTTCTGAGAAGGGTTACAATGTAATAGTTTAGTCTGTAGAGTTCAGACTTCCCTGATCTTTTCCTGTCTTGCTTTCATGTTCCTGTGAAGGTTATGGTGAACCTAGCTTTTAACCAGTGGCCGGATGATAGCTGTTGAGCAACCTAATCTAGAGAACGATGTCCTTGCACGTGGCCTGGGGTTGGATTAGATGATCTTTAAAGGTCCCTTCCAACCCAAAGCATTCTGTTGTTCTGTGACTTGCTGGTAGGCACTCTGTCAGTCTTAAATGCTCTGGGATAAGGCCTGTGGCATAGAGAGTCCCGCACACTTTACAGAAACTTTCCTAGGTTCTGCCTGGCATATATGACATGCTGAGGGGTGCATTTCCTAAACACTTGTGAATTTGAGTTCTGTGGAATTAAAGACTAGTGATACTAGTGGGAATGGTGACTACTTTTGATTACCTGTCAGTATGGAGTCTTTGCTGCTTAGAGTGTGTTAGGAGGCTTCCTATTTTGTTCATGTCTTGAAGACATGAACTGTTTCAGTTGGGTTTCATGGTTGATATTGATATTAAACATACATGGTGAGTGTGCCTCTTTTCATAGACTGAAAAATGTAATAATACACATAAATTTATTACTTGTACTGTTATTGTTGCATTTAAAAATACGAGTGTGAAAAGTGCTTTATGCTGCATTCATTATTTATTAATTCTGTAAATTCAGATATGGATGCTTACCTGCAGAGCATGAGAAGTACTATAAAAGTTTTTTGAAAATACCAATTAATCAGTGGGATGCCAGGCAATCCTGGTGTAATTTACTGCAAAACCCAGTAATATTATTCTTGTTGCACTGCAATTTCCTTTACTATAACTGATTTCTTTTTCCTTCCTGAAATGCACTTACATTTTGTGACCGAAGTCTAGGAGAGTAAGTGTTACTATATTTTAATGAAAATAGTTGGCATGATTTCCATTCAGATTTCAAGAAACTGGATTTTTCCTCTGAGCTTTTTTCTGTTGGTATGAAAATACTGGTTCTTTTTTTTCTTCTCCTCTTCTGTTTGTTATATTAAAAAAATATATAAAAAATGCCAGAATGTTCTTGGGAAATAAAATTGCTGTAAGACAAATTTCACTCTTGGGAATTAAATCCAGTTGCTTGATTGATGTTCTTCAACATTTTGAAGCTATATGTATTTTTAATTAAATAGACTTCATGTATGAAATAATAGAATGTCAACAAATATTGTTTCTGTTGTGCTGCTTTTTAAAAAAAAAGACACAAATGCTCAGTGAGCTGCCTTTGTTGTGCCTGTATACGTAGTTTCCTCCTGTGCAGAAGTTCCTAAAACCTGATTTGTATTGAAACTTCTCTCTGAAACATCACTGTGTGTACACCTCTGTAGTCTTCAATTTTTAAACTTCTATTTTTCAAACTGTAGAGCTTCTATAAGTTCAGGATCAACCTTAGAGTTGTATTGCCTGAATTTCTCTGTTTTCTGTGTCCTCTATGAAGGTAGCCTTACTGTAGCATTTAGATTTGATTCTGCTTCTTCTACATGTTGGGTAGAACCTGTAATATATTTAGGCCGCTGCAAAAGAGGATAAATTGTATATGTGTTGACAAAACCTGTGGTAGCTGTGCTATGGGAGAGGCTGCGTGCAGGGGATTCTGATGGATACATCTGCTGGAGGCTCTGTGGGCCTATAGTAGATAAGGGATGGATCTTTGAAACATCCTCTTGGCAATGATCCTGCAAATAGAAAAGAAGCTCAGGCTCTTGGAGAGCTGTAAGGGCTTTTTGGCAGCTTTTTGCATCGGAGTGATCCTGCTTCATGGGAGCCATGGAATGGCTAGCCAAAAATTCGTTGTGTATGAGTTAAAGCACCTCGTATGCACAGAAAGTTCTGTTGTTTTCAGATAATGGGACTGATAAATAGGGTTTTAGAATCTCTTATCAGTAGTCACAGACCATTTCAACAGAATGCCCTTTTCACATTTTTCATTTTTAAGCTTGTTTTAAGAGTTGGACAGTCTTTATAAAACTTCAGAAGAAATCATTTCAAACCTCTTTATGGTCAGTGAAGTGATTCACAAAAAACATGCTGCAGTGGAATGACTCACCTGTTTGCATGCCTGTTTGCATTTCAAAGCTGATAAAGTGGACAAAGTTCTATTTCTTAGGTTTGTGTACTTCAGTCTGTTCTGATCTTGTTATTTAAAATGACAATGCTGTGAGCTAGGTATGTCCTATATCCTGTGGTGATCCATTTCCTCCCATAGGTAATGTACATTGTTCCTGCTCTTCTGATGAGGCCATTGGGTCTGCCCCCGTTATCTGTGATTTGTACTCCTGTTATGTACAATATGCAAACCAGAAATGAGGGAAGATCCTCTGGGGAGCCTGCATATGGAAAAGGCATGCTGAAATTGCCTGGAAGGATGTTCATTATGATGGTGATTTGTGGTATGGCACCCCGTCTGTTAGGAGCTAGATCAAAATCATGAACGTGCTTGTCAGAGATCTGTGGGAAAGCCATCACTGGGCAGTCATGTTCAGCACTAGTGATTTGGGCACGGCCTGAACCAAAGATTTTAAATTGCAAGTCTCCTTGTTTTCTCCTTAAGTTCTTTTCATGAAATAGTATTAATTTTTTTTAAGATACTGTTCATAGTAATGAATGTGTGGAAATACACGTCAGCTACAGTAGCTTCCTCTCTGGTTCAAATAAGGCAGGAAGCTTGTATTATTGGCTTGCCAGTTTGGCCAAACACAGCAGCTGAGTGTAAACAACAGCTGAAGGAGGCAGCTGAAATGCAGCAGCAAATAATGCACAAAAACTAGCAGCACAATCTTAAGTAATGGGAATGTTGCTGTGGGCAGGTGTTGAAGGTCGTCTGAAATCTTTACATAATTGAGGATGTGGAGAACTGAAATTAATTTCCTGTAAGGCCTCTAATCTTCTCGGGAATGGATTTCCTTTACTGACTAATGGGAGGCAGAGATCAAGGCAATGGTAGGATACAATAGGCAGTGTCAAATCAGATTTTCTTCAGAAGTCAGTAAATCTATGCGTGCAGTGGTTCTTAATCAGTGACAAGACTTCTTTTTAAATGTGGTTCTGTTTTCATGTTGGGCAGCCAGAGTGCAAAACCAAATAATTCTGTGTAAACAGTCTGGAGAGGAATGATAAACAAGCTGGTTTCAGTCTGAAGGGATGCTTTGTCAGGCACTGACATTGAAGTGGTCCTTTTGTAGTGCTTTTAAAAGCTACCAATGAGTGTTGTAGCTACCTGATATGGCTTCCAAGACCACTAGCTGAGAGACAGGGAAGTGGGCACAGGTTGCTTCTGCTGAAAAGGAGCACCAAAGAGTGCTGCAGCCTGCCTTGAGCTCTGCTCATGGTTCTCAGGACCACTGAGCTCTCCAGCGCTGTATTCACAATGAGCCTGCAATCCTGCAGCCTGGAGGTGTGGAGTCCTAAGTACACTGCACAGGAGTGTAGGTGATAGCTCTCTCCCTACCATCACATTTTGGACCTGCCATGCGTTGCTGCTCCTGTTGAGGAGAATCCTGAACAGCTTTGGTAGCCACAACAGCTTTTGGCTGCTGCTGGAGCTTGTAAAGGAGCAGCATTCTGTCTGAGCTGGCATACCCTGGGGAAGAGCTCAGTCCAGCTTTGTTCCTGGCTTTATTTGCTCTTTGCCCCTGCAAAGTATAACAGAGATGTTATACTTAGGCTAATAAAGTGTATGAAGTGAATTATAATTAGAGATAAACTATATTCTTAATTCATACTTTTTAGGTCTGTGTATACTTTATTTTATTGTGTGTACTCTGAAAACCCCAAGTGATGTATCTGTCATACTGTGTCTCACATATACCAGGAATAAAATCTCATCATTTTAACAAAAGGGTTTTTCTATCAAAGTATTAAGTTTATTTTCAGTAACTTTTTTTTTGCTTAGAATATCTGAGTCATTTAAATGATCAGCTTTCTTTATGGGTTTTTTCCTCACTTTACTTGTATTATCTGCCATATATAACCATGGAAGGAAACATTAAGTATTACAAGTGCTAGTCACTATTATTGTATGTATTGAAAAGGCTGTCCCATCATGTTGCTGATGATGATTCTGCTGGACACCTCAGATTACTCATTATTGGGTTCATATTTTTTAAGAAGTTGGACTCTTGGAGCAGTGGGTCCTAAATCTGGGTAGTTCTGAGAGCAGTGGGAAGGGTGTAGTTAATCCTTGTCCCTTCCTGCCCCAGAATTCTTTATTCAAGATGGTTTGGTTTAAATTACTGTTCTTGTGGAAAAAACCTTTTTTTTTCCTGTGTGCCTCCTGAACTCTGTTTCCAAGAGGTCTCTTCTGCTTTTCAGAGAATAACTTGACTCAGCTTCCACTTCTTCAAATTTATTTATGTAATTTTAACTTTTTTTTTACCATGGAAGGGTGCAGGAGGGACTGCAGGTAATAATAATCTTCAGTGTTTGTACACCATGGTATTTACTTGAGTTGGAAAGCCTGCTGCTCAGTTAATTCGGGGGGTTAAAAAGCATACATCAAGGCCAATACTAAAGCTAAATAAAGGCAAGAGGATTTTTGCAGGCACTAATAATGGCTATTTTTTCACCCTCTGAAAAAAACCTATCTTGTTCTCTCATTGAGAAGGAAAACAGTGCTTGGTATGGCCTTTTGTAGGATTAGAGCAGGAATGAAAGGCTCTGAAACTCATTATTGGGGGGGGGATATTTTGATTGAAAGTGTGGAATGCATTACAAATTGCTGTTCTGTATATTCCAGGATTCTCAGATTCGTCAGAGTACAGCTTACAGTTTACATCAGCCTCAGGGAAACAAGGAACATGGCACTGAACGAAATGGCAGTTTGTACAAGAAAAGTGATGGGTAAGTATTGCTGATTCTGCTGGGGGAAAAAGGGTTCCTAAGAGCTGAAGCAATGTAACACTAAATATATTAAAAACTGAGTCACTTTTTTTTTTTTCCCCTCTTTAAAATCAGAATCAGAAAAGTGTGGCAGAAAAGGAAGTGCTCAGTTAAAAATGGTTTTCTTACAATTTCCCATGGTACAGTAAGTATTTATTTACAGTATTTTATGTACATGGTTGCTAATACAAAAAAAGGGAAGTTATGCTGGTCTATATTTATAATTTGGAATTAGTTAGGTTCCTGATGCTGTGTTTTGAATATGATGAATACATTTTTTAAGGCAGAAATATATCAAGATATTGTCAGTATCTAAAAAAAAAACTGTTTTAATGCTCATGACTGTTAATGGAAGGAAAGAAAAAAAAAGACTTTAAAAAAAATATTCAGTTCATGTAAACTGTTCATATTTTAACAGACTAACTAAAAATACACTTTTTTAAAAAAAATATAGTGTTGGGCATTAAGCCATATTTTAGATATGGGTTAAACAGCTTTATTTATGAAACAAACTCAGGGAATGGTGAATCTGTTCTCCACCCCAGATTTACTGCTATATGGTAATTTCTTATGAAGGTAACTTTCCCTGGGGAGTAACTGTTGAGGAAAACCGAATTCCACTGGAATAATGATAGAGTTAAAAGCCCCTCTTTCTTTGATACTAATATTTGAAACATATTAACAAACTTTTAATATTTATGCTTAGAGTTTTAAAACTTGGTACTCTAATATTTTGGATCTTTTACCCCTAACTTTGAACTCAGCTGGTTTTGTTTCACCTTACTCTTTTTATGTTGCTTTCTCCAAGACTTCCAAGAAAGTTTCTTAAGGCAAAAATCAACTCGGTGACAGTATTTCCCATTCTTGGTCTAATAAAGGGTTATGAACAGTTCTGTTCTTCATCCTGTTATGCTCGTTGCTATGACTACAAGTTGACCCTGGCACTGAAAATGAATCAATCTCTCTGTGTGTCTAACCACAAGCTTGTGTGCCTTCTGAATTGTCAACTAGGAATTAAGAAAGAGTGCAAAAAACAGGCCTGCAAAGTGGAGTAGTTACTATGGCTTTGGAATTGTTCACCAGTTTATCCCCATTTTGATTTGGGTGCGTCTTTGTCAGAGACAAGTCTGTTAGTGTTTCTGTACTGGTGTCTCCATGCACTGTAAATGTCCTTCACCTTGGACAAGGTATAGTGGTACCAGTAGCTAGGGCAGCTCAGACCTGGAAGCGGCTACAAAATCCATCTGTGGAGCAGAATTGTAAAACTTTCACATGCAAGTACAGTTACTGATTCTATCAAGATACTTCTCTTTTTATAAGCTGTCTACCAGATGGTCTGTTTTTAGAAGCAGTATGTTCCCACTGAAGTCGGTGGAGCTGTAGCTGGAAATAAGTTGCTAAGGTACATACTTAAAATCCATTGGGTTTCATAGGCTTGATCTTGATGAGGTATTCTCTACAAGAGAGTTCCTTCTTGTTTTACAATGCACTCCTGAAAAGTATTTTTACTTATTTGCTCAGTTTCTCCTTATGTATTGATGGCAGTTTTCTGTAAAAAACTAATGCTTGTTTCATAGACATTGAGAAGGGCAGAAGTGATTTCTGTTAAGAATTTTCTGGGCTGCTCTGAATGTCTTCTGAGACTTCTGAAGCAAAATGATTGATTTCCAAGCTTTTTCAGGTTTGATATCTCCTGGTCACTAAAATACAACATGTCATTCTCTCTTCCCCGTTGTTCATCAAAATGAACCATCTCTCAGAAATTGAGTTATCAGTTTTGTTTGTTTTATCAAATACAAATTCATAAATCCTTTTCCTTTAAAGGCTAAGTATTCGTCATGGATTTCTGTTCTCTGGTCATGTAGCCTCTTGTGAGGGACCGTTTTTTTCAGTTAGTTCCTAGAAGAGCTATATTCAGGCAGTGGCAGATGCTGTATTCTGACTTAAACTTGCCAAGTGGTCTCCTGATATGGATGGGGAGAATACTGTTGGTTCTGTCAGTCACCCAGCTGTAACACTGAATATATGTGTCTGCACTGGCATATGGCCAGAAGTAAGACTTCTAAACATCTAAAAGCTTCATAGAAATTAGCATTCATAGAGCAACATGCAAGGTAATGGTTGATTGAAAAACATGCAGTGCTGCTTTGTGTAATTATTAACAGTTGAAAATTTTCTGAAATCTACTTGACTGCAATGTAATGCACATGGATGAAAAAACAGTGATAGAAGCAGATTGAACCATGTAAATAGGAATTCCTTAGTGGTTTCTGCATCAAGAAGTCACAAGGGAAAAACTTAGATTTGAGGAACCTCAGATTCCTCTAAGTTGATTTGTGTTTGAAGGGCTTAAATGAAATTAACCGCTTGTCTGCAAAAAAGGATTGTAAGAGAGATTAATTATCAGGGAATCCTGCCCTTCTTTCTTTACTGCTGGAAACTTTAATCTACCATTTTGATTAAGAGGACAATTGGAACACAGAAAGATTCAGATTTAATCTTTTGATTCTTAGCAAATTGCTGTGCTGTCTAGAAAAAATGCTCAATGAAATCAGCCAGCTGGTCTGTCAAAGTGAACACATTTCTCATGCTTTTTGTAAAAATTGTGGAACAACTTGGTATTGTCTGAGAAGATAACTTTTTGATTCCTACACTTGCTGTTTGTTGCCAGACTGTGTAAGAAGCTGTTTTGGTGGATGGAGGGCTGCAGTTTCCTCAGGAAGCAACACAAATTGATGCTGAGGTCCACCTGTACGGCGTGAGAGGTGGCAGCATGTTGTTTAGGGTGTTGGTGTGTTAACATGGATGTCCAAAACTTCACTAGTAGCCTGAAATTTGCTCAAAGACTCGAGCAGGAAAATGAAACCCAGAGTTTTCAAACAAATAATGTAATAGTTATCTGTTTGTTACCATTTTCTGCTTTTAGTGTCTCCTAATCCTGCCAAAAGCTTCATTCAACTTGTGGCCTAGTGTGGCAAAGGAGTTTATACAGACATTCCTCCCTTTGTCTTGAGGCTCTAACTTCTCCCCAGGCAGCATCATCCTCCTGATGGAAGCATATTGGGGAGGTGGGTGGGGAGGAGCTATGATTTGGCCACAGAAGAGACTTTGTGGGTATCAGCCATATGCGAAGACGTTGGGGATTCTTAATACCCTTGTTAAAACTGACTTCATGTTAGGAGAGGTCCTTGGTTAAAAGTTTTTGAATATGTTTGAATTTCAAGATCAGCATATTGGCCCAAGGTTTATGTTATTGCAGCCATTTCTTTGGGTTCTCAGATCCTGATAGAGTTCTTACACTGTATTCTATCCAGAGAGGTGAGTTCATGTATATCAGTCCTTCAGACCTCTCTGAAGCATTTTAGTGATTCATTTACAGCTTCAGATTTTGTAATTTGCAGAAAACTAGTTAGGTTTTGAATGCACTTCAAATCCCGGGGCAAGTGGTTTCTCCCTTAACCTAAATTTACTTGCATTTTTACATTCTCATAGAGCATGTGAGAAAGAGGTGTGTGGGAGTATGTGTACGTGTACATATATAAGAATTGCCCAGTAGCTTGCTTATCAAATACTAAACATTTTGATTTTTGTTTGCCTTATTTTGTATTTTCATTATAGGCAGCTTCTGGGCAATTCTTGGACAGACAGATAAAAATTGTAAACAGTGAAAACTTTAGTGCTATGGATACTTAAGTACATGTAAATATAACAAAAAAAAAGAGGCTGAGCTTGCATTTTCAAGATATTTTATTGTATGCTTCTAGATACAAAGACCTCTTGTTGTTGATAGGCTGTAATATGAAAACTGTATGTGCTTTTACTACTATAAGGAATGACTGGAATTTGAAAAACTGTTTACTAGGCAGAGAATACAACGTGGTTTTCAATTGTCATTTTGCTGCCTCCAAAAGCTCTCTTGGGTACAATTTGTTTTACATTGCCCAGCAAGTGACCAGCAGGTTTGTTGTTTCACAGCATTCATGACTTTGCTTATGTTGGGCAAAGCTTGAGCATGCTGGTTTTCCCCTTTTTAATGTTTCTAAATGGTTTTGATTTTTTACTGGCCTTCAGATATGAGACACACATTTTTTTGGCCAGCTATATTGTTCTATCTGACTGTTTCAAGAAAATCTGTACTCCTAGTTTTGTTCTTCCTTCTTTTTTGAATGAAATTGATAAATTTAGAAGAGATTGAGAAGATACAAGTTTCTTATGATTCATTGCAAGTTAATTACATTATGTGATAGTTCAGTTTCGTCAGATAACAGTTCTTGTTTGGATGACTAAATCTTGTTTTAGCAACTTGATTAGAGTGCAACAGCAAGCAAGGTAATGCATTTATATTACTATCTTTATAATAGTACTCTCATGCTAATTTAGACAATTATTATTTTTTAGATACTCTTGTTTGCAGCAGAGCCTCTGTAGTTAAATCTGCTTTCTGATTTAATTACTCTGAAAGGAAAGTGAAACTAGCTATCCATTGTAGCAAGTGCAAAGCCATTCCTGAAGTCAAGGTTGCAAACATAATGTCTTGGCAGGTCCTAACCCAGGTCTATAGGACAGACAAGTTAAGTGAAAGAAAAGATTAGTGCAAAGATACTAATTTAAAAGTTTTTGTAAACTTCATTTTTTTGAAGTCTCGTAAAGGCTTCTCGTGTATTTTGCTTTTACTAACGCATTGTCACTTTTTATTCAATGAGAAGCTGGTACAGCTAAGAGGAACTTGACAAGAAAATGTATAGCATTATAAAATATATTTTGTTTCACTACATGTTTTGGTAATGAACCATCTCAGTTTAGTTTTACGTATGTTTGTTGCAAGACCTCTCAGTGTAACCTTCTTGCTTTCTTTCAGTGTGTCTCTTTACTGATGCAAAAATTGAGCGTTTGTTCTAAACTAGTTATCTAGGCTCTTTAAAGATATTAACAGAAGCAAAATTTTGATTATTGAATGTCTAGACAACTGATTTATTTTTTTTTTAAACTAAATGTCTAAGAGTTAGACTTACCTGAAATTAGTCTGTCTCTTTGTTATATCTGATTCCTTCAGATAAGTGCACTGTAAGGTGATAAAGAGTAGTGATAATTTAAGTGATTTTACTCCTCTCCCCTTTCAAAATTCTAGTTTTTAATCCAGTTATCACTAAACAAAATTGCCAACTACGTGAAAAATGTAGTTTACAAATCATGATGCAGAAGAAAACATAAAACCTGAGCGCCTTAAAAATTCAAGTAACATCTATTTGTCAAGTCTTTTATCCAGTGAAATGCTGTCCTGTGTTGTTGAACTTATTGTAGGGCTCAGTCAGTACCAGTCTCCTAAAATGTCTGTGTTTTATCTTCAAATAGGCTAACCGACCTCCAGCAAAGCTCAATCTGTTAACATGCCAAGTGAAAACAAACCCAGAGGAGAAAAAGTGTTTTGACCTCATATCACGTAGGTTTGTTGTTTACGTCTTTTTACTTGCAGCTACTGTCAAAGGGCTTTGTGTTATTTCTGCAAATGTGTCAGTGATCCACTGTAGAATCATAGAATCGTCTCATTTGGAAGGGACCCTTTAGATCATCAGGTCCAACCATCACCCTAACCTGCCATCCACCTCTAAACCATGTCCCTCAGCACCACATCTAACCACCTTTTAAATGCCTCCAGGGATGGAGATTCCACTGCTTCCCAGGGGAGCCTGTTCCAATGCCTAGCAACCCTCTCTGGGAAGATGTTTTTTAATATCTAATCTAAACCTCCCCTAGCATAACTTGATGCCATTTCCTCTTGTCCTATCGCTTGTCTCTAGGGAGAAAACGTTAGTACCTTTCAGGTAGTTCTGGAGAGCAATTAGGTCTCCACTCAACTTCCTTTTTTCCAGACTAAATGACCCCTTCTCCTTATGCTTCCCTTTATAAAATGCCCTTGCTATGAGAATTTACTGTCACACTAATTTTAGCAAAATGCAACAAACTGTATCTGTTTCTTTGGAAAATGACATGTTTTTACAGCTGTCTTCAGTCATTCTTCATCATTTTGTGCTGCCTTGTAGTAGAGTAACAGGTTTTTTTCCTGTGACAACCCTCTTTATGTCAAAAATGTCATAGTTGATCATCTTGGAAAGTTCTGACTTTTGTACAAGATCAAAAGAAGCATTTTAACCATGGCAAAACTACTTAAAATGTAAGCATAGTGGTTGCTATGGAACTGTGAAGAAAATACTGAAAACTTTCTTAGTTTTTTACCAAATAGTAGTACACTATGATAACTATCAGGCTGGAAAAATGGGCCCGGGTGAACCTAATGAGGTTCAACACTGCCAAGTGTAAGGTGTTTCACTTGGGCCGGAAGAATCCCAGACATAGATACAGACTGGGAGAAGAGCTTCTTGAGAGTAGCCCTGCTGAGAAGGACCTGGGTGTCACCGTGGATGAGAAACTTAACATGAGCCAGCAGTGTGCTCTTGCAGCTCGCAAGGCCAATGGTATCCTGGGCTTCATCAGAAGAGGGGTGGCCAGCAGGGACAGGGAGGGGATTGTCCCTCTCTACTCTGCCCTCGTGAGGCCCCACCTGGAGTACTGTGTCCAGGTCTGGGGCCCCAATACAAGAAAGATGTGGAACTGTTGGAGAGGGTTCAGAGGAGGGCCACAAGGATGATTAGAGGGCTGGAGCACCTGCCCTACAAGGAGAGGCTGAGGGAGCTGGGCTTGTTCAGCCTGGAGAAGAGAAGGCAGCGGGGGGTCCTCATTGCAGCCTTCCAGTACCTGAAGGGACCATACAAACAGGAGAGGAATCAACTTTTAAAAAAGGGCAGATAATGGCAGGACGAGGGGGAATGGTTTAAAGCTGAAGGAGGGAAGGTTTAGATTGGATATTAGGGGGAAGTTTTTTACAGAAAGAGTGGTGAGGTGCTGGAACAGGCTGCCCAGAGAGGTGGTGGATGCCCCATCCCTGGAAGTGTTCAAGGCCAGGTTGGATGGGGCCCTGGGCAACCCTGTGTAGATCCAGGCCTGAGGTTGGTGGCCCTGCCTGTGGCAGGGGGGTTGGAGCTTTATGATCCTTGGGGTCCCTTCCAACCCTTGCTATTCTATGATTCTATGAACTATGCTTATCATTATAGAAGTAGTGGTAAATTGAAAATTTTGAGCTTGATGTAATTGAAACAGCTTGGGACTTAATTCTGATTGTAGTTTGAAATTTGCCAGGCAAATTTGTTTTTCCTCTTTTGATTATTGTGGTTTTAAAAGCTCATTTGGAAACTTTAAAGCTTTCTTAGACACACAAACTCAAATATGGACTCTATATTTTGGTCACATGCACTGACAGCTCCAGCAGAACTTTAGACTTGTGGTTACTGAGGTAATATTTAGAACATGGAGAAGTTACCATGCTCTCCTGCAGCTTACGTGACAGAAGCACGGCACTGAAGAAAAGAGTTTGTATTGAAAGAGCAGCAAGCCACCTTATGCAAACATAGATACAGGTGAACTGTAGGTAGTCTAAGTGAAATTGCTAAATAGACTTTTTGCCTGATGACATTCCAGTGATGAAACTAGAGACCTCAGGAGTCCTGCATCAAGTAATTTTAGATTTTTCTCAAAGATTTCTGCAAAATCAGTTTTCCAGTATTTTTTTTTAATCAATATGTGAATGATTTATTATGCAGATGACAGGACATACCACTTTCAAGCAGAGGATGAACAGGAATGTCAAATGTGAGTTCCTTTTCTAATTTTCTCTCTGGTACGGGTGTTGTACTGAGAAGTTACCTCGAACTTTAGAAAAGCCAAAACATTTAATAAAATATTACTGCCATTTTAGATGGACATCTGTGCTGCAAAACAGCAAAGAGGAAGCTTTAAATAATGCATTCAAAGGAGATGATAACACAGGAGAAAATAATATTGTCCAGGAACTGACAAAAGAAATTATATCTGAAGTCCAGAGGATGACTGGAAATGATGTGTGTTGTGACTGTGGAGCACAAGGTGACTCAATTAAGCATAATTCTAATTAGTAAAACTTCTGTGTCTCTTGAGAGTATTTAAGCTGATGTTTTATGCTTTCACTTTCTCCTTTTCTCTCAAAGATTGTACACATTGTAGAATATAGTAACAAGTTAATTGCACTATTTTAGTAAGATTCACTTGCTATGTGTGTTTTGTCAATGGGGAGAAGAACTGGTGAACAGCTTATTTTCCTCTGACACATTTTGCTAATTTTAACTTTTGCTTATGTAAATCAATTGAACTTATTAGCCCATATTTTACATAAGATTTAGGTGAAAGTGGACAGCAATAAGGTATTTCAAGTGTTTTCCTAATGTGCCTGTCTTTTTCTTTGGGCTTTTTAAAAAAAAAAAATAAAAATTTTTGACTGTGAGAGTGAGCCAGGGAATATGTCTAAGACTGTGCTCATTTGGAAAAGAGTGCACCTGCTGACTTTGGTTTGCAGTGTTGGTTTGTTGATCAATGATTTTCTCCTTTAATCCCTTTCAAATTATTTTATAAATCCTGCTGCTTCATGTGTTCTTGGATGTTACAGAGGCACTGCAGGGCTTAGGGGTTTTTTTGTCTGAAACTGTAGCTGAAAACATCAGATCTGAAGCTGTATCCACTTTATAAATCAGTAGTGACTTCCAGCAATAGATACTGCATAAAACTTTGAGAAGAGTCAATCCTGCTGCCTAAATCTTCAGAAATTAATTATTTGTCTGGAAGATAAGGGGATATTATAGCAAAAATGCAAAAAATCAGGAGAAAAGACAAGCAAGGGTAATGAAAGGTGAAGGGTGAGCCTTTGTAGCTTTGAAATAGTTGAGTGAGAAACCATTGTAGATGTGTTGCTGTATGTATACTCCAGAATCACTGCTGCTTCACTTAGTTTGAAAACTATACTTGAAGTAAAAAAAATGCCAAAAACAACCCAAACAAAAAAGCCCATAGAAATTGGTATTTGGCTTCAACTGCACCTGTACCCCCAGTTGAGAATTTGACAATATTATGTCAGTGGAGGGAAAATGTAGCTCCTGAACGCCCTATGGAGATTGACAAACGGGACTGTTTGAGCGGCTCCCTTGAAGGGTCATTCGTGTCCTTTACCAAAAAAAAAAGTAAATAATTATTTGCATTGTCACTTCTTTTGCCATTTAAAAAAAAGAATCTGGTTTGTGTTTCCAACAGAGTAGATATAAAGACATAAATTTAAAAAGGTGATAATTCACATACAAGAATCTTATTTTACAGAATTTCATTTATGAATACTGTATTTTCTAGAATAAAGTAATTACTTGAATAAATTTTAATTCTGTGAGTGATTTCTGTTTCAGATCCTACCTGGCTTTCAACAAATTTGGGAATTCTAACTTGCATTGAATGCTCAGGAATCCATAGAGAACTTGGTGTTCACTATTCCAGAATGCAGTCGCTTACATTAGATGTGCTGGGAACATCTGAACTTTTGGTAATCAAATTGCTTTTATTAACTTTAAAATAGTAGTATAAAATACTTCCAACACAGCGTATTTTTGTCACTGTAGCAAGTTGTTCCAATCTTGAAAGCTGATTCTGGATAAACATAATTTATGAAAGCTTAATTCTTCAGGTTTAAGGCAATCTCCTGGAACATAGTGTTTTAGTGTAAACTTTGCCTGGTCTTGGAGTTCACATGAGCAGAGGCATCATATTTTTTGTGTTTCCAAGTCATTTCAGCCTTGACTGCTTTCTAAAAGAACACAGCTGTTTGACATACAAATGTGCCTCTGATTAAAAAAATGAAAGGACTTCACAAATACTCACCCTGTTAATTGTTTAGCATCAGTTTAGAAGAGATCTTTTGCCCTCAAAGGAAGAATATGTATTGAGCTTTGCTACTCAAAGACTTTACCATGTATCAGCTGCTCTGTGACAGTTCATATGTGTGTTCTTAGCCAGCACAAAGTATTTCGTGGTTATTGTATGAACTGGTGTCCTGATAGATTATTCTGCAGTTACTGGTTTGTGTATTAAATTGCAGCTGAAAGCTGACATCCAGAAAGGTACCTATGCTGTTTGTGATTGCTGACGTAGTAGCAGAACTAGGAATCAGACACGAAAGATTCTAACTCCAATTTTCCCTCATCCTCCCAATAGTATGTGTGTGGCAGATAACTGCACATGTTGATTAAGTGAGCTGTGGATATTTTTTTGTTTTAACAGCTTGCAAAGAATATTGGGAATGCTGGGTTTAATGAGATTATGGAATTCTGTCTGCCAGTTGATGAGATGGTCAAACCTAATCCAAGCAGTGATATGTAAGTAAAGAGCCACTACTTCTGAAAAAGGCAGGCATTTAATTTAATATTGCTAATGGGTTGTGCCATTAAGGTTTGCATCAACAGGCCATGGAAGATGTATGATGTCTTACAGCCAAGGAGTAAACCTTTTTTCACATGCTTTGCCTCTATTTCATTCAAATTTATTTGATTATACCTTCCCTAGTAGTCAGAATTAATTTACAAGCTCTCTGAATCATGATTTGTGAGGCAGAAACAAATGAAACGTGACTTGTTGGGAATTGTAAAGACATAGAAGGGTAAAGATTAAAACCAAAGCTATTCCTTCTGTACTATTTAAACACAAAATAGAAATTGGAATAAGGTACACACCTTACCTGAAGGATACTGAAAACCTAGTGTTTCAAAATTACACCTAGGACTTAAATCCCTAACTATGTGGATTAAAGACAGAGCATTTAATTGCATCCTCAAAAACTCTGAACTGAGATGGCAGAGACACAGCAAGGTCAACTGCCTACTACTCTGTTGGGAAGTAGCTAGTAACTGGTATAGAAACAAACCCAGAAGAACTGGCTTTGAGAGAAGCTGGTTTTAAGTTATCTCGACTTTCATTCTGATAGAGTCAATGTTAAACCATAAAGTTCAAATCATTTTTTTTTCCACCACTGTGGATGATAATACTCAATATTGTTAGTACAGTAGTTGTTAATAATGAATATTAATTTTCTGAATGCTACATCAATAGCAGAAGACGACTTCTTGAAAATGACATTTTAAAAATACCATTTAGTTCAATACATATAGATAAGAAATTTGGAGGGTTTTTTAATTAAGTGAGAACCAGAAGACAAATACTTCTTAAAAAGGAATACTGACTGTCATATGCTTTAGGAACAAGAGCTGTTCATTAATTCAGTTAATGAAGAAGTGGAGTGATCATTTGTTCGTTGGGTATCAACAACAAAAGTGATAACTGTTGATTCAGATGGGCTAAATTTTCACCTCGGTTTAGAGGTGAAACTAAAACCTCCACTGTGACCTCCCTGTGACGATTGTGGTGAAGAGTTGCTGTACAGAACATACTGCTGTGAATACAGATCTGAGGCCTGTATGATCTGTACAGAGGTGTAAGACAGATTGGTGTATCCCATGCCTTCCATCACTTTCCAGCATGTGTAGGAGTCCAGGTCAGGTCACATAGACCTATCAGGCTGCTGTTAGCAAAGCAGCGTTGTGAAGCTTTGGTGTATCTTCTGTACATAAAGCTGGGTAATCTCGATCTCAGTTTCACACCAGAGTTCAGGTGGGAATATCCGTGGTCTGTCTTCTTACTGGATCTTTGATTCATATTCTGTAGCGGCACTTCATACAGGAAATACAAGACTGCATGTCTTACATGCATATTTAAATAGAAAAATTATCATAATGAATGAGAAATAGTCTTTCCCAGATTTGATTTCAAATGACTTGCGTGTATTTATGGAAATTTTAATGTGTATCTTCTGCTATAAATTATAGAATAAATTATATTCAATTTCAGGAATGCAAGAAAAGATTATATTACTGCCAAGTATATTGAGAGAAAATATGCAAGGAAAAAGCATGCTGACAATGCAGCAAAATTACATGCTCTTTGTGAAGCAGTCAAATCAAGAGACATTCTTGGATTAGTCCAAGTATATGCTGACGGTGTGGATCTCACAGAAAAAATTCCACTGGCCAACGGCCATGTAAGTGTTTTAAATTTTACTAGACAAATTGTTACAAGTACATGATGCTCTCATTAATTAAACAAGACTATGTTTCCATATTTGAAAATGAGATTTGAAACACTGTTCTGAATGCTTGTCCTTTTTGATGATGTAATCTAACAATCGAAAAGATATTAAACAGTTCCAAATTACTTCCAAATGCATTTGTATTTTAAATGTATTAAAACATTAAACCAATTTTTTTTCAACCCATTTTTTGTTTACATTAAAGGAACAAAAGGGAAGCAATAAAAGTCTTCACAAGAGATGCTTGCATGGTAGCACGTTCGAATATTTCAAAATTAAATATTTTAATTGAGCTAATTTATGTCTTAAAATTTCTGCTTCTGTGTAGATCAGAAAAAACAAATGTGTTCTTTTATTCTCAGGAGCAAGATGAAACAGCACTTCACCTTGCTGTTAGGTCAGTTGATCGAACATCCCTTCATATAGTCGACTTTTTAGTCCAGAACAGGTAAGTGTATGGAAAGCTATTAAAATGTTATTGATACTGCTTTTATGTCAAGTAATACAGGTACAAAATAAATACATAAACTAATTCTAGTATTTGCAACTGTAATTTTAGTCTTTGAAAACCTAAAAATGAGAGAGATTTATTAAGACAGGCTAGGAAGCTATGGTTAATCGTTGTCTTCTTCCTTGTACTCCAATAGTGGCAACCTAGATAAACAGACGTGTAAAGGTAGCACAGCCCTGCATTACTGCTGCCTGACGGACAACGTGGAGTGCCTCAAACTGCTGCTGCGAGGGAAGGCGTCGATTGAAATAGGTAAAAGGGTAACGTCTGCTTCGATATCATACTCGTCACCGCTTCGGATAAGTGGCAGTGAAAGTGAAACAAGGGCATTTCCTCCTCAGTTGTTCATCATAATTCTGTAAATACAGTCTTCGTTATAGAAAAAAAAATCACTGTTTATTTCAAGTTAAAAATTTACTTGTACGTTACATTTGCCTTTTAAACAAATTTAAATAAGTACCAAGATTTTCAGCTGACACCTTGCTGCTGAGTTATGTATTGTCATTTCATGGTTATATATATTATATATATATACATATATATATATATACATATAGCATGTTGAGTTGCATGTTCAGAGGGTTGGTGTGAGGTGGACCTACATATGAAGGAAAGAGGTTAATTTTGGAGTATGTTGATCTAATACTTCAATATGTACCAGCTCTTTAGTATTTATCTTTAGTAGTGGACATGTTCATAGCAATGCCTATCGTGGTAACTTTTATTTTCTTACTGTACATACAGCTAATGAATCAGGAGAGACACCACTTGATATAGCTAAACGCTTAAAACATAGTCACTGTGAAGAATTGGTAAGTGTGCATCTTTGTGTTTGTGCATTTATAAGGAGAATCATGTCTGAGTATTTGTCAGTTGGCTATTCACCTGACAACCCATTGAAATGGAATCACTACAGTACTTTTTATGGGTCAAGGCCATTGTCTTGTTACCAGTAGAAGATCTTGCAGCTCCCTTCCTGGCAGTGTTCCAGGCCAGGTTGGATGGGACTTTGGGCAACCTGGGCTAGTGGAGGGTGTCCCTGCCCATGGCGGGGAGGCACCTACTACATGGTCTTTATTAGTCCCTTCCACGCCCAATATTCTGTGATTGTATGATGAGAAGTTGACTGCTGTCACTACTTCTAGTAAGCAAGAAAAATGCATTTGTGGGGTCAAGGCTTCTTGATAAATGAGTCTGATTCAAAAAAGCTGTCACTGCAGGTAGTTGGTTTGACGTGCAATTTCAAAGCAAATGGGACATGGTGCTTGTTGTTAGAAAATGCAGAAGGGACCTGCAATGGAGATTGGACCTACAATGGCTAATGAAAGTCCTGGTTACTTCTGTAAAGTCCTGATTTCCTTCTGTTGTATTTAGTAACAGATCTTAATTCTTTAAATTTACCCCAGTGCAGTCATTTCCCGGATTACAGAAATCTGTTTTTAATTTAAAGTGTTACCTGTATTTAGAAACCAAGATGATTCCTTCCATTTTCCTTGCATTTTTTGTTTGTTTTTAAATACCTTGTTTTACATAAGTACTGCACGTGACATGGGTGTTGACTATCATCTGTATTTTTTTTCCCCTTAGCTTACTCAAGCACTGTCTGGAAGATTTAATTCTCATGTTCATGTAGAATATGAATGGCGATTACTCCATGAAGATCTGGATGAAAGTGATGATGATGTGGATGAAAAGTTGCAGGTTTGTATCCATGCATTATTGTTTTTTCTGTACACATATCTGTGTAAGGATCATGTTCTTAATTATTCCAGTGACTACTTTTTAGTATAGGTATGGAGACACTGTGAAATAAAGTTCTATAGTAAAATGTAGTAGCTTAAATTTTGGTTCCTTAAATCATAGTTTGTTTTGATTTCCTTCTTTTAACAAGGTATAAAACATACAACCATGTGGTCATGATCAAATCACAATTTGATGTATCTTTTTCTTAATGGAGTTTGTTTCAATGCAACAGGAATATTTAGATCTGCTGACTGTGAAGCAGAATGAACATAAGCTAGGAATGTTACTCTTACAATGAGAGGCACCTTGCAGTATTGTTTGTGAGACAGCTCCAGTTGACTTCAATTTTAGAACAGCTTTTGCCTTGGCTTGTCTTCAGTGGAGTTAAACTTGTGCATTAAGCAAGCCAGATCCATTAATAGCAGAGTGGGCTCTTAGTTTGGAAACTTCATGTAAAACTATTTCTCTTTTTTTCCCTTTTCATACCAGAAATTACTGGTGATGTTGTGGTGCTATTTGGTCCAGAATCACCAGTTGGAAAGGACCTCTGGAGGTCACCTGGTCCATCCCCCTGCTAAAGCAAGGTCACCTGGTGCCAACTGCCCAGGACCATATCCAGGTGGCTTTTGAATATCTCCAAGGATGGTCATAGTATGAGTATTACAAAAAAATCCAGTATCGTAGGAATTTCATTGCATTTTAAAAATTTAATTTCCCAATTTGGGGACCTACTTCAAAAACTATTTAAGCACATACAGACAGGAAACAAACTACCATGTTCTGATACCTGAACACTTAAAAATAGCTCAGATTTCGAAGGGACAAGTAATTTGAAATAATATATAGTCTCTTAAATAATGGCATTCTGAAATTTTCCTAATCTGCTCAGGTATTGAGCATGTGGTTTTGGTTTTTTTGTGTGTACAGTGTTACAATTGCTTAAACCTTTTCTGCTGCCTTTGTAAAGCTCAAGGAATACACAATAGACTTTATATTAGTTAATCTTCATACGTTAGGAGAAGTTTTTTTCTCTTGTAAGTAGCTAACAAAACCCCTTTTATCCTCTGGATAACGAAATTTGACTTTTATTTCTACAAGTTTTAGCATTTTAATACTTGTATATTCCCCTGTCTCATCTAGGGCCTGAATTGCTACTATTTTCTTAATAACATAAAACTGAATCGCGTGTGTTGGATTTTCCT
The DNA here is from genome assembly GCA_022605575.1 of Laterallus jamaicensis coturniculus. NCBI lineage: Eukaryota > Metazoa > Chordata > Aves > Gruiformes > Rallidae > Laterallus > Laterallus jamaicensis. Next base: position 97,493,278 of record JAKCOX010000001.1, read on the forward strand.
TTGTTTTCAGAAATATTAAAACTTGACAGTCGTAGGTTCATTTTTTTTCTTTCACAGAATAGGATTAAAAATCAAACCATTGAGTTGATGCAATGTTTTGAAGACTGATTTTTACATCAATAAGTTTCCTCCATTGCAAAATACCGTTTTTTCAAGGTCTTGCCTGCATAGGATTCTTCTCCCTATGTCCTGTCTCTGTATTCCGAGGTAGCTGTTACCTCTGGTGCTTGACATGAACTAGACTTAGCAACAAAGAGCAAACAATGTGTTACAAGGCATCCCTTTCAAAGCACAATTGCTGCCTTCTCACAATTCTTGTAAGATTTTTCTTGAGAGTTTTTGTATTGGTGCAAGAATCTGGAATGTGAGCTACTAAATACAGTTCTGGGTGAACTTTCATATTATATCCCAGCATTTCTGTAGTCCTATATTTGTATCACCATCCAGGTAGTAATAGAAGTAAGGATGACCTTTTTGATAAAGCAGCCTGAAACTTTCTGTTAAGTGTGAAAGATTTAATTTTTTCCAGCTGTAAAACCTTTTGGGCACTTTGTAACTAGATATCTAGCAAATCCCATATGTGGAATGCTCTGAATTTGTATTTTTGATTTTTTTTAAATTTTTTTTTTTTTATCCCTTGCTTCCTTCATTGCTGCCAGTTGCCTTCTGCAGTTGAGTGTTCTCTTTTTGGCTAGTCCCTGAGCTCTACCTCATATAGGAAGCGATCTGCTACTCAGCAGTTGAGGCTAACGTAATGAAATACTACTTCACTGCCCACTAATAATAGGCTTATACTACAGGGACTATTGAAAGGAGATTAAGGACTATTAAGCACACACTAGTGTCTGTGACTACATTGAATCCACTGGTGAGTACTGCTTTTGCTTAGGATGACATCGGAGTTCTGTTTATAGATGTCAGGCTGTTGAGCTTGTCTCTTTTCCTGGCAAAGCAATTGAATAGATTCTGTAATCTTTGTCAGAAAAGGTCATGCCTAAAATTGAAGTTCTTTTAGTCCAGAATTTTTCATACAAAAGAGAGCCTAACCTGAAAGAAGGCTAAGATGATCCAACTGGTTTCTGGTGCTGTTCCACACCCCAGCTTGCCTGGTTTCTTGCCTCCATTCTGGCACATATTTGTCCCTGTATTGAGATGTTTCAGTTTGATAAACCAGTGAAAAGCTAAATCAACAAAAGAAAAAAAGAATTTTCTGCTGGTTTAGAAAGCAGAAGCAAGTGTGGGCTGAAACAAATATCAGAACCAGGACAGTGGAGAGGTCAGGGGAGGGAGACTGTCAGCCAGTGAGGAGTGAGGCTGCTGAACCAAACTACAGGTAGGGATTAACGCGTTCAGGTGTTACATACATCGTTGTGAGAAATGCTGTGCTATAACATGTCTAAAGGCCCTACACGATCAATCCAGAGTAAGGACCCAATATATTCAAAGGAAAATCAATTGCTTTCTTGTGGTACTGTTGGTATAAATCTTTATTCCGCCGAAATAGGATTACTATAAATGGTTATTTTAATTTAATGGAGATAGTAAGTCAGCAACATGTTTATCTAACTCTGTTTCTAAAGGCATGTTTATTCTCTCTGAGCTGTGGATTGTTACAGCCCATTCCTGCACTAGACACATGAATTTATAGCTCCAACTATTTCAATTATAATTTGATAACAATAATTACTATGCTTGCTGTTGAAAAAGGAAAAATAATGCTAAGTGTGCATAGCAAGCAGATGACTTGCTGTAAATCTCAAAGACAACTAATTAGATCTCATTTGATAATATGCATGGGATGAGCAGTGTTCCATCCCAGCTGCCAATTGAAGTACTCTTCTGAACTCGTCCAGCAATATTAATGAGCTAGAAAGAGTTCATGAGAAGTTTGGACTCCTAACTTCTTGTAGGCTGAGCTACAGGTAGAATACTTGGAAGCAATTTTGTCTGGTTTTGAGATCACGATCACATATGGGATCTAACGCTGCTGAACTTCATGTGAGGTTTAGGATCTTCTGTTGTTTATTTACTTTTGAAGATACTGCCTGGTATTCTGATGCAGGGAAGCTTAATTTGATCCGGTCTGAATATCTATGTTGACTGTCTGTAGTCCAGTGTATATAAGGATACTGTATTCTCCTATAAGAGTATAGTACAGGAGAAAGTTACAAATGTTTTGACGTTGAATTCACATTTAATCTTTGGGGTTTTTGTTAATGTGTACGATTACTTTGTCTTGAAGAGGGCAGAATATAGGTTTTGGATTAGGTATTAAAAGAAAAAAATAAGTATTTTAGAAGCCATTTTTTCTTTCTAGAAACTAATAGCTTTCTATCAACTGAGAAATAAAACAAGTACAGTTAATGTGGTTTCAGTAAGTACTTTTGTTACTGTGTTTAAGCAACCCAGTCCCAATCGGAGAGAGGACAGGCCTGTCAGCTTCTATCAACTGGGATCAAACCAACTTCAGCCTAATGTAGCATCCTTGGCGAGAGATGCAGCAAACATTGCTAAGGATAAGCAGAGAGGATTTATGCCAAGCATATTACAGAACGAAACGTACGGAGCAATACTGAGCGGCAGTCCGCCTCCCATTCAGCCTGCAGTACCGGTTACGAGCAGTGCACCTCCTCTACCTCCAAGGAATATTGGCAAAGGTACTAACGCCAGGAAATATCATTGTATGCTAGAAGAATGGGATCCTAGCATTTCTTTAATACTACAGTTTTAGGTTTTCTTTTACAGTTATTTTGAACAGGTGAGTATTGGAACAGTTTATTGGTGACTTAATTTTATATAATTGAAATGAATCTGCAGAACCTGTTCAGAGTTCGATTTTTTTTTTCAGTATAGCTGCAAAAAAGTACACAGTAGTGTTCAGAAAAACAGTGCCCAGGTAACCTTAGTAATTAAATAACTTATTAAAAGGAGGGCTGCAGTCAGCCTTTAGTTCAGCAATTTTCTTTTGTTGTTATATTCCATCTTTTCATATTTCTGTTTCTCGAAGATGTCGGTGTCAGAGTTCAATTTAAATATACTGTTTCATAGCATTTGGCTGCTGTGTAGAATTGTTAAAGACATGGAAAAATGTGGAGTGAACATGAGATATTTTAACCTTGCAAAGCCTTCCCTTTATATACATATATAGGCTTCCAGGTTGTTGAAATAAAAGCCTGAGTGTCACAATGTGGAGAACTGGATGATTTTGGTAGCTGACTGAAAATGTAATGGCCAGTTACTGGTCATATCATGATCAGCAGAACAACGTAAAATGCACATGCTCATCCTGGTTCAGAAGGGTTGTGTGCTTGCAAAATCTACCGTTAAAGCTGATGCTGTGAGCTTCATTCTTATCTTCATAACTAATCTGTTTGGATCATAGTAAGTGTAGAGAAATCTCTATAGGTCCTCATTGTACAGTACATGTTTGCTGTGTTTCATTATTTTAATACACTGATTAATCCAGCAGCTTTCAGGTATACCCAATTTATGTAAAATTCCATTGAAGAAAAATGACTGTGTTACCATGTGATTTCTCTGGTGCTGTAATTCAGACTCCGTAAGAGGAGACACGAGTGGGGAACATTCCAGGGATGTGGTGGGCTGCTCTACCTTTGGGAGTGCTGTGTGGAGGTCAGAGTGCAAGACTTCATCCACCAGTGATTGCGCCTGAGATGGCAAATTGTAGTGTGAAAAGTCAGTTATTGATCTCACAGGAATGGCTGCAGCATAAAAGTTGGAATAAAATATGTTGTTTTGGCAGCAGGAAAAGTGAAAACAGTAGGACAGCATTACACTGGGTTACTTTAAAAGGGTAACTTGAGACTGGGGGAAGTTCAGCAGCATAAAAACTTAACCAAGGTGGGATTCCTTTCATCTGACAGTTTTGCATGAAGTCTAAGCTTGATACCTAGACACTTTTTATACTAGATGGAAAGGAATGTTTCCCCCACCAAGCAGGAAAATTTAGTCATGGAGCTTACCTAGTCTATTTAACTGCTAAATTCTATCTCTAAATTAGTAATACAATTGGATAGTTAAAAATACTGTTTTACCCTTTGGTAGTATTTTATCTGTGATTCATGGCTCTCCATGCTATTTTACCCGCTGTTTGCCCTTGATTAAATGACACTTTTCAGAGTGTCATTTTAATTCCATTCCCAACCCCAGACTTCTTTGCTCCGGTATAGTGCAACTCATGCCAAGAAAGCATGCTGCCTGGCTTAGATTATTAGCTCATAATCTTTACTCTAGCAATGTATTAGCCTATTATTTTACGTTCTTAGTTAAAAGCTGTAATAGTACCATCAGTCTTAGCTTCTTGTTGATTGCTGATGTTGATATTATGCTTATGGTGAATTATTACTCCTTTATCCTCTTAGCTTTAGGCTGTTCTCCAAGACTTCAGAGCCTTTTATGCTTTTCCTTGCAACCTGATATTTATTCATACCTTATTCTGTTTCATCTTTTCTTAATATGATGCTCATGTGCTGAGTAGGGAGAGCTGGCATAATGTGTGCAAAATGCAGGCTTTATGAAGAAAACTTGTAGTGTTTTTATGAAATGGGGAGGCAGCTCTTCAGCCTAAGCATGGAGTCCCCAAAGACAACATACTTTCTAACTGTTTCATGACTAGTTGTTATAGCTTGTTTGGGTGCAGTTCTGAATTCCAGTTTTATGTCAGTTACAAGTCAAAACTGGTGTTTCACTTTGAGGCAGCAATGTCTGCTAATGCTTATGGGAGAGTGAGGTCCTTTTCTTGCAGCCACTGAGAAGATTATAGCTATCAGTCAGGGATTAAAGAAGACAGCAAGACTTGCCTTCTGTCTTCTTGCTAAGAAATTTCTGCTTTTTGGAGTGTTGACATATTGTGAAGACATGACTGCAGAAAAAAATTCATTTTAGTAAGGCAAATGAAGTTTTAGTAAGACTTCACACAGAAATCTCTGTGTAATTTTGTGCACCAGGCTGATTCCTGCTCTGCCGTTCCAGCAGGGTGGCAGTGGTTCCTCTTGCTGAATATAGTGGTCTAGCTGCACCAAGCACGGGTGTGAGTATTAACACCTCGTGCTTAGGGTAAGCAATAATAATAATACAGTATTTTCCTCTCTTTTTAGTTCAGCCTTCAGTTCTTGGCAGTGGTATTCAGACAATTTCTTCATCTAATGCAATGTGGAAGACAAATTCTTTAGGAGTGGAAAGTATAAGCAGGCAGAGGTCTTCATCAGATCCACCAGCTATTCATCCCCCTGTGCCGCCATTGCGTGTAACATCTACAAGTATGTTTCCACTTTCCCTGTTTTCCCTTCTGCTGTATCTAATCATGGTTGGCTTATTTTTCCATTTCCACAACTCATACTTCCTCTTTTGGTGACTGTAGCTTTGGCCTATCGTTCCCATCCAGTAATGTTCCAGCGAGGACTGTATGGGGCAATGCAGGGTCAACAGGAAGTGCTGTGGCTAGAGCGATAGAGCTCCTCACTTCTACATAGAGTATCAATGCTGTGTTTCTACTAGTTGTAAAGATGGGTGCTACGTGTAGGCCTGGGGCTGTGTGTCTGCATTGGGCTTGATTCTTGGAGAATGTAGGACTGCAAAAAGATGTTTTAATGCACTGTCAGCAGTGTTGTGGTTGTTTCAATTGCTAAATGTAATGTGAAATTAGTTAATGTTAGTTGTAACAGGATTTTGAGAAAGACATTCCTCTAAACAAAATGTCTCCGATATTACTCACTCAGTTACTTTTCCATATAACACAAACTGAAGGCCTAGATTGAGCAAACAATATAAGCATTTTATTAATTACATTCTAATCCACTGTTTTCAAGAATATGACTGACTTGGGTAAGAATTTTGTTTGCTTATACTTTGCTTCAACTAATTGAAACACTTTTGAGGTCTCTGACTCGACAAGGTGAAACAAAAGGTAAACCTCTTTCCGAAGAGTTGGCCTTGCCAATGGAAGGATTGCTTTCTGTTTAAGCTATTGGTTACGTGTAGTAAAGCATTTTTCTTGGATGGGGGTAAAATATGTGACAGGAAAACCTGCGGTTGAGAACCCAAGAAAAAAAATGGTGAATAGAAATTTAATTCCATTTCACTGTCTGACTTTCTTCTACAGATGTGCTTTCCCCAGCACCACCACCTCCAGTGGCAAAGACAGCCAGCATTATAGAAGCTTTGAACCAGCAATCTAAACAGCAACCAGCTCCTCCGCAAACGAAGCCAACCCCACCACCACTACCCCCACAACCTCCTAGTAGAGTCTCTCAAAGAAAGCTTACTTCTGGGTAACCGGTGTTATTTTAGTATTTAATATACTTAATTATTAGTAACTTTTCAATTTTATGGTATATAACATGCAAGTCATCGATAAAGCATGCACACTGTGCCAATGATGTATTCTAGCACATGGGAATGAACAGAAGGCAGACACTGAGGGAGCAGATTACAAGGATTCCCACGGTTAAAGAAGAAGACAGCCTAGTGATGTAGGATGGTGTGACTTGCCGAATGTCTACAGAATGCTTAGCCATTATGCAAATAGGAAACCACAAAGAATAATTCTCCTCTAAAAAAAAAAGAAGAGATAATGGGATCATATGTCAGTTGTGCCATTTATTGCCACCTGGTTTGCATAGGTTAGATATTCCATTCAATCTTTTCATTCATGGCAGGACTACAGAGAGAGCTAGGGGGGGAAAAATTAAATTTGCAGGAAACAAAGTTAGGAGGGACAAGTGTACTGGAAAACAGGATTATATCCAAAGCAGCCTTGAGAAACTGGAGTAGTAGTCAAGGGAGAAGTGGGATGTCATTCAGGAAGCAACATCTAGTTCTTAAGAACAAAAACAGAGCATGGAGAAGAGTGTGTTCTGTAGGGAGGCAGAAACCAGTGGAGAGCAGTAAGATAATGAGAAGTCTGGAAAGTAATCACCTGTGAGAGAAGTTTGGAAGAAATAAGATTCTATTATACTTTTTAAAAAAGAAATTAAAGTATAGATACATGTCTTCAGATATGTAAAATACTCCAAATACAGATTCTGCTGTTCCTTTCAACATCTCACGGTGCCTCTAAAGAAAGACTATTTGAATTTGTGGCAAGAGTAATTTAGTTAGACACTAAAGAAAGCTTTCCAAAAGTCAGCATAGGGAGTATGTCATAGAAACTTGTCTGGGAAATGTTTGGATTCTCTGACACTGAAAGTTTGGCAGAGTACAGGGTATACAAACTAAATTATAAGGTACCAGGGACATGTGTGTATGTGTGAGATAAATAATATACACGGTTGATCCTTTGTGAATGAAAGAAAGGGAAGTCAAAGGTTATTTACCTATAGTCCTTTCATTGCATATACCATGCTAAGTAAAAGGGAGAAGCCACTTGCTGAAGCTTGCTACAATGTACAGCTTAACATGGATACATGATTTAACAAAGTATAAAACAGCAGTGAAAGGAACTTCAGAACTTAGGAAAAGAAAATCTGCTCTACACAAAGTAGGTAATATTCTTCTGCCTTACATTTCTAAGTTGCACTTAATTTTAAATTGATGTAATCAAAAATACAGAAACTATTTTAGAGGCAAAATAGCTGTCATCAGAATATACTGAAGATGAGACAAGAATTTAAAAAGCATTTAGACTGTGTATTGTTGCAGTTCAATTTCTTGTTTGTTTCTTAAATGAATGAATTTCTAATTTTCTGTACAGGACTGAAAAGTCATCTGGCTTAACTAACAAAGGGCAGTCCAGAGGACTTGGGTCTCTACAACAAACTGGTAATTGTGGTTAAGAGATTTATTTATTGTAATTAAGTTGTTTTAACAGCCTAAGGGAGAGTGGGTGTTTTTTTCATTTTTATTTACCTTACATGTTTAAACACAGTCAGTGCCCATATTGTTTTTTCTCATCTTGATTGTGTTTGCCCTGATACCTCAAGCTCTTCTGCATGAACAGAGTTATGGGCCAGTTAATGTAAATAATGGGGCCAGGTATTAAGAAACAGAGTCATAGAATAGTTGAGGTTGGGAAGAACCTCTGGAGGTTACCTGACACAACCCCCCTGCTCAAACAGGGCCACCCAGAGCCAGTTATCCAAGGCAGTGTCCAGATAGCTCCAAGAATGGAGACCCCAGAGCCTCCCTGGGTAACCTGTGCCAGAGCTCAGTCAACCTCACAGGAACAAAGTGCTTCCTGCTGTTGAAAGCACACCTCCCGTGTTTCAGTTTGTGCCCATTGCCTCTGGGCCTGCCCTCCAGCTGGGTGGCTGCCAGCATACACTGGTGCATGGACTTGTGCATCCCCAGGTGCAGGACTTTGCATATCCTTGCTCCTTATTTGTGCGCAGTCTCTGGGACCTGGGACTACTCAGACTGGTCTTTTACTGATGCAGAAGTACCTCAGCGTTTCCTGTGTCCTGTGTAACTCGCTCCCCCATCTCACTGAGCAATGGGCTCTCGTTTCCCCAGGTTCCCTTTCTTGTCCTGCTCCCGTTGGGCCTTAGCTCAACTACCCTCACCTAAACCCCACTCACAAGGGATGCAGCATGACAACTTCAGTCAGTGTCCTCTCTTGTTTGCATGTGTTACAAACAAGGTAACAGGACACATTTTAGAGCAGAAAAAATGTGTTTCTGGTTTGAAAATCTAAAGCTCAGATAGTGTCACTTCAAATTGCAAATTGTTCAAATTTACTACTGCTTTGGGACATTCCAGTACTGTCATCTTGATAAAACGTCCAAAGTAAAGTTTGTGTGGATTCTGTGGTGAGTGTAGGGGAATTTCTCCTACCCAGTTTCCCCTTCCTCTGTATATTTATATGATATTTGTTTGTTCTTACTGTGATTCTTTTCTGTTCCCTTTTGACAAAATCAAAGGGAATCAATCTCCTAGTGACTATCTGCCATCTGTGTCAGGAGTCTCCTGCGAAGAATAGAACATCTTGATAATTAAGGTCTTTACTAAGAAAGAGATGTTCTAAAAGCACATGGGCTGCACTGAATAAATGGTGAAATGGGATATTTGTTCTGTTCTCATCTATTTTATAGTCTTTTTTTCTCTCTTAGCAGTATTGAGGATCTTAGGTAATTGTATTTGGGAAAAGAGGCCTTTTTGGTAAGGAAAAGGGCAGAAAAATTCTGTTAAATTATTTAAAAGGAACTATTTAAAAATTAACTACTTGTGGGATATAAAATTATTTGTATCACTTAAAGAATTAATTAGTTCAGTTTCAATTTGTATCATCACTTTTACTGGGTTTTTTTTAAGCATGCTTAAAATTTACTTTTTTTTATTTACCTTAGCAGCAGGAGAGTCTGTATGTGACATTCCAGTAACACAGACTGGTTCTACAACAAATACTTTGTCACAGATCCAGCCACCAGCACCAATGCCAAGGAAATCACAAATAGTAAGTAGATAACCTGGATTTTGATTTTATTATATCTGCCACTCTCTGTCAAACATGCTCTTGACATCATAGTGTGTCCTGAAATGGAGAAAGTGTGAGAATCACAAAAGATACCAAGTCTGTACCTGTTTTAAATACATGTGTGGCTTATACTATGTATGGAAACTTTCCTTGCGTATGATAGTATGTGATTTTAAATTAAAACAAAAAACCAAATCAAAACAACAAAAACCAAAGAGAAACCAAAGAAAAGCAGCATGGATTCTTTGCTTGTGCCCATATGTGACCAACACAATCCACAGAATGTATGGTTTGACTTGTTGAAGGTAGGTAAGCTACCTACCCTTCAATAAGCTACTTAGCTTAGTGAGTCGCTTGTAGGTGAGCCTGGCAAGTGGGTCACTTGTAGATCACAGGTAACTTTATTCTTGAAGTAATAAGGGAGCATTACAATGGAGGCAAATATCACATAGGTAGATCAAGTGGCTTCAGACAAGGCTAGCAGGAGTCAAGCTCAAAACAAGAGAATTTGATTCTTTCTGCAGTTGGTTCTCTCTACATCTCTGTCATGCATTCCCTGCATGACAGGAGAGAGATATCCTGGTAAATACACTGAAACCACATCTGACTTGAGGCATTCCCAACCAGAAGGTGGTTGAAAGTGGAAGGTTGGAAGTGTCAGGCTGGAAGTACTGTCTTCTCCTCTCTCCCCAGCCATTCAGTGACCGATCGAAGAGAGATCCTGGTTTTACATGGACTCTTGATCCGCTTGCGTGGCCTTTTTATACCTGTATCTAGGGCCATGGGTGGTGACCCACCTATTAGTGTCGATACCAGTAACCTTACACTGGTGGAGGTAAAGGGCTGTATTTCCAGGTGTCAGTTGAGCTGTTATGTGTAGTTCAGCTGGGTCTTTGGTCCTTGCTCAGATTCTGTAGTGCTATTACGTGATAGACATAAACATCCACATGTTTGATCACAGCAGTATTTCTCTGCAGTAAGCAAATCACAGCTTGAGATGCTGTACGTGACCACGTCTGGGCTATGTCAGGCTTTACATTCTGTTGCAGGACTGTAGTTCAGTAGGTAGATAATAACCTGAGAGGTGGAAGGCATGCTGTTCCTGCATCTGCAGTTGTCTTACTAACGAGCTGTAACAAAAAGACTTGCCTTCTGCAGTCTCCCCTCTCTCTCCCTTCATCCATTTTCCCTTAACCACATCTACAGAAATAGTCACTCTCCGAGCCAGAGCTCGGTGTATTTGTGTGCATAGCCTTGCACATATGTCTTGAGCTCTTGGAACTCCTATTAGCCCTTTCTCATCTGATAATGCTGGAAAGCTGCAGAGTCATCTGGAATTCATCTTGCATTATTAGCTGTAGTATAAAATCTTCCGTGTTCTTGCCTCCTCCAGTCATGTTCAACCAAGTTACTGTCGTGCATCAAAATAACTCTCATGTTTTAGACCACAATAAAGTGAAATGGTCTGATCAGTGCAAGGTGCAGTACCCGTCCCTTCTGCTTACCTGCACTGAGGAAACTGCCATATTTATTCTGGGAAGCTGTTGGACCCAAATCACAGTGTGTGTTCTGGGAATCAGATGTGAACACTGGGTACGTCCGTTCGACACATGTCCTGGATTTGGGGGGGATAGAGCTGATTTTTTTCCTAGTAGCAGGTATAGTGCTGTGTTTTGGATTTAGTGTGAGAATAAAGTTGATAAGGCACTGATGGTTTTAGTTGTTTCTGAGCAGGGCTTACACTAAGTCAGGGACTTGATGGCTTCTCATGCCCTGCCAGTGAGAAGGCTGGAGGTGCACAAGAGACTGGAAGAGGGCACAGCCAGGACAGCTGACCCAAACTGGCCAAATAGATATTCCATACCATATGATGTCATGCTCAGCATATCAATTGAGACAAGTTGGTGGGGGTAAGGGAGCAAAAGGGGAGGGCAGGGGAGGCCAATCCCTGGTCATGGACTGGCTGGGCTTCAGTTGGTGGGTGGTGAGCAATTGTTTTTCATTTGCATTGACATCTTAGGTTTTATTTCTCTCTTTGTTAACTTCTTTGCTGCTGCTGCTTTTGTTATTATTGATATTGTTATTATTATTTAACTGCTCTTATCTCAGCCCACAAGTGTTCTCACCTTTACCTTCCAATTCTCTCCCCCATCCACTGGGGAGTGGGGGAGAGAGTGAGTGGCTGTGTAGGGCTTAGTTGCTGGCTGAGGTCAAACCACACCACTGCATCTGTCAGTTCTGAAACAGCTCCTTACCTGGCTGTCTGTGTAAATTAAAGTTGTAGTAGTTCTTTACATTGTTGTCCCCTTTGTTTTGGGGACAAATTGCTTTACTTCGGAATGAATGGGGTCTCGTGGATGGTTTTTCAGAACAATCACAGTGTTTCCAGAAATAATATTAATTGCACATTATATGAAGAACAAATCTGACTCTCCAGAGGTCTCTCGGGCTTCAGTAGGGTGAGTTCTGTGAGGCTGAGAAAATCAGACGGATTGTCTTCTTCTTGCCATAGGACAGAAGTAAGAGAAACCCAGCACAGGAGTGTGCACTAGCTAAGGTGCTTTAGCTAAATCAATCTGACTAAAGCATCTTAGCTGAGATTTAGTCAAGGGCCCCTCAGCTAAAGAGCTTTAGTTAGATCAGTCTAGCTAAAGGACTTTGGCTAAATCTCTCCATTTAGCCTCACACTCCAGCCTTTTTTGCCGAGTCTTTACCCTGCTAGAGAATCCGGAAGCCAGCCCAGATTTAGGGAACGATTGCAGGAGTGCTCCTTGAGGAAAGAAAAAAGAGGTCTAGTTGTACCTGCACATGTAGCCAGTGGCTTACCTCTTGTACAGCCCCTTTGCCCAACAGCCTGGTTTTGAGATGGAAATTTCCAGTGCATCTTTTCTCTAATGTGTATTTTAGATTTTTTAAACCATATTGTAGATATGTGGGAGACTTTCCTAGAGGATTTGAGTCTTCTGGGAATGGGATCTGTTTTAATTTTTTTGCCTTCTAAAGAACAAGAAATACCTGTAATTACTGTGCTTTGAAGTTAGTAATTATGTCACTGCTGTACTGATGGGAAGCTTCTTCCTCTTGACGTAGAAGGTGGCTGTGGTTCAAATTGGAGCTTGACTGGGATGGAGCACCTGATAGAACCAATGCAGCACAAGGCTGCCAGCTCGGGGGAATGTGCCCCACAGATAGAGCCTAAGGGTATCCCTGGTCTGGGCAGGTCAGGGGTTTTATACTGAAATGTAAATGGGTGCTTGCAGAGGAGCATATGGATGAGGCTGCCTCCCTTCTTCCCCAGCCACACTCCCCTTTTTCTGTCTGGTGCTCAGCTCTAACCAAACGACACCTCAAGAGGCTGTTGGGGAACAGTGTCCACAGCAGAGCATGTTGCTGGTGGAGAAAGTAGAATTGTGGATGAAGGCTCTTCTCCTCTCACAAGCTTCCTGCTCTGTGGCTCACCCAGCTATAGACTGGGATGAGTCTCTGGGGGACTCCAGCACGGTGATGGGTCTGTTTCCTTATCCCATCTGGGGTTTCTGTCCCAAACACCCACCGCGTAAACAGTCTCTGACAGCCCTGCTCTGGCATCTTAGAGTAGAAAGGAGAGATGTTTTTTGCTGGTTATAGCTGGGCAAATGGAGGAAGTGTGGTCTCCTGGTAGAAAGCTTATGCTCTGCCTCCAGGTCCTGTGCCTCTCCACTCCTTACATGGAAACACTATGTAGGTAGCATTCTACAACTACATGAACAGAGGTTGTAGCCAGGTGGGTGTAGGGCTGTTCTCTCAAGTAACAAGTGATTGGACAAGAAGAAATGACTTCAGGTTGTGCCAAGGGAGGTTTAGATTGAATATTGAGAAACTGAAAGGGTTGTCAGGCACTGGAACAGGCTGCCCAGGGAAGTGGTGGAGTCAACATCCCTGGAGGTTTTTAAAAGTCTTGTAGATGTGGTGCTGAGGGACATGGCTTAGTGGTGGACTTGGCAGTGCCAGATTAATGGTTGGACTCAACGATCTTAAAGGTCTTTTCCAACCAAAACTTTTCTAGGATTCTGTGATTATCACTGGTCTGCAGCAGCGAGTGAGGTGGGTGAAAACAAATGCAGCAGGAGGCCAGGTTGCAGCAGGAAAGGTGTGATGGGATCAGGATGGTGGATACTGTGATACCAAAGCAAAACAATTCCAGTATCACTTCAGCTAGAACACAGCTAGGATTGGGAGTCCTGCTGCAACATTGGAACATTGCAGCTCCTTACTGAAGTTCCATATTGGAAGAGTTGACTGAGTGGCTTAGTCAGTGGCTTGCAGTCCCCAAGGCTCTACAGAGAGACAGAGATGCTGCTGAGGGGAGTTTAGCAAATTCAGAAGGGACGTATTGGCAGATGGCTCAGGCCTCTTTCTGATAATGCTGCTGCTCTTACCTGGGTTGTGTGGCACTTGATCGTGATCACCCCATCTCCTGAATAAAACCATACTTGCTGCAGTAACGTAGGGCTCTGGAAACACATTTGGATAAGCCCACGTGGAAGATGGCTAAGGGAAACCTTAGCCTTTGACGGCATGGTGGTTCTGAGAGGCTTTGGATGCTGCCAAATCCAGCCTGGAGCACAAGCACAGCATGAAGGACAGAGCTGAAGTCTGTAACCTGTGAAAATAACAGCTGGAAGCAGTTCTGAAGCTTTCTTTAGATCAGATCCAACTCTATTCTGTCTCTTTCGTGCAAGATTATTTACATTTGTTACTTCTGTATTTCAGTCAAAAACTAAACCCAAGAGAGTAAAAGCAATTTACAACTGTGTAGCAGATAACCCAGATGAACTGACTTTTTCGGAGGGAGATATTATTGTAGTCGATGGTGAAGAAGATCAGGAGTGGTGGGTGAGTATTTTGCATTTTCCATCAATACACTTTGGCACTGACTTCAGAAGGTCCCCTGCTGGGTTTCCAAATAACAAGAAAAGTTTCATCTCAGAGAAACCTGATTCCAGAAATGGCTTTTGTTCAAAAATCAGACAAGTTTTTGGCTATTCTCATTTAGAAAAAAAAATTTTTTTTAATTAGCAGAGTTCAGCTAAAGCAAAGTTCTGGGAAAGTGTTAGGTGTGAAAACACTTGCCCTATTTTGGTTGTTATCTAGTGAAGAACAGAGCTTCAGACTGCATCTCAGTTGACGGCAATGCTGTAGAAACACAAACAGCTTCATGTAAAACCCAGAACTGGATCCATTCTTTGATGTTTTGGTGGCTGTTCTGAAGGGGAAGCAGAGGCTACTTAACTACAGGCTGCCAGCCACTGCAGAATGGGTGGAAGTGCTGTAGTGGTGGTACTGAACTAAGAGGTGTGACTGTCAAAGAATGAGATAAAGCAGAATTTGGAAGAAAATAAATGCATGCAGCACCTTCTCCCACTGAATTTTCTGATAGTGTTTCCTGTTTGCAAGAGAAAAAGAACACCACTGCAGAGAAGGTGTGGGGAGAGGGTTGTTCTACAGGCAGGAAGGTCACTGGTGTTCCTTGTGGTGATCCTGAAATGCCTTTTTGAGATTAACTTGTAAAACATCCGGCTTCTTTCAGATTGGCCATATCGATGGAGATCCCGGTCGGAAAGGAGCTTTCCCTGTATCATTTGTGCACTTTATTGTTGACTAAAATTGCTACTGATACGTGAAGACATTTCTCATTTCCAGCAGTCACAGAAATCAGTTTTGCTCTCTTTCATTTCATCTGCTGACCTGCAGACACCTTGCCAGAGCACTGCCCAAGTCCTAGGTACTGTAGTTACTTTTTTATTGCCGTCGGCTGATGTTGGGACTCTGAACACTTCTTTTCCTATGTGAAAACCTCTCACGAGCAGTTTATGCTTGAAAAAACCCTCCCAATTCTTCCTGTATTTTTTAAGGTGAACTGAAAAGCTTTAACAATCAGATCCCATGTGAGTGTGTGAACATCGCGTCATCGTCAATGTTCTTTTCCATCAGTTTGCTGTAATTTCTTCTCCCTCCTGTACCATGACAACGCCACAGCTCGGTGTTGCTTCCCCAGTCCAAGACTCTGTGTGCATCTGACAGGGCAATGACTTCACCCGGGTCTCGGTCCCGTTCGAAGTGGTGGAACCAACAGGTGCAAGCTGCTGCCTCCTTCTGAATGGGACTCACTGGGCATGGTGCTGTACTGGCTGTCATCCAGGATGTCAGCTGTTACCAGAGAAGTTACTTTACTCGTGTGTCTTTGGCCAGGTAAAAGGGAAAAGAGGATTTCAGTTTGCCACAGGAGAAACTTCTTTCTTTCAGAATGGATGTAGATATTTGCTTAAAGTTACCTGAAATCTGTGTTAGTCGTTTGAACTTCCTAGTTCTGATTCTGTGAGCTTGAGACCGTTTCATTTCTCTATGCTGCACGTGTGTACAACCTGTTTTTTGAATGTTCTTTATGTCCTTTACATCCATTTTGGTCATTCAACGTGACCACTGCTGGTTAATTACACTATGGCAATATTAACGAGTTACGACGTTAACTCGAGGATATGAAAACTGCACTTCCTGAACTATACCTAACTCTGATGATGGATTGCAGAGTGTTTCTTACGCTTCTCTTGTTTTAGTGTTTAGACTTTGGGTTTAAATTCTGGAATTTTCTTAGATCATCCAGCAGCGTGTTCACAGAAAGGTTTGGTGGAACACTTAGCTAATCCTAATTACCCTTGGTCAGTAAGGCATCCATCACCTCACTACTATGCTAACGTTCTGTTCTATAGAATTTGTGTGCCACTACCTTGCAAACGACGATCGTTTGCTCACTCACTCTGTATTTATATATTATACCCCCATATATGGTAGCTACACTGTCGTTAAATTCGTTTTACTAATTTGTGAACAAAGGCCAGGCCATGGGCAGTTCCCAGTTGGTTGATGGAATAGAAAACGCCGGTACAGATCTGGGGTCATTTTGATGTTTGCATATTGTGAAGTTGTACCGGTTTTTTGCTTATGCTACAGGAAATAGCTGGTGGCATAGGGTAAGAGAAATGATTGTCTAGGTCACATTGGCTGTGATCACGTCTCGTGAGTACCGTATCTCTAGATTTATTGAGAGAACTTTGAGCTTCTGACAGAAGGTGTCTGAACCGGCCGTTCCGTATTGAAGGGGTGGGAAGTAGGCCACCACCCTCGTATCTTCTTACCTGGAGGGAAACCCCGCTGCATTAGTGCTGGAAGAGCAACACTGATCCTACCTTGTCTTGCCTTTCCTCAATGGTACAGGTGGCTGGTCGCCTCTCCGCCGTGGCGGGCACAGCCACGCCTACGCCGCGCTTTCGGTTTCTAGATGCTGTTGCTGCAGAATAAATTGGGGAACGAACTGGAATGTTTCAGGATATTTTTGTTGCAAGTTGAAGCAAATTAGTCCGTATTTTCAAAGTTCCCAGTGAGACGATAGAGGAATAGTTTAGCACTAGTTTTATTCACTTACTGATACGTTCAGTTTGCAACACTATTTTGTATGTTTCTATCCCTGATAGAGTCTAGAGAGTTAAATGGGCATATTATTTTGCACAGATCTCCTAATGTACAGTATTTTTAACACAGAATCTTATAGTGTATGTAACAACTCGTAAAGTTAAGCGATGATGCAAATTTTCCTTGAGTTCCAGAAGAGAAACACACTTTGGAACATCACCACCCTGTTGGCTGTCGCTTAGGAACCAGGGGTCTCGTAGAACCCTTCGTGCTAGCACTTAACAGTGCTGGCAGATTAAACCTCGAGGACCAATGAAGAACAGCTAAGTAAAATTTATCCCTAGATTTTCAATGTTTCTCCAAGTTCGCTCCTCTGGCAGAGGAAGAAATTCTAGAGCCTGTAGATATCTATTTATAATATAAAATTATGAATTTTAAGTCCAAAACTTTGGCATATTTCATACGACTTTTCAAACCTGATTAAAATAACAATTCCAGAAAAGCTGTTAATAGACAGACTATTAGGTTGCTGTGTTAACTGTTTAAAAAGGAGCAAGTGACACTTAAAATGCAGCTTAGAATGCTATGAGATGTATAATATTCAATTCAGTTGGTTTTATTTTGTTTAGTTGCAGAGCAACTGTATATATTGTATAACCTAAAATCAACTCTTATTTTCAATGTCCTGGATGCAGTGATTTATAATTAGAGCATGATTAATAAATTTTACTCTCGTTAACCAGTCAAATGTCTGGAAAAATAAAACTACTTTTAAAATCACCGTGGTTCCTTCTCCTCTGTTACAGACGGTGCGGCTTTAGGCAACTGTTGTTTTCAGGACGTGAAAGGAGGAATGCAAACAAGCAGCACTGGGGCAAAAAACAGTGTATCTTGTGGATTTGTCCTTGAAGGTAGAAACTGTGTAGATGGCACGCCTAACATTAGAGTGTAAAGCACCTACACTCACTCTGCTCCTTGTTTTGTTCTAACGCCTATGTGAAGACAATCCCTGTGTGAAGCCCTGAAGTCTGTTAGCAAAGCGTTTTTCAGACAAAGAGTTAGAAGCAAGTGTCAGTTTTATTTTACATTGCCACAATATTGACATTATTGTACAAAACACGATTTAGGAAAAAAAGAAAGCTAAATATAAAATTCTCTATTGTCCCAGAAACTGAAGGTGGAATGATTTCTTAAGTGACATCTGGGGAATGACCAAGTACCGTGTGTGAGGTTGCACGGCTGCTCTTTGCACAGCGAGTCTGTTCCAGGTTTGTGTGTAGCTGCAGCCAGGCTGTGGTATCACGGAGGAGACCCATTTCCTCCCCACACAAAGGCCTCTTGTACTCCAGTCACGTGCTGCTGAAGAGGGTCAGGACTTCTCTGACATTAAAACTGAGTCAAAGGCGGTAGATAACACTTTGCAAATAGCTTGTGCTTGTTCCTAAAAAAACAACAACCAAACACACACACTAACACATTCTGAAGAACTTCTGAATGTCCCAGAACTCATTTAAAGCTGAACGTGACCTCTATCATTTTTTGGGCAGACACATATGAAATGGGAGTGGCACAAGTGTGATTTAATTTCATTCCTGTGCTCTGCTATGACATGTGGGAAGCTGACTTAAACAAGCTCTTCTGAAAGGAGTCAGAGTCGTTAGCTTTCATCATAACATGACACCACCATCCAGAAGTCAGTTCATGTGCTCCCCCAGTGCTACTAAGGGTGCACATCACATCGTCTTATCTTGACAACGCCTTCTCCTACCCTCCAGAGATCACTTCCCTTGTTTATAAATATGAATACAGGCTCTATTACCAGAGCTGTTGCTCAGTCCCTCCCCGCTCTGTCCAGGCTTAAGAGGTTTTTGTCTTTGAAAGTACAAACGGAGGATTGTCCTTAGCAGCTACCACACCACTTCAGCCTGCAAAGAGCTTGCTCAGGCCAATCTTTATTGGCAGTTTGGGGGAATGTAGGTATCTTCCCTCAAAGCTGATCAAATGCAGGCAGCAGGGCTTTTCTCCCCTCCTCAACCGGCACATATTTATACTCTTTAATTGGCACCCCACTTCTGCCAAGAAAACCTTCACAAGGGCATCGGGGTTTAAACTCTCCCTTTGCAATCAAAATACTGCTACCTAAATTCAGTACCGTAAATATAAACTCTTACCAAACTATTGCACTGATACACCCAGAGGCTGCATTCTTCAGAGGCTGCATCTGTTGTCTTCAATGCCAGTAAGCTTTTTCCTGCTCCCAGACCATCGTCATAGCAGACCATCCGTACAATTAGATAGAGCGCGTGCCTGTGTAACACATCCTGCAACCACGTGGCAAGGAAAAGTTACTCTGCAACAGTGCAACAGCCATTTCAGTTTTCCACGTGTTTTGATTCTCTTCCAATTGATTTACAGGAGAACAGTATTCTTTGGCAAAATTACAGGTGGTTCATTTGAAAGCATAGTTGAGATTAAGTGGGAATTTAACACAATTCTGGCTTTAATTTTTGCTTCTATTTTAAAATCACATTCTTATGTGAACTAGGTTCCTGGCCATGCTGTGAAAGCACATGTTCGTTTCCCAGCTATCCCCCCTCACCCTCTGCGAGCAGGACAGGTGCTAGGTGCATTCTGTCCCTCTGGCACAGAGGAACTTAAAACAGCTTTTGAGTTTGCCTGTATTTTTCCAGAGAGTCTCATCTTTGGAACTGCTCTCAGAAGAGGGCATGGGCAGGGTTCAGTGCTTTGGGGTGGAGAGAGGCTAGCCACATCCATACAGACAAGCCAGTTCTGGCCTGAGCCCCAGCATGGGTCCTGACTTGTGGAGATCTAGTCCAGGAGACACCTACTCTCTACCACAGCTGCAGTGTTTCACTGTAGTCCTAACAGTTCCCATCTTGGCCATTCCAAAAAGGGATTGGTTGATGCCCAGTACAAGGTCTCTGTGGACCTACCTGACACAAAGCCTTTCTTTCAGCCATTGAGCAATGCTATTCGCTGTCCTCATACTTGAGGCTGTTATGAACAGACATTGCTGGCATGTTGATGGGTCATGATTTTGTAAGGCCAAGTATTTATGGTATCTGGGGCTCTGAGGGCAACCAGAAAGAAACCACGTGGCTGCAATACAAAGCCTCACAACGACAACTGGAGAGCCCTGGGGAAAAGACTGGAGTTTTATTTTTAGCAGAAAAGCAACTTGAAGTGCACTAAAGGAAAATAACTACATGTAGGAAGTGATGCAAACAAAAACAAGCTCAATCGATAAAGTAGAAGCGTTAATGCTGGAGTGAACTTGCTTTTGGATTAGGAGTGGAAGGCTGGCACTTTAAAGAGGAAGGAGAATTCAGGTATTCTTGACAAAAACATCCCTTGTTTTTTCCTCTCCACACTAACAGCAGGAATGCATTACTAACTCAAGCTGAGGAACCTATGGTCTTGGCCTCTGCAGTCATGCTACTTCTCCACATGACAGGACAGCAGGACAGGCCCAGAGAAAGGAAGATGTGCTCAAAGTGCATAAAGGCTTGCCTGCCTTTTGCCTGGTTCTCTGTCTCAAACAGATTTTTGTCATAAACCCAGCAAATCCAAGCAGAAAAAGAGAGTGCCCTGAGGAGATACAACAAGAAGCACGGCTGCTATGAGAACTTCTTTGTTTCACTTTTGCTTAAAACCAGAAGTGACATTTTGGTCACACAGATTGCCTTTCAGAGCAGTAACTGAAAGCACTTTTCAACTCTCACCAAAGGGACAGTTTGCTGTGAGTCACTTACATACTGATCAGATGTTGACACTTTAATGCCGTATTTGGAAACTCCCATAATAAACTCCTCTTCACCTGGAACAAAAGGTAACTTCCCATCTTGCTTTGGGGGGGAAAACAAAACAAAACAGAAGCCTTTAGTGCAGAATGAAGAACATGAACAACAAAGACACAGAATCACAGATGGGTCAGGGTTGGCAGGGACCTCTGGAGACCATCTAGTCCAACCCCCTGCTAAGGCAGCATCATCTACAGCTGGCTGCACAGGGCAGTGTCCAGGTGGGTTTGAATGTCTCCAGAGAAGGAGACTCCACAGCCTCTCTGGGCAACCTGTCCTAGTGCTCTGACACCCTCACAGTGAAGTTTTTCATGTTCAGACAGAGCTTCCTGTGTTCCCGTTTATGCACGCTGCCCCTTGTCCTGTCACTGGGCATCACTGAAAACAGTCTGGCCCCTTCTTCTAGAAATAAACCCTTTAGATATTTATAGGCATTGATCTGATCCCTTCTCAGTCTTCTCTTCCCCAGGCTAAACAGCCCCAGCTCTCTCCTCTTTCCGCATCAGGGAAATGCTCCAGTCCCCTCATCATCCTCATCACACTCCACTGGACTGCCTCCAGTAGCTGCCTGTCCTTCTGGAACTGGGGAGCCCAGAATTAGACACAGAACACCAAATGTGGCCTCGCCAGGGCAGAGCAGAGGGGGAGGATAAGCTCCCTCTACCTGCTGGCCTCGCTCTTCTTCATGCACCCCAGGGAAGTGCATAATAGAAAACATGTTTGTGCATTTCAGTCCACTGAATCAGCAACATCACTGACCCTGCTCATTCCTTGCTCGTGCAGCCTGCCTGCCACGCTTACACTTGTCCAGTCTCTTATGTGAAATATATTCAGGGAAGGTTCAGACTGGACATCAGGAAGCATTTTGTTAGGGAGAGAGTGGTCAAACACCAGAACAGGCTTCCCAGAGAGCTGGTAAATGCCCCTAGGCTGTTGGTGTTAAAGAGGCATTTGGAGATTGTCCTGAACAACACGCTTTAACTTTGCTCAGCCCTGAAGTAGTCAGGCAGTTGGACTGGGTGATGATTGTAGGTCCCTTCCAACTGAAATAGTCTATTCTGTTCTAAATACTACATGACACCAGAAAGGAATTCTCTCAGAGAAATTCAGCCCTGTGGTCAAATTAAATGGGCTGAAAAACGATGCATAGACCCTGAGAGTTCTATGGCAGCAATTCTGTTACTTGGCCATAAAAATAGCTGTAGCATATTCGGATACTTGAAGTGTGAAGCTGCTGTAAGATAAACCCATTCTGTGCTTTTATGGATACAAAGGATCAGATACTTCATGACAATAACCAGTTACAGCTTTCTGTACAAAAACAAGTACAAGCTACCGCAGTCTAACAAGGGTGACCCAAACGTTATTCAGATTTAGAGGTGTTTTTAAGCAGAAATTTGACATTTTCCTCCACAGGAAAACTTCTATGGTACTAAGGAAATCTGGAGGAGAGAGTCTTTGCTAGCACTGTTAGGATTAGTATCTGAGGACTATATTAAATTTTCAGCTGGGATACTTGCTCAGTAATGACTCAGGAGCCTGTCTCTTCAGAACAGATTTGTGGGTGACAGCTTCTGAGATTCCCAGCTTCATGTTTGTTTTTTTTTTAAAGCAAGCTACTTTAGTAAATCTAAAATTTACAACGATGTCAGATCATGTGACAGTATGATATATAAGTCAGTTGTTCTGACACTGTTGGCATTATCTGTTGTAACCCACCTACCTGTGCAACATCTATGTAGTTTATCAAGTCCAACGGCCCTTCGAGATTTTTGCTTTCATTACATTTCAGTTTTTCAATGGCACCAACATATTTAACTCTGAACTCTGCACATGTATCAGAATTACTATTGCTTTGTCCTGCAACAAAATAAAACAAAGCAATTCTGAAGAATTCCAGAACAGTGATGCTATTGCAGTTGGTTTTAACAGAGCTAACTTACTCAACTCCCTAACCTTTGCAGATTTTCATCAAACTCTTAACCGTATTGCAGGATAGAAGTCCTCTCTTTAATAAGCTGTCCTGGGTTGCTTTAAAACAGCCCTTGGTAAAAGCAAGAGTTTCATATGAATCTATGATACAGCACTGTTTGCACTAATTCAAATTTGAAGTTAACAACCTTAAATTAGAAAACAGAGAAAAGCTGATTCTACTTTTATGTTTTTAACTGTTTGGTCCAACAGCAAATGTGCTTTGATCTGGTGAGCAAGAACAAGTAAAATCAAATAAATATCCTTTATTTCAGAGCAAACGTAAACTTGACAAAACATGAAACAGCTTGCAGAAAGTTACACCCCTTTTACACTGTGTAACAGGCTGGTAACACAACTAAGTAGTTCTTACTCTGACATGACATTTCAAAATCAGCGACGTAATCCTAGATGAATCATTAATAATAGTGTAGAAGACAGAGCTATACTGGCTAACAGATTCAGTTACAATTATTGACAATACTTAGTTGAACCTTTTCCATTTTCTGCTCTTTGATACTAACACACATCCAGTTCATCCTGCTGTGTGCACATCTGCTTGCCCTCTGATTACATACCTGAGCTTTTCGTGGAGTCTGTATCTAGACTAGCCACAGTACTAGACCTGGAAAGTCCCCCAAGACTGGAATCTACAGACTAAGAAAAAAATCAGTGTCATCAGAAAGTTACTGAGAAAATACCAACCATTCACTAATAGACACTCTGCCTCAACTCCTTTTAAAAACAAGAAACAACAAACTAGTATTTATGTTCTAATTACTTAAGCAGCACTGCAAAATGGGGAGGTAAAAAAAAAACCAAACACCTATTTCTTTCCTGAAGTTATCTTTCTGCCTCAATATAGATTAGACTGACATAAATGCAGCAGGAACCCTTGAGAAGTCCACAAATAGTTTGAAAGGAGGAGGAAATAATAGAAAAAGAGAAAATGAACCTTAAGGTTTTGTCCAGACTTTTCTGGTACTGCATCTTAACTTGAAGAAATTGACAACTACATGCTTGTCACCAATGCTTGAAATAACATAGCAGTGCAAGGGGAGTGAAACGGCACCTTGGAAAATCCAGAATATTCAACAGATCATTCCAAAACCTATCAGACAAAATGGACACATTATTCAAAATGAAGAATACTTTGCAGCGATACTGAGTAACCAACTAGCACTGAAGGATAAACTCATTCTTGCTAACTAGCACCTGCACCTTAAATACAGTATTTACAGAACAAACATACTGCGTTTTCCTCCAAACCCTACTGTGTGCTGCTAGAAGCTCTCCTGTTTGTGGGCTTCACCAGGGAAGCAATCATCTTGCAATACAACAGCTTTAGAACTGATAGGTTTTTTGAGCTGTCATGAAAAACCCTATGGAATGGTAGAAGGAGAAAGCTCTCCTTGTGGAAAACGGCATTTCATGGAACCACTGAACTGCCAACTTGCATCAAATGAAAGTGCTGCCATAAGCAGAGTCCATACCACAGCTTACCTTGCTTTTAGTGCTGATTTCACTGCTTTGTGAGCTGCTGCTGCTGTGACGTTTTTTGCCTTTTCTAAACATGTTTTCATAATTGGATCAAGGAAGATTTCCTAGGTAGGGAAGAAAAAAATGAAAGCTGTCAGATCATCAAGGGAAGGAGCTCCTGGCAAACACCAGTGTGACTGTGTTCAATGCGGACACGAACTGGAAACTAGTAAGCTAGTGACCCAAAAAACAGAAGTGAGAACCTTCCTCTGGTGCTCTTCATGGGTGACTGGGAAAAGCCCCTCAAGCTCTCTCCTAGAACTTTCCTAGCTGCCTAATGCATCAAAAAATGCTGCTGCCTCATTTATAGGCCTGCTGCAAAGGTCAGTTTCTAATGCATGCAAGTATATACATTTAGAAACAAAACAAAATTTAAAATCTATATTCCCACTTAAAGGCATTAGATGATTATTTGTCACAGCAATCCAAGTGCATCCAATGCAACCCCTGCTCAAAAGTTTATGCTCCCATTAAAAAAAGCCCCAAACCCAAACATCAACCCCTTACTAACCCTTCTTCTGACGAACTAATGATTGCAGTCATGCTAGGAGCAACCATTACTACTTAACGTGTTTCTGAAAATGAAAGCAAGAAGCATGCTATGTTTACTGCCCAAGAACTCAGTTACTGTAAGTTCTGAGAGTATTTCAGGAGTATTTTTTCTATCTCTGCCTTACTACTTCTGTTCTTAGCTTAGCACTTGGCTGGCCAGTGTCAAGAAGCCGGATGCTGGCTCCTAGTCAGGGAGTGCCGACACCGTGTCTCCCGGCTTCAGAGAAAAGTAATCAAACTACAAAGCTTTGGAAACGCTGAGCAGGTGGACAGCAGAGGACAAAGGAGGAGGACAGCTCACACTGCAGAAAAGAATGGAAGACGCACAAAGAAGAGCTTCGATTCGTGAGGCAGCGCTGGATTACAGACCCCAGGCTGCTGCTGGGTTTGCCACCAAGCAGACGCTCGGCCCCCGCAGACCAAGAGCCCCCCTCAGTGACAAGGGAGCAGTAGGGCGCCGCGGGACCCGGCCTACCCGCGTCCCTCCGGGCTCCCTCCAGCCACCCGCAGCCCCTCCCTCAGAGCAGCCGCTACCAGGGCGCAACCAGCTGTGCCCGCTCTGTCCGTGGCCTCCGAGGAAGCCGCGGTTTAACACCGGCTGCCCCGCGAGCCTGGCCAGCGCAGCGGGTGACTAAGGCGCCCTCCGCAGCCCCTCGCCCACCGCAGCCTTTCCACTGCGGGCGCGGGAGCTGCCGTCCCGCGCGGGGCTCCGCGGCGGGGCGGGGCGCGGCCAGGCCGGGCTGCCCCGCACCCCCCGTTTTGCCTTCCTTCCTGCTGCCACCTCCAGCCCCAGGCGCCACGGTGACAGGCGGCGGAGCGGGACCCGCTCTCGCCACAGAAGGCAGCAGGCGGAGCGCCCAGGGGCCGCCGCCCCCGCCTCAGCGCCGGGCGCCCCTCTGCCACCCGCCCCCACGTCCCGGGGACGCCTGGCGTCAGAGCCTCCCTCCCGGCGCCGCCGCCGGGACCCTCACGCCCGGGTAAAGCCCGCACACCGGGCCCCGCTCGCCGCCGGCCCCCAGCTCTCACCTCAGCCGGCGGCCCGCCCGCGCGCAGAGCCCCCTTCCGGGCCGCCCCGTCCCCCGGGCGCATGCGCGGCGGAAGCGGAAGACGGGCGGGGGGACGGGTGCTGGCGACGGACCGCGCCGGGCGCCGCCGGGGCTCACGCCGTCACCATGTCGGCGAAGCGGAAAGCCGAGGCCCTCATCCCGGCAGAGGAGAGCGATCAGCTGCTCATCCGGCCCCTGTGAGCGCCCGGGGCGGGCGCGGCGGCGGGAGCCGCGCGTTGGGACTGGGGGGCGGAGCGGGGCTGGGGGGCCGCCGGGCGGGCAGGCGGGGCCCGGCGGGCAGGAGCCCCGTCCGGCGCGGGTGGGCGCCTCCGCTCGGCACCGGTGCTGCTGTCGCGGCCGAGGAGGCCGGAGCATGCCGCGGGCGGCCTGAGCGAAGCGTTGTTGGAGGCGCGGGAAGCCCGGGCTGCTCCTTCCCCCCAGCCCTGCCCGCTTTTCCAGCCTGCAGCCCGCGGGGCAGTTGCCGAGCTCGGGCGGAGGGACCGCGGCCCTTCCTGGTGCGGCATCGCCGTGCTGTCCGGGCAGACACCCTCCTGTTGGCCTTTCGTGCCTCGCCTCAGCAGCACCCTGGGGTCTGCAGGGTTTTGAGTCGAATCATTTCCTCTGGTAAAGGTGCTGGCGGAGGTGTTCGAGTAGCCGTGCAAGAGCTGTCTCGGGGATGACCTGATGCGACTTCAGGCCTATTCATCCCGAGGAAAGTTGTTATTTAGGGAAACCTGTAAACCTTCCGTTCATGCATCTCAATACTTTGAGACTTGAGTGCACAGGCACGCAATAAAAGGCAGAAGAGACCAAAGTTAACTTCCCCAAGCAGATTGGTTTTATTTCTGCTGCGTTAAATAGGGACACATTTCCATTGAGATAAATACAGCTGTGCGGTTACTTTGAAGATTTGAGCTTAAAAGGGCTGTGCAGTCACTAATGTGCTGGCAAATAATCCCACTGAAGGTATCTGATACACAGTCCCATCTGTGCAGTGTGGGTCGGTTTAATTCTGATGACTTTGATATCCTTTTGCAGAGGTGCTGGCCAAGAAGTAGGAAGGTCATGCATTATCCTGGAGTTTAAAGGAAGAAAAATAATGGTAATTACTGCATGAATGTATTTGTACACCCTCTCATTACGGTACTTCAGATCACAAAAAGGTGTTCTAGGTTAAATTCAGCCTCTTCTGTACTAGAAGAGGCATCGTCTCTATATTTCTGGAACGATACAGCGTATGTGATAGTAGGCATTATAGAGGCTATCCCCTAACAGAATGTATGGGGATTCTAAAACTTACACACATTAGGTTTCAGTGGAATCTAAGGCTAATGTTTACCTGCTGCTATTGTAACCAGCCACATGTAAACACCTCTTTCCCTTTTCCAGCTGCCTTCTCAGATTGTGGTTGAAACAACTTGAGCACATTGGTTCCGTATATGGCAGGGAGGGGTGGGGGGTGTGTTGAAGTGTGAATGAAGGCTTGCATTGGGCCAAAATGATAGACAAAGACTGGGATCTTTTGAAAAGTGTTCACTTTGCCAGTGGAGATACATGATTTAGACAGAAGCCCAGGATGCGAAATCCCATGCTAAAAGCAGTGTTTAAGGAAAAAATACTTTTTGATGCTAGTTTTACCAGGGACAAGTAACTATATTTTAGTCCAAAATGAAATAAGTGGGTTTTGTATGTTAACTTTATTTCCCTTTACAGCTTGATTGTGGAATTCATCCTGGACTGGAAGGAATGGATGCACTTCCTTACATTGACTTGATAGATCCTGCTGAGATTGATCTCCTCCTAATTAGCCAGTAAGTTGCACCAAAAAGAAAAATATACTGAGGTTGTTGTCTGAGCTGTTCTCACTTGTGGGTTACTAAGAGAGGCTGAAAATAGGCATTAGATAGATGGCAATGGCATGGAAAAATTTTAGTTTCCAACTTGTTTTTTTTTTTAAACTAAGGATGTTTAGTCACTTTTGACATTGTAACTCTCCTCTGAAGCTCGCTTCCTCGTCTGAGTTTTTTATAACCTGCCCTGCTTTAGCACCATTGTGACAACTTCTAGAATTCTTTTTCTACATAAAGACTGCTGAAAAGTATTGGTTGTGGTGTTTTTCTCTGTTGGCTTTGAATGAAGCAGGTTCTCAGTCAGTCAGGCCAACTCTGAATGTGGTTTAAATATTGCTTAGTGGCTGAGAGACAAGGAGAGCCATTTCTAAACAATCTAACCAGTCATAACCAGGTCTCTCTCAAATTCTGAGTTGTCATGGTATGTGCTTGTTCTACCTGTATTTCAAAAGTACTTCCTTAAGTTAAGTCAAGCTAGAAGTGTGACCTGATAATTTTACCTTAGTAGTTCATGTTTTAAGCCACATGCAAGCTCAGGATCACATTTGTTAGCTTTCTTGTGTCTTTGACACTTCTTGTGTTCCTGCTTCCTGTTGTTTTTCTCTCTGTAAATTTTCATGTAGATTACAAGAAAGTTAATTCTGAAATTATATGGATAAAATCTTTGCAATTAATAGTTTCCTGTATTACTCTTACTTTTCTTGGCTGTGCTTCCAGTCAGTAGTGTACATAAACCAACATACCTAACAATGAGGTTGAAAATTCTGTTTCTGGGTTTACATGGTGCTCTGTTTCCCCAGTGAAGCAGTGAAACTTCTGATATGCCATGTATTTGTCCTGTGTGATGTTAACATGTTAATTGGATTTGTGTGTCTGTTTTAAGTTTCCATTTAGATCACTGTGGGGCATTACCATGGTTTTTGCAGAAAACAAGTTTTAAAGGCAGGACGTTTATGACTCATGCCACGAAAGCTATTTACAGATGGCTTCTTTCAGACTATGTCAAAGTCAGGTAAGCTGACCCGTGGTTTACCTCTTCATCTCTGGAATTATTTCACCTGTATATCCAATAGGAAGCTTAAAATTAAGCCACCAAAGGTGGCTGGATGCACCTTGATGTTGCCCCAAGTAGCAACGTTACAACTAGATTAGAAGTAATGTATCATCTTACTGCCTCCTGGGTAATGGATGGCTCAAAAAAATTCCTATCAATAAAAAACAATTAATAAAATCTTTCCTTCTTTCCCTTGTTTGCCTTTTTTTGACCTTTCTTAGTCCCTTCCCATCCCCCCATCTGTCCCTCTTAAGGTAGTCTCTTGTTCTCTTGCTTCTTAATGTCTATTTTTTCTTAAGCTTTGCAGAGGTAGTGAATTTTAAGCCCCTAAAGATACAAATCACTGTTCAGGACAAGATCAGATTAAATATTCAATATACAAAGAGTGGTCTGTTACTTACATGTTGAGGGGTTCTTTCTTTCTTTCTTTCCTCCCCCCTCCTCTCCCCCCTTGTTCTGTTACATGCCTTGCTGCATTTTTTTCTGTATGAATGCAAAGTCCTGAACATGTCTCAACTCAGCAGCTTTGTCCTGGCTCTGCAGCTCCTTCGTTCGCCCATCCTCCACCTCTTAAAGTGGTAGGGGGCTTTTTTGTCTGACCTTTGTGGCCTCAGCTTTCCGCTGAGGTATAAACCACAACAACTTTCTAGCTTGAATCAGAAACCTGATAAAACAGTCCTCTTGTACCTTGTTTGTTTTGGGCCAAAGGGAAAATTGTGGGTTAGCTTCAAGGACTGTTACAAGCTGAGCAACAGATCTCTTTCCAGGCCTGGGAATCTGTTGGTGCTTTCAGATAAATGCAGAGCAGCTCCTGAAGTGAAAAGACTACTCTAGTGTGGCCTTTGAGAAAAAAAAGACTCTTTAGCTCTGCTCTGGTGAACTACATTAGAATACCTGGACTTAAGCTCTAATGTAGCAGGCATAATGTTGCTGAATTGAAGTCTTACTGTCAGTGGGGAGAAAATCCAGGACGGGTTTTTTCCAGCTGCTGTATAATCTAAGCCTGTAAGATGAGCTGATATTTAGCCATTTCACTTATATCCAGTAATATATCAGCGGATGACATGCTATATACAGAAACAGACCTTGAAGAAAGCATGGACAAGATTGAGACCATCAACTTCCATGAAGTGAAAGAGGTGGCAGGAATCAAATTCTGGTGTTACCATGCAGGCCACGTCCTGGGAGCAGCAATGTTTATGATTGAAATAGCTGGTGTGAAGGTATTTTCTTTTTATTTTAAAGTTGAAAACAAGTCTGAATTCTAATGTAGTCATTAATTATTTATTGTTGTCTTTCAAGCCCCACCACTCTGGCTGGAGCTGTCAAATAGATGTGGACTCAGGTCAGGGTGGGAGGCCTTGTCTTAGAGCATGTATTTTCTTGGTTAGAACTAGCAAGTGACACATGTATTGAACCAGGTAGGATGTTTGGATTTTATGGGAGTGAGTTATAACTCAGACTTGGAACCAGTAAACATGTAATTTTCCTTGCTGGTCTGCTCAGATGTAGCTTATACCTAAGTCAGTCTTATGTAAGCTGTGTTTTAGTAAAGCCTATGAACAGATATTTGGGTTTTGGGTTCTGATTTATCATGTCTGTCTGAGGACTTAAATAGCATTTCTCAAAGTATGCAAGTTATGTTATTCTCATAGCACTCGTATGCTAAAGTACCTAAAGAAATAGGATTACTATTAATTTTAGGCACACAGGGATTCAATAATTCATCATATAATCACAGGCAGCGCTGTGTCAAGACCAGATAATTGAAACTAATCTCATGAATTGGAGTTCAGTAGGGTAATTGTCATCCCACAAAAAGCTTCATACAGCCTTGAAGAGGGAAAAGAGATGGTGGTCCTGAGGCTTGCTGTCTAGCAGGACTTGGTTCACGGTTTATAATGATTGAGAATTTTAAAAGTTTAAAGATTTTAAAAAGCATAGAAATAGAACTGACTTTACAATGATTTCAATAAAATTTAGACATAGACTTTTTTGGGGGGGTGTTTCTGATGGAGAAAGATATCTCCTTCTTACTATGCATGATTCAAATGAGTGGGTTTCAATATCCATTCTTTTCTTTAATTCCCTGTGAAACAAATGAGGAATGTGGTGCTGGATTACCTGCAGACCAGTTATGTGCTGTTACTGACTATAACTTTTGCTGTTATTCACATTTTCATTTATGGACTCATTAAGTAAAAAGTATTCTGTTTTGAAACCACTATTTTGTGCACGCAGAACTACATTCCACCCTGTAGTTAAGAATCCATTAGAAATTACTCTCAGTTACAAATTACTTCTTGGTGTAATGGGGAACATGATTGTTCTGTTGGAAATCTGCTTGATTACAGGCTTTACTTTTTTCCTCCTTATTTTCTTTTCTCCAATAGCTTCTATATACGGGTGATTTCTCAAGGCAGGAAGACAGGCATCTGATGGCAGCTGAGATTCCCAATATTAAGCCTGATATTCTTATAATTGTGAGTTTTACAAACTTATTTATATTAGTAATTAAATATGAATATGTATGGGGTATTACTTAAAGCTAAAATGGAATTAGAAATGCAGAAGCCACCCCTGCAGCCCCCCTCCTCCACCAGAACCTTGCCATGCAAACCCACAACAAATATCCATGTACTTGGGTGTTCGGAATTCTGCATTTCTTTTCACTGAATTAAAATGTCTAATTTTTGTTTTATAATTCTTCTGATGAAGCTCTTTAAGCCTCCAAACAAACATTTGCAAGATGGGAGATTTATTAGATTTCAACTTGGGTTTGCTAGATGTATCGTACAACCCCGAATTTAGCCAGATACCCTTCTTTAGCAGATCCCAACCTATTTACAGCTATGTTTATTGAGAATTTGTACTGGGTGGGGGTGCCTTGAGTACTGTTCCATAGCTATGTTTTGTTTTCTGAGTCAAATGGTTTTATTCTGAATCCATGTTTGGGAAATGAGAAGCTCAGGGGAAACTTTAAAAATAACATTTTTACCTGGAAATGAGCAGTAGGATCTTTCAGAGTCATGCTTCATATTATTTCATTTATCATGTCCCTTCTAAAAGCTTTATTTAACTGATAATTTAATTTATAGTCACATCAATATCTTGGTTTTTTGTGTAATTCTTGTATTTTAGACTAGGTGTTTCTAAACTGGTATACATATCACTAGTGACCCATGTCAACACGATAACCCCTTCATCAAAGCAGTGGCAGCATTTCCAGTTAGGAAAAGAAGTATGTTAAATTTGAAACCTCTTCAAAGAAGCATCAGCATTAATAGTTCTAACTTTTTTTTTTTGCACACACCACACACCCCCCCCTCCCCTTTCCTAACAAGATCTGCCTTTCCAAATTGGTGTGAGGGGCTTTGGAGAGGGGAAATTTTGAGGTTTTATCCTGGTGGAGCTGGTTATGGGGATTTGGGGGTGGGTTTGAATTTTCCCTCTCCCTCCCCTCCCTGCCACATTAACACCAGTATTTTTTTCTGCATTTTCTTGTTGGATTCAGAAGGCAAGATGAAGAATTTGTCTCTGAGTGAGTAAGTAATATTTTGTTTCCCTGTGCGTAGGAGTCTACGTATGGCACTCACATTCACGAGAAAAGGGAAGAGCGAGAGGCCAGATTCTGTAACACCGTGCACGACATTGTAAACAGAGGAGGGAGAGGTCTTATTCCTGTGTTTGCCCTGGGTCGAGCTCAAGAACTACTTTTAATTTTAGGTATGTACCTTTTTCTTAATAAAAGGCATATAAATTGAAATGAGAATGTTTTCGGGTGCAGTCTTGCAGATACAGTAATTTTTAAACAACTCTTCTGCCATTTCCCAGCATGTTAATTACCTGAGAATACATAACACATGTTTTCTCAAATGTGAAACATCCAGTAAACCAGCCAAGGCAGCTCTGCGTTGTGAGGTCAGACAGAGACGTGGAAAGGAAAGGGTAATGGCATGGTAATGTGTGCTTGACTTGTGAATCTTGTTGAACCAGGGGTGCAGCAAACAGGGACTACGAGCACAGATTGAAAAGTAAGTGATCACAGTGGCTGTTCTATTTAAATTCTACTCCTGAAAAAAGGTGTGCTTTGTGCCAAAGTTTCCCTGTCCTTGCCTTTCAATTCACAAACCTACGTGGAGAAGGCTATGGGAAAAGCTGAGAAGGCCCTAGCAGACATTTCTAGCATTTTCAAAGTGATAATGGGAGAACAAATTAGGCTTTGTTAGGAAGAGCAAAAAGAGGGGGTGAAGGGGGAATCATGTGTGATCCTAACAAGTCACTTCACATAAAATATATGGATAGTTGTTACAATGTACATCGGATAAAACCAGTTTTTAAATAAATTGTTTCTGGGCTTCTTTGCTTCATTTAAGCCCATTGTACCAGATACCTGATTCTTCACTAGTTTTTTTGCTCATGTAGACGCTGACAAAATCAAAAGATAGCTACCTCAAAATTAAAATAGTTATTTTTAGGGGCATTGAATCTAAAGTGTTACCTAAAATACTCAAAATCCTTCTCACTTCCATTTCAGTTCAGCTCAACATTAGCATCTAGGGTTTTTTTTAAATGTATTACTGGGCTGTTCAAATGTTAGCAAGAAATTTGGGTCTAGTCATGGCATAGTATTTGATGTTGTAGGATTGTTCACTACTTATCATTGAGGCCTTTTTTTTTATATTACAGAGAGGAGATAAAAACCTGAACATTTTAAATCTTGTGTAGCCATTAGTTTGTAATTTGTTGGCCACTCCCTGCTGTGTGTTGATACTAAAGTAAATTTCTAAAGATAAGTCTGAAACTCAATCTAGTGAAGCTAGACACAGTTGGATGCTTAATTAGGTAGAAAATGCAATTGCATCTCACATGCCTACACAATTGACCCCACAGGTCTGGGTTTTTCTTCTTTGATTAAGTGTCTGACAAGTAAAATACTGCATGATGGAATAGAAAGTTATGATGATGGGTGCAGTTATTTAATATTACTCTAAGTCCTGCTCTTAGTTATCTTTTAATGTCTGTTTCCACCTCTCACTTGAATTTATCAAGATGTTCATGGCATTGAGCCTCTCTGAAATGCTCTGAAAGCTTTGCCTGAAGATCAAAGCTGTTAGGTTAAAGCTGTATCGTTTTCAGTGTACAAATATAGCCAGTAGAGCTCCTTTAGGCCAATTGTTCCCCAGTTATGCCAGATAAATATGTTTTGGTCTAGCAGAACTGTATCCACGTGGGAAAACAAGTAAGTTATGTTTTTACAGCTGCATTCAGATCTCTTCTTTGTGTTTAGCAAAGGTCATGGCAACTGGCATCAGTGATGAAATAAGTTGTGGTTAGTGGAGGCTTTTTTCCTGGTTTTGTTTCGGTTCAGCTTGTAAAAAGAATTATTGATGATACAGAGCAAGCAAGGCTTGATAACTTGAACTCCATGGTTTGGGATTGTTTTGCAGAACTTTGATACAGCGAATTCTCACCAACATATCTATGTGCAGATGTCCCTGGCTTTTGGAGATGTAATTAATATTTGGCAGAGATATTTAAGCTCTGTTGTAGTGGTGTGGTAAAACTTGCGTTGTAATCTTTTACTGTGTAATATTATGTATACTTACACCTTGTAGCTGAAGCTGGTGATTGACTGGAGTTTTACCTGCCAAAAATATCTGAAGTTCATCTTTTTCTTGTTTGTTTGCTTGTTTGTACTAGTTGTAAACATGTATAGTGGGTGATTGCTTTCTCTTCTTTAGTAGAGCAGGTGAGAGAAAAAAAAAGCAGCCCACAATTGCAGATTTTGTAATAAAAAAACACTGCTAAGATCTCTTCTGCAAAAAGCATTTGCCTTTCTGAGAAGCATGCATTTTGGAGATAGTGCTGTGGAGGGGGTTGTGTGGTTTGTTGTTCTTCCTTACTGTTTTGTTTGGTTGGTTTTTTAGATGAATACTGGCAGAATCACCCCGAGCTCCATGACATCCCTATATACTATGCCTCCTCTTTGGCAAAGAAATGCATGGCAGTTTATCAGACCTATGTCAACGCCATGAACGACAAAATCCGCAAGCAAATTAACATCAACAACCCATTTGTTTTCAAACATATTAGTAATCTGAAGGTAAGTTTGAGATAAGGTTGCCTCACAAAACAGGGTACACAAGAGTTCATATTTGCTGAATAGTTTGCATGTTTACTGTTCTAATTGATTGATTAATTATAGGTTTGTATATGAGTTCTCTGCTATCCCAGTGTTTAGAGAGTGGGTTGAGGGGAACTTATGCCCCAACTTTTCTTCCAGTATAGATCCCTTTGGTATAATTTGCCAATTATGGGCATCAGTAGGAGGAACTTTCCTGAGAAGGGCACTTTTAATGAGGATGGGGTGTAATAGGGCTCTGCTTGTACCTTGTTTCAGGTTGCAGCTAGGCTGTCCTTCATTTCAGTGAGTTATGGTAACTACTACTCTTGCTGTTTGTCCTCTTAGAGCATGGATCACTTTGATGATATTGGCCCGAGCGTTGTGATGGCTTCCCCAGGTATGATGCAGAGTGGCTTATCCAGGGAGTTGTTTGAGAGCTGGTGCACAGATAAGAGAAATGGAGTCATTATAGCAGGATACTGTGTTGAAGGAACGCTTGCTAAGGTAAGTTGTTAATGCACCATGTGTTGTTCATACAAAGTGGCGTGCATGTTAGGTTTAAAAACAATTGGCTACAAGCAAGTGTCTATTTGGATATACTGGGAAGATTGTTGTCAGGTATGCGTAACTATGTAGTCCAAACTAATTGCATTTGGCTTATGGTAATGAAAAGTACAGAAAATTTGCATGTGGCCATTTCCAGTGCTGTTATACAGAATGATCTTTTCTAGGAGTGGTTGTCTTGTAATGAAAAAGAATGATTGTTATTTTGTCTATCTTTACACCCCTCCATCTTTTAAATTTTTGAGAGGGGAGCCCTGACCCTAATTCTAGACAAGCTGATGTTAAACCTTAACCACTTGTGTGTCAGAGATGATACTGCCTTGTGCATGTTGTGACACTGACTGGGTGTAGAGAATGAAATCCTCCCGAAATCCAGCAGCTAAGGGCAACCAGAGCATCTAGGATTGCCTTTAGAGATAGAAATCTCATTATAATTTCAATGCAAATATGAGAGTTGTATCTGGAAGACAGATTGATTCCTAGACCTTCTGGGGATGCAAAAGATGTGGTGGTGTGTGCTCTGTGTGCTTTTTTCATTTATGGGTGTGTGTTTTGTGAAATTTGAGATGGTTGTTGTGTCTTTTTCAGTTCTTCACATTTAACCTGGCTAGCAGTATTATTTCATTGATTTTTGAAGTGCAAAGCATTAGTTCTGTGGTGTCTGTATGCAGCTTTCAATTTCTTTTTAAAGAGCTCTGGGTTTTTTTTGTAGCACATCATGTCTGAACCTGAAGAGATCACAACTATGTCAGGGCAAAAACTCCCACTGAAGATGTCTGTGGATTACATTTCTTTCTCTGCTCACACAGATTATCAACAAACCAGTGAATTTATCCGGGCCCTGAAACCTCCACATGTGGTTAGTATATGTGCTGCCATTTCTCCAAAGTGGGATGCATCAAACCAGTTCACAGTCTTGAGTCATGAAATGTAGGCCTTTGAGTCACAGAATTGGTCTCTTATCTCAGGTGACAAGTGACAGGATGAGAGGGAATGGCTTGGAATTACACCAGGAGAGATTTACCTTAGATACCAGGAAGAAATTCTTTTCTTGAAAGGGTTGTCAAGCACTGGAACAGGCTGCACAGGGAGGTGGTGGAGTCACCATCCCTGGAGGTATTAAAAGGTGTGTAGATGAAGTCCTTAAGGACATGATCTAGAGGTGGGCTAGTCAGGGTTAGGCTGTGGTTGGACTCGATGCTCTAAAGGGTCTCTTCCAACCCAGGGGATTCTATGAATCACAGAATGTTAGAGGTTGGAAGGGACCTCGAAAGTTCATCTATAATGCACAGAGTTCAAAGACACACATATAACAATACAGTTGAACTAATGTTTCTATATTGTGCCCTCATGAAATCACATTTTAATAGAGATTAGACAGAAGATGAAAATATTCTTTCATAATTTTTTACTTGACATGTCTGATTGGACGGGCAGCTCAGCTGAAAGGAAACTGTCTTTCCTACAGATTTTAGTTCATGGTGAGCAGAATGAAATGGCCAGGTTGAAAGCAGCATTGATACGGGAATATGAGGATAATGATGAAGTTCATATAGAAGTTCATAATCCAAGAAACACTGAAGCTGTGACATTAAACTTCAGAGGAGAGAAACTTGCCAAGGTATAAAATTATTATTTTCTTACCTGCTCAGCAGTATTTTCCTCTGGGATAAAAAACACGTTTTCTTCCAAGCCTCTATTTTTAAGTGGGTTTGGATTGTGTATGTTTTCCAGTAACCCAAATTTTGGGTTCAGTGTTGGTTTGGGATTTTGAGGGGGTAATGTTTTACTTCTTTTTTTTTTTTCCCCCTTCAGTCTTCCAACATTTTCTTGTGTTACATCTCAGAATTTGTTGGTTACTCTGACCTTTTCTTTTCAGAGTTAATGTTATACTAGATTT
This sequence comes from Laterallus jamaicensis coturniculus, assembly GCA_022605575.1. NCBI lineage: Eukaryota > Metazoa > Chordata > Aves > Gruiformes > Rallidae > Laterallus > Laterallus jamaicensis. The sequence continues at coordinate 97,530,581 of JAKCOX010000001.1, forward strand.
GATTTTTCTGAGAAAACTGTATTTCATCTCTATGATACCTTTAAGTGCTGAATATGTCAGATTGCCTTGTTCATAAGGTGTGTGTTTTTTCTTTCCAGGTGATGGGCTCTTTAGCAGATAAAAAGCCAGAACAAGGACAGAGAATTTCTGGCATCCTAGTTAAAAGAAATTTTAACTATCACATTCTTTCTCCATGTGACCTCTCCAGTAAGTACCAACAGTGATGAGCTCAGTAGGTAACTGAAACTTACTGTGTCCTTCTTTTGTCATTAAAACACATGCAATATTCTTGGGGGGGGGTTTCAGTAATTTTGTGTTCTATAAGCAGTTAGTGAACATCTAGGTTTTATTTTGGTTTAATTTTGCTCTAAACTCTTGTAGTGAGAAGACAATCAAACTCATTGCTCACTGAAGTTTAAAATCTTTTATCTTTCTGTAAGAGAAAAGAAGCAAAATTCCATTTCCCTTTTTGGTTACTTAAAACATCTTCCTCTTTATGAATAAGCATAAAGCATACTAGTGAGAATGAGAGCACACTTTGATCAGTTGTCCTGCTAGTATCTACAATTACATCAATTTTTAGAATAAAAGCAGTGAACATATTTGGGTATTGCTCCTATGCTATTTATTACTAAAGAAATTGATCTATTCTCAAAATAGAAGAATGATTGAATGGAGCAGTAAGATGATAAGAGCTTACAGGAAAGCAGTTCTGCTGTCCTGCTTCGCTCTTTGCCTCTAATGTGTGTGATAAAGTAACAAGCTCTTGCTGGTTTCTTAACCACAAATACTTATCTTAAAATAGATGCTCCACCCTCCTCTTCTTTATAAAGGTCCTTCTAACCTTCTGCCTTACATAATGGCATCAATACATTTATCCATAGTGGCAATTCTGGGTTTTTAGGAAGTAAATTCAAATAGGTAATTTTTTAATTCTTTTAAAAATTCTTCCAGATTATACAGACCTGGCAATGAGCACTGTAACACAGACACAAGCCATTCCATACACCGGCCCTTTTAATCTGCTTTATTATCAGCTACAAAAACTTACTGGTGAGTATTTGGAAAAATGTGGTCATTATTTTTTGCCATCACCTTCTAAACCACCTTTCTTCTGAGTGGAAAACTTTGCCAGGAACTGAAATACCACGGTTTGTTTCATATTTTATGACTTCCATTAGATGATACAGCTTCTGCCAGATCCAGTTCATGAATATGACCCATCCTTTTGGGGGGGTTCTACTGTACCTGTGTTACAAAATCATGAGCATATAGCAATAGGCCCACAAAGTGATTGCCATAGCCACTGTAATGCAAAGATTTATTAATTGACCTTTTATCTCCACCTCCAAAACAGAATCAGTAATGCCATCCAATTAATTAAATTAAAAGCTCTGCCCTCCTTTGTGACAGAGCCTCCCCAAGAGGCAAGAATCTAACTTTGTTAGCTTTTTCTGAGGTGGAAGCCAGTTAGATCTACCACTAGTGTGATCTGCAGTGCCTCTGTTGAGCATTCTTAAAGGTTCAGAGGAACTCCTGTGCTAGTTCATTAAAGGCACACGCACTTTGCAGGATTCCTTCCTGGATTTAAAGCTCAGGAAATTTTTCTCTAGTGTCAGAATCTAGTTCATATCACTAGTGTAGAGAAAACCTGTATTCACTTGATGTTCGTGCTACCTGGCAAGCAAATGCTTTGATTTTTAAGCCTTATGCTTAGGTTACCCTTTGAGGATGCAAGAGCAAACAGCACTGAATTTCTTGTTCGTTTTCTTTTTCACTGGGGTACTCACATCACTATACTAAGCCAGTCCAATACAAGAATTCAAGCCAAGTAAAATGGCCAATATTACATACTAAACACCCCCAAACAATCAAGAAAACAATTGTCAGGTGGGGGAGAGAGCCTGCTCTTCCATTCTGTGAGCAGTTGTGATAATAACAGACAACCCCTTTTAGTCTTAAAATTACCTGTTTTCTTATGTAGATAAAGTTAGTCTTGTTTCCAGTATAAGTTTATTTTGCTGACTGTTTGTTGTCACTTCTTAGGTGATGTAGAAGAAATAGAAATCCAACAAAAACCTGCCCTGAAGGTTTTCAAGAATATTACTGTGATCCAGGAACCAGGCATGGTCGTCCTTGAGGTGGGCATCGGTGAGAGAGAAAGAAGAGTTTTGTCCTCCAGTTTCTGCAAAATAATACCATATAGAATGAAATATTTTAAGCAGTTTTCTGTTGGATGACAAGCAGAATGAAAGCTAGAACAAATTCCCCTTGAGCTGTGGTCCTGTGCTGATGAGTGTTGTTTCATTTAGACACTGCTAGTTTCTTTTTTGCCGTGACTCAAGAGTATAATGGCAGTTCGGTGCCTTTTTCTTTCTCATTTGGCAAATAGTAATCACAATGATGTCAGATCGTGGTCCCTCCTTCTCTCCTCCCCCACCCCCAAATAGCTGTGGTAACTAATAACTATTTCATTACTGTGTTCAGAGACACTCAACAGCTTGAATTTTTCATGTGAAGTTACTGGAATTTACAAAGTTGAAAGCAGTTAATCGGTGTAAAATGTGTGACAGTTGTTTGAAGCTAGAATTCAGAGGAAAGCAAATAGGAGAGAGCAATGAATGTTGTATTGGGTTTATGTTGCATCATTCACTTGGCCCAAATATTGGATTCAAACTATGATACCCTTTTTTTTTTGTTTGTTTTTTATCTTCCAGTGGGTGGCAAATCCTGCTAATGATATGTATGCAGACACCGTGACAACAGTGATACTGGAAGTTCAGTCAAATCCCAAAATACAGAAAGGTAGTAAGTCTAGTGTATCCTTATGTAACTCAGGCATTTCTTCTTAATTCTTCTTACATTAAGCTTGGTGGGATATAATGATTTGGAATCCTCCTGTTGTACTTCCTCTCCTCATGAAATGTTAGGGAGTAAGATATGCTACTTAAAACCAGTGTTACACCTTGGTCTTCATTATTTCTAACACATTGGTTTGTTGAAACTTTCTCTTACATGACAACCGATAGCTGACGGTGAAAACTGTGACCCTGTTTAGAATGAGGTTTATGTTGCTCACTTTGGATTTAGATGTAAACAATTTATGATATTTAAATATGTCTGTTTTTCATTTGAAAGTTGTGATTACCATTCACAAGTGGTATTCCTGTGACTGCATCAGGAAAGGTGAGGTACACAACGCTGCGAAGGTCAGACTGACTTCACAGTTACACTTACCTAGACCCTGTAGCTGGGCAGTATTACCAGGTAGTGATAGCATCGTCAGGTACCATCAGGTTCAACATCACCGCTCAAGAATCACAGCAGTTTTGTTGGGGTTACTCCTGGTGATGGTTGATATTTTTTGTTCTACTGTTCTGCTTTTCAACACACGTGTCACTGTGCTAAGAATCTGAAGGAAGTATTGAACGTTGGGTTGGCCGCTGAGGATAGCTGTTGGCAGTTTGGCCACACAGTGGCACAGATAATTTAACGATTATCCATTTCTCAATATAAGGGATTTTTTCCCTATTTTTAAATAACTTTTTGCTGCTACCTGCATCCTTACTTGGGCTATACATTGTTACTTAAAAAGATCTTATTAAATTCTGTCATTGTGTACCCTAGCTCACCTAGTGACATAATTGACAGCTGTGTATCTGTCTTGGAGCATTATTCATTTCCAGTCTGGATGTGGTCAAGCAAGGAGAACCCAAAATTCTATTGCCTGGGTGTTACATAAAAGTGCTACTGTTTGTGTTTGGGGTTTTGGAGGGGTTGGGGTTTTTTTTTCAGCAAAAGGGGAGGGTAGGTAGTGATCATAACAAATTAACCCCATGGTCACATCTTAAAAATTCATAAGCTATGTCTGCGATGCCCAGCAGGTGTGTTTTGGGCCTTGAAAACAGGGGACCTGTAGCATGTCACCTCAGTGCCTGGTTTTCCTTTGTGTAAGAAATAAGAGAACTGGGGAGGAGGTGAGCAGATCCTTCTGACATGAACCCAGGATGCATCTGAGGTGTGCACTTGAACCCAGAATCCTTCAAAGCAGTCTGAGATACTTCTCACCCCTTCAGCCTCTGTTAACTCATTCTGTCACTCATCATCTTCCTTTTAACCACACCCAGTGATAAAAATCCTGTACTGCTACACATCTTCTCTTACCTAAAGGTTTTTCATGTCATTCTGTATCAGATCCTCCACTGAAGTCTCATGCTGTAGGTCTACAAGGCATTCTTAAAATGAATGATGTTTTTGAATTACCAGAGACTGGCTTAAGATGTCTCACCATGAACCCCATGTGAGAGTTTATTCCTAACACTTCTAGATCTTTCTTCCCCACACAGCATAAAAAGCACTAGAGCTATCTGGAAAAACAGGCATTTATTTTCCCTGGACTACTCCTCTTGTCTTTCTATTATTTATTTGTATGATTGTACATAAAATAGCAGTCACTGTTCCTGAGGTGCTTATTCCCACACCTGAGTCAAGAAATCTGTTAAAAATTCTTTCTGCTGAGTTTATAAAATCACATAGGAATTCTTTTGCTTTGGGATGAAGCTTCTCCAGTACCCCTGATCTAAGCAAGTTCAAAGCATAATTTTCTCATCTTGGTTGTGATAATGTTCAGCCCTCCTAGGCATGCCCTTGTTTTCTGTTCTGCTGAAACTAATCAAGAATAGAAATTTTGGATGGTACTTTGAACTCCTTCTCCCTTCCCTCCCCTCCCCCCAATTTCTTTATACAGCTGGGAAAAAAATCTTGTACTGTTTTGCTGATTTTTGTTTTATAACAATTTTTATTGTAATATCTGACTTGGCTTGACTGTTGGTAGGTCCCCACTTTATCTGTACAATCTGCTAGTGACAATATCTAGCTTTTATTTTCCCCTGTAATTAATTCCTCTTTCTATTTTTATATGCCTGTTTGCATTATTTCTTATGTTATTTCATGGTGGTGATTCTATCAGCTCGTCTCCAGTGTGGCTTCTTGCAGGATTTTTTCCTTTATTTGGGGTAAAACCACATTCCAAATCGTTTTTGCACTTGTGTATTTAGAGTGTGTTTACAGGATCACAAGTGATTGAATCTAAACATCTTAAAGTTCACATTGCTCAGTCGAGCATGTGCCTACTCTCCCCTCATTTCCAAGAAGGTTGTTTTGCTCAGTATGTTCAGTTACAGAGGGGTGGTCAGTTTTTAAGACGTGCTTGCTGGGGCTCGTGCAATTATGAACATCTTAAAAGAATTTCTAAGTGACTCTGACTACCGTTTGTTGCGTTTGGTTCTCTGAACTCTTCAGATGGCCTAGAAATCTTGAAAACTGTTTTTTAAAAATCCCTCTAAAGAAATGCTAGTTGGGCATCTATTTTGTTTGTTTGTGAGTGAAACAGGTGGTGGTTTTCACAACAAGATTTTTGTGTAGACTTCTTATTGCTCTAATGATCTAATACTTGAACGTTCGGGGGAGAACTACTTGTTTAAAGCATCTGTTGATTTTGAAGCCAAGTATAAAACCAGTGTCAGTACTTTTATTTCAAACTTTGTACTCTGAAACACATCCCAGGGGTGTCTGTGCCTGTTACTATCCAGTTTTACTGTATTCTCTGCATGCTCCTAGCCTCCATGATGCAGTGTTTCCCTTTTATAATCCCTGAATTTTCTATTATCAAAAAATTATGAAAGTGGCTGACTTTCTAAGTAAAGGAAATGTGAGAAGTAACGCGGGTTAACAATATAAAGGAGAGTTGTGAAGTGTGAATTAGACTTGCAAAGCTATTTTTAAAATCTGGTAGGTGGAAGGAACATTTTAAACCTGTGTACTTCCTTGACTCTTCTGTCCTTTTTTTTTTGTTAAATACATTTTCTTTATAATATGTTTAAGCATATATATTTTGTATAGATTGTTTAGATGATCGGGAAAGTGAATTAGGAACCAGCCTGTATCGGTTGGCTCATTTTACCTCCCAGGGAATGTCTGTGAAAGTAAAACGACTTTTTTCTTTTCAGCTGCAGTACAAAAAATTTCAAAAAAAGTAGATATGGATGTGTACAGGAAGAGAATGGAGATCATGCTTCAGTAAGTTGGCATATATTTTTCTAAAGGAAAGTAATCACTGTTAGTCATGTAAATACAGTCATTTTAGTATAATAGTGTTTAAAGATACAGTCACTTACAAATATTTTGTACAAATTTAATTCAGTCTAATTTCTTTGAAGGCCAGGAATTAAGAAAGAGGTAGAGTAAAAAAAAAAAGTTGTCAGCATCATTACAATTTTCTGTATAAAACCCAGTTATTTCTTCCAGAAGTGAATCTTTAGGTTGTCTCTCAAAATTAATCTACAAATGCTTATGAAAATACCAGTTTGTATCATTTTCATTTTAAAACTTACTCTGATGTATGTTTTGTTAGTTAGGTGGAACTCTTACTTCTTTAGAAATCAAAGGAATCCCTCCTTTCATTTAGGATGAGATGTATTGGAAAAAAACCAAACCAAAACTTACTGTTATGTGATGCCCACTCTTGTAATGATTTAGATCTGTAATTGTTAAGGATATCTGAGTGGGTCACATAGCTGCTGAAAGGAGATACTCTGCTGACCAAATGCCTTTGGAAGCCTAAAATTAATAAAGGAAGAAAATCCTAAGTTTGCTGCTTGGCCCCATCTTACACACATAGGTCTTTGTTTTAGGGATATGTTTGGAGAAGACTGTGTGAGCTCCAAAGATGGCTCTGTCCTGTGCATCACGGTTGACGGGAAGACTGCAAACATCTCACTGGACACTCGGGTATGTACAGCAAAGCCCTCGCTTTTGTGTGCACTGTTCAGCAGGGCTGAGTCTCCCCTCTAATACACAGTGCTGCCCAGAATATTGTGTCCCCATTCGGTGAGGAAATGGGTTTGAAGTTCATATCAAAACAGCTTAAGCTTCTCCACTTTCCATTAATTTCATTGTCATTCTCACCAGTTGGTCAACACCCAGCCTTTCTGAGAGAAACACTGATCTGGCCTGCACCCTGAGTTTGTTACAGAAGCATCTGCTAGAGAGTTTTTGTTATTAAAAATTGCTAGCAATGTTTATGTAACAAAGGCAGTAAATTTGGAAGAAACCCCAGTATTTTTTAGCTGGTTTTGTATAAAAATGAACAAAGACTACAGAGAAGAAACTGATTTAACCCACAAAATTTTTTAATGCTCTTAAAACCTAGGCTCTGATCTAAATAAATAATTGCAGAGGAGGAATGATGATAATATTTTATGGATTTTTTTAAATCACCTTGATCTTTCTGTAGCTAAATTGAAAGCTTGAAATACTTGTAAAAACTTTATTTACTAGCTAGATTCAGAATTGGATGTCATGTATGTTGGAAGGCTGCTTTAAGGAGCTATTACACCTAGATATTTGAACAATGTGGAACTGTAAGGAATGGTTAAAGCAATATCTTTCATGTCCTTAGGCTTTTTAATGTGTTGCCGTTCTGTCATTATTAATAACATAGTAAAAATATATAATGCATTACCACTATTCATAGTAGTAACATACTCCACTGGAGTAGCTCTCAGACAGTGTCTTTAGGGACCACACCAAATCTTTTGTGTTCTATGAACCCAGAAGAAAAGGATGATGCCTGCTGGAAACTTGCTATGTGCCGAAACAAGACAAGTGAACGTTAATTATCTGAAGAGGACAGTGAGTTAGTCTTGTGCTTAGCTCTCAGTGTTTGCTGTGACACTTTTTTCCCCATTTTTAAAATAAGCACACATTACATTTCAATGTGTACAGAGGGCAAGAGAATACAGGACTGATGGAAAGAGCTCTTGAAATAGAGAAAAAAGTAACAAGACTGGAAAAAGAAAGCATACTGCTTCATCAAGAATATGATCTTATACTGATAGATGTTGCTATCGTTAAAAGACTGACAGAAACCCTAATGGCATCTCAACTACAACAGTGTGTATCTTTGTAATAGTTATTTTACTCACTGTGTTGGCAATTACAAGTTTGTGCCATTGTGAAACAAGTTTTACAAGAAACATTTGTCCTCCTTTATGTGCATACATATCTTCTTATAAAAATGTATTAGCTTTACAATACAAATCTATTTAATGTAGATCTGACTTATTGGTGGGACACATGGATTTGTTTTTTCCACATTAACTCCCAAGAGTGCTCTTACTGTTCACATGCTTTTAACAGCATTGTTAGGTGGCATTAAATGCATGTTTGCTGTTGCAAATGCCTTGTTTTTCTTCCTGAAACCTGTATGGCCAAAAGGAGTTACTTGTTTGGACGAGTAACCAGTTCCTACTGGTTGGAGAAGTACAGTCTTACAGCCTACAAAGTCCATCGGATCAAGAATAGTGTTATTATGCAAATGCTGCCCTTTGGATTTGAGATGGAGGAGTCAGGGGATTGGGTGGAATGGTGATAAACTTGCATCTTTGGGGTGGACATCTTTCTCTGGGAAGACATTTTCAGTCGGTTTAGTGATAAATTAATCTCTTCAGGGTTTTATTTTTATGTAAACGTGTCTTAGAGATGTGGGAACATCAGTGTGGAGGCTCCCCAAGTGCCTCTGTGAAGAAAGCCTGCGTTTTACAGCATTAACCTAATACAGTGTGGGTGAAGTCACAGATAAAATTAAATCTCTGAGGATGAACATTGTGTGGTTTTATTTGATTTTGAATTAAATGTCATCTACAGAACTTAAGATGTTTTGAAACCAGTTATTAATCAAACATAAAACTCGAGATTAAGTTTGTTCCTCAGCAGGACCTGCATAAGTCTTAACTCTTGTACATGTTGGCAGACGATTAAAAACCATAGTGCTGCTCTTGGTAACTTTCTCTTCAATTTGCATGACTACTTTTTCCTTTCCCCTTATGACTGAAAAGGAATACGAAGTGCTAGTTGTTCTAACTTACTTCTTTTTTTGTTCCCAGACAGTTGACTGTGAGCCAGGAAGTGAAGATGATGAATCCCTTCGCGAAATGGTGGAACTGGCTGCACAGAGGCTTTACGATGCCCTCAGCCCAGTATATTGACCTCTGTAGATAACTTGGAACACAGCAAAAGGATCTTTTAAATGTTCAGTTTATTTGGACTACTTTTTAAGAGTAAAGTTTTTTTCTTCCTTATCAGTTCTGTGACTGCAAAACTGCTGAGTTCCTTGAAAAAGAATGGATGGGCAACCTCACAGCAACTATATTTGTGCATGTCATGATAAAATCGGGCACAGTGTGCATATATTCTTTTTTAGGTGCACATAGAAATAACAAGAAAAAAAGCTTAACCTAGAATATAGAATTACAAAAATAAAATTGAGTAAGTTTTATATTTTTGAAGACTAATGACCAGTTGGAGGATAAATCAAGACATTTTGAGTTTGCATCTGCTCAGAATCAAGCTTGCATACAATTTTGTTCCTGTCAGGGAATACCTGATTGAAATCAAAGGGGCTTGAACACATTCAAAATGGAATCTATGATTGCATGCAGGGGCTAATTGGAGCTTTAAAACTACATATGCAGGTATTGTCGTTACCTGGACTAGATGAACAGAATCAGCTTCAAGTAGCCAGTGCTGTAACCTGTAACAGCCTCACGTGGAAGTGGCTGCTGTCGCTTGTTTTGGGGCAGTCAGCACCTGTCTGCTAAGGGCCCCGTTCTGTGCCTCTGAAACTTCTGGGCACAGCAAAATGGGGTACTGGCAACCACAGTATGCAGAGAAGGGCTTCAGATACAAACATGGTACTCCTAAGTTACCTGGGGTTTTGCTGAATGGTAAATCATGTTGGAAAGTGTCCACAGAAAGTGAGTTTTCTGTAAAATACCACTATTTTTTCCTTGTGTACACAACTTCATCTCTTGGATCATTAATAGAGCAGTATTAGCAGCAGCAGCGTTCTCAGTATTAGGGGCATTATGGACAGCTTTCCTCCCCAGGAGGAACATCATTAGTGAACTAAACCAGAGTATGAAGCCTTTTAAAGCCGACACTTGTCTTAAAAAGGAAGTGTCTCTTTAGAACAGATAAACATCTTACTTTCAGGACTCTGCATGCCTTTTTAAACGGGCTTTCAGCCAAGAGAGGAGGGGAGCGGCTACAGCGCAGTGTGTAGATGTGGTGGGGGTTAGGTGCCCGGGATCGTCCGTGCCTCTCTCCGTGCAGCTGCCCTGGCGGGCCGGCTCTCCCGCCGCGCTACCCGGGGCACAGCTGGTGCCGGGCTGAGCGGTGCCCGGGCTGCAGGGAAGCGCTTTCCAGGCCCCCTGCCTCGCAGGAGGACGTGCTTCGCTTCCAGTAACAAGCCTTTTAATGAGGGGGAAGCGATAAAGCACTGGCGGCGCTGGAACTTGGACCCGGCTTTCCGCGGGGAGCTAAGCGGGAGCCGCCTCAGTGCTGCGGGAGCCGCCTCAGTGCTGCGGGAGCCGCCTCAGTGCTGCGGGAGCCGCCCCAGTGCTGCGCGAGCCGCCCCAGTGCTGCGGGAGCCGCCCCAGTGCTGCGGGAGCCGCCCCAGTGCTGCGGGAGCCGCCTCAGTGCTGCGGCCGCCCCGTTTCCCGCCGCAGAGGAAGCGGCGCGGCCTCCCCCTCCTCCCCCCGAACACCGGCGGACATCCGGTGGCGGCCATGGCGCTGGCGGAGGTGGGGGCTCGCGGGCGGCCGCTGCTTTGGCCCCGCGTCGTCCTCTTCGGAGACTCCATCACTGAGGTAGCGGCCCCGCGGCAGCCCCTCAGGGGCCGCGCCGCCCCCGGCTGCGGGCCTGGCGCGACGGGGTTTCCACGCCGCTGTGGGCCCCGCGCTGAGCCGGTGCCGCCTCCAGTTCCCGCGGGGAGCTCCTGAGCCCCGTGAACCTCCCAGTTCCTCCTACCGGCAGCAGCAGCCCTGGGCTGCGCCGGTTTTTCCCTCCAACGCCGGCATTAGGCCGAGCGCCTGTGCAAAGCGCGGGGGGTTACTTAATGTTTAAGGAGAAACGAGCGGCCGGCGGCTGTAGCGGGAGGGGATGTGTATGTCTGTGTCCGAGTGAGGGGCAGCGGGGCCCCAGCCGCGCCTCGCCGGCCGGTCCCCTGCAAGAGAAGCGGGTCGGGCGGGATTGCGGTGCCCCCCTGAGTCGCTCTCCTCAGGGGCAGTCGCCGTGGCTGGGCCGGCCGCCGGGGCGCCGACCCCTCGGGGCTGCTGTAGGATCCCGCCTGGCGGGGGCCGGCCCTGGCGCCGTGAGGCGGGAGGGGCAGTGTAACGGCAGTGCTGCCCGGCGCGGCTTGGCCCGGGTGGCATCTCCCCCGCTGCTCGGAGCTTTCAGGCCTGCTGGTGGTCTGCGAGGTCTGAGCCTTTCTGTGGAAGTTTGTCATTTCCTGTGTTAGGAGCGTGATTTGGTTAAAGTGCAGCTAGGTGTCAGTGGCGTTTGCCAGACAGAAAGGACAGCCCGTTGTCTGTGCTGACCCCTGCACTCCTCCGTCCGCCCTGTCCCTGCCCCAGTGCTCCGGGTGCAGCCGGGTGTAGCTCCCTGCAGAGTTCTCCCACCCTGGAGATACCTTCGACATCGAGGTGGCTGGGCCGTGGCTTGGTGAGCATCTCTTTGAGGCAGCACCAGCTTTTCACTGATTGTTTTATTGCCCATGCCTTCTGCTGCAAGGGTTGTGTGGTGGAGAGGGCCACAGAGCTGCTCTGAAGAAAAAAGATTTACCAAAAAAAAAGTGGTTATTGTTAATGGGAGATTGGTTGTCTAAACGAATTTGCACCAAACCACCAGCTCTGTAAACAGGTGAAGCATTATAGGGAGGAGGCCAGCATTGGCAGTATGGAGAAAGGATTCATTTTTCCACTACTAAAAGGTCCTGCACTCCAAAGCTGCATGTGGAGGGAGGGTTTTTGAGAGGTGCTCTCCAGAGTGAAGTCATAGTGAAAGTATCTTAGAAATAAAGTAGAAAAAAGGAAAGAGGAGGGGGGGAAACCCAACCAAAAAACTTCACCAGCCAAAATGATGCTAGAGCCTGACAACAGTCAGTTTCAATTAAAAAGGGACTGCAGGGTCCATCCCTCTGTAGGTAGGGTCCCATGTTGCCTCTGATGGCAGTTGTGTGTCTAGGTAGACTGGGGCTGTTTGACCTGGCAGGTTGGGCTGGGAGGGATGAAGTGCAGCTGCAGCAGTGTGAGAGGCTGTGTGCAAAAAGCTTTTGAGGAGAGAAGGTGCCAGTGGTTGTACTGACCTGCTGGGGAGTGAGGTCTTCAGTGAGGCTCTAACCCTGTTCCTTGCTTTCAGTTCTCCTTCCAGGAAAATGGCTGGGGGGCATCCCTTGCTGAGAGACTGGTCAGGTAAGAGCTTACATTTCAGAAGTAATTCTTAGTATGCAAGAAGTCATGCAGCTTTTCTAAAAAACAACATGAGTTAATATTTAACAAATATGTATTTATTAACATTTATGTACTGGAGTGGAACTGTCTTAGCAATAATCTGTCCAGTACTGGTGGAGATACTTGGTGGATGTGGCAACTCAAGAAAGAAATCTGTAGCATTTGCCAAGATTGTTGTTCTAGTTTCATTGCTTAAAGTGACAGGTAAATGTTACATATGCAGTCTGAAATACTGCACATGCAACCTGTGGGTGGACTTTACAAAAATACAGTTGCAGTCCCACTGAGAACTCCTGTGACATCTCATTGTTTCTGAGAGGGTTGTAGGCAGGTGTTCAGACAGACTGGTTCAGAACTGCTCAGGTTTTGTTCTGGTGGGCAGAGATGTACTTTTTGATAAGTGTCTTTGTTTCAGAAAATGTGATGTTGTGAACCGTGGGCTCTCAGGGTACAACACCAGGTGGGCAAAACTGATCCTTCCAAGGCTGATCAGTAGAAGTACTGGTGCTGAGAGTACTGTTGCAGTTACTATTTTCTTTGGAGCCAACGACAGTGCTTTGAAAGGTACAGTAGCTTTCTTTTTCTCCTGTGACCTGTTCTCTTAAGATGGTTTTACATTTTAGCAGAAAAGGCAGAACATGACACAGACTTTTCCTGCCACTTCTCTATGAAGCAGTTGCCCCTTTTTCCAGTTTTACAGTGGACTCTTTTAAATAATCTTACTGTATGTATTATGTATTTTAACCATGTGGTACTCCCTATTTCTCTTCTCACCAAGTTTTAATAGTGAAAGTAAATTTCAGGGTGCTCAAGAATTAGTCATATATCCATCACCTAAAATTGGAACTGGGCATCTAGGTGGTATTTTTCTGCCTAAAGGTAGTCTGATGGGTTCTTGACAGATAGGTTGAGGAGGTGAGGGAAGGTAGTGTTTGAATTCTCTTTAGGATAAGCAGAGCAGCATGCAGAGCTAGTCTAATCAAAATGATAACCTTGGTGCACAAAGGACTGTCTGTACTTCCATGGGAATTTAGAAATTTCTCTCTGTATCCAGAGAATCAGAAATCTCAGCTTTTGTTTCAGGTGAGTTTTGAGGTGATTATGTGACTTAATACTAAGATATGGAATTGGAAGACATATCAGTTTTGGGGGGGAAAAAAAAGCTGTCCTTCATTTGTAATAGTTGGAAGCTCTGTGTTTAAACTCTTGGTTTGCCTGCTTTGGACATTGAGCATTTTCCCATGATGCCTCTGGAATCAATGGCTGAGCTGAACTTCTTTCTGAAAACAAGTGCTGTGTAAAGAGCACGTTACGTTGTGTAGCAAAGCAGTCTCATGCCTGTGCTCCATCCCCTGACAGATCTGAACCCCAAGCAACATGTTCCTTTGGAGGAATATGCTGCCAACTTGAAGAGCATGGTACAGTACCTGAAGTCACTAGACATTACTGAAGACAGGATTATTTTGATAACGCCACCACCTCTTCAGGAATCAGCTTGGGAAAAGGAGTGTGCTGCCAAAGGTAAAGGAATGATAGGGATGGGCAGTGTTTCTGCATCCCAGGCTGACAGGCGAGGGGCTTCGTGCTTGTACCAGTTGGCAGTCGTGTTCTTTTGAGTTGATATAAGAGGGTTGCTAGCTGTTTTGCTGAACAGCTTTTGGATAAGCTAATTAGTAACATCCTTTTGAAAGTGTTGATTGATCTGCTTGTGCATGAAGAAGTGGCTGCCCTTTGAGATGTCCTTGGCAACTACATCATGTCCTAGCAACTTCCAAAATAACATGAATAACAGAAGAAATTTTGGCATTGTGTGCCTTAGAAAATTTTTATACTAGTCACAGCATCTTTCATGTCTCTTTGAATAAGCAGTAATATCCTACTTGGGTTTATTTTAAATTTAAAAAAACCCAGAGAGCATCGTATTCTGAGGATGCTGATAGAAGTACCTGAAAGAGAAGCAAAAGGGGATTAAATGATTTCTCATTACATTGTTGAAGGTGACTCTAAAAATAGAGACCTGCTTAATTCGTGTTACTCAGCAGGTGCAAATTGCCATAATCCCACTGACTCCAGCAGCGACAGTTTACACCTCCTGAGAGTGTTTCCTCTTTTCCCTTTGGACAGGTTGTCCTGTTCTGGCACATTTATAAAAGACTTTTGAGTTAGGTTCAGGTAAACACAGAGCTGTCACCTTCGTATTGGCAAGGTTTTCTCGTGTTTACGTGGTATTGCACTGTATCCCAAGTTGGAACGTACTGAAGGTGACCTCATCTTTAAACTGCACTGAGTTAGGCATGCGTTATCACGTGACTTTCCCTTAGTGATCCCTGGTGTGTGGCAGTGATGGGTGTGCAGAACAGGTTTTGGACTATATGGACTTACATTCTCATGCAGCAGCGCAGTTTTATATTTCAGTTGGAAAAGAGCGGTCCTAGAGCCATGCTCACAAACTGTGTCAGGCAGGAGCAGCTGTGGGAGGTCAGCTCCAGCATCCGACGCGGCCAGTGCCGCGTACGTGACAGCAGCAGATCCTCAGGTGGGGTGTGAGGGGTCGGTGGGGCACAGAGCGGCTGCTCCTGGGGCCTGTGCCCGGCTCTCACTGAAGCCGCTACCGCCAGCGTTCGCAAACAGGCGCTGTGCTGCCTGTTTGCAGGTCTGTTAGGTGAGCACACCAGGAACACGGCTCATCTGGCTCCTAGCTAGCAAGTAACGCTTTTTAAATGTTTTTAGTTCATTCCTGTCTTAAAGTTATCCTTTTTATGGGGTAGGTAGGGAGGGAACTTGCCTTCACAGTGTTGAATCTGCCAGCAGCTGTCTAGAAGAGATTGCTCTGTGGGGCTGGAACCAAAGACCAGGTGATCTTGGATTGTGGGTGCCAAAGGTATTGTGGGCACAGGAAGCAGCAGTGCCCGATCATCTGCGCTCAACCAGTATCCAGGAGAAATGTCCTGCTTACTTCTGGTTTTGTTGGATAGATGCCAGAGCAAGGGAGAGATGTGAAACCCAAGGAGGATGTTCACAGTAACATTCATCCAGGTGTGAAGAGAGGTGCAAAAAGAAACCCTGCTCCCAAAGAAATGTGCTGTGGGAGACGGTCTGAGCCCTTGTTACTAAAGTCAGAGCTGCTCATCATTGTCTGCGTAGCCATCGCTTTGTTGCAGAAGGCAGTTGGGTTGGTCAAGCACTGTCTGGTTTGAATTTGTGTTGAGAGTTCTTACTGTCCTTCCTGTGCTTGGAAGTGAATCCCAAGATAAGGTAATCTCACAGTCTTTCCCAGCTCTGAGGTGAGGCTGAGTGATCAACAGTTCCCTGGGTCCTTTTTTCTGTTGTGGTTTTTTTTTGTTGCTGTTCTTAAAAATGGGTGTAATGTTAGCCTTCTTCCAGTCACCCCTGGTACCCCATGAGCCATGAGTTTCTGTAGGTGGTAGGCACTGACCTCACCACTGCAACAGGCAGCACCTTCAGGATGCACCCAGATGCATCTGGCATCTCGGAGTATCCCCTAACCCATTGCTTCCCACTCTTGGCTGTCCTCCTTCTTAAGCTGGGTGAGTCAGGGTAGATCATAAGGTTGTCTCCCCCACCTCAGGGGACCCCCACCTTCCCTGTGCTTCCTTGGGCTGCTGCTCTTGGCTCCTGGACCCAGCATATGCTCCTGCAGAGCTGCACATTCAGAGCAGGCACGTGTTTGTGTGCTTCCAGAAGGGAAGAGGAGATGAAACCGTCAAGAAGTAATCCTAATGATGAAAGAAAAATCAAAGGGAGAGTAAGAATTTGTCAGTTCTGCTAGACAGTCACATAGAGGGAAAAGGACAGGACTGCAGGACCTCACCTGGGGTGGTGAGGCTGTCATCAGTACAGGGATTGTGGCAACTAAAGCAGCTCTGTGTGGTGATGGCTGAATGAGCTGAAGCCACTTGGTCTATGGGAGAGTTGAACCAGGAAGAAAGTTGAAGAAAAGAAAATTTAAGAAAGATAACGTGGTGAAGGGCTGGTGAGGCTGCAGAGGGTATTGTTAGGATGAAAAGAAGTAATGGGAGGAAGAGGTGGCAGCATGAAGGAGAGAGAATCATCAGGTGCAAGGAGGGAGTAGAGTAGGAGGTGATGAACTAATTGCATTATTGGTCTCATTAACAAATCCTGACACAAGACTGTCCTGCCCCGAATCTCACCGAGGTCTCTGCAGAGCTGCTGGCCCTGAGCGCCCAGCGTGCCCAGAGGAGCCGTGCTAGCGCTCACAGAGCTTTGTGCCTGCGTGCTCCCTGCCTTGCCCCCTGTCACGGCAAGGGGGCACCGCAGGGAGATGTCAGATGGGTGCCTTCCCGGAAGCAGAAGGCAAGCTTGTGAGGGGGTTTGCCTTTACTGAGCTGTGTTCTGCCTGCCTGCAGAGTTCCAAAGCCCTGCTCTGATTTCACCTCGCGCTTGACAGGAGGTGGAAGCTGTGAGCAGCACAGAAATAAGCGCTGTGCTGCATGCTTGTTGCCATTGCCTCTCTCACCTCTTGCACATCTGTTAAGGAGAAAGATTTTCAAATCCTGCCCCCCTCCTCACACACACACACACCCAAAAAAAAAGAAGATGGCCTGAAAGTGACTAAAAAGGGTGTAACTTCCAGCCACTTCCCTTGCTGCTTTGGGTTTGGTTTGTAATTAGTTCAACAAACTGCTGCACATCATGTGTACCACAGGAGACTGACTTCAAGCAGGATCAGCCATGGTTGCTAAATGTTTCTTTGTTCCTGATTGATAGGTAACAAACTGAATCGCCACAATGCCACCACTGGGGAATATGCCCAGGCCTGTGTTCAGGTTGCTAAGGACTGTGGAACCGATGTACTTGACCTCTGGACTCTAATGCAAAAAAATCAGGTATGATGTCATGAGAGAGACTTGGAAACTGTCAGGAGTTGTGAAACCCGTTGTTCAGCATGAGGAGCCGGTAGTGCTGCTGAAATGATACGGATTATTGGGCCCGGGTGAACCTAATGAGGTTCAACACTGCCAAGTGTAAGGTGTTGCACTTGGGCCGGAAGAATCCCAGACATAGATACAGACTGGGAGAAGAGCTCCTTGAGAGTAGCCCTGCTGAGAAGGACCTGGGTGTCACCGTGGATGAGAAACTTAACATGAGCCAGCAGTGTGCTCTTGCAGCTCGCAAGGCCAGTGGTATCCTGGGCTCCATCAGAAGAGGGGTGGCCAGCAGGGACAGGGAGGGGATTGTCCCTCTCTACTCTGCCCTCGTGAGGCTCCACCTGGAGTACTGTGTCCAGATCTGGGGCCCCCAATACAAGAAGGATGTAGAACTGTTGGAGAGGGTTCAGAGGAGGGCCACAAGGATGATTAGAGGGCTGGAGCACCTGCCCTACGAAGAGAGGCTGAGGGAGCTGGGCTTGTTCAGCCTGGAGAAGAGAAGGCTGTGGGGGGACCTCATTGCAGCCTTCCAGTACCTGAAGGGAGCATACAAACAGGAGGGGAATCAACTGTTTAAACGGGCAGATAATGGCAGGACAAGGGGGAATGGTTTAAAGCTAAAGGAGGGAAGGTTTAGATTGGATGTTAGGGGGAAGTTTTTTACAGAAAGAGTGGTGAGGTGCTGGAATAGGCTGCCCAGAGAAGTAGTGGATGTCCTGTCCCTGGAAGTGTTCAAGCCCAGGTTGGTTGGGGCCCTGGGCAACCTTGTGTAGATCCAGGCCTGAGGTTGGTGGCCCTGCCTGTGGCAGGGGGGTTGGAGCTCTATGATCCTTGGGGTCCCTTCCAACCCTTGCCATTCTATGATTATATCCAAATTGCTCCTTGGGAAAGGACAAAGATAATCCAGAGTGGGCTATGAGAAATCAAGCTTAACACAACCCGGCCCTTATATTTGGTTAGCAAAGGGTCCACTAGGTGAAATAACCTTTTCCTTGGGCTTCAAATCATGGGATAGCTTAGGTTGGAAGGGGCCGCCTCTGGAGGCACCTAATCCAACCCATGCACAGTGTTGGGCTAACATCTAACTTCAGATCAGTTTGCAGGAGCTAATGCCTTTGACTGAATCCTGAATTTGTCCGTGTCTCAGAGGTTGCAGGCTTTCCATCAGCGGGTAACTCGAGTTTGAATGCTGGGTCTTTGCTCCCTCCTGTATGCCCTGGTACAGCAGACTGTTCAGGAGTGCAGTAGACTCACTATTTTGGTTGCATTGCTTAATCCTGTGACATCTTCCTGATGAGCACCAGTGACTTGGGCCATCAGAATGTTCTTTTGATGTTTTGTACTGCTGTATATTACATATAGAATATATATACCAGATGGCTTTGAAGAATGAACTTAAAAATGACTTAAAGCCTTTTCTTTGCAAACTAGCCGTTGTATTACCGCATGGTTTTAACCTCCCCTGTAGGATTTCTCCTCCTATTTGTCCGACGGGCTCCATTTATCCGCAAAAGGCAACAGCTTTGTAGCGGCACAACTTTGGTCGCGCCTGGAAAACAAACTCTCTGCTTTTCCCTCACTGCTTCCATACTGGCGAGACGTGGACCACACGAACCCCGAGGCCAGTCTTCTGTGAGGTGCCCTGCAGTAAGGAGCCAAAGCAGCCTGGCCCCACAGCCTGTCTGCTTACAAACAGTTGCTATCCAGCAATGCGCTGCAGGCGCTGCGTGCCTGGGGAACAGGGTAGGGGGGAGTCCCCTCCTGATGCTCTTCTGTGTCGCCGTCTCTTTGTGGGAGAATAAAGACCAGACCACTCAGGGTGTTTCCAGGGAGGTTTGTCTGCATGCTGCTGGTGGGTTGAGCATCTGTGGGACTGAGCAGCTCTTTCCTTGGAAGATGAGGAAGACAAGAGCTTCAGCTGTCCTGTGACCACGGGACAGAGGCTGCCCTGAGGAGTTCCTGCCCTACCTGAGCGTGGGGGAATATGTTGTCATTTATACCAACCACTGGAGCTGGTAAGAGGCAGCAGCATCATGTCTGTCATGAGCCATCACTGTCAGTCTGGGTGAATTTATTTGGATGTAACACAGCAGTAAAAGCAGCTACCAAGTTTAGCACGCCTCTTGGTGGTGATATGTCAAGTTCAGGGGTTTGAAGTTTAACATGCTTTGGTACCAGCAGCAGCTTCTTGCTATAGGCACAGCTTTCTAAACAGGATGGGGCTTTGGGTATGACAGAACAGGTGATGCACGTGCTTATTTTGGGAAGCTTGGATCCCAAATGGCTAGAAGGGGTCTGTGCCCCTGCTGCCAGAGTTGCATGGGTGTAGTTTACGCTAAGGTTAAGGGGACAGTTCAAGTGAGCTTTGGCCTTCCTCTGTAACAACTGTATGGTGTAGTGTTTGTAGCCAGGAAGACACAGGCTACAAAACTGGCTTTCCAGACTTGGAAAAACTGCCGAAGACATGATAAAATACAACAAGTGGACGGAAATAGCAGCTTGGGAAATAAATGGCTGGCCAGGCAGCAGAAGACCCAAGCGTACAACTCCAGTGTGGATTGAAGGGCAAGAGTGAGTGTATCGCTGTAACTAAAAACCCCAGGGAATCCTGGGCGCTGTTAACAGCTACATTGGCACAGAACAGATGAGGGCAGCAGTTAGGTGATGACTTGTGCATTCATTGCCTCATCAGCGACTGATGAGGGAGTGTGGAGATGTTAATGCCTTTGCTTCAGTGAGTAACTCAGCCAAGTTGGCTGAGCCCATCATCTCGTATGTGGTAGTGCTATAAACCAGAGCTAGACCAGATGCTGGTTTGATTTATAAATATTTATGAATATTAGACTGGACTATCCTTTCTGTAATAAATGCTCCCAGAAAGCCTGGCTGAACAGCAGAAGGGGCTCCCTGGGGAAGCTGTGGAGCTTCCATGTTAGATGTCACAAGCAAAGGCGCAAGTACCACTTCCACAGCTTCTGGAGCAGGGCTCGGGGGACTGGGTGCTGTGATGGCCAAGGCAGACAGGAGCTGCACAGAAGACGCTCAGAACAGTGGTGTCTGCTGCTGAACTGTGCGGGCGTAGTGAAGGGAGAACTGTTGAGGTCAGCTGACTCCTGTCCTTACCTCTGCCATCACAGTGGTTCCAAAGAATGTTTATCAATACAGTGATAGGCGCTTTATATATATATATATATATATACACATATATAAAGGTGGGGGAGGGAGTTTTAAGGCGGCAGGATGGTCATATTTTTGCCTAAAGAAAGAGGAATAAGCAGATAAATGGTTTCCATGAGTAATCTTGAAAGCCAGATAGTCCAGAGTGAGAAGTCTTGTTTGCTAACCCATGAAATGAACACTGGGGTTGATGCCCCTGAGTGTGCTAACAAGCTAAAAGTAGTACATGCTGAACATGTATGATTATAGTGCTCTCCACCCAAATACCATCACACCAGGGCTGGGGTCTAACAGGTGTTGAGGAAAATATGCCCTTGGGGGGGGTGCAGGGGACTGGGGACCCCAATGAGGCCATCAAGGGGCTCATTCACCACCCAATCCAGGGATGCCTTCTTGGGAAGCAATGTACCTTCACCTCTTGGTGAGAATACCTGGCCTAGCATTTTAAGGACAGATGAGCACTACTGCAGGAAGTGTGGATACTCGAGATCCAGCCTCCTGCCAGACTACCTGTCCTGCTCAGCTTGGCAAAACTGGCTCTGTGAAGGTGGTTTCAGCAGCTCCAACAGAGAAATGCCAACTCTGGTAAGCAGCTCCACGTGTAAGTCTTTGGAATTAAATTGTTGCCCAAGTCTAGGCCTAAGACTCCACCTGGGCTCCTCTCTGAGAAAGAGCTTAGAAGGCAGCAAGTCCTTTCTGAACACATCACACTCTACCCAGCACCGCTGCTGCCTGTTTTACCTCTGAGAAAACCATTGTGCCAAGAACATGTACTTGCAGCCTTGCTCCCTGAAAAGGCACCTGAGCAGTAACCCTGCCTTTGACAGGAATTACACCCTCACATGGGATCAGACTGCACTGGGGACCCAGTGAGACTCCATGACCAGTGGGCAGCCCCACAGGCCTAGTGCCCCTGTGGCTGCTTGAGCTCCAGCCACTGCAGCAGCTGCAGCCTTTGGAGGGGAGCAGGTAGAGAGGTAACTCATTGCAGAGGCTGCAAGCCAGACTCTTCACTCAGGCTTAACACAGAATCAGCACCTGTCAAACATCTTTTTAATATAAAAACTTTTTATTTTATTGGGGATTAAATTAACTCCTCACACGTGAACTTTGCGCTGAACCAAAAAAACCCAAACACCCCCAACCACCCAGAACCCAACCAGCCCAAACCGCGTTCCAACCCCGCAGGTAAAACACCACAGTCAGACAGGAACAGCCGGAGGCAGCAGCTCCAGTATTAGTGTCACAAGGGCCCTGGGGTGGGGAGGAGAGGGGTTATGTCCCCCACTCTGCTGCCACCCATCTGCATCCTTTCCTTCCCATGGAAAGACAAGGCGGCTTTGCTGCCCCGTAGCTGAGCAGAGGTCTGTAACAGGTAAAACACCTTTGCCCTCGGTCCTGATTATGTCAGTTTTGTCAGCAGATCATGGCAAGCTAACAGAGATGCAGATTACAGAGGTTGCTTTACTCCCAGACAGGGCCACTGCCCTGTGCCAGGCCCAGCTCACCTCCCAGCACCCCAGCTGTACCAGAGGATGCTATTACATCACCAGACTTTAACACCACATGGTACTGCACCCAGAGGAATATGAATTTATGAGGTCTCTTAACACTTGCCCTCTAAGTTTAACAAAGGCTTCTTTCCTTTACAATTGTTTTTAAGAAAACACTGTCCCCCTGCCATGGGGTGAATTCCTCCCTCCCACCCCATTTATTTATGGAGTAGGAGCTTCCAAAGGTCACCCAGACCCTGAGAGCTGAGGCTCAGCTATTTGAACATCTTGACAACAGCATCACCCATTTCAAGATAACCTTCAGGGAAACATTTGGCCCTGAAACAGCCGCTGTAGCCAGTTACCACAGGCCCCAGCTGCATAAATCATTTTTCCCCTTAGCTTCTTTCTCCTCCCAGACAGAGGTAACACACCAGCCTCTTCTTCATGCAGTGAGAAGCCCAAGGGAAGACCTTCTCTGCCACAAAAACAGGACAACCTTGCAGCTACAGGCAAGACATCTTCATTTCCATGCATTGTATGACGTTTCACAGCCTCTCTCTGACCCCTTTATTTCTTTAGAAGCTCTGTACCTTAAGCTTCTTGGTTCTGATTATGCATCTTCATTTAATGCTGTGAGACTGTGTCTTTATGTTTCATTACTCTCACTCTGTTCTCAAAGCAGCCGTTCAGGCTGTTGCTTACTGTACCTTAAACTGCTCAATGCTCTACTCTGGGGAACATACTGCAGTGTTTTGTTTTGTTTTTAAAAGCCCCTCAAATTTTGTCTCTCAGTGCTGTCAGGCTACAAAATATTAATTATAAAAAGGCTGATATACACAATCCAATATCCAGCAGGATATTTGGTTTTGCACCACAGGTTGAAGGAAATGTTAAAGGTTGAGGAAATAGAAAAACAAATCCAAAAAGCTTCAAAAACAAGCCAGTTTTAGTTTGGATTTTCCTTTTCAAAAGATATAAGGCTCTAATAAATGTCATTAAGGAAGGTCATACACATGACCAGCATCTGCAGTAGGTCACTTCCTTATTTTACCCACTCCCTCACAAAAATATATATACACATATATTTATAGAAATGAAATGGTTCTAGATCCTTATTTTGCAGACACAAGTCATATGTTTAGAAGGCAGCAAGACACTAGCATTCTGTCTCTTTGCTGTCCACCCGGTTCTGGCGCTGGAGTTTGAAGGACGAAGCTTTCTCACTCCTTATGACAGGGTGGTCTGTCAAGTCCTCAAAAGATTTGGCAGCCGAGCTGCTATTGGGGAAAGGGTCCTTCTCAAACCCATCCTCGTCGATGTGCGAGTCGGTGCTTGGGTCCTCCTGAATAGTGTCCATTCTTTGGTGGTCCTGTTTCGGTGCCGCAGCGACGGCAGGCGCAGCTGTGATGGGCTGCAGCGGCTGGTGCCGGCTCGTTGACTGTGCTGCAGGGAAGGGCTTGATGATTCGCACAGAGGCAGAGTCCAGGCTGCTGAGCATCTCCACGTTCTGCAAGACACAAGCAGCCACGTCACTGGGGAAGAAACTGGGTTCTAGTCCAGAGTACAGTTCTTGGCAGACCTACCACTGTCACAACCTGCCTTTAACCAGATGTTGCCAGCAGGACTTGTAATTACTGGCTCTGCTGATGGTCTCACCCTGTTTAGATGATAAACCCAGGTAAAATCTCTGCAAGAACAGTGTGCAGACAGTTGAGCAGTTTGTATTTTAATAGACTGGCTGGGCATCATGAGGGCTCTGGCCCTGCCATGGCTGGCAGGATGCACCAGGCACCTGCTGCACCTCACTGCGTACGCGGTACTGACCCAGGCAGGCACCCATCACCTGCACACTTGAACACACCCACTAGGTTACAGTGGGAGCAGCCATTTACTAAAACAACCTCCCCAGGGACGTGGTAGTCTCCCCATCACTGGAAGTTTTCATGGTGTGATTGGACAAGAGGCTCAATAATCTCATCTAGGCTCCCTTTCCCTCAAAAGGTTGGGCCAGATGATTTTCAGAGGTCCCTTCCAGCCTGCTGTAGGATTCTGTGATGTCGCACCATTTTCAAGGTGAACAGGCACCTTCCGAGGAGCACCTGTACTTGATGGCAGAGCTAAAAGACCACTGTGTCCTCCCCTGCACTCCCAGCAGAGATGTGCTGACTGCCCTCATACCACCACAGGCTGCCCCGCACTACCTGGGCTGAGCCCACTGCACCATGCTGGAAAAGTAGTCACATTTTTGGATTTTACATGAGATTTGCACCTACTTCAGAACAAGGGAACATCCAACAGAAATAATTTGTTCTGTTGTTTCTTCCTTCAAGAAATCCAGCCAGGCTAAACACTGAAAGCCTTTTTCTTTCTGCTTGGTCCTCATCCATACAAAGCACCATGGGTGACAGCCTCACTGAAACAGAGCAGATGCTCAGCCCCACCACTTATCCCGGGGCCTTCAGCAAAGCCTAGGACTGGAAACGCAGGGTCAAGCCAGACCACACTGCGAGCTCAGTGCAGGGCAGCAGTCAAAGGTGCAGCCGATTCCCCTCTTCCAACCCCAGGGCTTCCCTGATTCATGTGTGAGAAGCTGCACTGAATGTGAGGTCAAAGCCTGGAGGGATGACTGTGACCACAAGCATGTGCATATGATCCCTGGTGCTTGTAAGGAGCTCTGCAAAGCCTTTTCCCCCTCCCCCTCCCATTACAAAATGACGTTTCCTTAATTGGTAAGAACTGGGCAGTCAAAGCACCAGATGGGAAACCCAGAAATCTACGTCAGAAGGTGCCCTGTGCTGGACTGCAATTAAAATTTATCTAGGCGGTTTGTTGCTCTTCCACTCCCCCAGATCAGGATCTGTGAGCTGGGAAGCATCACTGACGGGTACCCTGAGCAGCTGGGTGGCTTTAGCACACCTGGCTACTAGAAGCCCACTCCTACCCACAGCCGCTGCGCAGCACAGGAACTGCGTTGCACAGAGATTTTCTGCAGCGTCACCCTGCCGAGCCCTGCGCTTGGCTGGGAACAAGCGGTCTGTGGCTGAAGCTGTGGAACAACGTGAGCTGAGAGGACCCCGTATGCAGGCACCCGCTACAAAGCGCGGCGCTGCAGAGCAGGGAGGTTTCCTGCCCCGGGAGCTGCGGCGCTGCAGAGCAGGGAGGTTTCCTGCCCCGGGAGCTGCGGCTGCCACGAGAGTGCTGTCTGGTGAACAAGGTCAGGGCACAGCTCGTTCAGGAAGGAAGAATCTGCCAAGCTGCAGCGCTTGGTCTATCGAACACAGGTTTGGGCAAGAGAACTGAGAGGCACAGGGCTCCTGGCCTGTACGCTTGTTTCTTTGAGAAACACTGGGCACAGCCCAGGTTCTGGTTCTCTCAGACCCACTGGGGAGCATTCTGGCTGAATTGCTTACGCTGGGGCAAAACAGGGACTTGGTGTTCTCCTCGTACTGCTTGTCCAGTTTCTTGTCCTATTGGGAAACAAACAAAAGCAAGCCAAAATATGAGTTAGTTTCTCAGTTACAAGGTCCCCGTCCCCCTTTCTCTACAGGAAC
The DNA here is from genome assembly GCA_022605575.1 of Laterallus jamaicensis coturniculus. Lineage (NCBI taxonomy): Eukaryota > Metazoa > Chordata > Aves > Gruiformes > Rallidae > Laterallus > Laterallus jamaicensis. The sequence goes on from JAKCOX010000001.1 coordinate 97,556,065, forward strand.
ACAGCAGAGCCTTCCTCTGCCTCAAATGCTTTCCTGTCCATCCCAAGAGTGCTCCTGGGCACAGCAACCCTCACCCCATGTTCCTAGTTGCCCTGAGTTTGTTGTCTTTAGCCCCCCACTCAAGCTCAACCAAGACCACTTCCCACACCCAGTCTCCCTACAAAATGCAGGTCTCTGTTTCTTAGCTTCAGAAAACTTTGACTCTAATGGAAGTTATCAAAATTATGCTTGGGGAGAATTCAGGAGGTAGAGGAAGAAAATCTGCCCAGGAAAGAACAGGAAGGGCTCCAGGAAGAAAAGTCATGGGAGCACTGGGTCTTCCAGACCCCAGCAGAATTGAGCCAGAGTTTTGCCTGCTGAAGGAGCAGTCAGGCGCCGGACTGTCCCGGGGGCTCACTAAAAGTGTCCCACAGCCTTCTCCCACAGACACCTGCCATTTCATATATGGAGGGTGCCCTCTTACAGCTCAATCCAACAGAGCAGTGGTCTCAAAGAGAGCTTACTCACCACACAATGCACGAGGATGCTGAGGGGAATCCAGAAGAGTAGGGAGAAGACCAGCACAGAGCCCACTATATTATCCGCTAGGAACTTCCCTGTGAAATCAGTTCCAATCTGTTAGTTACCTACCAAACACTGCTCCGTGACCATATGCACCCCTCCCCAGCCCCCAGCCACTGCCGAGGCACAGAACTGCTCAGAGGCTGCAGGAGTAGGCAGAGATAAAAGAAATTCCACAATCTTAGAAAACTGCAACTGACATGTTATCAGGAACAGTTTGGAGTTTTTCCCCTGTGTTCTTCCCCGATGAGGAATGCTGGCAGGCTGTAACATTTCTGTGAGTGGACTGGGCACAGACTATATGTACACACTGAGTTCACTGAGCTGCTCCCCTCAACTGCAGAAGACACACTGCGAGTCTGTTCCCAAATTCTGACTTTGCAGTGACTACCTGCCCCCACAAACAAGGCATCTCAACATCAAAGATACACAGGCTGCCTCTACCTGGGCAGGATAATACAGCTTTTACAGTTACCCCAGAAACAGATTTTTGACCCTAGCAATCAAGGCCAAAAGCCCCAAACCCAGGTACACTGTATAAGAAGAGCATTACAGTGAGCTAATGCAGCCAGCCTGCCATTACCTAGCACCAGCTCTTAGACAGGTTTCACACAGTTCCAGTATCACAGAGCGAGGCACTGGGGGGCTACACCGGGGGGCTGCCTGTCTGGGCAGCAGCATAGGGATCAGAACCCAGGCAGCCCACCGCCAGTTGCTGGGCAGTGACTCAGTACAGGCGCACAGCTTGAGGTGCGTGACCTCAGTGCTCTTATTAGAGGAGAAGTGAAGTGCTCCTTTCCCAGTCTGTTGGCATTTCAATCCCACGCAGAGGCCCACTTTAAGCTGCATGGAATCTAGCTGACCTCTACAAGAGACTGACTGTTATTTCCTTTTCTCTAATTGACCTACTTCTTGGTGTTCAGGCAAGAAGCTATCGTCTCCTGTGCAAGCTTGGAAGGTGTTTCGAAAACAGTAAGAGTAAAAATGCAAAATGATCCTTTCAGCTTCAAAAAGCAAGATCAGTACTGACAGACTTCAGGCAATAATGTATTATATTTATATATATTAGAACAGAGGAACTAGCTGTCCTTGCATACAGGTGAGTAAAACCAGCCAACTCCCTCCCAGGCTTTAGAGGTTTGTGCCATGAACAAAACCCAACCCCCAAGGGATAGGGTTAGGTATCTTACCAAAAGTATTAATGCTGAGCTGGTCTATGAAATCCCAGAATCGTTCAATCACATCCTGCACTTGCTTCTCGCATTTGCCCTGCAAAAGCAAACACTTATTTACAAAATGCTCCTGCAGTATCTCGGGGTTAACTACTGCCTTCCCAGAGAGGGCAGAACACACAGACACAGCAATGAAATAAAAGCAACAGACACAGCAGCTCTACCCTCGTGCCCAGCAGCAGCACTCCATTTTTACCACCTTTAGTTTTGGCAGAACAGTTTCAATTCTATTGCTGTCTGAAATAGATGAAGGTTTAGTGCTGAAAACGTGCAAAACCCACCCCACGCTCACCCCATGTCAGGGGACCTGAAGTTTATGGAGAGGTTTAGGCACTGGAATCACAGAATCATAAGGGTTGGAAGGGACCTCCAAAGGTCATTGGGTCCAACCCCCAAAGCCTCAGCTCCCATTATGCTGCAGCTCTCTGGTGCCCAAGGTTACAGACAGACTCACCCCAGATCTGGCTGTGCTGGCTGAACACAGTAGACTATTGGTTTTTCAGTTCTGCCAGCAGAAGGGCTGGGGCAGGGCCTCCCAAATTATTTTCTGCCAACACCCAGTTTGGCTTTGTCAGGGACTGCAGGTGCCACAATTGACCACGCAGCTATGCCACAGAAACAGTCCCCGAGTGCCCAGAACAGACTGGCCTGCCTGCCATGGGCTCATTGCCCCCTCACACACTGCCAGCCAGGCTTTTCATGTGATTGCTCCCTGACCTCAATTGCTTTAGTCAAAATCACCTGGGCTGACACAACCAGCTGCAACAGCAAGCACTGCAGATCTAGCTGAGCTCACAGCAGTGCTCATTCACCAAACAGCCAGCTGGCTGAGCTGCAGGGAGCAGCAAAGGGGCAACAAGCAACAACAGAAGGTATCAGCTTCACCTTGCACAGGTCTCTGCAGAACTAACTTCCATCTGCAGTCTCATACACCCTGTAACATTTACTCCGTGGAGAGATACACGGCAGCACCCAGCTCAGCTGTACGTCAAGCTTTGGCTTCTCCTTACCAGCAGAGTCCTTGTCGCCCAAAGGCCCAGCCACACAAGCAGAGCATGCACACTGGCACCTGGGAGAACTTACGTTTGTATCGCAAAAGCCGACAGTACAGGGCTTCCCCTTGCGCAGGAACAGGAACTGGTCATTGGCATCAACATACGGAACACACCTGTCCTGCTCGTCCCGGCAGCACACCTTGCAGGAGTTATCCGTTTCTGGAAGAAAGCAACAAACTCATTCCTCAGCAGCACCAAGAGTCACCTGCAGCCCATAAACCACACACATCACAGGCTAGCAGGGACCTCAAAGCTCATCCAGTTCCCACCCTGCCATGGGCAGGGACACCCTCTGCTAGTCCAGGGTGCCCAAAGCCCCATCCAACCTGGCCTTGAACACTGCCAGGGAGGGGGCAGCCACAGCTTCTCTGGGCAGCCTGTGCCAGGGCCTCACCACCCTCACAGGGAAGGATTTCTTCCTCATATCTAATCTACATCTGCCCTCTTTTAGTTTAAAGTTGTTACCCTCAATCCTATCCCCACACTCCCTAATAAACAGCCCCTCTCACCTTTCCTGTCAACCTCTTCAGGTACTGGAAGGCTGCAATAAGGTCTCCCAAGAGCCTTCTCTTCTCCAGGCTGAACAAGCCCAACTCTCTCAGCCTGTCTTTACAGTAGAGGCAGGGAGCCTGTCTTTACAGTAGAGGCAGGGAGCCTGTCTTTACAGTAGAGGCAGGGAGCCTGTCTTTACAGTAGAGGCAGGGAGCCTGTCTTTACAGTAGAGGCAGGGAGCCTGTCTTTACAGTAGAGGCAGGGAGCCTGTCTTTACAGACACATCGTCTCAGGGGAACCAGTGCGACCAAGCTCTCCAAGCTTATACCCCAACACCGCAGGGATCAACAGGCAGGTGAAGAGGTTCCAAACACATCCAAGCCAGATTTAAATCTTTCTTGGACTTGGGTCTTCTAGGCAGCCTTCACCTTGGCTACACCCTCCACCTCAAATGGTGAGGCTCACAGCATTTCCCTGCACTGCTCCTGTGAAGCTTTCCTGCTGCTCCCAGCTGCTTTACCAGGTTTAAGAGCCAAGAGGGAGAGCAAGCAAACAGTAAAGCTTACTGACAGAAGCCTGTGGCAGGCAGGTTTGCAGTAGCAGAGGACTGGGCTCAGGGATCCTATGTTCTCATGACACTTTAACCACTTTGAAATCTTTAACTGCTTGTTGGAGGCCACTACTCCTCTGTCAAATGCCTGGTCAAGTGTCTGGTTGGGATCTCCTCATAGGCAGAGGACAATCAGACTTATCCACCTGTGGCAGAGGAGGCAAAGAGTGGAAGAACATCCTCTCCTTTAACAAGGGTGCCAGAACCTATGTCTCATCTTAATGTCTTGAAACCCATACCACCAATGGATAAAGGAACACTCACATTTGTTTTCAAACAGAAAACACAAGCCCTGAGAAAACAACAGTTTAAACCTCCTCAGAAACTCAGCCCTCCAAGAAGGAAGGCCACAGCAAAGCCAGCACACTCTGATGAATGCTGAAGCATTCCAGCTCAGTCCCCTGTCACCCACCGTTACACGCACACGACCGTAGGTTCTTCTCCCTCTCGCAGAAAGGGACACACTCCCCATCCTTGCACTTCCCCATGTCCACGCAGACTGTGTCATCTGGAGCATTCCCTGGAGGGGGGCACTCACTGCTGTTCCCTGCAGATGGAGGTTGACAGGGTGGGAAGACCATGTTAGAGTAAAGGGCAGAGCATCCATGTGTGCAGAAAGAAAGAGGACATAAAGCAAATCCAGACTCATTCATGGGGGGAACCCCAGTAGCCTGCTCTTGGCTTTGATCTGCAGGCTGTCTGCCAGCTCCCAGAGGCAGCAGCAGCAGCTTCAGAGGCTTTCAACAAGTCAGGCACTGTGGCACTCCAGCGACCAAGGAGTAGGCAACAGACCCTGAGGTGCCATCAGCAAAGCAGCAGCTCTGACTTGTCTCCTCGCCTCTAGAAGAGATAATGAGGAGGAAGTAAACAAGTGAGGAAGTGAAGCAGAGTGACTAATTCTAAGGCAAGATTCAGCTCATTCTTGTCCCCTTTCAGTGGCACACCCTCTTTTGCTTTTTCTTTTTTTGATGGAAAGAAAGAAGGAAGAAAAAAGGGAAAAATATATTGACATTTTTCCTGTTGTTCTGGGCAGTAAATCACCAAGTGACTCCCAGACGACAATGAAACTCCTTATAGGGCACATTTTGATGATGCTTAACTCGTCTCTAAAATGACATGTACCGGATGAATAAAGGGCACTAGTTTGAAAGCCGGTCAAACAGAACAGAGCCTGGAGCACTTGGCTGGCTGATGTAGAGGGGATAGAACCACGTCCTACCAGTGCAAAAAGACTCTCCTTTACAAGTGGCATTTATGGCTTCTTGGCATTTCTTCTGTGCACTTTCAAACTGGCAGCCTTTACAGCAGGGACTGTTCCGATCACTGTGGAAAGATCAAAATGAAAGGAAGAAATATTAGTCAATCTTTTAAAAAGTAATACAAGCTCAACAAAAGATGTTTAGGAGAAAGGAAAAAAAAAAGAGGCAGCTACTTCTTGAAGATTGACTCATTCAAAACCTTTGCCCTCTCTGCCCCCTCCCACGACCATCATTCTACACACCCACTCACTCTTCATTTACCCAAGGTAAAAAGCTTGCAGAACACACAATGCAGGGAGAGAAAACACAGGGATCCTTGTATTTATTCAAGGCACCTGGATGCTCTTGTCAATTGCTGTGCAATTTTGGACAAGATCTTTCACCATTTTCTTTCCCACACATTTTCCCCCACCCGGTTTGTCCTGAAGATTTACTCCTCTTTATTCTGCACTCTTTATTCTCTGTGTTCCACATCTAATGCAAAAAGGCCCTTTGAGTACCAATCCTCAGAGCTGAGGGAATCTCAGAGTTGCACGACCCTGCCACTCTTACATGGTGCACAGCTGAACTCTGAAAAGCTAGACTGGACACTGCATCGCAACAGGGCCACAAACACCCCAAAGAGCAAGAAGCACAGAGAGGGGATTCACCCAGTCACTGTGCTGCCTGCTCCAGCACATTTTGCAGCGGTCTCGAAGACACCAGTATGTGACCCCAGTTTAAAGCTGCCTTGCATTACAAGCAAAAATTGTACTTGCACAGGATGTCTGCACAATAAATTTTTAATATTAACTTCTGAATGCCTGATTTTACTCTTAATCATAACAACCACCACCTTCAGGCCCGTAGCTCCCAGCGCTTTTCAGAAACAGTAACAGAATGCAGTAACAGTTAATATATGCAAACACTGTACCCACACAGCAGCCTCTCCTGAAAACTTTTGTTGCCTTCAGTGCCCACATTTAGCCTGAAAGCCAGGGAACAGGTCTGTGACACCACGGGTGCCTTTAGGAGCTTTCAGCCCAGCTCATCGTTCTCTTCCTTACCTGCATTTGGCACCATCTTTCAGTTTACAGTCTGCGGAGCAGCAGGGATCAGCCTGTTGGTACAGGAGGCCAGGATCACATTCCTCCCCTTCATCCACCCTGGAGTTCCCACACACTTTGTTGTTGCGCTCTTTGAAGCACTCCTGGGCCTTGATCTCTATGGTCCTATGGATGGATTTTTTGCTGCAGCTTGAGAACATCTAGAGAGCCATGAGGGGGAAAAAGCAGCACTGAGGAGCGTACCTTTCTGTCAACAAGCAGCACATAAGACACCCTCAGCCTCCTTACACCTCCCAGTTCGGGTGTTCCAGAATGCAGTTATTCCCTCTACACTGCCCATTTGATACCGTGGAAAAATTCTAAGATGCAAAAGTAATGTTTGGGTCCAGAAAGGCCATTACTATGTTACAATGCAGGGCCACCCACACGCAGTCTGGCTCCAGGTCACAGAGCCAACTCCAGCTCTCCCATGGCTTCAGGACCACCAGCAACCATCCCAGGAAGGGCTGTGAAGTTGTACCAGCGGGGGAAGACTGCACTGCCTCTCAGCAGTGGTGCTAGGCGTGAACCACAAGAAGTCAGATCAGACTGACTTCCCTCAGTAATCTTGGTTTCTCATCTGCAGAACAGGCACAGTGCCAAGTCCCCACTCGAAAGCTTCTGAGTCTGGCGAGCACCATGGCTGTGGCATCTGGTAGTCCCTTGCCCAGAGCAGCAGCCAGAGACCACCCAAATGCTATGTGGGACTGAAGGTCATGCATTTGACTCTTGCTGACAACCCAGTTTTAGGAACATGCAGCCACAGCTAATTACAAACAACTAACTGAAAAAGCACCTGGACATACTGTAAACTCCAGTGAAACTCAGAATCCAAAGATGAGCTTGTCTTGCAGAGAAGCCAATGGCATGCAAGTATGTTTTCTTGTTATGGCTAGTCCCTTACGCTCCTGACTGGTTCAGGCTACAGGAAGCATTAACTAAATGGCCTTTCCATGCAAAGGGTCACTGACCACAGAGGAACCTCATACACAGAAGCAAAACTACGCAACAGTACCTTGTTGTTTTCATGATCTCCACTGACAGCAATTGGATACATAACATATTTCCCTCCCTGGTCTTCAGTGGGGGCACATTCCGGCAGACTATCAGGATCATGCTCTGCTCCAAAGTTGTGTCCGAGCTCATGCGTCGTAACTAGGTCGGCCTCCTTTTTTGAACATGAAAAAAGCAATGCTGAAAAAAAGTCAGTCCAAGCAGGACAAGACAGAAGATGCCAGCTAATTCCAGGCCACCAGCAATTTTAGGATACACTACAATGGAAAGGGATTTCCCTGTGAACATTATTTTTTTTCTTTAGACGTAGAGAAGTGAAGGCAAGTAAAATTATGACCTATTTCCAAAGGCAAATTCCAGGACCAAATTTGAATTCTAAATATGCAAAATACTGAATACCCACTGTTAAAGGCAAAATGCTGTCCCAGAATACCAATTCAATCTTGTTTTCAATGCAATGTAGATACTCAAAATATCAAAATTTGCTTTTAAACAGCTAGAAAGCATAAAAAGTTGAAATAAAAATCCCCAATCCAAACAAACACCATCTACTACAATTAGTCAACCTCTTGTTTAACCTATCTTGCCATTAGAATTATTTCTTCTAAGTGGGCAATGACATTAGGAGTGCTGAACAAGCTTTTCTCTTGCATGATTACCAGGAAAGAGATCTACAAACACGGCCCCACAGGGATGGATTTCCACCATCACTTATGCAAGACAGGACTTCCTCCGCTGAGGATCCCACATGGGCTCTGCCTCGCTGCACGCCTCCCTGCAGTGCCTTGACAGCAGATAGTGTCAGGCTCACAAAGTAACAACCACAAAAAAACCTAACATGCTAATAAAACTTAACCACAAGGAAGCATTCAAGGGAGACAGCAGCAAGTCTGACGAGCTAACCGGCATCTCTGCTGCTGCGCAGGCACAGGAAGGACCAAGCACTGCAATGAGCAGCGCTGGTACCCAGTGTAGGCACAGCTAACCAAGAGCCAGAGACAGGAGAGCTGCCCAGAGATCACTCCTGTGCTTTACAGTGTTTAATTTGAGGAAGGCTTTTCAGCAGTTTGGTTTTGCCTTTTTCCTTTTTTATACCTAAGTGAACACCATCCAGCCCTCTTCCTGTGAAAGCAATCAGTAATGCTCCTACTGCCTCATCCCAAGCTTTGTGCCTGCCACTAGGAAGACAGCAAACTCAGTTTCCTTTGTAATCCAAGGCAGAACTCCAGCTTGGAGACTGAACAACAAATGCAAATAGCATGGCAACAGCTAGAGCTCTTTGTCAACATCCCTCTAACACAAAGCTTCACTGTCTTTTTTCTCTAGCTTCTTGACAGCTTCTGTGCCAAGTTTTAGCCCACACATCAATTATGAATTCCCTTTATAATCAGGCTACAGAAAAGCACAGCTGAGAAGTCAGCAGAAGTCAGCAAAAGAGAAATATGCCTAACTGCAAAGATTTGGGAGATGCAAACACAGGCACTGCTTGAGTTTCTTTACAAGAGAGACAAAGCTCATATTCAGGACTTTATGTATTTACTATCTTATCAAGCATGGAAAAAAAAAATCCAGACAGCATCAATTTAAATTAGGCTTAGTATTAATAAGCCCTGTCTATTTACTGTTCTCTGCTGTACTTATTTGGGACGCACACAAAAATCAGGTAGAGGAATTTCATGAAGAGGCCCAAACTAAACCTCCTGCTTTGCCCACACTACTTTGGCTGCTTTACCTTGTGATTCAAGCAGACCAAGCGTACACAGTCACCCATGTGCATGTTCTAAGTGTATGTAAAAGCAAACAGAAGCTGCTGCTTATCCGAGTCAGCAGACTAATTTTACTCTTACTGTAGGGCTACTTGCAGTATAATACTGCTCATTCTGTTTGAGGGTTTGGCTCTGGTTTGTTTGTTGCTTTGTTGGTGTTGTGGGGTTTTTTAAAGTAAAATATATTTGAATTCATCTCAAAATCCAGTTTATATCTGAACAACTACAATTCCTATTAGACACTAGTTATGTTTCCTCATTCCTGTTTTGCAGTGAATTCAATGTTCAATTCCATTCAGCCCTGCCTCCCCTTGTCAGCAAGAAAAAAAAAAAAGGTGATTTTGGTTTTGTGAGTTCCATCCTTGTCCCCAGGGATCTGGCTCTATAGTGAAAGCAGCAACCTGTTTCTGAGAGTGCACAGATGCTCGTCACAATCCCATGGCAAGCGCCTGTCGTGTGCCAAACGTTCCCACTTGGCAGAGGAGGATACTCTCCTACCTTTGTGAGGATGGTCTTCCCGTAGTTCTTGGTGCTGGTTAAGCCACTGTTCAGATAGATATCCTTCTTTGCAATCTGACTATAGTACGCTATAGAAGTGAGAAAGAAACAAATAGAAACTGGCAAATATTTTTCTTGAATTTCAGGGATTTTTTGGAGAGAGAGGGATCCTTGTTTGGCAAAATGAACAGCTTTACTGTTCTCACAGGCTCACCAGTGAGATCCTGTCTCATGCCAGTTTTTGGAGTGGGGATCTTTCAAACACAGCACAAACAGCTCGTGTATTGCAGTGAAAATATAAGACATTTCCAAGACAACAGCATCTGCCATTCCAGAAGCACTGCAAGATGCACCCACACAATGCAGCTCTTGGCTTAGGGTTTGTTCCAGCCAGGTTGTTCACATCAGATAGCTCAGTGACTTCTGTCCTTCCCTCCCTCCCTTCTTTTTCCAGCTCCAAGACGACAGCCATCTAGTCTAAACAAAAGCCAATGACTACTGTCTAGGCAAACAATGCATCATGCTATATGAAAGCTGGAGAAGAGGATTAAATACAAATAACAGAAATGAACTTTCAACCCACAACGGGGACAGAAGAAAAAGAAGCCTTGCCTTTAGGACAAATGCCACCATGGCTGTTAGGTCTGGGAGAGCCAACATAAGCCAATCCAAGTGTTCCCATGTCAAAGTCTTGATAGGTGAAAAGATGAGCAAGGCACACGTGAGCTGCTTTCTCAGCAATATCAAAGCTAAATTGCTTTAAAAGAAATAAAGAGTTGTCAATTTTCTGTAAAGATGCTTTACAGAGCATATTTTAAGTCTACAGATGTGACCATTAATCTAAAGAGCCAGACAAGCACCTTACAGATCTGGTTAAATCAGAAAAAAAGCAGCTGTTTAGCTGTCCTAAAGAGCTGTAGAAAATTAAATGACTACCCAAGTAGGTTGTACACATTCACTTATGTATCTCGTCTATTAATTTCCCCTTTCACAGAGAGAGAAAACTAATTACAATAATTTGCTGAAGGTCACAGGACAGCTAGTCTCAGGGCCAGACACATCACGAGTGCCTTTTTGACTCAGACCACATAATAATGCTAATTGGGGTGTAGTCTCTAATTATGCAATTGAGCCCTTTACCATGGGCTACAGGGCACATCATCAACTCCGACTTTGTGTAACATCTACATGTCATGCAAGGGAAGTAGAGGAGTTTCATCTCTTACTACTGAGCAGCTGTATGATGAGTAATTCTCTAAGTGGCGGTTTTTCCAAGGCTTACAACCTACCTCTAGCAGCATTTTCACATCCCAGGCATCTTTCTTATCATCTGGGTAACTTCTGGCCATATTGTAATGCTTTTCCCCAGGTTTTACAGAATTTGGCTCATTGTGAATGATAATCTGCATTTCAGAAAGGGCAACAACAATGTAGAGGAATTTTGATCAATTTTACAGCTACAGAAAAAAGGTTTCAATGCAATCTTAAATGTCTCTTGACATCTACAAGAAGAAAGATTCAGACTCAGCATGCTTTCAGTATTAACTTTTCAGCTTCTGCTAGTTAAGATACACTGACCACAGCATAAGCAACTACATGTGTAATTTTATAGAGCAAAATCAACAGTTTTCACTGTAACATTCCACTTTTAGATGCACATTAATTTAACAGAAGAGACCACCCATATACAACCAGGATTTACATTTGGTACAAATAACCCCAAACCATTTCAGAGTTCTAGCTAAACATATTTTAAAGAGCCATCATCTTCTCAGTAACCCAGAGTTAGTGCATCATGGTCTTTCCCTACCCCTGTCCAAGGAACAGGCTTTCCCAGCAGAGGGGCAACTAGGTATGAGTCCCCTGGTTCCACATCACAACTCTTGCAGTACTCTGAGCCAAAGGATTCCTTCAGTCAATGCCCTTTTCCAGATTTCTGTGTATTAACTTTAAGGAGCCAAATTGTAGTCACTACACCCCGTGTGTGCATTCTATATCCCGGCCTCCACACGATCATGCTGTCCTGATGCCTAAGGGGAGTTATTAAAGCTCTTCAGACAGGATTTGTGGTTTTCTCATCTGCACTGGGGGCCCACTCAGGCTCTGTAAGCTAAGCACCAGCCATAGACACAAGCATTAAATACACACATTAGAGGATGTCTGACAGAAAGAAGAACTGCTCGGTTTGTGGAAGAAAGCACCTCTGAATTGAGGTCAAAACTGAATTGAGGCTCCCTCAAAACTCCCATCTCAGAAGGTGTGAAGATCTGAAAACAGGCATGCTGAGTCAAATCATTAACACCCCTGGCAAGATGCTATTTCAGCACACTCCTGGCTGGAGTTCATAATGCAGGATTTGATTACTTTAGTTCAAATGCAGCTAAAATAATCAGAAACCTTCATATCCAAAATGTGTTCTAATCCTTTAAACTAGGAACCCTTTGCATAGTTGAGTGAATACCTGCTCTATCTGTATGCCGTACCCATTGAAGGCTCCATTGTCCCAGGACGTATTTCGGTAGATGTCATCTACTCTGTCTATCAATTCAATCTGTGTAAAAAAATAACACCCAAAAGTTATTTAGTTCCAAGCTTTCATGTAACATAGTTCAAGACACTCAGAGAAGCTGTAACATACTTATGAGGAGGCACTCACTTCAAATCAAAATTGAGCCACATATCATATGACACTGATCCAAAAACAGCAGCACTTGGATCCAGAAAGTATTATCAAATATCCTTGACAATTTTCCATCATAAAAAAGCAGAACAAGCTTTCCCTTTTATCACTTCAATTTGTGCAGCTGAAGAGTGATATCTCCCAAGATGTCTTGGGAAATTCTTTGTTCATATACTTGTTTTTCAGGTTTCTTTGGGGGAAAGGGCAGAGGAGGGAGTTGGTTTTACTGCTTTGTTTTAGCACCATGCTTAGCTGGTTTCACTGACCCCCAAGGCCTGTTTCCCTCTCCCAACCAAAACCCCAATTTTTTCCTCAATATGGTTGAAGCACAAAGTTCCAGACAGTCTCTCTTCTGCACTCACTTTCATTACCTCCCTTTTCAAATTGTTCTCATCTTAAAACCCACTTTCTATTAAATATAAACCACCATGCTTGCTCAGAATAGAAAGTGACATTCAGAGCCACTCCTAATAGTTTGTGTTTTAGTTTTCCAATCACAGTGGTGTTTACAGTACACATCCATCCTGGAAACACCACTGTAGATTAGCCTGGAGGAGTCATATGTCAGATGAGGAGGTAACAGCATCTCTGAAAGGTCAAAAAGCCAGCAAAGGTGGAACAGATGATTAGAATTTCAAAGGCTCGGGCTCAGAAGGGGACTCTTGATAAACAACTGTTTGGTTGGTTTGTGCAGCCTGGGGAAAAGGAGGCTGAAGAGAGACCTCGTCGTGGTCTGTGGCTTCCTGACAAGGGGGATCGAAGGGGTCAGGCGCCGGTCTCCTCGGTGACCAGTGATGGAAACCAAAGGAACGGCATGAACCTGCCACAGGGGAAGTTTAGGTTGGGTGTTAGGAAGAGGTTCTTTACTGAGAGGGGGGTCAGGCACTGGAACAGGCTCCCCAGGGAAGTGGTCACAGCACTGAGCTTGACTTGAGTTCCAGAAGTGTCCGGACGATGCCCTCAGTCCCATGCTCTGACTTGGCTGGGCCTGTGTGGAGCTGGGAGCCTTATGGTCCTTTCCAACTCAGGATATTCTAGGATTCTATGAACAGGCCTCCAAAAGTTTTTGTGGAGCCCCAAAGCCCCCCACTCCCCACTGCTGCTGAAAAGCTGCAGAGAGGCATTGTATTTCACCAAAACTTCTCAGGTATAGAACCCCATTGGCTGGGTTACATAGTAACAAGTATGTGATGGAGCTCTGCTTTCTTGAGGATTGCTAAACTGATAGGAAGCAGGCAATTAATTCCTTGTTTTGCTTTGCTTGTGCACAGCTTTTGCTTTACCTATTACACTGTTTTAATTTCAACTCACAAACTGTCTCACCTTTACCCTTCCTATTCTCTCCTCCACCCCGCCAGGGAGGAGTGAGCAAGCAGTGTGGCTGCTCTGGGGTTAACCCACGTACGACCAAATCGTTGACTGCACCTGCCTCAATCGTATCGTTCTGGACAGAGAATCCTGGAAGAATTTGGAAAAAACCCAACTATACAAGTTGCCTTTTCCTCTCATACGAGCTTTAAACATGCTTAAAAACTTTAAAGATGCTTGGACCATTTGCAGTGGAATTAAAAATTCAGGAGATTCTAAAGCTATGACTGGAAAAAGACATTTTCCAGAACTTTCTTGGGCAAAAAATAACATAGCCACCCAGGGTATATAAAGAGATGTGTTTATAAATGAAACCTGAAGACTCGTTTAACTACAGTAGCACCACTAGAAAATATTTTTAAGGCATGCTTTAGCACATTTCCAGGTAAAAAGCAGGGACAGCCATGACATAAATACATCTGCTGTAGAAAAGTAGTACCAGCTGTTTGCTTTAACTACTGAACCACTAATTTTCCCCCCCCATTTACTCCAACAAACTCTATCAGTATATTTACTTACCAAGTAGTTTATAGTAGTACTCTCTTCCCCACGGCCCATGTACTTGAAAAACCGATGATCTGCCACTACCAGCATCTTGCATGTGTTTTTGGAGCGCTCTGTAACGGCTCTTTTCTTCCGATGGGCACTTGCTAGTGGGAACATTTTAAATACAATGAACTAAGCACTTACTGGAACTGCCACTGCCATGTCTGTGATCCTTCCTTATGACATGAATGTGAGGTCGGGTGAGTTTTGGGGGAGGGGGGACACAATTGGGATGCTTACTTTTGGTTTGTTTTTTAATAACTTCTTAAGTTTTGTCTTTGTAGCAGTAGTGTTGAAATGAATGCATAGCAGTGAAGTCTATGTACCTATAGAGTGTCTATGATTCTATGAAGTGTCCTTTCAGTAAGCCAGGAAGAAACAATCCTTGAGCAACAGTTTCCTCCTTTCAGTGTTGGTGCTTTTTTGGATGAGGATTGGGCATGAGAGAGTGCTGTTCATTTTCCTCCCAACAATGAATTTAAGGAGTTAATTGTTAAACTAGAAGTGGGAACACAGATTATTGCCCAAGTTCTGATCTTACTTGCTCACACAGCCAGAATTCAAGCATTCGCTCCAAAGATGTTGCTCTCCCAAGGAACAAACACTCACCCTCATTCTGCTTCCTGTCCTCCAGTCCTTTGGGCAACAGCTCTTCTTCATTCAGCTTTAAATAACCACACACTTTGGGGGACTGCAACCGTGAGAAATCTTTAATATCTTCAGATCTGTAGACCAGCAGTCTCTCATCTTGCACATTTTCTACAAATCTCCAGAGTGGCTGACAGCACAAGAACAGAAATACAATTAGTTAAGAACACAGTGAACACAAAGACTAAGTTTATAGAAGTAAAAAACTAGTTATGTCCCATCAAATCTCCACAGCTTGATGTGTAAACACATACAATTACACTGGACTAAGTTTCACCCACAGCAGGAAGTCTACTGAGAAAACATCATATCCAAGAAAGCCAACAGAAGTCAACCCTTTTATGCTATGAAGGCATCCAAAAAAGAAAATCTAAGAACATCTCAACACAGCAGCAGTGGCCACCTGATAATGCTGTAGAAGAGAACTATTTTTTGTCCCCTTTTACAGAATGTCAGCAACTCGAGGAGGCTTCTCAGACTTCCATCTCCTTCCACAGGAGTATGGAGACTGACCCAGCCATGCTTGGACTGTGCAAACACACACACAGTCGGCAGGAGCTGACAGATAGCAGTACCTAAGCGCACAGCAGAACCCAGTCTTTGCAGAAGGCAAATAGCTTCCCAAGTCACTCTCAAGCAGGAAAACGTGACCAGAAAGAAAACAAGCAAACCATGGGTCCCTTGGGTTTCTTAACTCCCACAGCAGATGCATACTGACCACCCTTTTTTTCTTTACTAACATATCCCTGTTATTATCTGTACATGACATCACCAAATACAACATGGCCATGGTCTGTTCTCTGGGAAAAGCCAAGTAGTACAGACCTCCCATGTCCACGCTGCAGAGCACATGGGTCTGGTTCTCCTCTGGCCCTTACAACTTCAGGTAGCTACTACTGAGCATACTGTGCTTTTGGCTGACAGCAAAACGGTCCTGAAACTCAAAGGCTGTGCTGGCCCAGCAGCCACGTTGTCTGCAGCATGAAACTGAGGGCACACGTTTTCCATTCAAAGGCATGGCATGAGGACAACAGGGGTTTACACAATGGTCTGCAGCCTTTCTGAACAGTGCAGGAGGGCTTTGAAAGCAAAGGAAGACAGAGTGGCCATTTCCATGCTGCCCTTTGGAAATGGTCTCTGGCACACACCATCATCTCTCCAAGGCTGGTTAGGGGCTGATGCTGACCCAGGGATGCCAACAGTTAGGCAGCCTGGGCAAGCCAGAGCCTCCACACCATTGCCTGCCTGTCTTTAGTTGTACAGATGCATCAGTGACGAGCAAGGGGGCTGGCTGCACAGGGGACAGAGATGCTTGCATTACTCTGGATCGCAAACACAAAAAGGCTTTAAATCAAACAGCTGCTCTATGTTCTTAATGCAAAATACAAGTACAATGGTTTGGTTACTCTAATCACATTTTTATATTTCAACATGACTGGATTTCCCAGGTTTACCCATAATTCTGCACATACTTGGGTTTGGAGACAATTACAATATCCATGTAATACTCAGCCACAATTACTGTTATTCAACAGTTCTAACACAGCATGTGTCTGGGAAGATACTACACAGAACAACTCATTAGGACAGTCTCTAATTATGGGGGGTTTTATTTTTAAATAGCTTAAAATAATACAAGGAATGGAAATCGTGAAAAAAAGAAACAAGGGAGCAGGAAAAAATACCTGATTTTCAAATAAAGCTCTAAGAGTAGGAAAAAACAGGAGATACAACTAAGCCAAAATTTTAGAAAGCTCAACAAACCATAACTCTGAGGGTGGCAGTTTCTGATTGTGGAGGACACGACTATCACTACTAACATTATGCATTTCTGTTTTTAAAACCCACAGAATCAAGAGGTTGGAAAAGACCTTTGAGACCATTGAGTCCAACCATATCCATCTTCTACTAAACCATAACTCTGAGCATCTCATCTACCCATCTTTTAAATACATCCAGGGATGGTAAATCAACCACCTCCCTGGGCAGCCTGTTCCAAGCCTGACAACCCTTTTGGTGAAGAACTTTTTCCTAATGTCTGATCTGAACACGCCCTGACACAGCTTGAGGCCGTTCCCCCATTCACTTGTTACTTGGGCAAAGAGACCAACCCCCACCTCTCTACAACCTGCTTTCAAGTAACTGTAGGCAGTGATAAGGTCTCCCCTCAGCCTCTTCTTCTCCAGGCTAAACAGCCCCAGCTCCCTCAGCTGCTCCTCATACGATTTTCCCTCCAGCCCCTTCACCAGCCTGGCTGCCCTTCTCTGGACACGCTCCAGGACCTTGATGTCTTGTAGTGAGGGGACCAAAACTGAACACAGTACTCAAGGTGCAGCCTCACCAATGCTGAGTACAGGGGCACAATCACTTCCCTGGACCTGCTGGCCACGCTCTTTCTGATACAAGCCAGGATGCCAATAGCCTTCTTGGCCATCTGGGCAGCAACCTGTTCCTGTTTAAAACATACCTTCTCCCCAATGTATATAAACCATGCAAATGTCAGAGAATGTCACTCACTAATAAAACTCAAACCTTGAGAAAGCCAAATTGGTTTCACATCTCTCTCCCTCCTCCCTACTCACCCCAAAACAAACACCACCACCAAGTCTATTTGAAGCTACAGAGGTGTCAGTGTGACTAATAGAAAGAGAAACACCCACATGGAAAGAGATGATTGTTTGAATATTGCTTTCAACAGTAAAGTGTACCTCTATATTGTATTCTTCTCCATCAGTATTGATTCTTACTGTGAAATCTTCATCCCCAATGTGTGCCACAACCTTGGAATTATGCTCTCCTGTAACATAAGCAAGGAAAAAAAAATTATTTCAGCTCTATTTGCATGCATTCCTGCTCAGACACTAGTTTGAGTATTTTTTCATTGGCTTTAAGAACACTATACTGTCCATTTCACATTAAAAAAAAGAAATGAATCAGAACTCCCTCCAACCTTAGCTTCCCAATGGTTGTGGTCATCAAGATTTAGATTTAATTGATAATTTTTGAAGAATTTTGAGACGGCTGTGAAGATCAGTAATGGGACAGGGAGTATTTCTGCCAACAAAAGCACCTTGCATCTTAGCCCTATCAGAGAGCAGTTTCACAGTGCCAGTCCGTGTTCAGTGGAAGAGACCACACCACAACGGCAACATAAAAACCAGAACAGCTCAGCAGTTTTACTGCTGGACTTCAGTGGAGCAAGATATCCTTTCCTCTGCAGAAATACACTCTGCAAAGAACCATCTTAAAGATTTCATATAACAATCTGAGCAAGACTGCATCATCACTACCCGGGCTTTGGGATACAGGACAAGGAACACTTAAGTCCTACATTCCAGTTGCAATTAAAGCCACTATCATAATTAAAAAAAGAAAAAATTAAAACCAAATAAACCAGGAGCTGCTGCATGAGTAAGTTTTACCTTTGTGTTCTGCCAAACTAAACAGAAGATTTTTATCTTAGAACCTTGGTTCAATAGCTCAGAAAAGCCCAAGACCACAAAAAACACCCCAGAAAAACAAAACCAGAAAACCTAAGGGTCATAAGAATTACATTTACTTGTTTATCCTAATCATATCTGATGAAAATTAGGGTAATCTGCCATTTACTTTGGCCAAGAGATTCATTCAAAGCTGTGCTTTCACAGTATTAAAACCCAGTCTAGTCCATACTAACCAACTACATGTCCAGTGAAGAAGTCTTGCCACTGAACACGATATTCCTTTTCCTTGCCTTCACCATCCACAATTAATGCTTGGAATTTTTCTGAAAAGTGTTCAGCAGTTGCAGTTAGGTATAATTTAAAGTGCCTGTAAGAGAATTTACTTCATTTAATTTTAAGCAAACATACAACAGACACATGCAGCCTACATTTTACTGAGGGTCGCAAAGAAGTTCAAAAGCATTAACTCTGATAAGCAGGCTACAAAAACATATACCAAGTCATTCATAATGGTAAACATTTTAAAGTGTTAAAGATGTTTAATTAAATTGAAAAAACAAAAGCCAAAACAACACACACAGAGTCACCGTTTCCTCATGATGTCCCTTCTCCATATGCAGTCAAGCAAAACCAGTTATCAGTAACTATTTAAAAAAAAAAAAATCAGACCAAGGAATTTGTCCATTTCAGTTAAATTACCTTAAGGTTCTTATTTTCCAAAATAACACAGTCAGAAGAGTATAAACAGAAACCTGAACTCCGTAGATTTTTATGATACAGTGTCAGAAAAACTAAAGGCTATCCCAAGAAGTAAGTAGAGAACCTTCTCTGGAAGAGCCACATGGCCCCATGGTTTATGTGGTCTTTGGGTCAAAGATTTTTGGTATGCCTCTCCACAATTATTCTGTAATTATCACTGGCAGTATCACAACCTCATCATAAAGTCAGGGTGCATTAGGCAGGCGAGGCAAGGACAGACAAACATTTGATCTTATCCACCTTTCATACTTGCTAACCCCCTCCCAACATTTGGAGACTTAAAACATTCACAACTTGCACGACAGTTGTAGATGGCAGATGGGGAACACAGAAACACTGTAGACACAGATGCCAGATGAACAAAATCAACCTACACTTGTTAACACAAAGTGTTATTCTCACCCTGCTCCCCCATTTCAGATGCACAATTTCAGCACTTAAGATACCTGCCAGGCACTTTTCTGACACTCAGAATAGCATCCCTACAACCTCTGCAGTTGCTCTCTTCTACCTGTCCCCCTTTTCACCTGTGCTTCTATTTCCTGTCTTATAAAAAAAGTCATTATTAAAAAAAAAGTGGTTTGTTTCAGTAGGAAGAGAATTAAACCTCCATGAAAAAAAACAAATGACACACAAACAACGGGCAAACAATGACACACACTCCCCAAACTGAAAGCAGAGACTGTCAAGAACCAGAGGACAGTCCAGAAGTATACCTGTGTTGCCAAGATGTGGTAGAAGTGGGATACAAAAGAAATCTTAAGATCACCACCACCACTTCAGCCAACAGAGCAATACAATGCAATTCAACCTATTCTTCTGTTTCCTCTGAGCCTCTCTGAAGTCATATAACCATGTAGATCACTGAGAACTGGCCGGTCATGACAGAAAATAAGATAACTATGTCTGGGTTTGGAACTGCATATTATTATACAGACTGAATGAAAATATTACAATACTACTTTGCTGATGATTTAATTACCTTTGCAGGGCTGAAAAGCTCAAGAGCCTCTCTACGTGTGTCTCAGGCTGAAGGTCCCTCTTCTTCAGAGAGTGCTGCTGGATACTGGACTGAGAAAGGATGTCGTAGTCTGAAAGCATGGACTCAACTGTGTCTGGAAGAACAACAGGGAAAGTTTTAGTTTCATGAGACTTTTTCACAAATGCTCACACAAACCAGCAAAACAGCCTCCCATTTCAACAGCAAGATCACAGCTTGCTCTAATTTTAGGATAGCTATTGTACATTTCTGTAAAGGTGTGTTTTGTGTAGGCAAGTAGAAACTGTAGTGTGAGACAAGACATGATCTGAGAGGTAAAGAATTTAGCTCACTACTTCAAGCAACTTTTGAGCAACCAAGACACCAATTCTACTGCCACATCCATGCAGAGCCAATGCACTTCCTGGATGTCCCCTGGAAACTAAGTGGAGGAGAATATCCCTGCTTCTCTAAACAGTGAATCACTGCTCCTCACCTCTGGTCCCCATATGAAGAAGAAAATTATTTAATCTAGGAAAGTTCTACCAAATTCACTGCAGATCAGGACTGCATTTATTAACTTTCTGCCTGAAAGTAGACAGAAAACAGATGGCTGCATAGTTTAATCAGAAATAACTAATAAGGTACCTCAGATGAAGCACCTTCTGGTACCCCAGTTTCCCAGTACTGTATCATCATTCAAAACAACTTTGATTTCCCTACTTAGAACATAAAAACTTGTTCAAAGGAGAAAGACTGAGGGTCTGAACCCCTATGGGGAGCTGCACACAACTTAAAAATTCAGGTCAATATTCTGCAGATGCTTCTCCTGTTAACAAGTGCACAGTATCAGCTGCCAAGAGCATTTGACTCGTGCTGACAAAGCCTCCTGCTGCTTTGTAAGGCATCCCTTCTCCAGGAGCACCCACCCACGTTCCTCCTCTCCAGAGCACCCACCACCCAGCGAGACACCTGACAACCACCAGCACTGACTGATTCACTTGCTATTTACAGCCATAAATAGATGCCCTTATTCCCACATCGCCGTCTTCCTTCTCTGCCAGAAGCGTTCACTCTTTTCACTGCCTCAAACGAGAAGCCCACTCTGCTTTACAAGAGGCAGAAGTGCTCATCCAGTCATGTTTTATTAATTAAATTCCCCCTTCCCCACCTCCATTTCCAGCTGTGCTTCTAAACCAGATATGACAGCTACCAAAGTGGGGTTGAGAGCTACCAAAGTGGGGTTTTATTAACAATGGCCTTCCACTTCTTCAGAGCCCCTGATTACTAGCTCACACCACCCAGCAGAGTAACCTCACCCATTTTACTTGACTTTTAAATGAACAGCATCACTAGGAACCTGAGCTTTAGTGGTTCTTGTGCAACAAGCCAAGATTGCCAACTTGAAATCTAGATTGGAATAGCTCCTGACATTTATTTTTTTTAAAAAACCCTGACACTCGTTAGCATCACTTCTCCCCAAATACTTCTAGCCCAAGAAAGTCTTTTAGAGCAGGCACACTGCTTGAATCAAGTCAAGCACCTTGCTTTTTTTCTTTTGTAAGGGGGCACATGAGGAGAATTGACCACCAACGTTATGTGCACACATCTGCACACCTGCACTGGAAGGAGAGAGCTGAGAGGGCAAAGGTGAGCCTCACAGCCCTCTTGGCCCTGCACCAGACCTACTAATGAAGTGATGGTTGGTGACATGGCTGCCTTCTACACCAAAAGCCACGGAGCAGCTCCCAGGCCTCTCCCTCCCCAGCTGCCGCTCCCCTGCCTTGCGCAACACAGGAAGGGCAGTGCAGTTCTAATTTCCTGATTTTTGTTTACGACCCATAGGTTGAGAACACCTGCAATCGATTACCATGCATCTCAGGCTATATGCAAAGCCAAGTTTCCACCACTTTCCTTCATGTTGTGGGTTCCCCCCCTCCACATGCCCAGTTGCTGCATGTCAAGCAGCACTTTCATCCTTAACTTGCTGGATGCTGTGGAGATGCTTCACTACAGCCAGGCATAAGTATCTAAACCCATCCAGAACATCCCTTTTCTTTAAAAGAGCCACTATAAATCATTGCTTATGGCTTGGCACCTGCTCTCCTCCAGAACTATCTGGGAGGAGGGTAAGAACAGTTAGGAAAAAAACAATTCTGGAAGGAGGGGGAAGGGGGTGTCAGGGGAGGAAATCAAGGAAATCAAGTTCATTAAACTCTCTAGTCCTGAATTCTTGTAATTAAACCTGAGATTCTTTCACCATGCTCTGTGAGAGCAGACCCACAATTCAAGTGAACACTGATACATGCGATACCAAACGTTGGTTCACGATCCCGAGCGAGTGTGTGGTACATGGACCATGAAGCAAGAGCGGTGGGGTGCCACTCCTGCGCTGCTCAGCGACTTACTGACATGGGTACACACCAGACACAAGGCTTGCTGAGATGCACAGCCCCAGCTGCAAAACACACCTCTGTCCTCTTCCTCTGCCTGCAAAGTACAGCCAGAACCAGGGGAAGGTCATGCCAAAGAGCAAGATGCAGCAGCCGCCACGGCTAGACAAAATGGCTCGTTTTCATGGCAAGAGAACTAAGAAGTCTGCTAAAGAAATCAGGGTTATTTGGTAGGCAAGGAGAACTTCAGACATTCTGCTCCACCTCAACACACACAAACACCCTTTTTGAAATGTCTCAGAGAGATACAGGAAGGATAGTAAGAACAAGACCTACAGAGCTGATGAAGATGAGTAAGATGATTCTCTTCAAGTAACTAACGAAACACGGGACACTCCTAGTTCCTGTAACCCTGAAACAAGAATGCACTTGTTCCTATTTCCTCTTACCCTTCCTAAATTTGTTTGCTTTTAATTTTACTTGCAACAGAAGTAAAGACTTGAGATTTATGTCTGGCAGTAGCATGTCTATGAACTAATCCAGTATCAAACAGATGTGGAAAAATACATTAGTAACACACTCAAACTGACATTTTTCTGTAATATTTTCATAATGTGAAAAATGAATCCATGGTCATGGCTTACTGAAAATAAAAGATTAAGTGTCATAATTTTAAACAAAATACAGACCTGTACAGAGTCCAACAGCAGCCTGTGGACGGGAGCCACAGCAAGCATGCACTTGAGTACTTTTTATTTAAGCTTAATAATCTTTCTGGCATTCATTATCTTTACTGTGGTCCAAGCACTATTTCCCATAGGCTTCAACAGTCCCGAGCTGACTCAGGTTTTCCCAGAGCACCTTCCTGCATTTCCTTCCCTTCTGGCCCCTCATAGGTTTTTCCATTCCTCTCTTTTTGGAGGACACCTTAATTTCATCCTGATATCCCAAGTAGTTATTTATAGAATGAATGATAGAATGCATTAGGCTCGAAGGGACATTTACAGGTCATCTGGTTCAAACCCCTGCAGTAAGCAGGGACATCTTCACTAAATTAAGTTGCTCAGAGCCACATCAAGCCTGACCATAATATCTCCAGGAATGGGGCCCCCACTACCTCTCTGTGCAACCTCTTCCAGTGATCTACAACTGGTTGAAGAAGTAGTATTGAAGAACTTTTTCCTAATATCCAACCTAAATCTCCCCTTCTCTAGTTTAAAACCATTACCCCTTGTCCTACTGCTACATGCCCTCATGAACAGTTCTTCCCCAGCTTTCTTACAGACACCTTTCAGGCACTGGAAGGCTGCTCTAAGGACCCCCTGCAGCAAGCTGAACAAACCCAACTCTCTCAGCCTGTCTTCATAGGAGAGGTGCTCCAGCCCTCTGATCATTTTTGTGTCCCTTCTCTGGACACACTCCAACAGGTCCACGTCCTCCTTGTGTTGAGGGCTCCAGAGCTGGACACAGTACTCCAGGTGAGGTCTCAGAGGGGCAGAATCACCTCTCTCAGTCTGCTGGCAACACTTCTTTTGATGCAGCCCAGGATGTGGTTGGCCCTCTGGGCTGCGGATGCACACTGGTGGTTCATGTCCAGCTTCTCATCCATGAGTACTCCCGAGTCTGCTGCCTTCAAGCACATCATCTCCTAAGCTGTATGGATAATGGGGGTTGTCCCAACCCTGGTGCAGGACCCTTGCACTTGGCTTTGTGGAACCTCATGAGGTTCACCTGGGCTCACTTCTCCAGCCTGTCCAGGTCCCTCTGGATGGCATCACATCCCTCTTGGCACATTAACCTCACCACTCAGCTTGGTGTCATGAGCAAACTTGCTGAGGGTGCACTCAATCCCACTGTCAGTATAATTAGTAAACAGCACCGGTCCCAATACAGACCCTTGAGAAACAGGGATTATGGGTGATTGCCAGGTATCACCTCATTGCACCTTCTCCCCAAGGGGTTACCTTGCGAGAACATAACACCTCTCTCAGGTTTGTATGAGAAACAGGGAAGGAACCTCAGTAACAAAGATACCACAAAGTCCTCAAGAAGACATCCCCTGCAGTGACCTTACCTCTGCCCGTGGCTTTGCACTCCCCAATTGTTTCCTCCTTTTCTTTCACCTCATTTCAAGGCTAAAAGCCTACTGCCACTAGACTCTGCAGTTTAGAAGACATAGTGAAGTACCTTTTAAGTAAATTATGGGGCAGTACACATTGCAGCAGGCTACTCCAGCAGCAGACAACAGCTTAGCTCACAGAGTTGGAGGCCACAGCATATTTTTTAAAAGAGGCGGTTTCTCTTCAAGTGCTCAGCTACCCATTCAAATACCAATGGCATCCTGCTCCTGCCAGCTCAGCTTTCATAAGCAGAACTGTAAATTCCCATGATCTCATGCCCAGAAAGCAACAAGTAAATCTGGCGAGTCAGCCATTTCATAAGCATTCTTTGGAACCACATTATTTATAGAAAGGTTAAGCTTATCTAGAAGCAGTAAGTTAACTCAGAAGATATAAACACAAGATCCAACAGTACTGAAAAATATTACTTTCAGGATTTAAAAGTGACCACAAGAGGATGAGAAGGGTTTGCAGGCATGATTGCAGCTTTTTCTCCAACCATCTCAAAGGGAAGAGAGGCAGAAATAAATCTCTGGTCCAAAGGCACTGGGATGGGATGACAAACCTACAGAGCAGCCCAAGAACAGGCACAGCAGACATGCCTGGGGAGGAATGTGCTGTGTGACTGTTAACCACTGGCATCTCCAAGCCTTAAGAAAGGACTCCAGCCTACATTTTGTGTGGCACTTGCTGACTATCACCCAAGTTCTGATCCTGGGCTGATTTCCAATGGATATCAAAGGCTTAACAAAAGCCTGTGAGCAGATAGCTAATAACCATTTTTCAGATTGAGCTGGGGAGTGACTGAATGTTTGAGGGGATTTGTATTCTTTACTGTTACTTTTTTTTTTTTTTTAACTTTTCAAGTAATACTCTTCATACAGAAAAATATTTTTAATTAATGAAGTATAGTCACTTCAAATATAATTAACAACCTCAGTGAGAATTTGGACCAGAAAACAGACTGAAGCCTTTCCAACATTAACCATACAAGCTAAACCAAGTCTCTGTCACCCTACAAAAAAACAGCTGCCCTTGTGTTTGCAGTAACAGCCAATTACCAGCTGCAGTATAGTGGGATCGTTGGACTGGAGGACTCATTGGACTGACATTCTTCACTTTGTTGACTTTGAGAACTTCTCTCAGGAGTTACACTTTTATCACATTTTTTTTCTCAGTTTGAAATAGAAGTTTTGACTGATTCACAGGAATAAAACAACCCCCAAGGCTAGAAAAGTACTTGAAAACCTTGATATTAATAACCTCCAGGGAACAGACTGCCAGTCCACAATATTCCATGGTGCGCTAATGGAGAAGTCCACTATATTCATACCTCAGTATGAATATCTGAACTGGCCATACAAATGGTCTCCACCAGACAGGAGGCGATGCAGTCATGCCTAAACGTTTATGGATACCTTCTCTTAACAGTTTACATTGCTTTTAGGAGACTGTTGATGAAGAGGATGCGTTGAGAAGATCCATCTGTGGGAAAGCTGTTCCATAACACGTGCTGTTACATCTTTCTGCAGTACATCTGGTACAGAGCCATTGCCAAAGACAGAAAACAAAGTGAACTGAAACACTTATCCCATGCAAAACAGCCCATGCTTTTAACAGTTTAGATAAATCATGTTTACTTGTTTCCACCAAAGAGTGACTGCTGTTTTGCTCATCAAGTATACATGGACAGAGGAACTTGCGTGGGAAACTGGTTCAAAACAAAAACCCAAATGTATGTCAGCCTGCTTACAAACTGTAACAGGATAAAGGTCTACAGTCTGTTAAAACACATTTCTAGACAAGCCTGCTTGTAAGGATGGCCAGCCACACCAGCACTGCTGAATGTTTGAAAGGCATGTCTTTGACTATCTCAGCTGCACCAAACTTGCTAAACCACATGCGAAAACAAGGTGCCCGAGCCCAGTTAGTCACCAGCGCAGCGCAGACAAAGCCTCAGGGTATGGTTACCCAGACCTCGTGCTGGGAGGTAAGGGAGGCTGCCGATTTACTGTCTACCATCTACCAGCTCCTCCACGTTAGCCTTTTCCTGCAGTTATACAGGGCAAACTACTCTGGGCTTCCCACACATTGAGAAGTGCCCAGTGATACATGCCCTGAGAAATGAACTGCCGACAAAACACCCTTCAGCTCATCTCAGGAAAAGCCTGTACATATAGCTGCACCCTTGAACTACTCTGACGTTTTTCCCCCTACAGTAAAATAAGTACCAGTTCCTGGACAGCACGAGTATTTCCTTAAGGGTTCAAGTGCTGTTTAGCAGAAGCCATACAGTTAATTAAACTGCTATTTCTGGTGGGTTTGAAAACAGTTGAATACCCTCTTGAATACAGCTGAATACCCTCTTACATGTTACCTCATACACTTTTCAACCTTGAAAATTTTCTCCTTTACTAAACACAACTTTAATAGGGACCAGTGAGCAAAACCATGTATTCTGTTGGATCTGTTATTTTATAACACAGTCTGTTCTATTAGTGAAAGCAGAAAGCACCTTTCTTTAGAAAAAAACTCCAACAAACAAAAAAGAATGCAATAACCTGCTCAAATACTGACATTATAAAAAATAAGGAAGCCCCCTGAATTGACAGCCTCATATTCAGAGTGAAACTAGGGCAATACAGCTGTCTCATCTTAAACCAGAACAGCATCATATGATTCAACGCTCAAAACTAAAACCAACAAAAACCAAGCCACCAAGAAAAAACCTAAAATCCCATGATTTCATATATCCTGCAGACAAGAACAGCCAAGTTACAGGATGTAATCTTCTCTGGAAACACATCATTTGTCTGGCTCTCCAAAAACTGTCAGCCTCACTACTGTGCTTAAATACCACACCACAAAATCCTGCTGTGTCACAAAATAAGTTTAAGGGGAGCTGGTTTTAGGTAGGAACTAATTACTGTCTGGGCTACATTTGTGAGACCAACTGCTTCCCCTCATCTGACAGTATCCTTGTCCTTGCAGATATGACTTTGAACTCAGATATTACCTTCCAAAATTCAAGGCAAATCACAGGCAGGGGCAGAACTTTACCATTTCAGTAACAATCTGAAAAAAATGAGCAAGTAAACCAGGGAATACAAGGGTCATCATGTTCTTTTTCAATGCCTCGGTAATTATAGGTCAGCACCAAGTGGGTAGCAGCTACAGGTGCTCCCCGGCCTAACAGAGCCCTCTTCCCTTCCCACCCCCTAGTCCATATACCTACGTATGCAAGTATCAAGGAGACAAGAATAATTAAAAATCATACATATTAAGAGCAGCACAGGAAGACAAGGATGGGCACTGTGAAGAGATGCAGGGCACAAGTGACAAAGACAGGCTAAAAAGCGTGCAAGCTGCAGGCTGGCAAGCAGTACAATCGCTACACCTGCAAAAATAAATAACATCAGGAAGACCATAACCACTAAGAGAGTTGCAGGATATCCCCAAAACAAGTTGGGAGTGTGGCATATGAAATCTGTGAAACATGACAGCAGGATATACTGCTTTTTGTTAAAAGAAACCCAGCTCTTGATTAACCTTTTATTACATACAGCAAGGTTTTCCTTTGATCAGTCTAGGAAACAGGCATACTTGGATTCCTGCAGTTTCTAAAAAAGCTGGGGCGGGGGGGGGGGGGGGGGGAGGTGGAAATCAACCTGTTTACAACAGAAGTTTATATTTAACTTCTATCTCAAAGATAAATCTCTACTGACTACTAAACACATAATTAAATCCTGGTGTAACATTAAAGTGCAATCAGGAGTACCTGGTGCTGAACTGCTGGCCTGCTACACTGCATTACTCAGCCCTTCCCACTGCAGAGCAGAAAACCGTGCTGGGGCTTTTGCACACACCAAAAAACATTCCAGGGCAGCAGCAATGCCAAACTGAGATGAGTTTGCTGCTACCAGTAAAGTTCTCAGTTTCTACAGTGTGGGGGGGAAAGGAACATAAAAGCACCCCAAAACTTAAATGCAAACAAGAATTTTAGTTGTTGGCTGCTTAGAGGTCAGACCAAACTGGCACTACTGAAAGCCAAACTCACACTGAGCACTTGATTATGTTCCCATGAGAAAAATGTTGCAATAGTTAAAGGCAATTCTTAATAATTAGAACTTAATGCAGTGTTGACATTCTTCACTTTGTTGACTTTGAGAACTTCTCTCAGGAGTTACACTTTCATCACCTTTTTTTTTCTCAGTTGGAAATAGAAGCTTTGACTGATTCACAGGAATAAAAAAACCCCAAAGGCTAGAAAAGTACTTGAAATCCTTGATATTAATAACCTCCAGGGAACAGACTGCCAGTCCACAACACAAAACTCACATTGCCAGTTTCCATTCAATAAGGCCACATCTACAAGAAGCATTTGCTGCTTATATAGAGACAAAGAGTACAGAAGACGGTATCTTTATTACTTAGCCTGTGATACACTACAGAAACACCACATCTACAAATGCCTACTGTGATTTTGAAATAATCCACAGCATCCCAGGCAGGTACAACACGCAGCGACACACTGCTATTAGGCTGGGTGTTCTTGGATTCTCCTCCATGTGGTGTGTGGGGAGATTAACACACCTAGCCTTCAGCTTCTGGAGTCAAGCTGCAAAGGCAGCTCAACCCAAGAGAGTCAGCTTGCTTCAAAGGATGTGCAAATAGGGCAAGAGGGAAATTAATCATTTGGACTTTACCCATGTCTTGTCTTAGTCTCCAACTGACATTTCAGTCCAGAAGGAAGATGCTTCATCTTGCATAAAGATTTGTCGCTCATTAGCTCAGCTCACTGAGCTAAACTTCTGAGCCCTGAACAGTTCAGCAGCCAGTTATGCTCCTGGCCTTACAAACATCCTGTGCTTTGTCACACCAAGCGTGAAGCAGAATACAAAATTGCCAATACTTTTATGTAGCCATCCACATCATACATCTCCCTCAGTTTATTCATCTACAATATGCTATCACTCGCTTTTTCACTCAAGAACTTGTAAATTCTAGTCTCTTGATTTTCATTACATAGGTTTGTACTGAATCATTTATAATGGGTTATTTATTTAGTTCATGCAGTTACCTGGCTCAGACTTTATTAGCACAATATAGTGGTGAGTGATTCAAAGAAGAACATCTGCCCAGGATAGGAACAGCTATCTTATTTCTTTAAGTTCCCTCCTAGCTTGTGATAAAAAAAACCCCTCTCACTCCAAACAGGTAACAGTGAAGGAAGACACATTTCATATGCAGGCTGTATTCTGGGCAATGCTGGATACATGCTGCCTAGTGGCAGCACACTACTCACACGGCTCTGCTCTAAACCACACCTAAGCTGTTCTTCAGATACAGTCGGTGATGCCTTCCACAGCACCGAAGCTGGGTATTTGCACTGCTGTTCTTTTCAAGCACGTTAAGCCCTCTTATCACTCAGATATGCCTTAGCTCCCAGACAAACAGTGTTAACATTTAATAGTCATACACAGTTCTCTTCAGAGATTAATGACAACGCAGAGAAAAATATTTAATGAGTTGACATTAATTTTTCAGAGGCAAAACTATACCAACAGTAACTGTATTATTTACTAGAGTCAGACTTCTCCCAGAAATTAATCCCTACTGTCAACATTATTAAAGCAAGCAACGCTTCTAGGTCATCTAAAGACAACAAACTGAGGTGGATGCCATTCTACCTTCATCCCTCACCTTGAGCACGAGCACTACCACCTCCCAACACAGCGGGCAGGTACTTGGACAGTCACGCTGTGAGCTGGTCCAGGGAGCAGACTCCACAAACAGAAAACACCTGAACACAGACACCCTACCACTTACCAGGAAAAAATTAAAAAAAAGAGCACGATTATCTTCCAGGCATCTCTGTGAGTGTGCTCACAGGAATGGGGAAGGGATCACAAAGCTAAAGCCAGGACTGTTGCAGTCCCAATTTAGATCAGTTTAGACTGCAGGAGCACCACACCCTAAGATTATTTCAGCTGAAAACTTCTGGGAAATGACCCATATCTTTTATCTACTTACTCTTTGTCAAATGCTCTTTTTCACTGTACAACTGTTTCTATCCTTCTCTAAATGTTCAGCTTTTCAGGAAACAAGCAAGAGAGTTCTAGACAGAAAGCGCAAAATGAAATCCTTGGAACTTCCCTAAAGATGCTACCCAACAGAAACCTGATTTCAGTTCACCAAACTCCAGCTCTGTGGTTAAGCACAGTTCTCAAAATAGCAAAGTCGAAATTATTAGAAAGAAAATAAGGTATTTCAGAAAAACAAGCTGGGTTTAAGATGAGGACAACAGGACTCCAGCAAAAGATGAACATAAACTGACACTAAAGTAGGCAATGATATTCTAAAGAGCAGCCAGTAAAAGGCATAAAGCTTATACCTGAAATAGCTTTTATTATACCAAAAGAAACCACCTGGCTAAATAATTGAAGGAGCTTGTAAAACAAGTAGACTGCCAAAGATGACCCCAAGAAGGGATGCTAAAGGCAGTACCAAAAAGTAAGAGAAAAACTGACATTAGCATTTGCTGCAGAGGAGATTGAAAAGATCCCCAAAGTTTGCCTCAGTAGGATTAATCTGAACACCTGCTTCTAAAACTCATGAAAAGGAGCTTTAGAAGAAGCAAAGAAAGAGAGCAGTAAGTCAACAGGACATGAGCATAAAGCACTGAACAAATTAAACTGATCAACTACTAATAGAGACATGCAAGTATGGTGCCGCTGTTCTTGCTGCAGGCAGCCTGAAAGGTGGTGAGCACGGGAGCAATTTCCACTGCAGGTAACACCTAGGCCCCTAATCAACAAATACCTGACAATGTCCCTACCTGATAGGCAGGTAATAACAACAAAGCATGAATTACTAGACCTGTGACTAAATAAGATACCAAGGAAGTTGTGCCTCACATATTAGCACTCTGAAAGTATGAAGTGGGTGGATAAATGTAACAGTAGTTAATGGAGCACACCTGGATTTTTCTAGCTTCCTCACAGAATGCCTTTATGTATTTAGTTTATTAAATGACAGAAGAAAAAATTTCACGAAATTCAGTGTTAAATAACACAGAG
This sequence comes from Laterallus jamaicensis coturniculus, assembly GCA_022605575.1. NCBI lineage: Eukaryota > Metazoa > Chordata > Aves > Gruiformes > Rallidae > Laterallus > Laterallus jamaicensis. The sequence goes on from JAKCOX010000001.1 coordinate 97,587,652, forward strand.
GAAATAAATTCTTGCTACATCTACAAGCAAAGTATTTCAGCTTAGTTATTACCCCTCAAAAATAAACAGCAATTAAGAAAAAAAGGTCTCTGACTAGCAAACAGCAAAAAGGCAAAAACACAACTCAAAGAAAACAAGACCAAAAGCATTCATGACCATAAATCTGTGGTGCCTCTGTATCATAAACACTACCTTACAGTCCTGACCATAAACCTCAAGTAAAAATCCAATACAAATAGAAAGTACATAGACAAAAGTAACAAAGACCAATAAAGCCAGGATTTTTTTCCATACCAAGCACGATTATACAGGTTAACATTTTCCCACTCAAGAAAAAAGCGATTACAAAGGAGACAAATTACCTAAGTCTGTAAGTGACTAAAGGTGTGAAGAAAATGAGTAATTCCTCCACATTCACCATTTCTGACAACAGAAATAGCCAAAGTTTAGAAACAGAAGAAAGGAGTTTTTCCTCCATGCAGTATTTCATAAAATTGATAGGCCAGCTCATAGTCCAGGCATGGTGGTACAGAGGCCGAGACTGCAAAAGGTATCAGATTAAGACGAGACACTCATAGCATATAGGTCCTTTAGATGGCATAAAAATCTGTCTGAGGAGCTCCCTGACCTCCCTGACATTGAAAAGACTTGCTGTGTTTGTTCTGTTTCTATTAACGCTTCCTGGAGCATCCACCACCAAATCCTATCCTTCCCAGCTTACTACCATCACTGTTTGCTGAGGGCTGCACTGAACCACAAGTTCACCTCGGGTTTAGGAGAGAGGCACAGAGGCGCAAGCCTGGACACCAGTCAGGAAATCTCTTGAGAGATGCGAGCAGAGAAAGGGAACTTCAAGCAGTTACTACTGGCCACAACAACTGGAGACAGTACATCTGACTGGGTAAGAGAGCTCTCCCAAGAGCTTATCTGCCCTTTCAGCAACAAGCTTTTGCTTATCGAACAGAAGTTTGCAACTTCTTCTTTTAACTCTGAAGTAAAAGTTCAGATCCAAAGCTAAGCTTACATATGTCAAATAAAGCAACGGTCCTCCTCTGTGTTAAGCTTTCTACAAGTCACATTCAACCCTGATAGCTTCAGGCTCTCTGCAACGGTGACTCTTCAACCAGAGCTGTGATCGTCCTGCCCTAACGTAATGCAAACTCCTGTGAGGAAAACACTTGAGCAAGCCACGAGCGCGAAGGCATGAGTGGCCTCATCATCCCTTGTAGGGAGCAACGACCCCCAGACGCAGCCCATGCACGACGCCTTCAGCTCAAGGGGAACCACCACCGCAGCCGGCCGGACAGGACCTCCGCGGCAGCGCCCCGTGCTCCCCAGCACCCACGCACCCCCCCACCCGGCGGCAGGCAGGGGGGCAGGCCGCGGCTTTGCCCACCGCCACGGGCCCGCCTTCAGGCAGGTGCTCAGCCAGGCCACAGGGTCCCCAACTTCTTCCAGCACCCCGCAGCAGCGGCCCTGCCCCACACCCCTCCCTCCATTCCGCTTCAGCAGTGGAAGGCGCGCCCACCCCACTGGGGTGCTCCCTCCCCCTCCCTCCGCCCCTCAGCAGTGATTTCTCCCCTCCCCACACCCCACCGCTCCCCCCCAGCAGAGGCGAACGTCTCCCACTTCCCCCACCCCGCAGCAATGGTCTCTCCCTCACACCCCCTCCCGCGGCTGCCATGGTCCCGCCCTGCCCCTTACCGTAGCGCACCCGGCGCGGCTGGCGCCCTCGCGCCTCTAGCCCGCCCGGCCCCCATAGCAACACCAGGGCAGGGATCAGCCACAGTCGGAGCCTCATGGTCCGGGCGGAGCTCCCTCCTGCTCCGTCAGCCCGCTCGTTCGCATCCGGTCAGGAAAACTTCACCCTCCGCAGCCCCTCACACCGTACCGGGCCCGCCGCCCTCCTGGGCCCGCACCCGGAAGCGCGGCAGCTGCCCGCGGAGCATTGTGGGTGCGGGCGGGGCCGCCATCTTAGGCGGCGGGGGCGGGCGCTGAGGGGGGTGAGGTCTGCCCGGGGCCCGGTTCCTCTGAGCGGTTGTGGGGTAGCCTGGCCTCAGGGTGACGGGGGAAACGTCATCGCTGCTGCGCTCCCCAGCTGCGGGTGCGCTGGGGGGTGGGAAGCGCTGGCTGCAGCGTTTTGTTCCCCATACGGGCGCTCGCTCTGGAGGCGTCCTCACCATGGCAGCCTTACGGGACCCCGGGGGGAGCAGGGGCCGGGCAAGGGAGAGGCGCCGTGCTTGGGCAGCCCCTCCTTGGGGTGAGCTGGGGATGTAGGCCTGCCCCGGGGAGCTCTGTCTCTTCACAGGCAGAGTGATGTCGCGTTTGCAGCTCGCAGAGGGTAGATTTCTCCTCAGTCCATGCAAGTGACATCAGTAGATAACTTTACTGAGTTTTGTGTAGTTTTCTTAGCGTGACTGAGGATTGTGGTGCTTAGTATAACTGACGAGTGATGGGACTGCATGTCAGGTGTTCCCAAACAGCACAATTTATGGTCATAAAGACATTGGACAGCACAGCTGTGCCGTTAGTATTTGCCAGAGCTAGCTTGATCCTATCTATTTCCATCTAGCAGAGATGATTGCAAGTGATGTACTCTGCAAAAATGGAGAAAACCTCTCACTGTCACCCATCCTGCTTTTTGCCACACAGCTCATTAGCTCCAGGAGTTTGTCCATTTGACCCTCCAGTGCCTGTAAACTTGTAGCGTCCGTAACATCCTGTGGCAGGGAGTTCCCCGGTACAATTGTATGTATGAAGAATTTTATTTTTTTTTCAACCTGACATTTCATGACACCATTTGATAGCCCACCCTACGTGCTTTGGAACAGACAGGAAACAATTTTGCTTTCTCTATGCTAGTCTCTATTTATAACCCCTGTGAGATCCACTCTCAGCCTGGCAAGGCTTTTCTTGCAGACTGACACGTCCAAGTGAAATTAGTTGCTCTTTTGAAGGAAGGTGTTTGTTTGCTACTTTATGAGCTTTACCAGTTCTCTTTGTGGTGGTGGAACTGGAACTGCATGCAGTACTCAAGGTAGGGGTATGCAGTAGGATTAGAAAGTGGCACAGCAGTATTCCTTATTTCTAAATGTTTCTAACATTCTGTGTGCTGATTATTTCCACTGAGCTACCATCATCCTACAAATGACAGGAAACTTCCAGAATCTCACTCCTGAAGTAGTCATGGGCAGTTCAGACACCATGATTCTGCATGTAATGTAGAACTGTGTTTTCCCATGTGCATTGCTTTGCCTCTATCTGTATTCACCATCATCTATCGTTCTACTGCCAGTCACTGAAGGCTCAATTCAGTTGCCCATATGTAGATGTCTGCTGCTATTTCAGATGACCCAGAGTGTTTTACCAAGGCTTCAGGAGAGCATGGGTCTCTCTTAGCTCCTGTGCCAGCACCATTAAGATGTCTCCTATATTGTAGAGCCCCAAGTATTGAAAGTCCTTTCTGCAGGTATTCCCAGCCACACCTTTTCTTTCCTTCCACGAATAACATGATTGTCATCAGCAAGCTTTGTCTCATCACTCCTCACCTCCTTATTCAAATTATTTATGAATAAGCACAGAAATGGGATGGAGCACTCGTGACTTCCTTTCACTGTGAAAACTCTTGAGTCTTTTAACCATATTTCAGTCCAAGCAGGGACCTTCTGTTTTACCACATGGTTCCTTAGTTGAAAGTCTTTCAGAAATCTCAGCAAACCGTATCTTTCCAATCCCTCTTATCCAAGTGCTTGCTGACAGCTGCAGAAAACTTCATACCGAGTTTATATAGCAAGACTTCTTTGCAAGCAAGTTGACAAAACCCCTGTTCACTGTTCCCTAGTAAATCCTATCTGTCCATGTATGCCCTAATTCTTGTTGCTACTAACCTGTGCAGAACAGGTGTCAGTATTAATGGTCAGCAGTTTTCTGGCTTTCCCCTAGAGACATTTTTTTAAAATACTGTAACATTTTATACAATCCAATCTTTATATGCCAGGGAAGTTTTAAACAAGAATTTAAACCACAGTTAGAATTTGAGTTATTGTTTATACATTTAATTAATAAACCTTTTTTTAAGTCCTCTCAGTCTGGAACAGATCGGAGAGAAGGCTCAAGTGCTCCAGCAGAGCAGCACAGACACGGGAAGTTCTCTTAGGTTTGGCCTTATCATCTCTCACTGCTGCTTTAATACCCAGTTCAGTGGGTGGGTTTCAGAACCTAGCAAGCTCTTGCACTTGCTACACCAAGATTATTGAAACGCTCAAATCTTCTAGAAAAGGATCCATTGTTGCGTTTTATACCTTTTATAATTGCTTCCTTTGATGTCATTCATGAGTTCTATCCTAACCTTCTGAGGCTTTTCTTTCCTTCCCAAAAGTCTTATTTCAGTTAGTCTTCCCTTGCATGTCATTATACCTCTCTCTGCACTTTTAAAGATATAGTATTCCCATTCTGAAGTATCTAATATAACCTTTCTCTCTGCCACATCTTAATTCTAGTGATGTTCCTGGTTTTGTACTATGCTGAGTACAGAGTTGAGATTTCAGGGAGCTGGTACACCATCAGCTTTCCAAGATCTCTTTCCAAACTAAACAAGTGCTCATCATTGTATTTGGTAAAGTTTATACTCAGCATACCTAAACATAAATTTTCATTTTCTGATTTATCAGATGTCATTTAATATTGTGGGATCTTTCTGCAACTCTTAGGATCCACTTTGGATGGAGCTTCTTAGAATACTTTTGTTTTATCTGCAGACTCTCTTAGACTAGATACAAGGCAGAAATCCTTCCCTGTGAGGGTGGTGAGGCACTGGCACAGGCTGCCCAGAGAAGCTGTGGCTGCCCCCTCCCTGGCAGTGCCCAAGGCCAGGTTGGATGGGGCTTTGGGCAGCCTGGGCTAGTGTAGGGTGTCCCTCCACTAGCAGGGGAGTGGGAACTAGATAGTCTTCAGATGTTCCTTCCAACCCAAACCGTCCTGTGACTCTGTGATTCTGATATTTATCCCTATTTTCAGGTCATATATTGAACACCAGAGGTCCCAGTCCAGATCCATTTTTGAATCAATGGGTGAGCTTTCTTATGTCTTACTGGTTTGTGACTTGTCAAAACAAGATATAGAAAGCCAAGTAAAAGGTTTCATATTTTGTTATCTCTTGAATTTTCTCACTGAATCTGTTTATTTCTTCCATTTACTTCTTATCACACAAGGACACTTGGACAGTAAAGGTTGATTACTAGTAAATATTTTTAGGCTCATTGACCGTGATTTGGGTTTTGACAGAGCCCATCACAATGGAGCTGTTAGATTAAGGTGTTTAGACAATATAACAGCAAAAGAGTAAATAGTAATTAGGAAAAGTGTAATTGATTTAGCAGTAGTGTTTATTCCACATTAATAACAATAATTTATGTTGTGCCAGATAATTTACTTTGTATCAGTGTTTTGATGGGGTGTCTGGCTGTGATCTTTTAAAAAAATTTCTGTAGACAAACATACCATCTTGTGTGCAGAACAGGAGCATTTTGGAAATGCTGATTGACAGAAATGCATTCTTCTCTTCTCCCATTAAGGAATTTGGCCATTTTATTAATGTGATTAGGGCTTCAACATAGGATATGATTTGGAATAAATGGTAAACAGCATATAGTGAGCTTTGGTGAGGAATAGCACAAGTACAGTGCATTAAAATAATAAAAAAGAATTGAATAAATGCAGCCAGTAAAATGTGTTTTCCCATGTTAATAATAAAAGCTGGAGAAGTGCAGGGACAGCTAACCCTGCTCAGGAGAAGAGTTCCTTTCAGAATAAGCATTTGGTAAAAGAGGTTATCCCACTAACCAGAGTGATTCTTAGAATATATGATTTAATAATTTGCTTAGAAAGGAAGGTAGATTTTGTGGCAGGCCCTAGGGGGGGATGGAGGATTACCTTTGTTTTGTGAATGTTTGAATAGTCAATGATGCCCTGAGGAAAAAGACCTGATCTTGGTTCTGAGCTAAAGAGATAAGCAGAGCCCCACCCCGCCCTTGCAGACTGTATAAACCTGCATATTTTCCCATGGGAATTATTGGAACCCCTATTACTTGTGGCTTTTGAATCCAAGTTGGGTGAAGTCCTGGGAAGCATGGTGATTTATTAGGAGTGTGCTTCCTTTGGGAGGAGGATGGAATGAATGTGTTCATAAGTCTCTTCCACTTCATGATCTTCTGCAAAAAATATCCTTAAAAGCACTTTTGAGTTTCTCAAAGTAAAATAACCTCCAAAACATGGATAAAAACCCAACAGGAAGGCTTTGTGTTTGTTTAATACCAGGGAAGATGGGATCGAATAGCCAGAGCAGACCCACAGGAGTTAACAGACAAGAAAGAAGACTGGCATACTCCTTGATTGCTGAGGTTAAGACCTCTCCCTCTTGCTGATTGAGACTGTTCTGATGAATGAGTTCTGGGCTTTTGTGGCATACTAGTTATGTACTGTTCAAGGAAAAACTGTAGAAGTTCCTAGAACTCCTCCCTTCCTCACCCTTTTCTTTTTGTTTCCTCTGTTATCCATCTTCTAAGTCATCTGACATAGCCTCCTCTCTTTAATCTCCTTAGATGTTTGTCCTCCCATACAGTCTCTCCTTACTCTGAAGGCCTCACCCTCACTTAGTGCTGTTTGGCCCATTGTCACTTTCTAAATATGTATAAAAACATTCCACATTAAGGATCCATCAGTTTACAGTATTAATAGTCTTTTCCTGCTATTTCCCCTACCTAGTCAGCAAGGCAGAATCTTGGCTGCAACTCTTGAACTCTACATATTCCATTAGTTTCTTACCATGGGGAACTGTGGTCTTCCAGGACTACACTGATACACTGCAACTGGCCTAATTTACCTGCTCTGCTGGTTTTGAAATCTGCTATTACTGCAGTATCAAGGAAGGCAGAGAAGCCATCATGAGAGAGCTTTTTAAAGGCAGAAACAACCCGAATTTGTTTTTCATAACAGTGAGTACGTGTTCTCCATAACCATACGAACACAAAATGCTTTTCTTCCCTGAAGCGTATCAAAGTTAATCTTCCTAGGGAGGGGATATACTCTTGCCAAGTTACTTCCTGATACAGTCTTTTCCAAATCCACAGGGAAATTGTCCCTATTTTCTGACACAGAATGGTCCCCATTCCTGATATCTGCCAGGAGATGGTGCTGCCAGTCTTCTGTCTGTTTTTTTCCAATTCTTAGGAAAGGTGGCACGTTTAAGTAGAATTACAAGTATACATAACAAAGATGCTTCTGCCATCTGACTGGTGCACTTTTGTCCTAATAGGGATCTTAAGAGAAACAGAAAACACCTTTCCATATTTAAAGTTTGCTGCTGTCCTAATTAGAAGTGGATTTACATATTTAAGATCTATCAGATATCAGTGGCAAAGCCATTCGGGAGTTTTCTGGAGTTTTCTAGTATTCCATACCTGGAAGGTAAATATAAACAACTCATCTTTATGATTTTGTGAGTAGTTTCACACCTGCCTTTCTCACCCTTAGAGACATCTCTGGATACACCCTGGCAAGGTGATTCATGCTTTCACAGCCACCCCAGCCCTGTTCAGAGAAACAGAGCTTTAACACAGCTTCAAATGGAAGCAGGATGGGGTTTTAAATCTCATCCTAGATTACTTTTGGTAATGTAGGCGGTTCTGCTAACATCAGTGCTCTGCTATGACCGAGTCCTGTGGCCCCTGGTTCCACTGTACACACTCCACAGAATTTGGCCTGGAAAGACCTTGCAATATGTAATGTAGGGACACATTCTATTCTGTTTCATAGAATCACAGAACAGTTTGGGTTGGAAAGGACCTCAAAGCCCATCTAAGCCCAACCTGACATTGAACACTGTGGCAAGTGCATGTTCATGGATCATGTTGAGCTTCTTGTACACCAAAACCCCTAAGTCCTTCTCCTCAGCGCTGCTCTCAGTCTGTTCTCCACCCAGCCTGTAGCTGTGCTTGGCATTGCCCTGACCCATATGCAGGACCTTGCACTTGGCTTTGTTGAACTTCATGTGATTTGCACAGGTCTCAAGCCTGTCCAGGTCCCTCTGGATGTCATCCCTTCCCTCCAGGGTGTCGACTTAACATGCTATGACAAATTAAAGCATTGAATGCTTTGCAATCTGCATTACAAAGAAACAGGAAAGGAGTGGGTTAGAGGCTGTGCTGGAATGGATCCATGCCTTCTAGGTTGGGTTTTTGTTTTTCAAGATCTCAAATAGAGAGCAATTTATGGAATAATGGAATGTAGCATCAGACTTTGCTTGGTATTTCTCAATAGACTTGTAGTGGACCACACTTACGAATGTGATGGCATCACTTGAGTGTTGCTTGAAAACAGACAAATGCCACAGCCTCTTGCAGTACCAGGTGGTCTCGAAAAAAGTCTGCTGTGATGGGATGTTGCAGTGATTCTGTACAATAAGTTGTGAGTGTGTCTCAATTTTCCCCTGGGTACCATCTTAAAGGCTTGATGCTCAGAAAAGAACAGGACAAAATGTAGAAGAAATTCTGCTCTCCTGTAAGGACCTGGGGTCTTTACAGCAGTAGGAGAGGACAGATTTACCCTAACTTGTGCCACTGGCTGAATGAACCCATCCACCCCAGAACTGGAGAAATTCAAGCAGCTGTTTGCTGAGCTGGTGCATCCCTCAGTGGCAACAAGCTACCAACCTGTTCCAAGGTCTCATTATTTATTTTTCTCCCTGTCTACTCAATGGTGTCGTAGCTACATGTGAAGCGTTACTGCTCCAGGCTAGCGAGTGTTGCACACTCTGCAGAGGGGTAAGTGACTGCACTGGGCTGGAAAGCTGGGTCCAACTCCTCAGTTCATTCTCGGACAGAGTTGTCCCCCTGATGATGTGAGCAAGACCAAGAGGGTTTATTTTTAAGTCACTTCTTTGCAAAGAAGTTTACCAAACATCTTGGGTCTATCAATCCAACATGCAAGGTTCAGGGACTTGAGAATATGAGAACTACATGATGTCTATGTCCAAAGAAAAGGAAATCTCTGTGAGCAGGCTCCATCAGGGACACCGATTCACCACTGCAAGTGGGCCTGCATGTGTCTTTGACTTACAGACTGGCTACTGATGTCAGGTTTGGGCACACCAGCTGCCTCCCTTCGTCTAACAGCCAGGGCTCAGATTACCCAGACTGGCCATGCTTATGATGGAGCTTTGATGCAGGACCCACACTTGAACCGCTTAAGACCTTTATGTGATTTGAGAGTCACCTGCCCAACAGCTGAGATTTCAGCCATTGTTTTTATGTCTTGGTATTTCTATGCCTTTGATCCCACATTTTTATGGTGCCTCATTTCTATCCCCACTGCAAGGTTTTCAGTTCCATATGCTGAAAATGTGACTCATCCAACTGCCACTCCCCAGCGCTACCTGATTACACTCCTCTGTGATGTGCTAGATCTGATATAGGCCACACAAAAGGAAGGCAGAGAGAAGTGTACTTCCAAGGGATGCTTCTGCCTCAGGAGAGTGCTGCTAGAAGGCAGGTTCTCTTACTACAGCTGTGCAGGTCACCATCCTTCTCCTGGCCTGACTGGAGAGCTTTGGTTGGAAATAATACTCTGTGCAGTGGTAATAAAAAGCCTTGAGAGATCTGTCCTGAGGGTTAGCAAATATGCCACTGAGCTATCTTATTCATTGAGCTGTGACTTGGAAACACAGCTGTGCCGTCATATGGCTCTTGGGAACACTTTGGTGATTCTGTAATCACAAATGTCAAACTGGGTCAATAATCTCCAAATAGTTTGGACCTCTGAAGTATAGTCAACTCTCAAAAGTTACTGTACCCTGTGATTAAAATTTTACTTGAAAACATTTTTTCATGGGGTTCTGCAGAACCTGTATTGGTGGCTCATGTGGCACAGTAAGGAAACCACTGGCCAAAATGCTTCTTCAACTGTAAGAAGCTCAAGGTTCCCCTGCAGAAGTGAGGTGGCCTTCAGCCAAGTCTCTTCTTTCTCTGTGTGATCATGGTGGTAGATCATGGCTATGAGCTATGAGCCAAAAGTGTGCCATGGTGGCTAAGAGAGCCAATGGGATCCTGGGGTGCATCAGGAGGAGTGTGGCCAGCAGGTCTAAGGAGGTGATCCTCCCCCTCTACTCTGCCCTGGTCAGGCCCCACCTGGAGTATTGTGTCCAGTTCTGGGCTCCCTGGTGTGAAAGGACAGGGATCTCCTGGAGAGAGTCCAAAGAAGGGCTACGAAGATGATTAAGGGCCTGGAGCATCTCCCATATGAGGAAAGGCTGAGAGAGCTGGGGCTGTTCAGCCTGGAGAAAAGATTAAGGGGAGACCTAATTGGTGTTTATAAATACCTGAAGTATGGGGTGCAGGGGGAATTGGCCAGCCCCTTTTCTTTGGTCTGTGGAGACAGGACAAGAGGCAATGGCTGCAAGTTGGAGCACAGGAAGTTCCACACCAACATGCGGAGGAACCTTTTCACAGTGAGGGAATAGGCTGCCCAGGGAGGTGGTGGAGTCTCCTTCTCTGGAGATATTCAAGACCCATCTGGACGCCTATCTGTGCAGTATGAGCTGGGGAGCTGCTTTGGCAGGGGGGTTGGACCCAATGATCTCTTGAGATCCCTTCCAACCCCTACAACTCTGTGATTCTGTGATTCTGTGATCACGGATGTTGTGATACATTAAGTATGCAATGTAAGTGCCAAGTATTCATAGTTATCATACACCTATAGCACCAAAGTAAAAGATCTGGTCAACAATCTGAAAATAAGCAGTGCCAGACCTGGTTCCAAGTGATTATCTTAGAGACAAGAGACAATTATTATATTTTTTTAATGAAAAGTGAGATTGATACTAAGAGCTGCTGTTTCTCATGTGTGATGGCACAGTGTTAATGGTGAAGAACTAGGCGGCCGGAAGTTTTGAAGGTCCCTAAAGAGAAAGCACAGGCACAGAGTTTACTGCAAATCTGAAACTCATACTCAGTTATCACTCTTTTAATGCTTTTGATCTCAAAAGAATACTGCTTTATATTTAACCAGGGATCTTAATATGGCTGTTTGTAAATGAAAGTATTTTTGCACTTGAGGGGAAAGATGATAAAGGGAGTGTTTAAGTAAATGTCTGTTCTGAGCAAATGCCTAGTAGTTAAGATAGTAGGTAAACAGCACAGTAATCAAAGGACTCAGATTCTTTTGAAGTAGCTGAGGAAATGCGTGACAAATATAATCAAGAATGCAGTTCAAAGGATATAGTTCATATCTCTAAGACACACACAGAAGGCCTGTTTCTGATCTCATGCTACTTGTGTACCTGGCTTCAGCTGCATCTAACTTACTCTGCTGTCATAAACCAGCAGTGGACAACTGTTACTGCTTTCTCTGGGACTATGAGAAAAGCTGACCCCATGGGCAAAGAAGGACTCTGAAACAGGCTGTAAAGAGGGCCAGGAAAGGTGAGGACATCCAAGAAAAAATTTGTGAATTGAACTCTGTAGTGCTGTCAGGGTTCTTGGAGTTGTCCCCTTGATATCTCCTTCTACTGTGCCTTTCCTTTTCCCTTTGAGCTTTACAAAAATGTTCCAGTTTGACCAGTTAAATGGTGCTGAATATAGTTTGTCCTTTCTGTATTTGTAATTACTGCACTGAACTCTGAGGTACATCCACAGTTTATTTCGTTGGCTGGTGTTTTTTTTTCCCACTTAGTTGTGTTCTTCACGAATACAGATAGCAAAATGGAGTGAAAGGGGTGAATAGTTTTGTAGAGTCAGGGTCTACAGTTGTTCCAATTCCTGACTCCCCAAAGACAGCTGACTGAGAAAAAACAGACACGGGGGTAACACTTGTGATGGAATACTGTGGGCCTCCACTTACCTTTCACACAGGAGCTGGTGTTCTCAATACAACCTCTTGGGCAGCAGTGTCTGCATCATAAGGCCTCTAGGCTCTAATAACGATGGTCATGCCTGCTGGGTCTCTTCATCAGGGCTACAGCCAGCATCCACCATCTAGTAGGAATTAGTAAGATAAGGAGACTGTTCCTTGTAAATTTAATGATCCTTTTGGTCCAAGAGCCAGTTCTTTGTCTTTTGATGAGCATCGTTGCTGGAGCAAGTGTAAGCAAGGATATGTGGTGACTTTTTGTTGATGCAGTGATACTAAGATTAAAGACAACATCACTTTCCAGGACCTTTTATAAACACTAAAATGATTAGAACAAAATTAAACCAGTTGAATTGTAGTGTGTTGCTGTTGGGCGTGTTTTCTCATGTACCACAGCTGATACAAATCTAGGTCTTTTTCCCTTAGGAATACAGATTATTGGCTATTATTAGTATCTGAGTAATAGCAGTCTAAGGTGTAACTCACCATAACCCTACTCTTCAGAATGCAATAGTAATTCACCAAGAATGAAAACACCACCATTGACTCCAGTCTGAAGTAAAAATATGGTTTTATTTTTATACAAGCAGTTAAGCTCTTGAGAGAAAACCAGCTAAAATGTTTATTTAAGGTCAAATAAGAATAGTGGCAGCGTTTTAACACGATAAGTCTAATGTATCTGTGTGTTAGTGGATGAGTGAGAACAACTGCCTACGTTAAAGTTTTTAATGCTATGTAGAGTATTAGGACAAGGCCCTGAGGAACCTGTAACTTTGAAGTTAAACCGGCTCTGAGAGGGGAGTTGGACCAGGTGAATTCCAGAATTCCCTTCCAGCCTTAATAACTTTATGACTCTAAAGCATTAGTGAAACTAGGTATTGAAATATTTGCCCTGTTAGTGGCTGACAATGTTGTCTAATGATAAGAGAATTGCAGGTGTGATGTTAAGCTATAAAAAAATTATCATCAGTAAAGTATAAAGCCATAAATTGATGTCTGTATTTTATAAATGTGTGTTCAATTTGTGCAGTGTACAAAACAGTTTAAATATGACCTGTTTTTTGAAGATCTCTACAAGTATATTACTTGTTCACAGTAATGCAGATATCGTGTATGTGATAGAGTAAACTTGAGTAATTTTTTATGTATAAGTTTATTAGCCTTTTACTTTGTTGTTTTTACTGTGCAAGCCTGTAGTATTTCCTATAATAACTTAAACAATGTTCAAAGGACCCATTTGAAAAGTTAAATTTAAAGGATGGGTATTTAACTGGGTATTGTCCGTGTTTCAGCTGGGATAAAGTTAATTTTCTTTCTAGCAGCTGGTGTAGTGCAGGGCTTTGCATTCAGGGTGAGGATAATGTTGATAACACACTGGTGGTTTTAGTTGTTGAAGAGTTGCAGTGTCACTAGGCAGTTGTAGTGTCTACACTAAGTCAAGGACTTCTCAGCTTCTTACGCCCTGCCCAAGAAGCTGTGAGAGCAGAGCCAGGACAGCTGACCTGACTGGCCAGGGGGATGTTCCCTGCTAGAGAACTTCATGCTCCATACGTAACTGGGGACATGAGCTGGGAGGTGGGATCACTGCTCGGGAACAGCACTGGCTGGTTGGGCATTGGGTAGTTTTCCCACATGGTGAGTGACTGCATTTGTACATTTATATTATATTAATGATACTGTGGTATAGGGTAGCTTACTGTGGCATAACATTATTATTGCCTTCCTTTGTATTCCTATTAAATGGTCTTTGTCTCAACCCCAGAGCTGTGTTTTTTCTGTCCCCCCCACCCCCCTGAGAGGAGAAGGGTGAGCAAGTGGCTGCTCAGTGCTTCGCTTCCAGCTGGGGTTAAACCATGACACTGTTCCAATGTAAGTATGCAAGAACACACAGCAAAGAGGTGTTTAAGGAGCTATACTTTTATTTCTGTTTTTCCAGACAATGTGACCAGTAATTACGGTGTTGAATGGGGTTTCTAAACAGTCTTCACCTAAGGTGTCACAATCAAAGTAATGTATGTGGTGCAAACCTTTAGCTGTAATGTTTTTCTGTTCCCATTTGGGTCCCGAAATCTGAGTGACGCAAAGGGCACGAGTCGCTCGGAGAGCGGCAGCCTCACAGCTGCTCATGTGTAGCTACTGGCATGGGTTCAGCCTAGGTCCTTAGTAACCACAAGTTGTTACCATCTGATTATAGCTAATTTCGAAAATGAAATGAGTCAGTCTTCTGCAAGCAGACATGGTCACGTCTCACAAGTACATACATACATACATACACACACACACACACACAAATGCATATAAAGCATACACAGTGTAATATTTATAAATAAAAATATATTTGAGAATATAACTGAAACTAGCTGGGATACTACTCATTATTTCCCCACCCTTCTACTTTCCATGAATAGGGTTATAATTTTAAAGTGGGGATTCCAATTACTCTTGGCTTCTCAACCAAAAGAAATAGGATTCTTGCCCTAGATTGTTTCATTTTAATAATTTAAACTTTTTAGTGAACTAATTTTCTGTGGGTAATTATCAGATCATCTTGTTTGTTGTATTAATCCTGTATTGTTCCATTTCTTTGATTACAGGCATCAATACCAGGACATTTCATTCTGTAACACTACAGAAAGTAGCATCCCACACAATAAAGCACAGGAAAACAGAAAACAAGGTTTGCCTTTTGATGCTTACAATTGTTTTTTTAACCCTAAACCCAAATGCAAAGGTAGGAAGACATTTGGACCACACAGAATATAGGAAAATTGTAGTAAGAAATGTTCACTTACCATGCCGGTGTTCTTCTAGGTTCTCATTTGGACTGATGGTTCTGCTAAGGACACCAAGGTTCCTTCTTTGGTGAAGATCACATGGTTTTGTCTTTTAGATACAACTCTTCTTTTTTGGGCAGTTTATTTTGAGTCTTGGGAGCTTCCACTCCTAGAAAATATTGCTCCTAAAGAGTCTTCATCATGCAGCCCTAATGAGCGTCCATCTGGTATCACTAGCTTTAAGCCAGCATCAACATTGCAAGACCAGATCTAGAATCCAGTGCAAACCAAATAAACCTGCTGACAAATAGTAGTGTCCAAAAAGTCCCTGTACTCAGGTTTTTGTTACATAACCACATTAGTCCAACATAATCTGCATTGACATGGGGAGGGGTAGTCTCCTGGTCTGTCCTTACACGCTTTTCTCTTGTTGCAGAACCAGGCTCTGTGTGGGTCAGCACGTGGTTGGAGAAGGCAGAATCACAGAATCACTAGGTTGGAAAAGACCTTTGACATCATTGAGTCTAACCATACCCATCCTCTACTAATCCATATCTCCCTGGGCAGCCTGTTCCTAACCTGAACCTGCCCTGGCACAGCTTGAGGCCATTCCCCCTCGTCCTGCCACATGTCACTTGGGTGAAAAGACCAACCTCCACCTCTTAACAACTTCTTTTCAGGTAATTGTAGGTGGTGGTAAGGTCTCCACTCAGACTCCTCTTCTCCAGGCTAAACATCCCCAGCTCCCTCAGCCACTCCTCGTAAGGTTTGCTCTCCAGCCCCTCCCCC
Source organism: Laterallus jamaicensis coturniculus (assembly GCA_022605575.1). Taxonomy (NCBI): domain Eukaryota; kingdom Metazoa; phylum Chordata; class Aves; order Gruiformes; family Rallidae; genus Laterallus; species Laterallus jamaicensis. Next base: position 97,603,116 of record JAKCOX010000001.1, read on the forward strand.
AGCCTGGTTGCCCTTCTCTGGACATGCTCCAAGACCTTGATGTCTTTCTTGTAGTGAGGGGCCCAAAACTGAAGTAGTAAGTGCCCATCTTTGTATCTGGTTTTGCATTCAGGCTGCCCAATGCCAGCCTAAGGGAGGCACTAGGGGCGAACACAGATGAGACAGCAAGTTTTGGAGGCAGTATGGATTTACCAGGGACTAAACTGATCACGTAACTATGGCTTCAGGGGGACCCTCTGGAGCATGTATCCAGTGCAGGAACTGATAATCAGTAGGGGGGACAGCCCAGGACAGGATGCCATGGGAGCACCAGGTATCCATCAGCACAGTCTTTGGCTTCTAATTTGGAAGGCTCAGACTGATGCATTTCATCCTGCAACATTGTTTAAAAGCCACTGTAGTGGTTTTAAGGATCTTTGAAATAAGAAAACAAGCAAACAAATTACTACTGGCAAATAAGAGTTTTGTGAGTGGGTGGATGCAAGTGAATATGAAAGCTGAGTGACAAGGAAGAAAAACAAAGAAAAATACATTAAACTACATCTGCTAGTTACTTTTCTCTCAATAAGGTAGGTCTCTGAGGCAGTTTCCCTGAACAACCATCTCTCTATTCCATCTGGAAAAGGAAAATATGGAAAAACTTCACAAGCAAGGGGAAAGACAAGTGGCAGCAGACAAAAAAAGCTGTTAAATGTAAGATTTTGAAATTTTAGTAATTTCTTCCACAAAGGGCCCTCAGGATCCAGGCTTTCCTCATTTCTAAATGTAAAGTTAAACTTTCTTCATTATCAGAGTGTTTTTCTTATTCGCCAGCATGGTATTTATAATCCACATTTATTATTTGTATTCCCTGAAAGCTTGAAGATTTTTTTCTTATTATCTGTTTTCAAAATTGAGATCACTCTGCATAGGAAACTGCTTTGGGAAGAAGAATGCATGGCATGGAAAACAATCAACATCCCTGTATTTTGTCCTTGTCTCTGGCTTCACATTTGGCAAGTTGGAGATAGCTCTTCCTTTGTCCCACACGAGGTTAAAAGTGCTGATTACCAGTGAGAAAGGAACATGGGACTGGTCCAACCTTTTGCATCCAAGTAACTAAGCATGTAGTGGACGTCGACTTCAGAAGGCTCTAGAAAAGGTTTAAATGTAGCCCAAAAATCTGGACTATAAAACAGGTTTTCAACATCTGTAACACAAAATACTTACAAAAAAAAGACTGTAAGTCACAAATTAAAACAAACAGAAAAAAGAAGCCACAAGAAGAGGTCAGGAGAGATTGGGCCCTGCAGAGCTCTAGGCTTCTGAAGTAGTAGAAAGTATATGGCATAAAGTTCCAGCAACAAGCACTCAACTCGCTCACAGAGAAGGAAATAAAATTTACAACAGTGCTACCAAAATGGCTCTGAGAGGCAGATTCCTCCCTGGGTCTGTTGGCTAGATGAATGTCTGTTAACTTTTTGCAGATCAGAGTTGTGAAGAATCTCAAGAGTAAACGTTCACTTTTCAGACAACAGGGTGGTTTTCTGTAGCTTCCATCAAAACAGCAGTGGTGTTTTATTGGTCAGTGTACTCTGCTTTTAAAGTTCTTTATCTTGTATACCTTAACTTCTTTTCACCCAGATAAAAGTCTTTCTCCATGCATTATTGTAACCCATCCTCATCAATTTGCAAGCGAATTCTCTCCCGCTCTCCACTGCTCTGGAACGGCCTCACCTCGAGCACTGGGTGCGGGTTTGGGCACCACAGGACAAGAGAGACACAAAAATATTGGAAAGTGTCCAGAGGAGGGCAAAGAGGATGGTGAAGGGTCTGGAGGGGAAGGCTTATGAGGAGAGGATGAAGTCCCTTGCTTTGTGCAGCCTGGAGAAAAGGAGGCTCCTCACGGTCTGTGGCTTCCTGACAAGGGGGGACGAAGGGGCAGGAGCCGATCTCCTCTCCTTGGGGACCAGTGACAGAACCTGGGGGAACATCATGAACCTGCCACAGGGGAGGTTTAGGTTGGGTGTTAGGAAGAGGTTCTTTACTGAGAGGGGGTTCAGGCACTGGAACAGGCTCCCCAGGGAAGGGGTCACAGCACTGAGCATGACTGAGTTCAAGAAGTGTCTGGACGATGCCCTCAGTCCCATGATCTGACTTGGCTGGGCCTGTGTGGAGCTGGGAGTTAGACACGATGAGCCTTATGGGTGTCTTCCAAATCAGGAGATTCTATGTTACATTACAGGTTTTTTGGTAGGTGATTTTGTTTGTAGGTACCACGTGAATAATTTTAATATAGAATGATATGGATAGGATGTATGAGATGGGAATAAAATTGCATGTGCATGTTAATTAATAACATATATTTCAAAGACATGTCCAGCGATAATGTTGTACATTATCTAAGTGCTGAGTCCAAAATTCCTAATATCCCAGATAAGATCTGACACAGCATGACCACAGGCTCCCTGGCTGAGGGAGAGCAGTCAGCTAGAACCTGATTGAAGAAGTGATGGAAAAAGAAAATTGGCAAATGGTCAGGGAAGATTTTATGTGCAAAAAAAAAAATTTAAAAATCCTTTGGATCAGGGCAGCCAGGTCATGGCCAATTTCTGAACAACAGTAAAAAGCCATCTTAATTTAGCTAGCTACGCAGGCAGTGATTTCACACCTTGGTGTGAGTTGGCACAGCAAGCCCATGTCATTTGTGTACGAGGCATTATAATGTAGAAGGAGTCAGCACAGTGCTGCACTTCCAAAATCCTGTGGATGATTGCACGAGGTACTATTAAAACAGAGCATAGAGTGTATTACCCCTGCAACTTCTCTGAGCTGTTCTTCTCAAATCTTGCTAACACTTACCCATCAGCTGTGTTAGGCAGATGTCTCATGCAGCTGAGAGAGCAGTTCTGAATTCCCCACAGAGCAGATTGCAAGTCAGTTCTGAGGGTTTCATCTCAAAGAGCATCATAAAGATAGGAGACTCTATGGCATTCAATTAATGAGTACTTGCAAGGTGATGGAATCAGGAATATCAGGCTTGCTTCGTTACGCTGAGAGATGTGTTTTCCATATTTTTGTTATCCTTATTGTCAGTCATGTGCTTGCATGACTAGCTGGGGAATCAGAGACAGCTCTAATGGAAAAGAGAAATTAGGTCATCTGGTCCATCCTCACTGCCAGGGCATGACTGTTCCCTGCAGTGTATCACTTCCCACACAGTTATCTTTCCAACTGTCTTTTGTAAGATGGAAATGCAATTCAGCGTCCGACTTGGCTATGAGTACCAGAGCTTTTGAGGACTTCTTTTTGGACAAAAAGACTTAATGAAAGACCAAGCACTAACAATTTAAAATATATTTCAAAGAAAATAAAGCAAATCTCATAAACTGATTCTCAGTAAAAACTTTTTAATAGAAAAATTGCGCAATATTTGGGATAATTGGGGATGCTGTTTTCATTCAGACAGGAAATAGTTTCTGTGACTCAATTCTACAAATTAAACAATAGGTTTCCTGCTAAAGAATCAAAGAACTAGTTCAGTACACAGCTTAGGAAGCAGCCAGTACTCGTGATGCTCTGAGCACACTCTCATCAGAAGACTCGGCATTAGCGCTAGCTGACTGTAGGAGTTCCAGATTGCCTTGAAAAATTACTCCAAGTGCTTGGAACCCCATCCTTCAGAACATCTCAAGCACTCTGACTGAACAGAGCAGAATTGGTTCATTAAGGAAAAAAATTAAGAAGCATCAATGGAAAAACAGTGATAGAATTTACACCCAAGGAAATGGCAAGCTACTTCCCTTTGGGCATCTTTAGTGATACTAGCTGCCATCCTGCCTGCAGATGAGAATAACCTCCATCTTTTATCCCTTGGCTACATCACTGTGCTCACTAAGTCCAATGGATTGAATTAGTAAGTGGCAGTTCAAGTACTTCCCTATGGGTTGATCTCCTTTGCTTGGTTTTACAAGGAAGTGTTACCATGTAGTTTGGTTTAAGGATTCACTTTCCTAAGCTGGGAAGGGATTCTCCAAGCTGTAGTCAGCTTTGATATCAAATTCCCTTTTGCCACCAAATTCTCTGTCTTCACATGCTTATCTACATCAGTTCTTGTAGTGGTTTTGACCATCATCCTTCACTGAAGAATTTTATTTGCACTGCACCTTGCAGCAACATTTTCCCTGGAGAGGACCCACAAGCATTTAAGGAACTTCATCAGAAACCCATCAGTTCAGAAACAAAATGAGTTCATGACAAAATGAATAATTTCTTCTCTAGAACTTCTCTGAAAAGGTCACAACTGCAACCTCAAGTACGAGTGGATGGGGTTGCTTTTGAAGTCCCACCAGAGGAACCGTGAGACAGGACAAGGGGCGATGGCTTCAAGTTGAAACACAGGAAGTTCTGCACCAATATGCTGAAGAACTTCTTCCCAGGGAGGGTGACAGAGCCCTGGGACAGGCTGCCCAGGGGGGTTTGGAGTCTCCTTCTCTGGAGATATTCAAGACCCATCTGGATGCCGACCTGTGCGACCTGTCCTAGGGAACCTGCCAAGGTTCCAACCAGGGGGGTTGGACCCGATGGTCTCTGGAGGTCCCTTCCAACCCCTACAATTCTGTGATTTTCTTGGAGAAAGATGCCTTTTCCTTTCTCCAACAGAGGACGAAGAGTGCTCTCAGGTGCTTCTAAGTTCTGGAATTAAACAGGTTACTCTCTACAGTTGCTTTATTAAATCTGAAAATTAATCCATGTAGCTTTCCCTTTTGTCTCCAGCAAATTAGACTTGAAAATAAAAACAGTTGAACGTGTTATTCCATCTCAACTATAAAACCAGAAGTCCTTGTCAAGCTCTTATCATGCTACTTATCTTCCAAAGTGCATGAGTGCACTCAACGTTTCATAGTTTTACATAAATAATGCTTGACCTTGTCTTAATGTAATGGGCTTTAGGGCTTTACCTCAATGGTTTTAGGTAGTCATTGAAGTACTCAGCTAGTTACCAAAGGCTGTCAAAAAGTCGTCAGTCATGAAAGCAGAATTAGCATGTCAGGTGTGAGTTCCTAGGGACATGACTTTTCTGGATGCTTGTGCGTGTAGCGCTCTCCTCAGCATGGTTGTGAAGCTTTCCTGTAATAAAAATATTTAGATCCTCTCTGGCATGGCAATTTGCATTGGTTCTGTTGACATAACTGGTTTCTAGATTCCACATGATGAGGGAAGATGTGATTGCTAGCAGAAGAGCGCACTAAATTATAGTGCTGTTGTGGGTGTAGCAATTTCATACTGGTAGAGAAAACCAAAAAACATTCCAGTATTACAGATCCACTGAACAGGCAACTTGCATTCTTCCTCACTATTTTTTCTACTGCACTGTTTAATTCTAGTGATTGATGAATTAGTAACGAAGCCTGTCTTGGTAAGTGAAATTTAGAAAGCCACAGAATAACGTATGAAGCTCCAGGATGCTGATAACAATCTCATCATAGAATCATAGACTGGTCTGAGTTGGAAGGGACCCCAAGGATCACAGAGTTCCAACCCTCTGCCACAGACAGGGCCACCAATTTCCAGAACCTCATATTTGTATCTGCCTGAAAAAAAAGAAAAGACAAAAAGCTGTGTTGTATTTAGAAGGCTTGAGCATCTTTTAAAAATTGAAGCATCTTTGACACAAGCGATCCACCCTTTGTCCTCTGGTCCTAACTGGATAAAACTAGTATTTGCAGTTGACCCATCAGATGAGGCAGATAAGCAACATTTCCTAAAAATAACTAACAACTTGTATCTCTTCAGACAGTGAAGTAACAAGTGAGCTGCCATTTTAAAGAGCAGCAATTTGGAAAAAGAAAATAAAATGTTTATCTCTTTCAGACATCGATGCCCATGCCATTAAAGAGCATTTTATGAGGCAACTGAGAGATTCCTCCTTTCTCAGCTGGTTTTTTCCCTTTGCAATAGAGACTCTGTGCACATGTCCACCAAAACAAAAGGCCCTCATTACTGATCAAACAATCATTGGCAAAATGCTAATCTGACTCCTGCAGACCATCTAGAAACAAAATCCCCACTAAAATCAGCAAAACCCTGAGCAAAGTATGAGCAGCATTAGAGCCTACCCTGAAACCCAATTACTGTTACAGATGCACTGAAGCTCTGGAATTCCTACCATCCCTGCACCCCACGGAAGGTTCCTGCAGCACTCTGGGCTATTAATCCAAGATATATATATCTCAGCAGCCCTCCTGAGAGCTGAATGCTTCCTGGGCTTTACCCCACAGGCAGCACTGACGCAAAACCAAGTGGGTATAAAGCTGGGTAAGACTGAGGTTTTTATTTGGATTTCTAGCTCTCAGCAGGATGAGGACCTAGAACAGACTCCCAGTAGCAAAGGAGGAAAAGAATCTAAATATAAGGCTTGATAAACATGCTGCATACTGCCTGTGATGGGACTGAGTGGGATGTGATGATCTAGGGGGTCTTCTCCAATCTTATTTTAAGTATATAAACCATGGCATGTGTTGCCCCACTTTGAAGCAGAAGTCTCTAATCGGTTAGGTTTGCGCTCTTAAGGCTTCCTTCTCCACAGAGACCATTCATATTATTATTTCTTTAAATTAATATTGTTATTTATCAAAACCACTGGGTCTGAACCACATCCTGCAGCTCCACCAGTGGTGACTGTGCACTCTCGATACAGAAGAGCACATAAAAGTACTGTCTTCCCTGTGGAAGAACAGAGTACCACATACAAGGAGCTATAAACACATTTTCAGGCTTGAGCTCAGATGAGACCTTCATGGCTGCATGCTCAGGCATGGCTGTTTAAAGTGACACGGTATTTGAAGTTCATTCCACTTTGGAGGTAATAATAAGAGACAGTAGTGTTCACATTCAATACCATTCTGATTTATAGGGTCCCTTTTTTGTATTCTCTTACCTCACAGTGCACTTTCATTTTGTTGTATCTTAGAATCATAGAAAGATAGAATCTCCTGATTTGGAAGACACCCATAAGGATCATCAAGTCCAACTCCTGGCTCCACACAGGCCCAGCCAAGTCAGAGCATGGGACTGAGTACATCATCCGGACGCTTCTTGAACTCAGTCAAGCTCAGTGCTGTGACCCCTTCCCTGGGGAGCCTGTTCCAGTGCCTGACCCCCCTCTCAGTAAAGAACCTCTTCCTAACACCCAACCTAAACCTCCCCTGTGACAGGTCCATGCTGTTCCCCCAGGTTCTGTCACTGGTCACCAAGGAGAGGAGATCAGTGTCTGACCCTTCGATCCCCCTCATCAGGAAGCCACAGACCATGATGAAGTCTCTCCTCAGCCTCCTTTCCTCCAGGCTGCACAAAGCAAGGGACTTCATCTAAGAAGCATCCAATGTTGGGGAATCTACCATTTCCCTGAGGAGATTATTCCAGTGGCTGATTGTTCTCATGTGAAAAATTTTCCTTGTGTCCAACCAGAATCTCCCCATGAATTAACTTGCACTGATTACTCTTTGTCTTCTCCATGTGACTCCTTGTAAAAAGGGAGTGTCCATCTTCTTTGTAGCTGTCCTTTAAGTACTGGAACATGGTGATGAGGTCACCCCTAAGCTTTCTTTTCTCACAAAACCAATTCTCTCAGCCTTTCCTCCTGTGTCAGGGTTCCCAGTGCTCAGAGCATGCTGTTGGCCCTCCTTGGGACCATCTCCAGCCTGTCCACATCATTTTTTTATAGCAGGGACCAAAACCAAACACATTGTTCCAGGTGTGGCCTGACAAGCACTGAGTAGAATGGGATAATGACTTCTTAGCTGATGTCCTTGTTGATGCCCCAGCCTCCTGTTGGCTTGTGCTGCACTCATACTGAGCTTGTTGTACACCAAGACCTACAGGTCCCTTCCCACAGAGCTGCTCTCCATCCAGGTGGCTCCCAGTGTGTGCTGCGCTCCCAGACCATGTTTTCTCAGTTGAAATCCTTACACTTGTCCTTGTTGAACTGCATAAGGTTCTTGTTACCCTATCAAGGTATTTGTGCAGGGCAGCTCCCCACCCACCACATGGGCAGCTTGCCTAGACTGTAAGCCTCAGTTTCTCTAGGAGGAAGCTTTGGGGGACTGTATCAAAGGCCTTGCAGACTCCAGGTAGGTAATGTCTACTGCTCGGCTCACCAAGCACGTTACTTTGGTGTAGCAAGGGATCGGGTTTGTCAAGCACAATTTGCCCTTGGTGAATCAAAGGAAAGTCAAGGCCAAGGAGAGCTGGAGCAGAGCAGGGGAGTAACCAGAACATTAGAAACACGTTTGTGGGAACAGAGGTTTTACAGCAGAGTAGTTTTGAACTCAGTCAGTCAGTAAGTAAAGAGTGGGCCGAGCAAAAGCCATCGGTTTCTCTGCCTCTGAGTATTACTGAAACTGTCACCAATAGGATAAAAATTGAGGGAACAGCAAAACTGTGGAGTCAAACTGCCTTGAGCTGTAGTACTCCAGTACACAAACTTCTCTAGTGCTGCTTAGGGTGCCACCTGAGAAGTTCTTCCTGTTCCTCCCACCATCCCTGAAGCACAAAGCTTAGTGCCACAAACTGGCACGAGAGGAAGTTTCCATTTGGCACCATATTTCCCAGGCACTAATGCATTTGGCATAGCTCCGTGCTAACAGATACTATACTTGGGAGCCTCATCACAAAAACATACTTTGTATGGGAACTTCTGAAACTAATGCTAATAGTGTTCTCATAAAGTTCTGCTGAAGACCTGATCCATAAAACTTGAGTTCTATTTGGAAGGTCGTGTGTTCAAACTGATTAATCCTAACATTAAAGGTGAATTAAGCGATGAATAAAATTCACCAGCTACTGAAGCCTTTTAAATCAGTTCAGACCATTTATTCCAAATATGACTTCATCAAATTAACCATAGAAATGGAACTTAAACCACCAATATACATTGGAGCCGATGGAAATTACACCAACAGAGCAAAAGCAGCTTTTTATGGCAGTCTGGATCCTTCTGCTTCTCCCCTACAAAGAGAGGCTGAGGGAGCTGGGCTTGTTCAGCCTGGAGAAGAGAAGGCTGCGGGGGGACCTCATTGCAGCCTGCCAGTACCTGAAGGGAGCTTATAAGCAGGAGGGGATTCAACTGTTTAAAAGGGCAGATAATGGCAGGACAAGGGAGAAGGGATTAAAGCTAAAGGAAGGAAGGTTTAAATTAGATTTTAGGGGGAAGTTTTTTACAGGAAGAGTGGTGAGGTCCTGGAACAGGCTGCCCAGAGAGGTGGTGGATGCCCCATCCCTGGAAGTGTTCAAGGCCAGGTTGGATGGGGTCCTGGGCAACCTTGTGTAGATCCAGGCCTGGAGGTTGGTGGCCCTGCCTGTGGCAGGGGGGTTGGAGCTCTATGATCCTTGGGGTCCTTTCCAACCCAGACCATTCTATGATTTGAAGGGATGAGAGAGCAGCAAAACTCCAGCCCTGCCATTTCCTAAACCAGCCCCAAAGCACCCAGCTGCCTCCCAAGGCAGCTTGGCCTGATTTGCTCCGGGAGTAGAAACTCAGGTATTTCCTAACCTAAACTTCGGTGGGGTGGTTGGTGCATCGTGCACCACAGAGGCTGTGGTACCTCTATGGTACCTCTAACACAGCCACAGGATCTCTTTGGAAGATGAGTTATATGCAGAATGTCACAATGCACAGCTCCGTTATTGCTGTCACCACAGACACCAAACTTTATCGCTCCCTGGCTGTGACACATCAGGAGCTTTCCTTGGAGAGCGCTATTTAAGTAATTTAGAGCATAGGAACAAACATCTTGTCTCCGTCTCCTCTTCCTCCCTCTTACAGGGCTGTAACAAGCCCATTTTACTGTTTCCAACAGATTTACGACAGATCGGGAACACCCAACATCTGCTCAGCAGTAACAAGATCAGCAGCCGTATGTCAACTTGAAGCCAAAGCCTAACAACTCCCCCACCCTTCTCCCCCCAGTTGGGTTTTACAAACTGCCCTTTTGTGTCCAGAAGTAGAGGGATTTTACAATTACGATGACCACAACAGCAGGAATGAGGATTTAAGTAAGCAAAGAGATTGGTGAACTGAGAACATGATTTGCAATAGAAGTGCTTATGAGCCACTTGCAATGGCATTTACAGAATCCCCGCTCAGGGATTCCTACACCGACGTCCACTCCAAGGCCCTCCGCTCCAGCCAGGCCTGCCTTCAGCAACTCTGCACATACAGAAACCTCAGTTTTAAAATACTCACCCACATAGTTTGAGGCTGCAGTTTATTACCAGAGATGTCCTGGTGTGTGCTCATCAATGTAAGGCTCCTGGCAGAAGATGACAAAGGCATTCCTCTTGCAAGTTAAGAGCCTTTGCAGCGTAGTGGAAAATATCGTGGCAGTAATCCAAAACTGGTACTAACATTTCACCCTTCCCACACTGGCATTTTATTCATCTGAAAGCTCTCCAAGCTGTAATTGCTGGAGCTTTCAGCAGCAGTGTCATCTAGCTATGCTCGCACAAAGGAGGGCAGTTAGTTCTGGTTACAGAGGGCTGGGATTTCAGTTGCAGAATTGGTGATTTTGAGGTTGAAGTCGTCCAATAACGATGGGAATAAATGTAAAAGGTGGTCCTTTTCCTTTGTATGATGATTTATTGCCCAATTTAACCTCTTGGTTTGACACAGAAGATAACTTTAGGTGGCATTCAGACCATTTCTCAGACATCTTGAGGATGTTGCTGTTAGTTTGAAAACCACACTAGCATTTAAAGCATATTTTGTATGCTCACATGAATTCTGGTTACCCAAATCTGTATTTCAATTCGTTCTTTTGTGCCTAAGTCAACAGCTTTCAAAGAGACCCCAGAAACCAAAACCACACTCCCAAAACCCCAGACTTACTCTGGTTTCCCTACACCGCTTTGTACTGCGCAAACAAAAGTCGGGTGCAGTACAAAGCGTTTTATTTGTTTTACAGAATCATAATCTGTCCCCTGGCATGACAGGTAACCGCTATCACACCAAGCACGTTGCAACTAGACTTACCAAAGAGGGAAAGAAAACCTGTGTTTGATGACATCACTCATTTCAACAAAGATCCTGATAAATCAAGTAGAAAACTCCTTGCTTTGCTACTGCACAAATGCCTCAAAAGGAAGCAGCCCGGCACGAATAAGGCACCACCTCTGCTACCTTCACCCACGTGGCAGAAGAATGAGAACTCTCTTCCCTTTATTCTGAAAATACTAAGGAGGATGCTGATTTATGCACTACTGCAAAAGTTGTTGTGGAGGTTAAGACATTATTCTTTTACTGAGGTGCCTTGCACCATACTGTCAGTTATCAGCCTGGCTTGCCAGGAACAAGCATGGGCTGGGACTTGAGGTGTTTGGTCTGTCCAGCTTTTCCTAAGCTGTGGGGCATGTCCTCTTCCATGAGGCAGGGCAGCACATAAACGCAAATTCCCTCCTGGACCTGGGAGCCACACTGATGCACTAATAAGGAAGCTCACCTGGAAGGGGGCAACTAAGCAAAGTAGTTTAGGGAATGATGGTGTATTCCTCTTTCATACCATCATCCCATTCCCCATCACCTTTCGGTCTTCCCTGCTCTCCCCCCGCCCCAAAACAATACACACACCTGGCAGAATTCCGGAATGAGGAAGGATGCTGCTGTGCTCAGTGCTGCTAGTGCACAAGAGCTGATGCTGCAGCTCCAGGACTTGTTTCCTGCACGAAGTACAGATGCAGCGAACAAAAGAGCAACAATTCATCGAGCCTGACAGACTGTAGAAAGAGCATTTAATGAACTGAGCCAGAATCTAGGTACAGGGCCCAGGCCCCGCTCCTGTAAGAGAACCGACAGCCTCTGACTGGCTGCAAAGGAAGGAGACCAGAGAACAAGGTTAGCTCACGGTATGGCAAGCTGAGGCGGTGCTCCAGGAGGCAGCAGAGCCAGCGAACTCCGCAGCCTGCAGCAGGAGCCCACTGCTAACCCCTTCCCCTGAGAGCAGGGCACTCGGGAGTTAAACACCTTTATGAAACAAAGGATCGATACGAAATGCAATGGGGAGGGGAAGAAATTATGAAACCAAAACACCGATTAAGAAGCATATGAGTTTATGTAGAATCCTGCCACACAATACTGACAGCAATTCAAAGTGACTGCATGAAGAAAATGGAATTGATACAATTGTTTTGTAAAGCAACGCATGTCGATTGAAGCACATAATCTGAACAGTTTATTGTAGGAACACTCATTGTGCACACTCAGAAGAATGAACAAAACCATGGAAGGTGGAAGATGTACCATCAGAAGCCTGCAAAGGACTAGCAATACGTCCTTTTTCATAACGTTGCATCCTGTTTAGCCAGGACACTGATAGGAGTTAAATATTTCAAAAACCCCACCAACATGGAAAACTGAGAGGTAGAGGTTTAGGAAAAAAAATAAAAAAATCTTCAGTGATGTAGGGGAGAAAAGAAAAAGGAAAAATAAAAATATAAGAGCAATGTATTATTACACAAAACTCAAAAAACTGGGGGAAACAATACTAGAAGCAATCGAGAACGATAGAAAGCAGATAATGATGCAGCAGCACACAAACTAATGTTCTAGAGCAGGATGAGTTCCTCTGGATTTCTACAAGCGTAGCTGGAATACTGTAATAATAATGATGACCACCAGTGAGAAAACACAACAGGAGGGCAGATCAGAGAATTTCAAGAGGTTACAAAAAAAAAAAGAGTAATTTAGATGAGAAGATTGACAAGCCGTAGAAGAATATCAAGAAATCGGCTATTTTTTCTTAGGTCATTATTAAGGTGAAGCTCACTATTAGCTCAAATAGATTTAGTAATTAAGAAGTCCACATGTCAGCTTCTCTGCAAAAAGTTATCCAGATTATTTTATCAAAATGAAAATAATGAACATCGATCAAATAGGAAATGAGTTCATTTAAGAGCAGACTTTTAAAAAGTGTGCACTGAATTTGAGAAAGACACTTCTAGCACGAGATACTCACACTTAAGTTTAGCCCTTGAGCGATTACATGGAATTGTTACAAGTCAACAGTAAGTGGTTTATAAAATGTAATTTTATTTAATGTTACTTTGCTGTTACAGAGGGCATAACATTTTCACAAGGCTTTTTTGGGACTACAATCAATGATTAGCAACACACAATAGTGGTCCAAACTCTCTAAATAACAATCACTGGACAAACTTGACACCTTCTCACATGTGCACAAACCTGCATGGAAAAGTACTAAATTTTATACTTGGACATGTGAACTTCAATTGGTTTTCCCATTCCAGTGTATTAAGAAATGACATGCACTTTAGTCTGCCAAAAAGCACTGCCGGCACCCCGGCAGTCACATGCTGCTTCTAATACATAGTAAAGTGAATACCAGAACTACAAAGGCAGGAGTGTAAGTGAACTTTTATTGGGAAGGGATACCAACTTAAACAGCAGCAACTGAAGATTAAGAGAAGCCCCTGTTTTCAAACACACAAGCTTCTGTATTACATGATACGGGAAGCAACTCAATTTGTCGTTTTTCCAAACTAGAAATGCTCGACTTGATCTGGCCCAATACTTCCACACTGAAAAGAATACATGGTAGCATGTGAAAGTCAATTATGGAAAGGAAACCCTGCAGAGTAAGAAGGGAATGTGGAGAATTAAAAGCTATGTGGAACACTCTTTAGTTGCAATTAACTACATTTTCATATCTTACTGTAATACAAAACACAGTCAACTGGCAGAAACTGGTTCAGATTTGTTTTTAAATACCAGGTACACTTTAGTCCGCTACATAAGTGTTTGGAAGTTACTTATGTTTATATGAAATGAAGCTATTAATACTTTTCTACAGCAGTAACCGCACACCAGGAAGGCCAGGACAAACACAAATCAAGGAATGGAGTTTTCCCAAAGCTGCAGTGTGAAAAGACTATAAATTGATTTCCATACACATGGATGGGTTTTCTTTGCTATAGGAAATCCGAGTGGAGCTATAAGGAATGGAGACGTGTAAAAAGGTTTCTTGAGAAGGTAAGGGAGAATGACACCCCGTGTGCAGTTTAGTTCTCTGCACCTTCTGCAGCATCACATTCTTCTCCTGCACTGTCTGATGTCCATAACTAGAAAGGGGAGAAAGAAAACAGCATCAGCTCTCAGAAGCGCAGCTTTACTTCCAAAAAGGGGCAACTATTGGCTGTACAGAAGTGATCATCTATTAGATTTAGGGCTGTCTACAAAGTACCAGTAAGTACCAGAGCACTGGAGCAGTACAACCCTGACTTCCAGTACTTGCTCAGGAAGAGGCAGCTGGACATAGCTCCCCATGCAGAGGGCACAATGAGCCATGCACCGGGTGTTAAAGGCAGAGCAGACAGTGTTCTGAACAGGTCCAGACTTTTGTGCTTAGTAGCAAGTGATGTCACTGATCCCAGATCATTCAACATGTCTGGACAGCCACGTGGCGAGTGACATTCATTTCAAAGGTCTGAAGCTTACCATTTTGGTTACTGAAGCTGAGCATATTTTACAGTGCCAATAAAGGACATTTCTACTGAAGGAGCATTGCAAAATAATAAAGGCTGCTGTAATTTTAAGTGCAGTGAATATCCAGAGGATATTGCCTAAAAAATTGCCTTACTTATGTATTTTAATAGATCCTAGTGGTTCCATTAGGCACTGTTCTGAAATGGTTTATGATTATAATACACACTCAAACATCGTAACTGTATTCTCAATATGCTGAAATTCTTTTTAAAAGAAACTTTTTTCTTTTAAATGAAAGTCAGGAAAATGAATAAAGCAAGCTGCACTGGATGTCTAACAGGGAAGGATATTTCTGAGGTAGCCATCAAAACATTTGGGTAAGGATCCCTGACAGATCACAGGCTACCATTTTTTGACTCTCTATCCTATCTTGTAATTAAGCTAGCTGAATGCACCTCCTCCCCCTCCAGTGAACAGACCAGCAAACAATTAATAGTATGAGCTATCCATGCTGTTATTCTAGACTATGCTACATCAAATTACTGACAACAACCTACAGGACGTTCAAACTAAATAACAAAAAAGGTCTAGTAAGGTAAACACCCTGAATCACTGCTCTATTTTGCACTAGAATGAAATTGTACTTTTATTTCAATCACAATTTCAGTTTGGCTAAGCAAATATATGGCTACAGAACCAGATAGCATGTAAAAAGGCAACTTACTGTTAGGTTGTCTCTAAGCAACTGCATGATGAGAGTACTGTCTTTGTATGAGTCTTCATTCAGTGTATCAAGTTCTGCAATAGCCTCATCAAACGCCTAGAATAATTAAACCATCTTTAGACTTTCTATGATCATTAAACAAACAGCACCTAAAGCTATCAGTAGAAGTATCTTAAAAGAAAGGAAAAAAAGCCAACATTCGCACAATTCACATCATTAACTTCTGTTTGACACAGAACCATAATAAAGGCCTAATAAAAGCTTGCTGTGCTGCTGGAAATTTAAGTGACACTGTAAATACAGCCTGCTTGTACTCCTTGAATCCCAGTAACAACATGAGCTTGGAAACCAGATACATTAAATAGGATGCGTTCCTGCATAAACCCTAGGAAATAGTAATTCATAATATTTTGAGCATAAACTCTGTTTTACAGTCCCTGCAGGCACACAGGAGAGGAGAGTTACTTACTGTCTTTGCCAGTGTGCAGGCAAGCTCGGGATTGTTGAGAATCTCATAATAAAATACAGAGAAGTTAAGAGCTAGACCCAAGCGAATCGGATGCGTTGGCTGCATCTCCTTCTTGCTGATATCAAATGCCTCCTGATAAGCTCCCTGTGAGTTTTCTATTGTTTCTGTTAAAAGAATGAGAAACATTTCAACATTAACTTTGTTGGGGTTTTATTAAAGATATGACTAAAGTACTCCATTAGCAGGAGGCTAAACGTGCCTCTGCTTAAGCCCGCTCTCTAGCAAAACACTGCACTTACTTTACAATCCAGGCTACGATTTCAAACCCATGTTAAGTACTGCTGCCACCCCGACAAAATACAGGGAGCAAACTAAGCCAATACAGAGCAAAGCTGCTCAAGAGACAGATAAACACACCGAAGTTAGTAAACACAAACATTCACAATGACTATATTGTCTCTGTGACATTTGACACTGAAGTTACAAAGAAATACCAAGCACTACTTTTTCTACAGAATTCCTGCTTCAGTGCTTGCACAGGATGGACCAGCCTGGGTTTGTGTCAGGGATGCAGGCTACTGTCTGTATGGCTCTGCTTCCTGAAGTTTGTGAGGTACATACTGTATGCTCCTGAAAAAAATGCATGTCTGCCTCCAAAAACTGGGTGTAGAGAGGTCAAGGCAAAAAAAAAAAATCCAAAGCAAACAAGGTCATGCCCAAAATAACTGGGAAAATTACCCCAAAGAAAAGAGGTTACCAGGCCAGAGTGCTACATATAGCCCATCCATGACTGCCTTCCAACAGGCATCCAAAGGGCCAACAGCCACCCTAAGCATGCCTGCAGAATGGAAGGAGACTGCAGAAAAAGACCATTGTCAGAGCTCAGAATGCTCCTCTCTGAGGGAGCCAACACCATAATTGCTCCAGAAAGTGCTAGGGAAAAAAAGGTTGGTACTTAAAAATCTGTTAAGAATGTCACAACACAGACTTAGGTTTTTCAGTATTCACACTGTAAAGAATGTTAACGGACTTTTAATTTGTTAAGAACAGGTGAAAAAAGGCAAAACCCTAGCAAATGCAGGAAAAAATAACTTATAAGTACATAAAATGTATTTGAAGCAGACAAGAGAAACAGATGCTTAGAGGTGGAACATTAGAAAAGCTTCAAACAAACTAGAAGCTTGCAAATAGTCAAGGACAAAAGGTATGCACGCTGGTACATGTAAGCTGTAACTTCCCAGCAGAAGACCAGGATCTGCCAATAAGGTTATCAATCAGTCCCTCTCCTACAATCAGCACCAGCATCAGCACGCACATGGCTTTGAATGCAGTCTTTCTAGCCAAGATAAGCTGGTATTTCTCTGCTCAGACAAGCCCACAGATCTGTAACCAGTCTCTGGAGACAAAATGTAAATCAGATTATTATCTCTGTGAAAGCCAAAGACAAGTTGTCTCTGCTACACTTGGACCTGCTGCTGTCATTCTAACTGGGCAAAGAGTTAAGACTTTCTGAATGCAACTCATTAATGCACAGACTTTTACTCCATTTTGTTTATTTTCATCTTTCTCCTTCAGCACTCTTACAATACAAGGAGACAAACAAAGCCTTTGGAAGTGACAACCAGCTCCACAGTCCCACTTTGCAATTCAATCAGTGCAGCTAGCCAACTGTCAGATGCCTGCCATGCCCAAACCAAAGGGACAATCACTCTGGTGCTCTGCCAGCTCCATCATCCTGTCCGTGTCACAGCATCACTCCAGGACTAATTTTAGTTCGTTATACAGAAATGCATCATTACCTTATGCCATACCAAGAGTTTTTAACATCACAACAGTATCTGGACACAGAGCAAGAGAGTGCTAATACTGAATTCAATACATCTTCTGAACAGAGTTAAAACACTCCCCAGAAAAGCTTCCAGAGGTACTTACAACCAACCACCTATGCACATGTCCCACATTCTCAGAATGCCCAGCATCAACTGACAGCACCAGCTGTGAAGTTTTCCAGGCTTTTTCCACTGGATCCAAAAGGGCAAACTAAAATTACATGGGCAGTATCATCCCTATGAACATCAAGGATTGCAGAGTGCAGCTCACACTTTTTTGGATAGTGTACCAACCTGGTAATTGTGTTGCCTCTTTATAAAAGGTGATTATAATGAAGTTTGCTTCACACTGAAATGGTTAAAACTTACAGATCAACAGGACTTTATCAGTAAGAAAAAATGTTTGAGAGATTTATGTATCTTCCTCACCAAATTTAATTTAGTAAAGAAATGCAAACAGCATAAGCGTGCTGGCAAGCCCTTACCTAAGTACTTTTCCAGAAGTTCTGAATAAACATCATGGAACATCCATCCAGAAATTTAGGATAGATAAGGGAACACCAGCTAAAATTCCCTGGCATTCTATGTTTAATGCCTATTCAGAATTCTCTCCACCTGTATCAACACTGGAGATTTCCAGCTGAAATGTAGCTGTTCCTACTCAGTTAACTCTCAGGAATTCAGAGGAAGATACTGGCAACGTGTACTTCATTTACTGTTCCCTCCCCAGTGGCCCCAAACTGAAGCTCAGTAGCTATTAAAGACCTGAAGACCACAAGGTACTTACGTTTTCTGTCATCACCACAGGCAACTTCAGCAAGGTATCGGAAGTAGTCTCCCTTCATCTTCAGGTAGAATACCTTGCTCTCTGGATTAGTTGCATTAGCTATTAAATATTTGTCCAACAGTTCCTGAAACCACAACAAAAAGAGATATTGGCACATTACATACACCGTTGCAATTAAGTTCAATCTATTTTTCTTCTCTACGGAAGGTTTGGCAGGACTCAAACATTTGCTAAAGGGGGGAAAAAGGAGTTTAAAGAATATTTTAGATAGATGCACACTTACTTAAACAAGCTGCATAAATGCACAAAACTAGAGAAGACATTAAGATGATCAGTCAGCCACCTGATCAGACTGCAGTAGAAGTAACAAGAAAAGGCTACCTGGCATATAGTCTCAGGACCAAGTTTAGTTTCAGGATATGCACTTCTCATTTCAAAAATGTTGTTGCAAATGTGTATGCTTTTACTGGAAAATGAAATGCTATGCAGAAAGTTTCAAAGCTATTTATAAATAAGAACTTACTGCCACTTCACAGAAGGGAAAGAAAAAGGAAATGAAGAATAAACTGTGTTCATTACGTTTGTGATAAGGAATCTCCAGCCCATGTACCTGAGAGGCACAAGGATCTGCACATGTCTGGTTGACAGCGAGCCTCACCAAACCATACCAGCTCTCTGCAAGGCTGTGAAGTGACACCTGCTCCAGCACAGGTGTCCTTCAGGTCCACTCCGCTGGTCCCGGAAAGACTTGCACAGTGCTCTCCAGCACACCCCAACCTGCTGCCAACGCTGCTCCCCTCGCTCAAAGCTCTCCCCCCCAATAACCAGAGGCACAAAGAAAGGTTTACAAGCCTCCAGCAAGAGGAGATAAGCCCCTCTCCAAGGCTGCAAGGCTGTCTATCCCTTCTAAGACAGGGGTGAAGGTGAAGAAGAGGTACAGGATTTTCCCCCAGCAAAGGGAGTTTTCCAGAGAACTGAAGAGGAGAACAGCTTCTGGCTGACCTCCTTGACCCTGAGCTCTGGCGAGCTGACCCAACTCCTGACCACAACTGACCCACGTTCTCCAGAGTTGACAAAAACAAGCTCCAGCAGACTCAAAGAAAACCTTGCAATACTCAGAGCAGCTTTACACTAAGATCTTGTGTGATAACGATCTGCATTCAGTTACCTGGAAAATAAACAGGTCATAAACGCAGCACAAGGATTCCACAAAGCTCATAAACTGTAGCCAGTTAAGTAAGATTTTTGTTAGGGAACGTGATACCATTATTGCTTCGTTTAATCATCAACAGCAGCAGAGGAAGGCAGCTGAAAGCATTTACTCACTCCAAGCCCATTTAAGGTGTTGTCAATTAGTTTAAACTGCAGCTGTAGTAGGGGATTTCCAATTGGGTGAAAAAAACCCCCATTTTCGCATCCGCTGTGTGCTTACCATGGATGTAACACTGCACACAGTGCCACAGACCACCTCCCTTCGGAGATCCCCCCACCAGGGCATTAGGAAATAACCAAGTTACACAAACTCTTTTTACCACCCAGGAGGAAACAGCGGGAGGGTAAGGTGAAACCAAGCCTCACGCACCCCTCCACTTACCAATTCAGAAACAGCCATTCTTAGCACTTTCTGTAAGGCTAGTAAACCACTGCCAATGACTAGTTGCTGGCTAGCATGGTGTAGAGCTAAGCAGAGTATCTGTGTAGCAGCTTAACACAGTGAAGTATGTAAGGGCTTGAGCAAGTGTAGCCATGGTACACCTTGCAGGCACGACAGAGAAAGCCCCAGAACCTTAGGTGTGTTTCAGAACAAGGGTTAAAGCACTGCAGGCAGATGGGTAACACAATCCTATACTAATACAGTTATTTTGCATGAGTCATTCCCACATTAGAATGAGTTATTCCCACCCCACAGGTTTCTGCAATGAGAACAGCTTCACATTTTGGCTCAGTGTTTTCCTGATGCTTTTCTCCTACGACAGATATCAACACCAGCCATAAAAACACAACTAGCCATAAAAACACAACACTACACAAACCAGTTTCAGAATCCCAGAGACAAGTAACCTCAAGTTTAACACAAAGTTTGTTTTCACAAGAATCTGACCAGAATAAAGAAATCAGACATTAATACAGGGATGCTTAGAAAGGGTCTTTAAATCGGTCACTATCAGAGAGCAAACTAGCAGCCTCTAAAAGCTGTTCTCAGGTTGGGACTGCATTAAGCAGCAGATTTGATTTATCCACATGTTCAGCCTAAGGACTGACTAGAAAACAGAGAAGGATACGTTGGGTTGGATTTTATAACAGATGGCAAAACTGTGTGTTTCTTCTAAGTACTGAAATGAAACTTTTCAAGATGTTACAAAGAAACAAGCAGGTTTTTTTTCTTTTATGCCTTGCAAAACCTAAAGGTTTATTGCAAACTTAGCACATGAAAAATATTACTGATCTTATGACAAAATTTTGCCTTCGGAGATAGCTCTAGCAGCAGAATACAATGTGTAACTAATGTGGCTTGGTTATGACTTAAAAATACTAACACCTTGGAATCTAAATAATGTTCAGAGGAGAGCTTTAGCGTGCCTAATTTAAGCTGAGCCTTAAACCTACATTACCTGAAGCATTAATGCCCTCTTTTTGTTTTTTTCCAGATAGGCAAGCCACACACTTCCTTCAGGAGCACAAAATGATTCTACCATGGCCCCAGCCCCCCACAAGCACACAGTGCTGTGGTCCATGTGTCTGCGTACCCTGAAGTGCTGCCTCCACTACGCAGGTTTGAGATGCAGTGGTTCTGTGCAGATTTCTGAGAACCTTAAGGGAAAGGAGTGGATGGTGAGAGCAAACTGTCGTTTTTCAGAGAGCAAAGTGTGGGTTATGTACACTGCATAACTTCTTTCCTAGGCACTCTTCAGTTGGAAGAGCTGAGCTGCTCAGATCACAGCTCCCAGTCCCAGTTCATCTCAAGGGCCTCCTGATCCTTACCACAGCACATGGTAAAGAACAGCACAATGCCTCCATCAGCTAGGGTGGAACATCCTCATTCTGGACTCCACATATCCGGTTTTGGGGTTTTTTTAGTAGCCCTAAACAGAACAAGATCTCATTTATGAATCACACAGATAGAACAGATACAAACAGACCTTGCATAAAGCTAATTATTTGTCTTTCCAGGCTATCTTTCAAATCAATAATGTATTTGGTGCACTTAGCGAGCCATTCATCTCAGGACATCATCATCATCATTTCTTGGAAGGCATCTTACCCTCCCTCTAACAGACAAAATGTTGGCAGGGCAGTGAGAGTAGACAGCACAATAAGCTAAATTATTTACTTTACACTGTTGTGAGTCAGTAATAGGCAGGAAAACTCAAGATTTCCTACATCTGTTCTCTGTCTTTCCCCACTTGGGCTTTTCTACCTTTCCATCAGACAGCAATTACCCAGGAATCCCCATTTTAAACACCAGTTGACAGTAAGTAAAATGAATACAGGCAGCCTGAGCAATGAAGCAGACCTCAGCCAGACTCAATATATTATGATAAATTTTACCTGAAGAGACAGGCATTGCCAGAGGTATGATTCTATGAAGTCAGCCAATACAGCAGTCATCCCCATTCACATGTAGCAAACACGCCCATGGGTTTGGGTGCTTTTGTTACGTATCAGAATAGTTGTCACCATTATTAAGAGCTGTGACTGTTCTTACCACCTTCCATTCCAAGGCCTGAACATCTCTCACACACACACACAGAGCACAATTACATGCTCCACAGTGCCAAACGTGCCTCAGATGATGCCACAACAAGGCACGTGATGCCTGAGCTGCTGGCCTGGCCTGTTGGTGGGAGACTCTCAGAACCACAACCAGTATGAGGCAGGAATCAAAACTCCGTCACACCAAACCCTCTGCTGCTGCGTTAGACCAGATCTGCACCGTGCCAGTTTGTGGCTGGCATCTCCAAGTTCCCCAAACTGAGGCATTGTTCTCAAGTGGTGCTCTGGTCCTCTCCTGTAGCGTGACAGGATTTCCCACCCCACTTCTCATTCGTTGTTGCTCATCCATCTCAATTTATTTCTACCCTCACAGCGTGCTAATTGCTTCACTTGCCATCCTAATAGCATAATATTCTTTTCCCCTCCTACAGAAGGCAGGCTTATTTATTTATATATTAAAACAGATGCCAGTAACAAAGGGCAATGGGGCCCTGGAACAGATCTGCAGCTGCCTAAAGGAACCAAGGGGGGCAGGCTAGAAGCCTAGCAGCAATCCACTTCTTCCCTCTTCAAAGCTGAAGTTCTTTTTTATTTTTCCCCCCCTCTCCATTGGCAGACTCACTCCTTTACATGCCAAGATAAAGTTATGTTTTAATAGCCTTTTTGGATCCTTCTCCAGTTCTACTTTCGTTCTTTCCCAACTGACTAACTGTCCTTTGTCTCCTTTCCCCTCTGCCTAAGCAGGAACAAGGGCTGAACATGAGGTTGTACTATCAGACCACTGCAATTAACCTAAGCCAGAAATACAAAGTTTAATTCATCTGCTCTCATCACTTGCCCATTATTTCAGCTTTATGAAAAACAAGCCCTGGAGGAATATGCCAGTTGAATCTTTACTTGAAGTGCCTGATACAGACAAAGAAGATCCCTGAAGACATAGCTTCTTCATAATTATTTGTTGCACATATATCCATCCAGCCTTTCCTTACCTACATCATGCACACATCTCCTGCAATCTATGTACCAGTCCCACTCCACTCCATTACCTATTTTCAGAACAACCCCTGCTTTTAAGAGCAAACATCAA
This sequence comes from Laterallus jamaicensis coturniculus, assembly GCA_022605575.1. Lineage (NCBI taxonomy): Eukaryota > Metazoa > Chordata > Aves > Gruiformes > Rallidae > Laterallus > Laterallus jamaicensis. The sequence goes on from JAKCOX010000001.1 coordinate 97,626,202, forward strand.
AACAGAAAGTCCCACCAACCTCTCCCAGTCTAAACCTATTTTAAAGGGCAAGCCTGATCAAGACATCGAGTTCAACCACAGAGTACACTAAATACTTTCTGTACTCCTGTTCTGTATTGCCTTCAGTACTTGCACCACCCAGAATTGGACTTTCAGAAGAAAAGCAAACATACAGGTGCAAATTTGTATATGTTCCAATACCATTAGTTAATAAATACATTCTTTGCATTAATCCATTTGATACAAGAGGATGAACATTAACTAGGTCAGCCCCAGAGATTACCTACAGATCCCAAGTAGTTTAAGAGCAGTTTTCAAAGCAAGCTAAAGACATTTGTGCCGAGGTTCTCAATGTGGTAAACTGAAGTAACTCAAAATATTTACAATGTCACCATCATTCAGATGTCAACACCTACCACATGTTTGGGTCACATCACCATCAGCAAGTTATTTAATGTTATGCTATTAAAAGACTGATTTACATTGTCATTCTCATTTCTCACCAGCTTAGCGTGGTACATCATTGCTTTTGCTCCACCAGAAGTGGAGGGGGAAAAAAAATTAGTGTAAAAGCAACCAATGTAAGCAGCAGTGCTCCCCAGAAAGTTTGCTCCCACAAACATAAACTGGTTAAGTTGCTTCTGGAGCAAGGAAGCGTACTGATACTCAAAATCACTTGTGTGGTTCTGGGAATGAAGTCGATAAAAAGTTTGATTTTCAAGTCAGATTATTCCAGCAATATTCCTCAGCCTAAGACCATATATCTTACTTCAAGTTGTTTAAAACACCTTATTCCAACACCATCTTTAACGATTTTCAATCTTTAAAAGCAAACATCCTAATAGTTTGTGGGAAGTAATTTGTATTTGGAGGTGTTAGTAATTTACGACTCTGTTGGGCCTTAATTCAGGACACAAAAAAGCAGCTAGAGAAAATGCAGTAGTACTACTATTTTTTTGATACAAGAACAAGCTAATCAATAGCAATACATAAAATACAAAAAAATATATTTTGTATTCCTCCTCACTCCATGATACAAAAGTTCAATCATGTCATAAAAACCTAAAAGAAAAAAAGACAGACCAGCTTGAACTTCAAATCAACTGCTCAGCAGCTCTCTGCTGCCCGAGTGCTCAGCAGACCTGCCAGCAGAGGAGGTGCTACCATTCCACAGGGCACATAATTTTTCCAGGTCTTACAGAGACTGAGTTTTATTGCTGTTTCCTAGGTGTTCCTTCCCTTCCCAACACTGAACACTCCCTATTTTAAGAGGGTTTTTTTTTTGTTCTTTATTTTGGTTTTTTTTAAGGAGTATTGAAGATAGCCACCAGACCACATGTAACTGATGACATGGGTCAAGTAACTGATTACTTAACATGCCTGCCTGTAACAGCATACACCCACTGGTCAGACCCCACAGAACCAAATGGTCACATGTAAGTGAAGAAACTGTTTCAAAATAAATCTATTTTGAGACAAGGTTCCATAAAAATAATGCACATGCACAGAATGCATGTCAACGCCACTTTTTTTAGTAAGTGAACTCTCCACCTTGAACATGAATTCAAATTCACAGTTCCACCCAGAAGATGAGCAGCTTGCATCCAACAGGCACACTATGTGAAGTGTGTGACACTACATACATTCAGTCAGGGTCAAAGCATACAAAATACTGGGGAAAATTCTTAAAGGGCCATCCAGCTACAGTAAGAGAAAAACCACCTACAAGCAGCACACAGGGAAATGGATTCCATCATAACTGCAGTCAAAAGTCAAGCTGGGAAGTTGGTGATGCAGCTCAGAGCAATATACTCACTTAATATACCTATTAAATGTGAATCTAAACACATTAAATGTTCCAAAGCATTTGACAGTCCAGATCATCAGTGTAGGCTCAGACCTTTCAATGAGGTTTCTACTGACAAATGACTGCCTGTTTTAATCATCTAGTAAACTGGTATTCAGACTTTGACTATTTCAAGTATAATCAGTCATTCCAAAGTCCACAGTATGACTCACTGCAACCTAGGTGTGTTTTAACATTCAGCAGTTGTTTTCTTGACAGGAAAGGGAGAGTCCCCTGATGCAACAGTAAGATTGCTTTACTTTCAAAAGTTTAATTCAGCAGAAACACGTTCTTTATCCTTCTGGATTCAAGCTGTATGCAGCAACTCCTGGGAGAACACTGAATAGTTTTCATACAGACCTCTGAAGATCTTAACTGGTTCAGGTTATACATGGAGGAAAATATGTGCTATGCCCTTCCAGTAATGGCATGGCCTTAAGATGACCTGACAAAGCTCTGTCAAAAGCAGAGACAAACATACCTGGCATGGAAACAGAGAGGTGACCTAATTCATCTTTTCCATTTGGTTCTGAGTCTTTGTCTACATAGTTTTAAAAACTGGCAGTCACTATTTAGGATTGGCCCCAAGTGAAGTATCTGGAATCCTACTTAACAGATGCACTGGAAGCCTGAGCTGCAGCACGTCTGCCCACACTATTCCCACCTGGGGCCGAGATTAATTTCATCCAGAATTTACATTCACTGCTTACATTTCTCCTGAAACAAGAAGTTAGAAAGTTCTGTGGTCCCCAAAGAGCAATGTAAGCCAGGAACTACAAGTGTGTGGAAATGCAAGTTCTCCTTTCAATAGATTTTCATCAGGAAAAAACCCAAATAAAAACCAACAATCCAGTGAAAGTCAAAGAATTATTCAAGTTTTTACAGAACAGTCTAAAGTTTTCCAGTTTCTCCCTGCCAAATATAGAAATGAGTCTTCAAAAAAAATATCATTCCCTTTTCAGTAATTATAATTTTCTGCTGAAGTAATGGCCACAGCATTCAGCCAAGAGCTCTCAGGAAGGCTTTCTTGGTATCAGACAGATTTATTTTAAATTGATTATAACATCTTCCATGATTACATTTTCCATATTTCTGATTACTCAAAATACCTCAAGTGTTATCTTCCCCTTAGTAAACATCTATTACTGACATCAAATTCTTCCCTGCAGAATCCCTAAAAAGCTGCTTCTAGCACCCTGCATTTGTGATCCTCCATAATGTGAATGAAACAAATGTCTGTATGTGCATTTTTAAATATTTCCATGCTCTGTAGCAACAGAAGCCCTGAAGGAACGACTAAATGATTGATCAATACACACCTAAGATTAACAGTACCCAAAATGAACAGCAGCACACGAAAGTTACCTGAGTTTAAGGTGTGTGGCCCACGTGCAGGTAACTGATTTTTAAAGTTAGTCTTTCGTGTAAACAAACCAACCCTGGAGGCCCCAGAAGTTTTACTTGCTTCAGTTCTGCTCTCTGCTTGGGAGCCCTAGATTAGAGGCTGTGTTCACTAAAATTCAGAAAGATAGTGCAACAGATGGACCTTCTTCCCATCACTTCATGCAGCTGAGAACACCTCCTCTGCATTGTCCAACCTCACCTTGCAGCAAGCCCAGCAATGTGCTTCATTCAGTGTACCAGGAGTGTGCCTGCAATTTGCTATACTCGAAGTGAGACAACCTACAACACTGAAGTCTAACCTTTAAGCCACAAATCCTCGAAGCCAGGCTTTTAGATAACCTTGTTATGACAGTTTCTCATAGCAAGCGAACCTTGACTTTCTTGCTGAGGCCCTGCCTACCTACTTCCATTTCAAACAATTTCTGCTAACCACAATTTCACAAAACGTGTTCAACTTCAGTACAGAACTTCCTGAAGAACTATGAGGTTGCCAGTCTGATAGTTTATGTAGTGTCATTAGAAAATTTATTACCAGAGCAGATGAAAGTGCTGTTTCCAGAGCCTAACATGACTCCTACATCCAACTACTTCAGTGGATGGACCAGACAAACTGAAAGACAGAAAGATTTCTAGAGCAAGGAATAAATCTTTGTCCGTGTTAGAAACTTAAATCAAACACTTGGTTTTTTTAACAAATTAAGAAATAGGCACAAGCAAATTCCCAGCTAATACAGGACTTTCTAGTTCGTAAGTCTTTACATCTCATGTATTTTGGAAGGTGCACAAAACCACAGGGGGTGAAATTCAGCAATTAAAATATTTTTACTGCCTGCTATGTCTAAGTGCCCAGTTCACATGAACTGTTATTCGTATGTACGAAGTGAATTAGCAAACGACAAGCTTACAAGCCAGCTGTATGCTCAGCTGGAGCATTCTGATACTGGTTCAGGCATCCTGGGAAGTGGAAAGGATGGTGAGGCACCTCTAAGTACCAAAGCAATGAACTCAGTAGAGTTATGTGGACTAAGTACTCCAAATGCAGTGCTCAAGAACAGTCTAACCTACCTAGCTAGTCTCTGATAGTTACCTTCAAGTTTATCAAGTACAAAAGCACTTAAATACACAGAGCAAGTAACATCTAGGAGCACTGGGCCCATTGTTCTCAAAGACCAAGAGCACAAAACCAAAAAAGGAACGAGATCCAGACAAATAAGAAAACACTGGTTAATCAAGCACACACCTTCACCTACCAAACTTCCAAAATATATCCACACACTTCAATCAGCCTCCCTACCATCTTCCTCACTACATTCCTCTGAGAATCAGGCATCCCCCACTATTGAAAAAAGAATGCCAAGCGTCTGCACTCATGCAGAAATTAGTATGATCTGCTGCTTTAATAACAGGCTGAACAACCCCAATTTGTGCCATCATAAAGAAATCAACAGCAAATAACCTCCAAGCTCAAGTGTATTTTTTCCTCATCAAGTTCTAGCTCTGTGATATATAGCCTTCTATGTTTTATTTCACAGAGGCATTGATTATTAGTAGCTAACACAGTAGAAATGCCGGTGAGATAACTGTTTGGCAGGAAGTGATTTACAAAATCTGTTAAAAGCTTCACTGTGTTAGCAGAGAAACAGAATTTGTCTTTGTTGCCCAGTTCTACCAAGTGATGGTGAGCACATCCTACCTTCTCAAGACCACCAAGCCAGAAAACACGTCTGAGGAAACGCTGCAATTCTCGATGTTCAACAAACAAAGATTTACTAGCCTTGACTCTAACCACCCTAGTTAATCTATAGCTTAACCTCATTAAAAAATGGATTTGACACTGTAGATAGATGAGGCTTTGGCTGCCTCATTCCCAACAGCTGGTCACCTGCACTGGTATTACTATTTCCTATTTTCAGTTACTTCACATCCTACTTCTCATGGGATAATGACATTCAGGACAGGCTTTTCAGGCTGTTAGGACCTATGATTTTGCAGAAGTGCAATTCACTGGTGGGTCATTTCTTAAAACTTTTAAGAACAGGTAAGCCATTGATCTTCAGGTTTTTCTACTATCAACAGACATAAATAAACCCTATTCTCAGCATTACCTCAAGACAGAGATATCCGAGCAAATCAAACCCGTGATTTAAAGTCCAGTAACATTCACTTTACAATTCTGGATTTGGCAAGAAGCAACACTCCCAACCTAAAGTCTGGCTTTGAGTCATGAAGTAGCTAGTCCTTCAGTCAGTTACTTAAACTGAGATGTGTCAATAGCATTCCCTCTAATTTAAAAGAGGCAAAAAAAGTAATACTCAAAACACCGCCCCAACTGCTCGTTATCAACTAATTAAAGTCCAAAAGTAGTATTCACTTCAGTGATGATTAGTAGTAGCCTGACCTTCAGAGTAAAACCACATCCTACATAGCTCCCAGTGTTAAAAAGACTGCAATTATCCTTTTACTCAGATGCCAGTTTCACCTCTTCAGCATTCTGTATTTCAGTACAAACTGTGGGTTCACTGAGAAAAGGAAAGCAGAGAAGAAGAAACAAAACTCTAGTAAATTGTTCATAGAGCAGCAAACTGGTACCTAGTGAATCTGCCAGATTTCTGCATGTGTAATAAAAATGAAGATTTTACTTTTTTGTAGGCCAAAGGTAACAGTAGGCAAAAAAAGTTAGGGTCAAAGTTTATCCATCATCTGACATCAGGTAGAATCTTCATGTCAGCTAAAATATTTGCTGCTGCAAGAAAACGCCAACTTCATTTAGCTTCATTTTCAATGAAGCTCTCAACTTGTGCTGTTGAAAAAAAGAAATCACCTGTTTTCAGGGAAGACTTAGGCTGGATAGTAGGAAAAAGTTCTTCAATATGAGAGTGGTGGATCACTGGAACAGGTGGCCCAGAGATGTGGTGGAGGCCCCATCCCTGGAGATACTCAAGTTCAGGCTTGACAGGATTCTGAGCAACCTGATCTAGTGAAGATGTCCCTGCTTACCGCAGGAGGTTGAACGAGATGACCTCTAAAGGTCCCTTCCAACCTTATACATCCTATGATCCAGCATGGGGGTTTTTGCTTCACTTATTTTAGAACTAGATCTACAAAATAAGTAAAAATGAGAAGTGGACATAGATTTTTACCCATGTCTTAATTACACAAAGCAGAAGTAGTAACAAATTGCAACCTTGGTGGGGATGTGGGAGAAGGAAGGAGGAAAGGGGCACTTGGCAAGAGCATTACACTAATTAATACATGCTTTCAACAATCAACAGCACAATCTCACAGAAAATCAAACATTTACAAGCGACCTCTCAACCTTAAGACACTAAAAACTGAAATAAGCTGCACCTTACAGCTCAAGGCTTTCACTGCAGGCACTGCTGCAAGGTACAGAGAAGAATCAACAGCACAAGTGATGCTACTGTTGGGCCATTTTAGTAAGTTTGTGATGCCCTTGTGCATTTCTAGAATGGCCAGCACAGGCCTGACATGGTGCAGTGTAAAACTGTTTACAAAGGACATAATAAAAATAGCTGTTTGGATATTATGGACATATATTCTCCTATGAAGACAGGCTGAGAGAGTTGGGCTTGTTCAGCCTGGAGAAGAGAAGGCTCTGGGGAGATCCTACAGAGGCATTCCAGTACCTGAAGTGGCCTACAAGAAAGCTGGGAAGGGACTTTTTAGCAGGGCATGTAGTCATAGGATGAGGGGGAATGGCTGTAAATTGGAAGGGGGCAGTTTTAGATTGGATATTAGGAAAAAATTCTTCACTGCAAAGGTGGTGAGACACTGGAACAGGTTGACCACAGAAGTGGTGGACGACCCCTCTGTGGAGGTGTTCAGGGCCAGGTTGGATGGGGCCTTGAGCAGCCTGGTCTAGTGAGAGGTGTCCCTGCCCATGGCAGGGTGGTTGGAACTTGATGCCCTTTAAGGTCCCTTTCCAAACCTAACCATTCTATGATGTAATTTTTCTATGAAAAAACTGACATGACATGAAGAGTAAGTAACCATCAAGATACAGCTGTTTCCAAGCTTTAATGAGTTTAGTCACTACATCTTCAAATTTTAAACTGTGGACAAGGAGTCATCAAATCTCATCTCTGTTGCTCTACAAAGAGCCCAGACATCAGGACTCTGGAATTGCACATGTGCAATGAACTAAACCTGAAGTCACAGGTGAAGAGCAAACTGCTCCCAGGCAAGGACTGATGCCTTTCCTTCTGGTAACACTAGTTCTCTAAAAGATGAAGGAGCCTGAATGTCATGTGGGCTATCACTGTCCAAAGGGACTGAAGCTCTCAGCAAACTGAGCAGTTTGATCTGCTGCCCCAGAGAGGTTCCAGTTCAAAAGTTACCCTTGCAAAAACCTGAAGTCACTTACACAGCAGGATGTAGACACACAATAAAACGTCAGCCTTATCTTATACTGTAAATTTCATCTCCAAAGTTTCATGATGTGAAAGTTGCCACTGCACCCATCCCTTCTAAATTACCTAATTCCTTTGCCTTGAAATCACTCAGAGAATGTAAAGAAACGTGAACTTTGTGCTCAGAGAGTATATGAAACAATATAGCTCAACTTTATCTCAGAAATAAAAAATAAAGTTGCCAACCTGTTTCTTGTTTCCACATCAAGAGAGTTTCAAGAACAGTTCTGATGGTGATTCATAAGGGATGATTCAACATTAATTCTCCACATTACCAAACAATTACTCAATCAATACAGGGACTTCAATAAAAGCTGCTAGTGTACCTTCCAAATAAAACATATGTGAAAGTTGTCTGACAAAGTCATACCATGTCTTCATTAAAGATCCACTCTCACCTGAAAGACCAGTCATAAAATTAACAGTTTAAAAGGGTTCAGATGACATCTCCTACTGGCAAGACAAGCAGTTAAAGAACTGACTTCACTGCTTAGCGTGTGATGAAATATCTTACTGTGACCAGTGATGGTGGTTGTACATTAATTAAGTTAGTTAAAGTTTGATTTATATATCTAAATATAGTTCTATCAACATAATTTTGGCTGTTTGTATTCTAGTGGTGATGAAATTTAAGTTCTTTATCAAACCATGCCCTCAAATACTACCTTACCCAATTGGCTCAGGGCATTCTTCAGAGGAAAAAAAATCTAATTGCAGATTCAGTGCTGCTGCCTTTTCAATCAAACACTAGCAGTATTTTGCAATGCTCATGCAAGCATTTCTAAATTAAGGTATCTACAACAGCAGATATACTTAATTTTGAAAAGCTGTGCCATAATAAAAAAAAAGCCTTTTGAAAATTCTGTTAATAGTATGACTAAGAGCAGTCACACTCCACCCAACACATCCACCCTTGTTAAATCCAAATACTCCCGATGACAAGCAACCTTTCCATGCTACTTGCCAGCAGTTGTTTCAGTTTAGCCGCCTTCCTGGAATTAAAAAAGGATCTCTGAGATTCAACTTAAGAGATCTAAAAAAGCTATCAGCAGTTACTACAGAATTAGTAAAGCAAAAATTATCATTCAAAGAAGGAGTCAAAGTCACTTGGTGCCTCAGCTTTAGGAAAACTGTCCTTTGTAGCTCCTGCACACTGTGAGTTCCAACCTCTCAGATGCTGACTCATGGATCACAGGAGTGGTAGATTGAAAGAGAGAAACGGAACAGAACCTAACTGGACACGGCCCTCAAAGAGCAACAATCAGTAAGTGCAGTAGCATCTCCCACCAAAGGAAGGCTCGTCTCCACCAGTGGTGCAGAACAGGAAAAGCACGCACAGCTGTAGGTTTCGGTCTTCACTACTTCCTGCAGCCTGGCAGGTGAGAAGGGAAGGACAGAGCTGCCAACCAGGCCATTGCTACAAAGAGAGAAAGACTAGAATGCAGGGAAAAACTCCGCTGGCAGAGGAAGAGGTTGTTTTCCCTACATGAGAGGTTTGTGCTAGCACGGCTACCAGACTACCTGCTGTCCACCATTTGATGTGACTAGAGTAATTTCAGTATAGACACTGCATGAAATGGCTCGCTACCTTTATCAGAGACATTCCATCTTCCTGCGAAGCATGAGCTCCTTGTCAACATGGCACCACTACCAGTATGAGATTTTGCACAGAACCTTCTCTTGGGAACTAGATTTGGTAGAAGGTCAGAGGGAGATTAACAAGTCTGAAGAGCAATCTCTATGCTGAGGTCCTATGAAGTGAGTCTTGAAGAGGGGCACTGAGGGGAGGAGTGACAACAGCACAAATGCTGGCACCCCATCACACTGGTTCTGGCAAAACTCTTCACAGAAAACAGGAATCAGCGCCCTACACTGGTCATGTCATTTTCATACAGGTGAAAGCACACCTGTAACTGCAGGAACAGCTTCTCTGGAAATCCTAAATGTGTTAAGAAATTAACTCAACTGATTCATCAAGCTAATAAATTTCCAAATTATTTTCAAGCAAATGTAACTCATTTTGACTGGTCTTTGAAAAAAATCCCAGGAGACAAGGTGTCAGTATGCGTGGAAGCATACAGGTATTTTCAGCACAACCCAAAGTAGTATCCCCTTGCACATGAGCCAAAAGACCTAAGAAGCAAATTCTGCTTGTTTCCAAGCAGTCAGCTTTAAATTCAGGTCTCCTAAACCAATCTAGGATACATCTACCTCAAAAACTGTTTATTTCCTTATAGACTTGCTCCTTCCTGTTCTCATGTTTGCCATACTAGACACCAGAAAAAAAAAAAAAAGATTAGCTAAGAGGAGCAAATAAACCACCAAAGATTATCTGCCACACAATTACAACTGCATTACACATACAGCTTCCTGCAGCCACATCTCCCGGGTCATGTAGAATAGGGTCCAGCAGCCTCCACGCTGCTGACACGTGTCTTGCCAGCTCCCACTATGGCGCCTTAGTTTCGCTATCGAGAGCATCTGGAATTCTGCTGCTTGTACAGAAACATATGCCTGGGCTTTGACGCATGCTCAGGGTGTCTCTTCAAACCTTAGTTTTACATTACTCCAGAATTACTGCAAATTCTTCTTAAAGATTGCCCTGAGAAGTCAGCTTGGATCAGACAAAGCCAATTCTGTATGTCTTTAATTCCCATCTTCAATACAGATGTCTTACTTTACAGAAACCTTATTTTTTAGTTTAACATCTCAAAAGACTCCTAGAGAGTATTTTTTTCTTCACAAGAAGTAAATGAAATGTGCACCCAGTTGCTTCAAATGCTTTTAACAGGCTATTATATCTGATCTGAAGAAATAAAGGTTTTCTCATTTTCTCTCCAGCATATCTTACGGATAAGCTTGCTAACCACAGCACAGACAGACACAAGGCTAAATTCTCTGCATCTCTGCAATAACCCAGCGTAATATTGCATATAGATCACTCAATCCAAAAATGTACTTCAAATGCACTCAATTTTGAGTGCATCTCCAATACCTCTACACATATGGGCCCCATAGCAGAATGCAGATGATCATCCTCCTCACAGGAACTCATGTAACGGTTGTGAAGTTCCTGCACTGACTTCCCCTACCCCACCAAAATACCTCACAAGGTTATTCCCCAGCCAAGTTCCTAGTCTTATTCCCCAGGACAGCAGCACTCATGAATACAGAATTTCTCTTAAAAAAAAACCCACCCCAAAACAAACAACGGAAGAAAAAAAGAAAATCCCCACTCACCAGCACAGTGGTGCAGATGGACCTGAGCTCAGACTCCACCTTCTCCCGATAGTCCTTGATAAGCTGCATCTTCTTGTCACTGGTGTCCGTCTTCTGCTCAATGCTAGAGATGACCCTCCAGGCAGAGCGCCGCCCCCCCACTACGTTCTTGTAGGCCACTGAGAGCAGGTTGCGCTCCTCGTTGGACAGCTCGGCACCTTGCTCAGTTACTGCCTTCATGCAGGTGGCCATATCATCATAGCGCTCAGCTTGCTCAGCCAGCTTGGCTTTCTGGATCAACTCGGTCTTATCCATGGTGGCTGGCAGTGGGGCAAGGGCAGGATAGTAGCAAAAGCAGGAGAAGCCGGGGACGTCACTCTATCAACACAAGAACGCACCTCACACCTGCCAGAAAGAAGACAGCAATTGTGACACTAGGATAAAACACCACAGAGTATGATCTTACGCCATCCTGTGACCCACCAAGACACAGACCACAGTGAGTCTCGCCTCCCTTTCCCCATCTCCAGGGGCTTCTCATGGAGAGATGGACTGCAGTGTCCTGCCCTTCCCTACAGGGCTAAGGGGAGGCACACTCGTCTCAAGGGACCACCCCACGGGAAACCACGGCCTAGAAACCCAACCGAGGAAGGCACTCTCAAGTGCCAGCCACGGGACAGCGGCCTAAAGACCAACCACTGGCAACAGCTATTTCTCCATCAGCGTGGGCTTTACATCCTCACACTGCTTTCCTTCCGTGCCCTACGAGAACCCATGGCCGCACGGTTTAACAGGGACCAGGAGAGGGACGCCTCGCTACCAGCCCGCCCGGGGAAGGCTGCCCGAAGCCCTCCTCCCGCGCGACGGGCCCCGCAGGTGGGAGGCGAAGAAAGGCGGACGCCAAGGCCGGGGCGAGCGGGGAAACACGCTGAAGGAGAGCGCCGAGCTCGCCCCTGGCGGGGCAAGGAACGGGTTAAAGCCCAACGGGCTGGCAGAGCGGGCTCGGGACCCGCCCCCTCGGGCACCCGCGTTCCGCGGGGCGAGCGAGGCCAGGGGAGCTCGGAGCGGCCGGGGCGGGGCGGCCCGGGGGCCAGGCCGGCGGCCCGGGCCGCTTCGCCTCCTGGCGGCGGGGCGCGGCGGGCGGGGAGCGTTCCGCGGGGCTCGGGCCTCCTCGCCTCCCCCCGGCGGCCGCGGCGGGAGCGGCCGCAGCTCCGGCCTCGGGACGGCGGCGGCCGGCGCGGCGGCCCCGCGCCGCCGGTGGGGGAGCGCGCTGGCACGGCGGTGGGTGGGGTCTCACCCCGGCGGGGGCCGGAGGCGGCCGCGTCCCCATGGATCACGGCGGGGGACGCGGGGGCGGCGGGGAGGGAGGGCGAGCGGCCGGCGCTGCCCCCACGGCGGCTGGGCGGAAAGAGGAAGCCCGCGGCCCCGCCGGGTGCGAAATGGCGGCGCTGGCTGGCTGCGCCTCCCGCTCCCCGGGGCCGCCGAGCGCTCCACGCCGCGATCACAAAATGGAGGACGCGGCGGCAGGCGGCGGCGGCAGAGCGGCGCTGGCACCCGCCGCCGGGACGCGGCACCGAGCTCACCTGAGTCCGCTGCGCTAGGCCGGGCCGCGGGCGCCACCCGATCGGCTGCCTCGCTCGGGGCTGTGGCGGAGAGAAAGAGCCGCTCCCGTCTCCTGCGAGAGCCAGCGCTAAAGGGCGTTGGCACGGGCAAGCCTACCCGCTGCTCAGCCCGCGCCCACGCGACCAATCGCAGCCTGGTCTGCGGGCCAGGCTCCGCCCCTCAGCGCCCTGACAGCCAATCCGAGCAGAGCGCGCCGCCGCGGGGGCGAGCGCAGGCAGGGCACAAGCTCGGTTGGCCCGTGGGCTGCGGCTGGGGCCACGGGGTTTCCTCCAATTAGATCCAGGGTGAGATGACGTCACTGTCACCATGGTGATGCTGCTACAACCCCCCCCCCCCTTCCCCTCCCCCGCCGTCCCCCCCCTCCCCCCTTCCCCAGCAGCCGGGGCCCGGCCGCGGCATGGGACAGTGCGGGGGCGCGCCGGGACGGCCCGAGCGGCGGCGGCGACTCCCGGCCGGGAGGCGCCGCACAGGCGGTGCCCGCGGCGGGGAAGGCTTGGGGGGGCCCGAAGCGATGCGGCCGGTCCGCGCCCCGCGGCGGCCTTCCGTCGCCCGAAGGGGCAGCTGCCGCTCTTCCGCCCGCGGGTGGCCGCGCCCTCGGCCCGCCTCTCCCCTCCGCCGCCGGCGGGCGGGAGCTCCTGCAGGAGCGGGGGTGGCGAGCGCGGCCCGGCCCCGCTGCCCCAGAGGTGGCGCGGGTGGGGCGGCCCGGGCCCGCAGCTGGGGCGGAGGAGCCGGTATGACCAGCGGCTGTCCTTGGGCTCTTCCGCAGCGGTTGTGCTGTGCCGAAGTCCGCCTTCCTACGGCCGGGAGGATCGGGGCCCGGCCGGCCTGTCGCCCCTCTCTGCGTGTGGCCCGGCCGGGCGGAGGCGGCGGCGGGCCCCATAGAGCCCGCTCCTGGCCCGGGTGGCTTTGCAGTGGCGGGCGCTCCGGAGCCCTTTTCAGGTGCGGGAGGTGCCCCTGGGCCCGGCGTGACCGGGAGGCGTTCCTCAAGAGCTCACTCCCCGGGGCCCTGCACGGCGGGAGGCAACCAGCGATCGATACATTTTACTTCTTTTCCGTCTCTTTGTTTTCATCTTAATTCTCAGAAGGTCAGAGATGCGATGGACAGTGACATTTTAGGTCTGTGCTATGGCATATAAATCATAAATTGTTACCTGTCCTCAGGCAGATACACGAGGCACCTATTGCTGTGTGCATGTCCAAAACACTGGCCTAGTGGTTGCGTGATTTTGCCTGGGCCCAAGCTGCCCCAGTCCCAGAGGATGTGGTAAGGGCATGCTGGGTGGGTGCTGTTTGCCCTGGCATTCGGCACACAAGATCCTGGCATGAATCAAATGCATCTGGTATGTCAGGACTCCGTCTAGTTCACCTTCACCAAGGTCTCTACGCAGTCCCGAGTCTGTGTGAAGTAATGAGATTTCTCACCTTTGATTTCAGCATTGCCAAATATAGGCATGCCGAGGAACTTCAGCATCCAGATGGGATGATGAATTCGCTGAATCAACCCCAGGATGTTATTGTCTCAACTCGTAAAGCTCTTGATCTGTGTTTGGACTAGGACTGGTATTATGTACGTGGAAATTGGATCTACTCTGTGAGCAAACCACTCTCTTTGTCATTTGAGATTGGGAAGCATTTATTCCATTATAAAAAAGGACCTATTGATAGTACCCTTCTCAAAGTTAATGAAACTCTTTCAGAAAGCATTATGGAAATCTATTACTCTACCCCAGAAATTACTGTCTTGGCAACTCACTACAGTTTTAGGTTGCTATTCGTCAGTGGGGTGCTCTGTCACTTTCACCCAAGTCCCTAATGATTATCTTAATTTACACATGAAGATCAAAATGGACCAATTGTGCAACAAAACCTTGTTTGATTAACATCATCTCTCCATCAGATATAAAACTAATGATTCCACCTATAAGCCACAGATGAGTGGGTTTCATCAGACAAAGGATGGCTGACCTAATCAAGGCTGCCTCCTTCACCAATTCGCCTCCTGAATGGAGAAGATGTTAGGATTAGCCTCATTCAGTGGATGAGAACTCAATGATCTTGAAGTTTTTTTCCAACCTAAATAATTTACTTCACATCTCTCTCCTGCCTACTGAGAGGCTGCGTTAAGAAGTGCAGAACCATCTTAAAAGCTGGGGAAGTGCTGGGTGTGGCAAGTCTTTGCATGGATCTGTGCGATGGATCCGGACGTAACTGCACATGTGGTGTAGAGTCTGTTATGTGTGTGCAGAGCAGCTACGTGGCTTGTGTGTCTGGCTTCAGATCTACTGTGTGCTGTGTGCTTCTCAGGTTTGGGACCTGTAGGCTTTTGTGACTCAGAACTGTGCTGTGATATGTTTTTTTTAATTGTGTTGCTCCAAGTTTGCTTCCCCAGAGTATCCCTATCACTAACTAGGAACGATGTTCTTCGGGGACCTTTTATGAGAGGGGCCTGGAGGAATGTGTTGTGTTTAGTTCAGCAAAATTTGGTGTCTTGAAAGGAGATTTAATGACACGGATGTATAAATATTATTTAATGGAAGACAAATGTGTGTAAAATGGACATTAATGAATTTAAACTGTGAAACAGGAGATTTGGAATTTTCAGAAGCGATCAGGCTGTGGAGCAACTTTCCTGTGCTGAGGTCAGGAAGCCCATCTGCTTTGAAAGTGGAGCCCGATCAATTTATAAAAGTGCTTATGTGATGTAGTTGCCCAAGATAATAGGAGAGTAAACTCCAGAAGCTTTCCAATTCAGTGTTTCTATTTGATGTTTCTTTTATTGCTTATTCCATGTATACTTTAATGTGCAGTTTACTGTCTAGCATTATTCTTCATTGAATTAAAAATAGTAATAAATTTCCTTTAGAGTGTTTCTGGAGTCTTATCATCCTACTAACCATTAATGACTTTACCCTTGTCACACCATTATGAAATGGTTGGTGTTATCATCTTATGTCCAGGAAATGAAAAACTTCTGGGTACGTATGTGGGGAAAGGTGAGACCTTATTTCCAGAGTGGTAAATACCAAATCAAAGCCCTTCATTTCCAGGGTGGTAAGTGCTTTATGCTGCTCTGCATGTACTGAAAGTCCACCTCCCACTGACTTCAGATGCACCTACTCACATTCAGCATCTTAGCAGCTCACACCACAAATTACTCAATTGGGGTGTGGGAGAAAAATGAGGAATAATGCAAATTCCTTAGAGTTACATGTGAACTTTAGGACAGAGTTGGAATCCAGTTTTCTAGAGGCTTTGTTTAATTACCATAACGATGAGATTATTTTTTTCTTCCCCAGAAGAACCTGCCCCCTCTGACACACACTTTTCATCTCTGTAGCAAATGAGGCAGGGTTGGTACAGACAGCAGCCTCCTTCCCTACAGTCAGTCAGTGCAATGGGTACGTGGCAGGCGAAGGAAGCCTCTCCCAAAGAAGATACCTAGTGCAGTGGATTGAGGTAAACACACAAGCCAAGAACCCCAAGAGCAGGCTTCTGTCAGAGGATTTACGCAGGCTGCCGCTGAGCATCAGTATGGCTGCGCTCTTTGGATCCGCAGCACGCTCCTGTACTATCTGAAATAGCCCTGTCGTGGGTAGCGGTAGAAAAACTTACTCATTTTGTGTCCTGCTTTGAGTGGGATGGAGATGCTTTACAACTAGTCTCGTGTCTGCTTAATGGTGAGGGAACATGTTTCATGTTTCTAAAGGCAGTTCTGGGTTTTGGTCTACTTCCTGCCCTCCTCTTTGCCTTATTATCTGCCCCCTAATTTACATTGCTATCCCATCTCCTCCCCTCCTGCACCCTGCCCTCTGCTCTACTCCTGCCCACATTGTGTTCTCTGCACTATCGTTCTTTCTGCCCTTCTTTTCTTATCCCAACTTCTAGTAAAACTTCTGGCAGAGAAGAGGATTTGCATAGGGGCACTGGGCATATAGCCATCTTATGTGACAGCTGGAGTCTGAACAAAATTCTGCTAGCAAATTTTAAGATGTTAACCAAGCATACTAAAATTGAATTTTCCCATTAGGTTCCCCATGTTTGGGCAACTTCCCATGAAACCAACAAAAGACCTATCCACCAACTGGCCGACTCCTTGGCGTGTTTAAAGGAACCACTCTGGTGGTTGTAAATGTTGGAGTTCTTCAATAAAATAATAACAAGTTTTGTCAGCCAGGGCAAAACTGGAATTGCCTCAGATTTTCCCTGTTAGAAACAGCTAATCCATTCTAGCTGAAACACTAATAACATTCATGAATAACTGATCAGTATTTAAGCCTTTGGAGAGGAACTAAAACGATGGTCACAACTTTTCTAGATGACATAAGATATTACTTAGATTTGTTTACATCACACTTGGTTTGAGGACTTGGGAATGAAGGGATAAGGAGAAGGTCTTTTGTTACACTATTGTATTTTCTGGTCATATTGTAAAGGTGCTAGAAGGTGGCATAAGTGCTCTTCTGCTATATTAAAAATAAAGTCACCCATGTAAGAGGCTAAAGCATCATCAGTATCAAGTGAGGAACCAATAAATGTGAGCTAGCAGGATCAAGCTCTTTAAACATTATATACTCTGATTCTGTGTTGTACCTGTGCTGTGAGGAAGGCCACAGGACTCCTTAAATTTTCAGAACACTTGCATGGTTTGTTGGTTACTGGGATAAACTGATCACTTCAGGGGTGACAAGCCTCTGAAGGAAGTTGATGAGTGTGTGGCTAATGGTGCTCTTCTATGCAAACCATTTTCTTCTGCTGGGAGAAGAAGAATAAAGGAATACTTGGGTTAGGAAGGCAAGTCTCAGTGTAGGAGGGTGGTACTGAACCTCAGCTTTGCTGCTGGGTGCCATTTGTCTGGTTAAACTGTCTGCAGGATAAGTTCATCTCCATGCTGGGAGTAATTTGGCCTTTGCTAATGAAGGATGCTATTGATGAATATTGATACCTGCTGTGGGGTAAATGCCGCTCTAGTCTGATATAATGAAGCAGCTCCTGACAATGGTTGGTAGTAAAATCTCAGCCTTTGACACCTTTTCTTCACTTTACCACTACAGTAGTTGATCTTAAAATCAACTCCTCTTTCTGGGAGTGCAACATGTATCACCGTATTTCGTGTAACAGCATGTTTCTGCATCCTTTCACTCGGTGGGATTGGGTAGTCAAGAATGGAAAAGGCTCTTGGGGGCAGAGTAAAACCTATGTTACCTGGGTGAGCTCTCTCCCCAGCTCAGACAGCTTTCCTTTCCTTCCCTTGGCCTGTGAGGGAGGATGCTGGTTAAACATCACCCTTCCCTTCCTTGTGCTGTTGGCATAAAAAAAATACAGGTATGTCAATACTGGTCCTAGGCAGGTCCAGTGAACCTCTTGTGAAGTCACTTCAAAGCCCTGGGGACGCATTATGCTGCGACTGCCAAAAGAGGATGGTGGAGGAGTTCCATCAGGGATTCCTCTCCAAGAATACCACTACTTAAACACAAAGCTTTTTGCAGTTCTCCCTTGGGCTTCTCTCTTGTTTTCCCTGGCTCCGTCCCAGCAATTGTGACTTGCAAGTGGCAGGACAGAGGAGCCAGATGGAGCTCAATGGCATCCCTGAAAGTTGAGGTGTGTCTTTTTTTTTAAATGGAAATGAGACAAGTAGCCTTTTAATGGCTTTTGTTCAGGTAAATGCAACTTGCTCTGCCAAAACATGATGAAGGGCCCTCTTTTGCATGAACAAACACGGGTGGCAAAAGTCACGAGATTGTCAAGTAAATTTTATTCTCCTGAAGATTCTCCTATCAGGAGGCAAGCATAGGGCCCCTAGAATTAAGATAAATGCAGCTAATTTCCCTTTAATGGTGATTTGATTATTCTTTCATTACAAGTAACTAGTTCCCTTTTCTAATTACATAGCTTGCTTTTATCTAAGAAAAATTACCCAATTTCTGGGAGTGGACCATTAAATTCACTCATCCATGAACAGTTATTGTGGTGCTGTGAGATTGCTGGTTTCATAAAACGTCTATATTGCAGTAGGTATGTATAGATTGTTGGTGCTTCTGCTGTTTTGACAGTGGTCATGACAAATGAGAAAGCAGGTAGTGAGAATAGATGTGCAAGACAAAAATGAAATGCAGCAGGCAGAAAGCATACACCCTGCATGCATTTAGCATGTCTTTAAGGGAGTGAGAAGAATTGGGGGGAAAGGGGCATCAGGGAACAAGACAGAAATGGGGGAAGGTGCACTGGTGCTTGGAAAGGCTTCATCAAGCTGGTGCTTTACTAAGTTCAGGGAGAGCTCTGCCTGTGATCTCTGCACTTCTTGCTTTTTATCTCTGTCGTTGTCTTCTTCCCTTATAGCTGCCATATGAGCATGTTACCCAAACAGAGAAGGGATTTCAATCAACTAGATGCCACAACAGGAGCTGGAAAGGGGGTGTTGGAGGTGTGGTTAGTTGCATGGTGAGGTGGTGAGAAAGCCTCAGGTCCTGCAGGCAGGTCACCACAGGCCACTCTGGTTAGTTTGGTTATCTAAACTAGTGGGCTAGGGATGTCAGCAGTCAAGGTCGGCGCAGAGAGTCTGTGTCTCTTACTAGATCAATTAACAGCTGGAAAAATAGACAAGGATTTGATCTGACGGCACACAAAGTAGTTTCTCTATATAAACTAAATGTACATTTTTGTTCTGTGCCATATAATATTTGGGCTGATGGATATTTGAAAGTCAAGTGTTTATCTGTATGGGGAAAATTACTGGTAAAGGAATTCTGAATAGTTACATGTGGACACTGTAGGTAAGATGGAGCAATTCCCCCAGTGGAAACTCTGTTCTAGAAAGCAAGCTACATTTATTCTGCAATACAGTGCCTGGTAAAGCAGCAATAACAACAAACTATAATTGTCAGATTATTCCCAGCATAGGCAAACCATAAGAATAAAGGAGGTAAATGGAAAGGACAGGAAAGACATAGGTGGAAAGAAGGTAGTCAAACAATTAACCTGAGATAGCTATGGGAAGATGTGATATAACCATCTCAAGGGAACTTTCTGGGCTAAAATAAACCTTGTTGTAAGCCTCAGAAGTTTGTTTAAAGGTAAGATACTTTTTCAAACTCCGTTTTGAAGAATGCTTGCTCTTCTGTCAGCTCAGCTTGGCAGTAGGATGTGTATGTATTGAATTTTCCTTACCATTTGTAATTACAAGGTTCTCGGTTATGAGTTTAATTAGGACTCAGTACTAGCTTCCTTGTACAAAGGTCAGAAATCTGATGACTAGGAAAAGGGCATGTTAGATCTCCAGCTGGGTATTTTGTACCTGGTACGTCATTAATAATGATGTATATATAGAATGAAATAATCCCTCAGTGGAAGGGGATAGCATATGCGCATCTGTACATCTATACATACATACACACTTTAGGCTGAAATGCTCTTTGACAAGCTAAGAATAAGACAGTATACATGCATCTTTAGTATCTGAATCCATTTCAGCAGTTAATGTACTGCATCTTTGCTTTACTGAAATATTTTATCACTGTTGTACTTATCTGCCATCATTATAAGCAAGCTACTTAATGATGGCTTGTGCTAATGCAAATTGTATCACTTAATTACTCACATTAATGTTGTAGGAAGCCTCAGATACACAAGATGAGGGTCTATGCAGCTACAAGCAAGAAAAAAGTGCTTCAGACCAGTGAAAGAGGTATCTAGGCAGTGGGTTGCTTCCTGTGTTGTTGGGATGAGCTTACCAACGCAAGGTTTTGCCTTCTGGATACACCAAAATGAGACAGACGTCCCCCTTTTCCTTCTGTTCACATTCTGATGCTACTGAAAGAGTAGAGCTTTCTGGTGAGGTGAAGAGCTATGCTTAACAACATATAGCCCAAAAAAAGAGCAAGGTAACACACTGCCATTTGCTGTGTTGGTAAGTAATGCCATTTCTGCAGTGGGAGATACTTCAGATGCAGACCTGATCCATGGCTGAGTACATGTGGAGTTTAGTCTGAGGGTGTTAGATGTTCAGGATGTTAAATAGTGATGCTGTGAGGAGTTTCCAGATCTCATTTCCATGTATTTGAACACTGGAGACTTTCAAATAGAACTCACAGAAAAGCTGTAATTAAGTCCCAGTATTTATTTCATTCTGATTCTTTATGAGATTCCTCCCAGGGCAGCTAAATGGTTCCTGTTCTTTCAAATTATCCTTGTTTGTTTAACCTTCAGTGAAGTGTTTTTGAAAGTTTAGATATTATTGTTATGTAGTTAGCATTGCTCCCCTTCCTCAGAACAAGCAATTCTAGGAATTGATCTAATTTATCTAAGTTTAAATACAACGTTTCTATAAATCTTTGCCTGGGTTCAGAAGCTATGCATGGATCATTCAAATCATAAGATAATTCAGGGGTAAGACTTATGTTATGTTAAATATATCAAATATTTTATAAACCTCTGTTTTTCTGGTGTCACAGATTACAGATTTCTGAGCTACTTTATTCAGATGGTTTCCTGGAGAGATGGGACCTTTGCTTTTTTGAGTATGATGTTGGAGGAGCACTGTTTGGCTGGTTTGCTTTCTTGTCATGCTGCTGTCATCAGAGCAGGGTAGGAAATGAATGTCCTGTTCTGTCAAATTCTTCACGAACTTAAACTTCCTACCCTGCAGAAGAAGGTTGCAGAACTCTTCTTATGAAAAAACCCAACCTATTTTTACTATATGAATAAAAGCACTCACCTGGTATGTGAGATTTCAAGTTCTCATTTTGTCACTTTTTTAATGAGTTGAGTTTTTTTAAATGTAGAGTGATCTCTCCTGTCTTTTTTTTCTTTTTTAATCTCCAACACAAGAAACTTTTCAAAGAGGAAGTTTTATTGATCATTACTCTTCCAGCAGCCCCTCCTCATGCTTCAGCAGAGGACTCTGGACCAGGACCAGCTGTTGTTTCCTGGCTTCAGTCCAAAATTTCTCCTGAAAATAAATACAGAAAACCTCCATTGTTCTCATACTGTGGAATCAATGCCCAGAATATTGAAGAAACGTCTGGCTAGATAAAATGATGCAGAAAGCTAAGCTTTTGCTATTAAATGTAAGTAGTTTTTTCTTTTAGCATGCATAATTTTAAAAAGGTGTTGTGGCTCTTACTGTACTATCACAGGCTGGAATCTGTATCACAGTCATGAAAATTGCTGCATGAGAAGAGAACCTGGAAAGAGATTTCCCTAGAACATACCAGAAGCAAACTTTCTGTGAAAAAAATAATAAAACCCATCCTTTTAAAGGCACAGGTAGGGCAGAAATACCTTAAATGAAAAAGGTTATGTCCGTAGGAGAGTATTGTAACTGATGTGTTCTTGGTTGGGTAGCTGCCCAGATAAGAATTAGGGATGGTGGGGACAAACATAATCTATATAGTAGTGATTTGAAATAACAAAGGATTTATATGATACTTTTGTGAACTAGTTCTCCAGCTTGATAATAAGTTCACAGGGTTATCAAGAACCCCTTTTGGAGTTTTATGGAACAATTTAATTGAATAATTAAAACTACTTCATTAGATATTGAGTTAATATGTATTCATTCTTAAAGAATCATACAATCATAGGAAAGACAGACATGGATTTCTCTCTTGTAGGTATAACTTCAAGTTGCTGAATTTTGGAGCATAGGAGCCCTAGCATCTCTTTGTAGCCCATGGAAAACATTTTGAGGGGACAGTTCTTCCCATCCCACAGGGCCTCCAAGAAGTGCCTCTTCACAGATCCTTAAGCAACTAAATAAAATTAAATAGTTTGAGCTTAATAATCCGAAGTCTACAAATATGAGAACAATTTGATGAATATTTATAATGGCTGAAATGTATTCCTAATGGACCAATAGAAAGACTGTATACTCATTATGTGCAGGGTATGTTTGCTCAGGAGGCATGTAAGCAGTCATCAGGGCTGTACGTAAGGCTAAATTTCATACTGTTTAAAGTGTTACTTGTTAGGGGGCTGAATTCTCTAGATTTCCCCCTTTCACAGCATACCTACATGCTTACATTGAAACTCATACATTTTTTCAGGTGGAGAGGAATATTCTGTATTGCTGATGCAGTTGGGTTTGTTATTCTTGGGGCTGTAGTTGCAGGGCCTGATACGTAGTATGATTGTTATCAAGAGTCATTTAGCTCTTTGCTTTCAGAGAGCACAAACTCCCTTTGATTCACATGAAAAGGATCAGGCCAGATTTTCATCCGGTGTAATCAGAGCAAAATACTGCCTGTTGTGAACGTGTGTCTTTTGTATTTAATTAATTGCTTGAAGATTTTTCATGTAAGCCCATTGTAGGATTTGTACAATCTCATTTAGTCCATCCTTGCTTCTGGAATTCTTCTACTATATCTCTGTGTACACTTTCTGTTTCTATTATACCTTTGTGATAGGAGACTTGGAACTGAACACTGCCTGAAAAGTGGGACTATATTGATTTAGACAGC
Organism: Laterallus jamaicensis coturniculus; assembly: GCA_022605575.1. Taxonomy (NCBI): domain Eukaryota; kingdom Metazoa; phylum Chordata; class Aves; order Gruiformes; family Rallidae; genus Laterallus; species Laterallus jamaicensis. The sequence goes on from JAKCOX010000001.1 coordinate 97,649,178, forward strand.
AGCTTAATGCTTTCAGGGCTTTTCTCAGTCTAGTGCTTCCTCATATTCTGTCAAGTTTTTTGAGTGATGCTGAACATTGTGCAAATGTTCTTATTTTCCTGACTGCATCAGTACTTAAAGGATTTCTTCCAAGACTGTACTTGATAACATGGGGTTTCCTCTGGTTTGTGTTGTCTGTTCAACCAGCATCTGTTAGGTCCCTATGCCTTTTTTCACAATCTTATCTCAGGCTTCTGTTTTGACTGTCAAATAGCATTGTGTCTCTTGTAAGCTTGCCCTGCTCACTCTCTTTTCCAGCTCATTAGTCAAGACATGGAACAGTAGTCTGCTTCTTTAGGCACTGTGCAGTTAATCTTTGCCCTGAGTGAAAAGTAAATCCTGTATTCCCATTCATTTTTTTTTTTTGCCTACATCAATGACAAGGGCAGAACTTGATGCAGCTGAGAAGGTGGCTAAAAAAAATCTTGTCCCTGTAGACTGTACTCTTTATCATAGTATCATAGTATCGCTTAGGTTGGAAGAGACCTTTAAGATCCTCCAGTCCAACCACAGCCTAACCCTGCGTAGATCATGTCCTGAAGCACCACATCTACACAGCTTTTAAATACCTCCAGGGATGGTGACTCCACCACCTCCCTGGGCAGCTTGTTCCAAAACCTGACAACCCTTTCAGTAAAGAATTTCTTCCTGATATCTAACCTAAATCTCCTCTGGTGCAATTTGAAATAATTTCCTCTTGTCCTATTGCTTGTGACCTGAGAGAAGAGGCCAACCCTCACCTCTCTACACCCTCCTTGCAGGTAGTTGTAGATTTGATAGAGTTAAAACCAGTTTGGATAAAAAATTACGCTGTGAGCAGCTGTGGTGGCATCAGAATCTCAGGGTGGTTCCAGGTGTTGCAGGAGAGCAGCCCACAGGTGACTCCTACGGCGTGCAGAGCCGTGCACTTGTTTTCTAGAGTCTGTCTGCTCCAGACTGCCATCCGTCAGCAGCTGACCGCTTGGACAGGAGGTGAAGTGTGGGATAAGGAAAGGTTCTGCTCTGTACTTCTCTTACTTCCATCAGTCTTTCTCATTGTTACCAGAAAGGAGTGTTTCTGCACACAGCTTGTCATCACTGTGACTCGTTCAACAAGCATGGGGCAGTATGGAAGTCCACAATCCCTGGAAACTCTGCTCCCTTTGCCACGTTATATTCCCAGAGCTTCGATGCAGGATGGCATCTTTTACGTTCCCAAATGATTGCCTGGCTCCTAGTCAGCCACGGGCTTTCCACTCTTCTCACATTGCTGAAATATTGATGCTGCTTCATTGCAAAAAGGTCTACTTAATGCCCATGTTTAAGTACAAGAACATGATGTGAGACATTCCCTTCTGTAGTTTGTCTCATCTCTCAGATGCCTGTGGGCAGCTTGTGGAGGGAATGAGCTGGGGTGTGGGGGGAGACAATGTGTGAGCAGATGGGGGAAAACAGAGTCAGATATTGAAACACCAGGATAGGAGTCCCAGCTGAGAAATCTGTACAAATTGAAGCGTTCCATTAGTTGGAAGGAGATGGTTATGGCTAGTCCAATTTGGCAAGGAAGATCCACTTAGCTTTTCAACATTTTGCTAAGGCAGCTTCTGAGGGAGTCATTCCTGCAGGCCCGTTTCCCCTCTCAGGTTTAATTATGAACAGTAGAAGTATGCTGGGGATGCTTTGGGAAGGCCGTGTGAAGGATGCTGGAAGGCTCTGTGCTTGTTCACTGAAGCACGAGAGCAAATTCTGTGCATGTTTCAAGGCAGGAGCATGCCTGCTTGGCTGTGCCTGCCTCAAATCCCACGAGTCTACCTTCCAATTCACTCAGACTGCCTGCACAAACCTTTCCGCTAGCCCCTTTCCAGCTCCCTCATTCCCTCCAGCCACCAAAGCTGCCTCAGTACCTCTTGAGCCTGAATTTGTTGTTCAGATCAAAAAGTCTGGTTTCTTGAGAGGATCTGAGCATGATCCCAGGGGGACTTTTGGTGCTGGCATGTTCATTTTATTACTGGGGAAAAGGACACCTATCTTTTGGCACCACACTTTGGTTTCTCAGCCCTGCATCACATTGCTAATGGGTTGTCAGATTGTGCTTAGCTAGAAATATTACGTGCTCCTATTTTGCTGCTACATTATGTGCTCCTGTGTTTATGGCAGAAATTCTGATGTTAATCCCTAAACACAAGATTTTATATTTCGTGAACTTTAGTTCTGTCTGGTCTGGTTTACTGTTAGCTCACCTGTGTAATACTCCAATCATCCTCTGTGCTGACACGGCCTTTGAGTCTTGTGATATGCTCTGGTTTCATTAGCCTGTTTTGATTTTCCCATGCCAAGGTCATTAATGAAAGTATTAAATAAGATCAGCTCCAAGGTCCCAAGCTTGAAGAAGCCTTAATTGGTTGCGCAGGGTACATTTTGTAGATAAACAAAGGACACAGCACAGATCCTCATGGGAGCAAACCAGCCCAATCCTGGTGACTTCTGTAGGGTTATTCTGGTTATTCAGAGGATGCTGCCTCATTTCAGTCTTTTGTCTTGCACACAGTGAGCAAAACAGCCCCTTGCCCTGTGGTCTGAGTGGCTTTACAAGGGCAATGAAATAGGATTTGGTTGGATGGATAAGACTGATGTTGAGGTGGAGGCAGGACAGAAATGCTAGTGTCTTACTGCTGAGTCAAAAAAAGTAAAGTGAGAGCGTCTTGTGCAAATGTATGAAGAGGTGGTGGATGCACAGGCCAAATGCCCTGAACAGCCAGATAAGGAGCCTCCCAGAAGTGCTGTATGTTCTTGGAGACACACAGTCAGAAATGCATTGTGCTCCTGGCAGGATTCAAACAGTCACTGGTGGAAAACAGATGCATCTTTGTATAAAGCATTAGTCAAGCTTATTGCATATCTTCTTGTCCATGGAATGCTATCGTCATGATTCATCAGTACCTTTTACCTTATTTTATGTGTGGAATTAATTGCACTCCTGTGGAATGGAAAGATGTTTTCAGTGATTTTTTTTTAACAAATAGCATGGGATACATACAGCTGAACACTGAGCAGAGAAAGTTAATAAGCATCTGAGAAGCAGTTAGGAGTATTAAAGGCCGTGGGCTCCAGGAGAGTTATCTGCCCCTCTGTGATCCCCAAGATCTGTACTGCATCGGCCCTTTTCCTCCCCTCTTCTGACTCTCTTCTCTTTATTATACTGAGCCTCTGGGGAAACACAAAGCAGAAAAACAAGGTTACTTTCCAACTTAGAGGCATTAACCCAGAGCAGATGTCCTTTTGCCTTTTCCTCAGGTTTGGGTCTTCATTCTCACAGACTATTTCCAGACCTAAACAAATCTGAAGTTACAAGAAATTCATCTTCCCAATCTTTGCTGGTCCCCTGGGCCTGTTGCATAAAGGGAGTGTTTTTCTGGTAACACAAGGACCAATTTATTAAATGCAGCGTGGATCTTTTGGGTATCCAGGGAAGGAGCAGGAGGGCAGAAGTCTATTAACTGGAGACAGGCTTTGGGGAACGTGTGTGTCTCTCTTAGGAGGGTCGATGGCTGCTTTCAGTATGGGGTAGTGAAGTGTATGAGAGGCAAATTAGTTAAGTGGGCACCTTTAGGGCTGTCGTTACTTTGAAGGATGCCGCTGTCAAGCCTATTGCCAGCAGGCAAACCCCTTTTTTTTTAATGAGGCTAAGGACAGAGGAGGAAAAATACATCCAGTTCCTCCAGAACACTGTCCCCAGACTGGGCACAAGTGCGCTTGCTCCCAGTATGAGCAGCACCAGAGCTGTGTCGATACACAGTCTCCACGGTAAGGGAGAGCACTACTCTTGGCATAAGTTCATTTAATTCCAGCAGGTCAGCATGAAGTGCACTGCAAAATGACAGGAAAGCTGCAGAGAATTCCCTACAGCAACTGTCAGAATTGCTTTCCTTTGGCAAGTGTCTGCATAACCTGAGCTCAGCAATTTCCCTCATTAATAATAATTTATGCTGGCTCAAAACTGAGGGCATTAAACTGTAAGCCAGCAACATGTGTCTAGAAGTTTTTTCCCCCTTGTTCAGTAAGTACTGTTAAAATAAAAGAATGTTTCCTTCCAACTGATGTGGTTTTCCTATGGATTTCTTTGACTGATGTAATGCCCTATCATCTGGGAAATCAGCTCAGCGGAGGAGGAGGCAACAAGCTTTGTGATGGATGTGGAAGAGTGTTTGAGGGGGATGCAGCAGATTTCTTGTTCTCTCTGATCTTACTTGTTCTGAAGAGAGATATTTTCTCGTCTCTGAAGATTCGCAGTGTAATGTATCATCCAGTATCCTTTAGAATGGTCCCTTCCTCAGTCTATAAGGTAGACCAATGCTCTAGCTGGGATTCAGAGAGAATCAGAGCGGTCAAGTCTTCAGCAATAACTGTGCAGTAGTGGCGCATGTATCCTTTTCTTGATGGCCTGGTACCATTCTTGCAGCCTAGCTCTACTTCCTTTCTTTTTATCACAGTGAGGGTCCTAACTAGTGCTGTATCTATCATCTGCTTTTCTCTTGCACTAAGTGCTTGCTAGCGATGTGCCCAAGAGGCAATCTTCTCAAAAGGTCGTAAGCTTCAGGCTTCAGTATGGGATTGTGGTGGTAAATCAGCTTGCAGCCAGCAAGAAGACCAGCACTGGGCTGTTTGCCAGAGAGCAATGAAACTAGCCATGGATACAAAATAAGCTGGGATATCAGCAGAAGAATGTGGCATATTTTCAAAAGAAGGATGCACCTTCTGTTACTCTGAAGGGGTTAGGCTCTTCCAACAGCTTATGGAATCTGCCTCCAAACTGGGTTTAAACCTTTGCCAGTTTGCAGTAAGTAACATTAGTTGTAGGAGCAAGCCTAGTAAGCAGTAGTTTACAAGCTTTCCTACAAAGATCCTAGGTGAAGACAAGAGTGACATCCTTCCTTCAATGGCATTGGTCTCTCTCGCTTTGGAAGGCCAAAAGAGAAGAGGTGGAAAATCTTGTGTCTGCTGGGCTTGAGCCACACCTCCATGTGCAGTATTGCCCTTTTTCACCCTGTGCTAGTGTTTAAGTTGTAGTTCCTTGTGCTAGTCCTTAGGCTTAAGCAGCTCTCTCCATTTGCTGAAGAAGGAATTGCCATCCCCAGCTGGACACAGTTGTTTATTGTGTTTATTGTGTATTCAGTGTTCATCTCAATGCTGTTAAACTCAGAGCAAGTTTGTGAAATGCACCATACATAGCTTCCATCCCTCTGACATCCATCCAGCTGGGGTGAGGCATGAAAAGGGAAAGACAAAACCCCCTCTCCTGGCTCATCTCTTTCTGTAGAAGGTCACTTTTGTTCCATTTCCCTGCATTCTTTTCATACTTTTGTAGTCAGGATCTGGAGTGAGAACCAGCCAGACCGTGACCCTCCTGCAAAGCCATGGGCCTGAGTCACTAGTATGAACCTTGGAGACTCGTCACTTGCAGGAGAAGGGGGAGTGTGCCTTGTGGAGCACCTCACTCTTTCCACTGGAGAACTGGGGATCTGTGTCTGCATCTGGGACAAACACCTTCTGTTCAGCTCTGCTCCCTTTCAATGGTGGGGAGAGGAAAGGTTCCCTCTCTCTGCTGAAAAAGGCGGGACCAACAGTCAGTTTGGTCCCTGAACTCAGGATATCATTGTGTCTACCTTCCCACATGAATTTTGCCCTTCATGTTCCCCAAAATCTGGGCAGAAGCTTCCTACCACAGCCATTTTAAGGTACACTATAGGCTGTATGCCTTGCATATACAGTAATGGGCTCATTCCCATTTTGTTTGCAAGCTTTCACCGCCAAATATTTGGGATAAGTTTGGTTTCTATGGTAATGCAGGTACACATATGCCAGGATAGATCTGCTTTGGATGATGTTTGACTTCTCTGGGCCTTTGTCCTCTGAAACATTTGCCTTCCTTTGTAACGCCTGGCAAAGGACATCTTGAGAAACCACAGCAACCTGCTCCAAGCCAGGTCTGAGCTGAAAGGAAGAACATAGCCAAAACACTGCGCCCCACTGTTGGGGAAAATACAGCTGGGAATGTTGCCTTTTTCCTGTTCAAAGAAATAAAGTGAAATGGGAGCCTCACAGCCTTCCCTAATCAGCCCAATTGAATAGAAAAATGGAGGACATCAAGTAATCTGGACTTCAGAGCTGAAACCCAATCTCTGTCAAAGCATTTCTGGGATGTGCACCATGCCTGTTAAAGGCATTATAATCCTGGTAACAGTACTTGCACGCTAATTTACGCTGTCCTTGCCACAAAGTACCCTGGCAATTTTACTTGTGTCTCTGTTCTGCACCATGAGGGAGGCCGAGCCATGTTAAAACTCACAGTCTGGTGGTGAAAGTGTGCCTGCCTCGCCCAGATGTGTCAGCTCTTAAGACATTATAAACAATTTAAAGGCAATAATGTCACAGGGAGTTAGGGGTGTTTTCAAGCTTTGCTGTGCAACAGGCAGTGATAGTATCTTTGGGGAGCTCCTATTGCTTTGTTGTCGTGACTGTACTTGGAGCATCCCTATAGGTATGTGCTTACTGCTGGATTTGTTTATTTAGTCCCTTCGTGCCTCCATCTCAGCCCGTTCCAGAATTACACAAGCTGGGGAGGACAGTAGGATCTTTCTAACGGAGAAGTATTTAGAGCATAATGCAACCCTCCATTTGTGCACTCAGGAAAGTTTTGCTCACCCTGAGTAGCTGCAGATACAGGAGGCTGTTGGACAGAGCCCCTGCTCTCATCATCTTCAAGATGTCACTTACGTGCTGCTAATAAACTCCAGCCCAAAGAAGTATCATGTTTCTCTCATGGAGAGTTTCGGGCTTTGATTCATGAATTAGCACTCTCACTGCTTGAGAGCTTGTTAAAACCAAACATTATGCATCTCAGTTCTATTCCAACACTTCATTTAATTTCTCTCCTTCTGCACTTAACGCATCATCTCGCTTTTGTTTAACGTCCACTTCCTCGGCTGTTTTTTGGTGCATGCCCACACAATATTTAAATGATTAAGATTCCTGTGTGACAGTTATTAAAATATTTAAATTGCAAGGCAAAGACTGGTTTATAACTCATCGTTTTAGCTGAAATAATTTGGAACCTTGGAGCACTGGTTGAGCCTTAGACCCTGAAACACTGCTCAGAGCCTTTTCACGTTTCATGTGTTCAGCTTCCACCCACAGACCTAAAGTTCCTAAATGTTACCACTGCCTCAATTTATGAAAAAAATTAGATTGTGTTAACAGATGCCATGCAGTTTAGACTACTCATTCCTTGTTAAATGCCTCAAAAGCATCACTGAAGGCTGTGGGAGCTGGGCACTTACTCAGGTGCACTGGCTGATGGACTGTGCTGCCAGGAGGGAAAGCCAAGCTAAGCCAAGCCAAGCCACAAGTGAAGCACAGTTCACCCTCCAGATCCTTTTAGCCGGTCCTTTCCTAGGGCACGACTTGTTTACAACAAAGGAAATATTACAGCTAAAACACGGTCCCCAGGGGGCACTTCCCTGTCTCCATTAATGGGAGGAAGTAAGACACACCTTCCCTGTGACCAGAGAAACTGCTTTCTAATGTGCCACACAGACCCGCGGTAGGCAGAGATGCTAAAGCCATCCCTGGGCTGCTGCTCTGTCTTGGAAAAAGCTGCAGCATTTGTTTGTGGGCTTCAAGGCACTGAGCTGTGACAAAGCAATGCAATGCTTTTGATGATCCCACCAGGCCCCTTGTCCAATTCAAAGGTCATGCATTGCTATGATGTGGCTTGAAATGAGAAAAGCATCCTCCTTCTTGACAGTTGAAAGTAGTGCTGCACACTGATGTGAATATTCTGCCCCATTTACAATGGGGATCATTCCCTAGTTGCAGACTGGAGCTCTGCTTCATGGAGATGCCGCACAAGCCCTTGAAGCACTTTGGCTTTGGTGGCAGCTGGGGCTGATACCATCTCGTGAGGGCTTCTCAGAAGGTCACAGAAACAGTTTGCAATGGGACAGCTGGTCTCTCTGTTCCTCTGGATTATATATTGTGACCTTCGATTGGTCTCCATAGTCAGAGTTATGCTACTGAAAAGGTTAATGTTTTATCAACATAGCTGTCTGCATCTCAATTTTGAGAACAACTAGTATTTCAGAAGTGCCAAGCATCCATGGTTCCTGGAAGCTCAGTGTTTCAATTTATGTATTTAACTGTGATATTCATCTATGAAATATATTTTTAATAAAGCTCAATTAACAATTCACAGTAGGTCAAATTAAGTTGCAGTTCTTTTTTCACCAAATATTTTATTCAGAACTTCTTTTGACCAATGCTAAACTATTTGAGAAGGAAACATTCTCCATCCCTTCCAAGACCATCATCACCCTGTCAGGCGTATGAATAGATGAGTAGAATACAAGGGAATCCTACACCTTGACTTGTGGAGGCTGCTGGATCCCGCTACCTTGCTCTGAGCAAAGTGCTCAGGCCAGGCCAGGCCACACTGCAGTGACAGAATCCTCACCTAAAGAAAATATCAAATATGTATACCAGTTAAAATACTCCAGCAGAATAGTGACTGGCTCTAATCAGCACAGAGGTGAGCAAAACAATATGAAGAACTGAGAAAAGCCTGAGAAGGATTCTCCAGAGGTGGTGGTTGCAATCTGCCCTTGCATAACTTGTTGAAGTCACTTAATAAGAACTAGGTCCAGCAAACTCATTCAATTTAAAAAATTTATTTTCTATAAATAGTTTCTTCTCGGCAGTAGCATGAGTTCAAGGCCTAATAGTGGTTTGGCAGTTTGCTGGGAAAAACCTGAATAATCTGCCAGTTTGCTGCGAGGGAGGAGCAGAGGGATGGTGAAACACCCTGTGACTCATTCCCACTGGAGCCTGCTGACTTAAGGGTTGAACTTAAACCCTTTGTGGGATTCAACATGTCCGCTTACTTGGAAAACGTTCCAAAGTCCAAACCTCAGGGGAGGCTGCCATCCCCAGCGCCCTGCCAGCCTGACTCAGCGCTGGAGCCGCTGCCGCTCTCCCCGTGGGGCTTCAGCACCTCGGCAGGAGATCCCTGAGATTTTATGCACTCCGATTTCGGCAGAGTTTTTCAAACGGGGGAAAGTGCCCAAATTGTTTGTTGTTGGGGTTTTTTTGGGGGGGGGGATTATCCCTTACAACTTGCTTTCCCTGCTCAGTCATGTGCTGCTACCAGAGTTAGCAGAGTTAAAGGAGGCAGTACTGGAGTTACAAAAGATGCCGGGCAGGAAAGAGAGAACAATGGCTCGAATAAAAACCATTCCCCTGGACAGAAACGGATAACCAGGCTGGGAGGGATGAAGGGGGATCCCTGGGCTCCAGCCCCTGCCTGGGAGACTGCTTTGGGAAGCCTGGGCACAGGGCACAAGCTGAACTGCTAGTGTTGGAGCCCCACAGCGAGGGAGGGAGCTGGGGGCTGCTGGGGTGTGTCAGAAGGAAGCTGGAGACAAGGCAGAGGGAGCTGAGTGTGAGCAATGCCGGCTGTTCTACGACCCCCAAGGATGAGCAGAAGGGACTTGCCTGGGCTGGGAACAGAAAGGATATGTAGGTAAAGGAGTATGCTGGGAGAAGCATGGGTGTGCCTGGGGGGTTATACCTTGGCCATGTGTCACTTTGATTTTTGGATGAGTAAAAGAGGTTTCTTGGGGATGAGTAAAAAAGGTTTCTTGGGGGGAAGTTGCAGATTTGTAGCAATCAACTGTCAGAAAGGAAACCTTTCTCTGGGAGAACTAAAGTAGCCATAGTTGGTCAGAGCTTAGTGTGAGCCTTGCCAACCCCCACCCAGGGAGAGAAGGGACACAAGACCCTCTGCGCACTGAACATCCCTGATACTCCCTTGTCTGTGGCCCAGCAGTCACGACAGGACCAAATTCTCATTTACTGCTCACTGTCGTCAGTCTTCTGTTAAAAAAATGACATGGACCCATGAGAGTCATCCCTGTCTCTGCTGTGGGTCCTCCACTTGGAGCAGGTCCTTGGAGGGCAGTGGACCAGCTCGAGTTGCAGACCTGCTTTGTGTCACTGAACAACTGTGTGTGCAAAGTAGGTACACCCAGGGGGTCTGTGTCCTGCCCTGACCTGAAAGTACCACTGTGCACCATGTGCTCTCCTTTGCAACTGCAAGAGCCTGCAGCGCCAGTGCTCCTTCCCACCACTATCGCAGGTGCAGCTACCTTATTTAATAACTTCTCTGGAACATACCCCACTCAAAGAAGAATGGGAGAAATATTCTCTCATGGAGACACCAGAGAGGATGAAATGAGGAGAAAGAATCCTCTCAATATTCTTCTTACTTTTTCATGGGTGCCTCCTGCTATGATAGAAATGGGGCTCGCACCTCAGTAAGCCCAACATCACCAAGCCTTGTCTCCCACAGTTCTGTCTGGGCTTGCCTATGCCCTCATGTACTAACATGGCCCAGGTGATGCATACAATGTGCTGGTTGTCCCAGGTCACCTTCTTCCCAGTTCCAAAAATGTTTTGCTGTTGAGTTTCAGCCGTCCTGTGCTTTCCTCTTAGGATCTCACCTCCCCTTAATGCTGTTTTCTACACCAGGGCAGAGACTTTTCATCATCAACATCTCCATACAAGATCTAGGACATCTGTATGTTGCCTGTGGAAACGGACTCATTGCCATCTCACCAGGCCCAGGTTTTGCCTGTTGCTCCTTGCCCAGCATGGTCAGACACCCTGTATGCCCCACATGCTGTGTAAGTCCAGGCAGGGATAAAAGGTCTTCTCCAAAGACAGCATCCTCCATTGCCGGGGTGCAGCCCTAGGGCACATATTTCTACCTCATGCAGAAAGGGGAAGCCCTGTTCTTAAATATCTAAAGTCATTAAGAGTGAGGTGTTTTCCATCCATAAGGGCTTCTGAGATCCTTCACCATTTGACTTTTCTAATTTTAATTCATTGTGCAGTTAAGAACTTTTTTTTTCTTTTAAGAAGATAAGGAGGATGTAGGTGGTTAATTAACAAATGTATTAAATATTTCATCAAGGAAAGTGTTTTAACAGGCACTCCTGGTTTTATGCACTATTTACTTGTGATAGCTTGAGCAAAAAGTGTTGCTTGAGGGAAAATGTGATATTCTTATGCCAAGACAAAGTGTCTTTCATCCCAAGTCATTAAATTTACTTGGCCATGACCCTGATCGGAAGAATAGTGGAACTAGTTCATAAATTGACTCTTATAGCAGCAGCCTGATGAAAGACCAGAGTCTGCAGACTTTAAAGACACTGCATGGCACTGTTTTGCAAAAGCTTTGCTCTTAATATCCTGGCCAAATTTTAATGCAAATTATTAAAAGTTGCCATATGGACTGTCCCCTCCCTGCACATGGAATGAAACCTGGTCCTCACAACAGCAGTGCTGAACTTCACAAACATTTGGGGCTAGATTCTCATTTGGGGTCAACGGCATTTGATACATTGACTTCATTGGGCCTGTATTTGGTATGTCTACATGGAAATTATTGGTGGTTTGGGCTGTGTTTGGGTGTTTACATATGATTTATATTATGCTATTTACATAGAGAGTACAGTATAGAGGAATACAACATGCTCTTTGTAGTCTGATAAATTGCCAGTGAGCTTGTAGGTCTGATGCGATGTACCTGTGATCAGGGACAGCTGAATGAGGGGTTGAAAATGAGCTGTCAGAGAAGATGGCATGAAGCCAGCCTCCAGTACCAGGTTGTTTGACCTTTGGCTGCAGGGGGAAGAGGTGGGACATGTTCCCTCTTCTCACATGGTTTAGTATCTAAAAAGACTGCACTAGTGCCTGAAAAAATGAGAAATAAAACCCAATCTGTTTCTGTATTCTGTTTTAGCTGCTAATCAAATGCTATTTTGCAGAGATTACAGTCCTCTAGAGTAAGTAGTTTGACAACAAATGATTTTGTGGGAAGTTGTGAAGTAAAAAGGGGAGAAAGGAAATTTCTGCTCTTTCTTCTCTACCAAAAATTGTTGTCTTCCTTCTTGGCCATACAGAACAGATAATTCAAACACGATGGGCTTATTCCACGCTCACATGCAGCAGCACAAATCAATAACTTTACCAGAGTCAGGACTCATCTGCATGGGAAGTCAGACCACTGTAATTATAGATATACATATTGCTGCAGTTGTGTTGTATAACCTCCCATGTGGATCCTCTTATTACAGGATAAAGAGTGACTTCTTTTTTTCAGCTTAGTTGAAACTACCTCTTAAGCAACATCAGCTGTGTTGAAAATGGCCACGGTTCATACTGGAAGGAAAACGCTCACATGGGGAATTAGGTTGCCAGTGTGATTAATTAAATTCACACCTTCCTTTACACTGGTGTAATTCCCCTTATCCATGGTTAGTGTCAGGTTCAAGGCAGTGTTAATCCTCCTTGCAGCCTTTTTAAACTTCTGCTGGGAGTCTGCTGCTAATGAGCCCTCCAAACAGAGAACCTTACTCCTGACATTTTAATGGGCAGGTCCTTCCTGCTGCTGCACCAGGAGAAGCAACGCCAGAAGCCGCTGGTGTAATCATCTCCCTCAGACCTCAAAGCAGTGGACAGTGTCCAGTAAGTATTACTGGTCCCAGTTTTACAACATTTTTTATTTGTGCTTGGTACAAAAAATGAAATCTTGGCCCCCACTGACGCCAATGGCAGAAATCAGAGAGGGTTGGAGCAGGACAGTTTTGGCCAGAGACCGCAGAACAGTTCTCCAGGGGCTGCCTTTGTCTCAGTTCCCAGCCTGAGCTCATGCCATCAAGCAGTGCTTGCTTTCTAAAAGAATTAGTTAATTCAGTGGAACTTTCCCCCATGAGACAGGTTAATTTTATCAGCTCTGATTTCTATAGGATGTACCTGTATGCACAGAAACTTGCACAAGTCTTCGCACGAAGGCTGGGCTCAGTCTGGTAATAAGGACCAGTTTTTAGCCCTAGGGCCATTTTTCCAGGTTGTTTGTCATGACCTGCTGCACCTTAGAAACCAGAACGATCCCAATTCTGTTTCTCCACCTGACCAACAAAGAAGATGCCATATTTTCAAATAGTATAGTCATAAGTCTCAGTGCCAGAAGGGCTGTTCTTCAGCAAATTCCCCTTAGCTGGCAGGGCACTGCTCACCATCCCATCATCCACAGCCTGCCGCAGGGACGGATCGGTGTGGAGAGCCCACTGTGGGCTGTTAATGCTTGCATTTTGTGTGAATTGATGCCTTTTTATTCTGTTTAAAGGCAAATGGAAATAAACATGGATATTCTTCATGTGATTACCATGTGTTGAGAAAATGAAATCCTGTGTTTTTGCTTTAGTGTATGCAAACCTTTGAACACCTTGGCTAGAAAGGAGTACCAAATGTCTTTTAAAGCTGCTGAAAACACCGAGTAAAGATGAATTGAGCTGAACTTCAATCCATCCCACTCCTACCACTGCCAGCAATAGACACCAAGAGCCTGGAGAAGGATCACAGGTCAGCAGGAGAGCACCTTGAAGTGCAGCAGAAAGCACTTCTGGACACTTTCTGGATCAAATGAGGAGAAAGAAACCTCTCAATAAGTCAGTCGGTCAGCTTTGTCAGGGGAACAGCTGAAATGTCTCTATCAAACACACATAGCATGGGGAATAAACAAGAAGAGTCAGACATATGCACATGCCTGCACATGCCTGCAGGGCTGTGATCTTATTGGCATCACGAAGACATGGTGGGTCAGGATTAAAGGGAGGGAAGGGATAGGTGACATTATAGTGGGGGTCTGCTACAGAGCTCCTGACCAGGAAAACTGAGCAACCAGGGTTCAGGTTAGCAAAGCTAAAGCCCTGGTAATGAAATCTGTCCAGGGACACCAAGGGGTAACAAGAAAAGCTTATGTAGTCCACCGGTGATAAAAGGAAAACTAGGAAAACTGTAGGCCCTCTCCAGAAGGAAACAGGAAACCTGTTACCTGGGATATGGAGAAGGCTGAGGTTCTCAATAACTTTTCTGCCTCAGTCTTCACCAGCAAGGGCTCTAGTCACACTGCCCAAGTCTCAGAAAGCAAAGGCAGGGATGGGGAGAATGAAGAACTGCTCACTGTGGGAGAAGATCAGGTTTGAGACCACCTAAGAAACCTGAAGGTGCTCAAGTCCATGGGACCTGATGAAATGAGAAGCATCTGCAGGTCCTAAAGAAACTGGTGGATGAGGTTTTTAAGCCATCATAAGCCATATTTGAGAATGTTGTGGGAGTCTGTTGAAGCTCCCTCTGATGGGAAAAGGAGAAACAGATCACCCATTTTTACAAAGGGAAAAAGAAAGACCCAGGGAACTACAAATCAGCCAGTCTCACCTCTGTGCTCAGCAAGATCATAGAGCAGAACCTCCTGGAAACTGCACTCAGGCACATGGATAATAAGGAGGTGTTTGTGACTGACAACATTGGATCAGTAAGGGCAAATTGCGCCTGAAAAATTTGAAGGCCTTCTCCAGTGGGGTTACAGTGTTGGTGGGTAAGGGAAGAGAAATTTACATCATCTCCCTGGACTTGTGGCAAAGCATTTGACATTGCATCACATCACATACTTGTCTCTAAATTGTAGAGATGGATTTGACAGGTGGACCACTCGGTGGATGAGGAATTGGCTGGATGGTCGCACTCAAAGGGGTGGTCAATGGCTTGATGTCCAAGCTGAGACCAGTGAAGAGTGATGTTCCTCAGGAGCTGGCATAGGGACCAGCACTGTTTAACATCTTTGTCAGTAACATGGACAGTGGGATAGAGTGCACCCTCAGCAAGTTTGCAATGTCATTAAGCTGTGTGGTGTGGTCAACACAGTGGAGGGAAGGGATGCCACCCAAGGGACCTTGACAGGCTTGAGAGGAATATCCATCCTTACTATTAAAGACTGAGGTAAAGAAGGAATTAAGGTCCTCAGCCTTGTCCTCATCCCTTGTCAGTAATGTTCCCCCTGCATCCAATAAGGGCTGGAGATCCTCCTTGACCCTTCTTTTACTGTTAATGTACCAATAGAAAGACCTTTTATTATCTTTTACAGAACTGGACAGTCTGAGTTCCAGTTCAGCTTTAGCCCTTCTGACTTTCTCCCTATATGATCTCACTAAATTCCTATAGTTGTCCCAAGACACCTGCCCCTTCTTCCAAAGCTCGTGGTTTTCCCTCTTTTCCCGAATATCTTCCTGGATCTCTTTACTCAGCCAGGCTGGCTTCCTTCCTCACTGACTCCTCTTCTGACAGACTGGGACAGCCTGTTCTTGTGCCATCAAGATTTCCTTCTTGAGGAACAACCAACCCTCTTGGGCTCCTTTGCCCTCAAGGGCTGCCTCCCATGGAAAAGCTGGAGATGGACTGGTTATCAGGGAGCATAATGATAGGACAAGGGGAAATGTGTTTAAACTAAAAAAGGGCAGATTTAGATTAGATATGAAGAAGAAATCCTTCCCTGTGATGGTGGTGAGGTCCTGGCACAAACTGCCCAGAAAAGCTGTGGCTGCCCCCTCCCTGGCAGTGCCCAAGGCCAGGTTGGATGGGGCTTTGGGCACCCTGGGCTAGTGGAGGGTGTCCCTGCCCATGGCAGGGGGTGGGAACTAGATGGTCTTTGAGATCACTTCCAACTCAAACCAGTCTGTGATTCTGTGATTCAATGATTCTATGGTGCTCTGATTCTATGAGTCAAGAAATAGCTTCTGCCTCGCAGCATATTTGTATGAAGTTTCAGTAGCTGAGATCTGAGGTCAGAAATACGTGTTTTGCATTCTAGGGTTCTGGTAGGTTTAGGTGGGGGATGATTCCCATCATTGAGCAGAAAAGCTGCATTTTTAATTTTTTTTTTCTTATTTTAAGGAAAGGTGTGTTAAATTATACTGTCACTGAGCCAGTTTTCACCAGTGCTGTACTATATGTAAAACAATATTAAAACCTGAACCCTGTATTTTCTGTAAGAACGGCATTGAAATCCCCTTCTGCTTTCTTTGGTGGCAGACAGCACCCAGCACCAGCACAGGGATGCTTCTAGCTGAGAAATGGTTCCATATACATGGATCATAGCCCAGTGGGGTGCTGACATTTAAAGTCAGGGTGGGATCAGCCTTGCATTTCATCTCTCTCCTGACGCAGCTTTCTCTCACCTGGAGCTCTAGAAGTCATTTTTAATGATATTTAAAAGACATTTAAAGTCAGGGTGGGTTCAGCCTTGCATTTCATCTCTCTCCTGACACAGCTTTCTCTCACCTGGAGCTCTAGAAGGTGCGGCAAGCTGAAGCATATTCCTTGCATCACTCCCAAAGCACAGCTCTGCATTTTTATGCTACAGAACAGTTTCCCGTGTGTGAAGATGCCATTCCAGCTTGCATCCAGACCAGAACTGTTTCTGTGATTAGAATTGCTCCTCTCTCTCAGCCTCCAGCAAGCTTAAAAACCCCATAACTCTGCAGATAGAGCCCAAAGGTCTTGCTGAGAGCTGATCTGTGAACAAGATGATGAATATTTATGATGCAATGCAGGCTCTTTCTTTAGCTGCGATTTTTCAGGGACTAGCTCAGCTTTGTGCAACCAGCTCTACAAGTCCTTAGGAATGTGTCCCTCTCTGCTCCAAACTCGGATGAACTTCATCGACCCTGTCTTCACTGATAACAGCGCGCAGCAGGGATGGGGAAGTTACCCATCTGAAGCACAAGTATGGCATGCTTTTCCTGGAGAGAAGGAAGAGCATCACAGCCCATGGATGCCGATGGCCTCTGCGTGTTCCTGCATGGCTGGATGATGCACAGGAATGTACAACAAGGTGCATTTTCCTACAGTCTGCATCTGTTCCTTTTCCCTTAAGGGTCTCTTACATACTAGACCTGCTTCCTCAACACTTCTAAATCATTGTATTGACCTGATATGTTTGGCATGCAGAAGCGATACGGCTGATCTGAGTCACTCCTGTGGGATGAGGTAATGTTGCTAATGACTTCCCTACGCACCGGGCCGTGTCTCTCCCCCATCGGAGTGGAGATCAGAGATGGTGCAGCTGATCATGGTGGGTTGTTCCTTCTTCCAGACCTCACTCCCCCAGGAGGCTACTACACTTTCCTGTTCTTCACTAAATTGATCGACTCAATTTCTTCAGGCTTTCTGTAGGCTTTCTCCCCTGCACGTCCTGTGGCAAATGCCACAGCCTGGCTCTGCTGGTTAGTGGGGCACAGGTGAGTAAATCAAGGTTTTCTTCTGACATTGCATGTGAGCATCTCCCCTATGCAAACGGTCCTCTCTGTCTGCTCTGCAGCTCCCACCACACACTTGGAGCAAGCTTCAGCCAGTGGCAGCTTCATGTATCACATTGCTCTGTCCCTTCTCCCTTGGGGGTGCTCATATTGCTTCTGCTTCCTGAAAGCACCTGCCTTCTCCTGCCTCTGCCTGCATCCCTCTGTCTCTCTCTGCATCCCTCTGTGTCCCCCTGCACATCTGATGGGAAGAGTGAGGTGTCAGGCCTGAGAGCAGCCTCCTGCTCCTCCTACTCCCTGCATTGGGAAGCAGCCAAATCTGATAAAGCATGTCTTGCTGAAGGCTGTGCCCACTGTTTGCTCTGAGGCCATTTGCACTATGTGTCCTATATATATATTTCTTAATTATCTTGTCCTTGCCTCCAGTGCCGTTGACCTGGAACGGGCAGGTTTTCCTCCAGCACAGCAGTGTACTTGTAGCCCTGCTAGAGCTGACACAGAGAGCATGTGTCTGGGGGCATGCCTAGGTGCTTAGACAGACCACCAAAGCATTAAGTTTTATTTAATTTTAAAATTTATCTTGTATATTATATTACATATTTTATATAATGTATTTATATTTTATATTGCTCCCTCCCCTCTGACTGGGAGAAATCCTCTCTGGCAGGATGCGGCCCCACCAGTGGAGGGATGCTCCATCCCAGGGACTGCAGAGCACACCTGGACGTGGTAGCTGATCAGTTCTTATCTGCTGTTCCAAGGCTGAGAAATGTGGACAAAAAGCTATAAGGCAAGGATAAACTCAGTGTTCTCTGATCCTACTAATTCCATATAAATGTGACTATGTGTTGGTGTCTGATCTAGGTCGTGTACATACCAGCAGTTTTTCTCTTGCTGCACAAATCTGACACTGACATTTGCAGAACCACAGCCAGAAGTTCTCATTAAGAAATGGTCTTCACCAGGGCTGATGGCTACAAGAGATGGTGCTGGTGCTGCTTTGCAATATGAAAGTAAAATGAAAGAAGGATGTCACCTTTGGCACATCCGGAGGCTTGAGAAGTTTCCCATTGCTGCAAACAGTAAATTATCTCTGTGAGCATTGCCACTATCGCATCGCTCATGCTCAGCTGCTGTTTGCCTCTGCTACTTTCAAAACAGATTGACATGATACAAATTTGTAGGCATTCAAGTTCCCGTAGACATCTCTTCCAGTACATAAAGGAGGCAGGAGGTTTTTGAACAAGGGACGTCTTTGAATGAAGTAGGTAGCATCGTGGACTCACAGAAGATGAGATCATGGGGTGTGAGTGGTCTACAAATACCTGGACCCTGCCTAAACTGATCAGAAATCACCTACTAGATTTTATCAGAACACTGAAGAAGCTGAAGCAACACTTGCTAGCCTTTAAACCTCTGATTTAAGTGGAGAAGCATACTGGAAAGGCTGAGAAATTCACATCTAGCTTTATAATAGAAACACCCACATTCACTCGAGAGCAGTGGTACTTGCTTGTCTGAAGTTTTCAGATTTCTTATGCATGCTGTGACATTTCCCTTCCATTTAATGGCACTAATCCTACGCCAGGATTGCCTTGGCTTGTTGCTGGGACACTCTTCTGCCCAGCCGTTTGCTTCAGTTGAACAAATGAATACTTTGTGGTATGCAAAACTTGCCATTTGAATATTATTTTTGCTACGTGCTTTTTTCTTAAATTCCAGAACCACTTTCCTCTTTCTCCCTCTCTTTTGTAAGTTACTTTCTGTGTAGTGCGAGCCCATCTGCATTTCGTTGAATGAGTGGGAACTGTGGGCATGCAACAGTACATGATCCCTTCTATTACATAATTAAATTGCTGTAATGTATATGACTTAAGATTATGTCTGAACAAGTTGCTATGAATCATCCATTTTTCAGCCCGAAACTGCCCTATTTAGCTTTTGTTAATCATTTCACTGTTCCTACATTTTGAAGGAAAGCTTCCCTTTTCTTCAACTCCAAAGACAAAAAGCTGGGAAGGGTGAAGCACTCTTTCATCCCAATTATTCTAGTAAAATACAAACATGACGTACGTTACACCATCAGAATTTGGCACAGTGTCTCCGTGCCCTGCAGTAAGTTCTACTCTACCAACCTACTGAACCATCAGTATTAGCAAGCAAGTAGAAGAGTAATTGTTGTAGTTCAATATCTTGGATATTTTTGGGCAGGGATCTGCAGAGCAATTATATTCAGAGAATTACAGAACAATAGGGATTGGCAGGAACCTCTGGAGATCACCTAGTGCAACCCCCTGCTAAAGCAGGATCACCTACAGCAGGCTGCACAGGACAGTGTCCAGGTGGGTTTTGAGTATCTCCAGAGAAGAAGACTTCACAAACTCTCTGGGCAGCCTGTCCCAGGGCTCTGTCACCCTCACAGTGAAGAAGTTTTTCCTCATGTTCAGACAGAACTTCCTGTGTTCCAGTTTGTGTGAAACTTTGTCTTCACTGGAGTTAATTTAGCTTTCCCCATGTAGCTCAGAGCAGACCTCAGCAATCAAGCGCCTGTGGTTTTCCAGTCTGGTTTGGGTTTGCAATAAATAGATGGGGCAGAGAAATTGGTGTTATCTGGAGAGCAGGAGCACATGTTAGTCACAAGTAACACATACCACTTGATTAAAGAAATCTGCCTGGTTAAGAGTCCCTGCCACAGCAGCATTTGGCAAGGCAGCAGGGCCTGTGGGCTTGTGTGCTCACCCAATGGGCGACGGGGAGCTGCCTTGTCCTGGCTCCAGCACCATCCCTGCACAGGACCTCCTGTCTGGCAGCTGGCACTGGACAGATCACTTGGTGGGATCACCTACCCTGCGGGTCTCCATGAAGTCTTGATGGTTCTCCCCCAAAAAGTCAGTATCAAGGGGCAGCCCGTGTTTCAGACTGGAGACTAGCTTTCCTGTGATTTTGGCGATTCACACTCTTTCATTTGGGTGCCATTTCTGTTGTGTCAACCACAGCACTGTGGTTGCATCTCAGGGGCATCTTGATACCTTGCAGAATTTTATATGGAAAGAGCAATCAAACGTCTGCAATGCATTTTGGTGTCAGGCTTGCAAAACCTCTGATGTAGAGAAGGGACTGGCTGCTGTGCAAAGGAAATGCAAAGCACGGTCCTTCCCTGCGCATGGGCAAAGTGCTGAATGCAGGTATTTTGATGAGAATCTAATGTTCTGTGTCTTGCAAAATGTACTCAGGGCACTGCCTGCATGGGTCCAGCCTCTTTTTCTACATTGCAGCATGGAGATTACATGAAATTAGTAGCGAATGCCTTGTTATTCCTCCTGGTTTCTCAAAGGAGAAAGAAGTAGCAGTTTGGAAGGGGAAGGGAGTCTTTGTCATGCAGATTAAAGCGTTTGCATTCATACAGGCAGAGACTTTCTTGGCACACTCCACTACCTTTCTGCAGCTTTTCTTCTTCGATTAGAAATTTCAACGTTATTTCTATTCTCTTCTTAGTAGAGGTGTCTAGCACGAGCTTACATTTCATTCAGAGACTACAGTAACTGCACAATGGTTCTATTTACAAACGATTTACTAGAAAGCACACTTAGAAAAATACAGGTGGTGTGAAAAAAGAGCAACCAGCCTTTACTCTCAGTGGTTAGGACAGTATTTTCCTCTCGCACAGCATACGGTTTCTATCCCAGGGTTGCAGTGCACCTTGTAAATATTAAGTGCAAATGTAATGTCCTGACTTTTAGACTGTCTTTACTGGATAATAAAAATAGAAAATGTTCTTACCTTGCATAGTGAACTCAATACCCATGTGTGAACTACTAATGGTGGTAAGGCAGGGTTGTACCCACCCTGAGATAGTTAATGAAAGGAAATCCTTGCTGGAAGCTAGTGATGGAAATGGTCTTCTCCAGCTACACAGAAATAAATATGGCCTGTACCTTGCCTCCCAGGGATTTTCCATTTTAACATAACTGTTTGGACATGCATGCTGCAAGTATGTTGATATTCATTGAGTTCAGCCAAACCTGAGATTGCTCATCACTCCTGAATGCATCAAGCTCCAAAGAGCAAAGTTTCCGAGGTGACCAAAGATCCTAAAGGTTAAATACCTTGAGATTACAAAAATATGGCAGAATATAATGCTGCAGTGGTAGGAGCAGGAGGACAACCCTGGAGGTCAGTCCTGCTTCCCCTCCCATGCTCAGCCCATACACCAATGCCGTCACTCACTCTCCCACTGCAATACTCGGACATTTACTCCAGATAAAAATACAGGAGGCTGTCCAAATTATTTCTTTTATAAAGCTTTTTTCAAGCTATTTTAAAAACAAATCCTCACTGAAATTCCAAACGTATACAGAATCACACCAATCACTGTAATACAAGACACCCTATATTCAGGGTGTCCATATGCATCGACAAAGCCTACCGCACCCTATTGTTTGAACATAAAGATCTGTTACAGGTTTGTCACTGTGAGTACAAAATAACCCCCAAAAATTACTAGTGCCTTTACTGGCAAACATTATTGACTTATTTTTATTAATATTTTCTGGTAAGTTCTCCAGTGGAAGCAATGCAAATTCCCATCAAGGAGAGCTCCAGGTCTGCCAAGCTCATACAGCACCTTTGCTTTGATTTTAACTCAAAGCTTCTCACCCTGATAAGCAAGATACTAGCTTTCTGGATGCAGCCTAAACAGTTTTTTCTTAGGAAATGAATGAATTTCCATCTCGTGCTAATTGCCCTAAGTTAGCCCTCTGTTTAGAGCAAGGAGTACTGAGCAGAGAAGTCATGCTTTGATTTTTTGCAGAGACAAAGGGCCAACGTTTTCTTTATTATAGTGCAAAATGCTATGTAACTAAAAATTAGAGGAGGCTACTTCTGCATTTATCTGGATCTTTACAGCTTCTGAGCAGTTGAGAGCAATAAATGAGAAGGAACTGCAGAAACTAAGAGCCATCATTTTGCCTACCATGTATTTTTCAAGTTTGAGAGCACTGAGTTGCCTACTGAAAAAGGATTGGAACAAGGTGCATGGGTAGCTGCAGTTAAAACAATCACAGCACCAGTTTAAGTGCCATATTCTGAAGTCCAAGGGTTGCTCGCAAATGTAGCACCTGGTTTCCATAGTCTTTAACAGAGGAGCAACCAACCAACCAGCCAAGGACCCCAACATTATAAAACTGGTGCAGATCATTGTTGGCTCCAAATGTCTTCTCAGAAATCTGAAGTCAAAATTGCAGTCATTCAGAAGTTATTGGTAGTCTGTTTTATTCCAGTCAAATGTTCCTTTAATTATTTCAAAGCATGTCTTTCTATTTTTATCACTACTGATCAACCAAAACAAATCAATTTACGTGTTAAATTAAAGAACTTCCCATTCAATCAATTAGTTTTTAGCAAGACTCTCATTTTTAACTCCCAGTACAGCTAAAACACCTGCCTTGTAGCAGATAGTAGTTCCTTTTGCTTTATATGCACAGATGTCCTGGAATGTAGGAGGATAAGGATTTGGGGGTACTTATCTTGTCGGTTCAAATAACAGTTCCTTTACTGTGTGTTTGTGGTTTTTTTTTTTAATTAACGAAAAGTAAGTAGAGAACATTATTCTGAAATAAAGATGGGGGATCTAATCCAAACCTGATGAAATGCAGAGCTTTTTCCTCTGCGCTGAATGAGCTTTGGACAAAGTGACAGGGTATTCACTGCAAAACGCAGCATTTTTGGAAGGCAGTTCCAGTGCTGGAGCTTCCTGCCAAATTGATACCCCAAACTACTTTGCCAATGATGTGTCTGTGGATGGTGATCGTGATCCTGTTGCTGTTCACACTTCCAAGCTATAGTTGGGAACTGCTGGGTTGAGTTGGGAGGTCTGTGAGTGGGCATCTTTCCTTGGAGGGACCAGGACCTGCAGTGCGAGGGTGCGGAGGGCTGGGGCAGGCTCTGCTGGTACTCCAGGGATGCACCCTAAGGACAAAGGCATCCATGGCAAGCATCCCACAGCAGGTCTGGAAGCTAAAAAATGGGCAGTTGTGCACCTTCCCGGGGTTGCAAGGAATGTTCTTTCATGCAAATTTTCTAATAACCTAATTTGCTTACTTGCAACTGACTCGCTGACAACCATAAACAGTCTTTAGAAACAATGTGAATTTTGTGCTGCTGAAAGGCAGCCCTGGTGACCAAAGTTATTGCTCCTGCTTCAGGGAATGATCAGCAAAACTCTTCTGCACAGGCCACTGGCAGCCTGCCGCATCCCTGCCCAGAGGGAGAACTCCTGGTGAAGCATGAGACCAAGTTACTTGGAACGAGCATGGGACTCCTTAGTCTCATCTCACTCCAGGTTCATTGCAGGGGAGTGGACTAGGAGGGTTGTTAACGCTGGCGGCATGTGCTGGGGTTGGTGTGGCTTCTCTGCTGGCTCTAAGGCTTGTTTGCACCACGCTGTGATGTTCAGGTCCTTGCTAGGTGCTGTGTTACCTTTTCTAAAGTGAAGCTTGATACCTAGAAAAAAGAAATTTATGAAATCTAAAGCTAATCATGGTTTACCTGAAGAAAGGCTTCCTCTCCTTGTATTGTGAAGATCTCTTGTACAGCACATTCAGTGTCATCTCCTGCAGACTGCACACTTAGAAGCAAGCATTAGATCAAGAGCTTTCACCTTACTCTAAAAAACAGATCCTAAAAACTGCTTATGAGTAGTTGTGAACCAGCACAGGATTGCCAGGCATGGGGGTGGCTGGGTCCTGTCTCTGCTCAGACACTTGTGAAATGTGTCCAAGGGCAACGATTCTCTTCCTTGGGTCACCTGCAGGCTGAAAATCCAGGAGTTTCTTGTGAGTAAGTGGTGGAGTAAATCCCCTGAAAGCCCCTTACATGTGGTCTTACTTCCCGACAGGGCTCATAATGCATTAATAATTCTCTGTGCAGCTGTGGTTTCCTCTGCTGTGGTGTAAAACCCTTCTTTGGGCAGCTTCCCCCATCATTCCTGTGCCCCAGCTGGGGCTGCAGGCTGGTCCCCCGTGAGTCCCTCTTCTAGCATTTCTGTTATTTTATCTGCGCAATGAGCAAGTGATATCTGCCTCTCCCTCCTTATCAGAGACCATGACATGTGCATAAGCATGGTGATCTGGACTGAGAGCAGGGAGCCCTCCTATACCTACCCTGGAGGAGATGGCTCTCCCCACAGTGCCAGCCAAGGAAGGCAGGACATGCGTGCATCTGCACAGTGATGTTCAAGGGGCTGAATTCCCTCAGTGTTTGTTCTGGGGTGACTGGCAGTGGTATCTAAGGAGACGCAAACCATAATTAAATCTTGTGCCCAACTCTGCAAAATAACATCCACGTACAAAAATGAAAGCACAGACAACCTTTCTCGAGACTATCTAGCTGTAATTATCCTTGGAGCAACAGAAAAATCATGTTGTTGTTGTTGTTGTTTTCTTTAATGGATGTTCTCTGCTGAAGGTCGTTGTCACAACAGTGATTTGGCAGTGGAGGTGAGTTGAAGCTGAAAGACCAGATACTCAGGTGGTGTAAAATGGCTTTAACATCACAGACATCAGCAGAGCTTCATTGCTTTACCCTTTGCAATCTGATTCATAAGCCCTGACACCCTCTCTCCTATTTCTAACTGCTGAAATCACTTTTTCTCTTAAATAACTCTTCTAGGGTGTTATAAAAGAACTTTCACTAAATTAAACAAACAGAAAATTAAAACAGATTTAACACTCTGACTTACCCAAATTCAGTCCTTGTGCAGCTTGCTTTGAGGAAAGGTTATGACACAAAACTGGGGGCAGAGGATTTTAGATAAAAATGTGAGCAGATCTTTCTTACTTAAAAAACCCGTAAGACTAATTATGTTATACAAACTCTTCTTTGCTGATCCCTCAGAGCTAGCCCTGAGATAAAGGCTTACCTAATGAATTGGATTTTTTCCCAGACCACGTCTGTCACATCCCATCAGCGCCGTGAGGTGCTTCCTGTCCCCTTCCCTGCCTGGTTTGGTTGTAGTCGGTGTCTGAGGGGGTGGAGATGGAAGCTCTCCAAGCCTAGCAGCACCGTGCCTTGCTTGCTGCTGGCCCCTTACCCAGCAGCCACAACATCTTCTGCTTTGGTGTTGTCATCTCGGAGTTTGGCTTTCCTGAGGGTTATCCCCAGTGTCTTGTGTTAGCTTGATATTCCATTTTTTTCCCCCAGAATCTCAGGTGAGGTTAGACTGGCTGTCACGTCCTCTGCATAGATAGGAGACCCCCTCACATGGAGCACGACAGTCTCTGTCATACTCCGTGTTATTGGCCCAAGCACAGTTTTATCTTGTCACCTCACCCCCAGACACTCCTCACTTCAGCAAAACTTGGTTGGGGTGTGATGCTGTGCCAGGCCATCACTTCAAAATGCATGTTGCTCTTGCAGCTCGCAAGGCCAATGGTATCCGGGGCTCCATCAGAAGAGGGGTGGCCAGCAGGGACAGGGAGGTGATTGTCCCTCTCTACTCTGCCCTCGTGAGGCCCCATCTGGAGTACTGTGTCCAGATCTGGGGCCCCCAATACAAGAAAGATGTGGAACTGTTGGAGAGGGTTCAGAGGAGGGCCACAAGGATGATTAGAGGGCTGGAGCAGCTCCCCTACAAAGAGAGGCTGAGGGAGCTGGGTTTGTTCAGCCTGGAGAAGAGACGGCTGCGGGGGGACCTCATTGCAGCCTTCCAGTACCTGAAGGGAGCAGAGAAACAAGAGGGGAATCAACTGTTTAAACGGGTAGATAATGGCAAGACAAGGAGAAATGGATTAAAACTAAAGGAAGGTTCAGATTGGATATTAGGGGGAAGTTTTTTACTACAGAGAGAGTGGTGAGGTGCTGGAACAGGCTGCCCAGAGAGGTGGCGGATGCCCCATCCCTGGAGGTGTTCAGGGCCAGGTTGGATGGGGCCTTGGGCAACCTTGTATAGATCCAGGCCTGTGGCAGGGTGTTGGAATCTGTGATCCTTGGGGTCCCTTCCAACCCAGGCCATTGTATGATTCTATATGATTCTATGGCAGCATGTTGAAAGGTTTTGACAGAAAGAAGTGAATAGATTTCACATCCCAATTTTTTTAATCCTAAATATCTTGTAAGCAGCTTAGACCTGAGGTTCTCAGCACACTTTGTGCAGTTGGGAGTGGATATAATAACACAAATAATATTTGTGCAGGTGCCGCCAGCAGCTTTTGGACCAGATGACCCTCAGAGGCCCCCTCCAGCCTCAGCCATTCTGTGAACCTGTGCTGAGAGCCTGCTGCCATGCAGAAATGCAATCACAATCTCCGGGTAGCATCTGCTTATGGGGGACTTGATCCCCTGTCAGGGTAAATAAAGGGATGTGCTGAGGTGGGGGCACAGTCTCTGCAGCAGGCAGGTTCCCTGCCTGTGACAGCACTGCATGGGAAGCCGGCACCCACCCTGCCTTGCACAGGGGCTTTGGTTTTCCCTTCCCCTTCCCCTGGCATGAGATATTTGGGACTGATTTTTTCCCGCCATGCATACAGATAATGTCACTGCAATCACCATGACATCATCTTCCAGGAGAGTCACTGGTGCAGAGGGGAAAGAGGAGTGAGGCTTGCTGGTGTTGTGACCACTCAAGTGGGTTTGCTGCCTGCGAGTCTTGGGAGCACTGAAGCAAAGTGAAAATGTCAGCAGCTCTCATAAAAATTTGATAGAGCAGTTTTCAAACTTCACCATCCTGAGAGCAAAGATCAAAAAGGACAGGAACCTACTGGCAGATGAAACGATAAGGCTGGGGCAAACTGAATTTGAATGTAGCCAGATTTATTTCTGTGTTATTTTTAATTGAAGACTAAGTAAATAAATAAATAAGAATTCATGTAATTGCTGGCCAATATTAAAAAAACTCTTGGCTCTTGGCCCTAGGGAACCATCTGTCATATACCTAGCAGGAGTTTGCACCTAAGTAATCTTTTTCCTTTTTTTTGTGTCTGCTTGTAGTATGAGTTATTCCTTACTCTGGATTTCCTCCATCTCTGCCTCTTGTGAGGCTGAGCCAGTCGCATATGTCAGGTTTCAGCAGGCAGCCGGCTGCCTGCCCGCGTAGCAGAGTTAATGAAAATTCTCTTTTTTCCCATCCAAGCAAACCAGTTATCATCCCATGTGCATGCAGGAAAGGTGTGACACTCTCCCAGGCCAAGAGCTGTCTCATCAACCACAGACCCCTGGCCAAGGGCTGCCAGGGACAGAGGTGCATTCCTGAGTGTCCTGTCCTGCCCAGGTCCAGAGCATTTACTGTGCTTGCTGACATCTTTATGAATGTCCCCTTCATTTCTGTTTCCTACCTCAATATACTATCCTTGTTGTCACACAAAATGAGGCAAGCTATTAGTACCACAACTGAACTGTAAACTGCACCTATGTATATATACATGCATAACTAGGAACACCACAAGCCTCAAATTTATCTTTTTTTAACTGCCTCAGTCCTGTAGGAAAAGGGTTTATTCTTCCTCAGGGATTCAAGAGGCAAGGCTCACAGTTCATTCTATTGAGTTGGTTGATTTTAGCATGCCAGGTTTGCACACTAATCATTTTCTTCTTTTTTAAGATAGAAGACCAGAAATTGCTCTAATAAAGGAGATATCCTTGGCACTAGGATACCCCTTACCACAATGAGGTGATTCCTGCAGGAAAGAGAGGAACTCCTTTCCTCTTTATAGATGACCTGGGGCAGGGAAAAAAGCTGGAACAACCATGTAGGCTAAAAGTCTATTAAAAAGGGAGAGTATGAGGGTGGTTTTTAATTTTTGGCTTCGTTATTTGTGAAGATGAATGGTTAGCAATGCTTGAGGCCCACACATCCTCTGTTTGCAGGCACGTGGCAGTAGGAGGCCTGTCAGGAAGGCAGCCCTGCTGGGAGATGGGACAGTGGCCCAAGTCCTTAGGCTATGGCTCACCAATTCCACGTGTGTTTACATTAGCCTCTGCTCTGTCCATGGAAGCAGCTCTGAAGTATTATGGGGCACATGATCATGGGGAAGGACAGCAAAGTCATGGATTTACCAACTTGAAAATGTAGATGTACCCTGGTCTTATATCTCCCATCCCACAAGACACTGCATCAGTCACCTAAAGAATTCTACTCAGAGTCTTTACAGGTATTGCCATTGTAACAGCTACCCTAAAGTAAGACCAAACAAAGCCATGTCACTATGATCTAGTTTTAAGTTGAAATATTAGTTCTTGCTGAAGTATTCGACACAAGGGCAGTGGCATTCCCTGCAGCAGAGTGATTCCAATGTGAGCATTGTCCAGTTCAATCCCACTGTAATATTTCTAGTTCTTTTAGTCCAATTAAACAACGTCAGGCACTGAAGACACTGTCCAACCATAATCCAGGCAAGCTGTAGCAAAGCTCAGCCAGCTGGCCCATAAAACTGCAGGTCCGAGGTCAGAAAAATTCATCAGAAATAAATTAAGTGTATGAGAAGAAAGATGTGGAAGATGAGAGGGACACTAAGTCAAGAAATGTAAACTGCAGAAATTATTTCTGCTTTCTACCAGGCCTTCGACTGGGGCAATTCAACAGGGTCACCTAGGACTATGCCCATATGATCAAAGTCTATCTCTGGAAGTATTTACAATGCTTTTCCTATGGATGCTTTAGTAAAGAGTTAGTTTGCAAAAGCATCAATTGAAAGTGAACAGTGTTTTGTGTGTCATCTAAGCATCAAAAGGTGGATGATGGAATATGATCTGGGTGTTATACACCTGTCACAGAATCACAGAATCACAGAATCGTAGGGGTTGGAAGGGACCTCGAGAGATCATCGGGTCCAACCCCCCTGCCAAAGCAGCTCCCTAGGACATATCACTCAGATAGGTGTCCAGACGAGTCTTGAATATCTCCAGGGAAGGAGACTCCACCTCCTCCCTGGGCAGCCTGTCCCAGGGCTCTGTCACCCTCACTGGGAAAAAGTTCCTCCGCATGTTGGTGCGGAACTTCCTGTGCTCCAATTTGCAGCCATTGCCCCTTGTCCTGTCTCCACAGACCACTGAAAAGGGGCTGGCTAATTCCCCCTGCATCCCATGCTTAAGATAATTACAGACACCAATTAGGTCCCCCCTTACTTTTCTCTAGACTGAACAGTCCCAACTTATTCTCCTCATAGGGGAGATGCTCCAGGCTCTTAATCATCTTTGTAGCCCTTCTCTGGACTCTCTCCAGGAGATCCCTGTCCTTTTTACACCAGGGAGCCCAGAACTGGACACAGTACTCCAGGTGGGGCCTGACCAGGGCAGAGTAGAGGGGGAGGATCACCTCCTTAGACCTGCTGGCCACACTCCTCCTGATGCACCCCAGGATCCCATTGGCTCTCTTGGCCACCAGGACACACTGCTGACTCATAGCCAACCTGTCATCAACCAGGACCCCCAGGTCCTTCTCCACTGAGCTCTTCTCCAGCAGGACATCCCCCAGCTTGTACTGAAACGAACTGTTGTTCCTTCCCAGGTGCAAGACTTTACACTTGCTTTTGTTGAGCTTCATTAGGTTTCTCCCTGCCCAGCTTTCCAGCCTGTCCAGGTCTCATTGGATGGCTGTGAAAGCTGTACACGCTCTCTTACTGCTAAAGAAAGCATCAGTGACAATGTGGTTACCCTGAGCTCAGCCCCACCAGAGCTCTTGCACAGAAGAGTGCAGTTGAACAGACTCACCACGCTGATCTAAGCCAGTCTTTTAGGTGGTACCTTACAACACCACCGATGCAATGACTTTAGCATTTTTTCCGACTGTTTTTTCCAGTACATAAGCTAGATAATGCCTGCACCTAGTAAGACTATTTGGGTTTAAAGAATAGCCTCAAGGAATTTTTGAACCTATGTGAACAAAGAATGAGGTTTATTCTTGAAAAATGTTGCTGTTACAATACAGAAAAGTGGCACTAAAATGTGGTCATCTCCAAAAGAAAAAGGATAGTGTTTTTTTCACGGTCAGGGTTAGGAAGGAGATAAGGACTCAGACCCACTTCATTATATCACCTGGAATAAACAATACAAAATCTTTGCAGGCAAAGGTGTCCTGTCAAGTGTCTTCCATGGAAATCTGTAAATCTCTCCATTTCCTTTGTGATAGAAAGAATTTAACTGACTTTGGTTTCCCTCTTCTTTAAAAGGAAGGTATGGCTGCACTATGTCAAGTAAAGATTTGATCTTTTGCAAATGTATTGAGGATATTAAAGGCCTGGTACAAAAATATTGGCTTAAGATTTGCATGTTCATCTAGCACCTAGTACAGAGTGATGCAGGTGTGTCACTGGAAGCCGGAGGTGCCATGCTACACAAATAATGATCCCACATAACAGTACTGCTTATGTTGCTTTGCACAGATTAAATAAAATGTGTTGAGATAACAGCTCCTTAGTACAGCTACTTATTTTAGGGGCTGTTTTTTTCCTGTTGTAATTATATCACCATAGTTAAAATTACTAAACACTCTGAAACTTAGGCTAAGATTCAGTGGTGGTGCAAATTTAAGTGAAGTTTGATGGATACTTTGATGAAGTTACATGATAAGCAGTTACTACCATGAATAAAAAAAGAATATTTGTTCATATTTTGCTTAGTTCAGGATCTAAACAAAGGCTCCATAGTACGTGTTGAAGACCAAATTCTTGGTTCCGTCCTCATTTTTCACTCTGTCATGCTTCCACCAAACTGGATGAGGATCCTACCAATGCCCTTGTGTCATTTTGAACTTTCCAGCTCCCACTGGCACCACTTTACATAGCACAAAGCAATTTGTTTCCATTAAAAAGGACATTAAGGTGATGTAGCTGAAATTGTTCTGTGCCCTAAATCTATATAATTTGTTGCTCCTGAGCAATTCAGCTCAGCTTCCATTACCACAGACTGACATCAACAAGCCATTTCATCTTCAGACCTGTCACATCAAGTATTTTTTACAGCACTGTTATAGCTTCATTTCAGAAAGTGACTGTGACAAAGAAGGGGTTGCATTAGATTCAGTGTCAATAGCAATCTGATTCGCTTCTCAGAAATTTCATTAGCCAAAAATAAATTAGAAGGTGACATGCATACAGGATAAGTACTTCAGATCCACTGAGAAATGAAGCCCTTTGACATAGCAATGCAGGTTCTTATGCATGCCCCCACAGAAGCACCCTTGACCACTAGCACTTCCTTAGTGGTGGGATAGAATCACAGAGACGTTTTGGTTGGAAAACACTTGGGATCATCAAGTCCAACCGTTAACCAAGCACTGCCAACTCCACCACTAAACCACCACATCTACACATCTTTTAAATACACCCAGGGATGGTGACCCAACCACTTCTATGGGCAGCCTGTTCCAGTGCCTGACAACTCTTGCTGAAGAAATGTTTCCTAATATCCAATCTAAACCTTCCCTGGAACATCTGGAGGCCATTTCCTCTTGGCCTATCTCTTGTTACTTGGGAGAAGACACCAACCCCCACTTGGCTGCAACCTCCTTTCAGGTAGCTGTAGAGAGCAATAAGGTCTCCCCTCAGCCTCCTCTTCCTCAGGTTAAACAACCCCAGTTCCCCCAGCTGCTCCTCATCAGACTTGTGCTCTAGACCCTTCACCAGCTTTGTTGCCCTTCTCTGGACACACTCCAGCACCTCAGTGTCTTTCCTGTTGTGATGGGCCACGGTCCCATCCTCTCTCTTCTCTTACCAGCTGCCAGGAAACTCTTTGCTTTCAGACCCACATTCTCTAGAATTGCCTCTGTCACCGTTGTCAAGGTGTCTGTTTCTCAAGGGATTGGACAAATTCTGGTTTTAAACAACAGGAGATTAGAAATGAATGAAAGCAGCAGCATCAAGTAAGAGGGTTGCAGGCTTTGGTGGGGGAAATGTGGGGAAGATCTTCAGTGACTTACACAGTGCAAAGGCTGCTGATAGTTTTCTGTGTCTATGGAAACATCAGAAGGGGCTGAGACAACTTTATTCCACTTCTGTATGCTTTCCTCAACATAGTGTGTTATGTCTACTGCCTCTCTGCCCACTAGACAACTATTTTGCCTTTTTTAACCACACTGAATGCTCACAGTGCGTTGCACTGGTTGCTCCATAGTCACTTCTAAGACACAGATCTCCTTAGGGCTGGTCTACCTTGTTTTGGTCAGATTGATGTTGAATTTAACTGCCTTTATATGCCTTGCTTTTGAAGAGTCTGTTTTCTATGTGATCCAGATCTTTCTGCCCTCCCCAACATTTGCTGCATTTGAAATTTTACCAACAGTAATTTTGTGTCTGACGGGTAATGGATACAAATTTTGGAGAGGTACCAAGTTCTTGCTGACCTTCCTACGATCCCAGATATAACAAATCTGTTTGCTGAAGAAAATACTTCTTGAGTTGTTTATTAGTAACTTCTTAATCCACCTAATGCTTTATTAATATTGTATATTGACAATTTATAATAAGAATGCCAATGTAGTGTTCAGAATAAAAACCTTGCAAAAATCTATTATGCCTTTGCAGTTATAAATCAAACACATAATCTCCTCAAAGAATTAAATCTTCTCTTTGTCAGGTCTTATCTTCCATAAATATATTTCTACTCTTGTCCTTCATCAGGTTTTTTAACTTTTTCTGTCTAATAATGGAACTGACTGTCCTTCTGCTCACTGAACTCACTGCTGAGGGGTGTTAACCTGCTGGTTTTGAATTTTCTACTACAACGACCCTCTCCTAGACTCCACAACCTGCTCAGGAACCTGAGGTTTATCCAACAGTTAGCACCAGCAAAGTGGACAACACATCTTTTTCTTGTCATCTGTCCTGCCAGCTATGACCTTTTCTTCTAGGTACTTAGTTTTCTTTATAAATTTCCCTTTCCCACATTTTATAATATTAGATTTTGATGCCACAGAAGACATAAAATGGCACAGGGTAAATATAGAATTGATGTCTTCTTCATGTTGTTTACTGACATTTAAAGGGCATTACAGCTGTGCACATGTAGTGACACAGCATTGGCACTAACACCCATGGGACAGGAGAGTGTCCTTGGGAAAGCCGCACAGCCCCACACCAGCACAGTGCACCAGATCCTGATCACATTGGTTTTACCATCAGTAGGGTCCATCCAAGTTCATATTTCTGAAACCTGTTGAAAGAACAGCCTTATTTTGGCTGAATCATCCAGGTACGACCGTCCCGAGCCCCCAAGACTAACAGCCAAACTCAATACATGTCTGTTCAGAGCCATACTTAGCTGATCAATGCCATTTAAAGTTAGTAACCCTACTTAATGCATAGCTGGCATTAACACAATGCAGAGGCTCCAAAATCATGCCTAATAGCTGCTCACCCATTCTCAGATGAGGCAGCAGCAGTTTGGTTTCTCCCCAACACGGAGTAAGAAATGTCTCTATTTCTCCAGGCAGCGTGCGTGCTGCCAGCTGCCTTCCACTGCTCAGCATGCCTGCAGCCAGGAGGAAGTGTTTGTACCTGCAGAAAGTAAAGGCTACCCATCCCAGATCCCAAGAGGTCTAAGCAACTGCCCTTCCTCTGGAGGGGTGTGTGTTGTGCAACTGTTGCAGACAAACTTTGGCAAGTGGAAGGGGTGGCTGAGACCCACCCCAGGAACTGCAGATTGTAGTTCAATTTTGCACCAATCTGGGCATCACGGTGTAAAGGAAGCCTATGAAAAGGCCTTGCCCAGAGGCCCTCAGTGGGGATTTTGCTGGTTATCCCCAAGCACACAGAGGTTGGCATGTGCCAGTTTGGCTGAGAATGAGAAGGAACATACAGGAGAAAGTTGCAAAGTTCTTTATAAGTTCAAGTTACAAAAAAAGGCCCTTTTTTGTTTTCCAACATATAACAAACAAATTTAGTCTTATTATTTTCTTCACAATTAATAATCTATACTTCTATTGTGTGTGTGATTTTGTTCACTTAATCCTCCACTGCATTAAGCACACTAAAGATGCTACCAACTTTTTTATTAAGATGCCCGTCAGCCAAAAGGCATTAGGACCAGCTCTGCAGTGCTGAGATTGGATGGGTGGATGGGTGGGTGGTCAGTCAGTCAGCCAGTTGGCTGATTGGTTGGTTGGCCGGTCAGCCAGCCAGTTGGTGGGTTGGTTGGTCAGTCAGCAGGTTGTCTTTGCCTATGTCCAGAAGCAGAGATTAATGTTGTGCAGGCTGTTGGCTGCTGCAGATCACAACATGTCAAGACAAGAGAGCTCATAATTTTTCACTGTTGCCATAGAAATCTTCTGTTTTAAGAAGCACCTTTTCCTTTTGTGACCTGGGTTAGCACACCCTAGTGTCACTTAGTCCCCTGTGAGCTTGACTTACATTTCTATTAGGTTTCATTGCTGTATCCTTGCACCTCTAACAGGACTGCAGGATGATATTTAGAACTATTAAGCAGTTAAAGCACACAAAAAAATAAGGTGACTGATAGTGGATGCTTAGGGAAGGGCACAGAAGTATGAAAGGTGTGGGAAAACTTCCCCAGGAGGGTTTGCCAAGTACTCCCGAACCATGTATGGTATCCTTCTGATTAATACTACTTGATATATTTGCTATTCCATTAATTTTTATATTCACTGTCTGAACCCATAATGTTGTGACACCCACCAATACCACATGTCAGTGAGTTCCTTGGCTTAACAATGCATTATGCACGCATCTTGTTTTCAAACCTGGCAGTAGGAAGGTTCTTAGGTGAGGTCCCCTACCTTTTCTTACTATAAAAAATTGAATAATTATTTCCTGTTAACCTTCCTTACATGCCTTGTCAGTTTATAAACCCTAATATATATTCATCGTGGTCATCTGGGGGAAATCCCATGGGACAGGGTACTGGAAGGAAAAAGGGCCCAAGATAGTTGGTCCATATTCAAGGACCACTTCTTCCAAGTTCAAGATCAGAGCATTCCCAATGGGAAAGAAGTCAAGAAAGGGAGGCAGGAGACCTGCGTGGATAAACAGGGGACTGCTGGGCAAACTCAAGTGGAAGAAGAGAGTCTACCAGTCATGGACGGGGGGGATGGCCACTTGGAAGGAATATAAGTCTATTGTCAGGGCATGTAGGGTGGAAACTAGGAAAGCTAAAGCCTCTTTGGTATTAAACCTCACAAGGACAACAGAAAGGGCTTCTTCAAATACAATGCAGAGAAAACTAATGCTAGAGGCAATGTAGACCCTCTGTTGAATGAGGTGGGTGCCCTGATGACTGAGAATAATAAGGCGGCAGAGTTACTGAATGGCACCTTTGCCTCCATCTACACTGATGGAGACTGTAGGAGCCCCAGATGGCTGAAGCCCCAGAGGGAGTCAGGCTAAATGATGAATCTGCCTCAATTGGTGAGGATTGGGTCAGGGATGAATTAAGCCATCTGGAAATCCAGAAATCCACAGGTCCCGATGGGATGCACCCAAGGGTGCTGAGGGAGCAGGTGGAAGTCATTGCTCAGCCACTATCCATCATCTTTGCTAAATCCTGGGAAACGGCAAAGGTGCCTGAGGACTGGAGGAAAGAAAATGTTACTCCAGTCTTCAAAAAGGGCAAGAAGGAGCACCCAGGTAACTACAGGCTCACTTCCATCCCTGGAAAGGTAATGGAAAGACTTATCCTTGGTGCGGTCTCTAGACACAACAAAGATTAAAGGGTTGTTAGGAGCAGTCAACATGGTTTTACCAAGGGGAAGTCATGTTTGACTAAAATAATAGCCTTTTATGAGGATATAGCCAGGTGGATGAATGACAGTAGGGCAGTAGATGTGGTCTACCTTGACCTCAGTAAAAAGTTATCTGACACCGTCTTCCACAGCATCCTGTGGCTAAACTGAGGAAGTGTGGTCTGGAAGGTCGTGTAGTTGAGGTGGGTTGAGAGCTGGTTGAAGGGAAGAAGTCAGCAAGTTTTGATCAGTGGGACAGAGTCTAGCTGGAGGCCTGTATCTAGTGGAGTCTCTCAGGGTCGGTACTGGGACCTGTACTATTCAATATATTCATTGATGACCTGGATGAGGGAATAGAGCGTACAGTCAGCAAGTTTGCTGATGACACCAAACTGGGAGGGGTGGCTGACACACCAGAGGGCTGTGCTGCAATTCAGCAAGAATTGCTTGAGAGCTGGGTGGGGAGAAGTTTAATGAGATTTCACAAGGGTAAGTGTAGGGTCTTACATCTGGGGAAGAACAACCCCAGGTACCAGTATAGGTTGGGGACTGCCCTGTTGGAGAGCAACGTAGGTGAGAGGGACCTGGAGGTCCTGGGGGACAGCAGGGTGATCATGAGCCAGCAATGCACCCTCGTGACTAAGAATGCCAGTGGCATCCTGGGGTGTATTAGAAGGGCTGTGGTTAGTAGGCCAAGAGAGGTCCTTCACCCCCTCTACTCTGCCCTGGTGAGGCTGCACCTGGAATATTGTGTACAGTTCTGGGCCCTCAGTTCAAGAAGGACATAGAACTCCTTGAAAATGTCCAGTGCAGGGACACCAAGATGAGTAAGGGAGTGGGACACCTTCCTTATGAGGAAAGGCTGAGAGTGTTGGGGAAGACAGCAGGCCTGCCAGCGGCCTAGCTCTCTTCTCCCAAGACATAGGCCCTGACAATATTCTTCTGTTCCCATGAGAAAGGAAAAGTTACTTATGCTGAGAGGATCCTAATAATCACATTCTCAAAACACAGCGGCCTTGCTGATAGGGGTACAGGCCACCCTAAACCAAGAAGCAGTTATGGGAAGGTATTTGGGAGTAACAGAACATGTTAGGAACCAGCCATAACAAGAGGGTCAAAACAGCAGGTGTGCAGATACTTTTAGCTAAACTAAGGATGTTTAGCTATAAGATAGGTTTATCAGAGCTTGTTGTAATTGCTAGCCAATCAGTATGGTGTGAACAGTGTGTGTAGCCAATTGGCAGTTTTTTGGCTTGCCACGTTGGTAGTGAAAAAGGTATATAATCTGTGTAACTTCACCTAATAAATGGCTTCACCTACAATTGATATCGAATTGCGTGTTGCTCTCTGCCGCTCGTCACATGAGGGAACTGGGCCTCTTTAGCTTGGAGAAGAGACTGAGGGGGGGACCTTATTGTTTATAAATATGTAAAGGGCGAGAGTCGGGAGGATGGAGCCAGGCTCTTCTCAGTGATGGCCAGTGATAGGACAAGGGGCAACGGGTGCCAGCTGGAGCATAGGAAGTTCTGTGTGTACTTAAGGAGAAATCGTTTCCCTGTGAGGGTGACAGAGCACTGGACAGGCTGCTCAGAGAGGTTGTGGAGTCTCCTTCTCTGGAGACATTCAAACCCACCTGGATGCATTCCTGTGTGATTTAGTCTAGGTGATCCTGCCCTGGCAGGGGGGTTGGACTGAGTGATCTTTTGAGGTCCCTTCCAACTCCTAATGTTCTGTGTGATTCTGTGTGTGTGATATCTTCTTTAGGCTAAAAATTCATTAGATCTCAGTTTGTTCCCTATGTAGGAAGATTACCTTTGCCTTGTATCTCTGTGCCTTTCCTACTAGTACTGTATTGTTTTGGAAAGAGATGCTGATGCTCCGCCCTGTAGACACAGACAGTAAGGCACACCACCTTATAATTTCTACTTTGGTCTTGATTTCTTTTCTAAAATTTCCTGCTATTAAAATTAGCCTTTTAAGGTTGCTCCTGAACTTTGAATCGACAGTTTAACAGACCTAGCTAAGATCTCCTTCCTGTGTAGTAACAACCAGGTCAGAGCCTATCACTGAGTATTCCACATTTATCAACATTACATTTCACCTGGTTATTTGTCATCCACCAGCTTATTGCTGCAAGATTGTCCTACAACTGTGCAGTCACCTTTTGATGTTACTGCTCTGGATCAGTTCATATCACCAGCAATGTATGTTCCTCATTTTTCCAGACCGTTTATGAAGATGTTGTCTTATGATCTATATGATTCATATGACCTAAGCTCTGGAATAAACCCTGAGGGTCGTCACTGGTAATCATCTATGTGTGAGAATGTTGCCTGCCTATTCCTACCTTAGTTTTTTAATTGTGATTTGCTCATGCAATGCGCCTTCTTCTCAGGAAGTTTGTGAGACTAACTTGCAGGCTTACTTAGGGAGAGCGGGGATTGCTAGTGAGACAAAATGCACCTTGTCTGCTCTCCACAGGAGAACACAAATAGGTCAGCTACATGGGATATTACTCATGCATTACACAAGCCATGCTTCCCGTAGCAGAACATCACCATGTAATGAAATAGCAAAGTGTAGGAAGCCAGAGACCTCAAGAGATTTGGCATTTAACTGAACAAAAAGGGATAACGATGAGATGTTTATGGCTGCTTGTCAGAGCTCTCTAGGCCCAATTCTTCAAAACCTATCCTGCTCTAAGGGCCCCTGGCAGAAGAAGATTTGAATGCACATTGAACTCTTGGAGTCTGTTTCCTCAGTATGTATTTGACCAACAGTGGACCAGATGCCTGGGAAATCCCCGGATGCTGATATTCCCAGTGCTGGCTGTGCTGCACACCCCACTGCTTTTTCAATCAGAAGGGGAAAATTTCATCAGGAGAGGTTGAAGATGGTGCTGGGTTATGGGTCTGCTGTGGGGAGCTTGGAGGTGCTTCCAGAAGAGCAACGGGAACAAGCAATGCCACCTGTGTCCGTGCCCATGCTGACATGTACCAGCAATGAATGGAGCAAAATTAACTCGCAGACACAGAAGTACTTATCACCATGGGTCTTGTATTTTTTTTTCTTCTCCAAGGCTGCTTGGGCCTGACTAAAGAGTGTGCATCCACCCAGGACCGCTCCCATTCCAGGGGCTGAGTGCTGATGCAAGTTCCCCTCTGGACTTTATAGTTGCAG
The DNA here is from genome assembly GCA_022605575.1 of Laterallus jamaicensis coturniculus. Lineage (NCBI taxonomy): Eukaryota > Metazoa > Chordata > Aves > Gruiformes > Rallidae > Laterallus > Laterallus jamaicensis. The sequence goes on from JAKCOX010000001.1 coordinate 97,688,250, forward strand.
TGCAGAGAAGATAATTTTTTTACCATGCTTCCCTTCAGAGCCAAAATTGGAGAGGTCAAGTCCTTCAATTTTCTCTTATGTGTCTAATTTTCTTTACACAGACTGATGCACACTGTAGTGCCTTTATGCCCTCTTGAGAATGTGGAGAAGCTATTTCATACAAATGCCTCTTGTTAATAAACATAACAGTTCACCCTCAGTGAATGGTGAACAGTTGAGAGTTCTTTGAATAGGTGGTGGTAATGAATCGTACTTGCCTATGAAATCCCATTTGCCTGTATGACCCTTTATGTCCCAGTCAGCTTCACATTCTGGTATAAGAAATTTACTAGTGAGCACTAATAGACAAACTAAGCAATCATTGCTCAGAGAAAAGAGGTCATTATGTTTTTCCTGTAATAATAATGTTATTTTAAAGAAGATAATTCAGCAAATACTGTTACATTTGGTGATCATCTGTAGGACTTCTGTTCCTGTGGTGAGCGTTGGGTTTTGGCTTAGATATGCTGATACTGTAATCTAATAGGCAAGCCTCTCCTCTGGCAGTCTGATCGAGTGGGTGTGTGGCTGTGCTGGGTTGATGCAGTCAGAGTCTTTCTGCTCCAGAGATAGTCCACCAGTGCAGAACTGGAACCCAAATCCAGCCAAAGCTAAGGGAGGTGCTACAGGAATCACTGTCAGCATCACTTGCTCAAATGTGTTTGAGAATTTAGATCTCTAACGGGTGCAGCTCACAAGTGGAGCACACACGTGAGGAAGAGAAGGGTTGCACTTTTATTTATACTCTGTAGGGAAATGAGGGCTTGAGGCTACGTGGTTGGATGGGCCTTGTGATACCCAATCCTAGTTTGGAAAATTCTGCCTGCTACCATAAGGAATGGAAAACTCACTCATAAAAAGAAAAAGATGGAATGCACAAGCTTTGCCAAACCTGAACAGGATACAAGTATGCTGTGCAGGCTGCACTGAACCACACCCCGCTCTTCAGTGGGTCTGGTGTTTGCAAATGCAAACGGCAAAGGTGCTCCCTGGGGTGAAGCTGGCTTCCTGAAGCCTGGAGAGGCAACCCAGAGCAACCCAGCTCATGTGGACACTTCGGCTCTTAGAGACCAACAAACTGGGCCACAGCTCCCACATCTTTACCCCTCAATTTCCCTTCCTTTCCCTCTTCTTCACAACATCTCAGGTCCCCCCCTCGTTCCGCTACCTCTACCATCTGTAATGCCTTAAGACTTCTACAATACCACACCTCCTGAATTTGCATCCCTGGAGCCCTCCATGTCCCTGATTCCCCCATGACTGCAATAGCCACTCTCCAGCCAAGACAACATCCAGCTTCCCACCCTGCCTGGGCAAAATGAAGCAGAGACTTCTTGGCTGCTGGCCAGCAGTGCACATGTACCACTTGGCTAGCCAAATGGTATGCATGTTGTCACCAGCCAAGAGCCTGACTTTGGGTCCCTGTAGCCTGATGGGCCACGTGGCTGCTCCTCAGGTCCTCTGGAGGGGCCGCAGGGCTCCCACTCCTCCTCAGCAGCTGCAAGGCTGAGCAAGTCACCTCACGGACCATATGTTACACAGATTTTGTCCCAGTTTCTTTCTCTGATGCTGCCTGGTTGCTATCTAGGAGAGGGCTGGGCCTGGTCAGGAGTTTGTTTCATTCACTGGTAGTTCTTCTGCCAGGGTTAGAGAAAAAACCCCAGTTTTTAAGAGTCCTGGTGGATGTATAACCTTGAAGAGAGAGGCTAAGAAACAAAAATAATTTCAAAATCTACTGCTGACAAAGCTAAAAGCTTTCTGCCCTGCTGAGGAAGTATAAACTTATGCTTCTTACCACTCTTAAGTTTGTTGTATTGAAGACTTCAAAAAATTGGATATTTTTTCTGATCACTTTAATGTACTCTATGAATTCTGCATATGATACTGAGACAACTTAGATTTTAGTGGGGGAACACATCAGGGAATCTTCCATGAACAAAACATCTTATTTTCTGGTAAATATCTGCAATAAAACAAGAGTAAGGAACTGACGCAATCTCAGCCTGGTAAAGCTTTTCAAGAGACAATAGTAGGTCCTTAGCATGGAGGATTTGGAAACTGCTTTAGAAGTGGTGCTTTGCTGATGCCAAGTCTGTATTTACGTCTCTGAAATGTGGGGCTTCAGTGCAAGCTCTGACAGAAAGCCAGCATGCATGGGTTCTGTCTGACCTGGGCTTCAGAGGATGCGCTGTGCTGTCAGGCCACTGCAACAGTCTTTGACCAAGCTAAAAGGCAGGAAGGTAGAGAAATAAAAAGATTTCCTTTGTATGTTGAAGCAGTCAGCAAGAAAGCTGAACCTACAGTTCAAATCCTCCAAAGGATAACATTAACTGTTCATGAGGGCATGTAGCACTAGAAAGAGGGGTAACGGTTTTAAACATGAAAAGGGGAGATTTAGGTTGGATATTAGGAAAAAGTTTCTCAATACAAGGGTGGTGGATCACTGGAACATGTTGCTCAGAGATGTAGTGGGGCCCCATCCCTGGAGATTCTCAAGGTGAGGCTTGATGGGGCTCTGAGCATCCTGATCTAGTGAAGATGTCCCTGCTTACTGCAGGGGGGTTGGACTAGATGACCTCTAAAGGTCACTTCCAGCCTTACACATTCTATGATTCTATATAAATATTATGATATATGATGATATGATTCTATATAAATATTTGTTATCAAACCTGTCTATAGCAAAAAGCAGTTTGATTTGGTTGCTGAGCCCATTGAAAGCAAGCTAAATTTCCTCATGTATGATGGTGTGTGTTCCTTGGTATTCAGTACCTTATTCAAGGGAGGTAGCTTCATCTGATGACACTGTTATGGTACTGAGGTAGCAAGATGTGAAGCATACATAACATTTTCAAGCTGCAGAAGGAAGACTGTGCGGAAATGTGCTCTGCAGACCGAGAGGTGTTTTGTTTCCACATGATAGCAAATGTAGGATTTATTGCACTGACCTTCACTTCTTGGTGCACCTGGCACCCGTGAAGGTTTGTATCAGTGAGAGTATGATCTGTTTTTCTCCACAGGGAGAACACCATGGATACCATGCCAAGAAGCAGCCCTGGGGACAGTGCCAGGGCTAAGTCCTCACCAGCATGAGGTGGTTTTCTCATGAAGCTGGTTCAAGCAGATGAAACAAATTCCCACCTCAAAACTTCGTCCTGAAGGCAAGGTGGTTATTCCCTCTCTAACCATCACTAACACAAGCATTTGGTTAATATAGACTCTTATAAGCAGCCTTAGCTTTTCATATCCTGTCTTGGAAACTGCCTATGGAGTCTCTAAAAGGTACCAGATTTTCATTTCTTTACAACAAGCTGGTTTTTATTTTAAACAGCAAGTTCTTCGCACATGAAAATTTTGCTCAGCATCTACCAACACCAGGCAGTTCTGAGGAAGCTGTGTTCATTCAGGTGTGAATTATCCTACAGCTGTCTTTTTCTTTTTTTTTCTGAAAGTAAATTATATTAACTCAACATTGTGTGATATGCTGGGAATAAATTTATCCCAAGTGCTACTTGGCATCTCCTTCTGACTTTAGTGTTACCAACCACTGTTGAACAACAGATTCTAGATTGCATGGCTCATAGGTTTCTGGTAGGAAAGCAGTTTTGGTGTTCTTCCACAGCTTTTGGCAAAAATACTTCATGCAACAGGTTCTCTAGCAGTTCTCTTCTTGAAGAAGTCTCAGAGCAGTTCTGCTTCATAAGCTCTACTAATTCAAAGGAGGGATCAGAAATGATCCGGTGAAATTTATTTTATTCAAATAAAGAACCATGAGAAAATATAGTTTGAAAAGATTTCAGGATGCTTTCTGGTCCACCCTCCTGCTCCATGACAGGATCAGCTCTGCCTGCCCAAATGATAACCAATATGTGAAATTAAAAGATCATTTGGGACCGACTATGCCCAGTGAGCCAATAAAACCTGTTTTGGATGTTCTACGACCTGTGTACATTTTGTGGCTACAGCTTGGCTGTTCATGCTTCAGAATAGTCTAATAGAGACATGGTCATGAAGTGACTATTTAAATCCTTCTTCCAGAAGCACCATGCTGGTCTGAGCTGTCCTTCCTGTGAGCGGGGAGGGCAGAACTTTCTCCAAGCACCCTCTGATGCCCAAGCGCAGCCAGCAAGATCCTGCTCTGCCACCCCATCCCTCTTCCTAAGGCACGATGGTCACTTTGCTGTTGGATTTAGAGAAGGGTGTCTTATGATGGTACAGATTTCCCAAGCAGCATTTTTAGACCGTTTATGCAAGCATTCTTCCCTGGGCCAGTGATGCTGACATATGAATATAAATGTCCCACAGGTGACTCTGAATGTTGTCACTGAAATGCTGATGCTCAGAAACGGTGTGACCCTCACATGTAGGAGGAGCCAGCAACATCTGCTGTAGTGGCAGCAAAACAACTGTGAGTTTATACTATTAGGCAAGGTCTGTGTGAAGCAGAGCCTGGAAAAAAAGATCCATTTCCAGCTCTGCTGTGTCTGTCTCTCACCTTGGCCCCCATTTACATTCTGTCACTATCCCTCCCTTTGTAAGATGAGAACAATAACGCATGTCAGCCATTAGAGGCTGGTGCCAGGCGTAAGCAAATGAGGTACCTGAAGCACCAAAGTGAAAAACTCTCAGCAAAACACTGTCAACTTATAATTGTATTGCTCAGATAACAGCAGTACAAGTATCATTGTGCCGGTGTAGCTGGTGGTTGGTTCTCAGAGATATTCTCAGGCAAGTGAAAGCAAATCTCCCAGATTGCACATGGATTTATTTTTCCACTCAGCTGCTTCCTCATGTAGCAGCCCATCAATGTTCAGCTGAGTAGCACAAGAGCACCCTGCAGATCACCTTCCCACACCAGAGATCAGCTTGTTTTCAAAGTGATTGCAGCCTTTAAGCTGAGACAAAACATATGATTGATACTCCGTGGCTTAAAGAGTCAAACTAATGCCTTTGTGATTCACCCATGATTTATAAGTAAGCGCTTGCCCTGATATAACGATGGGATCACTGGATGACTCATGCGTGATTTAACAAGTGTGCAAAGTTCCCGTGCCTGTCGCTCAGCGAAACCTCAGGCTGAAGGGATGAGTTTGCTGCCTTGGCCATGCCCCCAGGCAAGTTCCCTGAAATGCCTGCTGAAGAGCAGCAGGGAGGCCAGGGGTGCTCTGGTCTCTCATGAAACCCATCTTCTCTGAGGTCCAGGCGTGTGTGATGCAAGAGGTAGAGGCACAGTGACATGTTCTCCCGGGTTTTCTTGTTGCGATTTCTCTTCTCCAACAAACAATTGCTATGGCAACCTTGCTGCTGCTCAAGTCATTCCATTTCCTATTTATTCTAAACCAGATGCAAACTATGACTGCTCCAAACACTTACATATTGAAGCCATTAAAAACTTCAGATGAGAAAGAGTGGGCAGAGAAACGTGATCAGCCCAAAATGTGAGAAGACCCTGCAAGGCCTCGTTTGCATGCAAATTTCAGATCTGAATTTTACCCAGGAAATTGTGGTTTTCACATTTATGTTATGGCTTCCTGATCAAATAGGGAAGGTTTTTCTGGCCACAGTAGGATGATACCCAGTGGTGCTGCTCAGGGAGGAACGATGCTGAGCACTTATGGATGTTGCAGCATGCCCAGGACTGAGGGAGATGGATCTGCTAAGGGGAAACATTTAGCAAAAAAGCAGGTTACTGTAGACCTTTGCAAGGTAGAAGATGTTCGTGTGTCACCTGAAAGGTTAGCTCCACAGGAAGGCAAAGAGGTAAAATCAAACAAATAAACAATAAATCCCATGTCTCCCATTTCCATGTCTCCCATTTCCAGCAGGGTTGGCCACCAGACACATGCCCCAGGTCCACCAGACTGCCTAGCTCCAATCTCCCGTTATTTTGTAAAGATTTAAAATACATTTAAAGTTTTTAAATAATTTTAAAATTTAAAATAAATACTAAAACGCTTGTTGGGTGGGGTTTTTTTCCAGTTTTCTACTAATTTAAAGACAAATTTATGTGGGAATTTGAAGGAAAGGTTCACTACAAGGATATTCTGCTGCAAAAAGTCCCTGGAGTTTCTGAACAGCTCCTTCTTTTTGGATGCCTGGCCCCATCTTGCTCTGCAGCATGGTGCCTGCTGGTTTCCTGAATCACTGGGCTTTGTTTTACACTGGAAAAAGCAGCTTTTCATGGGAGCAGGAGTAACTGTGATGTTTCTGAGAGAAAGGTTTGCGCCTCCTCTGTGCTCAGGGGGTTCCTGCCCTGCTTTATCTCCTGGTACAATCTCTGTAATGGCCCTGAGGAGGGATGGGTCAGACCAGCTTCTGATCAGATGCTGATTGAAAACTCACCTTTTCCAGCTTGGGCTGCCCAGAAATCTCTAGATCTAAAATCTATTCCTGGACCTGCTACCACAGCATGAATTTAGGGAATATGATTTGAATTGTCTGTGTCTGGCCTTCCATGTATGAAAAGTGAGGATAAGAGGAATTAATTTGTTGGGGTTTATGAGATTCATTATAATCATGTTTGAGATCTGATTAACGGGATACAGTTCAGGCATTTATTGTTTCCTTTGGCTCAGGCTTCTCCCTGTAAAAACAGTCACAGTGGTCATGCTCTAAAGCTGTTTGTGTGAGAGGTTTGATGCAAGGCCCTAGAAGGAAATCAGGAGCCATGGAAAGAAAACATAGACGACTGCATGGTGGGGGGAAGAGGCTTTCCTGCAGAGGTGAGTCAGTTCCAGGGGAGAAGGGCAGCTGCATCCAAAAATAACAGCACCAGAAAACAAGCACATGTCACTGCACTGGGACCGATGTCCACCTGAGGAAGGCTTTGAGTTTCATCTGTGAGTTTCTTCTCCCCTTTATTCATCACACAGGTTTCTCATCTTCACCAAATGCCACCAGAACTGTGTGTGTATTTTTGGAGCCCATATTAACCTGGCCTTTTAAAAATACCCACGCCACTGGAGGCAACTCAAAGTGACCCTGAGGAGGGAATTTATTCCAAGGGTTAAATTCAGTTTCCATACATTTTTTGAAGGTAAATCAGTTAACATGGGTTTGTGTTCAGATTCTTGTAGTTCTCATTAATCACTCTGTGGCATTTAGGCTGGTTATTGCTCCAAACTCAAGATGATTCTGATCTGTGTTACTCCTTGGATAGTGGCAGCAATAAGTGTCTTTTCTTTAGTTTTCCTACAGTGGTACTGCTGCTGAAGGGCTTCTTTGTCCTCTGTGACTCTCTAAGCGGTGCTGGGCATAACAGCAATGTTATTCTGAGCTATTAATCCCTACCATGTTTAAAATGAAATCTTAACTATTGGGTGTGCTTGTTAAGCAGAGAAACTGATCTGTTTAAATCCAGCCTTTTTTCTGTAGAAAGAGGATAACAAGATTTTCATATTAACAAGTAGGCAGTTTAATTACCCTATACAAAACAAAGTCTAGTAATACCCAGGACTGTCACTTGCACAGGAGTCTAGAAGCAGAAGCAAGCGAAAAATTATCCTCCATGCAGAGAACAGGCCCTGACATTTTACCTACTTTTGTCTGTCTCAGGAAGGGAGAGAGGAAGGAAGGAGAAGATGTACAGACAAGAGGAGAAAGCTAGTGTCTCCACCTAAAATCCTCATGCAGTTACTGTCTGGCATGGAGCCAGCTGGATTGCTAACCATGCCATCCTCCCTCCAGCATCCTCCTGGGACCAGAATATACATCAGCCTTCCTCCCTCCAGAATCCTCCCAGAGCCCAGGAGGAGCTCCCAGGGAGTTACAGCTTCATGTGCCACAACAGCATGGTCCAAATTATACAAATGGCAAGATAGTTGAGCTGGGGCCATGACATTTTTGCAAAAGCACAAGAGGCCAGGAAGAGTTCCTGTCTCAGCTGACTCCAAACAATTAGACTCAGAAGGAAACAGAGCCTTCTCCAGGTTACCTCAATTCTCCTCATCCTGGCATCATTGTCTTGATCAACATCCCTGTGTTAATTTGTTTTCAGCTATAAGGCAAATCTCCTACAGCAGGGCCAAATTTAAAGTGATTCCACTTGCTTTTGTACTTAAACCACAGGGTTTTTCCTCTTTGATATGCCTACATACTGCTTGGTAATACTGCTGGTAAGAACACAGCACAGGTGCCTTCTCTGACCATGGTAGCCTGTTCAGCCCAACCTGCTGGATTTATACTGTATAGTTGCTTATGGACAAGCTATTGCTCATCCAATGTCTCATCACAGTTATTGCCCAGCCTGTTGCAAATGCCCGTCTAGAGAAGGACTGTGTCAGATGATATTAACTCATATTAAGTGTAAACATGCTTTGTAACGCATCCAAATTTTCTAAGGAGTTAGGTAGAGAAAAACACATGCTAGATATTTTCAGGCATTTTTTGAGTGAAAATCCGTGTGCTTTGAGCTTTACTGCAGATAATTTTAATAACGTCTCATTTTAATAAGGTATTTATCAATTGGGAATAGCTAGTAATTATTGCAGTGGAAATCAGGGTTGGTTTTAATACGGCTCAGAGTTTAATGTTGAAACACAATCTGTATCTGACCTATATGATAAGTGCTGCTCTCCCCAGGACCTCATTGTGGGCACCAATATCTGTAGGCTTGTTTTCTTGACATTGACTTAACTTTAGCTTATCTTCCCTATCCTCTAGGTGGGACTGACAGGAGGCTTTTCTCATTTAAAGAAAGAAATAAACAAAAATAAGCTGTTATTGCTGGTTCAGATGCACAGATCTTTAATACAGCTTCACAGAATCAAAGAACGTTGGGGGCTGGAAGGGGCCTTGAAAGATCATCTAGTCCAACACTCCCTCCCCACCCCCCCGCCAGAGCAGGGTCACCTAGACTAAATCACACAGGAACACATCTAGGCAGGTTTGGATGTCTCCAGAGAAGGAGACCCAGCAGTTGGTATTGGCTGAAGCTTCTGGCAGCTTCTCACAAAAGTCATCACTGTAGACCCTGGTTACCAAAACCTTGCCACACAAAACCAATACATTACCATCCCCATTCTCCCCTAATTTACTAAACTAAATCAAGCTTAGTTTCCTCTCATCAACCAGGCTTTACCCCGATCGTCCCCAGAGCATGGTCTACTTTGGACATCAGTATGTCCTTCAAGTGGGCTGGCACTGCCTTGTCTGTAATGTCATTAACTCATTCTTGTGTTTCACGCCAAAGTAATAACTTAATATATTAAATAAGTTTGTCTCCAAGACAGTAAAACTGATGAAGCCCCATTGTTTGAACAGGGAAGCGTGGTAGAGCAAACAAAGGCAGAGACAGCCCTCACACCCTGAATGCAGATAACCTCATTGAGTCAGTAGGTTTATACAGGGTTAAACCCGGGACATTTCGGCAAATGTACACATTGGATTTTTAAGAACAAACATGAATTGGGATCTTCCTGCAGAAATTATTTGGACGCTTGTGGATATTAAGGTAGCCTCAGCCCACAGGTTGTCAGGACCTTAAAGTCATAGACCAGAGCACACAGGTAGGGCAAATCACTTCTCAGGTGGCAATCAGGGACTGCAAGTCAAAGGCAGATCCTTCTGCTGTGAAAATCACAGTTATCTGCTGAAGCTGAAGGCACAATGCATAGCTTTTGGCTTTTATTCAGAGGTTAAATCAAATCATTCACATACAATTCGAGTGCAATGAGGAAAAATTTGAAAGAACATGTCTATAAAGTGACAGTAGAAACTAGCCGAGGATATTCCCCAGGAAGCCTGTCTGAAAGTCTGTACTGGAAAGCCTGTCTGGGCTATCATTCTGCTGACAGCCCTATCACAGGTCTCCATAATCACGCTGGAAAGATCTTGGAACCAAGCCCTGTGGGAGACAACAGGCCGTCCAGTAATGAAAGAGGTTTGCAGCTAAAAACCCCTGTAAAATAAAAAATGAACTGTTCTATAACCAGAACTTCTCGAGGCGCTGGGTGGAAGGGTCATGTAAAGACCCTGCTGTGCTGCTTCTCCAAAAAAAATTTTTTTTAAGCATGCTGGAAACCCACTTCTAGTCAGGGTTCAGTTTTCCATACTTCAGTGACTGATTACCTACTGTGGACAAAGATGGAATTTTCCAGGGAATTCTCAGCAGCACAACCCCTTTTCTCAGGAATTCTTGGCAAATCAGCTCAAAAGGGGCTAGGCTGCATTCCCAGATAAGAATTTTGGGGTAAGATGATTTGCAGAGAAGGTATCACTGATCTGCATTAGTCTGCCTTTAAACCTCACTCATGTGCTGACAGCTGTGATCTGTCAGGCTCTTCCCGGCAACTACCTGCTCTACATGCTTCTCTGAGCTTTGGTATCTCAAAAAATAAAGGCAGCCAAATGGGAGTGAATGCTCATCATGAAGCAGAGGCCATGGTGCGAACTTCCTCCATCTGAGACATCAGAGAGTCCACAGCAGGGAAAGTTCTGGTGGGGAACACAGGACAACCGTTTTGGAGCTAACATTCTCCAGGAGGTGGCTGCACTGCTTGCTCTGCGCTCACATCCCATGATGTGATCCCTTGCCTGGGGCACAGGAGTGTGTGGAGGTGGAGGGGTGTCAGGGCAGGCTCAGTTCCACTCTGGTGCTGCCTGTTGCACATATCAGCCATGACAAACACCTTCCTTTGATCTTCATAGCAGAGCCACATCACAGGCCTAAGCATTGCTAGCAGAAGAGAGAATAAAAAAGTAGAAGAATGCTGTGAAACTGTGTCTAAAAAGGCTGTTAGCCAAACTTCTCTAAACTTGAAATTTTGGTTTATCATGGGGTTATTTACTGCTGCATTTGACCCTGACTGCTCTCTCACTGGTTCCTGAGAGCATCGGAGATGCTCTCCGCCTCATGCCGTAAAGCCAGGTCATCTTCAAAAAAGCCTTATGGAGGGGCTAAAATCCCTAATTGCACTGCTCAAATACAAATGGAAGTTCAATCTGTGCTGGTCTGACACTGCTTACCAAATCACAGCCCAAAGTTATTCTGAACTTACCCTAGGAAACATCTCTCTCAAGTTCCTTAAAGAGGATTTAACTTATTTTCTCTACAGGGATTTTAATCTTCTTTGACCAGATTGTCTCCCTGTTTGTCAGGAGGGCTCAGGCCACCAACCAGTGCAGGTGCACAGAATAATGGTTTTACCATCACTTGAAATTGCATGTTTGAAAAAGGCTTCTCAGAAACACATCATCCTGACATTGTGAAACACACAGGGCTCTGCATACGTGGGGATGTGTTACCGTGAGCGGTGCCTGGCATATTACCTGAAGAGGGTGAGAGAAGTAAATCCCCTGTCCGATATCTCAAAGGCAGCACCACTGTGGTGCAAACAATTCTGAAATTAGACATGGTAGAAGTACTTAGCATAAGACATATTCAGCATGTATTTACCTCTGCTCTGGACAGTATATAGCCTGTGAATCAGCTCTGATAATTTAATTGTATTCACCAACCCTTGTTAAGCAGCTTGAACGAATGACAAATTCTTAGCCTCCTGGCTTTCCAAAGTGTTTGCCTCTATTACATGTGATACAAGGCTGTTCCTTAGCACAGCAGCATATTTACCTGCAATTTAGCATCTGTGCCCTGTATTTTTACAGCTACAACAAGAAGATAAACCCTTAATAAGCAGAAAATGTTGTTCTGCTAAAATCAGGGAAACACCAGGACTTGCAGATGTGACATTAATACCTAGCAATTGACTGAAACTGCTCTGAGCAGTTTTTCTCAAAATCCCTTAAACCCTCTCCACATAAAAACTGCTCTGTGTGAGTAGTGTACATGAAATGCATAGATTATTCACGCTGATTATTTACTTGCAAAGCCTTGACAGCAGTCAGGGAGGGAACCAGAAATGCTCTGCATCTCTCCAAGCCAAGAATGTGGATTTTCTTGCTGTTCATCCCCAATTCTCCCACTTTATCTTGTGACTCAGCTGCCTCATGCAAGGGTGTGCAATTACAGCTTTGCTGATTAGCGACCCAAATTGCGTGCTGTGGTTTCTAGACTTCACATGCAATTTTGACAAACATAGGGATTTTACAAATTGGCTTTTGAAAAGCACTTTGCCGTCCTATTTTGTGAGTTTTCCACTGGTAAAGCCTGACTACCTGTACATGAAACCCACCTGAAAGCCAAGACACAAGAGCCAGTGATAGGGCAAACCGAAGAGACTCAGATCTCTCCTTAAAAAATATTACACTGATGGTAAGATCAGTGCAGAAAGGATGCTCCAAGCAAGCAACCTCCAAGAGCCAACGAGCCCAAGACACCATTGCCCTGCCCTTTGGTTTCCAAAGCTTGGCTAGGAAACTGCCTGCTCACAGGCACTGACTCCTGTCAGGGGGTTAATACTCCATGGATGAAGCTGTAACTGGGAAGTTCCAACTCTTTGTGCCTGCAACTGAAATATTCTCTCTCAGACCATGCCAGCTCAGCTGGAGGAAAGGTCCTGGAGGCTGACATGGTCTCTGCTTCCTGTTTTTCTCTTCGCAGTGTAAACTGGTTTCTAAGGTCTCCAGAGACGTGCCTGAACCAAAACCTCTGATCTGACCATCCTTGAACTTTTGGCAAGTTTGGACTCAGTTCTGGATGCAGAGATTGCAGGACAGATGTGTTTTTAATAATATTTGTCCTCAGAAGGCTCTACCTGTCCTCCCTGCACTGTGTGGCTGCAGGACGCTGCTGTACCTGGGAGCTAACAAAGCCCGTTGAAAGGGGAGGATAAATCTCAGCCTCCTGAGCAGCTCTGCTATTTCTCTACCTCGTGTCAGTGTACATGAGGTCCTTTGTCAGCAAACCTCAGGTATGCCACGGGGCAAGCTGGGGAAGAAGCAGCTCCTTCCTGCCTCCGCTTCATAGCTTCTTCCAGCTGTGGTTGAAACATCAATGACACATTTTAGCATTCAAAAAAGTAATTTCCCCTAAAAGCCTTGGTTTTACTGAACTTCCATTACTTTTCCATTTCTCTATTTTCAGACATTTGATTTAGGGGATACAATCTCTATTTAAGCATAAATCAAAATTAATGGTCTGGTCTGAGACCCACAACTCAACAAAACCACCAAATGTGTGAGCATTTCCTGCTCTCCCAAGAAATAGTGCCAGTCGGCAGAACCAGATTGCTCAGCTTGTACCGTACCGTCGCTTGTCAGCCGCAATTCCTATGATTTTCAGTTAGCCTTTTGCTCTCAGTGATCATTAAATACCAATTATTAAAACATGAATTAAGATGATTAAAATTATCCACAGAGCCTTGTGGAAAAAGACTGCCTGGAGAAATCCACCCTCATTTTTCAAGCCCTTTAGCATGAAAAGATGCATTTTTCCCTCCTAGAAATTAGGGCCCAGGAAACCATTTTAAATTTATTTTATTTTACCAATGGTTTCTGCAGGCTGAGATGATGAGATCAGTGTACCTGTCTGTTTGCGCAGTCACTCATGCCTGTCCTGGTGGGTGCCCCTCCTGTAGGCAGACACACAAACCCCACAGAGAGCAGTGTGGTCCCACTGTTTTGTCACACACAGAATCACACGGTTGGAAAAGACCTTTGAAGATTATCAAGTCCAACCAATCCCATCCTAAGCTAAACCATATACCTCATCTACCCCTTTTCTGAACGCATCCAGGGATGGTGACTCAATCTCCTCCCTGGGCAGCCTGTTCCAGGCCCTGACAACTCTTTCAGTAATTTTTTTTTTCTAATGTCTAATCTAAACCTGCCCTGGCACAGCTTCATGCCATTTCCCCTTGTCCTATCTCCTGTCACCTGGCTGAAGAGACCATCAGCCACCTTTCCACAACCTCCTTTCAGGTAGTTGAAGGTGGTCATAAGGTCTCCCCTCAGCCTCCTCTTCTCCAAGCTGAACAGCCCCAGCTCCCTGAGCCACTCCTCATAAGATTTGCCCTCCAGCCCCTTCACCAGCCTGGTTGCCCTTCTCTGGACTCACTCGAGGATCTCAATGTCCTTCTTATGGTGAGGAGCCCCTCCCAGGTAACACTCTGTGGAAAATTCCTTCCATTTACAGTTTTGGTCACATCTCCCATAGATGTGTTCAGCACTGCTTGTGAGGATGCCAAACGATGCTTGTGAGTGCTTTGGCAAGGCCACACGTCAAATCCAACTTCCTAGCCAGGCCTGCTGGTGTCAGGTGATTCTAACTTACTGTTTCCTCATGCTTTTCCAATTTCAATCTTAAAGTGTGAAGGTGAGGATTTGGCATCCCCTTGTGCCCACATGCATGGGGCCACTTTGTCTTGCAATAAACTACAGCTACAGGGTAGCCAAAAGGACGTGGAAGTTCCTAGGTGCAATCTCAGCAGTGTTCATGTTTTCATGCCATTGTGATGTCTTCCCATGGAGCTGAGGTAGAGCCAACCTCTGAGCTGAGTGCAAACAAGGAGCTGGAGCATTCATCTGCAGCCTCTCTGGGTAAGGAGGGCTTTCTACCTATTAAAATACCAATATTATTCCATTAAATTAGAAGAGAGTTCTTCCACCAGCTAATGTGCTATTACTTATTCATGTAAAACCACCACCGCACTGGTTAGTGAATTATCTCTCTTCCTGCAACCAGTTTTTATTTGTCTCACAGGGGTTACTTGCACTTTAGGATTTTTTGCTTGGGACTGAAAGCAGATAATTCTGAGCATGTCCATGTGAACCATAACCTGCAGCTGAGCACCATGCACTGGGGTTGGGATGGTGCAAGACCGAGCCTGGACATCTCACCGCTGCAAAGGCTTCTCTATGAGTGAACTGCAGAGCCTGCAGAGGACACGTGAATATGGCCACAGAAGATCACCTGGGGAAACCTCAGAGTAAAACCTTTAGGTCTTTTGTAGGAAAGCTGCTTTTCCTCTGGTTACGTACATTGTGTTGGGTTTGGGTGTCCTAAGACAACTTCACTGCTGGTGAATTCATTGAGGAGAGACAAAAGGCTGAAAAGATGAATGTTGTTAAAAGAAGCGTTATGGCTCAAAATGCTTGACCTAACAGTTGCTACAATGCAGACTGCCTCTTTTAGTCATTTACTCATTGTTATTAATTTTAAATCAACTATCATGTCTCCCCCCACCCTACAAGTTCTAGTGTGTTCCTATACACTGCATCCTATCTCTTGCCAATAAAAGGCTAGCAGAGGTAGCTTCTGCACTAATGCAAAGGTAATATTAAAGATAAAAACAGAAACAGAAAAAGATTGGTTTATTCATGAAAAAGTGACTTCTAAATATAAGTACTGAATCTGCCCTCTGATCCAAGGTGGAATTTCTTCCTATGCAAGGAGCAAGCAAGAGTGCATGTGGAGGAGGGGTTATTTTGTGCTTTCACATGCTTATTTGGGTATTCTGATTAATTACTCCATGTGAAAAATGGTCTCATCCTCCCAGCATTACCTGGAAGCTAATAGCATTGGAAGAAGGGAAACTGCCTCCTAAGTAAAGGCATTAGGCATGTAGATAATGGCTTTTAGCTTTCTGTTTCCCAAATACTCTCTGTCCCTATGGGGGTTTCATAAATAACCCTCTCCAGAGCTGTTATCAGGCAGGTCCTTGCAATCAGATGTGCAGAGAGCTTTTGAAAGCAATTGTGTGCAGAACTGTCTATCATGTTTGTAGGAGAGATAACGTGGTGGGCACTTGCTGGGAGAGATAACATGGCGGGCACTTGCATGACTGAATGGGGAAGGCTTGTTCCTCTAGCTCAAAGCAGCACCCATAGACTGGGAGATCCTCTCCTGAAGCCCACATCAGCTAATGCTTTTCTAGCTCGGGAATCATCTCTGAAGACAAAGCTGTTGTTGGACAGAAACCCTCTTGTTGCTGGCAAAGCCCATCTTGCCAAGGAGAAATGGTGGCAATGGCAGGGAGCACCCGGCTGCCTTGGTGCTCCCAGAAAACTCCAAGGAAGCCATAGGGCTAATTAACTTTTTAGAGTTGAATAACTTAATCTCTCCTGCTCAGTGTCTACTTTAACCTCTCCTCAGCAGAAGTGGAGTGAAACCTGGGCCTGCTCCTGTCTCCTACCAGTGCCTCTACTGGAAGTGTCCATTCC
The DNA here is from genome assembly GCA_022605575.1 of Laterallus jamaicensis coturniculus. Taxonomy (NCBI): domain Eukaryota; kingdom Metazoa; phylum Chordata; class Aves; order Gruiformes; family Rallidae; genus Laterallus; species Laterallus jamaicensis. The sequence continues at coordinate 97,704,348 of JAKCOX010000001.1, forward strand.
GTGCATGTACCCCAGAGCAACAACTGTGACCTCCTCTTCAGGTCACCTCCTCCAACACATTGTTTAACCTCTTACTGACACATGTGACTCCAGGAACTTTCTTATCCCAGTGCTGTCCCAATATGGATGTCTGGATCGCACCCATTTCTGCCCTCGGCCCTGTGTGAGTTGTGTTCAATTACTTCTCGTTATTTTTGATACATACTGGCATAGCGATCCAGCAAGACACCCTGCTGATGTCCCCTGCAGGAAAGTCTTTAGAGTTAGCAAAAACTAACAATCCCTACTGACGATTCTGTAGGGCAGCTCAGAAACCTTCCATCCTTACGTTAGTACTTCCTTATACAGGGATACATTTCTTCATGTATACAATACTAGCATTGCCCCTCTGCAGACTTTTGAAATAAGGCTGAGTGACCCTGCTCTGTTCTGAAGCAGACAGGAAAAGCTGGGCAGGTTTCAATGTTGCTACTGGTTTTTGCAGAAAATGGTCTCAGGAGCTCCCAGAGAAACTCTTCCCTTGTGCCAACAGCTGAAGGCACCCTCCAGCCTGGTGCTGGAGGTAATAAAGGGAGCAACACAGAGGACAGAAAGTGATGTCTGATGTGCTATATCTACTTTCTGTCATCTCCTTTGGCAAGCAGCAGTTTTTACATCAAACCACTGTTGTGGTTTTGCCCCCTTCTTAGAACTGAGAACCATGCAGTCACTCTATCACTCACTCACTTTTTCAGCTGGACAGGGGAGCAAATATATATTGAGAGGCTTAGGAGTGGAGAGAAGGACAGGGAGAGATCATTCCACAATTAATGTCATGGGCAAAACAGACTCAACACAGAATAAAGGAAAGAAAACTCTCTAATTTGTTACACTAAAATGTGATTCCCAGAGGCGCCATGACCATCGCTTGGCCTTGGTCAACAATGACTCCAGCCTTTATCCAGCTGGTGTTTGCTCTGTGGGGCCTGCAGAGAGCTTCTGGCTGCTTCTTGCAGAAGTCACCCCTGCAGCCCCCTCCTCCACCAGAACTCAGCCACACAAAGCTACAACATCCATGTTTGTTTCAGGAGATAGCAGGATGTAGAAAATGGACACAGATGTCTGGTGGCAACAATAAGGAGAATAAGAGATGGTATATAGAGGCTGTACTCTGTAACAACCTTGTGGTATTTCTTAGGTGAAATTACTTGAGTGACCATAATGGCTCCAGGTCACAATGAGGCTTTTTGGCAGCTGTGCCATGTGTTAGAGCAGACGTTGGCTGAAAGCTCCCAAGACCATGCTTGCTCTTGCTCTTGCCTGTGACATTGAAAGTGGCACTTTAAAGAAAAAATACTTCTGAAATAATATATTCCATGCACTGTAACATGGAAGGGAAGTGACACAGCAGGCTGCACAATAAATGGGCAAGCAGATAAATCCGTGTCCAGGTTTATCAAGCAGCTGTTTTCATCACTCTAAAAGAAGTAAAAAGCATACACTAATGAGCACAACAATATTTCATTTGATATTGTGCAGACTGCTGCACAGTGACTGGGCAGGCAACAGTAGGGCTCAGCACAGCCAAACATTTTGGAGAACAACCAAATTGGCATGGTCCTCTGTGCCTTTTGCAATAGCTGTAGTTCCCTCTGGGGTCACCAGTCTGCAGGGCTGCTGGGATCCAGGTGTCGGTGCATCCTCAAGGAAGCACACAAGTACATTAAAAGTAAATAGCCTGCGGAAGAACAAGTATTTGCTCTTGGGCAGATAGATGTATAGTGGAGTTGGACACCTATATAGGCCTTTTCCAGGAAGGGCATAATGTTATGGGTAGCATGGGGAGCCCTGACAGACTTATTTCAGCAACTGTGATTATTAATTTTTTTATTTGCTTAAGTGCTCCCTGTTACTCCACAGTGATCACAATTACTTACCTTGCAAAGGCTTGGTGAGGGTTAATTAGTCTGGCTGTGCAATTTATTTGGGCGATGGGGAATGTTTTTTCATAGATGAGCCAAATATCATTAGCTCTAGTAATTGGAAGAAGGTAACAATTTCTTTCAACTAACTATAATAAACAGGAGATTATTTCTTTGACTATTGATTTTGCTCAGGTTTTTGCAGGGATTAAATTATAGGTGGCTCAAACTGCAACCTATAAAATCCAGGTAAAGTCGAAGCTAAAAGCATGTTACTGCCACTGGAGCTGTATGGCCATGCAGGTACAATACTGCCACCACCATACCTCGGACTGGGAGTCGGTGGATTTACAGACAGCTGGAAATGAAGATGAAAATCATGATCTGCTCCCTCCAGAGTACCTAAATCCATTGACAGGATGGACTTATATCCCTTATCTAGTTCCAAATAAAATGGTCCTGCTGAAATCATTTGTAAAAAATGTGGTTTTCCCTCTCCCCTTGTCCGCTGCTGCTGTAAGTGTAGCAGCACACCAGCCCAAGGGCTTTCTCCCGTCTGCTGGCACCCATTTCAGAGGATACTGGGGTCACAAGGCATCCTCTGTGCTCATCCCCCAGCACTGGCCATAGGTACTGTGAGGAATCAAGCACCGAATCCTCTTGAGTGGAGGCAGAAATACCCATTTTACGCTCTTATTTAAACATTAAATCACCAAGTGAATCCTCTTCCAGTTCCTTCCTCTCTTTAGGTGATTTTCAGACAGAGGAGATGCTAAACTGTAAACAACATTTTTTTCAGCATCATCTCACTCCTTAAATGGTTATTCTGGCTGCGCTGTGGCAGGTTTTATTGTGTGATTAGGCTGACAATGTGCTAATGCTCTGCCCTAGACCTTCCACGTTCCTTAGTCAGAATATATGCATCCAGAAAAAAACCAAACCAAACACAAACTGAGGAAGCCCTTTTCTGTGCTGGAAATGTTGACCCACTGTCATACCTTGATTTGCAAGGTCACTTTCTGAACCTTGCAGCCTCAGCTACTGCTCCAGCATCTCCTACGCCTTTTACCTGATCCTGAAGACCTATGTTGTTTGCATCCCCAATGCATGCAGTCCCAGGTGACGGGAGCAGCCTCCCTTTCACAAGATGAGGCACAAGCTGAGTGCAGGCACAGTGGCTTTGTGCCCCCTGACATTGGCAATGTCTCAAAAGCAGAGAAGAGATGAGGGATGCCCCATGGGGATCCAACCATGAACTGGTCCAGGTGTCTGCTCTACTTTGTATCCACAAGTATTTCCAAACAGCTACTGCAGATGCTGAGGGCTTCTCTCCCACACGAAGCATAAAACACAGATGTAATATATTTTGGCAGAGCTATTCCCCATTTTCCATCTTTTCCTGGTACTCAAACAGCTTTGCACTCAGGGAAACACATCCATACTTGGAGGGTGAGCACTTTTCACTGCACTCATGTGGTTAAGGCAGCATGGCTCCTTGTGCAGCCAAGCCACAGATCTGTCCTTCTCAGTCTGGGCAAGGTTACACCATCCCTAGGTGTCACTGGGAAGTCTCAGCTGCGAAAGAGCTGTTTGTACCTCACTTGTCTCAGCAGAAGATGAGACCTGGATGGGATGAAGACCATTACAAAATGACTAAAAGTAGAAACTGAAACAATGAGAAAGATAATTTTTCTCTCACCTTTTGCCAGTGCAAGAAAGAATGCACAGAGGCTGGTTAGAAACACCCGTGGTTTCCGTTTTGGGCAAACCTTCTGAAAGATTGATCTCTCCACACTTCTTCTTGTGTGATTATCATCTGCTGGGTGGTATTTGCAGATACGTGGCTTTGGTGATAAAAGCCTGTGGGGCATTCCACAGCCACAGGCTTCAGCTGGTCTCAGGGCAGGGGAGACCCTGCACATTGGTCCACACTGGCCGAGAACTGGCATCATTTGCCATTGAGAAGTCTGATAAGAGATTGATCTCTGCAGGAGCCTGCAGCTACTGGTGCAGAAAGCATCTCATTCTCCAGCTGATGATCCTTGTTAGGTTATTTTTCAAGCACTGCTAATTGCAAATATCTCACTTTTGATTCCCCTTCCACAAATTCCAAAAGGAAGGGAAAAGCAGGGGAAGTGCCAGGGAGACCTTAAAGCTGTTCAGATCTGGAAATCACAATGTGCACCCAGAGGGCTATGACTGGCTTTGGGTAGGGAGCAGGTGAGTGCATGGCTGTGTTTTGGGCAGTCAGAAAAGAGCAGCGAGGGCTTACGGGGGTTCAGAGAAGAGGACAGTGGGGAATATCATTGTCACCATTAAAATAATAAAGTTCCTTTCTTGAAGAACATTTCACAGTCTGGGGTGGTTGCTCAAACCCTGGATAGTGCCATGAAATTTCTGGCTTGTTGAGGTGAAAGTCTCTCATGGTGCTCCCAAGCAGTCCCCACTACGGGACTTCTCCCAGCTCTCTCCAGCCTGGACCTGGACCTCTCCATGCCTCACCTAGGGTGGTATGCATCCTCTTCCAACACCATGGACCCAGCCAAGGGGATCAGTGCCCATGAAGGCAAAAAACCAAATCCACAGACAAAGCCGGATGTTGCATCTCATAAGGAGATGGTTTTGACTTATTCATGATTTAAACATTACTCTAGGATGGTAACAGATCTAATAAAAGACAGCTTATTGCCTCCTATTGCTGCTTCCTTATGTACCTCAGGCAATTATCTCTCCTGATTGTTTTTATGTTTACTCACATGTACATGCTCAGGAAACTCAGCTCACTGTAGCATCCCAGCAGGTACCATCCCAAAAGCCTGGGATGTGGGTAGGCTGCCCTGAGTGAATTTGCAGGACAATGCCATGCATCCCAGACCCTCCAGCTCTCTGAGAGGGTGATGCCCCCATGTACGTGCCCTCTGCACAAGCCAGTGGGCCGAGGAGGGCACAGCCTGTGCCATGTGAGGTCCTGCAGCGCCAAGAGCAGCTGAGCATCTTGCATTTTTCTAGTCCTACAAAATTAAGTAAGTCTCTCAGGTGGAAGGGAAGTTCCCTTTCCAAGGAAAAATCAGCATAAAACAGTTGCTCAGAGCTGGATAAAAATCCCAAACCTTCCTCAGCTAAAGACATGAGCTTCCCTATGTATGAAGCATATAAAAGGCAAATACATAGTTGCAAAGAAGTTAGGAAAAGAGAAAGGCCTAATGTTTTAGGTGGACATCTATTTCTACTTCATTGAAAATTTTCTACTTCTATGCAAATATGTAGAAACCTTTGCCAAACTCAAATATAAGAAGTGATTCTTCAAAATTATATTGGTTGGTAAACCCATTTAGAATCTGAAAATAAACACCTTTTCTCTGGAGGCATTGCAATTTTACATATTTTCAGTGCTGTTGGTTTTTTTTTCCCCAAAAGGTGTGTGAGATGTGTGTGCCCAGTTATTACACTGCAGGCACTAATGGCCATCACTGGGAGGGGAAGGGTCTGTAAAATCACAGGTCCAGTGAAAGTACTGATGAGTCCCAGTCAGCAGAAAGAGGAGCCAAATGCCTTTAGGTACTGGAACTAGCTGCAGATGAGGACCTAATGGAGGCATTAGGCTACCTGGTTGGAGCAGAGATAAATCAGGTGGATTGTCACAGAACAGAGAATCACAGAATGTGAGGAGTTAGAAGGGACCTCCAAAGATCATCTAGTCCAACCCCCCCTGCCAGAGCAGGATCACCTAGATTAAATCCCACAGGAACACATCCAGACAGGTTTGAACGTCTCCAGAGAAGGAGACTCCACAGCCTCTTCTGATTACAAAAGCAGAGCAGGGGCTGGAGGGGACCTGTCAGTGGGCACATGGCTCAGCAGCCCTAGGGGAGCCGATGGATCTCCTCACAGTTTGCCCTTTTGCTCAGAGGGGGAAAGAGGAAAATGCCTGTTTTCTGGTTTGAAGAATAAGTCCCATTTACATGGGTTGCTCATCTGTCTGGGAAGTCTCCTTCCAGGCCTTAGTTTTGGCTGAGGATGACAAACCGTGGTGCCTGGGTGGTGCCACACAGGCTGCACACATGGTGATTAGGATCAACTGGGAAAGTGGAGGAGGAATAGATAACCCTGACCACAGCCCTGACCTGCAGCCAGCAGTTCAAAGACTGATTACATTGACAGCCCTGTCCACCTGCCAGCTGCTTCATCTTCCTCATCGCCAGCATTCAGGGTTCAAGAGCTGCTGTCTTTCATCTCCACTGCTCCTGGTCAGGGAAATTTGTCGAACATCAGCTAAATAAATAACAATAACAATAATAATAATAAGAAGAAGAATTCCAGTGTTTGGCTGGAAAAGGAGCACTTATCCACTAGGAACAGTACAACCTGCAGCTTTGCAGCACATTAGAGAGCCTTCTCAGAGGCTTCTCCTGAGCCTGGGATGGTGGACTCAGAAACCACACAGTTCTGGATGCCTTTTGTTTTGCAGTGCTCCACCCATGTGAGTTTTACTGCTTCTCTCCAAATCCTGCAAAACTGGCCTCCAGGTAACTAGGTAACTAATGCACCAGAGTTTATAAACTGCTGTGTTTAAAACATTCCAAAATTAGCTTTTCTGCGGTCCAGATGGTGGATCGTGAATGCTTAATGGCATGGCATAAAGATTTTATTGGCACTCGTGAGGGATGATCCAAACAGCTTACTTGTGTCTCTTCCCTCCATGAGTAATGCATCTGTCGAAGCCCATGCCAGGAAAGCTTTGCATCCCACCACCTTGTATTCTGTGCGTGCGTGTGTGTACATACAATTACTAAATGACTCGAGATCATATTGAAAGAAAAGCTCAGCAAGCCACACTTCATGCTGATGCTACCTTCAATATTTAGTTAACTCTGTTTCCCACCCTTGTGCTGACTTCCACTTGTTAATTTTCATCTCCTGCAGGTCCAGGTCCTCCACCGGGGTAAAGTAGTGGCGTGGTGGTTGGTTGTGCTGTGGGCCTGGTCCTTGTTGCGTTTCCCATTTCCCAAGGGATCCAGACAGAAGTTTTGAGACCGTGGAGCCCTAGAGCGAGCTGCCAGGCTTGAAGCAGAAGCCCTGGCTTGAATCAGGGCTCAAGCTCTACCAGGTCCTACTATCTTGAAAAGTTTCATTCCATCCACCACAATAATCAAAGCTCCTCTCAGCAAAACAGCTGCTTTCAAGGACTATTGAAGTGCTTTCATAGTGTCAATATTCACATCTCTTTTATACATCGATGTACCCCATCTTTTCTCACTTTATTTTGCAAATAGAATCACAGATGAGCAAGACAGGGCACAGCAGTACTGGGAAGGCAGTGGCATTGGCTGGCATGTGTTCAGAGCAGGGTGGCAGCAAGTTTAGCTCTGTGCTGGCCAGTGGACAGCACAATGGAGACCTGGAATTCTCCGGTTGTCTGAACAACTCCTGTTGCGAGGCTCACCTGTTTGGGAAATGGCTTGTAACACTGCAAGAAATATGTCTGGGATGGAATCTGCATGAGGACCCTGCAGAGCCAACCCTCTCTTCACTGTACCCATCAACATCAAGGGTGGAGCAACACAGGCAGAGCATCTTCTTGATGCATCTTATTGATGCATCTATTCTTGAAGAATAGAGACCAGCAAGCAACCCAGTGCAGAACATCAGGGCAGAGGGTAGTTTCTTACAGATGGTCATGCTTGGAAACCGCAAGTAAAGAAGTGCAGGGGTGCATTAAGCAGGGAACATGGGACACTGGTCTTTTTCAGTGGGCAAGGAGCCTGATTTTTGTGATTCTGGTGAGAGAAGCAGCTCAGAGATGAGCTGCATGGCACTCACAAACACTTTGGTGCCACTCTGATTTCCCACCCAGCTGCTGCAGCAGCAGCAGCGGGGATGTGAAGCAAATGCATGTGGTTGTGCCTACAGCAGTGTGATGGGAGATGCCATTGACCATGGCTGGTACCACTGTGATGGACCAACAGAGCCTAACGGCCAGAGATTTATGTCGCTGGCAAGAGAGGGAACACCATTAGTTATGCAATGCCCACAGACTCTCATCTGTTGCTTTATGTGTATTGTGGGTTGTTTCAATATATTAGACAAAGCACTTTGAGAGATGGTTTTGTGGTTTGGTGGTGCAGGGCTGACAGTTGGACTTGATGATCTTGAACGTCTCTTCCAACCTTGATGAGTCTATGGTTCTGTAACACTCGCATTAATAGGGAGATGAAATAAAAGTCTATTTGATCAAACAGTTTGTCAAGCACATGTGTAAAACATGCACTTGTCCGGATTTAACTGGGAGGGGAGAAAGCAGAGCCCTGTGCTGCTCCACCTGGCCCTCAGTTTCCACATGGCAAGGAGGTGTCTCCACAAAGATTCCAGTCCTGCTCAGCCAATGTCTATTTTTCAGGGCAGTCCTCCAAGGTTAGACATGGGCAGCTGAGGCTGCAGCATGGGACCCCTCTTGCCGCATGATTGTCCCTTCTCTGTACAAGAGGATACAGGGGGAGGCTCGGGGAGACATATCAGAATGTACAGCTTCAGCTTTGCTTTTTGCTTCCCATTACACGGTATCCATAGAAACAAGGATGACTTTCCCAGTCTTTCCTGGGGAAGACACGGCATTCACTGCAATACAGTGTCTCCTACTAAGCTTGTATAACATAGCTCCACAAGGAAACAGTTTTTAATCCAAAAAGCTTGCAGTACAGTTGGTCAGAGGGAGCAAGCCCCTCCCATGTAACATCGGCTTTCTCAGCAGGGCTGAGGTTCCTGCATTCCTGCTGGATTTCATGGGAGAGGAAGGCAGACAGCACCCCATGCTGACACCAAACTCCTTCCCAAAGCACCTGGGGACAGAGGGAGGTGGTGGTGAAGCAAGCAGGGGTGCATCAAGGCTGTGGGGCAAGAATATGCTGGGGGAAGACAACTGGATGCAATAATCACCTGGCTTCATGAGCAGGGTTGGGTTGGGGTCATTAGTGCCAAAGACATCGCAACTGGCAGGTGTCATAAACACATGTTGCTGAGGATCTGATGGGGAAATCTTATTCTGCCTAGAGATGGAAAATTTCTTGAGCTTTTGAAGGTTTAAGTGGAAAAAATGTTTTTCAAAAAACCCCACTAATTTGGCAAAAATGCAAATTATTTCAGTACCTATGCCACTTATCAGAATTATTCTTTCTTAATTCTTGAAGGGTGAACAATGGTTTATCTAGTTAGCACAGCAAAGAAGCTGATGGAAATATTTACAAAGCAGAACACCTTTTTTTACTTTCAAATTATGAGAGAGATCACCACTATACACTGAAGTACTTACTGCATGTTTTGCCCACTAATACATTTCTAACTCAAGGAAAAATAAGCCACTGAAAATTAAAAGCAGCCACCTAGCTGTCTTTTAAACAAGAAAGAAGGCTGTATCCTACAGCTCAGCAATGTGACATCAACAGACTTAACAGTATAAAGCAAAGACTTGAAAAATGAACGTTTGTTCCCTCTCTCCATAGTCTCTGCAAGGTAGCTAAGACAGCATTGCAGTCAGGACCAGCATTAAATTAGGCCCATACTATTGAAGCCCAGAGTCTGTAAGCATTTTAACTGATTAGTATAATTTTTTTTTTTAATTAAAAGATCTTCATTTGAAATTCTGTATTATAGAAAGCATTTTGAAGGGCTGAGAATAGCAGAAGTAATGTCATGTTAAACATGTCTCTAACCTTTCTTCACTGTTCCCTCTGAGCAGTATTAACTTGCAAGGACATTTTTTCTACATTTCTTGTCTAAGTATCCAGTTTTCCATATCTGAAAAAAAAAATTAATTAAGCAGGCTTTTTTCTCCCCCTTCCATGTCCTGCATTTTTACCATAGTCTCCTGTCTTGACGACTTGTTACTGATTGCCCCACATTTGAGTCTCTGCACTGGATGTTCCCACCAACCAAGGGAACAGGGATCCTGTAACCAGACACACTATGGCCCACGTTTTCAAAGTCATCAGACACTTTGCTCCCACTAATAAGAAAATGGATTGTGCACCAAAAAAATTGGAGAGACTTGGCCCTGTCATCATTCTGTGCCTGTGCATCATTACTGAATGAAGGAGAAGGACTTGCTTAGGCTCATTTGCTTTCCTGGCTCTGGTTTCCTATGGTTGCCATTTGTGGCTCTGGTTTCCTATGGAAATCTGCCACTCTACCTGCAGGTCCTCCTGATTCAGCTGCTGGACACCTTCTCCAACACTCAGCATCTGGCAGGTGCTACTGAAGTCAGCTGGGGTCTGGTGGGCAACAGGGACACAGGGCAGACAGGGCATGCCTCTGGGCATGTGGTGGCTGTAGGGGCTGGGATTCGATGGCCTCAACCTCACCCTGTGACAGCATCAGCCCCAGGAGAGGAGGGTGGGATGAACAGGCCAGCAGGTTCCGTGACCCCAAGACGGGATGCAACCTGCTGGCTCTGGGTGCCTGAGCCTCTGCCACCACGTTTTGCATTGCTGCCAGCAGCCACCACAAACAGTTTGTACTGCAATCCCTCCCTGCAGCAATCCACTCTTCTGTGAAGTATCGTGTCCATTAGCTGTGCAACAATAAAGATGCTTTAAAAGAGATCATGTGCTCGGGCTCCCGTGAAACCACCGCTGCCGGCCAGTTTCTAGGTGGGACTTTCCTTTCTGAGGCACTGCTTAATTAAACTTTAACCCCACTTCCCCCAAACCATGCTTTCTGAAAACAAAAGGTGGGCGCCTGGGTGTGAACTCTCCTGCTGCACATGACCTTGCTTTGCAAATGCAGCCCTATGTGTGTGCTCAGATCCTGGCTACAGCAGCGTGGCTGGGACTCCCCCAGCACGCTACTGGGGTCCCCGGGTCACAGGCAGGGAGGGACACAGCAGGAAGAGATTCAACATTTCTGGTGCTCTTTGTTGGCAGGGCCATCCCTGGTACATGCCATTACACCACAAACTCAGCTGTAAAGGTTTGCCCCACCCTGAAAAAAGATTATTGTGGGTCATTTTAGTAGACCTGGTGACTCAGAACAACAAAGCAGGGCAAGGGATGGGAGACAGCACCAAAACCACTGAAATACCTACTTCTCTCCAAAGCAAACCATCTTCTGCATGAAACTCCTTTCACTGCGTCTGACATAGGATTCAGCAGCCAGACAGCAGTACAAAGAGACTAGACTTGATGTTTGTTTGGTGGCTGTGCAGAGTCCATGGAAACGGGCTGGAGGGTTTTTTTTCCCCCCTGTTCAAAGCTTTACCTGCCAGTGAGTCATCAGAGGGCTGGCTGAAGGAGCGTATCATGCATAATTATTTGGAAAAGCGATCAGGCATGCTAACTCCTGTCACAAACCGTGAGATTCATAATATACACAACGCCAAAGCAGAACACAAACGCTTTAGAGAATCCCTTGCCTCATTTAATTCCCCCTTTGCAGTCTTAACCAAGAGGCAAGGAAGATGTGGGACTCAGTGGGTGCTTCCCGAGTGCAGTTCCTGGTGCTTTCTGAGCACCAGAGGAGCTGCAGTGCAGCGACTGGGAGGGAGCTGCTGCTTCGGCCCTTTGCCCTCCCTGGTCCCTGGAGCTGGACAGATTCATCTCCCAGCCTCTGCAGTGAGTGCCAGGAGGTGTGAAGCAACAGCCATGAAGATTTGGGATGATAGGTGCTCTGTCTCCCTCAGATAACTGAGAATATAAATGCAGAAGAGCCTTCCTCTCTTTTGAGGAGTTGTGGGAAGGCAATGCGTAACTGGAAGGTGCGCAGGGCACCCATGTTTCCCTGTGCCCAGGGCATCTCTGCAGCACAAAGCGAAAGATCCCTTGGCTTTCTCCATCTGGGACACTTGTCCCTGCCAGAGCATCATGGCAGGGCAGCATCCCTCAGCAAACCCTCCCTGGCCAGACGCTTGCTGCTGTGGTGGTGCCAGGGCTCTAATGAGTGCTAATTCTGCAGGAAATAAGTGGCAGTTTCATTTTGACTGGCAGTGGAGAAACAGAGGCAGGCAATAACATGTATATAGAAAAATGAAATGAAGTATCAACCTTTCAGTCAGCCTTAGCTGGTCTCATCAGACTGCCTCAGCTCTCTGATGCCTTTTCTCCCCAGTCTGGAATCCAGCTGTCTTGTGGTACAGCATCTTTTGGGTGGGGTGTTTCCTTCCCCAGTGAGAATGTGGTTGAACAGATAACAGACCTGGTGTGAATTTGTCTGTTCTGTTCTCTCCTGCATCTTACCAATGCTCACCCACCCTGAAGCCAGAGGTGCCTTTCCTTCCCCTCCATGCAGGGAAAGTGCCTGTTTGTCTGAAAGCCAAGGATGGGACAGGTGGCAGACTGGAAACCAAGAAGGGGGAAGTAAAAGGAAAGCCAAGGCTGTGGCTCTGGTGCAGGACAGCCAGGGAAGGTGGTGGCCCAGGGCACCATGAAGCTTGATGCAGTTTATGATGTTTTTGCATCTCAGGTTTGCCTACGTAGAGACTAAAGATGCAGGTGAAAAGACTTCCTTCCAGGACAACCAGGTTTGCAGACAAAAATGCTCATTTTTATAAAATGCTGGCTGCCTTAAATCCCCTGGGAAGAAATCACATCAATAAGACAGCAGGCTCCCTCCTGATCCCACGTGGTTTGTTTCCAGAGCACTAATCCAAAGGAGGGCAGAACTCTCCAGGGTATGGAGGTGGGAAAGGCTGGGAGTCACCGTTTGCCTTTCAGAGAGAGGGGTGACACCAGCTTCATGTCAAAAAAAGAAGAAAAGAAAGCAATAAAACATTTGTGACAAAGGTTGGTTGCTGGTGGGCTGTGGTGGAGAAGGGATGTGGAAGGGTGGGGATGTAGGGAGGTTTTGACAGTATTTCATGGGTAGTGGATGGAGAGCCCACACAATGCCATCATTTCTCACAGATCCCACCTCTGAAATGGGAGGGAGGGTTTCTGCTAAGCCTCCCCAGGCATTGCAATCCCAGCACATCAGCTCCATGGTACCTGCTGTGGCGCAACGTGTGACTAAAGCACTGCCAGACACCCCACGCATGTCTCACCGGTGAGTAAACCCTTGGAGGCTCTTGCCCAGAGCCTGGGGGATTGATTTGGATAGCCCTCACCCTTTTGAGGAGCCCCATAGCATGGGGATAATTTCTGTGCAGACAAACCCCACTCCAGTTGAGAAGGTCCTTTGCCCAAGCATATCCACAGCAAGCAAATCATTAGTGGGGCTTGCTTCCCTCATCACCACATGGAGAGTTTCCATTACTCATTAAGGCAATTTCTTTAACCATATATTTATTGCACTCAGCACTTCCACAAATAGCTCGAAGTGGTCTTTTGGCAGGTTGGTGCTGGTCAAAATTTGTTTGGGATGGCTCAGTCCACCATGTGGGTGTTTTCCTTCAGCAAATCATCCCTGGGAGAAGGTCAAAACGCTGACCCATGTGCTGAGGAAGGACCACAGAGGTGATACATGCCAGCTGGCTTTGCTCTGAGCCTTTTGGAGTGCCCATGGTCCAGCCCACCAGCCTGAGGGTGTGTCAGGTTGTGCTCAGCCTCTGAGGCCTCCACAACTCACATTGCCCAAGAGCATCTCCAGCCAAATTAAAGGGCAACTCAACCTGCGGCCAGCGACTGGCTGCCAATTGGTGACGCCTTTTGGGACAAAAGGCTGAGAAGCTGTAGCCTAAAGCTGCTTCAGAGAAATGTATGTGTTCCTGGCTACTCACTGTCATAATCACAAAGGAGACCAGGAGCTGGTCTTGCAGCAGTGGTGCAAGATTTGCTGGTGCTTGTCTGAGAGAGCCTGAGTGGCTGGAGCAGCACAACGTTCTGAGTAAAATACCAATCCTTAGGGCTCCCCTGAGTCCTAGAAAACAAAACATAATCCCTGCAAGCACAGAACAGTGCCCATGCTACGACAAACACCTTTGAATGAGGAGAGAGGTCTCAGCTATAAGTGCAGCTGGATGTGTGGCAGTGGCATTGGCACTGCTGGAGCTGACAAACACGGCTGCTGCTGGCTTAGCCTGACTGGGGTTTTACAGAGTCAAGGCTGTGAGTCGTCCTCCCAGGAAGAGCAGGGCACTGACAGGAAGGGAGGATATTGTCAGTGCCCCAAGGCAGATTTCCCTCAGGGTCTCAAGGTTCGAAAACCCACTCCCCAGCTGTATCACATCCATCTTTGCAGCCCTTAGAACCCAAGGCGCAGTAGGGATCATATTCTTCCTGTCTAAAAAGGGTTTGACAGCAATCTTCAGGTGAGTTCTTAACAGTGATTCCCGGCAAACTATGTCCCATAGTTTGAGGGGAGTAGGAATTTTGATTGATGGGAAACACCACAGATCAGTTGTCTGGGTGGTTCAAGTTGCTGACCTGTAAAATTCACTGGTGGCAGAAGCTGTGCTGAGTTTGCATCCCTACAGTCAGGCTCAGGATCATGCTGAGGAAAAGAGGAGCAGGCCAATCTCTGGGTGTTTCCCACCTGCAGCATCAACCACATGTCATCTTCAGGAATGAGCAGAAAAATAAACAGTCAGGAGCTACTGACTGGTGCTGCAAAAAAGCTGCAAAATGGAAGGTCTGTGGACTAGAAAGAGAGATTGTTGGAGAGATGTTACTGCAAGTGACTAAGAATCGCTGGTGTACCACAGAGGGTGCAAATGACAAGCTATCTCCAGCCAGTTGAGCCAGGAGCTATTCCCGCAACCTGTGTTAAGGTTTCTTACCCCAGGTCTGTATCAAATCACTGCTGAGCACATCAAGGGTATAAAACAAATTGTAATAAATCATTATGCTGATCCTGTAATCAATGCCTCTGTGAAGTAATTCCTCAGTGGATCCCCTCCTCTGACAGAAGGTCAGCAATGCCAAGATGCCAGGTCTGCAAATTCCCTATTAACCCCGGGAGCTATAGACTGTGCCTAAGTATTATTTGCTCTTCTTAGTTAATGAGGTTATAATTAGAAACTGAAAATCCTACCATTGGTTAAACAAGCCAGTGCTGGGCGGCTTGCAGCTCCCAGGAAGTGATGGAGCCACTTTACTCAGAAGGTTCTACACCAAGTCTTTCAGCCAGAGGCAGTGTACTGGGCTTGTGTCCACCGGAGAGAAGCCCAGCACCGCTGTTCAAGGGCAAGGCATCTTTTTTTTATTGTTTCTTCTTTTATATTTTGGTTTATGTTTCTCTTGCTACAGGGGAGTTATGTGGCTGTGTATACTGACATTTCGACAGTTGGCACCTCATTGGCCATGCACTGGGCTGCCTGATTCCCTGACCTGCACTCCGGGCACCACCCTTGGGCTATCTTATTTATTATTCTTGCTACCATGAGCTTTTTTAACCTTTCCCTCCCTTCATTCAAGGAGTTTTCTCTCCTTGGGCTTTGAAGGTGTCTCTTTTTTTTTTTTTTTAAGTAGAAAAATTGATAAAGCCCACTTCCCTTCAAAGAGAGCCCAGTGTCAGAGAGGCTCCTGACACAGAGGCCTCAGGCTCAACCGTCTGGTGGGACCCTGGCAGGGCTGCAAGCATCCTCCCATGCTGGTGCCAGGAGACAGCTGACTGACCTACACTGCTCAGGGCTCTCTTTAACTCTTGCTCAGCACAACCTATGCCGCCGGGTACAGGAGTGGGGTGTGCAGGGGAGGGCAGGGCCCTACCATCCCAAAACCCAAGCTACACTGCCTCACGTAGCTTGTGAGTCAGCAGGGAGCCACCAATGTGAAGGGAATGGTGCAATGTGCTCCTTTCCCAAGCACTAATCGTGGGGTCACTGCTAATTCAGAGGTGATGTTTAAGGACTGGGAGTCATGCCTGCTGCACAGAAGCACCTACTGATGGCAGCGGGCAGCCTGTCAACTCCTGCCCTTGAGATCAAGAGGGTGGTGATGGACAAATAGGGGAGTCACGGAGGTAGCAATTGCACTGATGCGCAGGTGATGTCTGAGAGAGAGTTGTCCAGGTGATGTAAAGAAAAACCACCCTCCCTGTCCGATAACTCAGGTCCAAGGTTAGATTGCAGAGATGCTGCTCTGCTTTATTGGATTGGCCAAACAATTAACCTAATTTTTCATTTTCCAGACCACATGCGTCCCATAAGAATTTAAATCCTGCCAACCAGCTAATGCTGTATGCGAGGTTTAAATATAGCATCCTGGTAGCTGATAAGAAAATTGAGGAAATAAATACATTTAAAATGCATGTGTAAGCGAAGACATTTTTAGAAGCCTTAAAACCAGAGCGGACCAGAAATAGTCTGTGAGCAAATTGAGGAACTCCAGGGTTGCATCTGGAGTGTCTGATCCTGGACCTGGGAGGCTACAGGGGAAAACAAGCGGTGTGCTCTGAGCAAAGTAAACTCTGTTACAGGCTGGACCATGGGAAAAACCCTCAGCCTTGTGCCTTAGCTCTGAGCACCCCTTTGTTTCACCGAGCATCAGCTGAGGATCCAGAGCGGAATTTGGTACCCAGCACTGCCAGTGCTTTGCGTGCAATGGGATGCTCCCCGTACCTGCTGTTATTTCCAAGATCTCTAGTGGCAGAGTGGTGTGAGGGGGGCGTACCTCAGTTTCCCCAGACCTGCTATTCCTGAGCTCTCAGAGAAAAAGCCTCCAGACCCAGAGTGCCCTGGCCTCAGGTCCCTGCAGGAGCAGATCCTTATTGTTGGACATGATTTCGACTAGTTTTAACCCAGATCCAGCATTTCTAGAGCCGGCTCCTCCACTCCCCCTGCTGCTCCTAGGCATCCAGCTCCAGCCATGTCAGGTCATGCCTCCCCTGCACATTTCTGGCCAGCTGGGACAAAAATTATTCCAGCTGCATCATTCTGCAGTGAGACTGAGTAGCTGCCTCACACCAACCGAGCGAGCTCCCATCTGTACTAACACTTACACAGCAGTTTGTTGCTTGAGGACAGGGAAGAGTTTGGCCTCGTTTCTCAAAATGCACTTGTCATTCTGCAGTGCTTTTTTTGTGCCACACAGCTGTCATTAGCAGGAGTTTGCTGTGGGCTTCCCAACATGCCTCTCTCAGTAGGCACCCTTCAGCGGTAGCACTTCAGTTGCTATTGAAGGTGAGGGACATGCGTGAGGAGCATGTGGGAAGCAGCCAGAGGGGCAATGGGCCCTCATTTTCTGCATCCTCCCCAAGAGCAATGCTCCACTCTGGGTTTACAGAAGATGAGAAAGGATTTGGGCTATTGATGTATTTGGGGGTTACAATTTGCGTTCAAAGCTGAAAAAGTTTACCAGCATTTAGGCATCTGTAGTGCTGTCATGGTTGGCTTTTGCTGTGGTTGCTGGCAAGCTCAGGGGGTCGCACAGCATTCCCTCTGGCTTAAAGTGGAAACTGGAAAAGGCTCTCAGTGATGGGTAAGAACCATCGTGGCAGGGCTGGCAAAGGGGGATGTATCGCATGCGCTTGCCCTGCTGTGGGTATTTGCTGGTGGATTTGAGGGTCTGGTCTGGCTTGCTGTCTGCTTTTGGTTGGCATGGAGAGCTTTTAAGAAAATCAAGAATTTTATTCCATAATACACGATGCTGAGAAGAAAATTACCTCCCCATCTCAGATCTTTCCAATGTGCTCTGCAGAGGCAAAAAACCCAGGAGGTTTTCCTAATCCTGCCAGGGGCTCTTGAGTTGATCCAAGTGCTTTGTTTTCCTTTTGGCAAAGAGGAGGTACCAACCCCGATGCAGCTTGGCAGAGATGCTTGAGCTCTAGAGATGAAAAGTGCTATTTTGCCTCTGTTTTGACTTTTTGTTGCATTCACTTGCAAGGCTCCTGTGATTATTTTGCTTTGTTCGTTTTGTTTTCAAACAAAGAAATGCTACTTCAACCTAAATTTAGTGTTTGTGAGCGATCTGCAATTAGCAAACAATAGGACCGTGGTAGTATGATGGGTGATGATGCTTTTTTCCTCCTAAATAAACAACATGAAGGAAAATATAGTTAAGCCTCTACATTCATGCCTGCTCTTTTCCTGACATAAACTTGGATATGGATGACAGGGCTATTGATACAAATTGTCTCTGAACTTGCTTCACAAATTTCAGCAATGTGGTCTCCAGCTTGCTCCTTTCATCTGGCCCCCATGATGGCCCATCCGGCACCCTGCACCCCTCTCCCAGCTGCTCAGAAGGTGTTTGCAGACTTAGCTTGCTGCTACACTGATATTCAAATCAGAAAGGGAAAGCCTTGCATAGTGCCAGTGTCCTTTTAAAGTACGCTCAATCCCTCTTTAATCTAATTGTTGCCAACGCCATGATCCCTTCTTAACTGCATTTTTAACCATCTACATCAATGCCCAAGTTTTCTCCTTTGCCCTACCTGCTGAAGGATGTTTCTCCCTCTTCCCTTCCCTCTGCCCTTTCCTGAGGATGTGCCTGGCAGCGATTTCAAGTTTCATTATGAAAGAGAGCAGTTACTCTCCAGCGCATGAGCTTGGAAAGGGATGGGATTTGCATTTTACCTAGGAGGAAGGAGATATGCTGCCATCTGTACCCGGTGAGAGAGAGAGCTCCACAGCTGGAGGCAGCTGCCAAACTTCTGCCAGACACCCAGCCTGTGAAATAAAGCAGGCTACTCGGCCTGTACTGGGCACGAGTGTTAATTCTACAAATTCATTATTGGGCAAAGTGATTTTAGTAACAGAATATACTTGGATTGCATACAGCTGGATCAGGGCATGACAGAAAATGGCCATGCACATGCAGAGAGAGTTTTTTTCCATTTCCATAGTTTAAGCAATGAGATCCACTGGGTTATTACCCTGATACCCATGCAAGTGAATGATAAACACAATGCAGATCTCCTTCCCACATGCACTGCAGAACAGAATGAACCTTCTGCAAATTTTGCATCAGATACAATCAACCTGTTGTCAGTCCTATATACATGGGGCTGCTTAAAAAAAAAAACAAACCTAAACCAAACCCGAAAAACAACCCCCCAAAAAACGAAGGAAAAGAAAGAAGACAAAATTGCAACGCTGTTTCCTTATTGCAGGGGCAAACACCCCGGATCAGACGCAGAACTTCCTGAGGACGAAGTCCAGGACTGGGAGGGATACGGTAGATAGGGGTAGGTGCAGTAGATGATGACATTGTGGGTTAATGATGCCGTCATGCTGACTCACATAATCTATCTAGGTAGTTAATTATACATAGAATTGGTTCTTCTAATGATGAATACTTTTGCAGCCCGGCTGACAGCTGCCACAAATGAAGGCTGTGCAGAGGTTGCAGGTGAGTGTTGGAGCCATCTGCTGGAGTTGTCCAGAGGGCTCTGCCATAAGCAAACCCCAGCAGTCCCCTGAGTGGAAACTCGTGGGGTACTGCTACCTTCCCAGGTGAAGGGGAGGTGGTTCCCTGGCTGAATTCAGGGGTCCATGTGGCACCACATCCTGTCCCAGCTCTGTGAAAGCCTCCATCCTCGCCATTTCCCTGCACCAAAGAAATCTCTACCTTGGGACCAGAGTTCACCTCTTGAGGACAAGGTATTCAAGTGGACAAGGACAAGACCTTGGACCACCAAGGTCTTCAGTGGACCACAGCTCCTGGCCACAAGTACACCAGTGTGTGGACACCTGCCTGCCTGCCAGTACTGGGGCCAGGCTCTTAGCCCTATTTAGTATTTGAGCACAGAGACAGCTTTTCTAGGAGTTGAGGGCAAAAGCTGGGACTGCTATTTCAGGATATTCATCCACATAATCCCCCCAGTACAGAAGGTGTGGGGCACGCCAGCCTCATGCCGCCTGCCTGCGGGGACAGCTCTGCTTGCGCTGCAGAGCCAGAGCTTGGTGCCTGGCTTTCTCACCCTGTGGGTTACTGACTCAGTTGCAGAAAACCCAGGAACACTTAATTCCCTTCCCTCTTATTTGTTTTCAGTGAGTCACTCCGTAAATAACTATCCAAGGGAAATTCTCAGCTGGGAAGGTTTTGTTGTGGGACCTGCCACCACCTCTTTGCTGGTACAGAGTGCCAGTGTGCCACCAGGGAGAAGCCTGGCACTGTGAGACGGAGGTAGTCTTTGGATACCACCACCAGTAAAGCCATTTGGTTCCTTGAGCAAATACAAATCAAAAAGGTAATATTGAATCAGCATTTAAGCAATAGAATAGAACATGGTCTTTGCTCAGACTTGTTTGTTCTAGTCCAGTTTCTGTCTGACACCAACCAAGATCTTGAGGGCTCTGCTATGTTGTTCCCAGTCACATCATCACCTCTAAGCCTTGCTTATCAGCACTGCAATCCCATCCATGGCTCTACTTCATGAGTCTCACATGCTCTAGTCCATCTCAGGCTGCTGTAAGTCAGGAGGAACCTTGCTGGCATCCATTGCATCAACATAAAAGCGATAAGAGAGCCACATCCAGCGTAGTGGGGTGATTCATTGGCTTGCTATGTTCAGGCTGGGCTTGCATAGATGTTCTGGATGTAAAGGGAAGGGAACTGCCATGGCTCACCATTCCTCCTCCCCTCCATGCCTCTATTGCCATCCTTTTATCAGTCTTAATGAGGAGATTTAGTGTGTTAGTGGGAAGGACATGAGCCTACAAGACCCATGCTGAATTCCTGGTATCTTCTACTTCTACCGTCGTGCATGGTGGTTACTGGTTGGCAAAATCACATAGGATCCTTCCTTCCCCATCCAAATATTTTGGTGTCATGGGGACCCTTCCAGTAATGACTCTGCGGGTAGGACCTGGGGAGAGTTGGGAGGCAGGGAACGCTGTGGCTGCTCTGGAAAACCACACCAGGGTTATGGATGGACTCTGGCATTGTGACCCAGGTCCATCTCCGAGTTCCAGAGCAGTGGGACATGCGAGGCCATGGAAGGAGGATGGGCAGGAGAGGATGGGCGAGCACTGGGCTCCCACATCTGCCTTCCGCCCTGACCTCTTCCTCTTTGTTTTCTTCCTGTTGCTCTGAGCAAGCTGCTGAGTCAGAGCAGCAGGAGCAGGAAATTCTCTATTTGGAGGGTGAGATCAGAGTATTGTTCCTGCTAAGCAAAAAGCAATTTATTTTGCTTTGCTGGCGATTTCAGTGCAGCTGGGCCAGGAGCCTGGGCAGCGTGCTCCTCATCTGGCAGGCTTGCTGCTTGCTTGTTTTCCTCACACCGTCATGATAGCACAGATTGCAAATACAATTACACTGGTTTCACAAATTAGGTATTGCAGTACTGTAATGAAGTGTGAGTTGGATTATTAAGAACAAGTCATAAGATTTTTTCCACGCCCATTTTCACAATAAGTAATTATAATGATTCCATCCCGTCCTGAGGACTCTAAATTTTAATTATATTTTAAATTGTTGTGAAATGCTTAATCTGACACCAGAGAAAACGTAAGGGGAAAAAAAAGGAGCAGCCTTTCATCTAGCAATGTTACAATGGTTAACAGGATGTTCCCTTCAAATCTATTTTTGTTTAGAGGTTTTATTAGCTAAGAAAGTGTTTTGGGACTTTATATTCAGGGATGTAAGTTTTTAATTTAACTGGTTTTGGCTCTGAAGGCTTACAAAGAGATACTTTCATTGGGCTGCAAATGATATTTCCCTTACAATGTAGAAGACGCTTTGTCTCTGTCTAAATGAAAAGCACAATTCTATTGCCTTACTTCATAAATGGTCCTTTCAGTTAGAGTTTGCATAGTAAAGCCCACAGAAGGAGGAGCAAAATCTGATTCTCTAAGAGCTTCTCTCAAAAAGCAAAGTCAGGATTTTCTTTCAAAACTTTCAGTGCAACAAGGAAAAAAAATCTAAAAAATTTATGGCAGTGCTGCATTGGCAGTGCCTGTTTTGGCCAAGAGTACATTGGTTTGAAATGATATGGTTGTCCCAGATGTACATTAACCTCCCTGCTCCATGTGGGTCATGGCAGCAGACCCAAAGCCATCACAACCCACAGTGCCCATACTTTACTGTGTAGCTAAAGTCTTCATCTTGCTTCTCCCTCTCCAAAAGTATTTGGGTGAGGTACCCACATTTTTGATGGTTGAAATCAGGGGACGTGCATCTTGTCTTACAGGAATATGTAAAAAGGAAGATGAGGAGCTTCCAGTTTAATTGGGAAAAGATTTAAAGTTTGGTTTCTTTGGTCCTTCCTGCATCTGCTTTGTGGGTTGGGTAGCACAAAGCTGTTAGCAAATCCACAGGTTACTAGACTTCCTCTGCCAAAAGGCATCTTGTGCTTTCCCCAGCTTCCCCCTCTGCTCAGACGGTTGGGCAGGCCTCGGTTGCACTGGTGTCAGGGCAACATGGAAAGCCTATGAGCTCTCTCAGCCCCACCAAAGGATCTGGCCCGGGTCTCCTGACTCACACTGTTCCTCCACTCTCTTTGCATTGAGGAATCTCTTGTTAAAGTTGTAGGGGGAGGAATGAGCGTGCTTGGAGCTGCTGCTTTTTCCTAAGGCTATTTGTTTATCTGGGGGAAAAGGAAATAAAACAAAAAAGCCACTGCTTTTTTTCCCCACAGCGTGAAACACCGAAGCATTTCAGCACAGGTTCTACTGGTCCCACCCAGGCACAAACCTTCTTGGGTGAAAAGATATCTACCAGTAACCTCCTCAAAAAGGTGAAACATCTGGGGTAGGTCACTCTGTGCCTCATGTGCTCTGTTTGAACTCCCAAGGTCTCATTCCACCCATGTGCAGAGGCAAGGGATGAGCTCGGGAAAGGGGGAAAGAGCTTTGCATTGCAGAGGAGCAGGTAGCAAGGCTTGAGGCTGTAGCACGGCTTGAGGCTGTCTGGTGGGGTCCTATGCAGGTATTAGAATGCGTGTCTGGAGCTAGTCAAGCTGTTGGCTACTTTTATACTTCCACGGAGGTGTAGAGCAGGGATTTATCTTGGGTGAAGCCTTTTTGTGCATGGGAAGAAAAGACTTAACTAATGGATGGTGTAATTTAATAGTGGGTAATTGTCATATTCATTTCCTGTACCCTGCCCTAGGAGGATAATAACAGGTTAGGCCATATCAATATGTTCCTGAATACCTTCAGAACCACAGCAACAGAAGTTAACTGCAAAAGTTTCTAGAAAACCATGGAGTCAGCAATATCTCTTGGCACAGTTCAGGCCTCACTCTAGGGTGGCAGCTCTTTGGAAGCACTCATGAGCAGTGGTTTGGTAGCAGACAGTTGTCATGCCATCTTTCTTTCCACTTGCTTCCAGAAAGACTGGGAAACCCTCTGCCTCTCTCCATTAACAATGGTTATGTGACCCATCCTACTCACAGAATGCCTCCCTTTGTGAAGAAGTACTCAGAAAGGGGAGCTTTTCATGGGCAATGTAGAACAGATAAAAATAGGATCATCATCTCTGTCAGCCATCTGGTGATAAAATAGGATTGTGTGCAGTGTAACTGGTCAGTGAGACAGCTATTATTTATAGAGTGCTATAGACAAGCATTACACTTCTCAAGGGCTGAGTCTGTTATGGAAATAGGAATTCATGACTTAAAGATCTCAGGGCAATCACATTATAAATGCATGACCAGCAGGTGGAAGACTGCAGCTCACAGCCACAGCAAACAGAATGAGTGTGGTCACTTTAGCTGTTTGCTTGTTCTCCTTCCTCCTGTGCCATTTGCCATCACCGTGGCACTGAGGCTGACCTGCACTGCTGTTGTGCCTGCAGGCTAGCAGTCCTCACAGCCAGGCGCCACACAACAAGGTAACAAAGAGACTCTCCTACGGCTACGGGCTAACAGTTTGGTGTTTTCTACTCCAGGCCTTCATCTTGCCATCATGTTGTTCCAACTCAGCCCGAAACACAAACCCACATGTTTGTTCAGGAGAATGGCCGGGATGTTTCACCTCTTGTGGGAAAAATAAACACAAATGTTGGCTGTAGGTTCTCACCAATGCCTACTCACTTTCAGCCTGGTGCACTGGGAATTAGAGCACAGGTTAATAATATATAAGGACATGAATGATGCACTGAGAATGTAAAACTTATTTTAGTTCTAACAGCCTAGTTTACCACTGCATTGAGGTACTGCGTCCTCATGGCTACATGGGCAGCAGCATACATGCTTTTTTGGAGTGAAAATAGAAGACTATTTTAAATGGGGTGTTAATGGGGTGCAAGTGCCATGCAAGATTGGTATGGGTCACTGTCCTAGTTTTGGATGGGATAGAGTTAGTTTCCTTTTAGTAACAGGTATAGTGCTGTGTTTGGGATTTAGAATGAGAATAATATTGATAACACACTCATATCTCAGTTGTTGCCAAGCAGTCACGGACTTTTCAGCTTCTCATGCTGCCCTGTTAACAAGGGGGAGAAGGGTAAGAGGCTGGTAGGGGACATAGCCTGCTAACCCAAACTGACCAAAGGGATATTTCATACCATATGATGTCATGCTCAGTAAATACCTGGGGGGCTGACTGGGAGGCAATGCAGCTTAGGAGCTAGCTGAGCATTGGCTATGGTTGGTGAGCAACTGTGCTGTGCATCACTTGTTTTGTGTATTATTTAATCATTATGATTATCATTATTATTGTTGTCATTTATTATTGTTACTGTTGTTATTGCCTTCCTTTTCTGCCCCATTAAACTGCTTTTATCTCAACCCAAGTGTTTTCCCTTTTTCTTTCTTTTTGATTCTCTGCCCCATCCCACTGTGGGGGTGGGAAGTGAGCAAGGGGTGGCTGTGTGGTTGTTTTAGCTGCATGATGGGTTAAGTCACTACAGCCACACACAGGTCAGGGGTCTCATACTCAGTGACCCAATGCAATGTGCCTGGAAAGTGGGGGGTATGTCCCCACTGCCTTTCCCACCCCTGCAGCCCAACTCAGCAGCACTATTTCACCCTCAGCTTCTCTGGCCCTGGTAGCAGTCACCAAATAAAGGTGGATTCTGATTTTTTCCAGGGGGATGGGGCTCTGTGCTTTGCAGCAGGATGAGCACCATGCTCACTGCCATGGGAAACCACGTGGCCACTCTTTATATGCTTGAGTCTCAGGAGACCTTGTTAAGAACAAGCATGGTAAATGGTTGCTTCTATTAAGATGTCCAAAATTGATTTCCTGCACTGACCACAGCTTAATGAATAATGTTCCCAGCAAAGTTTGCAGCTACAGCTTTGGACAGTGTTTTTGCTACAGACATCCTTAGCTTAGCTGCCAAATCCTGCTTTTCATCATGCTCTGACTGCTTTGCAGTGCAAGCTCCATACTGCAAGGAGCCCATGGCTTTACCCATCGCTCACGTACAATTTTCTGCTGCCGTTAAGGAAGCGTGTGTTGTGTTTGTGCTGGAAGCCACATCTACAAGATTGCTGCAAGGGCAGGTCTGAAAAGGTGACTGCAGAACTGGAAATAGCTGGGAGGGAGGGCTGGCTGTATGAGCTGGCTGCTGCTGCTGTCCACTGCCCACCGCTCCAGGCAGCCAGAAATCAAGGGGAGTTCTGACCGATGATGATCTTGGGCCAGCTGGGGTTTGTGCCAGGCCAGCCATAATTCCAGGTGGTTTATCTCACAGCAAAGTCACTGCCAGGAGTGGCTGGGTGACTGCCTTGTCTTTCCTGCCTGCCTGCAAAGCTGGGAGCTGCGATGGGTTTGCGGAGCCCTGGCAGCAGTAAAACACGCTGACTGCTGGATCCCCACCTCCCTCTTGGTGTCTCACCTTCCCTACGTCCCAGTCTGAATCAGTGTCTTGGATGGTGAGTGGGACAAACAGGAGAAGCTACCTGTGAAAAATCTATTAAAACAATATTCCTGATAGTTAGCACATTTGCATATGCAATGGCCAAGGTGCTTTCCCTGGATTATGCTGTGGCAAATTCAGGAATGGCCATAAGGCATAGCTGCTTGAAGCTATAGTGAGCAATACTGGAAAGTGCTGGGTGGAACAGGGAGTGGGACAGCTATTATGTGCACATGGTCATTACACATGTAAACATGCTATTAAAAATAGAGCTCACTGAATACTGCTAGGCATTCCTTTGACTACCCTTTGGAATGAGAGACATGGGCTTGGCTACACTCCCTGCCATTTTGTTCACTGCTCCTGCGATCATTTCTGTGTGAGAGAAGATGCTTGCAGAAAACGGATCATAAACTCATGTGTGAGAGTATTTACATGAGAAGGCTTTACTCCGTGTAGGGTGGGACACCATTCAGTACAGTGGCAGAACAGGATTCCCAAAACCTTCTGCCACGGATTTGCATCTCTCCTGTGAAGTGCAGAGACTGCTGAGATGCTGTTACATTAAGTGAAGACAAACCGTGCTGGAGAGCACTCAGCAAAGAGGGCTCCTGGAAGATTGTTTCACACCAGGTGAAGAGTGAAGATCAGCAGTGCCCTGTAATCTCACTCATCATCGTGAGAAGCTTTTCATCCCAGAGGCCACATAGAAAAAGTGGGAACCTTCGGACAGAGATTTAGGAAAGTGGGACAGAATGTGAAAGAAAACCTAAAGTAAATGACCCTCAGGCAAAAAGGCTGAAATCGATCCGCAAAATTCAGAAGGGGTGAAGAGAGGAGACAAAATATGCTTTGAAGACTTGAATAAAAGTCCTTACCCATGAGCAGTTCAGTGTCTTTAGTTTGTGATAAAAAGAGATTCAGAAGTGACATGAATAAGGTGTAAAGATACTTTCCTAGGGATAAAGCAACGCATACTAAAAAGGCTCTATAACCAATACTGTCCCCTTGTTCCCTTAGATTTTCCCATCTGCCTGTCATAACCGAAGTAATACAGCAGGAAGAAACAGAAGACAGAGCTGGGATGAAATTTCCATAAATTCATTGGAATTTAATGCCTGAAGTGCAATTACAGCCACCACACTTGGCACATAAGTTGCTATATGCAGAGTAGGTGCCCCTTAAAAGTGTAAAACCTTGTGAAGAATAAAGAGGAGACTCCATTTTCACCTTCCCAAATTTGGAATGAGGTGGGTCTGATAGACACACACCTCTCTGCATCCTCTCTTGCCTTCCATGTGGAGAGGGTGTGTCCCAAATTTGATTTGGGGGTTTGGAAGTGAGAGGAGTGTCCTAGCACATGACAGATCTCCTCTGGATCTCCAGCAGACCAAACAAACCTGTGCTGTTCAGCTGGGGATGCTGGTGGGAAGCAAGCACACTTCTGGAGGGGTTAACAGGGTCCTTCTCAAGCTCCTGGAAACTTTGAGAAGTTTCAAAAAATAGTATTATCCTCCCCAGGAACTAACTTGCTTTGAGAGGAATCGGAGAGGGAGAAAGAAAAAGCAAAATAATCTTCAGCTGTCACTTCTGTTCCTTGGCTTTACCTGGGGGATTAAGCTAAACGTGAAACAAATATTTTTCAGGCAAGTGATGGCAAGCTACAGCCTTACTCTTTTTTTGTTGTTGCTAGAACTGATGGAAACAAAACCAAACCCATCCCCTCCACACTCACACACACGTAAAAGAGAAGTAACTTGGTCCTGGCGTGGGATATAACCTACAAGGTGCTTCTATTATTAGAAGCTGGCATCGGCACTGGGAATAAACCGTACAGATTGATAAAGCAAATACCGGGTCAGCCAAGATGGGACCGCAGAGGGAGGGCGGTTTCTATGGCGATGGAGAACAACCGTGATGGGAGGTATCGTGTGTAGGCGGCAGCGAACGGCAGCTTCGCTCCCAGCAAAAGTGGTTAGTTGCTTTGGAGACAGGTGCACGCTCTGAAAAAAGCACCTCTGAGGGAACAGGGTGGAGATGGGGAGATTGTGGGATACTGGCTGTGCCGGGCATGGGCTAGCCAGGAGGTGAACAGATGAGGGGGGGTCAACCACTGCAGTGCGTTTTGGTCATTAGAAAGCCTTTTTTGTGCCAAAACCCCACAACTGTGAGCACACAGCCTGGAAACGGCCCACCTATGGAGGTCAGCATCCAGGTGACAGCAGAGGGAGTAGTGAAGAAGTCTACAAGTGCAATGGTAAATAAAAGCACAGCTGGTAGGAGGAATAAAAATAACATTTAAAGATGAATGCACATGCCTTACTGAAGGCTGCTGCAGAGGATCTTGGCACATGAGCTGATCAAACCTCTAGGAACCACTTCTTGGTCTCCCACACCACCAGGAGAGGCCCACGGGAAGGTGTCAGTGGGGAGGTAGCTGGTGGGAGAATTTGTCTCCTCTTCCATGCAGTCCCTGTCTGGTCTGCGCCCATGAGACACAGCTGAACTGCAATGTTTGTGGATCTTCTATCAACATCTGCGTGGTCCTTGTGACAGCTTCAGACATTACGGTGGCATGAGTGGCTAATCCCCACAGCACTCACACCAAGTGTCAACACTCGGCATTTTCAGAGGCACAGATGTGGACAGGAGTGGCTGTGAGCGCACGTGAACAAGGAGGACATCTCTGCCCCTGGGCTGGCTGTGGGTGCTGGGGCTCACACAGGCTTAGGGTGAGGGATGGAGTCAGGGAGGGCTCCCTGTCTATGTGGGACAGGTTGAAGCAGAGCCTGCAGACACTGACCCTGAGCTCCCCCCATGCTCCTCTGGGATGTGCAACCACAGGGAGGGAGTGTGGGGCTGTTCACTGCCCATCCCTAGGCAACCAAGTTCCGGCATCAATCAGCAAGGACACTAACCCATAACTTCCCCAGCTTCACATTAGTATCGTGTTGCACGCTACAATCATTTGCACTGTTGCATTAGTGATAGATGAGTAACCTTAGATCCTCCTCCTGACTCAGAGGACTGAACAGCAAGACCAAAGCTAAAACATTATGAGGGACCAAAAGGAGAAGTGCCTTCATAATCCATTCTGGAACATGGGGTGGTGATCATATTCCCTCTCCCATTAGTAACGGGGCTTTAACAAGCTGAAAAAGGCTTGGAAAAGTAATTCTATTTCGAGAACTACGTCTATGAAGTTTATCATGCTCATGGGAATGCCATTCATACCCTTTGAAAGTCAATACAGCTTATTCTGCAGAGAAAGTTATTTTTTACTGGAAAAGTGGTTGCTTAATAGAAAAATGAAGATTTATATAGATACCTGACTTAACCAATTTAAACATCTTAGTAAATTCATGGTATGATAACTTGTCTATGCAAAGTTATACTCCTTTATTTTTTCCAGAGTCATACCCTTTTGCTGCCCAACACCATTTTTATTGAAAAGGCTTAGCCAGCTGTGCAAAAGTGAGACTGAAATGGTGTGCTCACCCTCCTCCCAGAGCTGCTCCTTGCCCTGTGAGGGACACAGATTTCAATGCACTGGAGCATCCTGCCTGGCAGGTCCCTGTCATGAGGAGCAGCAAGAAATCAAACCTTTCCAAACCAAGGTTAATCCTGACTTTACCTCCTTTTCCATAATTTCATCCACATTCACTTTATTTTGGAGCCAGTTTCTTGGCAATCTTCCTGCAAGATGTGGTGCTGAAGTTAGTTTCTCTCTGTAAAGCTGCTGGCACCTATTTTTCTCCCTCAGTTATACTGGAATGGAAAAGGACTTTAAAAGTAGCTAGGTACTCAGTTTTGAATATTTTCCTTGAAGTTTTTAAAGCCACTATTGTGAATGAGTCCTTTCTATAGCAAATTGTCTCAGGGAGCTGAGCTGAAATGAAATAACCTGAGCATGATACAGTCCAGGGGAATTTCTTGTAACATTTACAAGACAACTTCTTTCCCATCAAAAAAGAAGCTTTCTGGGAAAATAAAGTTGAAATAATATTGCTCATGCTCCTAAAAAGTTTTTGAGAGAGGAAATTAAAGATAAATTCAGCTTTATGAACAGTCATGCCTATTAGTCATTTGTCATTGCTGCTGTTTGTGAGTGAGTGACTATGTTGCTGCTTTATTTTGTGCGTTGTTTTCACAACTTCTTCCATTTGCTCCTACAGAAGAGCATGGATTCTTTTCTTACCAAGGATGTTTCTTCAATGCGTCTGAATCTGAAGACTGAAGTTTTCTTAAGCTGGAATTCAATGCTGTACAAGCCTGCCTACCTCCTTTTCCAGCTGACTTAAGCTAGGCATAGTCTCATGACCCTCAGGGCATCCTCTGCATGTGAAATAACAAGAACAGTCCTGCCCATGCGCAGCATCATCTCCAGCATTGACCTTTGCTGAGGACCACACAGCCATACGAGCACAAACCTCTGCCAAGGGAATTTGCAAGAAGCAGCAAACATCCAGTTTTGGGTTTTTTACCCAAAGGAGGATACTTGTCCCCGCACTGGAACGGAATCAATTAAAGATGATTTAAAAGAACTCATCTTCTCTGATATGGGAATGATCACCTGTCAGAGCAAAACATGCTCTGTGAGCACCATGGACATATGCCTATAGTCAATTGGTGGAAGAGTAAAAGTGCTCAAGAAAAAACATATGTAAGCAAAAGTTTCACCCTGAAAGGCAGAGGTGATATCATCCTGCTCTGGGGCCCAGATGAACTCTCCCGCTCACTTCCAAGCCTTCCTTGAAAACCTCCCAGCCACATGTTGATATCAATGGAACCTACTCAGTTCTTGGCATTTCACACGGACACAGAGTGAAGTGGTTCATAGAAAGCTCCTTGTTCTGGCCCAGTAATGAGTGTAGAAGGGTTCAGAGCATTTTTCCACAGAGCTATGCTGCAGTCTTCTAAAAAATGCATGTGCAGGCAGCTCACTCTATGGCAACTGGCTGCACCACAGATGGTTGGCTGAATTCAAATGTGCAAGGCTTATACGTTAAGATATGTTATATTCAAATGGAGAAAACTTTCTAGAGATATTAATATTCAGCACTCACTATCAAGAAATCATAGCAATCCAACAAGATCTTACTGCACTGAATTATTATTCATGTACCATGGAATATGTATTTTTTAAGTAGCATTGTAAATTAATGCTAACAAAATGTAATTTGTAATTTAAATGTAAATCAGAATTGACTAAGAATATAATTAAGCTTTGAATGCCTAGGTAGTATCTGCTAACCAGACTGTTTTGTGGTGTCTTCTTTTCACCGAGACTTTAAAGTGTATTATTCACCCTGAATACCTCAGTGCATATTATCTGTGTATGTATGCTATAAAAATGTAAATAATAATAAAAGATTAGGTTACACGATGTTGGATTCTAGATTGATACATTCCTGTGAAACTGAAAACTGCTTTATGCAGAGTTAGATGGGATTCTTTATCGGTGCAGAGAGGCTGACTCAGCCTGGGGGGTGTCAGGAGGAAACAAAGCCACCCCCCATCGTAAATGATGCTTCTGCTGCTTTTATCTAATATTGTACCAGTAGTATAAATTATTATGTGTCTCATATTAATCACACACGAGGCAGTTATGTGGCTTTAAGTGGAACGCAAATTTACATCGATGTTTGTTTCAATGCAAGATAATTGTCAGTGAATAGAAAATACATCTGTCAGTCTGTCTTCATATTGAAATCACAGCTGGGCTTGCATAAACCTTTTGGGGCTAGCCAAGTTGGGGTGCAGAGTTCCCTCTGCCCACTCAGCCCACTGCTACCCTCCTGGGTATTTCCCCACTGATCCAAGCACTTGTGGGCCGTGCCGTAACGTGGCACTGTGTGTATTAGTGAAATGGTCCCACTGAAAGAGAACAAGCTGTATAGCTACACCACCAGGGACAGCTAACTGCAAGGATGAAAGTAATTTAGATTTTAGCACGATAAAAATATTTTCTTATAGAAACAGGGATTTTGCAGCAAGGAGCAATTGGGAAGGCTATGTGCTTGAGAAATTGAGGAGTTTGTCTTTAAAACAAAGACGAAGCGCTGATCAAGATGGAATAAATTAGTTCAAGAAGGCTTGGACATGTCTGTATTTTTTAAAACAGGTGAGATGATTTAAAAATGCCTCTGTTGATATGGGTACCTATCCCAGCTATCACATATGAGGCAAATATTGGGGCAGCTATTACATATGAGGCAAATGCTGCCATCCTCTCCCAGAAGACAACAGAACCTTTTTGCTTCCCTTCAGCACCTCTGTAGCCTGTCGACACAAGCACCTAGCTCACCAGTGGCCCTGAGGATTTTCAGTATTCCATCTCAGCCACACATTCCCACCCTGCCCGGCCATTGGCATGAAAGAGTCTGGATCCCCAAGGAGCAATGGCTGTGGACTGCTTGCTCCTGAATATGAAATAACACAGATTGCTTTTTGATCTTTGTGGCCGGTTTGACCACAGTCTGAAGTGGCTTTTAAAACCAGGCAATGAATGAGTTGCCAGATGCCATATCTGTAGTCAGGAAATGCTGTTTTTAAAACACCAGAATTGTAAAATGTTGTGTTTGTGTGATTTTTACATGGTAAGGTACCCAGGGCCCAGTGCCTGCTGTCAGACACGTGGCTCAGACACTCTTTGGCAGGCAGAACTGAAATTATTACTGACAACTGAAATTAAGATTTTAATAATTACCTGAGCTCTTCTTTGCATAGACCCAGCAGGAGAACATCCTACGATGTGTGGTGTGTCAGCCACTTATCGTGAAGTGAATGAAAGCTGAGGCTTTGCAGCACTGGAAAGATGTTCAGCAACTTTCAGAATTGGGCTCAAGCTAGTTTTCTTAACAGGAACACTGAATGCAAGTTCAATGGGAAGTTCTGCCTTGTGGGAAGGTGAGGACAGATATAACTAAACAGCTCGCAGAGCATAAATGATGCTAAACACTGCTTAAGTGGACCAGAAGAATAAAACAGAAGTGGTACAAATTTTTTTAGGAGAAGGTTAAGAGGAGAATTAAGGTGATGGCTTCTCCCTTCCAACACTTAGGTACTGGAATCCCAACTAAAATCTTCCTTTCAAGGTTTGTATTTGACCACGTGCTTTGAACATGAAGCAATGGAGAATATAGTCAGGAAGTTCTGATGCTGCAAGGATGACTGAAGTTTGGCTGGGGGTGTACAGCCAAGGGGCCCCATGTTGGATACCAGTTTCTCTTCCTGGAGGAAGGGCTGCAAGACAAGGTCTCTGAACCAAGACCTATCTGCCACCGTGGCACTGGCTTGTCTCCTTCTGAAGTCAGAGGTACTGGCTAGAATGTCTGCTAAGATTATCTGCTTCTGTGGTTTGATCTGGAGTCTTGGGGTTGTGACCCTCACAGTTTAGTTTCTGCAATTGCTTCAGGAACACCTAGTTGAACTGACCCAGTATTTCCTAAAGGTGTCCCCTAAACCCCCTGTGATTTTGCATGGTTACAGTATCGCAGTTGGGGGGGTGGGAACAGGGGTGTGTGTCTCTACTCCAACCTACTGCTCAAAGCAGTAGAGCAAGACAGCCACACTGCCTTCCCTAGCTGAGCTGGAGACCTCCAAGGACAGAGACTCATCATTGTCTGGATGCTGGTCCCAGCTCTATGCTACCCTCCTGGTAAAAAAGGTTTCCTTCTGTCCAGTCCAAACCTCCCAAGTGGTGATCTGCCCAACAAGGGGACAGCTGCCATCTGACCTCTCTGGGATGAATGTCTGTCAGCTGGTACACGAGCTGCTTTCACCACTACCAAGGAAGAATAGTCCTTCCTCCAACATAGCTCATCTATGGCTTTTCATCAACTCATCAGCTACAAGTTGTCTTCATCCAATCTTCATCTTGTAATTTCTAAGGGGCTTGTTACTTTGCGATCTTCATCGCACAGAAAAACTGATGATTAGTTATGTTCCCCTTGATAACATAGAAGTATAGGTGGATGTTCATCCAAGTAGCAGGGGGTACTGAGAAAGGGCAACACACCAGAACCCTGATACTTGCTTTCAGTGAAAATCTGCAAGGAGTCTATGTAGTACACGTTATCTAAATCTATAAATCACATATTTTAATGCACAAAGTGTTATTGTTTATATGTAAAAACGTTTATATGCAAATTCTAAATAATTCACCACTGTGAAAATCTGATCAGCTATCTAAAAAAATGTATTTAGGCCCACACACATTCAAATAGCTTCTTTTCCTGATGAAGGTATCTTCCACCCTTTGCAGTTTACAGTCCTCTACCGGCCCTGTCTCTTGAGAGCGCACCTCCCTGCAGGGAAGGGAAAGGCTATTGCTGCTTTTCTGTAGCTTCAAGAAACACAGTGACTGAGAGGCACCAGTCACACCAGTAACCCTGTCATGTAATTCAGAGCACATGCAGCCCAGAGGCTGAGACCAGATAAAAAGCTGGTCAGCCTGCAACTGACAGGGTAAGAGCAAGGAGAGGAGCAAACACTCAACTGCTTTTCCCTCGAAAACCTCTTCTTCTTTCCCTTATCTTGCGCTTGGCTGGTTTCTCTTCCCCTTTCCAGTGTTACTGACTTGAAGAAGGTGGAGAAGAGGCAGAAAAAACCAAATTTTTTCACTGTGACAAGAACTTTCCACCTCCATCCAATGCTGTCACCACTGCACAGGTCCTGCCAGAGGGAATCCATGCTGGGGATATTGCTGTGCTGTGAGCTTCCAGATGCTGTCAGAGCAAAATACACCTTCAGCGTCCCTCCTGAACAATAAATCACCAATAGTTCACGCAAGCTTTGACCCAGGTTAGAGATTTCTGAGTGCAATCTTTTAGGACTCTTAGCACCAGCCATACCTTTAAGTGAAATGCAAAACCTTGTTGCATCGTTCTAACAATGAAGCTGGGTTTTTTTCAGGAACCTTTGGGAGTGAGTACAAGAGGTGTCTCGCTTTAAGATGGAGCTTTAAAAATATATGAATGGTTCTTTTCCACAAAACTTCCACAGGGATCCAAATGTCTTGTACCAAATGTTCCAGTGGAAATACTGCAATTAGACACGTTTTAAAAGTAAGTTGGGTTGATTCCCTATTTAGGGAATGAGACTGCTTTCATACAGCCCTATCTCAGGGGTAAAAGCAGAAATGTTATCGCCTGGGATCTTTAAAACTGGGTGAGGTAGCACTAAACCAGAATCTAGAGAAGAATCCAGCCCTTGAGAAAGATGGGTATTGTGCTGCAAGACAGTAATATCCTCTCTAATTTCTGTTATATCTGTGTTTTTAATAGCGGCTTATTTATTTGTGCACCCTGACTCCTCTGGTGTCTTAACAAAGTGAGAGCTGTTAAGAAAGAAGAGGGGAATAATAAAATTGTCTTTGTGCTTTATAAATAATTTTTGGTTGAGAGAAGTAAAATTACACTAGCAACACTCACATTTATCCTCCTCTCTGGCCTCTAGGGAATTAAACTGAATGCAGTGAGGAGATGCCGCAAAATTAGTTGGTAGCTGAGTTGTACCTTGAGGACCAATGTGCTTTTGTGTGCCTGCCCCTTCTTGCAGGATGTGGACTATAGTCTGGGCACCTTCCTGAGTGGGATCTGCAGCTCGCAGTGTGCCAGCAAATTGGGGTCTTTCAGCTTTGTTAAGTGGTATTGCCCTTGCTCTGGGAGAGGATTGATGGGGGGGGGGGGGTGTCTTGTTATGATTTCATTGAGAGCAGGCTGACATCAGATTGGACACTGTATAACCAAGGTTGAAGACATCACAATGTGTGGGACAAAAAATCTTCAAGCTTTGTCTCTGTTACAGTGTCATCAGATACCACATTTATAACAGCTTGAGACAATTTGTGTTTATTCTAACAGTCATAAATGACTAGCTAACAAATATTTATAATGTTACCCTCTTCTATGATGCTGCTCTAGCAGGGGTTTGACTAGGTGATCTTCCAGGTCCCTTCCAACCCCTGATATTCTGTGTGTGATAATCATAAATAACAATTCACAAAGAGTAGAAAAAGATATTTCACAATGATTACCAATGAGTCAACCTCTTCTACACAACAAGTGAAAGAAGGTTGAACTATTACATGGAGAACAGCAAGGTTTTGGGGTGGGAAAGCTTTTTGGTCTGTTTTGCTTCATCTCTAAAAGATGGTAGAAAGTGCTTGGGCATTGTTTGCTTAATAGCCAGAGGGAAGAGGGGGAGTGCTATAGGGATTTCCAAATTATGCTGATCAGAGAGGAAGGAAATTGTAGGTTGCCACCACTACTGAAGGAATCAGGGAACTTTCAAACAGACCGAGGTCGCCAAACCCAATTTCTACCATTTTTATCCATAGTGGTGGTACTTTGTGAACATGACCATTTATTTGGTTGATGATAATTGTACTTCCTTTGATCCCAAGGATTATGTAAGAATAAATATATTAAAATTCAAAGCCCTGAGCCCTGCTGGAGCATATTCCTATTTCACCCTGGGCCTAGCACCTCTATGGCCACACTGACAGCTAGATTAAGAAACCAATAGAGCTAAAAGTCAAAACTAACTGATTTTGGCTAAAAGTTACTGTGGTTTTGGCAGCTGTGGCCAGTGCCGCTACAAAGCCAAGGAGCTAGTGGAAATATTAAATTCCTAGTTATACCTTTTCCTAGAAGTAGAAGACAGGGGTATCTGATAACTTTGCAGAAATGATTATGGCCTAGAGAAAGGTGTTTAAATACAATATAATATTGAGATGGGGAAAGAACTGTGTTTAGAAATACATACCAGTCAGGGTCCCTAAGGATGTTACTCCTTTCTTCTTTCTCTCCAATTGCACAATGTCAAATACTCTATAACCCCAGCATGCATACAGGGCACGATGATATACATTCACAATAAGCAGCAGTTATGGTGCTTGACAACCTCAAAGGTCTATAAAACTGAGCTCATTAATCCATCTCAACACCCCTGTGGGCTAAGTGTAATTATTCTGAAGAAACTGAGAGTTACTGTAGGCCACAGGCAGTGAGGGACAGTGGAGGCCTGGGAGTGCTGCTGGTGGCACCTTCCAATCCCATGCCTCTCCTTTTTATGCCCTTACATGCCACGGACTCTCAAATATATGTAAAACTAACAAAAAGTTAAGTGAAATCCACAGCATCTTTAAGGGGGTTTTGTGGCACTTACTTGGAACAACCAGCAATTCACAGCTTTGTCTCCTGGGAGGGAGGTGACCCTAAAGTCATAGAAAAGACCCTAAAGTGACAATAAAACCGCCCCACAGCTTGATAGCATCATTAATATTGCACATGGGAATCAGGACATTAAGCCTCAGTGTTCAACTCAAGCTCAAAATCCATCACCCTGGTTTGGATTTGATGTTTGCGTTTACAGTACTTATTAGATAAGGTTGGAGCCTATTTCCAAAGCTTGCCATGGGGGAGTTTTGCACCATCTCTCTTTCTGGAAACATCTCCGTGCCTCTACTGATATTTATCTGTTGTGTTTGATGAAAAGTTGGGTTTTGATGCTTTTTAGCCCAAACGTGTTGATTAATGTACAAATTCAAGACCATGTTCTATACCACATGTGTTTTTGTTTTGGCAACTCGATGTTTTAAAAGAAAAGGATGTAAGATTTATTATCCATATGTTTTGAACAGAATGTTTGGCATTTCCAATCTGAGTGATTTTATCTAAACTTTCCTTTCTTATTTATGTTTAAATAAAAATGTCAAAGAACTGCTTTGCACCAACATTTGTCACAGCCATGGGTATATTTCAGAGAGAGATTTCTGAACCTCCAGAAGCAAACCTCCCTTTGCAGAAGGCAAACCTGCCCTGGTGAACTCAGCAACTCAGATGAGGTTGCCGTGCCACTGCTGCACTATATTTTCATGCCCATGCTTATACATTAT
This sequence comes from Laterallus jamaicensis coturniculus, assembly GCA_022605575.1. Taxonomy (NCBI): domain Eukaryota; kingdom Metazoa; phylum Chordata; class Aves; order Gruiformes; family Rallidae; genus Laterallus; species Laterallus jamaicensis. The sequence continues at coordinate 97,741,763 of JAKCOX010000001.1, forward strand.
CCAAGACTTTGAAAGGGTGCTGCATGCCTTGTCATCAGTAAGAGTCAAGGGTGCCAAGTTCCTGCAGAAAATAAGCACAAACACATACAACAAAAGCGTAATTAGTGGATGAGTCATTAATTCTCATTATCCTGTGGCAGAATCAGAACTGTTCCATCAGGGAGTAGCAGGTAGCTCTAACTGACTGCTAGCAGTGTAAAATACACTCATCACAGTCACTTTGCTCCCTCGGGGAAGCATCAAGGAAAGAAAGGAGAGGATGCTGGAGCAGATAAGCACTGTAAGGCCCTAATTCTGCACAGCACCAAAACACAGGCTTTTCAGTCATGCTAACTTCAGCAAGCAGTGCCTGAAAGCATGGCCTTAGATAGCCAGCATCAGCAAAATGCCAATTTCTTGAGATAACTAGGCCTAAGGGAAACAAATAAACAAATTTCTTTAACTTATTAGGTGTATAATTCCCTGATGCCTTTTGTTTGTGACTGTGGTCTCACACCAGGCATATAACCTTGTGGGTTTTAATGGGGCTGGTCCTGACTCAGATCAGGATTAGCCCACGAACCAAGCTCTGTGCAAACACCAGAGCTTTTACATACAGTTTCATAATAAGCTTTTTATTAATTTCTACTTCAAGGTGCCTAGTTTAAAATTAGATGATTTTTCATTTTCTAGCCCGGCACATCAAATGTCAGAAGGACAAGATGTGGTTTTCTGCTTAGTGCCTGGTACTAAGAGCTGAGGTCCCACCCACGCATAGGGTCTGCACATCTTCAAAGGCTTCTGGAAATTTTAGAAAGTATTGTATCAAAAACATCCCTATTAGTTAGGGTACATGTTGGCTGTGACAGATCAAATTAAACCCTGGTGTTACTTTGGCCCCATCAGTGGATTAATTCCAAGAGTTACTTTAATCTATTATCTTTGCTTTCATTTTCTCTTAGATGTTTGGGAAAAAAAAAAGATCAATAGCAAAAAAGTGATGTACAAATAAATCAAACACACAAGCAGAACTAAAAATAACTCAGTGAACTGCTCTCACTGGACAGTATAAATATTCCTTTCAGGTTAAAAATATTTCTTTGAGGATATGGAGCACTTAAGACCCAGAATAGATCTCAGACAATAACACTTCCTCACAACCAAGGGAGTAATGTGTTTTTGCCAGTAAAGGATATGCTCTGCTTTGCAGAGGAAACTCCTGTGGGCTAATTTCACCATGGAAACTCCAGACCTGACTATAAAAAGACAAATTTATCTGCTGACAAATGTCCTTACGCTGGGAATAACAAAAGCGAAGAGCGGATGGAGTTAACCCCAGGTAAGGGGGTAACTGCCAGTGCGGAGCAGCCATGGGGGGAATCTGACACAGTATGGTCTGCATGGAAACCTGCACTGAGCACTCAGCCATTTCCAAATAGATAATAAACCCCAGGCTAAAACCAGCCTTAGCATCCCTCTGCCCAAATCCCCCATCCCAAAAGCGACCAGTGTGTTTCCCTTCCAGTTCTGGGACAAATGCAAATTGGCCAGATATGAGAATAAGGCCCACAGTTTTCAACTTCACAGGTATTTCTGACCCAGGGCTTTCTCACATTTCTCCCTCAGTCAGTGACTCTCCGAGGCAGCTTCATTTGAGGCGGTGGCAAAGCCCCTGTGCAAGGGGACGAGCTGGGTACTGGAGGTGCTGTGATTTCCTTGGGCCGGTCCTCAGAGACTTGCAGATCACAGTTTGCCCCTGGCCCAGCTGCCTGCTTTGATGCATTTTTACCACAAACCTCTTCAATTCCCCCAAGGAGCAAATACAGAAACAAATAATATAAATCTTTTAATAATAATGATAGTGATAATAATAATATAGACCTGTATCAAATACATAATCAAATACTCTTGCATATGATGGATTGAGAGCACCCACATGGTCACTAGAATGTTTATTATTAATCTTTCTACAGATGTAATGGTTTCCAGGTTTAATTACAAGCCTTATCCCACTGCCTCTGTCAGACAGAGCAATACTGAGGTGCACACTGCCTCTGTCAGACAGGCTGATGGCTGATGGGTGCACACACAGCTAAAAAAGTGTGCAGATAAGTGAAAGGCCAGCCCAAATAATCAGAAAGTTTGTGATAAAAGAGTAGCCCAAAATAATGCACTGTCTTTTCTGCATAATCCCAACCACATTTACAGCAAACTAAATGCAGTTTTACACAGGCTTTATCTTTCTTCTCCAGAGGTAGAGAATTTACATGGGCCATGATTTCACTTTCCTATTGCTCTAGATGCAGCCACATCTCTGGATGATCTGACGAGTGACACTGTGTGGGCTAGCTGGTCTTCATCACCCCCCAGTGATAGAACAGGGAGCATGTAGGAAGAGCGAGAACTGTAGTCCGTGGTGTCTGGCACTACTGAGCAGAAAAACACATCATAGCTCTTGTTTTTATATTTCAGAAAATGCAGAGGAAAGGGTGAGTTGGGTTGGGGTTTTTTCAGTGTAAATTGAAAAAAAAAAACCAAACAACCCCAAACCAAACAAAACAAGTAATTTACAAGTGTTCAGGAGTGTTGAAAATCATTTTGGAAAGTGCTTTAGGCTAATTTTGTAAACCACAACAGAGCTGCAGTGGGCAGAAACACACTTTCATCTTATTTATTTCTCTCCATCTTTAAATGCTGTGTTTGTTAGGGTAAGTTTTTCTTTCAAATCCACTCGGCATGACATATACCTTTTTTGGTTATGAAGTGTCTGGCCACACAAGCACAGACGTGGACATGCCCGATGTGCCTCTGATCTTTCCATCCCATATTAACTTTGGGCCAAATTTGGCTTGACTTTTCAGCCAAGCTTTTCACCTCCGATGGTACAAAAATCAACAGGGCTGATTTTCTGTACACCTGCAACTGCATGTTTCTGTGTGCCTGTAGGAAGATGAGTTAATTCATGCCAAAATCAGGAGAGATGAGCTGTAATTTTGCTGTATCCAGCAAGAAGGTCTCTGGGCAGATGGCACGATATACAAGGTGCAGCATCTACAGTCAATGTGGCTGAAGCACATGTGGGTTAGGCATGTCTATGGAGTAACAGGGCAGGTAAAGCCCCCCTCTTCCTGCATCTCCAAATCATTAATCTCCATATCTGACAACTGCAACCACCTCACAGAGTCACAGAATCACAGATTCACATAATTGTAGGGGTTGGAAGGGACCTCCAGAGATCCAGTCCAACCCCCCTGCCAAAGCAGGTTCCTTAGGACAGGTCACACAGGTTGGCATGCAGACGGGTCTTGAATATCTCCAGAGAAGGAGACCCCACACCCCCCTGGGCAGCCTGTCCCAGGGCTCTGTCACCCTCACCGTGAAGAAGTTCTTCCACATACTGCAAGAACGTCCAACCTGAGGCCATTGCCCCTTGTCCTGTCCCCAGAGACCACTGAGAAGAGGCTGGCCATTTCCCCCTGTCTCCCACAGTTCAGATATTTATAAACATTGATCAGATCCCCTCTCAGTCTTCTTCTCTCAAGGCTGAACAGACCACGTATCCCACCACCCGTCCCGTCCCAGAGAACTACAAGCAGGGACTTGTAGTAGAGACTTGAGGACCTTCAGGGTCTCTGCCATTGCTCTACTTTGCAGCACAAAGTGGTTTAGCTCCTCTTTTGGTCATCCTCCCCACTTAGAGAATTTCTGAGAATTCCTGGTGACTTGTGCGATCCGAGCAGAGAGCAGTGTGCCCCGGGCTGCCTCTGTGCTCGCTGCAGAGATGAGCACCTCCAGAGGGAGCATTCGCCCCATCTTAGAACACCATCCGAGCAAGGGCAGGAATCTCCTTTCCCAGCTCTAGCTGGTTAAAACCGAGAGAAAAGCACCCTGCCCATGGTTCTGAGCGCCAAGGCTCCCACTGACTTCTGCGAAGCCTGTAGAACTGGGGGCGAGAAAGAGCACTTTCTGTACCGTCAGAAGGTGAAGCAGGGTGCATTAACAGGTGAGCCACAAGAGCAGGCCTCTGCTCACAAAGTGACAGCTTTCTCACTGCATAACACATGAGCTGAGTTTTGAGTAGTCCCCAAGTCCTGAGACAGGGTGTGAAACATTTCATACTGGGTTGTGTTGTGTAGCTGCTGAAGCACATACAGGCCTGTGAACATTTGCAGGTCCAAGAAGCGGGAATCCCTCTGCAAGGGGCGTGGAGCTGCTCCGAACGAACGCTGCATTTCCTGGGATTTCGGGGTGACCTGCAGCTGGGCTGCAGATAGCCAGAGACCCAGGAGGTGACCAGCAGGACTGGTGGAGCTATTCTCCAGTATGTAAAAGCAAAACCTCCACATCTGCAACTTGTCTATACATGGCGCTCAGTCCCTCAGGCCAGCAACCCGCTGTTAAATTTATAATGATGTCTTCCCGTGCCGTAAAACACGACCTCCAGCTTCTCATTTCAGACTGAATTGTGTTCCAGTTTTGTACTTTATAGGAAAACATGATTTGTTACGTGTAATTTTACAGTTTGCTATCCAGTAAAAATATTGTTGATTTTCTTTTTCTTTATTTTTCTATGTTTAGTTATGTGGAAAAAAGGCAGACAAGACCCAGACTGAGTTCTTCTGCAGCATGAAATGTTATTTCATAAGTAGCAGAAAGCTGGGATTCTGCAATCCAGCTTTAGCTTTAGCTAGTGTAATGGCAGGAGCATTCACTTCCAGAAGAGAAGAAGGTTCAATGTTACACAGTAAATCATCTCTTGCTTTTCAATAATTGGGATCATATGTCCAGAAGAACAAAAATCCCCAAACTTTTATAGATTTTCTCAAAATCATAAGGAAATTCTGCCATGCTGTTAAATGTAATAGGAAAAATCTAAGCCTTTTGGGCTATTTTATTATAAAAAGAAACTTAAAAACATGAAGACCCACAAATTTGGTGGTACATAACTGCTTCTACATCAATGAACTCACTGATTAAACAAGACAGACAGATGATCCAAAGGAAGCCTTTTCCTATGCAGTGTTTACATCTCTGCTCGACATTCACTGTTTCAGGGATGTCTAGAAAGTGAATCCATTTTAACTGTCAAACAGATATGGAACAAATGTGTAAAACCACCTGGAAATATCTAACCTAATACTGAGTAACTGCAAGACTTTCTGGTATTCCCTAACTTTGTCCCTTCCCTGTCATCCACTTCCTTCTGCCTTCTTTGGCTCAGGCAAGAGGTTGTGTGGCACCCAATTGTACATCTGGTGGCTTCTTTGGCTGCTGTAGAAAAAGCTTGCAAGATGCAGGCCTGGCGATGTCAGATCTCTGAGGCATTTCTTTGCAAAGCAGGTAAAAGCAATGAACAAAGTCACTCAGATTCTGAAGGATCCTTCTTGGGTCCAGTGAGGATTTGGGGGCTGAAGCCTGCACCCAAATCAGGGCTCAAAGAAGAGAAATCCACTGAAAATCTGAATGTGAGAGTTTGGTGATAATTTTATTCTGGGTCAAGAAGTTGGGTTCCTGCAGACTGAGGGTGATGGTAGCTCCAAAAGGTCTCATTTTGAACAGAAGAATTTTGGGACGTATGTCCCGGAGAGCAGCTGGACATGGAGTCCTTGGGGGAGCTCGATCTCTTTCAGGAAAAGAGGGACAGGGAAGAGCATGGTGGGGGGCATGAAGAGGAATCCCAGGTCCCCGGGGTGAGGAGGGGGAGAAGGGAATGACCAACCCAGAGATATATCAGGCTGTGAAGCAAGGAGGAACAGTTGCAGGGCTGGGACCACACAAGAGCTCTAAATCTCATGGGGGCAAAGGAGGGGTGAAACAGCACAGGGGGTCCCCATCGCACCATAGCTTGTACAAAAAAGTAGTGGGACAGTGGTGGATCCCCTCTTTGGTGGACCACATCCTTTACTAGGATGCTTTCCTGTGAGATGGGGAACAGCGCAGAGCAGCATCACCTCACTTGAAAGGGTCTCATGAAGCTCTTTGGGAAAAATGCATTAAAACATCCCTGGGGTGCTACCATGGACACAACAGCACTCCCTCCCTTACCATAATCTGCATATCCACAAACCTTCCTTGATATCATAAAAAAGGATAGGTTTCTCTGATACCTCATAATTTAATAGGAAGAAATATCCTTCTTTTAACACGACCTATTATAACAGGCTTGTTCAAAAATATCAACTCCAGAAATGTTCTACTGAAATGACTATAAAAACTCTGTGACATCTTCATTTGTTTTTTCAAGAAATCCTGAAGTTCACAAGAATTATGGGGAAAAAAATCAGGATCTTATAATCGCAAGTCAGTATGCTCAGAGCTGCCCGTGAAAGCCTCCCTTCTGCCTCTATGAATGGTATGGTTTCTCTGAACTTGGGTGGAAGCAAGCAGGATAGTCTTTATAGCAGGGTTGGGCCAGGAACTATATAATTTAGGAAATTTAGTTAATTAACGTATGTTCTTACAGAAACTGGTTCTGATCACGTTGACCTTTTACAATCCCACCCCAGTGCATTAGAAAATACTGATTTCCCTGCAGATTTGACGGCTTGTCCACTACACGGACAACGTGTGAGTAAATTATAACCAACTTTCCCATCCACTCTGCTCCTGCCTAGCTCCTGCTTCCTCGCCCATGCTGCACGCACCGATTTTCAAAACAAAGTGAATAAACCAGCATAAGCATTTAAGTGCGTTTCCACTGATTCCCATACCCAAATTAAACATGCAAATGAGAACATTAAAAGGAATGACTTATTCATGCTCTTAGGCAAAGCATACATATTAAATTAATGCATGTGTACCAAAGAAGGCACTAAGTGCTGACTCTTGGAAAGCCTTCTGTAGGAAACTGTACTACAAACTGTTCATTTAATATTTTTTATTGCTTAATATGAAACTTAGGAAGAATGACTGTATTGATTCTATCTTAAATATTTGACAATATATACTCATTTAGAGCAGCCTCCTCATTTCCAAATATATATTTAATGAAGGATATGCCATTTTAGGCAGACATTTAAAGTGTAAGTTTCATCTCTTTCGGGTTCTAAAAGTATATGTCACGTTAACCGCCGTATGACATAGCGTGTCAGATGGGAAGTTATCAGTAACACGAAGTAGCTACATGGGATTACACACACAAAGCTTCAGAAAAACAGAAAAAAAACCCCATTTTTAAGATTGACAGAGACTGGTTTTAATTTGCACCTTTTCTTTGAATCTTGTTTTAATTTTTTTCCTGCTCTGGTGAAAATTATATGTTGCATGCATGTTTAGATCTCTTTACACTACAGAAGGCTGGGAGGGGGGGAGGGGGGCAGAAATCAGCCAGTGACTGATTTCTTGTGAAGTGACTTCTGTCTGCTAAAGTGGTGAAGGCTTCAGTGATCTGCAGTTCAGGGCTCAGAGTTCCTAGCAAGAAAAAACAAAAGCGTGTCAAGCCAACCAAACCAGCAAATAGCTCAAGGACAGAGCTAGAAAGAATGGTTTCAGCACATTCAATTACTGGAAAGCTTTCAGAGGAGGAAAATTGTCTTCAGTGGCTGAACTGCATTTGTATATGGTGGAGTATCAAAGTGCTGGGGTTAAGGTTGGAACAGGCTCAAGTTATGTCACCCTCGGTTAATATGTAGGAAACGCAAAATGGAATAAGCGAGGAAGAAATAAAAAACCCAGCATAGCTGAGATAGGAATCTGCAAAGCTAGGAGAAAACACAAAGTTCAATTCACAAGATGGGCGGCTAGGTAAGCAAAAGGCAGTGGAGCAACTTCACTTGCTAGGAAATTGAGAGAGGTCGGGGTGCAAGAGCCAAATGCTTGGACGTCGCGTAACAAGCTTTGCAGTGAGATGCAGGAGCCACATCTCCTAGTGTAGGACTTCCAACCAGGCATTTACAAGGCTGACAGAAACATGGTGGGATGTCCCTCCTGACTAGACTATAGGCATTGAGACGAAGGCAGCATTCAGGACAGATGGACACGGAAGTAGGGGTGACAGAAAAGCACTGCACACTAGCACTGCACACTACTGAGGCTGTGATGTGTAAAGAAGGAAAATACAATAAAATTAATCAAGGTCCATTGCCTTCTTCAAAATCACTGTAAATCTACATGGTATTACACCAGTAGCACAGAACCACTAAAGATCTAGATAAAATCCAATTGTGGCTATGGAACAGTGGAATAGTAGTAAACAGTCAATAGGATCTGTGGGAGACCTCTTCTTCTGGAGACAGGTCAGAGCAGAATGATATCGATAATAAAACTGAGGCTACGAGTAATGATAGAGCTCAGATGTTTCTGAATGAGGACTGCTGACAGAGTTTTTTTAACAAGGTATTTATTGAGCCTGCAGGAAGTAGTGCTAAATTAGACACTGAGGATGTTACAGTAAGAGGTGACTGTAGAAAATAGCCCCGATCCAGCCGATCATAGAGGATTTTGATTAAACTGAATGGAAAAATAAACCAATCCGTGTTTTTCTGGTTCTCATGTTTGGCTTATTTTAATCTCAGAGCAGTGATGTCAACTGAGCTGAGAAACTTGGGAGGCTGCAAAGGAGATTCCTCGCGTCAAAGATAGGTAATCAAGTCTGTGTTTTGGGAAGGAGGAACAAACTCATGGAGGAGAACTCCAGATCCAGCTGATGACAATCCACCTTGAAAAGGATACGAGGCGCAGGCAAATGGCCTGTGAGAAATGGAAGAAAAAGGGGCTGACCAAGAGGGAAAATCACACCTTACAGGTCAGAAAGTGTAGGGAGAAAGTGAGATCTGCCAAAAGCTGGGCTGTGTTAGACCTTGAAAAGGAAATTAAAAACACATTGTAAAATGTTCTTTACTCATATAAACAAATGACAGCGAAAAAGAGGAATTTGATGCTACTATGCAGTAAAGATTGGGGGAGGGGGGACGGTGGTGGTTAAAGATAACCTAAGCATGGGCCAAAAGCAGAATGAAAACTTTGCTTCAGCTCTTAGTAAGCACAGTGACATGTGGGGCAAAGATGGCATGAGTCATGGGAAGGAGAGATCACCTGGAGCTGAATGAAAAATCTAAAGGCTTAGTATTTTATGATGAAGGTCCCTTCTCTACCCAAGCCCCTGAAAGAACCTGCCATAGCTAGTAATTTGTTGTGTTAACTTGGGAATGGATGCTGGGAGAAGAACAAGGATTGCTTCTATATTTTAGAAAGCATGACAATTTTTGACGTAGCTAAACAGCAGTTACTTTGATTTAAACGGTCAGCAGAGGTAGAAAAAAGGGAATAAAGTTTAGCACAGCTAAATCCGAGGCAGTTCACAGAATCACAAGGTTGGAAAAGACCTTTGAAGATCATCAAGTCCAACCAACACAACACCACCCTGCTCTCTTTTTCTGGTAAGTTTAATTGATTTTTAGCAGGGAAAACCCCCCAATTTTTTTCTCATCTTGTTTTCAGTAAAGTATTTCATATGAGAAACAACTCCATGAGGAACATAGCCAAGGCTGGTGAGGAATTGGCTAAAATGGAAATGGTAGCTAAATAAATTCTTGGGGTAGGACAACTGTTTAGGGACCCACTAAAAAACTGACCTTGGAATCGACTTACCATTTGTATTAATGAGTTTGACATAAAAAGCAATACCAACGGTAATGACACTTGTCACTGACAAAGACAGGATAATCAGAATGAAGCTCAGAAAAACCCAAAGGGCTTTGAGGATTACAATAAGAAAAGGATGGACTTTTAAGGACAGTGTCATGCGTTAGATTATTTGGGGGGGGGGAGGGGCGGGGTTGCTCTAAGCTTGAAAATAATCTGTTGACAGGCAAAAGACCTGAGAGGACTAACCGACCACTGGCACATTAAAGCCAGGTAACTATGGTGAAGAAAAGTGTAAACTTGGTGTTTGCAACCTTACATCTCCTTTGTAGTCTGCAGAAAGAAATAGCACACCATGACTTCCTATTTTAAAATGAAACGACCTGTGTATGGGACTTACCTTAAGTTTAGGCAACAAAGTTTGGATGTCTAAAGTTAGATTAGATTAACTACCCTGAGAAACATTTGGCATCAAAGCCTGGCTTTGTGCTGTACTTCATCCTGTGTGGTGCTGCTAGCTTTTGCTTGAAGCAGTTCATGGGAGGTAAGCAAGGCTATAAAAGTCAGACACCTTAAAGTTTCAATTATTTTTGAAAGGATTGAGTGTCTCAACCCTGTCTTTGAAATGCTTTTGCAGTCTGCCTTTTGAAACTGGTGGTGGTGGTGAGCTCAGCCCCAGCAAAGTGTTGCTGTGGGTGGAGGCCTTCCTACAGTAACGCTTACAAGCTAAGTATGATGGCACTGATTCATGACTGAATAGCTGCTCAACGCTCCACAAGCCCTTAAATTACATCACCAGAAGTCCTGAGGTTTGGGTCGTATTTTTATGCAATCAGTGACCTCTACTGATTGCTCGATTGCAAAGATCAAGGTGTTGGACTCATCTGTAAGTCTGTAAGGTGGGTCAGACACACAGCACAGATGCTCTCAAGTATGCCCCAGGCAGCTGTCTCCAGAGGGATCATCTTGCCTCTGAGACAACATGCAAAAATTCAACACAAGACCATGACTTACCAGTAACTGCTGAACATTATTGATAGCTGGAGTTAAGTCTAAATTTCCTATTTACTATTGTGTTGATGTTTTAATTTTCTTTTCATATGTATGTGCAACACCAGTGTAAAATTACAGCAAAACTGCTCTTGGTTTTATCTTTCTACTCTGTGCATTTGTCACCCAAGCCCAGGCTGTTGCTAGGAGCCAAAACAGGTTTTGATAGCATCACCCAGCTGCTGGACTGTGTGGCTGTATTTCCCATATTCAGCTAGAAAGCCCAAGCAAAATTGTATTTTCCTGTGCTTGCTGTGATTAGCAGGAGCTACCCGTTGGCCTGTTAGAACTGACTGGTGTAAATACACACTCGTGTGCCCACTGTACAGGTTTTGTTTGCTCGCTGTACAGGTTTTCACACTGTACTTCATGGTTCACAGTCCAGTATGGAAACAGGGACTCCCCTTGCCTTTCGGGTCACTTCTGTTGATAGAAGAGTGTGAAAATAACTCCAGAGCATGAAAAAAGAGGTTCTTTATTTTGCATCCCTTGGTTTACTGCTTTTTGTAAGAAAACCAAGGGAAAGAGGATGCAAAATGGGGGCACCACCAGCCTTCCTCATCCCATGCAGTAAACAGGGCCCACTGGGTGCTGGGAGGTCAGCTCGGATTGCTGGAAAGAAGCAGGTTGCATCAGTCTTCTCTGCCATCAGCAAAGATTCAGGAACTACCCAAAGGAAGGGTCAGGGCACTACTGCACAAAAACCGAAGGAGCAGGTTTATGCATGAGGAGAAAACCCCCAGGACGCTCCAATGGAAAGCAATAATTTGGTGACTGCAAGTCAGCCACAGCTGCTAGAAGATGGAAGAAATTTTCAGCATATATCACAGAGTCTTGGAAAATAAAGTCATCCCCCCAGCATGGTGAAAACCCCTCATAAAGAGAGCTTTGAGAAGAGTTTGGATTTCCATGATATGGTTTTCTCTCTGAGCACCTGCCTGCATGTTGTGTGATTAGATGATAAATTCTGCCTTGCGATCACTCATCAGGCCAAGTAAGACCAACAGCCACAATTAAATGCTGGAGGAAAAGATAAGGATCACTAATCAACTTGCAAATCATCTAATCAAACCATGCTGCTCACATCCCCCTGTTCCAGTGGATTTATAACTGTAATTATCCTATTTTAATTTTTTTCCCAATCAATTTTACATGAGCATTTATTTTTGTGCACTAAACATATTGTCCTCCATAGACACGAGGAGTTTTTTATAGTCATGCCTCTTAAACAGCCACCTTGCATGGCAGCTCTTAACCTTGACACATATACAGAGACAAAAAAACATTTATAGGGAATTGCTCTTGGCTAAATTTCAGCATTTACGGTGTGTGTGCATATATATGTACATTTTGCTTATATGATTTTACTTTTCGTTAGGGATTCTGTAAAAAACCGGATTATTAGTAGATGATTTAGCTGCACTATAAAAGATAGCAGATTAAAAGACAGACTGCAAGAGATTGAATAACTTTTTTAGAATGGTTTGATTCCTAGAACAACTGAAATCCTCACATCTTCGCTGGTTTAGTTAGACCCTGTATGGGCCGTGCCTTTTCAGTGAGGCTTCATATGTTATATATTACAAGAAGAGTGTTAATGAGAAGGAGACTATATTTAGGCTACCTAATAGTTTACATTTTAAAGGTTTTTTAAAGGAACTTTTGACAGAGTTTACTCTTTCCCATACAGGGCAACAGAAGTCCAGCAGCAGTGATGCCTGTCTTCTGAAAAGTCCCTTTTGACCTCACGATGTTGAAAAAAGCCGAAGATCCTTTCCAGGTTTGTGTTCCCCAGGACAGAAAGCACACTGGAAAGGCACAGCAGTGAAAGCCAGACAGGTATAGGTTCAGGCATATATATACCTGCTAACTGGCTTCAGTAGCATCATGCCTTAACAACTTTTGATAGCATCTTGCAGATTACATGAGCTGTTGAGTCCTGGCATGAGTTTTCTTAGGTAAGCACTGAAATTCTTGGCGAGAAATTCAGAAGCCTCAGTCGAAAAACGGGATGGAAGCCACTGAGTTCATGAATTACCTATGTAGGAAAATGTAGTCCTCTCCACTGTACTGAACCAAGGGGCTAAGGAAAAAAGATAAAATGAAACTATGGTTTCTATAGGTAAAATTTGTCCTAAACAATATTGATGACAGTACACTTTTCAGGATTGCATCGTGTGTAAAGCCAGGAAAAATGTTAGTCATTCTAAGCATAAAGCTTTGGAGCAAAGAAAGGGATCTATTTTCCGCAGCTATAAATCAATCTTCACCTTTATTCTGCACTATTCAACCTGCTATGACAAATCCCACCATGAAGATCCTTTTATTGACCTAAGAATTTCAATTCCCAGCCATGACTTTCTCCACTGCAATAAGAAGCAAAGTGGGACTCATCACAGCAAATATGTGACACTCAGGATATTAGAAAGCTTTAGCTAAAAAGAAAATAAATCCCACCTTTTAAATCAAGTAGCTTTTGTGATCATTTATGTTTTCCATATGTGGTGATAGTGTAGGCTGAGCCAAGAACATCTTTACATCTCCAGTCTTAAAGCTTAGAGGTAACTGTAACATATCAAGCACAGCTCTGTGCTGCTACTGGAATAAAAGACTTCACCAAGCTGCCAAAAATAAAAATAAAATAAGCCCACTTTCTAAAATGCACTCCTGTATTTCAAACAGTAGAGAGGGGGTGACAAATAGCTGGCAGAGACAGCAGTTCCTTGGATCAATAGATAAAACACCTAAATTCCAGAAGAAGCCTTGAGAATGGCATTATTGAAAAATAAAGCACAACCGCCGAGGCAGCTCCTGCAGTCAATCACACCACACATTTAAGGCAATTCTGCTCTTTCTGGGTTCAAGGAAAGTTGACCAAGAAGGAAAAAAAAAATCCCTGGAAGACATACGAAAGACAAAAGAGCTGCCTCTGCAAGCCTGGCTTTAGGCCTCAACTGGGGGTTAATGCAGATTGGCGCTAGTGGACCTGAGTTTTCTGGCTGGGCTCCCCCATTGCAGCTTTACAAGCAGTAAATTCAGAAATACGAAATGAATGCAGAGGCTGTGCAGCCCACAGCTCCCTGTCTGACTCATGGCCAGCGCAGTTCCCCTGCTCCGTGGGATTTATCGAGTCTGGACCCAGCTGTCAGCAGAGGCTGAGTGTACATGGGAGACGGGCACAGGCCGGGAGAAGAGCCGTGTTCAGGACTGCGCCAGGCAAACCTCCCTAAGGTTCTGGGGCTGGCTGTTGGGGTGCTGGGCACATTTGTCCCACTGGCAGCTGAACCACACTGAGCTCCCAGGCTGGTAACAGGATTATTAAATCTGTTCATAATTCTGGCCAGATGTGAGAGTAATACCTGTTGTTTCTCTCTCTGAGCCATGCTGAGAAAGGATTCCTAGAAATCTAGCTAGTCAAGCAAAGGTTTTTTCCCACCACGGATGACCATGGCTCGTCCTTCATCACTGCCTCGAAACAACTAGGTGTAAACTGGAAACTGTCAAAAACCATAACACTTCCAAACTTGCAAGCCAAATCAGTAAAATTAGAAGTGGAAATCCCAGACTGACAGAAACTCTGGGAAACCAAACATGATAAAGGAGTGGATGCTTACAGCTCAGCATTGAAGCCACAGATACAAGCCCATAGTGTTTAAAATGTGTGATGAATTATCTGCTGTCAGTCTCAGTGGGACAATCCAGATAAATCAATGCAATGCTTAATGGGACGCTGGTGTGAAAGCAATGTTGGGATTCAAATAAAGAAAAAAAAATCAAGGTGACAGTGGAGGATTACATTTCCATTCATACTTCATCAATGATGGGGAGAACCAACTGCACTCCACCAGGCTCCTGAGCTATTTATGCACCAGAAAGCTGAAATAAGTGAACCTTTAGAAACACATAATTTAAAACTCTTATTTCTAAAGAAAAGTCTTTGTTAAGGACAAGCCATAAGATTTTCCAGAACAGGGATGTAAAGCTGTACATATGGCTCAAGGGGATTTTAAAATGTTTTGTCAAGTGCAGGTAACAAATTATCTAAGGACAATGAGCTAAACACAGTGTTCTGATGATGATGGCACTGCATCAATTAGGAATTCAGCTTAATTTTATTATTTGGACACACGACAAATGATTCGTTACTGTAATCATTTGCTTAGGGGTTAATTAATAAATATTTATGTAGCTGTTTCTGCTATATATGGTTTATCAGCAGAACTTAATTCTGTATGAATGATGTCATTTTAAACCAATATATATTTAATGGTCTATTCAAGGATAAATTAATGTATGATATTACAGTGATTCCTTTTTTTTTTTTTACTGGGAGGCATCCAGATATGTACATTTATGGGAAGTACAAGGATTTGTTTATTAGATGGCTTAACTGCCATAGAATTATTACACAAAAGCTTTAAAGAACACATTAGTAACGATTACATGCACAATTTGAGATGGAACAAGTACATTTCTGAAAACAATATGCTGCGAGCATCTTTATTTGTACTGCTTGGAAGTAACACGGTATCATTTGATACTGCAGAGTGTGTTAGGAGACCTCAGCCTCCATCCCTCTTGCAGGTGCAGCTCCCATCTCCAGGAAATGTTTGAGAATAAGCCCCACAAGGCAGTGTCCTGGTCCTGGGCTCTCCAAGGAGGTGACTCTCTGTGCAGAAGGAGATGGCCTTTTACATTCCAGCCAGTTGAGATGCTGGCAAGGTCTTTGGAAGGGCTGGAAAGGAACTACACCCTGTTCTGAGTGGACTGGCTTTGTCTGACATCCTTACACCCCCCCATCAACCAAAGGAAACTGGGAAGAGAACTGATGCTCTCTTCCTAATGTAAATCTCACACATCTCTTCCAAATATTATTTCTGCCAATCATGTCCCCAGCTGAGATGCTGGAATCTTGCCCTAATGAGACACTGTATCTTTCTGCCTAATTCACAGTCTCACTGTAACATAAAGGTGCCTGACTACAGACTGGATCCACATGAGATGACATAACTCCACAATCAACAGTAGGTGTAGGAGCAGTTGTGTGCAGACAGTTTAATTGCTCCTATCAATATTTTAGCAGGACCCATGTTTCTACACAGTGCTAAAATACATAAGTCATAGATTCCATCACCGCTATTGGTCCTGGGGCAGCACCTCTTTTTCATTTTGGAGACAATGATTTATGTATCCTACTTTGCTTGTAGGACTGAACCTACAAGTAGGTGCACACATATAGGCACTTCTTTACTGCTTCTCATTTTCTGAATTAGCTCTTTTTCTTTCTTTTTTTTTTTTTTTAAGGCAATCCTTCTGATCTCTAGTAAGCTTTTGCTTCAAGAACATCATTACAAAACTTCCCATAGCTGTTATTTCTAAAGGCCCCAGAAAACCCTGGTTGTCTTGACAGCTCTACAGCAGCTGAGGGCCAAGAGCCAGCCTTGCAGCTCTGCTCCAGGGCTGGGCACAGCTGCAAGACTTGTGCAAACCGGGGCTGCATTTGAAAGTCTGAAAACTCCTTTGCGCTCTCTGTATTTCTTTGGCCATATTTACTTGTTTCTAATTTGACAATCAAGCATATAAACTCTATTGGAAGGCAATCTGTGTTATGCAAGGCAACATGGTGATATCAGCCTCATGCAATGCAGCAGCCAAAGCAAACTTCTGTCACGGTGTAGAAAGCTTCCTAGGTGTTTTTTCTTGAGAGGCATTGAAAAGTGGTTTAAAAGTGTAAAGAATAATGATTCCTTAGAAAGTGTAATATGTGAAAAGAAGCTATCGGAGTAGGGGATGGGAAAAGAGGAAGGAGGTTTCCTTCAGGCAGGTTTGACAGCAGTCACTGCAGCAAGGCTGGTGGGGAGCTACGGCAGTGATACCGTGTGCCGTAGCAAACATCCACAAAACCCCAGTCTCCACTTGCCAGCAACAAGGGAAAAGGAAACGGGGGCAGATAGGAAAATCTCTTCCACTTTCTCAGACAGGGAACTGAGAAATATATTAATTTTTAAGGTATCCTACGCCCTTCAGTGTAAGCACGAAGGCATGCAATTATGGTAATAGGGGCATATTGTTTCAGCAGCACCTACTGCTTTGGGAGCATTTCATGATTATCACACTGCCTCCTTTAGATATCTCACCCAAATATGATCCAAATGACTGAAATTAGCACCTTAACTTTATTATAGACGTTCCTGATAAGCTGACAAGAGAGGACTGGGGTGCACTTTCCAAGTGAGGGTATCATTAGCAACACCAAGAGCCTACACTGCAGAAGCCCAAGTTCAAGTGAACTTAGATGGGGCCATGTCAGTGAGATCCTAAATACACCTGACACCTGAATGCAGCTGGCCAGATGGTTTCCAGCTTCTTCAGCCTTCTGCCGTCCAGGCCAGAGCACAACATCCAGTCTTCCCCAGCCCAGAGATGCTGGTGGCTGTCACCACTCTTCTTAGCCACAGATGGCTTTTCCATGGAGCAATACCTGGGAAAAGAAAGCAAGAGATAAGAGTGAACAGGAAATTTTGCCAAGCATTGACAGTAGTTCCCAAAGGGTCCCACAGTGAAAATCCTGAGAGTTAAGAAATTCTCTCCTTCAGGTGCTTCTCTTTGTGTCTTTGGGGTTAAAAGGCTACTGATCAGAGTGACCAGGAGAGAAAAGGAGTGAACAACCTTCTCTGGAGCAGGCAGAAAAGAGTTTATGAACGGCAGGTCCTGCCAAACTAACCTGATCGCCATCTATGACAAGGTGACTTGTTTAGTGGATGGGGGAAAGGCTGTGGCATGCCTAGACTTCAGCAGAGCCTCTGACACCATATTAACGCTGTCCATTAATTCACCCGCAAGCCGGGCTTCTAAATGCAGGACATTCCCAGAAAGTGATGGCTGAGTGGAGAGCTGTGAGAACTGCAGCTACACAGTACACACATATATATAAAACCAGTTCATTTTGCTTCTCCTCAGTCTCCTCATGTATTACTTTAGCTTCCTTAATGATGAAGTCTCTGGAGCAAGGAGTGCATAACAGCATTTTTCTGGAAAGTGCCTGGCAAGCCCAGGGAGCAGCAATGTCACAGCTCTGCCAGCCTGGCACACCCCAGCACCATCTCCCCAGATGTTGGTGTACACTCCAGAGCTGTTGATCAGCATTTGAGTGGGACACCCAGGCCATGGTCATCAGGGGAAGCTGTAAAAACCTGGATCATATTTTCCATCTTTTTTTTTATAGCATATATGTTTTAGCCATTGTATCTCTTGATGGTTACACCCTATCCAAAGGGCGATGTGGAGACACAAGGATGAAGCATTCAGACCTGGCTGTGGGTCTCTGATCTGTTTGCCAGGTTGGACTCTCTGCTACCCAGCTGAGTGCACTTTTTCCTTCACAAGGATAATTCTGGGCTAGACTGTTTTGTTTCCCCTTGTGCTGCTGCAGAGCTACTCAGCCATGTAAGTTTTCCTGTGTGGGTGGAGATAATCTCTGTGCCTTTGCCAGCACCTTAACTCTTTTGAAGCTAAGGGTCACATACAAGTACTTTCTGTTGTTGTCAGCTTGTGCTTCAAAGTTATTTCAGACTTGCTTTGTGACTGGATTATTTTAACATACTTTATTATATAATCTTGTTGAAAGAACATACTTGCAAGTTTAGAAATCACATAGTTAACTAATAAACCATGTGCTGTTTTTTCTCATGGGTTTGTGAATGAATAAGGGTGGAAAGTGGATAGATTTTCACTTCAGATGTTAATTCTGCACCAATTTCATATATTCACCTTGTACATGCAGACTGTTTGTCAGGTGAAAGAACGCACTGGGGTTCAGCAGAGAGGCCAATTGTTGACTATCTTGCCAAAACTTGAGATATCTCAAGGACCATCATGCTAAAAGTCCAAACCTCATGCCCCAGGCCCTAAGCATCAGGCAACTAGCCACACTTTCTTTGGAGAACTTGTGGATTTTGAGCTCTCTCCTGATATTTCCAATACTTTCTTGTCCTCGGGTGTAGGTAGAGGAGAACTGTGGTCATTCCCACACTGCTGGAATGTCACCCCTGATGCAGAAGGTCTGTTTCCCCTTTCACCTGCACACCAGTCCTCCGCACACCCATCCAGCCCCAAGTGCACTCCTCTGCCTACTCAGGGAGTCCATAAAACTTCAGAGGGGAAAACACTGTGGGCTCCTTTACTCCACCTTCCCAGGTCTGGGGTTGTACTGAAAGACAAGAAGGAAGACAGATGAAGACAAGTCAGAACAGATGGGTTCTTCCTACTGAATCCCAGTATCTGAGAGGTTAATCAAGTTATGGCTCAGTCAGGGCTGAGAGTAAGCATGGCCTCCAACATCCAGGCCAGCAGTATCACAGGGAATGTGCCATTGCCTAATACTATATTTTTTTCACAGGAAAGTGGAAAAGATTGAACTGTGTGTGAGCTGCAGAAAAACATTTGGACAACTGAAGTACATGTCATTTTTCAACTTTTTAGCCCAAAAATTATATTACTGTGGATTTTAAATATTTCATGCAAAGGTTTTTCTTAGCATTTCCCCTCAACAATTCCATATTTCTGCAGCACAAAATTTATAAAAAGGGAAAAGAATTCCCCTGAAGCCATCCCCCCAATTTATTTTTTCAAACCTACTTCTGCCTTATCTCTCCTTTCCCCACTTCCCTGCCTCTTGAGACCGAAATGGTGATCAGATGGGGTTTCCTTTCCAGACTGAGCTTTGGAGGGCTTCTCCCATTTTAAACAGGAGCTCCAGTCCCAGCAAAATGCTACGAGCTACAGGAGGAAAAAACAACCAACCAACAAACGTTGGCAAGAATGCAAAATACAGACTGTGTCTGTAGGAGGAATATATTCTCAGGCTGGGGAAATACTGAATTTTCACAACATTGAAGCAGATAATCTGGAGGAGGATGGAATTATTTTTTTTCCCTAGCACTCCCTAGTACAAATAAACACTGCTGAGAAAACAAACTTGTTTAGGTGAGAGAGGGTTGAATTAAACAGCGGTATCCATTTGTGGTCACCTAAAGCTGCTTCTATGCAGATCGCTTATCTTTGTTTACTGCTCTAAATTGCCTAAATGGTGTGAGCAATTCTGGGGATGGGTGTATGCTGTTTATGCCTTTGTTTGGGTTTGCTTGCCCTTGTCATATGGACAGGGGTAAAATGAAAATAAGATTCCTGGCCTGCCTTTCATATCTCCTTTTTCTTACTTTGCGATGATTGTGAAGGATGTTTAGGGTGCATTAGGATTTTTAAATCAGTAGGACTAGTTAAGTGATCCCTTCCCTACCCTGGATATACTCTTGAATTACCATGTAGAGTCTTACATGCGTGGCTAAACAGAAGAAATGGAATAAAGATTGTGAAGGCACCAGTAATTTGGGCACGTGGCCTTTTTACCACACGTTATATTCATGTGAGAAAGCAAGCATCTATCTGGCTACCATCAAAACAATTCCCTGCATAAAATCAAGCCCCTAATCCCTACTCCGTGGGGCCACATGATTTCACACGCAACCTTCAGAATATGATCAGATCACTGAACAAAGGTGACTTTGCTACATAGGTATGTGCTGGCTTTTCCTTGGGGCAAGGGTGGGATTCTCACAGCGCTCCATGTGTTGGGGATTTGCATCCCACCTTCCCAGTTTCAAAGTCTCTTCTGAGGAGAGCTCAGTTGAAGAGGAGCTCTAGGAGGGCAGCAAGGATAGGGAAAGAGAATTACTATTTTTTTAAACCTCTACAGCCAACGTGAAATATTTTCTGTGTGCAGACTGACCCAAGGGGGGGGGGTTGTAAGAAAATTAATTAATTATAAGTTCTTCCTGTCCCAGGAATAGAAAAGATGGTATAAATAAACAAATAACAAAGACACGGCAGGGAAAAGAATCCCTGATGCAACAGTGAGCTATCGCTCCCGAATTACATGCTGCAGGACTATGCGCTGATCTGACTAAGAGAACTCGTGGTGTGCAGATCTACAGACCCATCTGCAAGTGGTGACAGTGATGCTTCTGTTTCCCAAGGGTGAGCTAATGCTAAATGCATTCCCCTGTGATAATACACATATACGTAGCTCAGGTCAGTGTCCAAGAGGGCACAAGCCAAAATCCACTGAAATTAGTGTATTTTTTCCCCAACTTTAATTGGCTTTAGATGAGATCTTCAAGTTTAAACTGTAATGAGCAGCCAAATAGTTTTATGGTTAAAACCAGGAAAACAACTGGTGCAAGAACACAATGAGTATTTTATCATATTAAAAGGCCACCAGATGGACAGTTTTCAATCAGAATTAAATCACTGTCCTCAAGTAGAGACAATATTGTTTAAAAACTCAAAAGTCTCAAGATTAAATATATCAATTAGCTGAAAAAAAAATTAGTCATCCCTAGTTTTCCCTCTTCTCATCCTTACTGTGTAAAGCTCTTAGAAGTTGCTTTCAGTGTTTTTCTTTCTCTTGATTATAACCCATGATCCCTTTGTCACTGCTAAATGCATCCTCTTAAGCCAAAAATTTGCCAGAACTGATAAAACCAGGCTGCAATTCCATTTTCTACACATAAACGGGTCCTCACAGAGTCTCGGGTGAACCTCAGTCCTGGCCAGAGCCTTTCTGCACTGCTGGTATTTCCATCAAATAATTGATACCTGACCCAAGACACGTGCTATCTTCAGCACTGGGAAGCAAAGCTCCCCTCTGTGACTCCTCCATGGATCTACAGAAATACGTTGTTTTAAGGATGTTACATAGGGGTGAGACAAAAAGAACCCTCATGGCTCTGTCCCCCTGCCATGCCTGTATACCACCACCACAAATGCCCCAGCGCGCAGGTGAGCTCAGCCCAGCGCTGAACCTTGCAGAGGCAAGATATATTCACACTGGTGTGAAGCCATTGAGGTCCCACAGCACGCTGACACTTAGAGGCTTAGTTAGGCTTTGAATAGGGATGGGGACCTTTTTCTTCAGAAACAAAGGACATAAAAATACATGGTGAGAAAAGGAGGGCAAAAGCCATGGCAAAATGAGATTGTGAGTCAAAGCAAACCTATGGCTCTCTTTTACTACATATTAATTTTTGTTACTATAAAAGCAATCAGAAGTACTTTTTATAGCCTCCCCCTCTTTAAAAAATAGTTCATGAACTGCAGGGCATCCTCAAAATTCCATTGTAATTATTTTATGTTGGAGTTAGAATAGAAAATACATGTTTCTAAACTCTCCTTTATCTCCACAATCCCACATAAGTACTCACAATAAAAGCTATCAAAAAATATGTCTTGTAGGTGGAGAATAGAACATAAGAGATTTTTAAAATTTTTCTTTATTTAAGGGTATATCAAATATTATTTTCAGTTTATTCTTCATTGCAGAACATTCACTTTGCCAGGACCATGTCTAGTTTAGAATGGCATTTAGCAAACATCCTTTGTAACCCTGAACATGCAGAGTTTTTGTTTTGAAGAGTACAGCATCCTGGCTAGGGTTATCCTACTGGTTCTTCTGGATTCTCCTGAATGCTGCTTCCTTCTTCTTTTGACAGAGACAACTTGGGAAGTGTGGGCTTGTGTCCAAAGCTTGGGAATGTTCTGAAAATATGGGTTTGCTCTCTGTTGATTTCTATTACTTCCAGATTTGGCTCTCCTTCACTTCCATGCATTCTATGGAATTACCTGTCAGGGGTTTTTTGGAACAAACATTGGAAATGCATTCCCAGTGCTCTGTGGATCCATGCACCGTGGCCTCTTGGAAGCATGATGGAGTGAAGTATGATAGGAAACGGTGCAGGGGTTTTGAGATTTCTGTATTTTGGGAACACCAGTTGTTGGCTCCTTGCTGTAGTCTTGGTGTGACTTTTAATGAATTTTCTCCTACTACCACATATCATCTTATATGTGGTTACATTTAAATTACATGGGGAAAAATTAAACCAATCTGAGGCAACGATTAAGGGTACCAATAGATATCGTCTGTTTACAAAACAATGTTTAAACAAAAGGGAAATCTAAACTCTATTAAGCATAAAGGATATGCTGGGCTTGTCTGTTAAGACTTGGCCTAAAAAGAATGACTTCTCAAGCTGCTTTCACACGCTCCTTGCTTTGTAGCATGCTTTGGGGTATTAATGACTGCTTGGCTAACACAGATTTTGAAAGTGGTATTTTTATTTTTTTTTCAATTTAATTTAACTTAGAGCTCTGCTAGTGTGTAACTAATTAAAAAAGCTTCTGGAGCTTAAATGTAGCTCACTAGAAGATGGTTAATAGCGTGTCAGACCTGTCACTGTTCAGGTCCTGCTCTGGACTTGCCTGTGTCAGGATTCAACAACCAGAATGACTGCCAGCAGATTACCAGCCATTTACCTCAGCAATAGCTTCTCTAGCACCTGGAGAATGACTCTCACATCACAGTCCCTTCTTTTTTGTGTGTTTTTAGGTACATAACGTCTAACCACTGAGAGAGACTTCTAAAACCTGTGCTTACATAAAACAGATTTTTTTAAGACACCATCTAATAACAGTATGTGCTGAAGAGAAAATTGCTGCTGCATAAAGGTACTGAAAAAAAAAAGCATCTTGTTTTTTGTAAGACCATGTGCCAGTTTCCACATACTGGTACTGACAAACAGCTCAGAGTTCATCATAAGATGGGAGAGAAACGGTAAAAGAAACATATTATAGCCCCTATTGCAGCTTAAGATCCAAGACTACTCTTTTCTGCAGGAACAATGCCCAGAGAATACTTCCAGTTATGGATTATGTCCATCAGTGATTCCATCTTTGCTATTTCTCTGGTTATGGAGGATGGGCAAATATTTGGGCTCTGACAATCCCAATTCCTGATGTTAATGAATGACTGCAGGAGAAAATAAGCCCGTGACATACATCTACATGTAATGATTCCAAATCTTATCAGCACTTTTGAGTACTCAATTACCATATGGTGAAAAATGCCCTGCGAACACCACCATTCCCCAAGGCAGGCTGTGTAGGACACAACGAGGGCATGGCTTTGCTTCCCCAGCTCTGCTGCTTTCTGCATTTCCCCGAGCCTTACAATCCCACCTGCTGCTGCCCACAAGTGTCTTTCTTCTCTGCCCAGCTTTAATCAGCAGAAGCGCTGTGCACTCTGCACTGAATACGCACAGACATGTGTGTGTTTACCAGATTACCAAGCCCCAGGATCCCGTTGGATTTGAGTTGCCAGCAGTGAGTAGCTGTTCCCAGCAGCATTATTTGGACCCCCTTCAGGAATCCCAGCTCCACAAGGTGGCTCTCGATTCCTTTGAAAATACCACTGCATTTCAGGATTAAACGCATCCGACCACAGTGATCTTGAGAATGCTCTTAGGGGCTCTACAGACACACGAGGCTACAATGTATATGAGATCCCCTTCAGTATGTTGTGCGAGTTTCTTCCAGTAAAGCTGGAAATTAGGCAAAGTCTGATACTACTGGAATGAAGCATTACAATTTGAAGGAACGTTTCATGAGCTTGACTGAGTTCAAAAGTGTCTGGATGATGCACTCAGACCCATGCTCTGACTTGGCTGGCCCTGTGTGGAGCCAGGAGTTGAATTCAATGATCTTTACAGGTCCCTTCCAACTCAGGAGATTCTAGGATTTTATGTTTGCTGCTGGATAAAATCTGAAAAAGGAAAAAAGAAAGGCATTACACACACCTGAATGAGAAGGGGGACACTGCAACACCCTCTGCCTGCTCTGTTCCTCTGTGGCTGCTAACATAACCATCTCTCCTAAAAGTGTCCCTCCCCTATCCTCCAGCTCTGTGGGATCAGGTTAACATTGTGACCAGGTACTGGGGGGTGCAAGCTCTGCTAATACGGACAGAGATAGCAGCTTGGTGCTCCTCAGGAGAGATCCCGCTTTTGAAGGTCAGAAGCCACAGTGAGGTCTCCACTTGACTCCAACTAGGATGTCAGCATCCCCAGGCAGACCTCCCAGATCACTTTGCTGCTGACCACAAGTTAGCATGGCTTCAGATCATACGAGGAGGAGAGGTTTACCTCCTAGAGCAGCTGATCTGAATGTGAGGTCCTTCCTTGTGCTACTGACATCCTAAGAACTGCTTAAGAAAACCTGAGCAAAGTCTGGAAAAAAAGTTACCTGCTTTCTCTTGGTTTGGATGTCTAAGATCTTAGGTTCAGGTTTTGCACAGCAGGGCTAGGAGTCCATTTAAAAAAATAAAATTTGAGGGCTGAAGCTGTATCATAAACACAAACTATCACAAGGCAATGCTGGGTGTGTCTAAGCTGTAACGTTAAATTCATTCTTCTCGTCGCTTCCTTCAAAGCTCCGCTGAGCTCAGCCCCTCCCTGGTTATCCTCCCCTGCCCAGCTTGCTGCAACCCCTACGCTTTGTGGCTGTTCCCACCTTTGTCCTTTCTCTTGCTGGCTCCTTGCACAACTGTCTCTGCGTCTTTGCCTCTGTCGTGCTTCTGCTTGGCACAGCTTTTCCCCTTGCCCCTTCTTTTAAACGATCGGTTGGAGGGAACCCATCTGCTGCTTCTCCCTCATTTCCCTTTTTGTTTGCTGCCTGTCTTTAAACACGAGTTCTTCCACGGAGAGGTGCAAAAAGCAAATTGTGGGGGCTAATAATGATGTGTATTTCCTGTAAACAACTCTCTGGTAGATCTGCCCTGTGTTCATCTACACAATCTTTAGAGCAGTTGAGGTTACCTTTCTCCTCTAACTCTTTGTAGTAGCAGTCTCACAACAGGTATGGACTCCGGAGAGCACCTCTGCTACCAAAGTTTATATCCTGGAGCCAGCACAATTTCATGAGCAATATCCCGAAGGACAGGCCAAGGGACATGTCTTTCAGGAGTCCAACATGTAGTTTTTACGTTTTCACATGTAGAGAGTCTGCAGTCAAAAGCCAGAAATGTGGTATCAGCAATGGAACCCAGTTCATTAAAAATTCAAATCAATGGAAACAACAGGACGTATTATTTATCTAAGCCTTGAATCAATCTGACTACTATGCATAATGATCTTAATTAGAAAAGTAAGCCAAAGCAGGAAGACAGTCTGTCTCCTGGCTTTGAAATTATCCTACCCCTATCAGTATGCTTGGGTAACTTGTAATTAGGGACAAAGGTTACACATAATTTTATATGCTGAAAAACCGGTTTTATACATGTCATTTCAAAAAATATTTAAGAAATAGATATAAGACTTGCTACCCCTACTATGCTTTGATTTTTTGCTACTAGATTACTAGTCTGCACTAATTAGTCGATGGTCTTAAGAAATACCAATAGATGCTTTGCATTTATATAGAGCCTGGATACTAATAAGTAACTAGCAGTATCAGTATTAGTCTTTATACAACTTCCCAAGCTTGGTAGCTTTCAGTATCTGTTTCACCTGCACTGAAAATGCAGCTCACAGAAGCAGTGGGTGCTGTCCAAAAGCTAAGAGTAAGCACTTGCCTGCTCAAAAACTACACTGGCACAACACACCAGTATGCCCAGAATTACAGGGACAAAGCTCCCTGGGCAGCCACCCGCCTTTTTCTCCTTATCTTCAACTGCTGCTGTTGAATATGAAAAGTTCTGAGTTTGACAAATTGTCACTCCCACAATTACACTTTCTTTAACAATTTTTTTTTTACCAGCTGCAATTAGAAAACAGAAGATCTAACTCAGAAGTCCTGCCTCATCAAAGCAGTCACCTCCACACTTAAACAGGTTCTTTGGTGTAGGTGAATCCACTGAGGAGAGCCATTGCCTGCTCACAGCATAGAGTAAAACACGAGCACCGCTCTCGGAAGGAGAAATGCCTTCCCTTCTGAATTGGAACACAACTCTTCCTGTTCTTTCACAGATACAGCTACCCTGATTTTCTTCAAGGGAGTATTTCATCTTAGAAACTCATTAGAAAAAGATCAAACTCTTTCTGTCACACAAAATGGCCTTGCTTTCCCAGAACAGTATTTCCACAAACAAAAAATATGGAAATTAAAATCACAAGTAAGATCTGTTTCATCAAACTATTAGCTACGTTTCTGTGAGGTTGACAATCACCTTTTTAACATGTCAGGAATTAAATGCGTAATTCTCTTTAATGGGTGTTACAAATGTTCATCCCACACTGAGAAAAGATCACAGTTGGTATGAGTAATAACTTTTTTCTTCAGCATAGTTCCCCTCTAGCTCTGTACGTATCCTCCAACATCAATGTAACCACAGCTGTCAAGGCAGCCTCACCTCTCTCTATGTATATTTTAGTTTTAATTTTTTCCCATGCTTTCACTTAGTAGACTTTTTTTTTTTTTTTTTCTGGGGCCTAAAACCTGTTCTCCAATTTTGTGGGCAAATTCACTGCAATAACAGATCTCGGTGTGTAGATGTCTTCAAAAATTATTATGAGCGTGCAAGAAATTAGAGACCTACATCAAGATCCGGAGGTTTGGGTGCTTCGTTTTTAACTGAAAGTGAAATTTCGGATCACAGTTTCCCTCCATCAGAGACCTCCAAGCGCTTTACATGGTGAAATGCGCTCTTGTGGCCTCCTTTTATACAGGCCGTAGCATGGTCCCCCCTCCACTGCCTCAGCGGTCACTCGCCTTGCGTACCCAGCCAGGGCGATGCTGGGCGAGGATGCAGGAGCTCGGAGCGGAGGCACGGCAGGAGGGACGTGTGTTCCCCCTGGTCTCTAAGGCACCGCAGTCAGGAAGCATCGCACATCCCGCTGAAGCACCCAGCCCTCTCGGGGAGGCCTGAAATGCCCCTTGAGGTGAAGCACTCACGTCCCCTCACCGAGGCACCTGTGTTCACCCAGCAGTGAAGCACTCATACCCCCTCGGTGAAGTACCCCCGTCCCCCCAGCGAAGCACCCCGAGTTCCTTCAGAGGGGATGCAGCCACGGTCCCTGGGAGTCCCGCTTTCCCCCGGCCACTGCGATGGGCCTAGCGTGAAGCCACGCAGCCGCCCCCGGCGCCACCTCAAGCAACGCCGGGGAGCAGAAGCCCTTCAGCGCCCTCCAGACACACATCCCGCCCCCCACCTCCGACAGCTCTCGGATGAGGGGAGACGGGACAGGACCCAGGGGCGCCCGGAGCGGGCGGGAGGCGGCGATCGCCCTGCTGGCGGCAGGCCTGACGAAGCGAGCAGCGCGCTGAGGGGGCCTGGGCCCGCGGCAGGCCCGGAACGCAAGTGCCGGGGCTGTCGTTTCCAGGCCGGCCCGCAGTGCAGGCGCTCGGCGCGGCTTGCCGGGCTGTGGGTCACGGCGCGGCTGCCGGCATGGACGAGGAGGCTACGGTGCGGGCCGGGCGGCTCCGCGGCGCAGGGAACGGTGGGGGCGGCTGGTTTCGCTGGGCCGGAGGGAGCTGGCGGAGTGTGCCGGCTGCGGCCGCGTGGGAGGCGCTTCCCCGCCGGGCGTTCAGCGGCTGGGGGCGGGAGGGTGGGGGGCAGAGGGGTGTTCGGCGGCTCCGGCGGTCGAGCGGAGGCGCCGCTGGGCGCTGCCTGCCCCGGCCTGGCCCTGCCCCGCCCGCCTGGCGCGGCCGGGCCCTGACCCGAACCCCTCTCCGTGGCGGCTGCGGGCTCGGTGCTTGGCAGCCCGCGGTGGCGGGTGCTTTGTCCGGGCCGGGGGCCGGTGAGGAGCCGCGGGCGTGCCGCCCCCCGGGCCAGGAGGGAGCTGCCCGTCCCCAGCACGCTCGTGTGGGATGCCTCTGAAAAAAACCTCCTTTAATCTGCTCTTTTTCCTCTGTTCTGGCCTGGCAGGTCGCCCCACCGGCTTGTGCAGGCTTCTCCCACTCGCGTGTTTCTTCCCGGTTCTTGAGATGTGTTGTTTCTTTTCCCTCTCTCTCTCCTTCCATCTCTGCTCCCGTTTCTGATGGGTAGTTTTCTCCAAGCCACGAGTAGATTACTGTTCCCCTCATACTGATGTTCACATACACACAAGCTGATGCTTGCCAGCCAAGATTACTTCCTCACAGTTATCTAGCATGTGCTGTGATTACTTCTTATCATCCTACAGCTGATGTAAAGGGTATAAACTCTCCTGTGAATCATGTCAGAAGCTGTGGGGCGGCCTAGCAGTAGTGCTGTTTTACTTGGACACGTGTGAACCTCTGTGGTGGTGTTTCCTTTTTTTCCTTTCAGAGAGATTTTAATGAACGCTGTGCCCAATGTTCAGAAGTAAACTGGGGTGTCACTGATGGAGGCAGATTTTACTGCAGGTCTTGCCACAATGTTATTGAGGTAAAAAGCTAAGCTGTTGGTCTTGGGAGAGGTTTGTTTTGATTGTTTCTTGGTTTTGTGTTAAGAAAATGTTAAGGGTTTTTTTTCTTTTTGACATTAGGAGTTGAAGACAGTAGTGTGGTTCTTTTTCATGCTTTACTTGACACTGTTTAACATTCCTTGAAATCACAAAGTGTACGATGAGCTGACTCCAAATACTGTGTTGCTGTAGCTGAAGTGCCAGCATGCAGTCTGGGTGCCTGAGAAGTGTTGCCTGGGTATTGCTGCACTTTGGTACAGTACCAGTGTAGGCAAACCCTGATGCACGTCACCTGTATGCCACAGAATCACAGAATCTTAGGGGTTGGAAGGGACCTCGAGAGATCATCAGGTCCAACCCCCCTGCCAAAGCAGCTCCCCAGCTCATACTGCACAGATAGGCGTCCAGACAAGTCTTGAATATCTCCAGAGAAGGAGACTCCACCACCTCCCTGGGCAGCCTATTCCACTGCTCCGTCACCCTCACTGGGAAAAAGTTCTTCCACATGTTGGTGCGGAACTTCCTATGCTCCAGCTTACAGCCATTGCCCCTTGTCCTGTCCAGCACAGTAATTCTATTTTTGCATTTTCTGAATGAAAAGCTCAGCATGCTCTCCCTCCCTTTAGTTCAGGGAATTTGAACAAGTTCCTCCATGATGCTTTATGGTGGGACAAGCTATGCAAGTTAGTTAGGCCTGGAGTTTTTCTTGCTAAGATATATTCCTGTTTTGCAGAGAACTAGAGAAGTTGTAAACAGTGATTTTCTCTCTAATTCAAGAGTCCAGACAATTTCCAAAGGTTTAAGAAAACAGAAAAAAAAGGGTATGTATGAGTTTCCCTATGTATTTTGTGTAAGTGTGGCTGCTCAGCCAGGGTTCACCTAACCTAGTATGATTTGACAGTGGCTAAAAGCAGGTCACTAGGGAAGACTGTAAGACCAGGAACAAAAGATGCTGTCATAACCTTCAGCAGTCACCTTTGGTGACTTCCCAAGCAACAGGTGACCTCGTTAAGCCTGGTGATGCTTTTTGGTTTTTTTTGCATTGAAGAGCTGAATACACTACTGCCACTTTGATTTGTGGAAGCTGGTACTTGCTGAAGATACTGGTGGCCTGTATTCAGATGCAGTGATTTCCTTTGTTCCTTCCTTGTGGTGTCTATCACAAAATCAGAAGAGTTATCCTCATAAGTGAGGTGTGACAGTGCTACAGCTCTTCGAATGTCAGTCTGTCTTGAATTACAGGGACTTGGCCCTGAAATCTGCACACAAACCCACACAAAAGAGATTTCATACAGTTCCAATAACTAAGCCAATATTAGATCTTTCATCCAGAGTCACCTCTATACTTCTAATTTCATGTTTCAGAAGGGTAGTAGTCATTACATTACGGTGATACAGGCCGTAAGGGTGTTATGGTAAGGCTGCTGCTGTGTGTGTGTGATGGCTGGAAAGGGGTTCTGTTGTTGTGGTCACTTTCAAAAAGCAGAACTGCCTTACAGTGCCGAATGGAGCATGGTGTTGTTTTTGTCTCCAGTACCTGACTGATCTTCAGTGGTGGCATTGGATTGCTACATTCCTTTGGAAACAACAATTGTTGGGAAGTGAAGGGAGGAGTGAAGAGGGGAACAGCCTTCACGCCTCTTGCTTGCCTTTATATATATTGGTTCTAAAGTCTGAGCAGTTTTACCACTTCATGCTTTTTATTTCTCCTGTTGAGAAGGTCATTAGCCATCCTCCAGGCCTCTTAAGAAAGAAAACCTGTGATGGAGCAGTTTTGCTGGGCACCTGGCCTCCAGCCAGGGTCAACCCAGCACAGCTCCATACAGTCCCTTCTGTAAGCACAGTTACATGTGCTTATGTTACATATACTGTGGCAGCTTAGTTACATACACTATGGCAGCTTATTTTTATGCATTTATAAGAGTAAACTGTATCTGGAGTTAACAGTTAATGCCAGCGTTGTTAAAGGAAGGCAGAAGCTTTGGGCAGATAATTTCTAAGATGGTGAGATGCAAGCTCTGACTGGAAGGAAAAGTAATGAAGGACAAGTGGGGGGGGAATGAAAAGGAAGTAGAGAAATGCAGAGAAAATTTCTTAAGACCAAAAGCCTGTGGAAAAGGAGATGTAAGGGCAAAGGGTAAATGTAGCGGTTTGAGGGAATAAGGAGGAGATTGGAGAAGGCCCATGCCTTATGAAATTCATGTTGTGCTGAGATTTGCTAGAATATTTGAGCACGTCTCTTTCATTTCAATGTGGTAAAATCTGGTGGGTGAGAATGGTGAGTCAGGCAAAAACAACCAATATTGCCACATTCTTCACCGTTCCTCTTCAGAATGCATCCCACTTTGCTGTGCCAGGGATGGGAAAGAAATGATCATATTTCATTTTTTAATGACAGGTTCTCAGGTGTTTTTAAACTGGTCACTTAACAACTCTCTGCTGGATTGCCACACTAGAAATTATAGAGGAGTATATTATTCTTGGGAAATGTGTGAAGAACAGTGCTTGTTCAGTAGCTTTTCTTCTTGAGTAAGCCTGTGAATAAATGGAAGTTAATGGAGCATTCAGGGTAGCAGGTCTTGCTCTAGGATCTGAAATCATTTAATAGAGAGACATGTCTTTGTCCTGATACCAAGTGGAAATAAGTGTGTGTAAGGTTGAAAAAAAACCCAAAGCAAAGCAGTCCAAACCAAAAACCCCATACTGTTTTGTTTTGCTTTTGTTTTACTTAGATGGACGCTGTGAATGGTATGTTTGCGAAGGGTTTCAGCTTGTGCTCAAGAAACAAGCTGAAGCTTTGGAAGCATTGGGAGTATGTCCACAAATGAAGGTATGCAGATGTAAGCCCGAGTTCTACACCTCTAAGTGAGTAACGGGGCCTTGTGTAAAACGATTGTCATGTTTAAAGTGAGTTGGATGACTCCCTGTTTAAAAGCATTGAGCATATGAAAACAGTCTGGGTTTCTCTGGTAATTTTAAAACATAGTTTATAAATCACAGTTAATAAAATGAAAGCTGGAACATTTTTCAGATTCCCAAGTTAGAAATTACCCTCTGTTCTCTCAGCAGTTTCTGATCTTGTAAACTTTGCTGTAATCACTGTCCATTGGTATTTATCAGGATGAAATTCTGTGCAAGTTTTGGAGGCATTACCTTCAGAAGAGCAAACAGGCCTATTGCAACAGATCAGATGGGGAAACTGTCAAAGCATTATCAGTAAGTGAAAAGTTCAAATCCCATGAGATGTTGGGCATCCTTTTAAAAAGCAACAACAGAAAACTTTGTTCAATCTACGTATCTAGCTTGTATTAATGTCACTTTCATATGAAGGATGTCTTCTAAACAGGTTCCACATGTCTGTTTTGTTGTTTGGGTTTTCTTTCCCATTTTGAGAGGCAAATAATTCTCTGAATATAGACAACTGCTTATTTAAAAATACTGCTCTCACTTGGAATAGGTAGTTAGTAGGTAGAGCAGAAATTACAATGTAAAATGCATCAGGAGCTACCATACTTTCCTGAAGTTACTTCACTGAGATTTGATCCTGTGTATTGCCAACATTCTTGTCATTGTAGCAGATCAAAATGCAGTGTGATCACTAGAAATCTTTTTATATTGAGAAATCCTTTTAAAATACTTTTTTTTTTCCTCAGGGTTTAAGTACTGGTGATTCATAGAGGAAAACATAGGAACAATTTGGGTTTAAACTTAATTTACTGCTGATCTTGCATCTGTCATGTTTTAGTGGAGATTGAAACAGTAGCTACCTATAGATAATACAATGATTTATGTACAAACACAGGTATGTGATAGCAGTACTGATGTGGACAGTGAAGCTGAGATATCCAGCCTCCTTCACTCATCTCTCTCTGAAAGCGAGGGGGACCTACAGACTGATTGCAGCTTTGTCTCTTCAACTAGCAGGGCCTCAGGTAGGAGCAATGAACTGAACTATCTGGAAACCACTTTTGTGTACTTTTTTTAATATAAATAAATCTGACATTTATTCATGTACA
Source organism: Laterallus jamaicensis coturniculus (assembly GCA_022605575.1). NCBI lineage: Eukaryota > Metazoa > Chordata > Aves > Gruiformes > Rallidae > Laterallus > Laterallus jamaicensis. The sequence goes on from JAKCOX010000001.1 coordinate 97,774,641, forward strand.
ATGAATTGGAGGAACTGGTTAGAAAGTGTAAAGATTTCAATCCTGTTTGCCACGAAAGCACTTTATGTTCTACCAGAAATAGAAGAGGTTCCCCCCACCCAGACCCCACCTACAGAGATGAAAGTTGAATGGGACCTGGAAGTGCAATGGGAAATGCAGGAGGAAGTTCTGTTTTATAACAAGCTTGCTCTGTACCTCCTGTTTGGAGTGGGGGAAAATTGCTGTTTTATCAGCAAAGCTGGATGTTCACAAATGCATGAGCTTTGAAGAATAAGCACTTGTTTAGCTAATAGCAGAGCTGTCAGTTGTGACTTTGATGTTTAAAACCCATGAGTTTATTTGGAGGGGAAGATTTTTTTCTCTCTCATATATATTTAGTTTTCTCTTTTTTTCTTACGGTATTTTTAGTACTTCTGTATCTCCTTTCCCTATAACTCCCTCTATCAAAAATATTCTAGCATTCCATCAGTTTCTTCTTTCTGCCCATCATATCAACTTGAAAATATTTACAGAACCCTAAACATGTTAATTAAAATGTTAGAGAAAATTGGAGTGTCTTGTGCTTCTGGGCATGTGTAATGCCAGGCAATGCTTCAGTGTCTGATATTGGAAATCATTTTGAAGGTACATTTTAAAGCTTTTGCTTGCATTTTAAACTTTCATTGTTTTTTCTTTTTTTCTTTATTATTTATTTGCCTTTCCCTTCTTTTTCTGTTTCAGTGTTTGTTTTCCCTTGTTATGTGCTACCTTCTTTATGTCCCATTTCTGTTCTTCTATTAGATTTCCTGTCTTCTCTCAGAAGAATGCAGTCTTGTTCTTTCATGTTTGTCTCTTTATTTTGTAAAAGTCCAGGAATGGTACTAGAATGTGAAACTTGATCTGCAGCAATTAAAAAAAAAAAAAAGAATTAAAAAATCAGGATGGGGGGAGGGGGTAGGGTGAAGGTGCATGGAGCTATTGGAGCGAGTCCAGAGGAGGCCATGAAGATGATCAGGGGCTGGAGCAGACAGTGAGAGTTGGGCTTGTTCAGCCTGGAGAAGAGAAGACTCCAGGGAAATCTAATTATGACCTACTAATACTCAAAGGGGTTCTACAGGAAAGTGGGACAGGGACTGTTCACCAGGGATAGGATAAGGGGTAGTGGCTTCAAGCTGAAAGAGAGTAAGCTTAGGTTAGATGTTAAGAATAAATTCTTTACTCGGAGGGTGGTGAGGCCCTGGCACGTGTTGCCCAGAGAGGTTGTGAAAACCCCATCCCTGGCAGTGCCCAAGGCCAGGTTGGATGGGGCTTTGGGCAACCTGGGCTAGTGGAGGGTGTCCCTGCCCATGGCAGGGGGTGGTAGCTAGATGGGCTTTGAGGTCGCTTCCAGCACAAAGCATTCTGTGATTCTACGTAACAGATCTTGGGTGCTACACAAAGACATATTTTATAAAGAGGAAAGAATTGAGTGAAAAAATCCTAGTGACAATATTCTACTGACTTTTCCTCCCCTTTTTTGATGTCCAGAGAAGCTCTGTTCTTCCTTGGTATTTGTGCCTTTTGTAATTACTTTTTTTAGAGTTTTAGAACAGCTAGATAGGCTGTAATGTAATGGGTGTGGTGTTGCAGAGATTGAATTCAGCTTTAAGTAGTCATACTGATTTCACTGAAAACACTCAAAGTGGTTAAGGGTTCAGTGACACTACAAGTACGTTTTGGTGAAATCAAACAAACACAGGAGTTGTTTTGTGTGTTTAAGACAAATACTACTAGATGCATTGTCGTTGATTATACATTGTTGTGAAGATTCATGCCTTTTCTGTGCCCCTTTTACTGAGGTGTTATTGCTACAGACTGGAAACCTCAACACCCTTTTTTTTTTTCCTAAGGGGCTTGTTCAATGTGCAAGCATTCTTGTTTTGTTACTTTTGTGTAGGGTTTATAGCAGATTCCACTGAGTGGAGTGTAGTGCTGAGATACTGCTTGAGAAGCCTATTAAACTCTTAAATTATTACATGTGTATAACTGTGTGTTGTCATGCCTTGCGTAAGCTGGAAGGAATAAAAGGAAATTGTGCACCATCATTAAGACCACAAATATAATGAGGATTATTTCAAATTGAGTTGAATGTGAAATTAATAATGAAGCTTCAGTCGTGAAGCTGCCTTTAAGCACAAGTATTCATGTAAAAGGTGAAATTGCTGCCTAAAAGGATTAAGTAATGTTACTGGTTTGGTTCTCCGGCACACCTATGTGCAATAGATGTTAAGAATTAAGGTAGGATGCTCTCTTCTACACCTTCTCTGTCCTTAGTCTGTGCGACGTGTATGTGTGAGCCTGTTCTTTTAACCTGTTGCAGCCTCCCTAGATCCTGGCTGCAGCTTTAGAAGCCGGTAGGTGGCATCATTGACCATTTCTGCCTCAGGAACAGGCTATTTGGCAGTGATTTGTCTCCATACTGCTTGTCGGTGGACACTGGACCTCCACATACCGACCACCGTCATCCTACGAGCTTGGCTGTCACCTGCCAGCATAACCTTGGGGCTGCGCTGCCAAGCTCTCTGAAGTTTTAAAGTGTTTCTTTGCAGACTACTTGCCGTGGCCCTGCAGCTGCCAGCAGGGGAGCCTGGGGGTCCAGCCCCTGCTCTTCCCATCTGAACAAGTGGACAGTCTGTGGGGAAGTGTAGTGAGAAAATCTCTGCAGAATTGATGCTGCTATTTTGTGCTGGTGTGCTTTAACTACAAAACATTGTCATTTGTCCTGGCTGGGTCTTGGTGTAGGGAAGAGGGGGTTGGGTTTTTTTCTCTTCCTCCTTCCCTGAACTCACAGGTTTCACTGCCAAAAAGGTTCCTAAGTCATAAATCACTCTCCTAAATTAAATTTCTCATTGCCACTTCTCTTAGTTTTAAGTGATTCATCTCAGTAAGGAAGTAAGGAGCTTTTGTTAGTGTTGGTTGGTGGTTTTTATCCCCACCTTCGTTACCATTTGCTCTGGTTTTTGTTCTAAAGACAGTTTCTTTTTCACTGAATGTCAATCTGTTGTTTTAAAAGAACACTTATGTTTTGACATGGTTACATACCTTAACCTCAGTAAAATTTCTGTAGTGTAAATTATGTTCCAGTCAAAGCCTTGACTGTGAATTCAAATCTCTGTTGTTTTAATCCCCAAATCTGAGGCATTGTTTTAAGCACATAGAATTTTCTCTTGTTTCCCCACTGTTTGTTCCTTTGTCTCTGAAATGGAAAATAATATTTCCAGCTCATAAGTTGTCGTGGTTTAACCTGACAGGCAGCTAAACCAACCACAGAGCCATTTGCTTGCACAATCCCCCTGCAGTGGGATCATAGAATCATGGAATGGCATGGGTTGGAAGGGACTCCAAGGATCATAGAGCTCCAACCCCCCTGCCACAGGCAGGACCACCAACCTCAGGCCTGGATCTACACAAGGTTGCCCAGGGCCCCATCCAACCTGGCCTTGAACACTTCCAGGGATGGGGCATCCACCACCTCTCTGGGCAGCCTGTTCCAGCACCTCACCACTCTCTCTGTAGTAAAAAACTTCCCCCTAACATCCAATCTAAACCTTCCCTCCTTTAGCTTTAATCCATTCCCCCCTGTCCTGCCATTATCTGCCCTTTTAAACAGTTGATTCCCCTCCTGTTTGTATGGTCCCTTCAGGTACTGGAAGGCTGCAATGAGGTCCCCTTGCAGCCTTCTCTTCTCTTCTCCAGGCTGAACAAGCCCAGCTCCCTCAGCCTCTCCTTGTAGAGCAGGTGCTCCAGCCCTCTAATCATCTTTGTGGCCCTCCTCTGAACCCTCTCCAACAGTTCCACATCTTTCTTGTATTGGGGGCCCCAGATCTGGACACAGTACTCCAGGTGGGGCCTCACGAGGGCAGAGTAGAGAGGGACAATCCCCTCCCTGTCCCTGCTGGCCACCCCTCTTCTGATGGAGCCCAGGATACCATTGGCCTTGCGAGCTGCAAGAGCACACTGCTGGCTCATGTTAAGTTTCTCATCCACGGTGACACCCAGGTCCTTCTCAGCAGGGCTACTCTCAAGAAGCTCTTCTCCCAGTCTGTATCTATGTCTGGGATTCTTCCGGCCCAAGTGCAACACCTTACACTTGGCAGTGTTGAACCTCATTAGGTTCACCCGGGCCCATCTTTCCAGCCTGTCAAGATCTCTCTGGATGGCTTTCTTTCCTTCTAGGAAGAGAGAATCAAAAATAAAGGTACAACTCCTGGGTTGAGATAAAGGAGGTTCAACAGGGCAGCAAAGGATAATAATAAAATAATACACAGAACAAGTGATGCACAGCACAATTGCTCACCACCAAAAGCCAATGCTCAGCTAGTTCCCAAGTTGAGCCACCTCCCAGCCAAACCCCCAGTTATATACAAAGCATGACATCATACAGTACAGAATATGCCTGTGGCCAGTTTGGGTCAGCTGTCCTGGCTATGTCCCCTCCCAGCTTCTTGGGCTCCCCCACCCCCAACCTTCTCCTTGGCAGGGCAGTATGAGAAGGGCAAAGTCCTTGACAGCTAGAATATCACTGTGTTACCAACTTTATCCTCATCCTAAATCCGAAAGACAGCACTATACCTGCTTCTAGAAAGAAAATTAACTATCCCTGCTGAAACCAGGACATAAGCACTGATAGTTAACGAGTTATACAGGAGTTAATGTCCTTCTAGAACTCCAGTTTTAAGTCTAGTTCTCAGGAAAAGGTCCGTTTTGACGAGTACTAGAGAGTTTTGTCTCTTCATATGATCCAGTGTCTTGGTCAAGTGACGTAGCAGTTTATGAACCAGGTTGTCATCTCGTGTCATGGTAGATTAGTAAATCAGGGTTAAGCTGTTTAGTAGAAAATTGCCCAGACTACCAAACTACTCCAGGTACTGATTTCAAAATGTTACTAGTTGCTGCACAAGGGTCTGTGTACGTTCCTTTATCTTGTTCTCTCTATCCCATGGATTGTGTGTATTAATTACTTTTTTCCTTTTCTGTTTTTTATCTTAAACCCAGAAAACACCTCTGTGTTCTCTGGATCAGTAGATGGTAGCCTTTATTTAATGAAGAACCACAAGGAGAAACTGAGGATGACAATGCCAATGACCCTCTCATTTTGTTACATGGCACTGCTGTGGTTGAGAGAACCGATGACATTATCTGATCTCTTAAGGTATGAATAATATCTAAATGAAATATTTGTTGCTTTTAGCAATAATATATATATTTATAAAAAATTACATCTACAGTATTGCCCTCTTACAGATATGGTCAGAACTAGTGATAGGTTCTCTCTGTTTAGTTGTCTTTTCTTTGACAATTGTGTTACAATTTGTATTGCTGCTTTTGGAGAATGCTGTCCTCTGTTGCTTGCAGTGAGTCTCAAAGACCTGTAAGGGAGAAGGTTTTGGAAGTAGAGAAGTTTTTATCCTTCTTCAAAATTTCCTAATATCTGCTGGAGGTGTGTATGCTCACACTTTTGCTGTTTTTGCTGTTGTCAGCATGATGGAATTAAATGAGTAAACATTCTCTGGGACTTACATCAGTGTCATCATACAAACCATACCAGCAGCATGCAGTGATCTGAGAGGTAGCTCAGTAGCTTCACGCAGGGAGTGGGGCACAGAAATTAGTATAGGAAATCCTTTTTTGCCTGCACATCTTTGTATCTGAGTTCAGAATCAAACAGCTTTTAATATAGTAGAGGGAAAATGCTCCAGTATTAAGGTTTGATATGCTCCAGTAGTAGGGTTTGATGCTAAATGGAGACTGACAAAATGCTGCTGGCAGAACACTTCCCTTCTCCCTTCTTCCAGGCTACCTCCCTTATTTACTTCCAAGCCTGTCAGTGTCTAAGAGGCATTTGGACAGTGCCCTCAACAACACGCTTTAACTTTTGGTCAGCCCTGAACAGGTCAGACAATTGGACTTACATGATCATCCTAAGTCCTTTCTAACTGAAATATTCTATTCTACTTAAGAAATGGAAAATAATTCAACTTTTCATGTTAGCAATAAATATTTTAAATAGGATTTGAATAGTTTAAATTCAGGAATTCAGAGATCTTCCTTGGAAGACCTTTTGTATGCTATAACCCCTTTTTGACAAGTGTTGAAATACCAGGGATTTCTGAAAAATGAGGAAAAAATGTTGCTTTGCCAAAATTTAAGGAACAGAAAGACTTGAGTATGTGTACTTTGGCAATTCAAATTGCAAACTCGGACAAAATAAAGGAAAAACTGATTAAAAATTCAGTTAATGTAGTAGATTTCAGTTCTTTAATTTTTATTTTCCAAATGTATAACCTGTGAGCTAAAAAGCAAGGCAGCGAGTCCATCCTCCCCAGCCTGTGGTGCATGTAACTGGTATAGCTCCTGAAAATTGATAAATGAAGTTTACCCCAGAGCCTGATCTCCCATCACGGCCTCTCTCCCCTGGAGCACCAGCTTCCACCTGCTCTGTTTGAGCTTTGCACAAGCTTTCTCAGAAGGATGGGTCGTGGAGAACGCCTTTTTGCAAGTACTTTTTTTAAAAGGGGAGGTTTGTGTGTCTTGAAGGATGGTAGTTAATACTAGCTAATTTATTTCTATGCAAAGCAATGTTTAACTGATGTAACTTCAGGGGAAGCCCGTTGCCTGCATCGATCAGAACTGCGCCAATCATTGTGTATTTGCATAACTGGATATGCTGTTGCATAAAAGATGATTGTAAAAAGTTCAGCAAAATGCTACGGAATTCAGACTAGCACCCTGCAATGCACAAGTATTTATTGTGTGGATTAAGAATTACTTTTCAATAAGAACATTTACTACTGACTCCTATCTTCCTAAGGAAGTTCTGTAGGAGTCAGAACTGCTGTAGCATACTCTGGTTTTGTCAATGGTTCAGAAATAAATATATCAATCCTGCCTGATAATGTTTGGCAAAAATCCAAGTAGTGAATTACAGTCACTGGGATGGAGCAAATGGTTCACAGTAGAGAATTATTATTCAGCCCATCCTGAGAGAAAAACATGATTAGATATCAATACTTTGATTACTGTACCTTGGAAGCTGTCTCTGAAAAGCATGTGAGGTCATATGAGGCAAATGTGTCCTTGCAAGTTCTTCCTCTGTGGTTTGAAATCATCCAACCAAGCAACAAGAAACCCCCTCAACTGTCAAAGTCAACTGTTAAGAGGAAAGGTAGGTTGTGTGGCTTGCATATTAATGGTGTATTGCATTTGGCACTTTAAAAATCAGGGGCTGCAGAAGAGATCCAGGAAAATGATTCAGAACCTGGAGAACATCCTTTGTACTGAGGTTCTCAAGAGATGCTCGTATTTGCTTGAAAGGATTTAGAGGAAAGGAAAACAACTTCAAAAAGCTAGAAAACTGAGAGAAAAAATGAGGTAGCAAATATAGTACAGAAAGGCATAATAAGAAACTAAAAATTGGAAATTGAAATAAGATTATTTGAATGTGACGATGCCATTTAATGTGATACAATATATGGGTGTAATACTCTTAAAAGTGGGTAAATGATAATGATTTGGTGACTTTGAATGCACTGAAAGTATGGACTGAATTAAATGCAGACAGTGATGTTGAAAAGAATTGTCATTTGTATTGCAAAGTTTTGCCATGATACGATAGTTATGTAAGACAGTAATTACATTATCATGCTTCCCTCCCTACCCTTAAGGTCTTCACCTTTCACAAGTTTGATGAAGAAGGGAAAATCATTTTAAATTGCATGAACTGTCATAAAATACTTGTTTTCTAGCTTCTGAATATTTAAGTTTAAAAAAACCAGACAACATTCACATTTTTGCATGTCTTGATACACAAATCAAAACAGCGACAGACCAGAGATGAAAACTATGCAGAGAAAACATTAAGTATTCAGCATTACCTTTTAAATCTCTGTAGGCAAATTGTTTCATGTAAACCCACTGAATTACAGTTGTGCATAAAATTCTGCCTGATTTTTTTCCTTCAGTTTGGTTTTCTCCCTACCCCTAAGTCTACTGACTACCGCTCCTCCCCTGTGACACATGCTTAGGCACTATGGGAGGGCAGTCTGCCAGCTTTTAAAAGATTTACAACACCAAAAATATACTCCTCCTTGCTACTTGACACACTTAGCAGAAAAACACTACAATTACCTCCTCTGACAGGGACATTTTAGTTTAAAAATAACATTTTTAACAACCTTCTGCTCACATCTATCCATCACATTAAACCCTTTTCCATTGTGAATAGTCTCACTATGCTCAGTGCATTGTGTATTATTTATCTAAAGAATAAAATCGTTGACTTGTGGAAAAAGTTTCAAGATGCTAGGCTTGGAGATTGTGAGAACTAATGCCTTTCAAATGAGGTTATAGCTGTGCTGGCAAGACTAAACTTGTAATCAGTTTGTGGCGTTACTGTGTGGCTTTAACTGATGCATCGTTTCCTTGTAGCATGCAGAGGACCAAGGGGTTTTTTTCATACTTTGACCTTACTAATGTGTGCTGCTGCTGTAATTAAAAGAACATGGGCTGTGTGCTCTATCTGCCAGTCAAGTTTTCAAGCAACTCACTGGTACAATGTAGTCTTGCAAGTATTTTTGATCATCTGTCTGTTAAATGAAAGGTTTGGAAGAACAGCAGAAGAAACTGTTCTGAAGTGCTGTTCCAAATCTGGGCTTTTGGAGTAAGGGTTAAAAACCTGAATCATCACCACATTGTATTCATAACAGGGTATTTACGCTGTTTCATGTATTTTTAGATTGTACAAACACCTCTTAACCTGAGGGAGAAGAGCATTTCTTTTGTAATTTCAAGCTAGGAAAGATGCCATTATTCTTTAAACAATTGCAGTGCTCTGACTTGGTGCAGCAGGTTACTGAAGACTTCTGTACTTTTTTAAAAGCCATTTTGGTGGACATAGCTTGTCTCTTGCAGTTCCAGCACCAGTTGAAGTTCATCAGAGTTTTTGTTTCTCTGGTGCTTCATAAGCATTCCTGCCTATTCTCTTGCCCTGGGTACTAGCATTCATTCAGGTTGTGGTGTAGTAGTTGAAAAAAATATATCTGCAGAAAAGTAATTTTGTAAAAGAAATTTTCACTGGACATTGTAGCACAAGTCGATTGTTTCACCACAGTCGCTTTCCACCTTCTGCTGGCAATAGCGTTCCTGCAGTCAGCTGAGGCTGGAAATCTGTCTGGTTGAAATCAAACCCTGGAAAACAAAAGAATGCTTTTCAACCTAATCCTCTGTCTGAGAAGTCACACAAGTGCTTTTGTCAGCAGGGAGGAGTGTGTGGCAGAGGACTGAAGGGAGGGTGGGATTCTGTGTTTGGAGGCAGCAAGCTGTTTGAGTGGTTTGGCTGCAATCACCACTACACCACACCCCAGGAAGGTCTCCATTGTTTGTCTTCTTCCAGCTGTTGCTGTGCTGGCTCAGGAGGTTCCTGCTCCTGGTGTCTTGGTACCAGCTCTTCAGATCTGACAGCTAATGGTGTGATTGTGCCTATACAGGTGTCAGCCAAAGCTTATCTTCAGCTGAGCCAGAAATGGGTCACTTGCTGAAAGAGGAATGTCTTGCTTCTCTGTCTTCTCTCCTCCTGCCTGTGTGATGCATCCCCATCTTTCTTCTGACTCTTGTGCTCATTAGAGCCATCCATGAGCCTCCTCAGTTCATTACATGATGGGAAACAAACTTTCCTTTCTTGAAGAGGGTAATTTGCTGCTATTGGAGTTCCATATGTGGAAGAGGACGATGAGCAGCAGGAGCATACAGCCAGAGCAGGAGCATGGCAGTATAACTTTAGGTTGAACTTTTAGGTTGGCTCGATTAATTTTGGGAAACTATCCCTCAGGTTTAAGTTTTTCAATTTAGTGCAGCTGACCTTGACTCAAATGAGCTACAGAGCAGCCATGCAAGCTGCTCAGCAGATCAGGCAGGATGTCAAGGACAAGCATGTCCTTGGATGGTGCTGAGTTTGGGTGGTAACCTCACCGAGTATATCTGCCAGCGCATATCTCCACTCAGGGTGAGGAATTGTTCTGTACAGTGGTTGAGGAAGCTACTGAAATTTTGTTAGTAAAATGGACATCACAGGATTTGATTATAAAGGATTATGTAGCAACTTTTACCTTTTAATTTAAGAGACTGAAATGTGGAGCTTCAGAACAGATAGTGTTTGGCAATGTGATTTTTCATATTGCTGTTATTTTTCAGAAATCATTATAAAGGGTTAATTTTAACAGAGTTTTGAATTTTTTTTTCCATTCTAATCCTGTCTTTAATTAAATGGGCATTTTTTAATTGAAAATTCGGTTAAGAATGTTTTAAATTAGAATGGAACTGTAAACTTCACAGGAACTACCCTTTAATTAGGATTTTATTCAACAGATAGACACTACGTAGCATGCAACAAGTGGTGATTAGGGCACTGGGCTAGGGAAGGGAAGGTGAGCTTGTGAATTGCCATAAGCTCAGGATGGAGTTGAGTCTTCCTCAACAGGGACTGCTCTGTCTGTGAAGATGTTTGGTGTTAATTTTGGTTTTGGCTTTTTTTTTTTCTCCAGATGCACTTTAAATGAAAGTGGCAGAATGCTTGTGCTTTAGGAGGAACTCGGGTGTTTCAGCTGGTGGGCTGGGATACAGCTACAATTGCAGTGTTTAGGTACTGCCCTGTGCTAGGAGCAGATGCAGAGCTCAGCCCTACAGCCACTGTATGAGCCCAGGAGGGACTCAAGAGCTCTTAAGACTGAGAAGTCTGTAATCTGTGTAGCCAGACCAGAGATATACAGAGCAGATAACACAGCTGGCAGGAAAGGAAATGGTTAATATTATCTCTAATATGGTTAATATTACCTCTAATGGTTAATAATATCTCTAATATTATTTAAAGACCAGGGTCTTCTCTGTTTGAAATGTTAATTCATTCCAGTTTAGGGTACTTTTCTAAAAACCAGAATGGTTTTGACAGGAAGGCAGTTCTAGATTAGTCCCGTGGGGACCCACTGACATGCTTTGTTCTGGAATGAGAGTAATGCCTCTTGCCTTGGGAGGATCCCTGCTTGTTCAGTGCTGGCTTTGCCTGGCCTGAATGTCATTAAGAGCAGGGGTTTGCTCTGATGGGGGCTTTTTATTGGTACCTGGTTAAGTCCTGTCTTATATATATGAAAAAGTAAAGGCAAATCCCAAACAAGACTGTCAACCACTTAGCAAAGTAGGTTTTTAACAAAAAATACATTATTTGAGTGCAAATACACTTTATTTTTATTAGTATACAAAATTTTATTAACATGCAAAATCATTTTTATTCATACCTAAATAATACTTTTTTCTTAAAAAATGAGAGTGCAGATGTAGTTAATGGGGTTTTGGTTCTATGTGTCTGCTTGTCATTCTGTGACTTCTCCCTACCCCATTACCTGTCTCAAACTCTTCCAACAGAAAGTGTGTGCTTCAAAAGTTATATTTACTTAAAGCTTTAGAATAAAGAGAATAAAAATCCCTACTATTGAAAGGAGTCTTTAAGCACTTTCAGAAATGAAACTTAAGAATGTGCAGAACAAACTCTGTATGAGCCTGTCAGTTGTAAGCTTATTGCCATGGCATTATCTTATGTCATTCATATCTGAGCTTGAACTTAAAAGCCTGTTAAATGACTGAACTGTTTTTTAGTCCTGTGGAACATTTAAGGTATGTAACTTCACATAGAATTGCTTAGGAGCATAATACTGATGTTATTTTAAATCAGAAGTTGACTTGTATATTAATTTTAGAATAAACATATGCATTTGTCAAGTGAAATACTATTTTAATTTGGTCTCTTTTTTTTTAATGCAGGTTTGTTGTTGAAGGTCATATTCCATATTTGAATGTTTTTCAGCATTTCCCAGAGAAGATGAAATTATGTGGACTTGATCTTAAGATCTTTTGTGTAGAGGTAAATTTTTTTTTCTTAAAGGAAAAGATTTAAAAAAACTACTAAAAACTTGTGGTATTTAAATTTTTTGTGCCAGAGTACTAATAAATTGATTAAATCAACTCTTAACTTGTAGAGTTCGTGTTTCGGATTAGTGGAGCCTGTGCAGACACCAGTATGCTCTGTGTCTCTTGAGTGCTTTAATTTTTAGCCTGTCTTATTCAGCTGATTACCTAGGTTAAAATGAAATCAATAAGTACTTGTGGAGGAACAGGTATTCAGAACTGTTCTTGGAACAAATAGGATTTGGCTTCATGTCTAAGGGCAATATATTATCCTGTTTGGTGCTTATTTAAAATATCTTTTGGGTTTTTTTTTTGTTTTAAATTCCATATTCTTTTCATAAAATGGGATTTAGATGGTATCTCTTGTTCTGTTTCTTGCTGTACTTGTTGAAATACATCAAACCTAAAATCTGCATAAGGGGTTACCGCCCTTTTAGAAGCTCAGTAGTGATGGACAGTCTTGAAATCCACATTTCCCCTATTTAAGGTTATTGTGTATTGTAGTAATTGTTGCCCATTGGTGTTTGTGTTGCCTAAAAGAATTTTTTAAGTGTGCTTGGATTTTTTGAACTGTGCATATGAAATCTTAGCCTTTAGGAGCAGAAACTGGCAATTCTACTAACATGAAAAGCTAGGTTCTGGGCTGCCAAAAGGTGTTTGTAGCCCAGGCCCTCAGTGATGATGTTGTGAGTAATGTTACCAGGCTCTAAAATACAGTTTATATTCAGCAGATCATGAGTTGTTCAGAAGCAAACCTGTAGCTTTCTTTTTTTAAATGTACATACATCCACACTATTGCTATCCTGTCTGGATAAATATTAATAATCTCAACTTTTAAAACTTAGGGGATAAATTGAATATAAAATTTCTTGATTTCTTTTTCTTAGATCATTCCTTAATAGTAAAGATACATTAAATTGAAAGGTGAGTGTTAACTGTTGGGGGTTTTTTAAGCTCTGAATTCTCAGTCTCTTTGTCATTCTTGGCCTCCATCCTTTGGAGTTGTTTTTGTCTCTCAAAAATGGTTGCATAGAACTTTGTATTCTGACCTGACTAAATAAAATACCCCCTCCCTTTATCCTACCAATCTCACAGATAAAAGTTTTGTATGAATTACAGCTGTAAAACTTGTGCTGTGTCTCAGAGTGGGAGATCCGGTTTGCAAAGGGGAGATGGCAGTTGCCCTTGGAGGATCCTACTGCTTTCTTTTGGGACAGAGCTGTTTCTGGCATGCAGGATGTTCTGGTGTCAATCCTGAAGATAATTTGATCCATCCCTCTTAGTTTACTTTCTCCCAGAGCTGTCAGTTTGGATTACTCTCTACAGTCCCTCCATAAGCACACCTCCACCACAGATTGTAACATGTCCCGATGTGGGAGTGGGACTTCACAACTTGAGAGCCACAAGTTGGCCAATTTAATATTGCTATAAAAGAGGAAGTTCAACCGCTTCACCCTCTGTCTTAAACACAGACATAGTGTATATGCACTTTACTTTTTATCACAAACCAGGGGGAAAACCCCAAATCTGGTATTTTTGTCTTAATATTGCCTATGATGAGTCTGTATCTAGTGTGGTCTGCTATTCAGCTTGCAGGAACTTGCTGATCTAAAAGCTGAATTGGTGTAAATTTTGACTTCTGTCTTGCTGGTCTATGACACTGACACCTGCACCTCTCACTTCTGAAGTGTAAGCTGACACACATACTAATCAGGTCACCTCTTAAACTTGTTTTCATGGAGATATATAGGTAAAGTTCTGTAAGCTTACTGTCTAGTTTGTTTTCCAGCCACTCCAATATTACTGTGGCTTCTTTCTAGGAATATCTGTCCCTACTTTGTTCCTTTAGTAATGCAGCTGCAGGTTTATTTAGTTCTAACATTTTTTACTACACCATACTGTTATTTTTGACGTATGCCTTACTAGCTTTTTCCTGCATCTTGTGTTTCAGAACTGATCTTGCTGCTCATTGCAGCACTGATATTACCAATAGCTTACTGTATCTAGTTTTGACATCTGAGTTTTGAGAAATTCAGGGGATGAGGTTATTGTCCTGGAGCAGGAAGTCAGATTGTATAATGCACCATCTGGAAAATGCAGCCTGCATTCTTTTCTCCTTGGTGTTCTGTATATAATATTCTGTAGACAATTATCTTCAAAACCTTTATGGGATTATGACTGCTAATAACCAGGCAGGTAAGATGTTCTAAGGCCATTATTTGTTGTGTTTCATGTGTAGTGAATACAAGCTGCAAACATGTCCAGAAATCTTGATAAGTGGCAGGTCTATTCAGTATGTCTCCTTTTCACAGTCAGGGGCCAGTGCATTTCATTGTGTCCCATGCTCATTCCCTGCTGCCCAAATTTGAATCAAGAAATAGTTACGTCATAGAAGCTTGAAGGACTTGAAGCCATGCTAAGTACCACTTTATCAGTAAAGTAGAGATGAATCCTAACTTGATGAGGCTTGTCTTATATAAAAACATTCTCAGTGCCTTAAAGTTTGTTTTTTTCAGTAACAACTTCCAGATACCAAAAATATGCTGAAGTTGTTGAATTTTTTATTGCTTTAAAAATATAAATGCAACAGTTATTCCAAGGTGAGACATATCTACTGTCTTTCTGTGTGGTAACATGTGTATGTACGTGCACAAGGCTATGCCTCGTCCTTGAGTAGTAGTATTTGACAGGCAAGGAACGTGAGCAGTCTCGGGCTTCCCAGCTGATGGGCTCCTGTGCTGTGCAGTACAGGGATGGAGTCCGTAGCACTGGCAGTTCTGCCGTGTCCTGGGTACAGGTTAGCGGTTAGAGGTGACTGCAGCGTCAGAGAGCTGGGACCGCTCTCGGAGAGGAGAGGAGGCTGGGGGGATTCCAGTGATGTGTATTAACACCTGACAAGAATCACAAGGTTGGAAAAGACCTTTAAGATCATCAAGTCCAATCGTTCCCATGCTATGCTAAACCACATCCCTAAGTACCTCATCTACTGTCTTTTTAAACACATCCAGGGGTGGTGACTCAACCCCCTCCCTGGGCAGCCTGTTCCAGGCCCCGACAACTCTTTCAGTAAAAAATTTTCTCCTAACATCTAATCTGAACCTGCCCTGGCCCAGCTTTGTGCCATTTCCCCTTGTCCTATCTTCTGTTACTTGGTTGAAGAGACCATTGCCCACCTCTCTACAACCTGCTCTTTCAGGTAGTTGTAGGTAGTGATAAGGTCTCCCCTCAGCCTCCTCTTCTCCAGGCTAAACAGCCCCATCTCTCTCAGCCTCTCCTTCTGTGATTTGCCCTCCAGCCCCTTCACCAGCCTGGTTGCCCTTCTCTAGGAAGGAGTGGGAATGGGGTCAGGCTCTTGTCATGAAGGGACACAACAGGCACAAACTGAAATACAGGAAATTTAAACATACAACTTCTAAACTGTTAACCTGGTTGAAGGCTGGGGCAGGCTGCCCTGAACCATTGCTGAATCCACATCTTTGAAGATGCACAAAACCTGACTGCACACAATCCTGAGCCACTTGCTGTTGTTGACCCTGCTTTGAGCAGAGGCGTTGGACTTGACAGTCTCCAGAGGTCCCTTCCAACCTCAAGTATGCGATGATTCCAGTGGTATAGTATGCCTTGTATTCTATTTCACGTTTCCAGTGTAGGTGGAGATCAGCCCTTCATATTTCAGTAATGGAACAGCTAATAAGAGGGGCATCATTTTTCATTCTGCCCAAATAGAACTTTATTTAAAATACTTGCCACAAAATTTTATCATAACTGGACACCTCTGTCCAGAAGTCTGGGAGCTCTGGGTGTAACTGCCTCATAAATAAAGAGAAAAGGAGCCTTCACCTTTTTATATCATCTTTATTATGATGTATAACTGTTAGAAATGTGTCAGGTCCTAGGTGGAGATAAGTACTACCTCACAAGTATTTTATGGAGGATAAAAATACTTTTTTTAAAATCCTGTTGTGTAAAAGGAGTTTTATTTTTCCATTGCTCTAAGTCTCTTTTCTAAGTCTTCATTAGTCATCCTATTTATCCCTTCCTCTACTAGAATGATCTGTAGGTTAGAAGTTAGCCTTTGGTTTTACCTAAATGCACAACCTGTGGTTTCACGGGGCAAATGACAGCGGATGCTCCTGTTTAGCTCAGATGTTCTAAGTTGCCACCCAGTACTAGAGTAGAAAAGCAAATTTTCATCTTAACTCTGCAAAATTTCATTTTTCTACAACAAGCATTCTTATTCCATTTGATCAAAACTTTTCCTATGCATCAAGAAAGAATGTGATACATCAGTTTTGGGATTTATGCTATGGAGGAGATCAAACTGCAAATAGCAAGAAAACAAAGAACTTGTTTAACTACAGTAAATCCCTGCTGATCTTGAGGCTTGTGCCAGTAGCAAATGCTTCTTTGCTGAGCACAGTCATCTTTTCTCTTTTAGGTGGAAGTCATCTTTATTTCCTTGTTAATGCACAGGGTAGCTATTTCTTTAGAAGCCTGATAGCGTAGGAGTTAATAAATTTGTAAATTAGCAATAGTATATATAAAATTCTGTGGCTAATTTGCTTTGAGCCTGTTTTATTTTTATTGATAGTTATCTGTCCTGCAGTGGAGGTGCACACAGGGAAACATACTTAAGATACACATCCTCTATTTTGCTTTGAGGAATTTACCTGTATCCTCATACAGGACTGATTAAAGTATCCCTTTTCTTTTGAGCTACCAACAACTTCTCCTTGCCATAGATCTAGTTTTCTTTTCATTTGTGACTCAGGACTGTACTCCTGGTTATTTTTTATATAATTATTTTGTTTGTACTTTAGTTATTCTGCTTTGCTGGCTCAAGACTAACTTTCATTACTTTCTATAAATTGAGTTACTTTTTGGTGTCTTTTACTCTTTATGCATTGTGGATTTATTTTTTTTTAATGTCCAAAAATACTTTTTTGTTTTGATTCTCACATTCTTAACACACACACACACACACACACAGATAAATGTAGCTGTATGTATAGGTAAGCAGGTCACTCCCATGGCTGTTGGGCAACTTGATTTACTAAAGTATTGAAGATAACAAACACGTCACTTTGGGGTATGTGCTGCGTGGAACAGGATAGGTGTAGTCTCATAAATATCTTTCAGATCCTGTTGTTCTCAGGAGCTTTGGGAATGGTTGTCTTTTTAGATGCACAAGAATGCAGATTTGGCAAGGAGCCTTGTGTGTAACCTCAGAGAAGTTCCCTTCTCTCAATCTCTCCTGCAACTTTAAAATTAAAGTCCTTTCTTTCTAGAGTTGTATAGAATATTCTTTTTTTTTTATTCTATTTTTTCCCTCAATGATGAGGAGGCTAGGAGAAAGTTGAGCTTGGTGAGTGTAGAATGAGTTCTGTTCAGAAATTGTCCAGCAACCTGCCCATGAATACAAAAGGAATGGGTATTTATCATATTATCCTTGCTGCTGC
Source organism: Laterallus jamaicensis coturniculus (assembly GCA_022605575.1). Lineage (NCBI taxonomy): Eukaryota > Metazoa > Chordata > Aves > Gruiformes > Rallidae > Laterallus > Laterallus jamaicensis. The sequence continues at coordinate 97,792,070 of JAKCOX010000001.1, forward strand.
TTCTGCCCTGGAGTGGGGTCATAGAATGGCATCTCTATATGATCCTTTCTCTTTTTCATTTTTATTTTTTTAATCTTAGATGAAAGTAGCTGCATAATTTTAAGTCTGTCTGAAACTTCCTGTCTTCTGAGAAGGCTGCTGAATACTGCAGTGGAGATAGAGTGGGGTTGATATACCTGTTGTCTAGGAACCTGTATCTTAAAAACACTTCCTTTTTTTTATTATGGTTTAATGGCATTCCTCTGTGTCCTCCTCTGTGTATTTTGTGTGTTTGGCTGGGGGTTTTTTCTTTGCTTTTTGGGTTTTTTTTTTTAATATAATCCACTGATTATTGCTGCCTATAACAACAAATGTGCTTATTTAGACAGCTTTGACCTTGCAGTGTGAGAAACTGAATATCCAGGTTACATTTTGGTTGTCTTGGTATATAATTTTTTTTTCCTTTTACACATCCTACCTCCAGCTTAGCTGTATTAACAGAAGCACTGTTCAGTTTGAATTCTCCACATAATTCACCCATTTCCATTACTAAGTGTCTTGATCCCCGAATAACTCCTAGTGTTGCTCTTCAGGTTTTTCCATGATACAGAAGTGCCTTCTAAACTTCCAGCTGAGAAGATGGAAGATGTTAACATCTTCCTTACCTTTGCCTGCACTAAACTAAACTCTTGGATGCATCCTGATAAAGTGATAGCAACATGTTGTGCTTGGCAGAAATCAGTGCTGTGGACAAGAGGGAAGGAATCATGATGCTGAAAAGCACATCTCAGTATTTTCTTGCCTGTCTTCCACCTAACTGAAAGGTCTCTTGTTTCTTCCTTCTCCCTGATCTCTTTTTTGTTTCAAGTTTACCTTTTTACATAAAAATGTTGCCTGTTTTTGTCTGTTACATTAGGCTAGTAGCTCTGGGCAGTTTAATAACAATTTTAGTTCGTGCTCTGTAATGAACTGATGTTGGCTTTGATGGGAAGAGGAAGAGTTTAAAAAGAAGTATTTTCTGCCCTAAGTAAAGGTCTAATTCATCCAGGGTCTTCCTGTTCATTAAAGTAACCATTTGAAGATGGTACCATAATGTATTTATAGACTGGAAAACTTGCTCTTTTGGGAATATGCCGCTTCAGTGTGGAGAGTTTATTCTGTATGATGTTTTGGGTTTGTTTTGAGTTGGAGGGGTGTATAGCTTGCACAGATGTGTGCACACACAAACCCTTCCTAGCTTGGATTACTGAATTTCTTTGCTCTTTTATTTGGGAATTGCTTTAATCATGGAGGTATGATAATTTTGCTCTACACTGTCTAGAAACCTTCCGATTCTTTGGTTTCCTCTCTTACAGTATCCTATAGCTTGTATTTTATTTTGTTCTCCTCTTCTGCTTCTTTTTTTTTTAAATGTTGCTTGATTTTATTCTTGGCACTTTGCACCCATACTGCTCTGCCACTAGTCCTTCTGCACCCATCTTTCTATGTCAGCTTCAAAGAAATCTCACTTCTGTCAGGGGTTGGAGAGATTGGATTTGTGACATGAATTTGCTGAGATTTTCCTCTGTTATCAAGGATGCTTCTGTTTTACTCCTTTGTTCTGTACACTTTGATTTCAGCAGAACAGCTCTTGAGCTTTGACTATGAGTTACAGTCTTCCAGTGAGATTTTATGACTTGAGGTTTGTGGGTTTTTTTGGTTCCCCTTTAGATAGCCATAAAGAAGGAAGAATGTTTTTCAGAGCAGCAAAACCCATAGATTGTGCTGTCTGCCTTGTGAGAGCAGGAGATTCAGTCGTCTCTCTCCTCTCCTGACCTCGTGAAGGTTGCTTGACTGACAGGATATTTTTAGCTTCCATTTTTCCCATTGCCATTGTATTATTTCGTTCAGGATCCGTGCCAAGCTAATCATTCTAGAGTTCCTGAATCTCCCCTTTTGCATTTTTTTTAAATACTGCATATTAATGTGGAGAGTCCTTTGATGTTTAGAATTTCCTAAGATTATTTAAAAAACAACATTTGTGTTTCAGAGAGCTCCTCAGTTATTTCCTTGAAGCTTCTTGTGTGTAAATTTTCTGGGCCTCTCCTTTGTGAAATACGAAGTTCTATCAGATCCTGGTTTGTTTCTTTGCAGACATAATTCTTCTCTTCCTGACGTATTACTTTAATGGGATGGATTCTTTTTCCAGTTACAGAACAATCTTGCTTTTTCTTAATATTTGTTTCATGGCTTACCCATTTACCTGTGGCATTGAAATTCAAGGGTTTGGGTTGTTTGGGGTTTTCTTGTTTGTTTGCTTGTTTTTTAGCTTCCCTGCTGTTTATGGCTTAGTCAGTTTTATGCCTTGTCTCATTGCAGATGACAGTTTCTTGCCTTTTTCTTAACCAGATCATCCCTGAGCACCATGTAGTCAGGTCTCCCCTCTCCTTCAAAAGGGAGAATCTTTTATTTGTGGTTTTCCCTTTATCCCATTATCTCACAATAAAAAGATTGAAATGACAGACGTGTCTGGGAGTATAGTGACCTACCAGGACTGTATTTGGAGAGGTCTAAGGCATGTGCTTCCTTATCTAGGAGCTACAGTTTGATAGTTTCCTGTTTGAGGACAAGGTTTGATCCTGGAGTTGTGTCCTTGTGCAGTATTACCCAGTGTGGGACTTGTCTCCCGCATTCAGAGCGATGCTGTACTGTTAGTCATTTATGTTACAGCTTGGTTAAATGTTGCTGAGTTTTACTATGACAGGAAGGTTGAAGGTACCAAACCTCAGATTTAGCCACTCTTTCTGATTCTCTTTGTTACAGGCAACATTAGAGTTGGAATACAGTTACTCATAGTTGAGCTGTATAAACGTTTTGTCCCTTGTGACCATCTAACAACTCAGTTGCTGGATAAAAACTGGTTTGAATTAAATGGGGACGAGCCACAAAAATGTATTTGAATCAATTCAGCATTGTTCAAGCATAGTAAAAGCCATTTTGTTTTGTAAATTTAGCTGACAAGTTTAAGTAGTTTAAGACGCCTCCTGATTTTGATTTCCCTGTGAATGTTGGGGGCAGAAGAACTGTCAGGTAGCCTGGAGGAAAACATAAAATTGGAGGGTTTCTCATGGCTTGAGAAAAGATGATTGCTCAATATTTGGATGATTACCTGCCATATACAAACCAAAACTAGGACCTGGTTCTAGTCTTCAGCTTTTGAGGCTAATGGCTCGATTTTGGAAGTAGTTTGGCATTCAGTCCTCATAAACTTCTAATCATCTCTCCCAGCTTGTTATAAAGTGTGAGGGGGTTAATGTAATTTATGCTGCTAGGATTAGTTGAATAATTTGGGCTATATTCTGACCAGAAGTAGCATCAGCATTACAGGTGTCTCAGAAGCTGATTTGTTGAATTTGCAGTACTGAACAACACGTGGAAACTGTCTCTGACTTGTAAGTTTACCACTTGGCTTACATTGGAAAAACATGTTAGAGTTTTGTTGTTAGATACTTTGAGCTGCTGCTGCTCTGTTTGGTTTCCTTTGGTCAGGAGTGTAGCACAAATTGATAAAATATTTTACTGTGTTTGAAGTGCCTAAACTTAAACAGATAGGATCTTCCTTGGGAGGCTTTGAGAAGTAGCTACCTCTCTGACTTACTGAGAGCATTTTCATTAGATAACTTAAATGTAGATACTGAAGAAGCATAGATAGAGATTAGCAGAGGAACTGTTATTAGAGTATTGATGCTTCTTGCCTACGCTCTGTCCTTTTCCTGGAGGGCTGGGCAAGCTTGTAGAGTTTGCACGCTGCTTTCACTCATGGTGGTAACTCTTCCCACCTTGCACTGAGAACAAAGCCTAAGTACTTCCTCATCATTCTTTTAAATGCAGAAAAAACTAGTATCTTCTCACACAGTAATGTAGACGAGTGGAGAACTTTATTGCAGCACAGGGAAGAGTGAGGTCTGTACTCAAACGCTGAGGTGCTTAGGGAAGATCATGATGTCTGTGAGGATGATGTGACTTGGGAATGGTTGTCGAGCACACTGTTCATACCTGCTTTTCTCCAAACACAGAGCCAGGGGCTAGATATTCTAGGTAAACTCTAAGCATGTATGGCATAAGATTATTATACAAAGCTGTATTATTGACCAGTGAAGATCCTGAGGAATTTCATGATGGCTATTTTTAGCATTGCTAAAAATAATGGTGTTTGTCCTGCTCTTCAGGCTAATGCCTGCCTCAGGTTGCTGGTATCATTCCTTGATTTGTACCCCAGACTGGCTGCAGCTTGGCCAAATGCTTTTGTACAGCAAACAGTATTTCATTCCTTGTGATTGTTTTATATCAGAGATGCTATTTATGGTACTATAATTTCATTAACGTAAGCAGAAAGATTAGCATTTGTTTCATTACAGAGTTTGGGTATATGAATAGAAGTTTATAAACCTGACAGTATTTCTTAAGTGCTCATGTTTCTTTGGTTGTGGGTGTGGATTTAGTTTCCTAATTATAGTACTCTTCTAGGAGGGGCAGATGAAGTGAATCACTGTTCTAGGGCTTTATGTTTTTCGTCCCACTGCCTAAGGAGGGATGAAATTCCTCTGTAAACTTTTGTATTCTAAATATTGCGTGAGGTCACTGTACTGAAGTTGTTACTGTGGAAATGATTTCTACCATCCTGGTGACTGCTTTGGTATTGCTAATTTGATAGGTGACAACAGTGCATTCTCCAAACTGACATTAGTGTTTTGAATGCTGAAATGTTAAATCTTATTGTTTAAAAACCATCTGAAGGTGTTTTTTAAATTAAAATGGTCTGCTGACCATTTTTGATGAGTAAACCCTGTAGGAAAATGTAAATTACGTATCATTGATGCAAGGAAAGACAACCTACACTGGCAGAAGCAATTTTGAAAGAAGAGTGATAATTTTAAACAGAAAAACCTCACTATAAACAAAAGCATGCCTACAAGTTGCTTAGTCTTACTCATTCTATTCAGCCTTTTCACTTTTATTCTCTTCTTTCTTGATAAAATTCTTAATCCTGGGTTAGAAGCAGTTTGGAACAAGGCTTGAAAAAATGCTACCCTCTTGATCGGATTTATTGGGGATGAGCAAACCTTACCCATTCTGCATGAACTGAAATGTATAATCTCTGAGCTTCACAGGTATGAGAATACAGATGGAGCAAATGCAGCTTGGATTTTCTCAAATTTTCTTCGTGTCCAACAGTTGACTTTAAAAAGTGTCTCTAGTCTATTGGGAGCAAATATTAGTATGTAAAGAAAAACTGAGTGGGAAGGAGAAGGCCTTAAAAGACAGATACAGTGCAGATTTGGGGGGGGGGTTGTATGACATTGTTAGAGTAGGTAAGCATTACACAAAGTTTTGGGGTTTCTTTTTTTTTAAAAAAGATTATGATTCATTGACCCGTGAGCTGCTTTAAAACACACAGAGATACTTTTATTTTTTGTCCCCACTAATGTCTGTTTAGTGTCCAGGCACACCACAAGGTACATGTCAATCAACAGATTTGACTGTGCTACTATGTTTGTTAAACAGAAAGTGATTTTAGTATTTATTTTTATTTTTCCAAATGCTACAGATTGTAGCATTCTCTGCAAGCTGGTGTTATCACCGCTGTTATGTTCATGTACCAGCCTTAAATAAATATCTGTGTGATCTTAGTGATACAGCTTTCTGTAATCCCTTCATGATGCTGTTTTCAAACACACAGTTGTTGTAGTCCAGCTACATTGCAATTATATTCTAATAACTCCTGACTTCTAATAAAGGAACAGGGATTGAAACAACTTTATATTAATGTATAAATCTGTCATGCACCCATATCTTAAACACTATATGGAATTCTGGTTGAGTGTTTTTGGTTTTCTTAGCCTCCCTCTTCACAAATATACAGAAGAACAAAGGGGTACCGAGAATCACAGCAGGGATCATCAAATGCAGGGACAAATTTCCTACCAGAAACAATTAATGTTATCTACTTACCTTTGAACCTAAAGAAGAGGTGACTAAGAGGAAGGGAGATGTGGCGATAGTTTGTGGAACATCTTTAGGATGCAACTGTTCAGTGCCTCTTCCAAGACAGGACTGGGAGAGGTTGCTGATCTGCAGGTTTAGAATCAAGCCACAACATATATGGCTTCATACATTTTGTGGGTAACTTGTGAAACTCCTCATGTTAAGATGTTCTGGATGTTAAAACAGCCAGGTAATGACTGGGCAAAAGCCATGAAAGAAAAGGCATTTGGAACTAAAAAAAATAGAGAGATCTCACTGCTGTTTCAGTCACAGATGATGTAGAGCTAGATAGATATTTGGTAAAGGGTCATTGTGGCTTCCTTGGTTCTTAAATTCCTCCCTACACATCTCTCTTGCTCGCTGCTGGATGCAAGGCTGCATAGATTTTTTTTTGGATTGATGTGGTACAGCTACTCTTGGGTTTTGTTCCAGGGTTTCAGGTAGTTAGGGTTTCGCTTTGTGGTTTTTGTGTTCTGCAGAGACTTTTTTTAAGATCATAAAACTTCATTTTTCATTAACTAGTTATCTTGGAACAAGTCTTTTTTTTTAAGTCATAGTTCAAGCCTTTAAGTTAGGTGGACTAAATACCATCCTTTAAAGTTTCAGATTTAGAGATCTCGGGATGTTTCTTATTCAACTTAAAGAAGGTTGAGCGATGATTAAATGGTAAAAGTATGCAAAATCGTTGCTTAAAGGGGGTATCTCTGGCCCCAGTAAAGAATCCTAAGCAATGAAAACTATAGTTTTCTTAAGCAATAGCTTAATTTTCTGAAATAAAGATTTTGCATGTTTGTATTTTTCTAGTGATCTTTTGTTTGTTTTGGTGGAGGAGCTAAAGGAATTCTTTAAAACCTCACAGTGTAGAGTTTCTTACTTGAGTAGTAGTGATGATCCTAGCGCTACGAGGAAGAAGGAACGCTTGCAAGAGGTCTGGCCTACTAATGTGGCAAGAGGAGAAACGTGAAAAGCCATTAAATCGAAATTCCAGGTCATAGGGGAGCCATCCTTGAATAGCAGAGACAGCAGCTTAAAGGATTTTGCAGTTTACCCATAATATTTCTAAACAGCCTTCAGTCCTGTGCGAGTCTCTTTTGGCCCTGAACGTTAGCATAGCTCTTGGATTTGTGAATAGATTAAGCTTATACTGTCATCTTTTCATGTCTTTGAATAGCGATTAAGGTTTTAATGTTAAGCATTTGGAATTTAAGAATTACTGGAATGAGTTTGGTTTTAGCTGAGACCAGTGTCTAAGTGTGCTAGGGTGTAGTCATTAATCATTTCATCTCGTATTGTTCCTAAACCAAGATACCGTCTTAGTTTAGCATGTGGAAAATAACGAGCTGCTCCATGTGTCTTTTCCTGTTCTTTATTGAACATGGGAGCTTAAGCCTGCTGGTGGGTGCTGTGTGCAGCCAGTACAGTTGTAGAGTATTTGGTTCTTCTATCTGGTCATTGCACCCTGTCACGCGACTAGGCCTTCAGGGCCTTCAGCATGCCCAGCGGCCTCTCCTGCAGGCCCGGGCTCTGAAGGGTGGTGTTCTGCTGCTCTGTCACAAGGTGGAAAACTGGGACAAAGAGATCTGCCTGAGGCAACGGGGTGGGCTTGTGGCACCATTATGAGGAAACCTGCAGATTTCCTAAATCCTGTGAAGTTATCCCCATGTTTATTTGGTTTTTTGCACACTGGCTTTTCAAGAGGATTTCATATAATTCAATAATCTGCTACTGGCTAATACCCATGTCTTCAAGTCATCATGTGTTTCATAGGAAGCTGTTGTTTGGATTATCTTACACTCCAGGTTTTGGTGGATTGCATATTTATATTTTAGTTTGGGTCTGATTCAAAGTAATTCCTGACTAAATCAATAAACTCATGAATGAAGGTCAAAATGTTTGCTATGTTTTCCCCCAGAGTGCTCAGACTGGAATGTCAATGGCTTTCTGCTTCCCTGGAAAGTGTACCCACCAGACTGGCTTTTAGACACGTTCCTCTGTTTGCTGAGGTCCTTTTCTAAATCATTCAAGGCCTGATGTATAAGAGCCTTTTTTCCTGACTAAAATTTGGATGAGCTTAATTGTCATATGATTTATTACCTTCTTTTTTTTTTTTTTTTCAAATGGTAACTATTTAAAGAATTCAAATGAAGACAGAAGCCGGTCATTCTTGTTTTTGGTTTGGTTTGTTTTTTAAAATCCTCTAAGAGGTATAAAATTCTAGCTGCACAAATTTTGTTAATCAGCTATGGTGCTTTTACCTTCCAAAACAAGCAATGATTCCTGCTTTAGTCTACTGGTGTTTTGAGACACCTTATAATCTTAGTTTTGTTGGGGCTGTGTGTCTTTGTGGGATCATTTCTTTTCTAATTCTGTGTTTTTCTGTGCATTTTAACAGGTGCACACAGTACTTGTTCAGGATAGAAAATAGTGCAAAATGAAAAGAAGCAAGGGTGAGGCTTTTATTTGAAAGAAAAAAAGCTGAGGAGGAAGTTCACTGCTGAAAGGGTTATTGTAATCAAGTTTATCATGGGAGCTTGCTGTTGTGTAACAGAAACTCTAGCTTGTCCATACCTGTCTTGAAGCATTACTTAATGAAGAAAGAAAACAAACCTATCAAAATATTTATGAAATTCAATAAAATTTGTTCCCAAACTCTTACATTTCAATACATTATGACAGTTCAGCTCTTTACTAGATTGCTCTCTCCATTTGTAGAAAGACTGCATTTTTTAGAAGAGTGATAGTTGCCAGAGTTAGCTTGTGACTGTGAATGCTCAAGCACATGTGTGTCTCCATTGGTTTAATAATATTGGAACTTATTTATTCAAAAAACATCTTTAGCCAGGAATCATGTAATAACCAAGGTGTCTTCCTCTGCAAGTAGCACGTTAGAAGGTCTGAGATGCAACGAATGAAATTCTTTATTTTTTTCCCTAGTAAAGGAGCACATCTGTACTGGATGTCCAGTTAACTTTTTTTCTTCTGTAGGGGTTATTGCCTTGTCCATGTGCCATCTTGAATTGTTCAGTAAAAACATGCCTGTGTTTATTCAATGCAGTTTAGTATCCTAGCACACCTAGATTTTTTCCTCTCAGAAATGTATAAACATTGTTTATTGAGTCATCTTCTAAAATTAATCTTTTTTCTATACAAATATCCTTCTCATTTCTTCTGTGACAATGATAAGGGGTAATTTGGGATTTTAAGATGCAGTAGCTGTTTTGCAATTGTTTCTGCTGAAAGGAGAGAGAGCAAGAGAGAGGCTGTCAGTGTGATGACTACTCTTAGGATTTTCAAATGGTATCCTGACCTTTTTTTCCTTTTTTCCTCTGCCCATGTGTTGCCAGGCAGATAACTTTGTTACCCTGTTTGTCTTCAAGGTGGACAAATTGATTTCATTTTCTTGCCTTAACCTCTCAGTTATGCTTTCTGCTTGATTGAAGGCTTGTAAAGCAGCGACTTCACTTGTGTGCTTGGTCTCTCTATGTCTTTTTTCTAGTGGAAGAAGCCTCACGAGCTGTGTGTTTCTTAGCAGTTACCTAGATGGGGTTGTAGCAGATTCACCCGTCTTTGTTCTTCTTCTCTTTTGGTTCTCTTTAATAATTCCAGGCACACCCTCTCGCTCTTACATCAGCATCTGTATGTGATTCATGGATATCAGGGTTTGTAGAAATGTGTCTGCTCCTTTAGTCGGCATAAAAATGGCTGCTCCGAGTCAGGCTTGAGGTTCGTTGAATCTTGTCTCCTGTCTCTGGTGGTGACTTGGGGAAGGATGTAGGAGCAGGCTGCAATGGCTCTCCCAGTATGCTTTCACAGTCCCCAGCAATTATTTCTCTACAGCAGTGGTATCTGTGCTTACGATGTCAGAGATGGTTTGGGTTGGAAGGGACCTTTTAAAGATTCCCTTTAAACATTTCTTATGTCTTTTTTTATATATGCTGTGCTCTGGCAAAGGTGGCATTCATGAAGACACCATGCAGAATCTCCCTGTGCCAGTGAGCAGGCTATATTAGGTTTTTCCCAGCTATGTTAGCTGGCAAAAAAGTTTTTGTGACTGTTGTTTATTTTCTGAAGTTTGTATTGGTAGCAATACACAGTATTAAAGCACATCTGATTTGTGTGTGATGACTGTCACATTGGTTTGCTGTGGTTCCAGGTGGGATGGTGCTAGTCCCTGAGAAGTGGATAGAGGCTAGGCAAGGATGAAGGGAAAAAACTTTAAAAATATACATCAGTGAGATTTGTTGGTGTGGGTTTGTATGGGCCAGATCAGTGGTACTGTGAGAGTACACAAAAAACATTGGGGGGAATATCATCTTTAGTAATCTTGGAGTTTGAGCTTGCTGACCATGTTATGGATCTGGTACGTAACGGCTGTTCACAAGGTCATTTCATTCAGTTTATGTTACTAATTCTGTAATACTAATTTGGGTGTAAATTTCACATCTGATACAGTTATTGTCTTTACTGTGAGTTCTTTTATGTAAGCTGTGTGCACTGTGCTTGGCATCATCCCACATCATGCTTTGGGTGCAGACAAACAGATATATCTGAACCAGTTGAGCAGCAGAAGCAGAGTAATGTGAATAGAGCACCGAACTGCTGTGTTAGTTCTTTATTCACTTCAAAGCTAGTTGGGAGTTCCTGGCAATGTGTGTTTCAATGCAGGCTGTGTTCACATGCTTTCATGTGTTAGGGCATCAACTTGATTTATTATTTGTGCAATCAATATACTTTGATTTATTAACATGTCTTGCTTTATGCAAGGACTGAACCAAAATTCAGGATTGTGATGTTAAAAAACCCTTTTCCAACCCCCCTAACCTGATGTTTCTCAAATCTTCAAATTAAATTGCTTTCTTAGTCCGTCTCCTGAGAAGTCTGGTATACTCTTTTTCAAACTTTTTCATCCCAAGGTTGACTTGGTCATCTTAAAAGTGATGAAGCCTGGGAGTTTTTGGATAATTCCAGGCATATCCAAACTCTTAAGTGTCAGAGATTCCCCAGAGACCTACAAAAAGCCAGTCATGAGAAAGTGAAGTGCTGGAGAGGAGGGTGGAGGTGGAAAAATATAAAAGGGAGAACTGAATAGGATAAGGGGCAATGGGTGCAAGGTGGAGCATAGGAAGTTCCATGTGAATGTAAGGAGAAACTTTTTCACTGTGAGGGTGACAGAGCCCTGGACAGGCTGCCCTGAGAGGTGGTGGAGTCTCCTTCTCTGGAGATACTCAAACCCATCTGGATGCATTCCTGTGCGATTTAGTCTAGGTGATCCTGCTCTGGCAGGGGAGTTGCACTAGGTGATCTTTGAAGGTCCCTTCCAACTCCTGACATTCTGTGATTCTGTGAACACAGCTCTGTAATTAGTTTTTTTCAGAAAGTATAAAACATTATCACAATAAAATAAACTCAGCTGTGAATATGTAAGTAATGGCTGCTGGGATACTGTTTGGATACAGGAGAAGAAAAAGGCCCTGTACAGTCATCGGAGAGTCAGTCAAACGGCATTTAAACGAGGAGCTGTGGAGCCTGTGAATGAGTCTAGAAAGCCAGCTGGTGTATACTGTTTTCTACTTCTTGATCAGTAACATTGTGATACTGTCCAAACAAGCAGGAGACGCTGCAATCTTGGCTTAACCCAAAACAATTACCTGTTACTGTGATCTGATTATCATGCTAATAGTTTGGCTCATCTGGTTCTGAAAACCAGCTTGCTCTTTTCCAACATGGGTGAAAAATCCCATGTAACTTTGAAAGATAAAGGCAAGCAATTTAAATAGTATAATGAATATTTATCATCATGAAAATCTTGTTCTAGACACTTCTTCACCATCTCAGTAGTGTGTATTTTGTCCTCCTATGTCTAGTTGAAGATGGGGGGGAAGAAAAAAAAATATTCTCAAGTAGTGCTCATCATTCCTACTGCTTTCTGGAGAAGACCTGAAGTCACTGTATTTGTCATGTATGGGAAGAAGATACAAAGGCTTTAAAGACAAAACGGTTAAGAAGAGTTCATGGTAACCTCTGTACCCAATCTAGACAAGTTATAGACTCTGTCAGCGTTGTTGATCAGTCTTGAAGAAATCCCAGCTTGCGAAATGCCTGGAAAGGCTAGCAGGTGGCATAACTTTAGAAGAGTTTTTTGTTAGTCTTCCTGAAATTATTAAGTGCCCTCAAGGGTTTGTAACTGAGTTTTAGTATGTGGAGTGTTTCCCAGGGTCACGAAACAAAGTGTGAGAGCTCAGTAATCCCACGTGCTGATGGACAGGGGAGTTGTCCTAATATTTAGCACAGAAATACAACTTGAAAATACGTAAAGCAACATTTTGTCATTTACTATGGGATAAATGAAAGTTATACTTGGAGAGCATGGGGCCTATGATCTAACGCTGTCCCCTCTTGTCCAAGTACTCCTCCCTTGGGGTTTAATCACGGGGCGCTGGAGGCAGAGTTTTTTCAGCTGAAGGTGGGAGGCTCCAGCTCTAGATCTTGCTTTCCTAGTTGATTTGCTGGTTGACTTTCATTGCAACTTGTTTTATGAGTTTCTTTTCTTCTGGCAGAGATACATCACTAGGTAGAAGGTGATAACTTTTATTAGTTTTGAGCTGCTTTTTTGCTGTATCTTGCTTTTTCTTCATAATGTCCTAACATTTGCTATGTTGGTTGTGTGGAATTTAGGTGTTGCTCTGTTTTAACCCTCCCAGTATGTACAAAACTTTGGGGAACAAGAGATTTGCTGTATGAACTCACAGCTCTTTCAGAGTTAAGCAGGGTATGAGCAGGATATGTAGTGGCTGGTGAAAATTACCAGTGCTTGATTACTGAAACGCTCTACAGTCTCCTCAGTCCTGAACCTTTCAGCCTTTAGCCTTTTGCTGTGATGAGTCCTACTGAGATGTGATCTTGTGTTGGATCCAGCTTACGCTTGCAATTTACAGTCCAAGAGATTACTGCGTGCTCCTGGAAGCACAGTGTTTGGTTCAACTTGCATCGTCATGACTCAGCGCTGTGTTGTAGAAACATGAGCACTGCAGTGAATGGTTTTAAGCTTAGGGGGTTAAGCCCTGGAAAGTAGCAATTGATTTGGGGTGATATTTATGGAGGATTAGTATGCCCTTCCTAGGTCTGCATGTCCCAATTGTGTTTACATCTCTGTATGAACACACGCCAGCTAGGAACAGTTTTTGTCTGCTAACACTCTCATGAAAATAAGCCAAGTGGTAGCTCGTGGTGTTAGTATATTTATTGGTAGTTTTTACACCTCTTGTGTTTGCTCTTCAGAAGCGAACGAACAGCGAGCCTCAGCTGTCACTGCGAAGCAGAGCATTTACTGGCCATTTTGAAAAAGAACCAAATTGCCTTCTCCAAACCACAAACAAAAGCTTTGACACACAAGTCAGTGTTGGGCATGAGGAGGAAGGGATGATTCACTAATACTTAGGACAGGAAAGCTGCCTCCTTACCCTGATATTGTGAGAGAAGCTCAGGTCTAAGGATGGATGGAAGTTTACCTCAAGTTTTCCAGTGAAGAGCTATATGTACCTCAATGTTAAATTTGACTGTCCAGATAACTTCACTGGTGATAGCTTGAGAATGGGAATGCTTCAAATGACAGAATTCCTAGTGTCTTAATTTGTTTTCATCTGTGATATATTATTAAGAAGCTACTAATTCAACTGCTTTTCATTAAAGGGAAAAGCATATTTCCTTTATATCTAATTAGAACTAGTATTTCTGTAATGCTTTTATTCAATCATCTGAGACTTTATTTTTTTCAAGAGAAGCTACGTATGATTCAGGTTTTGTTCCAAGATTGTTTTGGTATTCAGTTTAGCACTGCTTTGTAAAAGGAATGGAAAGCACTGTGTGCCTGGTTCTTCTCTAGCAGTCTGGTAATGCGTGTTTTTCCTGTTTCTCAAGATAGTCCTGTAGCAGTCTAAGCCAATTTTTAACACTGTTTAGAAAACATAATGAACATGATACAACTTCCTAACTGTTACAAAAAGTTGCATGTGTAATATAATAGTAAGCGACAGCAGAATTACTCATTTGCTCTAAGCGTGTGTTCACACAGTGAAGCAAGTCTGAACTGCAGTCTGAGGGGAGAGCATGAAAAAAGGAATTGTTGGCAATCATTTAAAACAACAAAATTTGGGCACTGGCTCCATAGCTTATATTAAAATAGATGAAGCCAAATGATTGAATAAAAAGACAGTATTTCAGTCTTATTGTTGTGAACATGATTGCTCTGGTTTTAGTCTGGTCTATAAGAAACCCAAAAACCTGGATTTCTTGTTCAGGAATGTTTTGGACCTGTGCACAAAGTACAAATGTCTCCTACGTTCCTGTTAAAGTACCTTATGCACAAATTACCTTGATCAATTACAAATACTTATCAATACTTACTCTGCTGAATTAGAACCACTGACTAAAGCAGAAAAAAGCATTGCTGCTTATATGTTTAAAATGATAAAATAGCCTGAACAGGTGACAGTGCTGCTTTAAGAGAGAAGTTCAAGTCATCATTTATAATACAGAGAATTCAGGCTGTTCAATAAAACAGTTTGGGTATTAAGAACTAAGGGTCAACTTGTACAGTGCATACTTAGACTTCAGGCCCTGCTGAGTTCATTGTCAATAATATTTTGAAAAGTCATGGTGACTGGGGGAGTGTCTTAAGGACTGGAAGAAAGCAAACATCACCTCTGTCTTCAAGAAGGGCAGGAAGGGGGATCTGGGGAGCTAGAGGCCTCGTACTGATCACATGCTTGTTGATAAATATGATAAATAAATACATGAATACGTATTGTGGAAGAACCACAGACACCAGCACATGCTGGGGGGGACTGGCTGGGAAGCAGCTTTTCAGAGAAGGCCCTAGGAGTTCTGCTGTGAAGATGAATGTGAGCCAGAAATGGGCCCTTGTGGCGAAGACCACCAACAGTCATCCTGGCTGTGCATTGTCAGCAGATCCTTCCCCTCTGCTGAGCACTGGAGAGACACATCTGGGGTTCTGGGTCCAGTTCTGGGCTCTCCAGTACAAACGAGACATGGATGTAGTGGAGTGAGTCCAGTAAAGGGCTGTGAAAGGGATGGAGGGATTGGAGCATCTGACAAACAAGGGGAGGCTGAGAGCTGTGACTGTTCTGCCTGGAGATGGAGAAGGGTCAGAGTGGGTGTGATGCCATACCTGCAGGAGGGTGAAGAGGAAAAAAACCATGATGGTCCTTAGTGGTATCCAGTGACAGGATGAGAGGCAACTGACACAAACTGAAACACAAGAAATTCCATTTAAGCAGAAGGAAAAAACATTTTTCTTTGTGCAGTAAGGGTGGTGGGACACTGGAGCAGATTTCTCACAGTGCTTGTGGAGCTGCTCTCTCTGGAGATACTCAAAATCCAAGTAGATGTGGTCCCAGGCAGCCTGCTCTAGCTGACCCAAGCAAGGGCTTGGACTCAATGGTCTCAAGCGGTGCCTGCCAACCTCCACCCTTCCATGGTTCTGTCATCTCTTAGTTCTTCAAAGGGTTCAACTGTATATGTCTGGGTTTGGATTTTTTCCATTGCTCTTGTAGCTTTTGAGCATCTGGAGACATACTGATGACTTCACAGAAAAGGTAGTGGCTTGGTTGCAGGTCTGAAGCAACTTTCTACTTTTTCCTTTTATGTTTCATGGGCTTTAAAACAACTGGTACGTGTTTCTCTTCACAGTCCAGCTCCATTCCCACTTGTGTGTTTAGTCAGAGAGAGGCTTTAAAGAATCTGTATAAATAATGTATTAAATAATATGAAATTTAACATTGATAACCAGTTTAAAATTGCTAACAAATAGGGCAATAGAGCACATGTATCACACCCTCTAACCCTGTCTTTCAGTCGTGGCCTGTATATGAAGAAGTACACACCAAAATGCTGGAGCTTGCAGCATTTCTAGACCTGCCACGTTTCCCAGATATAACAGACAGCTGCTTTCTTCATCCAGACATGCTGTGCATGAAGTACTTGATGGAAGCTAATTTACCTGGTAAATATTTTCCCAAACACGAACTGATAAAAGTTTTCTTTGGTTTATTAAACTCTAGCAAAAAGCCTTGAATTGGTGCTTTAAAAGTGCCTACTCTTTTAATTTATATCCATTTAAGCTTGAACTGAAAGATAATTTCTATAGAAAATGCCTTCATCAAACATTTAGAGTATGTATTACAGGCCCTGATATGCAGGAGCACTCCAATGCTGGCTCTCTCAAGCTGTGGAGTGGATACTTCATTTCAAATCTTTCAGTATCCATATGAACTAAGAGGCACTGGTTGGATTCACATGATTTATTAACTAAATGATTCATGAAGCTGAGACCTCACTGCCTACCACTGGAATAGTCTCATATAGAACAGTGACCATGTACTCTATAATATTGCATATTAGCATTCATTTTATTTTTTAATTTTGACAATTCAGCTGCTGTCTCACTTGATTTACGATTTAGTTTTGAAGTTGTATGTTGTATAAATACGGAATGGTTTTGTTTATCGTAAAATTAAGTTTGAATTGTCAAAGAAAGACCAGTAAGTCCTTGATTGTGAATGGTCTGCTGGGCTACCATACTTTCTATCAAATACCACTGCTATCAAAGATGAGTTATGCAGACAAATAGTCTGCAAAGTAATTATTTTTTTTTCCTCAAAGAACTCCAACAATTAATAATTTGGAGGGGGGAGGGTATCATCTTATTTTGCAAGTAGTTACCTTGAATAAAGGTACTTTGAGTTCAAGAAGAATCTGGACGATGCCCTCAGTCCCATACTCTGACTTGGCTGGCCCGGTGTGGAGCTGGGAGTTGGACTTGATGATCCTTATGAATAGGCTCATCAGGATAGGCTGTGATTCTATGAGTCTACTTGGCTTTTCTGTTTCCTCACAGCTGAATAAAGAGAAGGCAGCCTACAGATTTAGTGCTACAATTCCAGAGTAGAAATTCTGGTTTTGTAGTTCTACACCAGTACCGTGGCCCTGTAGAGAATCACATTATTTTTCAGATTTTGAGGTATTAGTTGAATCAAAGAAAAGGCAGATGTATGGCATTTTCAGATTTATTACAGAAAAATGCAAAGCTAGGTACTCCCTGAAAATTACTGCAAAAGAAGAATATATTGTCCTTTATCCTTGCAACTCAGCTTTTTATCATGTTTTTTTTACAAAATGAAGGAGTACTACTTTTATTATCTAACAATTCCTAAATAAATAAACTAAGCAATTAATTTTTTAGGACACTAAATACTAACAAAACAGCCATTTTAACTATCTGAAATAAAATATACCGACAGTGTTTATAGGAAAATCTGGGCTCCAGATTTTGTTTTAATTTTTACTGTTACGTAGGAGAGGATTAAGAATGAGTTCCTACTGAACTCTTTGTAAGCAGCCAGGGAGTACAAAGTGTGGCTGGATTAAGGTTGTACTTAGTCATACATTGCTAACCTTTGTGGAATCTGATGGTGATGTAATCAACTCCTGTATTTCTTGCTGAACAGGAAAGGTGAGAAATTTGGGGGATTTGTATCTGTGAAAAATAAGCACAGAGTAATAACAGACTGTGTAGATATCATGCTGCCGCCGTTGGAACCGGGGCTGTATCTTTTTGACATAACCCGGCTTTACAGCGTAAGTAGGGTTTAACCTCGGCTGGGATTGTCTGTGCCTCAGCTGGGTTTTGTTGGGGTAGCCGCCAGCGTCGCTGGGCTGGGCTGCTGTTTGTACCCAGCTAAGGTCTTTATCACCAGCCCATTTCTCTTTGCAGCTCTGAATCCGTCCTCCCGTTCTTGTCAGTGCGCAGGAAAAACATTGTGGCTTTGGGAACTGTATTTCTGTAGGTTCAAGATATGCTACCCCACAGCAATGTTCAGAATGAGCTAACATCATTCAAGTAACACCAAAACACAATTAAAAATACGATTTTCTTTTTTCCCTCCATGTGAATATATAATATCATGACTGTTTTCTACACAGTGAAGGCTGCCTAGTATTTTTTAAAATACCCCAAAATACATTTCAGCCTGAAAAAAAGTGCTGTCTCATGGTCCTAAAAGGCATAAGCATTGTTTTCCTTGACTGACCAATATATTTGCACTGTAAAAGTACTTCTAGCTTGTCTCAACATACTCATTTAATATTTTTGTTTACATTAATCAGATGAATTGCATAACTGGACTTGTCGAGTGGTGAGAAAGATCTGCATTGGAGAAACGGATTTCCTGACTCTTGTGCCTGGAAATAAGTCAACAAGAAAAGTGAAATACGATGTTCTTGCCGTAGCAGTTATTGTAGTAGTGCTCAAATTACTGTTTTTATTAGATGATCACTATGAATGGTAAGTGTACAGGAGAATCAGTAACAAAGGCCAAATTTCAAATAGTGCAAATGACTGTCTTGGATCATTCTTTCCTTAGTAATACTAAATTCACAGTGTATGCATTTTGATTAAGTTTGGTTCCTTAAAACATATAGACTTGAAGGCATTTTAGACATTAAATGTGACTTAATTTGAAAATCATCAGTTTGAATCTGAAACCTGGAATGACACTAAGGGTGTAATTTTTCTTGGTTGTATTTGAACTTCATGTGAAAACATAGTATTTGGCTCTACAAAACAGGTCTTTGGGTTTTTTTTCCAGGTCACTTTCAGACTTTGCTGAAGAAAGAAATAAAAATAACAAAGAAGGTACATAAACATTCTAGTAGAAGCAGTCTTATCTTTTTGTAGACAAAATAACTTTGTAATAAGGCTTGGAAAGACTTCTCTTATTGATGATTAAAATGTGGCTTTGTCATGTGTTTATTTAGGGCAAGTCTTTATTCAGAGAAAACAGTAGATCTTGTCAGCATACATTAGTCTCAGTTTACCTGGGAAATTCTTACTGTATGGGACAGGGGAATTTGGGGCACATTTTTTTCTGCTTCTCTTTGTGCGTGTTTGCCTCTTGGTTTAGAATTTTATGTATGGTAGGTGAAGATGAATGGATGGTACTGTAAAGGGGAAGGCACTTTGATCGTAAATAGCAGATACTTATTAGGGGCATCAAACCACGTTTATGATAAAATCCAAACTTGTTTAGTCTTGTTAAATAAAATACCTTAGTGCGTAACATATTTCAGATGTAATCTATTTTCTTAGTCCAAATAATCCTGCGAGAGTGTGGAAAAGCTAGCAGCAATTAAGATAGAGAAGATAATGGTGTGAGCATGGTTCTTTGAGGGCAGAAACACTAAATGAAAGATTAGAAATCTTCAGGAAGATGTTCCATGGCCTGATCCAGATCACAGTTGAAGATAAGATTAAATATGTGTTACAGTGGTTTATCTTTTAAGCCTTCCATCCAGTTTTGTGTCTGTTTTAGCCCTTCTGTTACTTTTTTAGAAATTTAAGTCAATAATGAAGTCAGTGTTAGCTATGCGTGAGCACGGTTACTGTTCTATCTAGAGATCGTCAGCACTGTTAACTAAAACCAGTAATTCTCATTTTCAAGTGGATACATAAACTTATTCTGGATGTATTTTTTTCCCCTTGAAAACTTGAAACATGTAATAGTGACAAGAGTAGAAGTTGTGCAACTGCTTACAAGCTGAGGCTCAAAGCCATTAATGTCTTAATGGGGTTTCTCCTTTATTAACAAGTCTCGTTGCCCTTGGGAATTAACAGCTCATTCTTTGCCCACTCTTTTACTTGAAAATTTACTGGTGCAAAATGTTCCATGTGCTGAGTTGTTTTCCCTCTCCTTAAAATGTTGGGGTGATGGTGAGCAGCTGCGCAGAGGAGCTGATGTGAGAATTTCTGTTAGAGCGCTGATCAGTGCCAGAGCTCAAAACTGCCTCTGGCATTTTCCCAAAGTTTGCTTGCTGAAGTGAGTAATAGTTAATACGGAGTTTTAAAGATCCAATTTATGTCAACTCCATTCTCAATTTAACTATCCTTACTCCAGTCTCTCTCTTTTTTTAATTAAACAAAAAGTATTTCAGCTTCTATGTTTTTTCAAGACAGACTGGAAGCTGCACAGCAGACAGTTGGGTTACCTGCTGTGTTTGTGTGTGCTGTATGAACTGCATGCATACACAGTACTGTTCGTGTTCAAATACAACACATGATTGAGATGTGTGTATATATTTGTGTGTGTGTGTATCACAGAGCTGTGTATTTTCCAGTCAGCTCAGCTATGTGAACATCAGACCAGCAGTACTGGCCAGGTAATAGTTATTGTAGCGTAGGGTCATCTCTCTGACAGCCGTTTGCCTGTAACAGATGCTTAATAATTTATAGGATGTTTAATAAAGATTTCCAGGCTACCCTTTCAGACTGCCATCCCAGCACTTTAGGAGTACTTACTTCAACCTCTGGGTTTAAGGAGTTTGTAAGAGGAGTTGTATCCCCACCTTTGAATTTTAAGAATGACTGAAGGGTCTTTCTTCCCTTCATTTGTATCCTGCTTTTTGAGTCCATCCATACTTCTGACATCTAAGGCATCCTGTGGCAGGATAACCTGAATAGGAAAAATGCAGATAATACAAAACTTAGATAAGCTTGATTGTAGTAACAGTACATTCGCCTTCAAAACAGTTTAAACAGCTAGCTGGCAAAGCTAAGCATGATGCAAGCGTCACATGCGGTGCAGCTGGGGTGATGGGGAAATGCAAAGCCTGGTTAATTGACAATGCAGATTATCCACCCATGGGTAATATGAGTTGATTATACTTTAAATATATAAATCTAAACCATAGTACTGATTGAAATTCTTAAACTTGCTCTATGTACCCAGCTGGTCTACTTCAGTCCTGTGCCTCTTCGATGGAGCTTCAATGACAAATGTGCTACTAGAATGCCATATGCCTTAATGTCTTTGCATATGCTGATAAATTTCTAGTCGTGTATCAGAGGGTGAAGTTCCTGTGCTCAGAAACACGGCAGGCTGATACAAAGTCAATACAATCATCACGTTTATCTTTCTAGCCCTGTAAGGTTTCATGGGTAGTGGGATAGACTGTGGGAAGTTTATGAATAAACTTCACAATTTTACATCTGAGCTTGTGTAGGTCTTTGCTTAAACCTAATCTTGACGTTTAGTTTCATTATTCCCTTCAAATCAGTGTTCAAATGGGTGAAGAAAGCCACTTCATACTGTGGAGATCTAGATCATTTTGTAGAGAGGAGAGAAACTTTCAGGCCAGGAAAATGTTTGACTTGTGCTAAATCTTGGAAAACTATTCTAAGCTAAGGAGCTCGTTTGCACTTCTTACAACCTGCTGTTCTCTCACTGCATTTCTGCACCTCCTTTTTACAGAATTGGTAGATCAGGTGTGTTTACTTTAAGCACACGTAATTCAGGATAGGTTTGGGTACAGGTGGAAGACACGTGGTCTGACTGCGTGGAGACAACCTTCTGTGTACTACACGTTTCTTTCACTTCTTCCTAACCTAAAATGTTTGTGTTTTATTCAGGTGGTCCGTATTTTGAGTTTAAAAAGTGGTACAAGGTTATAAAATGTTCCTTGGATATGGAGCAAAAGAAATTGGATGAAGAAAGAGCCAAGTAAGAAGTTGTTTTTTTTCCTTTTCTGAGGTAGTCAGTTTTACATGAAATCTTGACCCCCACAGAAATTAGAAAGGTTAGGAATTTGCCCCATGTTTCCATCCAGCAAGCTTGGGTGAATAGAGTGATTAAATTCCTATCTTAATTTTCTGTTTACACTCATAATGTTTATCCAGCATGTTCATTTAATGCTCACTTTTTGTGATAAGTAACTTGTACAGCTGAACAATTAACTGATCACAGCAAATCTCCGCTGACATGCCTCAGTTTGTCTGTTCTGAAAAAAAGACTTCCTAGATGTGATGGGGGGCAGTGGCATTTTGTTTTAATTCCTCTAGCAGGATTTGTAATAAATTACTATTCTTTCACTTGCTTGCTCCAGCTTTCTTTTTCCTAATGGTTCTTATGTCTCTTGCTGGTAGGTATCTGTGGAGATGTGATAAGCCACTCTTCTATTCAGCCGGGAAGAAATCTAAAGTTCTTAAGAGAAGACGTGAGTAAACCTTGTCTCTCCCCAGCAACACAGAAACCTGCAGCTCTGACTGGGATAACATTTGTGTCTTAAAATACTTTCTCTTCTCTCTTCCATCTCTGGGTGCAATTAATGTAGTACTATTTTGCAGCCCGTGGCTGGACTTCTTCTAACAGAAATTTTCCTTGTGCTTAACTGAAACTGTCATTGCCAGTCTTCATAATGACCTACTGAACCTCATCTCAGAATTGAGTCCTGCTTTGTCAGGTGCCTTTGTGTAACTCTCATCTTCATGAACTGTCACAGGTCTTCCATAGCTTCCCTGTTCCTTTTCTCCTTTACTTCCTCATATGTTTTGATATGGATATCCCAGTATGTCCCTTGGTAGATCTTGCATGTTCCTCTTCTCTCCCACTCCTTCTTGCATAGACAGTGAGGAAGCTTGTCTGAGCATGACTGTACTTGAATAGCTAGCTGCATGTGGTCCCAGTGCGGGTACATCTACTTCCTTTTAGCACCTCTAAAAATATTTAGAAGAAATGACTGGGATTTATGTTGCTGTAAAAGTAAACAAAACACCAGAAAACTCACTTATCTGTGGAAATATGGAAAATAATATGTTCAGATACAAAGTTTTTCATTCTACATTTAATAATACCGAGTAAGCAGCAGCTATTTGGAGAGCGGTGGTAAGTGTGGCAAGTGATGTTTTTCCTTCTGTATACTTTTCTGTTTCTGAAAGTGACTGGTTCAGGGACTTCTAAACAAGTTATATAACCCTATATGGTTTGTATAACTCATTGGATTTCTCTTTCAAGAATGTCATTAAGGATTTTTGAGTACTCTTAGTGTTCAAAATTCGGTAAGGGTGATCCTGCAGTGAAGTCATGTTGCGTGGAAAAACATCTTTAGGTTTGTTTAGTCCAAGCTGGTTGTTTGCTCTAGTTCTTGAGTGCATAAGGCAAAGTGAGTAATCATTCATTGTTCATCACTTCTGTAGCACTCTAGATTCCTCTTCTGGCTCTGCTTCTCTTGAAGCTAGAAGGTGACCACTTACATTGTGGACTTTCACCACTGGCTGTTGCAAGCAGGAATATCACATATTGCCATCGTAACTGGGAAAGACTCATCTTAAAGCAAACTTAAAAAAGTAGAGTGCTCTAAAACACTTAGATGCCAGATACAGGTTTTGAGAAACCTTCCTCAGCCTTTGTTTTTGATGGTAGATTTTGATTGTCCTCTTGAGCGATAAGCTTCCCAGACCTTGGATTGCTTTAAGATGCCTCTTCTGCTTTTTTCCCAGTTTATGAATGAGCGTATTCAGATACAAGTCATAAAAAGAAGCTGAAGCTCCAACAAATGTTTTTTAACCTGCTTATCTTAGGGAAACAAGGGTTAGGCATTCATATTGTGTGTGCTGATCCATCATCAGACCTTCTTTCCCTTCTTAGCCTCAGTAACTTCAGAAAGTTTGCCATTCTTTCACTAGCAGCAGAGAAAGGTGGAGTGGTTTTGTTGGGGTTTTTTTCACCACTTGAAACGTGCACTATGAGAAACTTAACCTTAATTCCATATGTGTACATGTACAAGAGCAAGCTTCCTAAATTGTGATACACAGGAAACTAGTAAAAAAGTCTTAGCCAGTCGGTGTGATAGCGTACCACCAGGTAAATGCAGCAAAAGGCACCCTAGCATGTGTTTTCTGTCAGAATAAAAACACCAGCAGCATTAAACAGATGCTAGAAGTTTTACTTGGGGAACAATTTTGGAGTAGCCTGGTATTAATATTGTTAGGTATGAAAAACAGGGTAATTTAAATTACCTTTCAAAACCTTTTCCTAAAATGTGTGACAGAATTTTTAGATGGAATGGGGGAGAGAACATACAGCCCTTTGAGGTTTCTCAGTAGTCCATTCAGAGGTTTAAAGAAAAAAAATTTTAAAAAAAAAAAAAGCACAAATACCTCATTTTCTTCCTGTACTAATCATCTGGAAACAGTATTTTAATACTGGTTTTGTGTTTGTTTGTTTGTTTCTGTTTGTACAGAAATGGTTGTGAACTTACAGAATCAGTTTGGCAAGCTGTCTGGTTCACTGCGACCTGCTGAAAAACCAAATCCTTCAAGTTTTCAGTTCAGTTGGTCTGAAGAAAACACAGATGGGAGTTGTTTTCATGGGCATAGCCTGAAGGGAGTCTTGCAAGAAAAACGTGGTTTGCTTACAGCCAAGAACCCTGACTATTGGCTCTGTACACTTAAACTATGCAATGAGCAGTAAGTATTTAGATTTGTTAAATACATTTTGGAAAGTTCTCCTGGAAGTAAAATGCCATATAGATATATTTTTATAAATGACAACTACGGGGTGTGTACACAGCTATGTACTCACATATAGTTAAAATCATTTGTAGAAAGGGGTGTGTGCAGGATGGTTAGTCTTGGATTGGGAGTAGACAAATTGTAATATGAAGAGTGATCAAAGTGAGCTGTTGAGAAGAGAGGAGATGAGACAAAATCAACAAGTACAGTCACATGGCAAGAGTAGCAGCTAGATACAAATATTCACTTCTCTTCCTCCTTCATAGTACTTTATAAAAAACTTGTGTCTCCACTCTTCAAGAGAATGGGAAAACTATTCCATTCCTCTTTCCCCTGGACCCCCAAAAAACCACAGGAAATTAATTCATTAAATTACTGTCCTTTTTTTGTGGTGCCCTTAATCAAAATGGAATTTAAAATTAGCAGTTGGAGTTCAGTTAAGCAATTAATGCCTCCAGAACGTATTTTTTTCAACGGTAACTGTGACTGAGGACTCTATCACCTTTTCATCTAAGTATATCAGCAATCAAGAGTTGTGTTTTTTGCAAGCAAAAAAGTAAATGAAGAAATCTCTTCTACTGGAGAAGTGAAAGAGAAATATGGGAAAACATTTTGTCCTATTAAGGAAGCTTAGTGTCTGTCTTCACTAGCGGTCTGTTCCCAAATCCTGACTTCACAAGTGTAAGGAACTTTATTTTTTTTCAACTAAGGGTGTATCAAACCAGTCATGGCATTAGCAAAACGATTTCCTTTGAAGGACCTAAGTAGCAAGGAGAACAATAGCTCAGTCTTCAAAGTTACAGATACCTCAGAAACTGCCTGGTTTGTGTCCAGCTTCTCTCTCTTCCTTTAGTATCTTCTCCTTTTGCATCCAACTCTGCAGAAATGGGTTCGTTTCCCATTTGGTGGGTGCTGGCAAAGAATCATGGCCAGAGACAGGGCAAGAGGGAGTGTAGGAGTTTGGCAGCATTTACTCCTGAGTAATCAAAATTCCTAAAATAGTATTTCTCACAGCCTCCCTTGGTGGTGTAGGTAACATGTCTGGATCATACAGCAAATTCTGGTTCACCCATTGGTTGTGTCAAGAAATCCCAATCCAGAAAATGAACGTACCAGTCAGCATCAGGGAAAAGGGGAGCTTTGTGGATGGATTGGGTTCTCCTGAGCTTCATGCATGTGCAATCAGAGGGTGCTTTTTGGGAAAGAGTTTAGGGTACGATAATGTGACATGAGACTTCATTAGTGCATTGAGTAACATCTGAAACCTTTATCTGGTATATATTCTCAGTGTCGTGCCTAAGAGAGCAACAGCCCCAACGAAACTGTAGTGATAGGTCTAAAACATGTTTAAAACATGAAATATTCCCCTTGAAAAATACCTAGCTTTTACATGCATGCAGTCTTTTCTGTCTTTCAGTGGATTTATTTGCTTATCTTTATTTTCTTTTTCATATTACCTTTCACATATCCACCGTGACAGAAATGGGTTGGAATAATGTAAACACAGTGTTATATTACAAGAGCTCTGGCTGTGTGGATTCATTCTTTTCTATGAATAAGAAGCTCTTTTTTTTTTCTTTCTTTTTTTTTTTTTTTTTGGAAGGGAGGAGAGGTAATAATCCTTTTACCACAGATTTGCGTAAATCTTATGTACACACTGAATGAGTGGGTATTTCGGTGTGTGTTTGTGTGAATAATCTTCCATGCAAAGTCTGTTTTTAAGCCTACATTTTCATATGTAATATATTAAAATGTTGATGGAAAACTGTCATAGCTTCATGAAACAAGATTTGAATTTAAATTCTTACCGGTTAAATTTCCCATTATATCATTTGCAATGCAAGTAGTTAATTATACATCTGACACTTACTTAACTTTGGAAAACATCATCTACTCCCTCAGATAGGAGGTTTTATCCTATGCAAGTGTGTGTATGTATAATAGAACTGAAAACAAACTTACAAATTCGCTAAAAATCAGCATGGTCTAACTGGGACATCTGAAATGCTTTAATCCTAGAACTGAGCTATGAGCTGAGATCCATCAAATGGTTGGTAAAATGCTTTTATGAAACATAAAACATGAAACTAACTTTTAAACAGAATTTAGAAAAATCATGTGCTATAGAAGTCTTTAGGTGATACAAGATGAGGTATTAAAATTTGTGAAAAATGTTGAGAGAAATTAATTTCCTTTATAAAGTCTAAATTTAAAAATCACTTGGAATTTTTTTTTAGCTCTTTGGAGATGCTCTTGGCGTCAGTAGCACAAAACTAGTCAAAACCATCTGTGTTTAGGTACTCTTGTGAAAAGCATAACTCCAGCTAATCAAATAGTTCTTTTACAGTATCAATGTAATTTGCATTTGCCTCAGAATATAGAATATCAGTCCCCACCTTCCCCTCCCCAAGGAAAAAAAGAGATTTCACACCGAAGTTGCTGTAAGAGCTGTAATAGCTAAATCTCGGGGGTAAGGCTGGGACGCAGCTAAATGTCTTAGTGCACATTAGCTCCAAAATGCAGATTTGATTCAACCAGCATTTCCCAGTGAAGCTCAGATTTATCACATGCCTTGGCTTGTAGTAGGGTCAGCTGATTTCTTACGATGCTGCTGAAACATCTGACGTAGGTAGTTTTTGTCCAAAGTCACTGGCAGCTTTTGGGGAACCTGAGGCCCAGCAGAGGATGGGACCTCTCGCACAGGAGACCCAGGTTCAGATTTCCAGTCTGCCAGACTCCAGGAGGCTTTCAACAAAGACTGAGCTCCCCAAAGCGTGCCTTGCGTGGCACTCTGGGACGGGTCCGTCTGTTCCTCCCGTTTGAGGTAAAATGTAAATGTTTGTTGGGCCAGAGGGAGTGAGCAAATGACTCTATAGTCTAGTAATTAGCTCACTTGCCCGTAAATTGGGACAGACAGGTTCCAGTCCTTGTTCTGGTGAATATTTAAGACCGCTACTCTGAATCAGACAGAGGGGAAATTTTAACTCTGCTGCTCCACATCCCAGGGCAATGCCAGTAAGTCAGGAGACACACAGGGCTTACACAGCGAAGAGCACCTAAATCCTCATGTGAATCTAAAAGATTTTTAAAAAATTGAGGCAGATGGATTTCATACCATCTTAATCTTACCACTTTTAATAAAAACAAATTTGGTGCTAACCCAGAACAGGGTACTTTTCCAACCTAAACAGCTGAATTCAAGAGTTTACAGAGTTACTTCTGCAGTCTCACCCGTGCATCATACTTTGTTCGGTCTGACACTTGTTACCAGCAAGTCCAGTCTATTTCCATTATATACTTCAGCAGTAAAATCACACCACCATTTTTGCCACAAAAGCTACAAAATAATTAAGCAGAAGGCTGCAATAGCCCTAATGACTTTCTGTTGACCTGGCCAGTGTTTGCGCCAGCATTTCTGGTTTGCTCCATTGGCTTGAAACTTAGATTTTCTCCTTTGTTTCCAGGCAGGTAATTTATGTTTAGCACACGATGGCAGTGCAGAAGAAATGGATGGGTTACAACCACACGGCCCAGTGTCAGGAATAAGGAGTGTCAAGAAAGAGAAAAGAGCTTGCATGGGATGATCTTAGAAATTTTAGAAATAGGGAAAGGTAGGCATTTTCGCACTTAGCCACATTTGCTAGATGCTGGCAGAAGGAACGTTGGTTCAATTTAGTCCTGGAAGGCAAAGAACATATTCTTTGCCTGGTTGAGTACGTTCCTGATTTGCAGGATAAGAGGCTATGCGTGCATCTCCTCCTTACCATGTCTGCACCATCTCTGAACATGTTTTGGTCCGGCCCTCTACTTCAGGGTTTTGTGGGAGTGGATGCCTTCATAGAATCGACATTGAAGACCAGAATTGTGATCTGTGCTGTTGGCAAAATGTAGTTTCCCTCTGATTACTATTAAATATGTAAATGACACCTAAATGCAAACTAAATACATTTGTAATTTAAGGTGCATTTTTTCCCCCTTTTATTTTCCAGATTGTGTGGTCATCTGGCTCATTACAGAGAGCTGGACTTCCCCCAGAGCTACCATTTTGTACTACGGCTGTTCTCCTTCCTCCTGATGATACAGCCCTCTTACATCCACGACGAGGTGTGTGCGATCGAAGAAAAACTTTTTCATAAAAAACTTCATAACAAGCCAAAACACAACACACACATAAGGAAGTAAAAAGGCCTAAAAATAACACTATTACAGCTGTGTAAATGAGTTGGTTGGATCCCAAACCATGATATTACATCTAAACTTACACTGATCCTTTTGCCTCCATGAAAATTTTCTGTTAAGTAATAGTGCTGAGATCTACTTTAGTTGTTGTGTTGTTTTGTCTATAATTTAAGTCACTGGTTTCCAGCTGGGAAAGTTACTAAGGAAACCATTTATCACAATTTATATCCTCACTTTGCATCAGAGCCAACAGGAAGCTATGAAATTACCATTTTTTTGGGTCACAATTGTATATACTTTGATGTACTGGACAGCCCGTTAGCATCTAATTACAGTGTGAGATTTTGCAATTAAAAATGTTACCTATTTTTTTACCTACCCTTGTATGATGCCAAGTATATTTCTGTATATATTTGTTTTGAAATAGTGTGTTAACAAATAAAAGGAGCCGTTGGTTGATGTTCTCACTGCACTGAGGTTTTTAGCCATTGTTCCTAACCAGGTTGTTCTGGAGCAACTCTGGCACCATTTTCTACATGTCCTTCTATCCTGTGTATCCCCCAGCCTGTCGTTGTGCCTGAGCCTCTCTCAGGTCCGTGTCCCACTCCAGGCTTCACAGATTTTGCAGCTACTTTTGCACCTCCCAGTGCCCATCTTTTTTTTTGTGCAACAGTAACTGCCAGGTTCTCCTGTCATTCCTCCATTTCAAGGCCACTGTCATTTGAATTTCTTCTGACTGTTTTACAATCCAGCATCTTCAGCAGCTTGCACCTCAGCCATTCTTCTACCAGTTTCTCATGCTCGATCTTATTTATGCGCCTTGTTTTCAAAGTGTCCCAGACAACGTGTAAATGGAGTTGGGTGCTGTCACTACATTAAAGAACACCATAACATCATATACATACGTTGAACAGAGATGTTGAGTAGATACCCAGATGAATAATGCTGCTTTCAAGTGAATGAAATGCTCTGATGGTCAGTACAGAATACAGAAGTTGCCAAACTTTCTGGTCAAAACCCAAATCAACAGCTGTTTCTAAGCAATATTATAGACAAGAAAAATGGTGTCTGCAGACTTGAGAAAGGGTAATAGCTTCCTTCCTGAGCAGGGGCTTCAGTGAGATGTGATCTGGCGAGGTAACCAGTTCAGTGAGTAGGCTTTGAGTATGGTGGAAGGGTTTAAAATCTGTCGCAGTTCAATCCGTGAAGCTGTTGTGTAAAAATTGCTAACAGGAGAGGAAATGTGCTGCCCTGCCTGTCTGGAGCAGGGTGATCAACCAGGATTTCAAGCATGGGTAGAGCAGGCAGTTATCAAAGTTAAGTTGTAGTAGTCGCTCGGTAATACTGACAAACAAGGAGGCGTCACTGGCTGAGGAGAGGCAGAAGGTACTTAAGCATGGTGTCCTGATGTAAGGTGACAGATGATACACAGTTTGGGTGAAAACCTCTGCTTTTTCATTGTAGAGCAGAGATTAGAGTGATGGTGCTATAAAGGGATTGCAACATGCAGAGGAGAAGGCGTCGCTTTAGCCATACAGAGCTCAACTGTGCTTGGCAGGGAAAGAGGAAAGAGCAGAGTGAGTTGTTACGTGTTCTACATGTCCGAGATTTCCTAAGTGAGTACAGTTTAGTAAGTCTGAATCTATTGCCACGTGGTGTTAGATACCTCAGACTTCTGAGGAGAGGTGTCTTGAACTGGTGTTTACATAAAAGGACTCAGAATCTATGGTTTGAATCTTGTGCCTGGCGTTTGAGTGTTAAAATCAGCCATTATCTATTATGTTTCACCTTACCTGAGTGAATAGCTGAAGTCTGTAACTATTAAGTAAAACTATTCTCTCCTGTTGTTTTAGATGAGTATTTGTATCAGTTAAAAACCCTCAGAAGTGTAACGTGTTGTCACTGTTCTCAACAGGGCTTGCTCATGCAACTTGGTGTCTCACTCTTTTTACTCTAGTATCTGTTAAAGTTTTGAATTAACTATCTAAAAGACTTTATATAAAGGATTCATTTAATTCAGAAGTCTTTATTTGAAAGACTTATGCACTTAATTATAGGTACACCTTTCTTTTAAAACTACTGTAGTAGTAAAATCTGAGCTTCATAAATTAAAAATACCGTACTCATTGTTACATTGTTACAAACGTAACAAAGCTCCCTTAGATGTTAGAATAAATTAAAGCTGCACTTTAATAAACTGGAATAAAGCTTGCAGTTAATCATCAAGAGCCATGTGCCTTCTGGACACAGAGGTTAAGAGTCGGATTCAAAAGTAGAGGGTGTGCCCCTAAAATATTTAATGTTAGTTCTATCCAGTTTAATCAATCAGCACTTATGTCAGGGTAATGATGTTTCAGAAGCCCACGAGCCACAGGAGTGCCTTATCTTCACTGAAGTGTCCTTGAGGTCTCTTAGGACAACTACTTCGAGTCCAGTTAATGTAACCCTGAGGTGGAGCTGCACTGGTTGAACAGACAGCTAGGGGCAGATAGCTGAAGGGTAGGGTGTCTGCCACAGCCCAGCACTTCCAACCGCCTCCTTTATCTGCTTTTAAGTTACTGCTCCTTTCTGTAACTATTTGCTGAAAGTGTCCAGGGAAAGCTCAGCTTTCTGAGAGCTGCTCTTTTTGTACTTCTTGCTGTGGAAATTTTAAGTAAAGAGGCTCGATTTGTTTCTTACTCTAGAAGTTGAATGAGAGTTCTCAAGTATATAGATAAAGGCAAGTGGGTGTTTTGGTTGGTCGTTGGGGTTTTTTTAGGTTAAACTTTTAAAACAGTATATATTGAGAATAGTTAAATAATTATTAACTTACACAATAGCAAATCAGTTATTCTGAGACCTTCTAAAGTGAATTTAGCCATTTGTTTGTGTGTTGTATTTCAACATGCTGGTTTTTCCTATCTCTGAGAGTGCAGAAATAATCTTGCTTTATGAATTCCCTTAAAAAATGTAACCTGTTGTTTCAGTGGAGTATGACAGATGTCTCGTTTTCTTTTGAAAGGGGCAGGCTTCAGCAGAACTGGTATTTTACAAGTGTTTCACTACCTCTGTGTGTCTACAGTCTCAATATCAACTTAGCCTCAGTCAAATACAGTTTTCTTTTTCCATTTTCCAGGCATGAAGGAGAGGTGTTTGAATTTCTCCTTAACCTCTTAGGCAGAGTGAGGGCTCTGAACCCGATTTAACTGGAGAATGAGACTCAGCAAAGCCCAATGCCTGCAGCAATGCTGGTCTAATTTATCGGTCATAGTGTGTTCTATGGGCTTCACTGCAATTACATCTTCCCTAACATTTTTTTTTTATCACAACTTCTGAAAAAATCTTACTTGGAAGGTTTGAGAAAGCTTCGTGCAGTGTTGCAAGCAATGCAATGAATAATTTGCTTTCTTGTAACTTCTTGGAAAGTTCAAAAGTTTCTTCTTCAAAATTACTTTTCTCCCTTTGTGGTCAAACAAGTATTGAGGTTAAGTTGTCAAGAGGATGCTTTTGCAGAGCCAGGAGCAAAAGATCCAGAACCTGCAGGGCCTTTGGGAGAGGTAAAGTCTGAAAATGTTAAGTCCTTAAGTGATGTGTCTGCTCCCTGGTTCATCTGGCCTTTCCCCATGTGAGGCTGAGGAAGTTCTATCCTGTTTCACAGGCTGAAACAGTCGGGATAACGCTGTTTTGGATCAAAATAGGAGATCCGTTAAAAGAAATGGGCTTCTCAGCACATATCATCATTATCTGTTTCCTGGCTGAGCATGTTAGTATGTGTGCTGCTCAAAGCAGCATCTCAGGGTGCTTTTGTCCTCACAATGAATGCAAAATGCTTGTTTTCCAGTATCTCCTCTGCAGTTACTGGTCTTGTTTCTCCTCACATGTGAAGCTCCTGGGCAGAGGAGATGAGGGAGAGCAGAAAGAGGATGCCAAGATATGGAAACAGGCATATGTGAGTGAGCTTTTCTCACAGCTGCTTGTGCTGGGATGCTGCTGAAGCGGTCAACAAGAAAATGAGTAAGGATTTGCGGAACAGGAGATGATGAATGCTTGTCCTCACCTGAGGTCATAGCTGCCCTTGTACAACTGTTAATGGCAGCATTTTGAGAGCCAGAATGCACGTCCCTGATCCTCAGCACCTACAGTCTGCCCCCGGCAGTATATCAGGTAGGTTTAGAAGAAAACACAAGCACATTCCTCTGATAAGCTCCCATGGTTGCTCTGTGTTGTGGAAGCATTCTGTGTCTGCTCATAGCCTGCCCCATTCTCTAGCACCGGCTTTGCTCACAGGCTGCAGACCCTGCCATTGCCTTGTGAAAATGCTGCAGAGTGTGCTTAGTGTCTGTGCTGTGATCTGACAGCTTGGTCAGGATCCTAGGGTGCTTCTGAGCTGCCTCCTGTGGGGGTACCTGCAGTGGTTGGCAAGCGAGCGTTGCCTGCCTCTGACCGGGCTGCCCTGAAAGCGAGACACTACCCCTTTTACAG
Organism: Laterallus jamaicensis coturniculus; assembly: GCA_022605575.1. Taxonomy (NCBI): domain Eukaryota; kingdom Metazoa; phylum Chordata; class Aves; order Gruiformes; family Rallidae; genus Laterallus; species Laterallus jamaicensis. Next base: position 97,825,074 of record JAKCOX010000001.1, read on the forward strand.
GCCCAGGGAAGAAGAGAAGGGTGGCCTGAAACTGCATGCAAGTGCCCCGGCTCTCAAGGTCAGGCTGTCAGACGGCAAAGCTAGTGAACTCCTGGAGAGCTCCTGGCTCCTCACAAGCCAAGCAGGCTTCGTGGCTGCAGGCTGGTGCTTCTGAGTGCGGATGTGACTCTGGTCCCTCAGCACAGTGTGACTGGGCTCCCCATGAACACCCCTTGCCATTTGTTTGGACACTGAGATGTGAAGGAATCTCACCCTGGACCTCATCAGCACAGCAAGTGATGCCATGTCGATAAAAGACTGTGACAAGACATCATTTGTTTACTGAACCGAGACTGGTGGCGTTTGCAGCTCCTCACTGGGCAGCCGGGTGGTTTCCGTGCTGCGGAGCGAGGTGGGTTAGGCAGGGAACAGGATGCAGCGAGCGAGCCGCACACGCGGTTCTCTTGGTACACCGCTATCGCACGGTGTGGGCACAGAACTCCAGCCCAGAGGAAGGTCAGTACGCAGCAAAGCCGAGACACATGCAGTGAGACTGACAGCATGCTACAGGTTGTATCCTTGGCACAATTCTAGGGTTTGGGGTGACCTTTTTTTTAATATATAGGCTACAGCAAAACTGATGACTTAACGTGGTAGTCATGTCCGAGTGTGCTCAGGCTGATGCAGCGGCACCTCCTGCCCCTGAATGGTCTCTATGCTCTTGACAGCGTTTACATTATCTGTAGGGCTAAACACAGAATCAAAAGGGGAATCTTTAAGGAATGCCAGCAAGATTGCATATAGGGATGTGACTGAAGTGAAAAGCAAAACTGCTACTCCTCCCTGTTTCACATTTCACACACAATGCTTTCATTAATTTCTTTCTCCTTCCTTTTTTCTCCCCGAGGATTTTCCATTTTCCCTTTTACACCTTCCTTTTCCGTGTCACCTGTCTGATTCTTCCTGCGGTGCCTGCTTTCACCTCTCTTCCCAGTGAGTTTGTGAGCCTCTGCCTGGGCTTTTCCTTCATTTTCAGCCCTTTGATGCCTTCAGGCTAGTTCGGGCGGGGGGGGGGGGGGCGGATCAGTGATCAGTTTTGGGCTTGCTTTCCCAGCGCTATCATTAGTGACCACAGCCCTGCTGCAGAAGAGAGAAAGCCTTCTGCACTGCGTTATGGAGAGAGGTATGGAAGATTCACTGCGTTTCCCAGCCAGCTCTGCAGCCTGGCTCTCACATTTTAGGGGTTCAGATTAAGAAGAAAGTATCTTGTTTTGACTCCCTGATGTGTTTTGTGAAATCAAGAGTACTGTTACAAACTTGATGCAACTTGTTTGTTTATTACACAGGTGTGAATGGCCAGTGCGTGTAGACAGTAATTAACAGGTATGAAATTTTAAAACCTTATTTGTTAGGTAAGTCATAACAGTAACTAGGACTTGTCCAGAATAAATCCCAGTTTCTCTAGGTAGCAATGCCAAAAGGCAGACTAGGAAGGGGTGCGAGCTTCAGCCAGCTAGTTGCAAACAGAGTCTGAGTTCAGCGGGGTTCCTTGTGTTTCAAGTGAGATTGATTTAAAAGGAAACTAATCTGTGAGGAAGGGAAGGAGAATGCTGAGGGCAGGACTGAGGCAGAGGGAAAGGTAAAAGGAAGGGCCCGAAAGGCAGAGAGCAGTGAGATCGAGGTGAAAGGGCTGAGAGAGGGAAAAAGTTGAACAACAGTCAGTGCAGGGCAAGGGAAGTCCTGCCAGAGCGCTGCTGCATCAGCCTGGCACGGCATTACACCCGGGCCAAAGCTCTGCTAAATCCCTTTGTGCTCCTTGCCTGATTTTTACTCTCTGATGATGCAACCCAGTCAGTGACATCACAGAAATACACCTACGAGCGGTGTTACAGAGTCTAGATTGTGACCGGCAGATTAGCCAGTGGTGTCACAACTCAGTGTTTATATCATTGTCTCCTGAATGTGGAAGTGACTGCTATGTCGGTAACCAAGTTTTCATCGGCAGATCAGGCTGTTAGGAAAAGCTGTCCCTTTTGCAGAGGCAACAGCTTTGATTTCTTTGGAATAAAGTCATGGTACATCCCAGCTAAGTACCAAGTGTGGCACATTACTGAGCTTTTAGCACTTTGGGTGCAGCGACTGGGCTTCTTCAGGTACGTACTGCATCTGGGTCCCTTACAGCTACGGGGTACTATCAGATATTATTGGCAACAAAGAGTGTGCACGTGTGCCAAAATGTGGGGATTGAGCCTGCGCATCCCAGAATGGCATGGGCAGAAGTGGGGAGCCTGAGTCACACCTGAGAAAGTTAGCAGTCCTTTCCAATACTCACAATTTTGAGCTGATCTTGTAATCTGGATCAGAAACAAAGCGTGTCATACTCGCTTGGAATAACGTGATTTTCTGACATCTTGGGTGACAGTATTTTTTTTGTGTACTGGAGCAGATAAATTTTCTTCTACATAACCTCCAACTAGATTTTAAAATGGGTTAAATGTGGTTTTCTTGCATGCCATAAAGAACAATTTCCATCAGTTCATTTTACTTTCTAGGGCAAGATCCTACTCCAGTGACGATATTTACCTTTTGCCATCCTAATGGCAATGTTTGTGGATCCAAACAAAGCGTTTTGTTTCTAGAACACTAGTTGTAATCCAGTCAGAGGATATTAAGTAACTTCCAGGATTAGACCCTTAGTGAAAGTTTCTTCCCTTTAGTTTCGTGTTTCCCTCAGCTGGCTGCTTGAATTGCCCTTCTATCCTTTTGCATTGGAGTATATCCTGTACAAACAGGGAAGAGATTCTGACCTAGAAGGAGAGCCCTCTTATTAGCGTGCATACTTTCAAACTGCAGTAGCTATCTGAAGCATCTGGACACATGACAGATAGCATTGTTGCTCTATGGGTTCGATTCAACTTGTTACTTAAACAAGCCACCTCCCACCCCTATTTCTCAAGGAGAAACTTGAGATCTTTCTGATCTGAATCCAGGCGTGCTACTTTGGATATATCCGATGGATCGGCGGTGCCGCTGCTGTTAAACCAGAGGAATGCGGTGTATTGCCAGCGCAACCCCCCTGTCCCCCCGGACCCGGGCCCACCCAGGCACCCAACGAGGCTGGGATCGCTGTGCTTGGGCAGCCGGCGCAAGGCTCGCGCGGTTTAGCGTGCCTTGCGCCCTTTCCAGACTTCTCTAAACAGGGGCTGGTGCCGGAAAGAGGGACGAGGTGATAGGGGCAAAGGGAACCCCCTTTGTAAGGCAGAAAGGCTCCCAGGGCGCTTCCTGCGCACCCTGCCGTGAGTCCCGGCCCGCGGCCGGGCCCCGGGAGGCGGGACCCCTGGCATGGTGGCCGGAGGAGAGGGCTGGGGGCTCCGGTGCGGCTGCGGCTCTCGGCCCCCGAGAACGCCGGGCGGGCGAGGAAGGGGGTGTTCCTAGGGCCGCCGGCCTTTGACAGCGGGGCGCTGGGGGCGGCGCCGGGGACGCCCCCGCCGCGGAAGAGCGCTTGCCCCGCCAAGTTGTACTCGGCTTTTACTTGCGCCGCACCCCGAGTTGTACCGGGGGGGCTGCGGCTCAGATCGCCCGCGGCTAGGATCGCCCGTAGCCTGAGACCCGCCGGTCGCCTGAGACCCGCCGGTCGCCTCCGCGCTGCCTCAGCGCTGCCTCAGCGGCGGCGGCGCCCCCGTCCCCCGCGGAGCCCCGCACGGCCGCCGGCACCGCCTCTCCCCGCCCAGCCGCCCAATGGGGGCGCGGCGGCTCCGCCCCGTGGTCGGCGGCAGCCAATGGGAGGCGCCGCGCGGCGCCCGTCCACCTGCGGCTGCGGGAGCCACCTGAGCAGGCGAGAAAAGCCGACAAAACTCGTCGGTGCGGCGGGCTGCGCGCTGCACTCTCCGCTCGCCCCCGCCTCGCCCTCCGACCAGCCGGGCCAGTTCTGCCGCCCGCTGCCTCCGCCAGACATGACACAAGACTACGACAAGTGAGTGAGCCGGGCGGGGAAGGGGAGAGAACCGGCTCCGGTCCGACCGGTGCTGCCGCCCCTTCGGGGGGCTGTGACGAGAGGGGCCCGGGGCCCGCCGCCCGCTCTGCTGCGGGGCCGGGCCGCAGCCGCGCTCCCGGGGGCCCGCCCCCCTCCATCTCCTTAGAGGAGTAGCCGGAGGCTGCGGCGGGGCGGTGCGAGATGGCGGGGGGAGGGGGGTGAGCCCCGAGGGAAAGAGGGGGGCCCCCGGCGCAGCGGAGCGACCCCGGCGGCCACCCCGCCCCGCCATGCGAGCGGCGAGGCAGGGGCGGCTTTGAAACTCGACACCCGCAGCGAGGCGTGGGTCAGCGCCGCCGCCCCCCGCCCCGCCGCGCCTTAAATGCGGGAGGCGACGGCGAGCGGGCCGCGCCGTCGGGAGGAGCGAGCGCAGCCGCAGCGGTAGGCTGCCCCTCTCCTGGGGGCTGAGGGAGGCGGGCCGAGCCGCAGCGGCCGGGCTGTGCCCCCGCCGGAGCCCCGCGCCGCTGCCCGGCGGCCGCAGCGGCCCCCATGGATTTCTACGAGGCGCACCCCTCCGGCAAGGTGGATTTCGGCAGGTAAGGGAAGGGGGTCGGCCGGCGCACGGCCCCCTGCGCTGCCGCCGGGCTCTCTGCCGCGGCGGGCTCGTACCGCGCGAAGCCGGCGGCTCAGGGGGAAAGCTGGGCGTGCGGTGTGTCCCCCGGAGCTGGGCGGCGGGGAGCGCCGGGAAGGGCGCCTCCTGCCCGGCTCCGCGCCCGTCGCTGCGTCCGGTGCCCGCGGGAGCCCGAGAGGATCGGGGTCCCTCTGAGGCGGCACGAGGAGCCGCTTGTGGGGTTCCTGCGCCTCGAGTGACCCGTGACTCGAGCGCGCTCGTCCCGTGCCGGAACAGAGCGCGTTCGGTGCGGGCTGCGGGGCGTTTCAGTGTCCCGCTCCCTCGGCAGAGGGCTCCGGTGCAGCAGCCGGCTTCACCCGGCCGCTAGGATTTTTCGAGGGTTTTTCTCTTTTTCCCTTGAGTAACTTGCTCGTTAGCTAATCGCCTCGCCTGCCAAGCGTCTAGTTAAGCGCGCTTCGCTTTTCGGGCTCCCGGGAGCCGGCGAAGGGAGGGCGGGAGGGGAGAAGCCGGCTGCGCTGCCCCGCGTGCCGGGCGCGGGCAGACGGGGGCAGAGGATCTCCAAGCGCCCGGCGCTGAGCTGCGCGTTGGGAGGGGCAGGGGGTGGGCTACGGGCAGGAATCGTTTCAGAACGCTGCGGGCTGTGGGATCAAGCAAAGAGAAGAGAGAGCATCGGCATTCTGCGATGGTAGCCCTCTGCTCCGGGCACAGAGAAAACGAACTTTAGGACGCTTATTTCCAGCCCTGATTGGACACGTCTGCTACTTTGTGAGCAGATCCAACGATCTCTGAGCGTTAAACTTAAGAAAAAGAAATGTTTGCCTTCGCCTTTGAACGCGCTGATGTTGTTCTGGAAGAAGTCGTGGCTCTGTTAAGGGATTGGGTTACTGCAGAGCCCTGGGCTCCTCTTGGTCATTCTGCAGATAACTATTTCTACGCTGCTTCTAGGGGTGCAGGTTACCTGTAGGCAGCGTGCATTATATTTAAGTGTTGCAATGACAGATCGCCCAGAAATAGGTCAGACTTGCGTTTGCCACGCTTCTGGTTAGCAGCTGCTTTGGTTCTCTGTATTTTGTATGCTCTTGGCCCCTCCTCTCAGTGTTGGGCACTGTGTGGCTGGTGGGAATCGGCGTAGTGGTCTCCTGACTCCTAGCAAGGCTGACCCGAGTTGGACTCAACGATCTTCATAGGTCCTTTACAAATCAGTGTATTCTGAGACTTGGCCCTTCAGCTTGGCAGGCGTGGATCAAGGGCACTGCACCCAGGTTACTTCAGTTGCCTTTTGCTTTACAAGTCTCTTGAGAATTTACTCGTTCGCCATGGATGTTCGAGGCTCCTTCTGTCACGTTGTGCAAAACTAAGAGCTTGTACCATGTCCCTGAAGAACACTTTGCTTTATCTTCTGCTGTGCAGTCTGTGATAGAAGATAGGAGCCTCTGATGCAGAGGCATGTGCATCAGTGTGCGCACAAATACGTGCAAAGACCCTGAAGAAAGGGCTGGGTGCGAGAGCGCTCTCCTTTTGTTTGCTCTTTTCCAGCTATATAATACAGATTTACAGCCGCAAAGTGCTTTTACAAGTCCTGGAAATTCCCACTGGCTTCAGGTGTCTTGGGCTCAGCCAGGCTGTCCCACCGAGAGGCTCCTTGTGTAACTGATAAAGGATCGAACGCGTCACTTGCGGAGAGCTTTGCAATCTTTTTGGTAGAAGGTGGTGATAAATGTAGGATCCTGTTAAGCTGATTGCAGCGGCTGGAGTATTTCACAACTCTGCATTTCACAACTTTTTGTAGTATATTTCAGCCTCTGAATGCATCTGGACAAATAGATAAAAAGAAGGCTCACCTATTGGTGAGGGGGTGTGATGGTGGGGAACTGCTGTGTTTTGGTGGGTTTTTTTGTTGGGTTTGGGTTCTTTTTTTTAATAATTACTTACTTTATTACTAATTTGTTAAAAATGCTAACTTTTGGATTACTTAAGAAAATAATAAAGCCTCCCTGCTCTCCCTGCCAACCTGTGGGAAACTAATGTTTGGCTTGTGCTGTAAAGAAAACTGTGTGAGCTGTTTTAAAAGTCAGATTGAAACAATATTAGGTTGAGCTGACTAGAAAGCCGAGGCGTACAGTTCACCAACAGAACCAAGGTCTATAGAGCTGTCTAAGCTGGTAGGACAGCATTTTCTGCAGATGTCCCACTTTCACCTGTGGGCAGAAGATCCAGTTTGCATTGTTCCCAGCAGTCTCAAAATGTACAGAGAAAATACTATTGTGTGTTTTATATACCGGCATAAAGGGAAAACCTCCAGTTGTCTGTCTGGTCGACCAGTTGACTGTTGAGGGTGTTTCAAACTAGTGCTATGGATTATTTTGGCAGTAACTTGTTTTTCTGACAAGAGGAATGGAAATACTTACTGCCAAATTGATTTGAGATCCCTTTGACCAATTTTCCTGTGCAGTCCGCAACTAATCGGCAGCTTCTAGGTGGTGTTTTTAGATCTACTCTGAGTGGGAAGGCACCCTCTGAAAGGTCTGGGGGAAAGAAGTGTTTTGTTAATCCACATTTTCTAGTCCTAAATGGGAACTGAAGCAAGTTGTGGCTCGGTAGTATTATGTAGGATGGCTAGAGGTTTTGTACGTGGTAGACTAGTAAGAGCGTGTAACATGTTCTTTTTCTGGGTTGCATTCCGAGTGTGAGTGGGTCTGTGCTGCTCTTGGACATCTTTGTGATTTTACATAGGCTGGTGTAATCCAGCTGAGTTTAGTCAAATTAATCCTGATTTACTGTGAGCAAGATCAGAATTAGGTTTCTGGGCTTTTTGTGTTGACTAATCCTTGCAGTGCACTGAATCAGAATATGAATCCTGTGAAACTGGGGCAGCTAACTTTGAAGAACTTTAGGAATGTTTTCCATGTGTTCTAACAGGTGGCTTTTCTTTCTCTTCTTTTTTTTTTTATGATTCAAGTAAAAGACCTGTGTTGGTTCTTCAGAATGACTCTCTCTACTCCCAGAGACGCCCGTACACTAGTGAAGATGAGGCCTGGAAGACCTTTCTTGAAAATCCCCTTACAGCAGCTACCAAAGCTATGATGAGCATCAATGGTGATGAAGACAGCGCAGCAGCCCTGGGACTGCTCTATGATTACTACAAGGTAAATGGCTGTGGGTACACTGACAGCTGGCTGAGCTCTCGTTCCACCTGCAGGAAAGGTGTAATTTGCTGAAGGATTTTACAGACACTGAATAGATCACAAGGATGTTAAACTATGTGAGGCATGGAAAAAAATCCATGTCCCTTTTTGGTGAAATATTTTTTATTTTTAGGTCAGTAAAATAAGATCCCCTGGGTTTTCATGTAGTGGCAAAGCACAGCTGACATTCTTGGCTCCAGGTTCTGCAGCAGGGGATGTATTCTAGAAATAGTCATGGAGGAAAAACCCCTTTTGCTCACATGATCCTTATTCTGGTGGGACCGTTGGCTTTTGCTGGGCTTATATGTGCTACCTTAGGCTCAGCTGATACTAATATATAACTGCAGATTTTTTTGGTGGTGTGCAGGGCAGAAGTACCTGCCTGAGAGTTGCTGCTCTAATCTGTTATTCCTTTGTCAACTGTGGATTTTTTGCCCTGGGGTTCACAGTCTTCTTGGAGATACCTGGGAGCATCTAGGAAGGTGTGTGACTTGAATACAGTCAAGCAGATAACCTTCATGTTCGTGGGGGGTGCGTTTGGAGAGGTTTGTTTTTTCCAAAGTACCAGGGTAGTTCTCTCTGGGCTATGTCAGTGGAGGCCAGATGGCATTTCCAGGCAGGGAGGTGTCCTGCTCACGCTGGACACCTGTGTTATGCAGCCTGGGTGGAGATGCCTGTTTTCTCTTTGCTGATGGTGCAGGGAGGCCAGGAGGCTGACTTGGCTCGCATGCCGGACACTTTGGCTAGTGTCTTTTAACAGTAGCAAGTGCAATTAGCAGCCTTGGTATGTGTTTCAAGCACAGGGAGAGGCTCTGTGCATATGAAATCCTTGCTTGTCCTTTTAAGAGTTGAACAGGTCTTACATATCAAAATACTCTTCTGGTGCTTACTATGATTAGCACTCTGCGCTCACATGACAAAGTGCCACAGGATCCCTGATCTTGATGTTATTCAGCTAGTTTTGTGAGGAAGGAACTGGCTTTCTGTTCTGTGCATGCACTTGCTGTGCTCCTAGAAAAAAAACCCCAGCACTTTCACCAGAACAATTTTAATCCACAAAATCAATTTTGATTTCTAAACCCACAGTTTACAAAGCGAATGCTGATGTTGATCTTTCATGCTTGGCAAAGCAGAAGGGATTTGCTGTATGTTAATGTCTAATTCAGGGTTTCCTCTTATGTTTGGGTATCAGCAGGTGTACAGAAAAATCACTGAAAGAGCAGGCATGCCATGCACTTGTGTGAAACAAAATGGTTAGAGATGGAGAGATCTATTCAGGGCTGTTAAAAAGTGATGTTAGAGGGATGCCATTAGGTATTTCTGATACACCCTCCTTTTCAATATTAATGCAGACAATAAGATCAACTTTGTAAAACCCCAAAACCAGAAACCAACAAAACTAAACCATTTGAGTTTTCTTCCATTTGACTAATGGGCTACCCTCATAGCTCAGCTGTACCTAGTAAGGCCCTATGGAGATGAATAAAAAACCAGAGTTCAGGAGTACTAAAGGCCAAATGCAGCTTGGAAGATCCTTTTTTTTTCAGTGTCTAGTTCGTGGTGGCCTCCTAGCAGTCTCTGGCTAGAAGTTCTCCAGACTTTGCTGGTTACTGTGGAAAATGCAACCATTCTAACGTTACTGGAGATTCCAGGTTATGTGGATGAGCCAGGGCTTTGTTTGTAGTCAGAGGCTGTTTAGAGAAGCATGCTGCCCACACAGCTATGCTGTCGGTCTTCGAGTTGTATAACTGCTGTATAACGGTGACGTTGTACCCAAGCTGGTAGATGCAGGCAATGTTTGAGCAGGCTTCAGCAAAGGAAGGTAGTGGCAGTGTATTCCCCCTTACACCACAGTGTGTTTGCTTTGCTTATTCAGGAAATGTGTTGAGGGTGACAGAAGTCCTGCGCACCACGTGTGTGTTTGTAGAGAAGCTTACATGAACTTGCACGGTCGAGGGGACCTGAGCACAACAGGCTTGTGCCAGTGGTGGTGAGACCTGTTTGGGTCACTGGAGTGCTGGCTGTGTGTGCTGGGTGACAGAGCTGCCATAGATGAGAGAATTCACCTTTACCTGCATGCTTTGGCCCTGCAGCACAACCAGGAAGACGGTGCTGTAGGGGAGGTGGCTTGTGTGATCAGGGTTATGGTGTTTTCAGGGTGAATCCTGTCCATGCTGTAAAATACCAGGAGGAGTATTGAGGTGTATTAAGCCACCAGAGCACTGGTGGTTACCTTTCCTTTCTAAAAGATTTAATCCTATTTGAATCACTTCATATGTGGCCACGTACAGCAAAGTGAGCTGTAGCATCCCAGTATGCTCATTGACCCTGGTCTTCCCTAAAGCCCCTTGTCTCCAAGGAGAAAGGAAAGCCTCAAGTAATCTTTGAGCAGATGCTTGTGGGGAAGGAGCTGCAGAGCAGTGTCCTTTCACAAGCCTTGAGCTCTTCCAGTACACTGAACCCTGACAGCTGCACCACCAACACAAACCTTGAGGACCTTCCTTCTGGTTCTGTTCACCCTGGTGCTGGTGCTCTGGACAAGGATAGACAGGTTTTGGCACGGGTTTGCCTTGTGCTGGCAGGAGTCCAAGGCTGCCACAGCTGGCTGAATCAGTGACCAGGAGATCTGTGGGGCATCACTTGGGGCATGCCTGGCATCTCACAGCTATGTGAACATGGGTCAAGCTGCCATGCTAACAAGGATTGGTATTAGGGTGCAGTTCTTTCTTAATTTGTCCAAATGGGTGTTTTAGGAGCTAATTTTTTTGTTGTATGGGGAAAAGAGTGCAGTTATAGTATGTCTTGTATTTCTTAGGTTCCAAGGGAGAGGAGATCTTCAACTGCTAAACCAGAGGTAGAGCATCCTGACCAAGACCACAGCAAAAGGTATTGATTTTTATTATTGCATGTCTACTTCTCTCCCTTCCTAGAGTACCAAAGCTGCTGTAGGAAATTAGCTTGCTGCACTGCGATGTTGTGCTGGAAGAGAGAAACTCTTTGCTTTTATTCTGTACCCCAAATTCCTGGATGGAACTTGGGATGGGAACAGGAATGTGGAGAGCTAAGGCCCAAACCACTTCTCATCACCATCCACCTGCTTTTCATATCATCAGCATAGCAGAATCTGCTCTCCTAAACAGCAGACAGAGCCTGGTAGCACAGACACCCCTTTTCAAGGCTGTGAAGGTGACTGGTGACCCTTTTATTTTTGCATGTGGTTGCCTTTGTTGCTCACTGCTGACTTTGTTCTCAAGCACCAACAGCGTTGCTTCATCATGCGTGTGCTGATAGGGAAGGACTTGAAAGTGCTTGTGATTTAGTTTTGGTTTTGTATTGTTTGTGGACTTCTTTTGTCTTCTCTGGAGGTCCTTTCTTCCTCTTCCTGCACTCCCTCTCTTGTGCCTACCAAGCAGAAGATAATACTGATTAAGTAAATATTACAAATTTGAGAGGTTCGTTCAAGCCAGGCTTCCACTCCTACCATCCTCTTCCTCTGGACAGACTAGAATGCTTTAATGATCTGAGGAGAGGTTTTGTGGTCTGGATGAGCCAATCAAACCACTTCTTCTTAAGAAGAGCAGTCTGGTTTCTGAGTGTTCCCACTGCTCCCCTTGTACCAGCTCTGATCTTCTACTGACCCATAACCTAGCAGGAAAAAAAAAGCAGCTAGTTTTCTGCCAGTGGAACAAGCTGAACTGGCTCACTAAGGGGATGGGGAAGCATCAAAATTGGTGCAAAGGAGAGGGCAGGACCACATTGTGGGCAGGGAGAAAGAGAGCAAGCTGACTTAGTGGCTACTAGTTACGAGGTCAGCTCAGCCACAGATCTCGGTGGTGTCCTGGCAGAAATGAGTGTGGTAGAGAGGGAATTTATGCAAACCACTCCCAGGAGTGTTTGGAGTGGATTTTCTCAGGTGTGTGTGCATGAAAGAGGGGTGTAATTTGCCTGTTAGCGCTTCTCAGGTGGTCTGCTGTCCTAGGCCAGAGGAGCAGCAACCTTGATGTCTCAGTCCTCCTCCATCCACCAAGGAGCAGTTTCACGGACCCTGTGTGTGCTGACAGGTGGTGGGAAGAGTCTTGAAGTGCTTGGGTTTGGACTGCTGTCTTCGAGGCAGTGAGGATCTGGGCTGTGAGCCCTCATGCTTTGCTCCAGGGTAATTCATCTCCAAGGTGGGGTTGCTAGCAGTGGGTGAGTTTTCTTTTCTGAAGGAGTTTCTTAGCTTTCCGGTTAGGATAGAGCTGTTCTGCACAAGGAGGAGAGTAGGTATCATCTGTCCCTGTCCAAAAGGCTGAGAAATATTTGTAGCACTTGTTTAATGAGAAAATAAGCTGTGTAATTTCTGCATGACTTCTTTTTCTTTGCCCTTTAAAGGAACAGCATCCCAAATGTGACAGAGCAGTCACTCATCTCTGCTGGAGAAAACAGAGTCCAGGTTCTGAAGAATGTGCCTTTCAATATTGTCCTTCCCCACACGCCCCAGATGGGCATGGACAAGAGAGGCCACCTTACCACCCCTGACACAACGGTCACCGTTTCGATCGCCACGATGCCCACCCATTCCATCAAAACAGAGACGCAGCCCCACGGCTTTTCGGTGGGCATCCCACCGAGCGTCTACCACCCCGAGCCCCCCGAGCGCGTCGTGGTCTTCGACAGGAACCTCAATCCTGACCAGTTCAGTTCCAACACCCAGCCTCAGAGCTCCCAGAGGCGAACACCAGACTCCACCTTCTCAGAGACTTTCAAGGAGGGCGTGCAAGAGGTACCCAGAGAGGCAGTCTGTGTGTGCGCGTCTTGATATGGATGCAGACATCCCGTTCTGTCTTTTACTGCTCTGGTTACGTGAGGCTGAAATCTGCCTGGTGAATTAGGAATAAAAGACTCTCTCAGGAAGGTGCACAATTGTAACTTAGTAAATGAAATCTATGTAACGTGAAATAGTCATCAGAACCAAATAGCTAACCTTGCTGGTGACAGAGCTTTGGCTTGCAGGGAGTGGAAGTGGTTATCTTGATCTGCAGCACCAGGCTAGGTTTTGCAAGAGTTCAGCACTCAGCAGTCCCTTTGCAGGACTGAAGAGACTCTTTAAGCTTCCTTACTGCAGTTTCTATCTGGTGTGAACAGAGAACAGTTGGTTTACTTACGGGTCTTGAGTGAGAGTTAAACCTGTATGAAAAACCATGTGGTCTCGTTTTATGGTATAAAATAAAAAGTGTAATTGCTGCTTTCTTTTTTTTTTTAAGGCCAGACCTCAGGGAGCTCTGTAGCTATGCACTTTCTTTGAGATTTGGGAAAGCTTTACAATACTGCCTCAAGCTGACTCAGAAGGCTTGTGAGATGTTATGCTTAGTTGACACCCAAAAGTTTTGAATTAAAGCTCTGCTTAAGTGTCCTGTTTGTTCAGACCCAAAATTAGTTATTATCTCATGATCAGTTTGCTTGCCAGAACTTCTGTGGTAAGGAGTATCTGTTTAATCTTGACTTTTCTTGTTGCTGCTGTGTTAATTGTTGTGTTGTTTTGTTTTGTGTCTACCCCAGGTTTTCTTTCCTACTGAACTGAATCTGCGGATGGCCAACATGAATTCAGAAGATTATGTTTTTGACAGCATTTCTGGGTAATGCTTTAAGACCCCCGTTAGCCTGTGTCCTGTTCTCTTACATAAGTTAGCTCACCGTAAGGCAGTAGTACAGCTCGCTCCCTTCTGCACCACCTCTGTCAGGCACCAGACAGGCTGTGGAACTCAAAACCACAATGGTTGCCTGCTCACTTGAGTTTCACAGTTGGAAATCCTACCTGTATTTTTAAGGAAAGCTTCCTGTGGGGTTGGAAATACCACCTGGTTTCCGTTGCTGTCCTTGGACCAGCTCCCCACCTCATGGGAAGATGCAGTCCTTTGTCAGCTCTGCAGTGGTCTCGGAGTTGGCTTCCTTCTGTGTCCATCTCTCTGATCCGTTGGTCTTGCTCTCTCCTTGCTGGAAATTTACAGGAGAAATAGGAAACATGAAACTCATCTGAGCTCTTAGAGGGGATAAACTAGGTGTTTGGTTAGTTGCAGCTGACCAAGAGGGAAGAGGCGAAGACTGTGGCCACTGAATGTCTTACAGCTTTTGAATTTAACTGCTCACAGATACTTTTCTGTGCCATGAGAGCAGCTTGCTGCTCTCAGCCCAGGTAGGGAGCTTCCAGTCTTGCCTGCTGATGTGTCTTGGGATTTAGCTTGCCAAGAACTTCTCTTAAATGTTCATTCACGAAGGAAATGATTGAAAAAGGGGCTCATCCTGTTTTCCAACTTCCTTGCCTGTTGATGGCATAGTGAGTCAACTAACAACTTTGGAATTTCTCCAGATTAAATGTGGAACATTTAATCAGCTTTCTAGGAAAATGCCTTAGCAGTCACTGCCTTCTTCACTCTGTAGGAATAACTTTGAATACACTCTGGAAGCCTCCAAGTCCCTCCGACAGAAGCCTGGGGACAGCACAATGACTTACCTGAATAAAGGTCAATTCTACCCCATCACTCTGAAAGAAGTCAGCAGCAGTGAAGGAATCCATCACCCCATCAGTAAAGTCCGAGTGAGTGACAGCTCTTCTGGTTTCTTGGGAAAGAGGGTGTGTACAGTGGTAGCCTTAAACTCTCCAAGTGCAGCAATCTAAACCAGAACATCAGCACTAAGGCCAGCTTACCTGCTCTCTTACGTCAATGTTCATTCCTTTGCTGTCCACCTACTTCCAGACCAACCCATCCTGGCTCAGTCTGTTAAGAAGTGGTGTCAGCACTTGTGTAAAGGTGATGCAACACCTGGAATGAGATCCTTGAACTCCAGTTAGAAGAGCAGTTCTGCTCATCTCTGTTTATGACCCAGAAAATGCTGCTTGCTGCTTTCCTGTTTGGCAGCAGTGTGCCAGCTATGCTGTGATGCATCAGGTGGGAAAGCCTAAAGCAGAAAACCTGATACCAAGAAGAACTTCCAAGACAAACGAACTCTGTGGCCTTTTCTTCTGCACCTATTTGCATTTTATTGTATGTATTTTTTTAATCTTACCCCCCCTTCTTTCAGAGTGTCATCATGGTTGTGTTTGCTGAAGACAAAACAAGAGAAGATCAGCTCAGGCACTGGAAGTACTGGCACTCTAGGCAGCACACAGCCAAACAAAGATGCATTGACATAGGTAAGGAACGCTCTCGTTGCTGATGTCAAACTCCAAACCCAATTCCTTGGCAAGGTTTGGCTTTTCTGCTAAAGCTTTGTTATCTTAAGGAAACTTTGGATCACATGCTCTGCCATCCATAGCTTTGCTGAAAACCTAGAGAGAGCTTTTGATTGCTTGGAGCTAACACTGTAGGTTTTAGAACTCCTGAAAGAGGTGGATTTTTGGAGGATTTTCATTGGGTAGCTGGCTGAGCTTAGGGTTTTGCACTGGGAGATGTAGCACACCCCTCCAAACTACAGGTGCTTTGGCATATCCTGGTGCTTGTAGGTAAATGGCACCTTATAGACTCTGGCTGTCCTAAATATTATGTTTCTTCAGAGGGCAAGATTCTCGTAGAAATACCTCATGCCAATGATCCTCCTTCTTACAGCTTTGCTCACAACTGGTCTTTGGTACATGTAAAAAAGAAAACACTGCAAATTTTCACTTGCCTCCAGACAAGGCTGGGGCTGGCTGGCTTCCAGCCTTCTCTGGCTGAAAGCTGGGTTGTACTCCTCGTCCCTTCCTTCTGTGAATAAAAGCAGGGATTAATCACTTGGCACTCGAAGCAGACGCGCATGCAAATCTCTGTTACTGAAGGAGGTTATTGAGAGCTTGTGCCCTTGCTGCGCAGGGCAGGGTTTCCCGCACACAGCAGCTTACGGGACGTGCGATACTTGGGCCGGCTGCCTGCTTTAATGGAGTTTCCAGTTCGGAACTTCTGCTGGGTCCCGTTTTCCTCCTCCCTCTTGTTTGTCCCTTTGTTTTTGCAGGAGAACCATTTTAACGATGTTAAATACAGTTCAGCTTCCTTTGCCCCCAAGGGCTTGCTGAGCAGTTGCAGTTTCTGGCTGCTCTGTGTGATTAAGGACTCCAGATGGTATTGCCTCTTCCTCTCCCTCATGCATCCTTCTTTCTCACAGCTGACTACAAGGAGAGCTTCAACACCATCAGTAACATCGAGGAGATTGCGTACAATGCCATATCCTTCACTTGGGACATCAACGAGGAAGCAAAGGTATGTGACCATGATTTTATTTCCTGTCCTTTTAGCAGATTCTGGGGCTGGGGGAGGGGAAGGGTGTGTGGCCTACCTGGTGATTAGCATGTAACAAGTTTGTTTACGCTCTTACATTAGGCAAAACCTTCTGGCTATTTCTTAAGAGGGTTTGCATGTGCAACCGAGGAGAGCTTTGCAAGGGCTTTAAGGTTCTTGGCAGAACTGCCTACCTGACAGACAAGTACCGACAAAAGGAAGCACAGATGAAGTGGTGCAGGAGGTGTGATGGAGCTTAGCTGAGCTTGGCAGGGAGCACGGTCTTTTTTGGAGGATCCTGGCAGGAGGTGGGGGGCACCTTCTGAGGGTGTTAAACCTGTGGCAATGGGATTGCAGGCAAGAGAGCAGCTGCTGCTGTTCAGCTCCCCAAGCATGTATTGCTGAAGCCACGGAGCCTGACACCTAGTGACCTATTTCAAGTTAGAGAAGCCTCCTGGTGAACTCTGGTTTGCTCTTTTTCCAGAACTGTGGGTACTACAGTAGATCTGTTCACTACTAGGTATAGGAAAGCTGCTGTACTTAAGTGTAGCTATTTGAAACTGCTCCAGCTTTTGAAAAAGACATGTATCTTCTGGGTGCTAGGGCAGCAGGACAGAGACAAACTCTACTCTGTTCCAAAGGCATTTCTCACTGGTTTATTGCTGGAGTCAAAGAGCAGATGTTCTCTTCAGAGTTTTGTTACTGCCTGGGTTCCTGTTAAAAATTGGGACCAGTTTCCTTCTGGTTTTGGAGGTTGGCTATATATTGTATATTATATGCTAGTCACCATCATCTTGGGGAAAAGTACTGGTGGCTGCAGTGTGCCATGTCTAGGGAGAGTCTAGCTTGGGGGACATAGGAGCTCTCAGCAGAAAATGCAAACGTCCATCTCTGAAGCTCTGTACCCCACTGTGCTCTGCAGCAGGCACAAGGGTCTGTGGCACTGTGCAGAGCTTGCTGTCACCATGAGCCTTGCTCTCTCTTGCACAAGGGCTTTGGAGGAGAGAGACTGGGAGAGGTTGTGTGGGGGCTGCTGTTGGATTTCAGCTCCGTGGGAAGTTCGAGGCACTTGGTGAGGAGCTGCGTGTGCTGCTGATGGCAAGAAATGCATGTGTGATGTTACTGCTGAGGCTGGTGTTGGGTGCCAGGCTTCCTTGTTCACCACATTCAGCTGGCTTTGGCGTTGGCTGGTTTGAGAGGGGTGGCAGGGAGCACCTTACCTTCTGGAGGATGCTAGAAGCTGGGTGTGAATGTTTTTTTTTAAAGCATGAAGCATCTTGTTTACATAGGAAAGAGATGAAACTTCAGAAGGGCTGTCAAAAAGAGGCAGTAAGCATTCCCAAAGTGGTATCTTCCTGCTGTAGCCAATCTGACATTTTCCTGTTCAAGGAACTCTGGTAACTTGTGTCTGTGAGGTACTCAAGGTCTTAGATTTGCATGCAGGGGTGGATCACACAGAGCAGTGATTCCAGGTCCCTAACGAGTCCGAAACACTCTGAAGCTCTGCAGCTGCAGGGACAGCTTGCTAACCCAGGAGTAAGGCTTACAACTGGTGCTGAGAACCATGTAGCTGTCCCAAGGAAAGCCACCCCTTCCCACCAGGAGAGACCAGCCCTGTAAAGCTGGTGCAGGTGGTTATTGCCCAGGTGCTCTGCAGACCCCTGAATGAGTAGCTTCAGTGAGCCTAAATCTGGAATGAAACTAATAATAGCTGCTTGGAAGGGTCTGAGGACCCTCAAAGTGGTATTTCAGCTTGGGGCTGAACTTCATGGGATGGGGGTGTGCTGGGAGGCATGACCAAGACTCACTTTACCTCTAGCAAATTTACCTCTGGAGTCACATTCTGTGTGAATCTTAGTGAGCAGTGGATTGTATGAACCTGCAGAGAGGAATGGTGATAGCAGGAGTACAGCCTTGGCTCCTGGGATTCGTATTGCATTTGGGCAAAAGTACTCTGAACTTCAGTGTTCAAAGAACTGGTGTTTTTAGCAAGTGCTGAAGTGTCTGTTTTACTTGAGTTCTTTTCCTTGAGTGGATGCATTTTGTCAATGGTTGGATTTCTCACCAGTAAAGCTGCAGTTCTTTCTCAACTCCTGTGATCTTATCAGGAGATACCTGAGCCAATTTCAACAATTTTATTGCATGGTTCATTTACCTTGCATGCTCTCTCCCTTTTTTTTTCCCCTCTTCCCTTCCCCCCCAACATACTTCAAGAAGAGAGCAGGGAATAGACAGCTAAGTTTCTGATGCTACAGAAAGTCTTTGGCAGTAATAAATACATAGTCTTGAGTTTAATAACAGCAGCAGTGTTGCATAGATGATATGTTTAACCAGACAGCAAGCCTTGGTTATTAGAAACTTGCTTCCTGAGCCCTCCAGTTACCTGGACCCAGAGCCAAATGGTTCTTCTGGGGTTGCTGCTTCTCCCATTGCCCTCTTTCGCTCCCAGTTTGCCGTGGGAATGATTTGATCCTGTGCAGAGGTGTCAAAGGGGAGGTGATGAAGCTCTGCAAGTGGGATTTTTGGTGTTAATTGCCCACTTAGGCCCCCAGGGCTCAGTGTGCCTCATTTAAGGGAGAAGCAGTGTGTGGTAGCAAGCTGTCCCTAGCAGTTGTTGAACCAGGTACTTGGCCTTGCTGTGGGGATGTACAGGAGTACCAGGCCTCTGCTGCTTTGTGCAGGAAGGTGCCACCTGCCTGAGAGCGCTTTGCTAGTCCCCATGGGGCACTCTGGGGATGCTGTAAAATTCAGCTTTCAGGTGAAGAAACTCTATTTTCAGGCAATACGAGTCATCTACTCGTCCTTCTGCAAGGAAAACGTGTGGATTTTGCAGCTGCAGAGTTGCCCTCAGTATTACAGCTGGGTTGTGCTGGGACAGCTGAGGGTGCTGGGTGCAGCAGACAGGTCCGGCTGTGCACAGATGGGGTTGTCGTGCAGCAGGCTGCCTCGGTGTGCTGTTTGTGAGCCCATTTGTGTAGAAACCAGGAGCGTTTCATGCATGACAGACACTTCACGCTCTGGGACCACACAATGTCCATGGGTTTCGAGTAAATGCTTTATGCTTCTTTCTAGCAGCTCCTCTCTGCCCTCTTCTGTTGCTTTGGGACATCACAGGAGCTGCTAGAAGTGGCTGCTATATAGAAGAGGGGTGGGTTAGTATCTTCTGACCTTTGCAACGTTGTGCTCAAGCTGGAAGAGGGCCTGGGATCCAAAGCCTTCCTTGCCCTGAGACAGGGAAGGGAGCCAAGGGTGGGAAGGAAGGCCCGGGCTTGGAGTGGGAGAGACAGGCTACCTTGGAGTGGCGCTCTTGAGATTGCGAGCAGAGTGAGGTAAGTGTTAGGAAGATTGACAGGAGACTGCAGACTCTGGAAGCAGTGGTTTGGGTGGGCTTCCAGGCATCTGTGTAAGAGACGAGGTGTGACCTCACCGCCTGACAGGCTGGGGAGGGAAACAGTTAGATGAGGAGATAATCGTGCTTTGTGAGAAGAAAGGGTGAGATGGGGAACTGGCACATTAGTTGATGAACTATTAGGCTGAATGGGGTATTTAGGAAACATAGCTACTCAATGAGGAGCCATTCTGGCTGTGTGGAAGTGTGAGTCTGATGTGTAGCTGATACATGCAACAGGTAATGCTGGAGTTACCCTGGGGTCATGTGGAGACTTCAAACAGTTTTCCACCCTGTCGTGTATGCCTCTGTTAGGCAGACGGCTGAGGTGGGGTTCTCCTGCAAAGAAGCTTTTAGATGTCTGAACCCAAGCTAATCATCTTTTGCTTCTATGACTTCATTAGGGACAAGGAGTCTAGAGCTGGGATAGAGCTTTCTCTGAAGGTGCCTGCCCTTCCTTGCTGACTGAGCAGGCTTGGCCATCTTTAAAATTAGGGGATTTTAGAGGCAGGGAAGTGGAATCCTGTCCTTGCAGCCCTCTTTGTCTGTATGTCAATCGAGACGCATTTACAGGTTTGGGTCATGAATTTTTGAGGCCAGGAGCCATCTCATCCCGTGTCTGCCCAGCATGCCTGGTTGTTGTTCTCTTGCTTGGTACCCATTGATGTCTTTTACTGAAAATTGCTGCATGTTTCACTTGAGTGTTTCCTGCTACTTCATTCCTAATGTTGGCCGCTGTCCTGTTACCAGTGTTATCCGTTAGGCTGTGAAGCAGACTCACTAGCCCTTCAGCCTGGGGACATGGCCTGCTCTCAGGTCAGTGGCAGTTGAACAATCTGGACAGATCGGTTTCCCCAGGGTTGACTGGCTCTGCTGGATCCTGCTTTGTTCTCATCCTGTCTGAGCACCTACCTGGTGGAGCAGGAGGGTTGGGGCCTCTGGTCAGTTGTCTGTGTGGGAAGAGGCCCTTACCATCACCACTATTGGTTTAGTCATAACGATGCAAAGACCTTGGCTGTTGTGCTGCGGCCCCCCTTCCACACTTGCTAACAGGTCCCTTCTGAAATGTAGCTTTACTTCTGGCAACTCCCAGAGAAGGGCCCCTGTGAAGGTCTTCTGCCTGCTGGTCTTGCTTTAGGTGGGACTGGAGCCAAAAATGATGTCACTGCACATTAAGGACTCTATTGTCCTCCCACTCCTTCCCTCAGAAAAAGGCATTGTAAGCCAGTTGCTGTGTGTGAAAAGACCCTTTCTACTAAAAAGGGATATGTAACAAGGGTGTAACAGGGCGTTTATTGCTGGGAACTATTGCAGTAGAATTTCTGGTGCCTTTCCACCAAAGGGAAGGTGCTATGGTATCTCTTAAGTGATACCCTGAATGACAGAGGAATTTGGTGGTTTGTTTCTCCCCTTTCCTGTCCCCCAAGAAAAGTGAAAGTGAAATATTGAAGTGTTTCAAGGCTAATTTAAGTCACCCTTTTGAAACAGCAGATTTGGCAACCAGGGTGGTCTTCTGGGAGGTCTTTTGTGTTGACTGCAGCTTTTGGGCAGGATTTTTCAGATGAGCTCAATTTTTGGAGGGTGGATCTCTTGCTGCAACTTGAAGCAAAGCTGGGATGTACACCACTGATTTTAAGTGTTTATTCCAGTATAATCCTTGCTTGGTGTTCACTGCAGGGAGAATTTCAACTTTTTGATTGATGAATATTGTATGCATTTATATGAATGCCACTGTAATGAAACAGCAGTCATGTGCCTCATTAAAGAAGGTGTTGCCATCTTCAGCAGCATTGAGGAGGTACAGGTTTGGCTAGTTGGAAATGAAACTATGAAATGTGATGAGTCAAATATACTTAAAGGGAAGAGATTGGTTTGAAGCCAAGGCTGCAGACCACAAGTAACTGAGGCACAAGTACACACAGCCTTTGGAGCAGCAACATAGGAAAATCCTATTGCTTACCTACCTCTTAAGGCAGGCCTCTCTCTCTTCTGTCCTGGGTTTGCTTAAAAACAAGCATGTGTTGCCCTTGATTTTAAGTGCTGCAAATTAGAAGCTGTTTTTAACACACAGTTTTTCTTCAAAACGTAGTGTCCCAAACTCTACCATCCTTCTGGTCTTCCAGCCAACTGCAGAGCTCACAATGTGTTCCCTAATGCTGGAAGAAAAACCTTCCTGTAGCTAGCTCTTCTGCAGAGAGAACTGGGAGGTTCCTCTCTTACTCCCATTTCATACCTGAGAGCAATTCTTTCCTGTGGTGGCCTGTGTGTTGGGTTGGTTGGTTGTTTGCTTTGGGTTTCTTGTTGAGGTTATTTGGTTGGATGGGTTGTATTTTTTGGTTGGTTTGGGTTGTGGTTTTGTTTTTTCTAACACTACCAATTTTTTGCCAGACTGCTGCTTTGACTTTCCAACAAACTGAACAAAAGCTGACACCTGGCCCCTTGCCTTTATCTTATCAGAGTGCAGGGTGTGAGGAAGCATAGGTAGGACTGGGAATCTCTACCCCTGGCTTTCCCACGTATTTCCCACAGATGTTCCTGTGTTTCCTTGCCTCAGAACAAGTTGGAATAACAATCAGTGTTGCTCTTTGAGCAGGAATATATATTTTCCTTTCATTACCATTCATTTTCAGTTTTTTGATGGAGTAAACTTGCTAGGAGGATGTTCTCTTATCCAAGGCTGGGTCATATTTCCCACTCAGCATTCCTTGGCGTGGTGTGGGACCCACCATGTGTTTTATGTCAGTCACCCAAATTGGGCTTGGTAGGCTTGAATGCAAACTAACTCCCTCAGGGCTGCGAGCAGGACGATACTGGGTCTGGCTGAGCAGAGCTGGAACGGATGCGGCCCTGTCGCACATCTGCCAGACAAGCCTTATTTGGAGCATCCGATCCCAAAGGCAGGAGGTGGCTGGGGGAGCCTACAGGTGCATGAGTTGCCCAATTTTTCTATCTTTCCTGGCCCACCTCCTGCTGATGCAAAACCTGTGGTGCACGTGGGAGGTGAAGAAACGAATGTGAGAGCAGTAAGATTAGCCACCTCTCAGGTGATCTGCACCAAGGTGGTTTTTTTCCTTCCTCTTTTTAAAGACAGAGCAGCCTTCCCAGCACGGCTCTCTTAGGATGTGCCGTGGCAGATATGTGCAGGCAAACCTGTGCTTGCCCTGCCTGCACTCCCAGCTGCCTGGCTGGAACCCAGCGCCAGTCCTGGAAGCCAGACAGTGATGTTGACGCAGCACAGAGCCGAGCCTGACAGCTCTGCCTCTCAGAAGGGCTTGGGGCTGCCTTGGTGTAACTTGTAAGGCTTTTTGAGCTGGAGGTGATTCACATGCAGCCAGCTCGCAGCACAGATAAAATGTGTTAAGGCCTATCTTGTACACATTTGCATGGATGAATCTTTAGAAAAGACCTTTTATTTTCTCTTTTGTGTTTTTATTTGTCCAAGCCTCAGAGAAACCACATGCTTTCAGCTGTCAGCACTTCAATAAAAATCTTTGAGCTTCCGGGTAGTTTGTTGTTAGTGGAGAGCTGATAAATGAGTCGTCTGTGGAATCTGGGCCTAGGGCTGCTCCTTTGGCTAACCAGGAAAAAGTGCTGTCACCACTTTAGCTGCATACCCCTGAATTGCGCGTGCATCTGCGGAGAGGCCAAGCAACCTGGTGGCTGCTGGGCTTTGCATTGACATTCCCAGAATTCCTGCTGGCAGATGGGATGAGGAGCTGCTGTGTCCTGGTGTTGCCAAAACTGTGAAGCTTCCTGGTCCCTCATGTTGAATTGTGCACTTTTGGGTTCTCTGGGAGAAAGAGTCTGTGCATGTGGCAGAGGAGGGAGTTCATTTGTGTCCTCTAGCCCATACTCAAGTCCTTTTATTTAGGTCTAACTGATCCTTTACCTTGTTTGTTCCTCTGGTTTTTAATGTGCTGTTGTAGCTTCAAAGGCTTCCTGTCGTTTTGAGGGTTTCTATGACCCTTTGTCCGGCAAAAAGTGAAAATAACCATGTCAGCTGTGCAGTGACTGCTGCCCTCCCCAGGCAGAGACCACAAGAATGGCCTTGCTGCTTCACAGGAAAGCAAAGCGAGACATGGCATAAGTGGAGTCGTCCTGTTCCACCAGGAATGTGTGTGGGTTGGGCTGATGTGAGTATGATGCGTGGTGTTCAGTCAACAGGCGAGACGCTGCCTTTGTGTTGGGGAATGGTCCCAGGATGCACTGGAATCTTTGCCTGCTGAGTCTTAGGCAGGACATTGAAATCACTTGGCTATGGTCAAGAGAAACAATATCTAACTGCATTCCCTGGAAAAAATTGCAGTTTAACCTGTCCCTGGTTGTTGTGTATTAAGCTCCAAACTCTGCTGTACATGCACAGTCATCCAAAATCAAAAGTATCCTGACAACTTTCAGTTGAATCTCACATAAAAATGAGAGGCTTTAGCCTACAAGTGCTAGAAAAATAGCTAAAGCTTTTCTGAAGTCTTAATAGAGGAAAAGAAACCCCACCCAGTGGATTTGGATTGTCAAGCAGTATCTTTGTTCTCTGGGTAAAACAGTGTAATGGAGCATAAATAGGAAGAGGTAAGTTCAATTTACCTGCCTTCTGTTGAAATGAAAGCCACGTGGAGCAAAGGAGTCAGGCTGCAATAGTCCTGAGTCCATCTCTGTAGTGCCTTATGCAGAAGGATGTATGAGACTGATTGGGGGAGGGAGGGCTGGATCTGTTCTGTGGCTTTTAAAGTCTTACCCATGGCTGTGTTTGCTGGGGACTGGCCAGAGCTTACGGTGTGCTAATGCTGTGAACCTACATACTGCTCCTTTGCAGTGAGTCAGAAGAGGCTGTACAAGGTGACACTTCACCTAAAGCTGCTGCATATGTGGCCTTTGGACTGATCAAAACCGGTGATGCTTTTTGTGTGACAAAAGAGCAGAGCGTCCAAGATAAACGAAGGCAGAGAGGTCTGGGTATGCAAGCCTTCATTTCAAAAAGGCATCTTTCATCTCGCTGACAGCGAGGTTCCTGCAGCACTCTGATTACCCTTTAATTATCCCTGTTTTTCCTGGTTTGTTTGAAAGGCAGATCTTGTTAGGAAAAGGTGCTGCGTGGAAAGAACTTGGCTGTCTCTGCTGCCCTTCCTTGAGGGCACTCAGCAGAGCTGCTAGAATAATTGTCCTGTTTCTTTTCTGCTTTATTAAAATGGAAGATTGTTTCTTGTACATTTGAATATAGGCATGGTGTGTCTCTCCCGAGTTAGGTGAGGAGGGGCGCGAGTGGTCGGGCGGTTAAAGCAAACCAGGCAGTCATGAAGTCTGGCTCCTTCCCACGCTGACTTCCAGCGCTACCCAGGAGGAGGTGCTTCAGTCCTTCTGCCTTCAGTCTTTCATTGCATGTGGCTGGGTTGCTGCTCATCTGCCCCAAAGGCTGCAGGAAACCAAACCTGGCTGTGGGTGGAGGAGGGTCTGTAGTGTGGTGAGGTGGGTGTCAGGTCGGGGGAGGGGGCGGAGTGTGGGGGCCTGGGGAGGGGGTTAGCAGCTCATTATCAGCTCACAGGTTTCAAGGTGTTTGGTGTTTTATCTGGAACCCGACTATTGCAGTCATTTGTTCTGAAGAGAATCTTGACTTTCATTGTAACAATAAAAAAAGCAAGCCTGGCTTTGCAGAGAAAAACCTGGAAATTCCATTCAAATATAGGCTAAAGGCTTAACTGCTAAGCAAGCAAAATAACTCCAGAACAGGTTTCTAATCCTTTTAGAAATCTGTTTTAAAGATCTGCTTGACTTTTGAGGGCTTGACTCATGTTTGTAGGTGCTCAGGCTTGACAATGCTCTATTTTTAAGTGCTGTCTTTATATTGAATCTTGGGAGGTGAGATGATTTTTTTTCTTTTTAAGTAACAACAAATCTTAATATAGCTGAGAATGCGGAACTGCCCTTAGAAAAATAGGTTGGACACACGAAAAGGAATCTTGCTCAGCAGGCTGAAGATGTAGAGCAACTTCTGCGGTTACGTTTTTCTTTCTTCTGGCAATTTTGGGGTGGGGATGTAGCTGGCTCAGTCACTTGGCCTTATGTTTCTTTTCAAAGGCAAGTCGTATCTTCCTGAACAAAAAGCCACTGGCTTAAAACTGTTTTAGCCCAAACTGGAAAAGCTCATCATTGAAACTCTCGGTTTTGAGGAACTTGAGGCAACCTGAGGTTGCTCAAAAATAGGGGCTACAGGATGGGTAGGGAGAAGCAGGGGATCCTTTTGAACTGAAATTGCTTTGTAGGAACAGGAGAAGGCAGGCTGGTGCTCTGTTGGCTTTAGAGAGGTGATCAGGTTTTAGTTGTCATCTCCTGCCCAGAGCCCTGAAAGCTTAAATGGCATGAAAATGAAGTCAGCTGCTCAAAGCCAAAAGTAATCAAATGAGAAGACTCTCAAGTGGGAGGATGATCTTTGTCATGTGACAGGCAATCCCAAATTCCCATGGGATACCCATGCAGATTCTGCCTTCAGCCCAGTATGCTGTGTGGGCTTTGCGTGTGAAAACGCAGCCATGAATTATGTGGTAAAGAAATGACACAGCCTGCTAGGGAACTGGTGGCTCCTGGTGCATTTTGAGTCCGCTGGTGTCCAGCAATATGAAAGTCAAATGAGGGATTTCTCAGAAATTCTGAGGCTGTGGCTGACCTGCTGGCGTGGCTGCTCAGGAATCTTTTCTTAAGGAATGCAGTCGTTTCTTCATACTGACCTGGGAGTTGAGTGTGAATATTCAGTAAGGGTAAATAAATTCAGAATGAAAATTTAAAATGTAAAAATATGCAAACACCAGAGTTGTGGCTCTCTTAAGCAAAACCCCTGCTCAGGGAGCACAATTATTCAGGCTGTGCCTGCCTCTGATTACTGAACTCCCAAGCGGGTGACGGCAAGTCTCCAAACTCCTTCAAGCTTTCCCCCAGGGTGTGCCAGCACTGTGAGCAAAATGCTCTAGCAAAGCTGGCTAGCAAAGAAAGAAGGGGGTGGATAAAAGCTGGCAAAAAGCCACCATTTGGGTGAGTCTGGAGGAGCTTAAGACCTTACTTCTAAATAGCTTTCCTGGTTGCAATTTGGGGTGCATTTAATGCTTGTAGAACCCAGGTTTGGGATGCTGAGCCCTGGGCTGGTGGGTGAGCAGGCAGTGAGTGCTGGTCACCCTTGGTGCTGCTGTCCCCATGTGGCGTCCTGGCGTGGGCCACTGCAGTGGGGTGGCTGGGGATGAGCTCTGCTGACATGAGGGGCCTGTCCCATGTATCCCTCTGTCCCTTTGCACAAGTGGGCGTGTTGCCAGCTCCATGGGATGGTATGTGTGTGTGTGCAAGGGAAGGCGTGGGGGCTATTTGTCAAGCTGGTGTGCTGGCAGCTCACGCTCACAGGAACTATACGAGCAAAGACACTTAGCTTTACTGGGTTTTTTTGATGCTCACACCCCCGGTTTTCTTCTGGTACTGTTATATACCGGGGGAACAGGTTCTGTCCCTAGTCTGGCAATAGTTATTACACTTCCATTTCCTCTCTTTTGTTAAAAGTAGCAATGAATGTTTCAGAACCTCTGTGAAGAAGCCTCTGAGAAGCACTTTGCAAACCCACAGATCAACCCCATGAGCTTTTCAAAACCTTCTTTTGGCATTGCAACACCGTGACGGCTCCGGGAGGTGGCACTAACTCACTGCACAGGCTCTCAGACGGGTGGAAGCACAGTAAGGCAGCATTGGGTGGTGAGACTGTTCCAGCAGAATATCTGGCAAGGTGCTTCTGGCTCCCGAGGCTTTGATCTGATTGATTTTATTAGTAGTGGGATCTCCCTTTTTCTTCTTGAGACAGGTAGGAGAGTAGCCACTGCAGGACTTATTGCCAGGAATTTATGAGCTACTTAATCGTTGTAGCTTCTTCTGAGATGTGGCAATAATGAGCACTGTGTCTGGTGCACAGCAAGCCCGCGTTCTGGATACGAAGTATCCCTGTCTCTGCTCATAGCCTCAAATTTCTTTCTCCCTTCTGCTGAGCAGCGTTGGGATTTGTTTTTTTGTTGTGGGTCATTGGGTTTTTTTGTTGGGTTTTGGTTTTAGGCAATAACAAAAATTAAATATGCTCAGAACCACTCCATTTCCTGTGTAACTTTTTTATTAGAATAATGGAAATACGAGCAGTATATTGTAAGTTTTACTAGGGAAATAGTCACAATGGCATTCAACTTTTTAAGGGTAAAGCCCAGAAACTTTCACTGAAATAATGGCATTATTCCTGTGTTTAAGGGTAATGTGTTGCCTGCTGTTTGTTTGGGTTTTTTTTTAAAGCTTTTAATGTCACTTACCAAAAAAGCCAACCAAAAACCCCCACCTGAATAGCTTGAAGCAGGTGCTGTGCTCACAGCAGCTTATGTAAAACTCTTGGAAAGGTTTGTTTTAACTTGCCCAAAGTAATGTGAATTTTTGGAAGTGCTGCTGTTTCACCAAGCCAGTAAAGCACCCAGCACTTGAGGACTGGGTGTAGGAGGGTTCCTGTCGCTAAAAGTTTGATGACACCATTTGAGGACTTAAGTGGAAATACTTGGGAAGGATAAAGTTTGGAGAGTTTGTTGAATTTCATTCTGGACAAAGCAGCATTGGCCCCTCTAATGGTGTGCATAAAGAATGATGTCACACTGCTGCCTGGGGACTTCACCTGATCTCTCAGAAAAATCAGATCCTGCTCGTAGCAGCACAGACTGGCCTTTAGATCTTGGCACACACTGAGCAGGCCCTTGCTCAGCTGCCAGCCAGGAGTCCCTGTGTCACCACTGACCCTGCACTTTCCTCTTCCACAGGTTTTCATTTCTGTGAACTGCCTCAGCACAGATTTCTCCTCTCAGAAGGGAGTTAAAGGCCTTCCCCTGAATCTTCAGATTGATACGTACAGCTACAATAACAGGAGTAACAAACCTGTCCACAGAGCCTACTGCCAGATTAAAGTCTTCTGTGACAAGGTAAGGTTGGGTCAGTGTGCTGGTGACACTCTGAGAAAGGCTTTTCCACAGCTTAGCAGTGCTTTTTTTTCTTAATCCTGCCACTTGTTCTTTTGGCTCACTGGGGAGTCCCATCTCCCTTCAGCCTTTGCAAGGAAAAAATTTCAACCCCTTCTTCTTGGCTCGTAGATGTTATGATGACCTCGGATAAATTTGTTGCTGTCAAAATGCTGGAGTACTGAGAAGTGCTCTATCCTGAGTGCCTATCCTGAGAGTTGACTTTGGAGAAAGGTCAGTCAGTGGCAGGAGGCTGGCTGTTGATACTCCAGAGGCTGGAAAGTCCTGCTGAGTGCCTTTAGTAGGAGAAATCATTGCAACTGAATGGAGCAAGGGGAGGCTTGTCTTTGTCCAAGCTGTGTCATGTTAGTCCTCTTAAAATTCCTTGTGCATTTTTATGATACTTCTTATTAAAAAGAAGCAAACAAAAAACCCCACCCCAGAAACCTCAAAACCAAAACAGCTTATACATCTTGTGAATAGAAAGTGTTACTGTTTTCATTGTGCCTCTGTGAGATAGAGCAGCATAATGAAGCTGGATTTCCAGGGTGATCAAGATGTTTCTAAGCCAGAGTGAGTGCTGCCCAGACTTCCCCAGTCCCCCTTCTGACCACTGAAGCACTCCAGTGTCCTGTTTTCCTGGCATCCTGCTTAAGGCCTCTCGGTTTTTGCATCCAACCTGTGTTTTCATGGCATGGACTGTTAGTGAGATCTCAGATATCTGAGGTCTGTGACAGGCTTGTGACCCCTACTCAAGTGCCATGCTAACTTGGCACTGATGGCATACTCTGTGGCCTTGTTGTCTTGTCATCCCTCAGGGCACTGCTACAGAGACTCATCTCCTGCTGCTGCTCTGCCTCCCAAATTACATGGAGCCTTCTACAGCCTACTTCTGCTGTAGCATCTCATTGACTCATCCTGCCATGTTTTGTTGTCTATCCGGGAGGTTTTAAATAGGCCCCTCAACTTTCCTGCATGCTTGGGAGAAGCTTTCTGTAGCTGCCCATCAGTATAAAGCAAATTAATCATCTTTCTGCACATCCCTCCTAAGATAGCTCCAGTTGTGAAGATTTCTGTGAAGAACTCACCAGGGAGTTAACAAAAGCTATTCAGAGCTATCCTAAAGACTTGCCAGTAAGCCTAAGAGACTTTGCTCTCATGGGCTTTCTTCAGGCCTCTTTAGCTCTTTTTTTTTCTTCTTGTTTTTCTCCTCTAAAATGAGACTGAGACAAGTGTGTCATCTAAAGCTCTTAGTGGGTCATCTAAAGCTCTGTGATTCTCTTAGCTGGGAGTCTTGTGTTAGCAACCTGTATTCTGTATGGTGCCAGTCAGTGCTGGTGTGGTGCAGGGAAAGGGGTGGATCTTTTACTCTGAACTTGTCCTGTAACTTACCGACACTGCTAAAATTGCTGAAGCTTCTGCCAGTGTTAGTAAGATCAATCGACTCGTAAAAGGGCAGACATGGTCCCTGCACAGCTTAAAGGGAGCCGTTTGGCCCTATACCATAAATTACTGGTTTGTATTTTGTGTTCATTCTGTGAACATGCAGCTGCTGTGGGGGTGCTGCCTGAAGATTCTGCAATTTGTGTTTACAGAAACAGTATTAAAACTTGCTGCCTTTCAGATCCAGTCCTGGTCCAGCAATGAGAGCTGGGAACAGAGGCCAACAGGCTGAATACTGTTTGTCACCACACTGAACCAAGCTTTGCACTCAAATGTTTGTTTGAGGTGCTGGGCAAGCGCTCCTCGGAGCAGAGCTGTGTCCTTACAGCGGCTGGTGGATTGGCCCAAAGCTACTCTGTCACTGCCCTCCTCTGCTGGGGGAGGAAAATATAATGAAAGGATCCTGGGTCAAGAAGAACAAGGGAGAGATCACTCACCAATTACTGTTGCAGGCAAGACAGACTCAACTGGGAAAAAAATCTCTAATTTATTACCGGAGTTAAGTCAAATAAAACCAAGTCTGAAATCACCTCCTCCTACCCCTCCCTTTTTCCCCGAGCTCAACTTCTCTTCTGCTTTCCATCCCTCTTCTCCCTCAGGGGCATGAGGGGATGGGGAATGGGGGTTGTGGTCAGTTCATCACATACTCTCAGCCTCTTCTTCCTCCTCAGGGGGAGGACTTCTCACACTTGTCCACTGCTCCATTGTGGGTCCCTCCCACGGGGTGCAGACCTTCAGGACCAGACTGCTCCAGCTTGTGGCTCCACAGGGTCACAAGTCCTGCCAGCAAACCTGCTCCAGTGTTGGCTCCGCCATGGCCTGCAGGTGGAATGTCTGCTCCATCATCATTCTTCATGGACTGCAGGAGGGCTCACCATGGACTCATCATGGTCTGCTGCAGGGTGATCTCTGCTCTGGCACCTGGAGCGCCTCCTGCCCCTCCTTTACTGACCTGGGTGTCTGCAGAGCTGTTCCTCTCACACAGCCTCACTCCTCTCACAGCCTGCTGTTGGGCAGCAGTTTTTTCCCCTCTTCTTAACTCTTCTGCTGAGGCACTGCCACCATTGCAGGTGGGCATGACCTCAGCCAGTGGCAGGTCTGTCTTGAGGCCAGCTGCCATTGTCTCTGTTGGACATAGAAGTTCCTAGCAGCTGCTTGCATGAAGTGGGGCCTGTAGTGCCCCACCACCACCCTGCAAAGCCTTGTCACCCAGACCAAATACCCTGGCTCCTGTAAGAGCACTGGCATTTCAGAGGGAGCTTGGTTTCCTGCTTTTAACCTCAGGCAGTCAGTCATCTGGCCTTGAATGTTTACAAGGCCATTGTTGCTATAGTATCCACACATACTGCAGGCCTTAGTGTGTTCTCATGTGGCTGCTCTTACCATAGAAGTGGTGTTACCCATGTTTTCTTCATGGAGGGCCAAGCCTATAATGTAGAGTTCTGTGCAAAACCTAAAATGCTGGAGTTGTGGCTGCCTCCTGGGGACAGTTCTCTGTAGGTCCCTTCAGTTCCTTTGTTCAGGCTGTGCTTGCATTACATACCTGAACTGACTTTGAACCCAGACACTGGCATGGCAGCCCTCTAGGGGTGTACAAATTGATAGAAATCCTACAGGAGGTCAGATGGTTTAGTTAATGTTGTGTGGTGGCCTCTGCATGGGAAAACTGCCAGAGAAGGGTTCCCATGGTTGGGGTGGGAGGGACAGCTGCTGATATGTTTCCAGCTTTTTGGCTTCTGCCTCTGAGCAAATGTCTTTATGCATTTTTGTCTCCCCCTGCATGTTACCTCTGTGGAAATAGGATCTGCAGGTGCCCAGGACACTAGGTTTCCATTTAGAATCTTGTGGGTTTAAGATGTGAGTAAATGGATGTAATGGTGTCATCCTGGGACATGTTACAGCACAAGCTTGGTGCACACTTGAACTTCCAGCTCCTAATGTTCTGTGATTCAAGCTTGGCTGAGCAGTATTTGGGCTGTGCAGGGATGGGGGTGACCTGTCCCAGAGGAAGATAACCTTTTCTGCTGTAAATTGTGCCTTAACTAAGCATTAAAGAGAAGATTAAGGATTTCACAGGCCAGCATTGTCCTCTGGGATCTGCCATTACTCTGATGGTGATGGACAGTGTTGTGGGAAGGTTTTTGTGGGATGGTAGGAACAAGCGAGTGAGATCCTGTTGGTAGGAGAGAGATCGTGGGAGATGGCTGGAGGCAGCATTGCTGTGGGTGAGCAGTAGCCAGGGACTGTTCTTTCTGTTGTGTGGTCTGGGCTGGAGGAGACCCCAACAATCACCTAGTTCCCACCCCTTGCCATGGGCAGGGACACCCTCCGCTAGCCCAAGTTGCCCAAAGCCCCATCCAATCTGGCCTTGGACACTGCCAGGGAGGCAGCCACAACTTCTCTGGGCAGCCTGTGCCAGGGCCTCACCACCCTCACTGTGTAAATTAAATAGGAACACTGCCCCTTGTCCTGTCACTAAATGCCTGATTAAAAGCCTCTCTTCTTTCACAATGCCCCTTCAGGTACTGGAAGGCTGCAGTAAGGTCTGTCTGGAGCCTTCTCCAGGCTGAACAAGCCCAACTCTCACAGCCTGTCTGAACAGCAGAGGTGTTCCAGCCCTCTGATCAAGACCTTCATGGCTTCCTCTGGACTTGGTCCAACAGCTTCATGTCTTTCCTGTACTGGGGACCCCAGAGCTGGACACAGTGCTTCAGGTGGGGTCTCACCAGGGCAGAGGGGCAGAATCTCCCCCTTTGACATGCTGGTCATGCTTCCTTTCATGCTGCCTGGGACACAATTGACTCATCTGGGCTGCAAGCGCATGCTGCTGGCTTGCACCCAATGTTTTGTCCACTAGTGTCTCCCAGCTTGGCTGCTGGGGCCACAGGGGACAGGAAGAGCTGGAATGGCTTGTGGGCTGTGTGCCAGAGCTGTACCCAGCACGAGAGGGTGTGCAGTGAGAGCCAGGAAGCAGTCCACTGCTTTCGGAGCACATCTGATAGATGCAGCCCATGTGTGGAAGTGGGGAGCTGCCTGGCGTCACGAAGGGTCTGTATCCTAGTGTGTTGTGGCTTGATCTTGCATCATTTCCCTGCATCTCTGTTGCTTACCAAATATGCTGGGATTCTCTGTGGGAGGGATGGCATCTTTCCCAAAAATGTTGCTTCCTTTTCTCAGCCCAAGAGTTGATTGTACAACTATAGACAGAGGGAAAGAGCACCAAAAATCCCACCCACCCTTCAGCCATTAATACATAGAGAAGACTATGAAATCTTTGCTGTTCAGATTGTAGGCCATTCTCTAGGTCCCCAACTTGTGGAAAGCTCTTTCTTATAAACTTATTTATTCCATAATTGCCAAATACAGTGTCTTTTCTTCAAAAGTATCTGATCCTGGCTGTTGCTGAGCTCCTGGCAAGGCAGAAAAGGCTGTCTCCAAGGCACATCTTCTTTCTCTTTTTTTTTTTTTTCTTTATTTAGAGTTTGAAATGTGTTTAGGTGGGTCTCTAGCCTGGAAGAAGTTGGCTTTCTGGCAGAACTTCAGCTGTAGGTGTTGAAGTGCAGACGTTTTCTAAAAGTGTGTTCTTGATGGATTAGTGTGCTCTCCATGAGGAAGCAGGTGCTAATCTGTAGCGCAGTGTTTGGGGAGCTGAGCATTATTACATGAAGAGTAAAAAGACTAAGGCTGGAGCTGAACCTCATCTTCCTGCTGTTCAAGCTGAGATGTTGTGACCCTTCTGGTAAGAGAATTTGCTAAAGGGTGTGGGTCCAGCAGTGCAGAGGTTTAGGTGGGACGTCTTTGCTGTTGTGGGCTGTGTCGGCTTTGTGGGGTCAAGCAGAGCTGGCAATGGCTGTTGTCTTCATTAATTTTTCTTTTTTCTATGGCTGCCTGAAGCTGTTTGTATCCCTGCTGTTAGGTGGGAGGAAAGGTGATCTCTGCCAGTGTACATGAAATGTCTAGGTTAACTTCCCTCTCTATTGCTAATGCAGAAGTACCTCCTACTACAGAACAGGTACCAGCATCCTGCCACCTACAGAGCGTTGGCTTACTGGGAGGTTAGGAAGAGGACTCTTGCCCTTCTCCTGTGCTGTCCCTTAGGCACTGCTTCCTGCCCCATTGCCACACTGTTTTTAACGTCATTTGCCATAGCTACTCTAGTTTTCTTCCAGCAGGGATGTGGGTGTGTTTGCAGCTTTGCAGGGGTGACACGAGATGTAATGGCTTCCTGTGGCCAGAGAACTGTTACCTTTAACACTGCTTTGTAGGAGGGTATTGGGAGACAGGTAGAACTTGTGCTTACCTGTTTGGGCAGTGATCTGGTGACAGGATTGAGTCCTGAGGATCTACTGTGGGCTTATCACCTTGTGCAACTGGCAACATGATATCCCTGACTTAACCCACAGTCACATGTGAGGTCTGGGCAGAGCTGGAGGAATGGAGACAATTCCAGTAGAAACCTTCCTCCCTCTTTCTCTGTGCCATAGCTGTATGATGCAGAAAATATGGCAACTGCTGCTTGGTTTGGAGGGCCAGGAACCATGCAGGCATGAACCCAGTTAGGTACCTGTGGATTCCACTACAGCCTGGCCACGATAAAAAGAGAAGCAATAACTCTTGCTTTAAAATGACACACATCTGCAGCTTGAGATCAGTGAAGGGTGATGTAACTGCTAACAGCTCCACGTGCTGGAGGTTTGCTTACACTTGGTGATCCAAGCACTGCATGACTTACGGAACAGGATTTAATGATGACCTAGTGAACTTTTAAACATCAGGAACTTGCAAACTTTTATTGTTTTAAACTATTTGGATGTATTTTTATCTCACACTTTACCCAGTCATTATGGTTGTGGGAATCTCTTATCATATCTTCATCTGACTTAGAGTGTTTGCATCTTGGATGTGGTTGTTAGATGTCATTAGGTGACAGGACTCAAGAGCAAGCAGATCTCAAAGTTGGCACTCTGAAAACTTGCAGTTTGGATACCATGGAGCTGGCCTCCTCAAACATAGCTCTGGAAGATGAGTGTTCCTGCTTCTGCAGTGAAACACTCCAAAAAAACTAAAAAGTCCTTTTTTCTTTCTTTCCCTCTTGTGTGGCAGGGAGCAGAGAGGAAGATCAGGGATGAAGAGCGAAAGCAAAGCAAAAGAAAAGGCAAGTGCACTGACCCCAGCTCTCAGTTGAATGCCTGTAAGTAGAAATTATTCCATCAGTATTTTAAATACTAGATCTCATTTTGGCAACAGATAACTTGTGCAGTAGAACTCTTAAGTCAATCCTTATCCCCTGTGGAATGGTGCTTATTTTAGGCAGTTGCTTATGGATCCATTAATTGTGTTTTGCAACATAGTGGGTCACATAGGACTGCTACCTAATTCGTCTTGTCCAAGACAGGGTCCTGCTGCAGATTCAGTCAGGTGTGGGGTTTAGCCGCTGAAGTGACAGGGGAGAGTGGGATTTTTAGGGCACTGCTGGAGTCCCCACAGCTCCAGGTGCCAATGAGAACTTGGGCTGTTCCAAATACTTCCAGCTTGATCCTAATCTGAGGCATTAACTGGGGTTAAAAATGTGTTGATGACTCTCCCAAGGCTGCTGCTGCTGCCTTGTGCTGTGCCTCCAGCCCTAGGTCTCTCATCTAGGGCAGAGTGGTCCATACAAAATAAGGTCAGTAGACGGGGTTCTTGCATGGGCGAAGGGTGTGAAGGCCTCAGCGCTGTAGTATACAAAGGCTGTGGAGCTTCATCCTGCTGAGCATCTTTCCTTTAATTGCTGCAGATGACTGCAACAGCTCTTTTGTTTGGATGACTGGTTAATCACCAGCAGAGCTGCTCAGAGGAGAATTTATCTCCCCTCTCTTCCTTTGCACGGGGCAGGTGCGTGCTCTCCCTTGTCTGCTCAGTGTGCTTGCCAGAGCCCTGCCGTTAACAGCCCGACTGGTTCAGCAAGCATGTACCTCACGCCTTGCTGGGCAGGATTTTCCTGACACAGCAGGTTCAGGCTGCTGGAGCAGCTTCAGAAGAAGATAATGCTACAAGGGAACCCTTTTGCTCCAGGGCAGTTGCTGAAGGGGCTGGGTTTTTTGGTTTTTTCCCAAATCACATCGTGAAAGGTAGGTTTAGCACACCGTTGGCACGTTACAAATGTAGTAGCCCAAACGGCTCCCAAAAGATTACTGCAGGCAGCTCATTGCGTAAGGGCTGGAAAGCACAAACTGTTTCAGTTCAGACTTCCAGGATCTTACGATTTTACCAAAGCTGCTTTCCAACATGAATTTCCTAGGCTTGGGATTAGCCTGATGTGACCCTTGTTTTCCTGGAAAGTACAATCCATTGCTGTTCAGTTCCCGTGTGGGAAGTTTTTGATTGCTTTAAGCCATAAGGTATTGTCCCCACCCCAGGATCACAAGTTCCATGTGTACATGGACTCATCAACAGCAGAAATCATTTATGGCTTCTGG
Organism: Laterallus jamaicensis coturniculus; assembly: GCA_022605575.1. NCBI lineage: Eukaryota > Metazoa > Chordata > Aves > Gruiformes > Rallidae > Laterallus > Laterallus jamaicensis. Next base: position 97,861,361 of record JAKCOX010000001.1, read on the forward strand.
TCAAACTGATTTTGACAGGGATTGAGCAATCTTTAAGAAATCAGGTTTGCAAAGAGGACAAAAAAGTGTGTTTTCCATTGGGAACATGAGAAATAAAGTGTTTGTAGCTGGTTTGGCCTAAACTTGAAAAGTGAAGTCTTTGGTTGGGGGTCATCTCTGAAGTGTGATATAAGGCACCTCCTGCTTTCCTCTCTCCCACGCTGGTCTCTGTGGGTGAAGTCTGTCCACTTAGTGGCTGATGTTATATCAACTGATGCATCACAAGAGCCAGAGTGCTCTGTGTGAGACAGTGCTGGTCCTGGTGAGGAATGACCTGGGTTTTGTCAGCTTAAGGGACCAGTATGAACAATGAGAGGAACAAAAACCTAGAACTTGGAAGCATGGAATCAAAATGTAACTTTAAATGGGACACCCTGACAGAAACGGCGTTTGTGCCACCTCTGCAGCATGGTAGTGCTTCTGTGGTGCTGTCTCTTTGAGATGCTCCCAGAAAACCACCCAAACAGAGAGCAAGGGCTAGCCTGAGTCCTCTCTTCTCCCTACCCACTCCCTTGGGATTTTCCATACCAGAAAAGTAGAAAGAAGACAAAGTCAAGCAGCTGACTTGGAGTGATGAGGCGGAATTCTACTACCCTGAAACAAGCTGTTTCCTGAGGTAGAAAACCCAGGTTCCAACTACAGCAGGAGCTTCTCCCTTTGATCCTGACTACAGAGTCCCTTTGTTCAACACTGTGTGTGTGCCTCTTAAATGCTGCAGGAAAGCTGCAACCCTGTCAGTGCCTTCACTGCCCTCTCTTCTCTGCAGTTTCTGATGTCAAAGTGCCCATGCTTCCCTCACACAAACGGACGGACATCACCATCTTCAAGCCCTTCATGGACCTGGACACTCAGCCTGTCCTCTTCATCCCCGACGTGCACTTTGCAAACCTTCAGCGTGGGGCTCACGTAAGTATTGCTGGTGGATGTGGGGATGAGGAGGGCACTGGGATGCACTGCAGGATTTGCAAAAGGCTTATGCACATACATGTGAAATGACAGACTGTTTGGGTTAAAGCTGTAAACAAATACAGGCTGAGTCTCACATGAGCAAGAGATGTTGCTCCTAGTCGTGTTGGCTGGAGTTAACTGGAGGTGTTTCATGAATAATTTTTCTCCTGTTTCCATGAACCTGTTTTCCACAGCATCTCCAGCTGAGAGTTCCTTGAATGAACTGTGGGTTGGTTTTCTCTCACAAAGTGCATTGGGTTTCTGGTGTGCTGCTGTAGACCTTGAGCTCCTCCAGCCTGCTGCTGTGGGGTGAAAAGCTGTTCTGTGGAACTGGCAAGTGTGTCAGCTCTGTGATCTGCTGCCAGGGTGCCCTGCTTCAGTGTTCTTGGCAAGCCCCAGCTGACAGAAAACTGGGAGGGGAAAAAAGTTAGTGTGCAAACCAGTTTCCAAACCTTGAACTATCCTGTGTTGGAGCTGTGGCAAGCTCTAGCAGAATCAAAACCTTACTTTTCAAGAGCACTGCCTAAACAAACACCTAACAGGGATGGAGAGTAAACTTGAACCTGTAAGGCTGACTTTTCCACGTGTCTTCCTATGAAGGCTGTAGTGCCAGTCTGCCAGAAACCTGTCTGAGCCAGGCCAGGTGGAAAGCTGGTTAGCTCTTTTATGTTCCTTCCTCTCGTTTCTCTGTTCACTTCTCTTTATGAAGGAGGTAAAGATGATGCTTACTGGCCTTTGGCAGATTGAGTCAAAGTTTCATTTGATACAGGTTTGAAAGAGGAAGTGAATTCTAATTCTGGACAAAAAATTCCCAACACTAAGTGCAAGTAGCATTTGTGTATTAAAATGAAAGCCAGTGTTTATTGCTTGGACCAAAGCATCAAAAGAAGTGTGGCCAGCAGGTTGAGGGAGGTGATTCTCCTCCTCTACTCTGCTCTAGTGAGACCCTACCTGGAGTACTGCATCCAGCTCTGGGGTCCCCAGTACAAGAAGGACACGGAGCTGTTGGAGTGAGTCCAGAGGAGGGCCACAGTCAGAGGGCTGGAGCACCTCTCCTATAAAGACAGGCAAAGACAGTTGGGCTTCTTTAGCCTGGAAAAGAGAGGGCTCTGTTGAGACCTTAGAGCAGCCTTCCAGTACCTAAAAGAAAGAGGGTGAATTTAATTGAGATACGAGGAAGAAATTCTTCCTGGTGAGAGAGGTGAGGCCCTGGCAGAGGCTGTCCAGAGAAGCTGTGGCTGCCCCCTGCCTGGCAGTGTTCAAGGCCAGGGTGGATGGGGCTTTGGGCAACCTAGGCTATTGGAGGGTGTCCCTGCTCATGGCAGGGGGTGGAAATGGTTGATCTTTGAGGTCCCTTTCAGCCCAAACCAGTCTATGAACTTCTAGTGGTGTAGCTGTGACTGGCTCCCTACTTGAGAGCTGTGGTTTCCCCCGTGTCCTGTACTGATGGGCTTACAAGTGGCTTGGGTGGGTGACCCTTGCAGCTCCTGCCATGGGCTCAGGGCTTCCCTCTCCTTTAACTCAGTGCTGTTGGAGCTCCGCTCGTGCGGGGTGCAGCAGGCCTGGCGTTCCATGCCAGCGACTGTAATGCAAACACAGCTGAGTCGCTGTTATCAGATGGCACTTGGACAGCTGGGGAGAGTGCTGCTGCCCAGACCACGGTACAGCAGCAACGAGTCTGTTCTTACACAACTTTGTTTTGTAGCCTTCAGGGCCCTTTGTGGTGTTTTCCAAGGACAGGGCACCACAGAAGGTTCTTGCTAGCTGGCTAACTCAGTGTGGGGTTTTCTGCCTATGTCAAGAAAATCTCCCCTTTGTTTTGAAAGGTCCTTCCTGTTGCTTCAGAAGAACTGGAGGGTGAAAGGTAAGAGTTGCACTACTTGAGCCTACTGAAGTCTTGCCCTCAGATAGAGGGGTGAGTCCCTGTAATTGTACCCCTGCTCACTTCTTGCCCTGTCACTGACAGCTCCAACCTGAAGAGAGGAGCCTATATAGGCGAAGAGGACTTTATCCCCACTCCGAATAAGATGCCCAGAATAGAAGAACCAAAAAGAGGTATTGTTTCATTCTTTCAGAGACTGAAGTATTGGAGTATTTGTTCATCATTATAAAGATACATCAGAGGTTAAAGAGTTGTTTTAATTTATTATGGAGTATACTTGGGCCCTATTTTTCTTGCTTTGTGTAGTAATAGGACTTTGTGTTGGATGCAGTCCAGCTCTGCAAATCTCCTACAGTGTCTGAATTTCTGGGGGGAAGGAGGGAGGATTTGCAGACTCAGACACTAATTGGCTCTGAAACCTGTAAAGAGAGACTGAGAGGAGGTGAGCAGCTTACCAGTCTCCTTGGTGAGCTATGGGAGGGAACTCATCACATAACCCACTGCAGAATGCTTTGGTGATCTTCTCTAGGGCTTTAGGCAGTGAGTGCCAGGAACTGATTCTGGGTAAAAACTCTTGAATCCTTCATGGTGCCAGAAGATGGACTGCTCACTGCTGAGAGCCAAAATGAAAGTTCTGCTTATTTTTAACCTCTTCTCAACCTTTGCAATTTGATGTGAGAGCAGGTGTTGCTGTGGTGTTGTGGAAGGAGGTGAGAGGTCCCTGTGGAGGTGTTGTAGCGGATTACCTGCCTGATGGTAGTCCTGTGTGGAAGGACTGTGACAAAGCTTAAAAGATTAAAAGAGGAGGATTTAAACTTCTGCTGCAGCGAAGGTTAAGCCTAGTGAGTCTGACCTTAATGGGGCTGTGCTTCAATAGTCTGGACAAACTAGTAAGGAAGGATGGATTTTATAAAAGGAAGCCTGACTTTGTATTTTCTTGTTGGTGTATGCCATAAAATGGAACCTATGGGGCTCCCTGTCCTTTGGCTGGCCTATCTTCTGACCTGTGCTGTAACTGAGGGGGCCTGTTGTCTGGTTTTTTGGTCTTTTGGAGCCTGCCTTTAGCAGAGGAAATGCATCAAGGTGCTGTGCTGTCCTGAGATTACCTTGTTCAATTAGATATGCCAGTAATTGTTCCGTGGTGCTGGCGTGTCAAAGCTGTGGCTGAGGAACCCTTGTAAACAACCCAGGCTGCAATACCTACTCATTAGAAGATGGATTAAAGGCAGCAAAGCTGTTAAAGCCCAAGCTTTCTTGCACTCATGGCTTATTCCTCAGCCTGAATGCAGTTTTAATGAGGCTGATGTTCCATATGAGGACACTGTGCTTGCTTGAGAACGCTAGGGATGCTTACCTAATTGGCATTCTTTTTTTATTTCCTTCCTAGTAGGAGACCGAGTCCACATTGTGTGTCAGCTGGGGTGGTACGAGCATTGCTGACACATGGCAAGGGATAGGAAGAGAGATGAGGCCGCAGAGGAGGAGCTGAGGGCTGTACAGATGAATTATTTAAAAATGAGGAGGTGGCCAGGATGACTTCACCTGCTGTGGTAGCATCTGTCACATCATTTTATTGCGCAAAGTCCTATGGCAGGTGACCTGTGAGATACAGATACCCAAGAGTCTCAAAGCTGTGTCTTGTGTTCTACCTTCCTGAGTTTCAAATAACAGAAAAAATAGCAAACAGAGAAATCTTAAAAGTATCTTGATGTTAAAGGTGTTTGAGCACACAGTACTAGTGTGTGCAAAGGGTGTTTTGAGCTAACCTAGCTATGCATGTTTTTGGTGCAGTCTTCAATGTATATTGAATGTATGTCTGCATATCTCCTCATGAGATCCTCAGTGTATATTCCTCTGCACCTAGCCACTCTCATGTACAGACTGGTTCTGAGGAGCAATTATGGAGTCAGTTCCTCTCCCCAATCTGTTTTTCAGTGTTGCTGTATGTCCGGAAGGAGTCAGAGGAGGTCTTTGACGCGCTAATGCTGAAGACACCGTCTTTAAAAGGCCTAATGGAAGCGGTAAGTAATAAGGCCAGTTTGTAGTCCCTGCCTCCAGTTTGAAAGCATGAGTGTAGGCCCTTGATGGACAGTCACAGGAGCTAGACTTGTGCTGGCAGCCCATGTCCACATATTCCTGCAGTTCTGGGTACAAAGTATAAGGCTGATTTCCTTTCAATAAAGATCAGTCAACAGACCGCTGCTGTGGATGTCCCTCATGTCAGAGTATTTTATTAGAAGATGGAGTGATAGTCAGAATGCGTTTGGTGGCGTGGGTTTATTTCAGTCCTTCAAAGCCTTGTTTGGGGGCATCCCCTCCCCTTTCTTAACTTGCTTACAAAGAGGCCCAAGTCCCAGCTTCTGAGCGTGCTTGGAGAGTTTTATGTATCTGTGCACATGTGCGTGAAACTGCTCTTTGGTACTTGCCTTCCAAAATAGCCTTCCATGCCCCTGCTGCTGCTATGCTGTTAAGGAAATACAGAGCTTAACTCTGAGGAATGGTGTAATGGTTGGCACGAGCTCAGAACTGACGTTTCTGGCTGCCTCTTTCTGTGACTAATGCCTTGTCGACGCTTAGAGGATGGAGGCTTTGCTGCTGCACAGCCAAGTCTTGGCATTGGCTTTGGGACCCAGAGATGGTTCTGTAATCTGAAGCACACTCTTCCTGGCTGAGGGGCTTTGCCAGCACAGGCAGGCTGGAGATGGGGGCTAACGGGGAGGAGGAGTGAAGGCTATCATGTCCTCCCTTACCCCGTGGTCCTGAGAGCAAAGCTGTGCCTTTGTCGTTTCACTTGCACTTCTTAACACAAGGAACCAAGAGCTCACAACTGCACCTTGGAGGAAACCCCCTGTGTGTTTGCATCCTGAAATGGCACGATACTTTGGGACTTGCTGTTGACGCAGTAGAGCAATCTGCCAAAGTAAACCAGGCTTAGGTTACTGACCTCGTGATTTTCTGGAGGTTCTGTGATGGAGTGCCATGATTAGTGGCTGTGGTTTCACACTCAGGTCACCCTGCTGGGTAAGGGGGACATTTCTGATCACCTCGTGTCCTTGGCAGCACAGGTCTTCACTCAGTTGCTATTTTCTTCCTGCCCCAGCCACTGTGATGACTAGTTTTCACCTGATCCCTCTGACACTGCATTTAAAAATGGTTTTCTGTATGCTAGGAGACTAGAGTGCCAGGAGAGGATGGGGACCGAGGCGGGGGGGTCTCTGCATGGGCTTTTTGTTGTGGGGGCAGAGGGTTGCTCTATGAGAAGTCAGCTGGATTTAGAACACGATTACATTTTTCTGCATAGGAGTTGGCAGGCTGTGGAGGAGGGGTTCTCATCCGTAGGCTGGTGCTGTAGTTCAGGACGTAGTATTGCCTTTGTAGGGCACAGCATTTGCTTAGATCTACAGTCTTTCTGCTGTTCCTCTCTGTAAAACAGGGAGTGGAAGGCAATGCCAGCAGTCTCCTGGCTTCACAAATGCGTGTTTTTTTTCCCTTCTGTTCTAGATATCTGATAAATACGATGTTCCTTTCGATAAAATAGGAAAAATCTTCAAAAAATGTAAAAAAGGGTGAGTATGAACCTATGCAGCGAGTGGCTGAGAGTCTGAACTCCCTTTTTCTAACTCACAGGCAGATGTGCTGTGCCATTCCTCTGTGCACGGCACTGTGCAGGTCCCACTTGTGGATGCATGTGCACATGCAGTGGACTGCTATCCCAGTGTCTGTCATAGAGCAGGAAGCTGGGAGAGTCCTAGAGAAGCAGGTAGTCTGACTTCCTGTGTAAATGGAAGTCATGAGACCCCTCAGCTAACGGCTGCTCGAGCCAGAGCCCATTGCATCAGACAGAGTGGCCGGGCACTGCCTGTTTCTTCCCCACAAGCTCTGTAGGGTTTTGTGCTGACAGTTCATAGATGTCAGACAAACTATCTCAGGGCCCCAAGGCTGCCCAAGTGCCTGTAGCTTTGGCAGTATTCCTGCCAGTTCTGAGGTCTCCCTGGTCCAGGAGCCAGTTAACCCTTCCCTTCAGATCCTAGAAGTGTGGCTGCAAGCCTTGATGTCAGGTTCAGGTAAGAACAGCTAGATCTGTAGGAAGCCTTACCTCTCTGGGATTTGAGCAGCCCTTTGCTGTCATTGGCATCTAGAACTGTAACACTTCCCTGTCTGACTTTATTTTTCCAGAATTCTGGTCAATATGGACGATAACATTGTGAAACATTACTCTAATGAAGATACCTTCCAGTTGCAGATTGAAGAAGTTGGAGGATCTTACAAGCTCACTCTCACTGAGATCTAAGATGATGGGTCCTCTGGATTTTAAACAAAGGTCTCAACTGAACACTTTCCCATAATTTAGTATGTTGGGCAAAACACTAATTGCCTTCTCCAGAAGAAAGCCAGGCATTGACTTGTTCTGGGGAGCAGAGCAGTGTTTTTGCTTAATGCATTTGTGTTTCTGTTCTTTCCAAAGAACGTTGTAATGCTCATGACCTTATTTGCACTTGAAATGAGCGAGCAAAGACCAGAGATTAAATAGAGAGCATGTATAAAACACTAGTAAATACAGGAGGGGGAAACCCATGGAAGGTGGCCTTTTAGAGTGGTGATATTTATCTACTGGGTATCCACATTTGAGCCCGTTGTCAGCTAATACCGTTTCACTGGACTGTTCTGCTAGGTAGAGCTGCCAAGCTACGAGTTGGTACTGGTAGGAATTGCGTGCAGGTTGGAGAAAAGTCTGTATAATGTTTACTCTCGAACAGGGCAGACTGTTGAAATCACTTGTGTCGTTTGGGGGAATGTAAAACTGCCTTGCTTATGAAGAACTCGCCTTAGGAACTGTGTGAACTCTCATCTGATGAAGCTATATTGTATATAAGTGCAATATATTTTTGAAGGTCTGTAAATGTGTACATACAAGTGATATATAATATATATAAAACATGGTGTTCTGTATATACCGTGAATATATGCAACGCAGCCCATCTAAAAGGATGCCATATGCAGAGAAAACTGATATTTAATGTAGCTATTTAAAAATGGACAAACCCTTAACACACACCAAAGGTGAGCACACGTTTGTATGTCCATAGAAGGCACAAGAGACTTGCTTGTTCAGCATGGATCTTCCTGCATGGAAGGAAGAAGGTACCCGCTCTCTCCTACACCCTCCTGCACAGCCAGGCAACGTCACTCCTGGCTTCTCTCCTGAACTGCCGGTTTGAGCCTTGGAACGGCTGTGTACTGCTGCTCTGGGAGGTAATTTGGGCTGAGTCTGACAGCTGGGCCCGAAGAGGGACTGAGTGATGCAGTTTCCTTGAAGTCTTACTTCTGGAGGCCAGAAGAAGGTCTCCCGGGGGGCAGGGGGTGTTACTTTATTTGTCTGTAGCAGTGTACTTGATGCTCAGCTGGACACTGCCTGCAACAGCAGCTCAGCCTGGGTGGGGTCAGAGCCAGCTTGCAAGGTCCTGTGGTGTCGACAACTGGAAGGGCACAGGCCGAGGCTCATCAGAGGAGTGGGCCAAGCGTGAGAGGGGACTGCGTGCCGCTAGCAGGCTAAGCGTTCCTGGTGTGCACACATCACACTGACCTGCTGTTGAGGCAGAGACCCCAGGCAGGGCAGCTGGTAGCAAGTGTCCTGAGCCTCACTATAGCTGGGAGTGCCAGGCACCTCCAGAAGCTACTGCTCTGCAGTAGATTGTACAGGCTTTGCTCATCATGTGCATGTGCTTCTGAAGAAAAGGCACCCTCTGGTTATCAACACATGAGGGAGGAACATTTGAACAGCAGCACTTGGCTCTAAGGCAAAAACCTGCATTACAGGGTGAGGTACCAGGTCCAGTGTCACATGGTGCTTTTGTTAGGGATCTGGGTAACAAAAGAGGTGTTGAATGTTTCCTGACAGCACAAAGCTGCCTCACCTGGGATGTGAGGGTCAGTTGATAGGCTGGAGAAATAGTCTGGAAAAGCAGTGTATGATGCTACCTAATGGTTAACGAGGCTACTTAACAGTTAATGAACTGTAAATGAATGTTGTTCAGCTGTGTCATGCTGGTGTTCAGGGGAGGGGGGTAGATGCCATGTTGAGTTGATAAACAGGAATATGGCCTGCAAGAAATAGGAGACCCGCCTTTTGCTCTACTTGGCATTGCGAAGGCCTCTGCTGGAGCGCTGAGCCCAGACCTTCCAGCAGAGCCTGGTCCTATCACATGTCCCAGCGAGGTCAGGACCACCTGATCCTTCAGCCAGAGCTCGTGGCTTCTGAGTGGGACGGGCTGCATGGTGAGGGCTCCTCCTCAGAAGGGCAGGTTGAGAGCAGCTCCCAACATGCAGAAGGGTTCTCCTGGTCCATCACAAGCACAGCAAGAAGGAGGAGGCAGAAACTGGAAATTTGGGTTAGGTGTTGGGGCAGTTTTCTCTGGTGAGAAGAGCAGGTCACCCAGGGAGGCTGTGGGGTTTGGCATTGGCCTTCAGAACAAGGGTGGGCAAAGGTATCTCTGGACTGTCACAGGTATAGTTGACACTTTCCTGGCACTGAGACCAGGTGACCACTTGAAGTCCTTCCCCACTGTGTTTTTTAATGATTTACATGAAATATAGTATTTTTATGTTTGTGTTGGGACCAGTCCCAAGCTGGTTCATAGACCTTTCTCTTCCATTGATGGACCTCACGAAGGCTTGCCAATGCTCTGGGCACCGCGTGCTCCTCTCTCTGCTCTGTGGCCGGAGTTGAGCAAACTCTGTGGATGCATCCACAGCTGAGGGTGTGTGGACAGAGCCTGGGTACTCGAAGCTGAAGGGGAGAAGCCAGCCTGCAGCACAGTGCTGGAGAGACTTGGCCAACACGTACAGGAGTCCACTGCTTGCAGCCACGGGACTTGCACCCGGCCAACACCATCATGCCACTCAAGCTTCCCTTCATCGGTCACAGGGACTAATGTTACTATGGCAAGGGAATTTCTTTTTTAATTGATACATAGAATACGTATATATTTACACATTTTTATTGAAAATGGAAGTTTTATTACAGAAACTCAGTCTGGGGTCAGGGAAGTAGATGTAGAGTCTCCATAGGGGTAGGTTTGACATGAATGTTACTTCTTTCTACTGCTTAATGAAGTATGTGAACTAAATATGACGATTGTTTTCCACTATAAGATACTCTGGGACACGGGTCTTGTAACAGTAGCAGCAATGTCATGTATGTTTTATGAAACTGATTTTTTGTTTTGCCTGCTGTTTTTTAATTGAAAATGTATTTTAAACCAAGCTATTAAATTTTATATGTCCATTTCTAACCATGAGTCTTTCATCTGGTAAATGCAGCTGCCCTTTGCCCTTTATTTTTCCTTTGACAGGGAATCGATAAAACAAAAACTCAGCAATCAGTAGCTTCTCCTCACTGCAGAAGAAAGTAATCCCAATACCAGTTAGTCCCATTCTCATTCCCTGCTTGATTTCATCCGACCTCATTCAGGGTTATTTGGCACTGGAACAGGCTGCCCAGGGAGGTGGTTGAGTTACTGACCCTGGAGGTACTTAAAAGATGGGTAGATGAGGTGCTTGGGGATATGGTTTATTAGAGGACAGGTATGGTTGGACTTGATCTCAAAGGTCTTTTCCAACCTAGTGATTCTGTGGGTTTTGAGCATGCAGAAGCCATGCAAGATCCTTTTTTTCTGCAGTAAAACCAAAAAGCTGTCAGTGAAGCATGGGTGTGCTATGGGTGGGTAATGCTTGACGGTCTCTGCCAGAGGCTGAACAAAAGCATCAGGGGCATTGCCACCATGTGCACCCTGTGCAGTGGTTGGGGGGTGTCTCCAGTGGCTGCAGGCCTGGATGGGGGCCTTGCAGAGGTGCCAGCTGCTGTCCCTGGTCTGAAGGATCATCCCATAATCACCTGCCTGTGATTGCCACATGGAGCGGTGGGTGCCCTTCCCCTAGGAGCTACAGGGCACCACTGGTGATTCTGCAGGCATTTTGGCTTTCCTGAGACTAACAGAGGTAATTAAAGTCCAAGGTAATTCTCCAGACTAACTTGAACACTGCCGCTGCTCCAGTGTGTGGAGAGGTGCTTGCTGCCTTAGAAAATGTCTCTGGGAGCTTTTGCTGTAATTGGCTCCCTGGCCCCTGCAGTGGTGGCTGGGGGGCTGCCCTGAGGAGTTCTGCCAGCACCTTCCCCATCGCTGGGCTTCTGTGTGGGTGCCTGGGGCTTTTGGGAGCAGCATGGGAGGCAGGAGCTTTCTGGGTGAGAAAAAGGCAGGTGACGCTTTACTTACTCAGCTCTGGTAGAGGCTGTGCTCATGCAGTATGTCCCTGGGGTAGGAAAGTGCCATGGTATCTTGCCCAGTAAGTCCTGGGGTGCCCTGGGTGATGTGACGTAAGGAAGGCTGGATTCTGCAGCTTGTCAAGCATCTTCTGTCTATACATAAGGTTAATTGCAGGAACCTTTTCTCTTGCTTTGCATGAGCATGGAACTCACCTACCTGCTCCTCTGTTTGTTTGGGTTGTTACTTTAGATTATTTGGTTTGTTGTTATGATTAAATTATTGCATGTAGATGACCCCTCAACTAGATGAATTGCTCTGATAAAATATGAGCTCTTACAACTTGCTTTGCAGTTTGTCCTTGGGCCACTACTCCCTACTCCCCCACTGCTCTTGGCTGGGGCCTCTGCCTAGTTGGCGATCCTGCAGAAGGGATAGTTCAGCTTCTCTTCTGGGGCAGTTTCAGTAGCTGCTGTGGCCAGGACGTTTGCAGGGTTTTGGATTGAAGCTGGGGCGGTTGTTGGGTCGGGGCAATGCCCTGTTACCCCATCCATCTGTTTGTGCATGCGGCTGGTGGATGCGCTGGCTGAAGCCTTGTTTATTTTGCCATCTCTCCAGCACTCAGCAGGCGCCGGGTGCGTGTGCAGGCACTGGCCCGGCACCAGCGGCATCGCGAGCCTGGCGCTGGCTGGCAGGTCATGCATGGTTTGGTGGGTGGGAAGCGGGAAGGGTGAGTGGCTGGGCCTGATGCAGCTCTGGAGAGCAGGAACATAGTGGAAGAGTGTTTGATGGCTGGAGGTGGGGACAGCCTCGGGCTCAGGGATTGGTGGCAGAGCATGGTGTGTGGGTGGCTGCTGCCCCTAGGCTGGAAAAGAGTGTAAATCCGAGTGAGATCTGGAGCGGGGTTGAAGTGATGTGGGGAAAAGCAGATGATTCAAGTCCTGTTGTTCCAGAGTATGAGGAAAAGGAGTCTCATTGTTCCATAGAAAATCAAGTCCCAGGGCTCCCCAGTGCCCAGTGGGTGAGGGGAGCTGGTTGGAGCCCCAGCCCTGCTGCCCTGCTGAGTGCACCCACAGTTTGATGGCTCCGTGGCTCGGGGCAAAGAGGCCACAGTCGGTCCTGCTGCAGGCAGCTCAGCTTGAGCCAGCTTGCCCGCTCCAGACCTCAGCACATGCCTGGGCAGACCCTGCTCCCTACCTGGAGAGACACACTGGCTGGAATGGCTGCTGTCATATGTGCCACAGGGCGATGCTTGGCTCTGCTCAGAGGGGTGACAGGCACCTGGGAGCAAAGGCGTAGGGGATCGGCTCTGGCTCTGCCAGGCACCTGCATCAGCGGCACCAGGGCTGTTGCCAGCGCTTGGTTTGATGTGGCTTTTAATTCTGTCATGAGGGTTGCTTGATTTGGGTTTTTTTTCCTTAAAGTAAACAATTGTATGAGCTTTGCAAACATCAGTAAGTAAACAAAAACGATCACTCATTGGTCAGCTCTGCAGGTCGTGTCTCAGAGTCTGCTCCGTGGCTCTTCTCATCAGATAGGCTTTGCTTTGAGCCTGACAGCCAGCGCTGGCCAAGGGCTTCTGGGGGAGCTCCACTGGGTCCCCCACCTTGTGGGTGCTGGGGCCCTAAACCAGCCCTTGCTCTCCCACTTGCCTCTGCTCCCTGTGCTCAAAAAAGAGCTCAGGCTGGTGGGGAGGAGCTGGCCCAGGCTTGCCATGTACGAATCCCCAGGTCAGGATAACACGTGAGCCAAAAGGAGACATTTACAAGAGAGGCAATGGCAAGCTGAAAGGAAAATCTGTTGTTGCTTTAGTCACCCCTCGTCCTGCCACGTGGCCGGTCCCAAAGGAGCTGGCACCTCTCGGGACTCGTGTGCTGAGTATGCCTGCGAGCAGTGCCAGGCCTGGGCAGCAGCTGGGCCATGCCCATGGGGGAGCTCAGCAGGGGTGATGGTTTTGAGGGAGAGGGGCCCAAATCCACCTGATCTCTGGTGGGCACAGCTCATCCCCACTCATCTCTGTGTGCTGTGGCACCAGGAACCGCGGCACTGCCCCATCCATGGCTGGCAGCTCCCTGGGGAGCCCACGCCGACTTTCATCGCTTTTTCAGAGAAGTTTGAGCCCTCCTCTGGGGCTGCAGAGGAAGTTTTGAAGACGTCTCGAGAGAAAGACAAATTTAAAAGATAATTAGGACTCTAAATCACTCTTGCTTTATTTCATCTTGCCCATCCGCAGTTCCTAAATGCCTGCGGTTAATGGTGCTGTTCAACATTTTTCTGTGTTTAATCTCTTGGCAGCGTTTCCCCCATCACCCTGCTTTGAAAACCCTCTCTCCCTGTTCCTCAAGGTTTTCTTCACGCTGCATTACACGTATCCATTACCCCACTGTTGTTTTGCTCCAAAGGTACAATCTCCAGGCTTTTAGGAAGCGTATTGGAGCTCCCTGGCGATGGCGCTCGGGCGGATGTAATACAGCGTGACAGGCGGCGTGAATGCCATAAAGTGCAGAGATAGCAGGTGGAAATCTGGCTGGCGGGGACCTGACTGCCCGCAGTGGTGCTGGGATTTCATCCCCAGGTGAAGGCAGGAGGAGGACCTGGCCTGGGATTGATAGAGCTGGGAGGGGGAAAGCCACTCACAGCCTGACAAACCTGCCTTTGGTACTGAAATGGAAGCGTGGACCTCGAGGCTCAGGGCTTTGGGATCTCTGCTGTGCAAGAGGGGTGGCACCAAGTTAGGTTTAAGCAAGTACCAGTTATGAGAACAAGCGTCAGGTCCTGTCTGGTGGCCTGGCCAGGCAGGATACTTCACTGAAGCAGCATGTTCTGCTGCTGAGCAAGAGGGCAGAGGAGATTGAGTCATCAGTGACCAGCGATGCTGCCTGGGAAGTATCACCAGAGCAGGAATTGTGGTTTTCCAGCTCCTTGGCTGGAGCAGGGATGGGATGCAGATGTCACTAGGGCAAGACACCCTTCGTAGACACTGGAACATGGATTGAAACTGTCAGGAGACTCAGTTGCTACTGACTCCCCCCAGAAACCCCAAAGGCTCAGAAGAATGTAGGTGGCTTGTATTCACTCAGCTTTCAATGGCAAAAGTCCTTGTCAGCAGTGAAGTCCTAACATGCGTGTACACATGACGCAGGCAGTTAATTGTAAAGCACAGGGTTAGCTCAGCATTACAGGCACAGGGTGCGGGTCAGGCATGTAGCCAGTAGCTGTACTGCTCCAGTGCAAGCATTGCTGAGCAATGTTCCCCTCACCAGCCATCTTGACCCCAGCCTGTGCCCTCCTTTGCTTTGGCTGCTGTTAAATGGGGACACATCCCTGTGTCTGCCACCCATCCTGCTGCCTGCGGCTCTGCTCGCACCCCCTAGCAGGAAGGTAATGGGGGGAGGGGGACATGGAGACGGTGTGTTTTTAGGAGCACCGCTGTTCCACCCACCAAAGGGGGTATCCGCTGGGTGCAGATGGAGACCCCCGTGACAGGAGTGGGCACAGCGCAGGTCATGGAAGCCAGGGGGAGGGTGATGCCGCAGCCAGGCACCTTGCTGGGGGGAGAGGAGTTTATTTATACATACGGCGGGCTAGCGATCACGTCGCGGTTCAGATGCCAGCATGGTGTGACAGCTAGCTGTCATGCTGAGGGCTGGACACAGCAAGACTCATGGTGGCATGCACTCAGGCGCTATTTCAGGCGTTTGTGGTATGTTATAGGAAGCAGCAAGCCAAGCCGAGCTTGCAAAGCAGGGCTACCTTGGGTTTTATCTCCTCCTACTTATCTACTTGGTCCTCGTGCATCTGCGAGCAGTGAGGTGGGGAGGTCTGTGGGTTGGTGGCCCCAGAATGAGGTTCTTCGTGCCTGGAAATGTCTGGAGACAAGCAGGGATGAGCCTTGGTGGCTGTGAGGACATCCACGTGCAGGAGGGCAGCAGTAGAGGCGTGACTCCATGTTCGGTGCTGAGGTCAGTCACTTGAAGGCGGCTATCTCATCTGTCCCTGTCTCTTGCATGCAAGCTCTCATGCTTACCACTGTCCAGGTACGCCCTGGCTGGTCTCCTCAGCGCCCTTGTGTCTCCATTCCAGTAGCAGTCACTGACTGCAACCCAAAAGAGTTATTTTTTCACATGGGTCTTCCTTGTTTGCAATGCTTTGTCGGGGGAGGGCCCATGAGGGAGAGGCCTTTTCCGCAGGGAAGCGAAGGGGGCTGCAGGATGGGTGGTGTGGAGGGGAAGTGCGGAGGGATTAATTCAGCTCAGGGTCAGGAGGCACCATGGGGCTGGGGCAGAAAAAGTACAGGTGAGGCTCTAGCCCAGGAGTAAAAGGGGCCTTTGTTTTGCAGTCTGGGTAGAGAGACAAGGCAGAGACCTTTCACTGGGCAGCTGCCGACCTTCCCGACATGTGAGAAGGGCCTGGAGGGGGAAGCCTTTGAGGATGCTCAGTAGCATCTCAGGTTTTCAACATGCCAGGATACAGAACTTGTATGTCTGGGCCACGCAGAAGCCCCTCTAGTATCAGCTGGGTGACCCAGGGGCGGCACAAGGAATGGGGAGGAAATGCCAGGGTCTTAAACAAACCCCATGAGGAGTCAAAGCAGATGACCCTTGGCGAGCTGCCTGCAGCAGCTGTGCAGGAAGACCTTGTCACCCATCTCTTCTGACCGTACGCAGACCTTGGCTGACAAAGAGACAAAAACATGTAGGAAGAGACAGGCAGATACCCACGATGGGTCAAATCCCCCAACCTGCTGACCTGCTTTGAGCTGGGCACCCCTCTGTGCTATTCCAGCGCATGGGTGCACACCAACCACTCTGGAGGAGACGGCAGCACTGATACTGGAGGACATTCTCTCTGACATCACTAGCTCTGCCTGCAAGGTCACTCCTGCCTGGTGGAAGTCTGTTTTACCGGTCAGCCCTGGCTGTGAGCAGGAACAATGTCTGATGGTCCAGAAGCCGTTCTCTGGTCATACAGGACATGTCCCTGGCATCCGAGTGCTGCGCAAAAACACCTTGGAGTTAATAAAAGGTGAAAGATGATTCAGGATGAAACACGTGTTTGCACATAGGCCTGATGCCTGCCCAAGCAAGTTGTGAGATGACCAAAAGAGGGGAACATCTGTCAGCATTGCTAATGCTTCCATCTGCTGCGCGGCAGAAAACACGCGTGGGTGGTTAGCAGTAATATTGAGGTCAAGAGAATCGTGAAAACGATGAAGACATCCACTTCAGCAGAACAATAAACAAATAATGTGTCATTTTAATTTTTGCTGGTATCTGAATCCATCCTCTGGTGCCACTAAAATAAGATGAGGGCACGACCAGCAGCAGTAGAAAAAACAGATGGTGCACTCGTGCGGGCAGACGGTGTGCTAACGCGTCACACCGCAGTCACTGCATCGTGCCCACTATGGTGGCTCAGTTCCTCACCTGTAATCGATAATTGTGGATTGATTTGTTTAATTCAGTAAGGAAGATGTTCTACATGCTCGGAAGGAATCTGTTTGAGGGGTGGTTTTGCTCTGTGGTGCTGCCAGGTCTCAGGAAGTTCAATGTAGTTGGTACTTTTTCAGGTGGAAACATGTTTTGGGGAGTGGAGGGGATTAAAAAAAAAACATTGGCAGTGCCTGTTTATTCGGTAAGCACCCTGGGTCCAAAATAAAGCGGGATACCGTCTGTGTGACTCTTCTCTTAAACCCTTCCCTTTTGCCGTACCCTGGCTGTGTGTCCTTATGCTGGGCTGGCTGCTCACCCACTCCTTGGACACTCATCCACATATGGAAAGCTCAGGCCACTTCTGAAAGCGGATGTGAAAAGATGCAGGAGAGGAAAAGGCGACTTTCATCTTGCACGAGTTAGGGATGGCCCCCGAGGCCTGTGCCTTCCATCCTCCCTTTGGGCAAAGGCTGCGGCGTTGCAGCCTGTTCCTGCTAGCAGACACGTACGCAGTTTGCCGGGGAGGGCTGGGGCTCCTCAGCAGCTGCCTGAGGGGGGTGTGGGGATGGACGGACAGACACACACACACATAAACACACACACAAACACACACACACACACCCCTACTCCCACACCACCCCCCAGTGCTGTGTTGTTCAATAGCCCGCAGCCATTAATGAGATGTGCCTTTGGGCAGCTGGCCCACATGCAGCGTGCCAGCACCATCCCTCCAACACGCTGCCTTGCACTGTGCTTGCCTCTCTCTGTGCCTCGGGAGCACGGCCTTTCGGCCCCGCAATGCTGCCGGGCATAACGGCAGGCACGGGAGCAGCCAACCGCCTGCTGACCCGGCTGATCCGTCTTTGCTTGCAAGGAAAGCGGCGATCCATCGAAACCCGCTTCGCCCTCAGAGCCTGCGGAAAAGCACCTGGGTTTATCATTGGTATTGCATCAGAGAGAAATACTCCTTGTTGGTTTGCCTGGTTTGGGATTTTCCCTGGTCTTTTTCTTCCTTTCCCTCCTCTGCCCCTCAGGGATACCCCATACACAACTCAGTGCCCCTAATTCCCTTCTGTAACTGCTACTCCCACTGAGGTTGGTGCGGTCAGCCTCGGGGCAAACCCTTGCTCCCACCCTGTCCAGGGGCTGCCGTGGCCATTCCCATCAGCTCCTTTGTTCACTCCACAGCGGAGAGTTTCTCCTCTGGCCTCTGCCGCCTTCCATCCAGCGAGCATGTTTTAGGGTACAAGGGGCTGCATCAGCTCCATCCTTCAAGTGCACAGTGGAGGAGGGAGAGTGGGTGGGTAGATGGGTCCTGCACATCCATGGCGGTCTTTCATTTCTTCTGACCTATCTTCTCCTGCCTCCCGCACGGTGCCGGGCTGTAATTAACTCCCACCCCACTTGGGAGGATGTGTATGCTCACTACAGTATCCAGCTGCTGCCTTTGGCCAGACCAGACGCTGTCACCACTGAAACTGCAGTAACTCAAAAACTGCACCCAAGACAAATGCTTTGGTCTATTTTTAACTGCTGGTAAACATTAGGAAAACCGTCTGAGCCCGTCACAATCTTCCTCTGGTCTCCTTTGAATTGCTTGTTGTGTAATTATCTGCAAAAAGGGATGAGCGAGAGGTGCCTCTGTGCCCTGCTGTTGTTTTTCCAGTCTACAGAATGAAATGTCTGTCCCTCCGCCTCGCACGCCACGTTGGACACTTCGCTTGTCCCCCCGGCCGGAGGGATAAGATAACCCGAGCGGAGCCTTCGTAACCCTCTGCCGAGGCCACGTGCATCTGCTCCTTCCTACATCAAACAAAAGCCTTGTCCGTCTCTGTCAAAGAAAGCTTTTCCCTGGAGAGTTTGCCAAGAGCCTGGCTTAAACAGGCTTTTATAAAACTGACTGGTATGTGGGGAGCCAGATCTGGGGGGGTACTGGAGCAGCGCGAGTGTGGGGGCATAGGCTGGGGCCACAGCCAGGCAGGGCAGGGGCACCAGTGGCCACCAACAAGGCGGGGTACGTAGGCTCCTCCGAGGTCTTTGGAAAGGACTATTTGGGGGTATTTGGGGCAAGTTGGGCCCTGTCCCAGGTTATTACTGGCTTTAGGAGGAGAACCACAGCCAGGGTGGATCATCGCCCCTCTACTGTGTCCTGGTCAGGCCCTGCATGGAGTACTGTGTCCAGTTCTGGGCTCCCTGGTACAAAAAAGACAGGGATCTCCTGGAGAGAGTCCAGTGGAGGGACACAAAGGTGATTTAGGGCCTGGAGCATCTTCCCCACAGGGAAAGGCTGAGTGAACTGAGGCTGTTCAGCCTTGAGAAAAGAAGGCTAAGAGGGGATCTGATCAATGGTTATCAATATCTGAAATTTGGGAGGCAGAGGGAAATGGCCAGCCTCTTCTCAGTGCTCTGTGGGGACAGGACAAGGGGTCATGGCCTCAAGCACAAGAAGTTCTGCACCAGTATGCAGAACTACTTCTTTAGGGTGAGGGTTATAGAGCCCTGGGACAGGCTGCCCAGGGGGTTGTGGAGTCTCCTTGTCTGGAGATATTCAAGACCTGTCTGGATGCTGACCTGTGCGCCCTGTCCTAGGGAACCTGCTTTGGCAGGGGGTTGGACCCGATGGTCTCTGGAGGTCCCTTCCAACCCCTACGATTCTGTGATCCTGCAAGTCTGTGACCCGATGTTGCCTGGGAAGCAGTGCTGCTGTGGGAGCCCACGGTGCATCGGTGGGTGTAGCAGAAATGTGGAGGAGCAAGGGAATAGTAACTGGGTTAATCTTCACCTTAGTGCAGCCTCGGGGAAAGAAAGAGGAAGGGGGGAGAAGTAAGAGGGGGAAGAGGAGGAAGAGGAGCAGAAAGAGGAGGAGGTCTATCTGCCGTTAGGGCTGGGGGCTCGGGCTCATACCTCGGGGTATGAGGAACAAGGGCATCAGGGACCTTCTGGGGCAGAGGGCTTGTGGCTGCACTGACACCCACCGTCCCCATGGGACAGCGCCCGCCCCCGCTGTGGGGGGAAGCCCTAGGAACGGGGAGAGGAAGAGAGATGAATTTAATCGCAGCTGGGCAGAGGCGCAAAGAGGCGAGGGGAGCGGATGCGCGGGATGGAGGGCCCGGGGCCCTCGTTTTAATGCGGTGTTCGAGGGGCTGCGAGAGGAAGGGGATGATGCTGAAACGTGCAGGGGCGGGGGGGGTGCGGGACCGGAGATGGCCCCTCCCGCATCCCCCGCGCGGGGAGGGCACAGGGGGATGTCACGTCTCGGGAAGGCGACATGGATGTACCGCACGCGGGGCGCCCCTCCCCCCGCCGCGCTGCGCGGGGGGGCACGATGGGATGGGCGCCCGCGTGCCGCGCGGCACGCACCGCGGGAGGGGGAGGGGAGGGCCCATGCCCCGCCCCGCCACACCCCCGCTCGCGCGGGCATTCCCGGCCGTCTCCCCGCCCCCCCACGGCTCCGACCTTTCCCCTAGTTTCCAGCGCGCGCTCCCCCTCCCATCGCGCGGCCCCGCCCCTCCCTTTCCCGTGCCTTCCCGCCCGCCGAACGCGCCCACGCGCCGCCTTTCCTGCCGGCAGCCTCGCGGCACGCCGCGATCACGCCGGCCGCCGCCGCTCATTGGCCAGCAGTCGGCCGCGGCGGGAAGTGATTGGTGAGGAGCAGCATTCCCTCTCCACCCCCCCCAACCACCTTCTCCCTGCCCCCGCCCCGCCCCGCCCGCGTTGTCTGGCGCAGGGAGCGCTCCGACGGGCTCCTCCTGGCGCGCGGGCTGCTCGGCTGCCGGCGGCGGGGGAAGGGGAGGGGTGGGGAAGGGGAGGGGTGGGGAAGGGAGGCGGCGCGGCTGCCGCTGTGTGCGCGCGCCCCCGCCGCTCCTCCTGCTGTTGCTGCTGCTGCGGCTGCTGCTGCTGGTCACACCGCCGCCGCCCGCCGGAGCCACGCCATGCACGGCTCGCCCCGCTCGGAGATGGGGGATGCGTCCGCGGTGAGCCTGGGGCGGGCGGAGGGGAGGATGAGGCGGGCGGGCGCGCCCCGAGCCGGGGCGGCCGGGGGCAGCCGGGCACGTGCGCTGCGGCGGGGCGCGGGGGCACCGCCACCGCGGGGCGGGCTGGCGCGGGGCGGCCGGTTGGGACCGTTACCCGCTGCCGGGGACTGTCGGTCCGTGCCGTTCCCTCGGGGACGGGTGTTGCTCCGGTCACCTGCGGCGGCGGGAGGGGGGGTGGTGGCGGCGGTTTGGGGGCGGCGGCGGGGCGGGGGCTGCCTCCCCCCTTCCCCCTTCCCGCCATCCGCCCCTCAGTGGCGCCGCCCGGCCGGGGGCACCCGCGGCGCGGCGGGGAGCGGGCGGGGGTGGCGCGGTGCCGCGGGCGGGAAGAGGCGCTGCCCGGCTGGGGCCGGGGGGGCGGGCCGGGGCCGCGCTTCCCGCACCGTGCCCGCCCTCCCGCTGCCCGCGCACGGAGGGCTCCGGCAGCCGGCGGGGTGACGTGAGGACAGGCGGCCAGGCGCGGTTAGCCATGTGCCTGGCAGAGCCCGGGCTGCCGCCGCGCCCGCCTCGAGAAACGGCTGTTTTGGGGCTGGGGTGGGTCTGGGGGTGGGTCTGCCCGGGCTGTTTGGCGCGGTGGATGTTGTATTTTTCTTGAGGGAAAGCTGCTCTCCCGAAAGGTAGAGCTGGCAAGTACCAGTCTGCTGGCCTGTTGCCTTCGGTCCCGCTTAGAGGAACACTGGCGGGCTTAGCGCGGGGCCTCGCCCGCTGTGCCTCCTGTCTGACAGGAGGTCTAGGTCCAGGCTCGGGTTTTGCCTCCCTCCCAGCCCGCCTTGCTTTCATCGGAAATCCTTAGAAGTCTCTCTCAGAGCAGTTAATGGCTTGAGAGTGCTTTAACCCCATCCTGCCCTCAGCCTTGACATCTCCCTGTGTGGTACCTCCTGCTGTCGGTGGAGGTCCTCTGTGAGTGTACCGCTGGTATCTGGATCTGTTGTAACGTGTTTGCCTGCGCGTCCCTGCAGTGGAGGCAGTGTCCCGCACAGCTTAGCATCTCTGTGGCACTGCTGAGCAGGGATCCTTCCGCTGAGCTGTGCTTAACTGGGTAACCAACCTCATGGACTGAGGTCTAAGTGATGTCAC
Organism: Laterallus jamaicensis coturniculus; assembly: GCA_022605575.1. NCBI lineage: Eukaryota > Metazoa > Chordata > Aves > Gruiformes > Rallidae > Laterallus > Laterallus jamaicensis. The sequence goes on from JAKCOX010000001.1 coordinate 97,883,031, forward strand.
CCAACAAGAAGGGTTCCCTCTAGGTCTTCAGGCCATGCTGGTGGTGGTGTGCGTGGTGGTGCTTTTCTAGGTAAAGCCCTTTTGCTGCCGTATATAAGCACGCTGTATAACAGCAGTAGACTCAAGAATCATGGTCAGTGCTCCTGAATCTCTCAGCCTAGAGACAGGAAGAGTTTGAACGCTTAGATGAGACTGAGCAATAAACCAACAAGCACATCATAGCTTTTGGAGTCACTTCTGGAGACACCTAATGAAGCTTGGGTAGCCTTTCACAGACAAGTGCATTGTGCACACACATGCAAATTTTCTTGTGATGTTTGCATTTGGAAACTGTATTTTCTTCGTGTTTCCTAGAACGCATTTTGGGATATTGAGCACCTATCACACCTTTCCAAAGTACAATGCAAACTGTTCCCAGTGCACTTCGAAGACTTACCTTCCTTCCTTCCTTCCACCCATCCTGGCTTTCCTATTGGTAAAAATAAGATTAAAATGCTTCTGCAAGGTGTGTTACTGTGAATCAGTAGTCATACCTTAAAGCATCTTACTGCCAGCTGAAATTTACCTTCTGAATGCTACCAGAATTATATTAGTGCTGAATAGCAGTTGTCTTTTGGGTCTAGGAAACAGCCTTGTCTAAAGGGGGTTGCAAGTCAGGGTTTTTGTTTGCGTGCAAGTGTGGGATGTGTTTATTCAGAGCAGTGTAATGCGGGAAAGTAGCTCTGGAAACGTGAGCTACAGCGTGTCTGTTCCTTTCACACAAATCACACTTTCTTTTTTTTAGTAACGGGTGGGAAGAGGAGCTGGGGGGGAGGGTAAGAGAGGAGCTGGGGGGAGGGTAAGAGTTGAGCTGGTTGGTAAAAGTCTTGCCGCAGGCACGGGATCTGTTTCAGATGACCTTCATCTCCAAGCAGACAGTATGTGGGTGGTGTCAGCTTTGTATTCTGACTTGTCCTAATAGCCAGTAATCCGATTACGTTTAGGTTGACATTGTGGACATCTATGAGTCTATCCGTGAGAGGCAGCGTCATGACAGCGAGAGGTCTACCTGCAGCACCTTGGAGCAGAACGACATTGAAGCCGTTGAAGCGCTTGTTTGTATGAGCTCCTGGGGTCAAAGAGCACAGAAAGGTGACATATTAAAGATAAGGCCACTTACGCCCTTCTCGGATTCTGGTGATTTCACAATGCACGCTGAGGCTACGTCTGAATTGCCAAAGGACTATTTATCTACGCTGGTAAGAAAAACATGAATGTCAAATAAATATGCCTGACATCTGGGTGTTAAACCTCTGCAGTGGTGTAACTTGGCTGGAAACGCTGCCTTGCTCAGGTGCCCCTGTGTGGAAGAGTGATGGTGAAGCCAGTGCTGTGTGTGTACGTAGCATAGTGAGGTGGGCATATTGAGTTTGAGTTTTTTTAATTCTGCTGTCTCTGGCACGGCAAAAGTAGGGGTTTGCTCCTTTGTTAAACCTTGATGTGAAAGCCCTGCTGACAGGGTATTTCATTTGTCAGGTGTTCTGAGGGTGCTCTTTGGGTGGTTTTTGTAGGTTTCAGGGCGCGCATCAGGTAAGAATGGCAGAGTGAGCCTCATTGATTCACACTGACTTACCCGCAAGCGTTGCATGAAAATGGCTCTTGATGACATTTGGCTTCACTCTGGTCATTATAAGAGAAAGTACAGATTACCATTATGAAATAGACTTTTTAATTAGTTTCTATGCTATGTGTTTGTACATGTAGTCTGTTATTCTTCCAGAGCGTTGCTCTACTCCAGCTGACTAATGTCTGTTGAATCACAAGGGGGGTTTTTTTGTTGCACTTTATGTTGCAACAAAAGTAGGTATTAAAAAGGCTTGGTGCTGTTCATGTTTCTGATGTTGAAGGCCCATTTCAGCAAGCGGGCTCCTAATACCAGGAGAGAGGCTCAGGTAGCATGGCAGCTGGTTGATGGACTTCTCATAGTCCTGCCATTCAGAGGTGGTACCATCTCTTGAGCAGCACAGGAGACAGGCGTGAGTTTTCAGTGGTAAAGGAGAGCTGATGGCAGCAAGAGAGCACAAAGAGAAATGGATGGATAAGAGGGGAGAGCCCCATTCCATTTGCATTTGTCTCAGGAGTAGCCACCAGCCAATGGGGTAATCATTGATAAAAAATCTCAGGCTTGCTGGAAGCTTGAAATTGAGATGGTACAGTATTGGTGTCTGCTGTTAGTCTGTTTTCTGTGAACAGTGGAGCACTTGTAGCTTCTTAAAGGCAGTGAGGTGAGGAGAAAGGAAGGAGAGACTTTTTTGTAACACAGTGAGTAGATATGCAATCTTTTATACAGGTGTACATCTGCCTTGCTGCCTTCCTTTTATTAGTATGCTTCTGAGCATATTCAGAATGGCTGTCAGATGAGACAATGTATGCCTTAATTGGGTTGTCCCAAGAGACAGGTTCTGGGGAGGGGATGTTGTTTTGTCTTTCTTTCACAGTAAAGATAATGAAACTTGTGCTGTGAAATTACACTGCTATATCATGGTGTTATGTTCTTTACAGTGCATGACCCCTCCACACAGCCCTGACTTTGTTGAGATATCAGCTGCTATGCTCCTCTCCTCCCAAGTCACTTACTCCAAACCGAGGACTGTCATGGCAAGCACAGCTGCCTGCTCAGTCACATCAGCGACCAGGGCCTCTCCCATAACCAAGCCATCCGTTACCGACGTGGAGCGACAGTGCAGCCAGAAGCCAGCAACGTCTGAATCCTTTGCCCCTCAGCCTTGCAGGGCCATGGCAACAAGCGTGATACGTCACACAGGTGATAGTTCTGCTTACCATCACATTCCTGCTGTGCAAGAGAAAACAAAGGTAACTTCAGGCTACAGCACTGCCAGAGACTGGTGTGGAGAGGAGGGCCGAAGACATTCCAGACCGCCACAGGACACGTGTGCTGCAAATGATTTAATTAAGAAAACCTCTCCAGTCCATCAACCTTACACACATGACTCCAGTGATATAGTGACCAATAAAGATCAGCTACCAGCCCGGCCTGTTTCTCCACAGACCCACTTACCAAAGAATTGTGAGATCGACTTGCAGAAAAGGGCTACCCCAGTGACACCTGCCCCCGTTTCAAGCCCCCAGGTTCTCTGTCAAATGATCCCTTTAAATGGACAAAGCAGTATGATCAACGCCTATGTCAAGCCTTCTGCTCCAACTGTCTCCACTCCCATGAAACCTATTTTGCCACAGACAGCCCCACTTTCTCAGCCTGTACTCATGGGACCTTCTGTGCCTCAGGGGACCGTCATGTTGGTTCTTCCACAGACTGCTGTCACACAGCCACCTCAGTGCCCTCAAACAGTAATGACTGTTGGGAACACCAAGTTACTGCCCCTTGCTCCTGCTCCTGTGTTCATCGCTTCTGGTCAAAGCTGCGCCCCCCAGATGGACTTTTCCAGACGGAGGAATTATGTTTGCAGCTTCCCTGGGTGCAAGAAAACCTATTTCAAAAGTTCCCACCTCAAAGCCCACCTTCGCACCCACACTGGTGTGTATGACAGGGCAGGTTCTTTGTTGCTCCAGCACTGGCTTGTGCTTGGGCGCTGTGTTTGGGGGTGGGGGGAAAAGGAAAGAGGCAGGTGATGGGGTAGCTTCCCACCCTTCTCAGAGAAAGGGGGAATGTTTATTCTCCGCAGGCAAGCAAAACAAGACAGACTTTGTTCTGAGACCTCAGCTGACCCTGTAGTGTTAGTTGAGTTTCACATGCTTTAGTGGGAGCAGAGCTTTGCCGTGTGTGTGTTTAGATTTGTGTGGAATCCTGCCATCTGGACTAGATCGAAGTGATCTTGTGCAAGTCCCTTTTCAGGGGCACGGAGATGTTTGGTGTAAAGCAAACCATAGTACATGCAGTTGGCCTTAATTGTTGCACAAATAAAAGAAAAGAAGCTCAGAAACTACACAATTTTTCCAGAGTTTTGTCCAGGCAAAGTGATAAAGCCTTGAGATTTTGGGGCTACTGTGTTAGGAGGTAGAGCTGCTACAGGAATGTTGCAGTTTATTCAGTTATACAAAGGGAATTTTTAAGGTAAATAAAAATTAATTGTAATTATATGAGCTGATTTGCTCCATAGAAGCTGGTCAGTATGGAGACAGTACGCTGTGTTTTACTTACCCTTATGCTGTCTCCCAGGTCCTGTTAGGGTAAAACTGAGTTCTTAGGGCCTGTATTTGATGTTGAGGGATAGGCATAGCCAGAGGTTGGTACAGAATAGCTCATTCAAAAGTTTGTCTAGTATTGGTTTTCCTTGGCTTTTTCCCCTCACCCTCCCTTGCCCTGCAGACACCGTGATTTGTTGGATGTCAGGTTACGTGTCAGGTTTTAAATCAGTTTGACAGATTGTCTCTGCAGTTCCTTTGGGGAAAGAGCTTAAACCCTTTCTGAAGCTGATAATCCTTGTACACCAGATCTCAGAGGTAGATGATGCCTCTACTTCTGGCTTGAGAGTAAGTGCTGCAAGCTGCAGAGTTAACCTGGCACTACAGGATAAATGGATGAGCAACAAGTATCAGCTGCTGCTGCTTCATAGGGAAGCTGCGTGTGTCCCTGTACCACAGTTAAGACTAGGGGATCTATGGGTGGTTAAAGCACACTGACCCCTCCCTAGCCAGCCAATGTTACAGGCTTGGGGGGCAGAGTCGTCCTGCTTTCTTTTCCCACCTTTTCCCTGCATGCTGAGTAGCTGGGTGGTGTCACATGCTGCAACTGTAGAACTTTACTCACACTGTTTGAATGAGAACACCTCTGTGGGGTTTCCTTTCTGCTGGATACATGTTCTGCTCCAGTTATTGTAAGTTTGGGTCGTGGTAGATGGTTGAGCTTTATGATCACGTTGTTTAGGATAGGTCTGATGTTAAGCAGGAAGAGCAGAAGCTGACATGGACAGCTTTCCCACCTGCTGTCATTCCCGGGTGGGCAGTAGCGCCCTAGCTGTCTGCTGGCTGTGTGGGGGTGGCAGGGCAGGCCAAGGCTTGGTGCTACCTGCTGGGCCATGTGCTTGTGTGTAGGACCAGGTGACTGGAGCAGTGCGTCTGCAAGGCTCCTGTCCAGGCTTCCTCTTTGCCCGCAGGATTTGCTGATGACATGCAGCAGCCATAGAGCTGTGGTCACGCAGGGATGGGGCATGGGGTTGCTTCTATTTCAGTCAGCCAGTATGGTAGCTTTATGAAGAATCTTTTTCTTTAAACTGGGGTTTTGGGCAATTAAAAAAAATAGACTTGATTGAAGAACATTTACTAGGAGGGATAAGAGGAAATAAGAAATAATACCAGTGCTTTTCTCTGGAACACAGCTTGAGCTTAAACTAAAGTTGGCTGCACACTTGAGCAGTTCCGTGGAGTTGAGCGGTTTTTGCGAGGCAGGATTCAGGTTAGTTCTCTGATAAAACTGTAACACAGCTTCTCAAAAGTAAGTCATGCTGCTTTTCTGTCCTGCAGGAGAAAAGCCTTTCAGCTGCAACTGGGAAGGCTGTGACAAGAAGTTTGCCCGCTCAGATGAACTGTCGCGTCACCGGAGAACTCACACGGGAGAGAAGAAGTTCGCTTGTCCCGTGTGCGAGCGTCGCTTCATGCGCAGCGATCACCTGACAAAGCACACCCGCCGCCACATGACCACAAAGAAGATCCCCAGCTGGCAGACAGAGGTTGGCAAACTCAACAGAATTGCCACAGCAGAGAAGGCGAAAGGCAGCAGTGCTCTGAGTATGCTCATCCCCGTGCCATCGTCTGTCTGTCAGGGCTAGTGCAGGAAAGCTCCTTTTCTGCAAACTTTCTGAAAATCAGGAAGAGCTCTGATGGCTACAACAAAACTGACCATGGCTTCCCCCAACCCCCACTTCCCACCCCCACGTGTTTGTGCATACTTTATTTTCCTTTAGGTCCTCTGTTAATAATGCTGTGTGAGAAATCTATCGTGTCTTTCCTCATCCCTTCCCTGTTTGTTTTTTTTCAATACCTGGGCAAATGCAATCACCAGCACTTCAGGAAAGCAGAACTCTCTGGAAATTATTTTGGCAATAGGTTAAAAAAGTCACTTGTAATGCTTGCTGTTAATGTTCTGATGGACAGTGAAACAGGGTGATTTTTAATTTTTATACTAGTATTTTCTATACCAAATATATTTTGTATTTATTCATTTTGGTTTTGATATGCAGGCAAAGTACTTGACCTGCATTAGTAGAGGGATGCAGGGTGAGACCCAGAGTTTTGGGTAAACCTAAAGAATTGGGTTCAGAGCATTTTGTAAACACATAATATTTGATAACTTGTAGTGGTTGGGATTTTCACACTTGCAGATCCTGATCCTGCGAGGGGCTGGTGCTGTTACACCCTCCTGATGCAGGTGACATTGGAGGTTTGAGATCTAAGTGTGTTGCCATTTTTAAAACAAACCAAACCAGAAAGACTTTCTTTCAGAAGCAGAGTGTGGAAATCCTCCACATTTTATAAACTCAGACCCTTTGCAAACAGTAGCTGTTGTGACTTTTCGGTGCAAGTTTGACATACTGGGCATTCCAGAGTCCATGTCCCCACCAAGCAAAGCTTGGAGGAGCCGTACAGCTCTGATGGAAGTAGAAGCACAAACACTGTTTCGGAGCTTTGACACTACAAATTATGCTTTACATTCAGTCCTGCTAAACCAGCATCTCAGAATCTACAGAAAAATGCAAAAATGGCAAGATAACCCATGAATAATTAGCTGGGTCTCCGTTTATATTTTTGGTTTTGAGTATGGGAGAAATAGAAAATTAGGGAGTTTTTTATGTATCGTGGATGCTTGTGCACCTTATAGGAAATTGTTTGAGGCTTTCATTTACCTGTATCAAACGACAGAGGAAGTACTAATCATGTCTTGACTTAAGAAATAGCCACCATGTCAACTCGATGCTTTTCATGTGGCCTTATACTTCTCCACAGTACTTTGTATAAAATCACCCTTTTCTATTAAATGAGATATGCTCCTTGTTGAATGGATTTTCTTTTACACCAAATTTAGCTGTGGCTAAGAAGTGGAATCACTGGCTGCTGCGTTGTAACGACATGGTCTTGAGTGACAAAGCGAAATGCCTGTAGCACAACTGGACTGCTCAGTTTCCGTGGTGCGGAAGGATGTGCATACCTATTGTAGCACAGCTGACTGTTGTGCTGTGATGTGCCGGGTGTCCTTTTGCTGGGAGGCAGACAGCTCGCTTGCTGCATGAAATAATTGCTGTAGTGTTTGTTCCTTCTGGACTCTTCTCCCTTCAGGCATTCCTGCACTGAAGCTTAGCTGAGAAGGACTATTTATCCTGGATGTGTAAAATGTGGATGACTAGGAATGCACTATCTCTTGTACTGCTTTGTTCTAAAATTATGGGTTTGCTTCTTGTGTGGGCAAAGCACAGTTCTCCTCTAAGTGCAGGCTTGAGGCTCTCAGCTAGCACTCCCCCCAGATAGGCAGAGACCCGTTTCAGTTGAAAGCAGAAGGTGTTGCAATTATTTACACTTAAGTCCGTAATGAACGGTAGCAAGTTTTCAAACTGCACTGAGTTAGCTGATTGTGCTAAGTGTGCTAAAGCTTTTGTGCCTGACCTTTAACGTGTCCACACCCTGTTCACTCCACACATGCTGTCATCCCACTGATGGCAGCATCCATGCTGCTGAGTGCGTGGGCAAACCTCGCTGCACGCTCCAAAGGGCTCGCCTGAAACCCCCTTCCTGGTAAAACAGGTGCTCCTAGTGCTGCACCCATACCCCCTTCTCTGAATCCCTGTGGTGGAGAATGACATTGTGTCTCTTTTTTTTGTTGCTCAGCAGTCCCTCAGAACAAGAAGCTTGACTTTGGATGCCATTCAGCATGCTTATAACCGGGGGAAGAGTGTCCTGTCTTAGTCCAGTAGCCAATTTAGAACTTAATGATTTCCTTTTTTTATGGACTGTTTGTGGTGTTCACCTGAGCAAAGCAGTTTGGAAACTCCTGTCATAACGAACTTGATACCTTGTTGCATCACGGCGGGGGCAGTGATGGACTGGAGAATATGGAATTCCAAAAAGTGTGTTGTGATGTGGAAAAGCAGCAGCTCCCTCTTGGTTGGGCTTCCCTGGCCTGCGAGGTGTGCGCTGCCTCTTCCCACTCCTCTTTCTCTCCTGGATGTGCATGAACAGCTGAGCTGCCACTGCTCCCTTTGCTTTCTGTTCCTTCTGCTGTGTAAGGGTTGTTTGTGGATTGAGCATGACTGGGGTGACTGCTCCCTTTGCACTTTACTGCCTGAACTACGTTGTTCAGTCTTTTTATTTTGAGCCTATATTTTAAAGAAATGCAATCACATTTTTGTACCTGTTTTTAACTTTTATTAAATAAAAAGTATGTCATGTGACTGGTTCTAAAGCATAAAAAATGGTGAATTGCAGGACTCTATAAATCCGTGGAGTTGTGTATCTAGGCCAGTGGAAGACTATGGGGCTTGCGTTTTGCTTAGCTGTAAGGCAGGATGGTTTGGGTCCTGCTGGAGATTGACCAGTGTTTGTTTACAGTTCTGTACAGCAGTTCTTGTGTGTTTGGCAGAGCGTGTGCCCTGCTGCCAGGGTCTGGGGCTTTTGCATGCTGCCTGGAAACAGAGGGGCTGGGGGTTTGGAACTCTGTTCTGGCGTGGCCTGCAGAAGCTGTCGACAGAAGGCGAGGGTCTGAGTGCCGCTCTGTCAGTATTGTAAGCTGTGCATGGCACGAATGCTGGGAATAAAGGAGAGGGGAGCATCTGACTCAAGAGCTGGCTGCATTAGACCTGGTTCTTCCTGTCCCGCCTGCCTGCGCTCTGGCAGGCTGGATGTCCAGGTCTCAGTTGAGGAAGAGATGACCTGCTGCAGTGATGGCAACAGCAGCTACTTCAAATTTTTAAGTGGCTCTGCTGTTTCTTCCCTTCTGGCCAGTTCCCAAACACAGCACTGTTTATTCCTAGCAGGGTCACGTTTTAATGGAAGAGAAGGGGAGGGAGGAGGGAGTAGTGACACCCACTTTCTGTCACAGCCTTTCACTGTGGTCAGAGCCCCTTGGAGAGCAAACAGCAGTGACTCAAGGCTTTACCAGCAGAGAGCACATGGTTCTTGCAGGTGTGTGGAGGATGAGAAGATCCCATGGATGGTCCTGCTTGCCACTCAGCAGAACACCTGGAAGGGAGGGCTTCACTGTGGGATCAGTGCTCTGGCAGGCAGCACAAACCACAAGCACCTCAGACCCTGGGCTCTGCATGTCTCTAACGCTTTTCTTTCCCAGGGGCACATGTCCTACCTCTCTGTTCCTACCAGTTTGTCAAGGAAGACCTCTCTTCTGAGCATCAAGTTGTACCTTAATAATGGGAATTTTGGGGATTATTTTTATATTGTCTCCCTTCCTTATGTGAAACATGACTGGATTTCACAGTTCTGTGCTCATCTTTCTGCCTTGCTTCAGATCCGAGCTGTGGCCTGAACTTTCTGCACAGCCAGGTGTGGTCAGTGCTGCGCCAGAGTCTGGAACAGCTTTATCCTGCGAGAGAAAACTCGCTCCTGAGGAAGCTTTCCCAGCTACTGCTGTGCTAGCACAGGCATCGTGCATGCAAAAGTCTTTGTCTTGCAGCCATTCTAAATCCACAGAATACATAATTTTCTAAAACCAAATGCATGTGTGCTTCAAACGTTGCTCTGATGCTACATTTTGCAGTTAGGCTGGCATTGCTTTCCTGCCTGTGGTCATGCAGCCAAACCTTGTGCGTGGCAGCAGCCTGCCTGGTCCTGCTTGCAAACCCATGAGCAGCGGGTCTGGTCCGTGTGCGGTTGGGATACTGGCAGTGTGAATCCGTTCTGGGGCTGTGGTGCTGAGTGGGCAGAGGTGGCCTGTGCTGCCAGGCAGTTGCATGCTTGGTGTGCTCCTCTGGCTCGCTCCCCAATTCCGGCTGTGCAAGCTGTACTCAATGTCCTGTGAAGCAGGACTTCACCTGCCATCTCCTGTGAGCTGAATCCTACCTCAGGGTTACACCTGGCTTGAGTTCCTCCACTGAGATAAGTCTTTGAACCGGTTTGGAATTTTAATGCATGAGCCTGTCTGCCCGTTTACTGCCTGTTGGTGCCTGGCAAGCAGGCTGTGGCTGTGAGAAGGCCCGAAGAGTAAATCCTGACTCAAACCCCAGCAGCCTCCAGGCTAAGGAAACGGCAAGGCGCTTCAGGAGGATGCTGCAAAGCCTCAGCCAGGTCTGCCTGTAGCCTGTGGGATTGCCTTCCCTGCAGCTGGGATGTTAGCACCAAGGCATCTGCTTTAGAGGCTGGTTTCGTCCTCTGCCAGATGCAGCCTTCCTCAACCTCTGCTTCAGTCCCTGAGTGCAGGAGGAAGAACTCGGGTGACATTCACATCCTGGAGTGTGCACAGCTGGCACATGCAGGAAACACGAGGAAGCAGGAGCATACCCTTTCCTCAAGAGAGTTTTCTTCTGGATGGGAAGAACGCTTGAGGTTTAGCTTTCTGCCTCATAAGGTCTCTCAGGTTTGGAGTGATTTCTCTTCTGCTGTTTATTGGTGCCCAGATAAACTCACTTCACCCCATGCAAATAACCGCCTGTGTCCAAAGTGTGTGTGTGGGAAAAGCCCTGTTGTGGATGAAGTCTGTGCTAGGCAGCTGGTACTCCGCCTCCCTTGCCTCCAGTTGGGAGCTCCACCACCCTCCTGGGGCACAGCTCCAGGGCTGTGCTTGCCTGGGGCAGTGACTCCATCAGCTCTGAGGGTCTGTGTGCGGATAGTTCGGCTGAAAGCTTGCAGGAAGGAGGTTGGGGAAGAGCACCCCTGGGGCGGTGAGGCTGCCACCCTCCTTTCCGCTCCCATATTGAGAAGGTGAGTAGGTGGCAGCAGGGCGCAGGATGTGATGTATCAGGGAACTAGTAGTTGCTCTGGTCTCAGAGATCTTGGCAATGGGATGCTGGCAGAACATATGGGAGCCATCTCATTTCCCATGGGAAAAAGGACTGGAATTCAGAGTTCCTATCAGAGACGGGGGTGGACAGTAAAGACAGTAAAGAGTGTTCACAAAATCTTGAGGAGCTATGGTTATGGTGGCTGGCTGTTGTCGTTCTTCCCAGTCATCTCACCCAAGCACAGTGTCATGGCTTTTTCACCACTCAAGTCTCTTATAAACTCCTAAAACTGCTCTCATGCTGATATGTTTTCTTAATTGCTTTTTAGGAAGGAGTTCTGCCCATTTAGTGTGCTGCTGACAAGGCAGAGCTCTGCAAAAAGCAGCAGCATCCATGGCCAGTGCCATCACAAAGAAGAGCTAGCTACCAAGAAAGAGAAGGATGCAAAGCATTTGTTTGCATGTGGAAAACCCCAGATTTGAGTGAAACTGAGAGTGTGAGTTAAGTGTGCAAGCAGGTTCTGTAGTTTCAGGTTCAATGGTTTTGTTTTTTTAAGGCTTTGGTTTGAGTAATTAAAAAAATACAGTTTTAAAGCTTTTACCACCAGAATCATTCAGCTGGCACCTTGCTGCACAGCCAGGTCAGAAACCTCCCAAACTCGTGGAAGTCACTGAGCGAAGTGGTGAGATCTCTGCAAGCACTGAAAAGTAATTTGTCACCATCAGCTGAAAAATGCCCCCCTTCAGCCCGCTCAGCACCCACAGTTTTGCCTGCTTAAAAATTACAGTATCAGGGGGAGGTATGTGCAGACAGCCCACGGGCCAGCAAGGTTCTTACTCTGTTTGGGCTGGGGGGAAAGACGGTGTGCAGCATTTGTCTTTGTTAGGCGAATGAGGTAGTGAGCTGGCTGGCTGGCAGGTAGGTCCTTTTGAGAGCGTTAAGTCCAAACCTGTGCTCTGTCTGGCACTGTGTGTGTTGGGCAGTACGTGGGTCAGACCGATGGCTGTGAGTCAGTCTGTGCCAGTGGCTTGATGCACAGCACTGAGCATGCATCATTCCACAGCACAGAGAAAGCCTGCAAGGCCATGGTGCAGTTTGAGGCCCCTCCTTGCATCCCCAAACTTCTTTCTCCCACCTTTTCCCTGGTTCAGTGAGTGTCCCAGCTGCATCGCTCCCTTCTGCACCTTCCTGTGTTCCCACAGCTCCTCCTTCTCTCTCAGCAATGTGGGGCAGGTTACCAGTGAAACCCGCTGCCCTCTATCCCGGGTGCAGGCATGTGCCTGTCCCTCAGCTACTCGGTAAGCCAGTTTTGTCAGGGGGCTTAATGGTTTGCTGTGTTTGGTCCAGAGACGTGTGTCAGCCAAGCCAGAATATATTCAGTTTAGATCTTTTAAATGTATTTTTTTATTAATCACTCTCTGTGACGTTGTTAAGGCTTTCTTTCCTTTAGGTGAGTCTGGCCCCTCTCTGAGAGGCCAAATGCTGCCTCAGAGAGAGAAACGCTGCGTGGGGAGGCAGGGCAGGGGCAGAGGGACCCTGGGGGAGGCAGAGCCCTGGTCCCTACCCATGTCTGGCTCGGGGGGGGGGCAGCTGCCCCGATGCCCTGCCTGCTGATGTTGCAGCATGGGCTGCCAGCAGCGTGGCTTTCCTTTGGGTTTGCTGCACCATCGGAGACCACCCAAAAGGATGACAGGCGCCCTGCCCTCCTGATAGGGGATGCTCCTGATAGGGGAAGCTCTGACCAAGCTCCTTGAAGCATCTCCCCAGGCATGCCAGAGACACTGGGACCCCCAGTGCAAGGAAGTTCCGGGCCAAAAGAATGAAATCCAAATCGAAGGGAGATCTAAAGCAGTGTGATGATTAAAGCAAGACTGGAGTGCCGTGGTTGGCTGTGGCACTGGAGTCAGCAGGTCTCCCATGTTTTCCTGCTTTCCACAGGCATGTTCTGCTCACTGCAGTAAGTCTTTGAGAGCTGCTGAAAACTGGTATAAGCTCTGGGAGATTTGGCCGCTGATCCTTGACATGCTGCAGTGAAACTGTGTTCCTACCACAGCTTAGCAGCATTAGTAGGTCTGAAATTGGGTATTCCTACCAAAAAATAAAGTGCCATTACTCAAAATTGGATTTTTTCAGGAAGGTTGGAGAGCCCTTGGTCCAGAGGGCCCACCCAACTTCAGTCAAGCTACGCAAGGACAACTGCTTTCTACTCCAGCTACGTCTGGGCCACCGAAGTATGACAGAATCCCAGACTGGTTTGGGTTGGAAGGGACCTCAAGGCCCATCTAGTTCCCACCCCCTGCCATGGGCAGGGACACCCTCCACTGGTCCAAGGTGCCCAAAGCCCTATCCAGCCTGGCCTTGGGCACTGCCAGGGAGGGGGCAGCCACAGCTTCTCTGGGCAGCCTGTGCCAGGGCCTCACCACCATCACAGGGAAGGATTTCTCCCTTATGTCCAACCTAAACCTGCCCTCTTTTGGTTTAAACCTCATCCTATCCAGGTGCCCCAGCTGGTGTGCAGGGAGCTCTCTGCTCCAAGCTTGTGTAGCTTTGTGGAGGTTGATTCCCATGTCTGTGGCTGCCTGGCAGCTCCCAAGCCCACAGGCAGACTGCAGCGGCCAGTGGCCAGCCACGACAGCAGCTATCACAGGAAGGTGAATGGAGCATGAGGATGTGTGAGGATGTGTGCCAGAGGTGTAATCTGGTGTCTGCCCCTCAGCACCTCTCCTGCCATCCTCCAAGGATGCGTTTTGTTTCATCTGCAGGTACTGAGAAACAGTATGGTGTGTGAGCTGGAGACCCTTTTTTCAAAACAACATTTGAGGCCTTTACTGAGGGCTACACAGAGCACAGGTGCATTTATTTCTGTTTCACAGGTGCAGGAATTACAAAGGTGTTAAAATGCAGCAACTGAACTGTGCCCTGCTGTTTCCTCCCGCACTCACACAGTCTAGGGGGAGATTTCATCTGATGTCTTTTACGTTTCAGCTGAAGAGAGATATAAGGTATTTTTCTACTTCTCCTAAAAAGCAGCTACTCATAATACATTAAATGCAGAGAAAATAAAGGCAGAAAGTCTGAAATACCAGGCTTCCCTGCTGGGGAGCACTGAAAATCCATGTTTTTCTCAGGAGAGGTGACTTTGTGCAGTTGGCTAATGGTAAAACATAGTGTGCTTTTTCCTAGGTTACCTACAAGAAATAAGTGGGAATGCCAGGACTGATAATTCTGAAAACTGATGGCAAGCAGCTGCTCTGCAACAGCCTGCAAGTCCCTCACACAATGGGTCACTGCCAGCTGCAGCAAGGCAGCCCCAGGGCCGTGCTGGCTCCCATGCCAAGGAGCCCCAGGTACCACACCAAACATGGCATCCTGGCCCAAAGAGACTGTGTGAATCCTGCGTTCCCTGTTGGCTCCCAGGAGCCTCTTTTGATACAGTGGTGGGATTTGAACTCTGGTGTGGCACTGCCTACATGCTGGATGGTTGTCTCACTGCCCTTTTCACTTTGCACCCCATGCTGGGGGCCATGTTCAAAGAGACAGTACCAGATTCAGCGCCGGAGGTTGTGCAGCACAAGGAGCAAATTTGGCCTGTTTTAAGTGGCAGGAACATGAATTTCAACGCTTCCAGTGTGACACTTCAATTCTGGGGCATCTTCATTTGTAAATACCATTTAGAAAGGAGCTCCTCAGTATTGATTTGCAAGATGAATTGATCCCTTTTCCGGTGGCACTGATCAGAAACCAGCAGTTGGTGAGGATCTTCACGCTCTCACCCACAACTGGTCAGGAGAGCTTTCTCCTCCGTGCTTCCCAAGCAGGCACATGCCTCTTATGCTCCACATCCCTTCGCCACCCGCCTCTCCTGCGTCGTCTCGCTGTGCGAGGCGTCAGTTTGTCAGCAGCAGTTTGGCTCCAGCGGGGCCTCCAGGAACTTGTGGTCTGGGGCTGGGTTCAGCGGCAGTACTCCTGCTCGATGCTTGCCATCAGCTCCTCCTCTGAATAATCATACGATACCGTGGACTGTCCTGAAGGCTTCTTGCTGTTCCTTTGTGGGCACCTGCTGGGGAACAGAACGAGTTATTGGTGTGACAAAACAAGGCCTGAAGACACGAGGTGAGCCTTACTTCATTACTTTTTTTTGTGAATGGAAAGACCGGGCTGCACATGGCTTGTGGAGGCGCAGATACTCCGTCACTCTCCCTCTCACACCCCACCGGCAGATCGCTCGCTGACATTTGCCATCACTTGGCAGCTCCTTCAGGCTGCGAGTTCATTCCAGTGCAGCCCTCACAATGCTCCAGATCAAAGAACCTTTTGGTGCGTAAGGTTGGAGGCCCAGCTGAAGGACTGCATAACCTTTATGCTGTTACAAGTTTTAAGGTTTTATGCAGAAAGGGATTATTTGTATCTGTAAGGGATTTGAGTTTCAGCCAAAATACGAACAGAGCTACCTCAAACTGCTCTTAAGGCTTTCAATTATTTTCACACCAGCACAGCTCTCCCATGAGTGGGAACTGATGCATGATTCAAGGGGAACAGGTATGAGGTTTATTGGTATTATCAGAGGGTGGTTCATGTTGGGTATGGGGGAAACCTGTCCCTACTTGCATGAGGGAGAACAGTGGAAAGTCTTCTGCAAGCTTTGACCACTGTAGCTCACACTCCCAAAAACATTTTCTTGATCTTGCCCTCCAGGACTCAGAGGAGACAGCAGCTGTCAAGCGAGTGCTCCTCCATGGTCCTGTAAAGAGCTGGGAGCTGAGCAAGCCGGGGCATCAGGCCAGTCATCTCTGGAAGTTGGGACACGTGGCTCCATGAAAGGGAGAGCTGCAGAGCTAAGTGGGGACTTGAGTTGATACATCCAAACTGTAAAGTGCTCTGCATGCCACTGCAGCTGAGATTGATGGCCTTGCTTTGTGGGCATCCACTGGTGGAGAACAAACGGGCAGGAGAGAAATGGTTTTGTATAGTAGTTGGTTGCAAAAGAAGAGAGATTTTCATATCCAATAGCCTGGCTCCAAATCTGTCCCAGACTTGTTATGTGGCAGCTACTGACCTACCATTTCTCTAAGGATGAGATCTATCTCACTCTTCATCTTGTAGCTGGAACGAATGTGATCATTAGAACCCTCCACTGAAAAAAATAAGGGGATGAAATCACAGGAGCTGCCCCAGCACAGGCAGGTAAATGTAGAGTCCTGGAAGGCTCCTCCAAGGAAACTCTGTCGTACCGGGGAAGTGCTTTCATAAGCCCCAGCTGACTGATGGATGAGAACTGCCATCCTTGGGCAAGGGAGCATCTTCAACGCTCCTGAAACAGGCAGCAGCCAGTCTCCTGCCATTGTCACATGGAGCCAATGGCACCAATGCAACCTCACCTCTGTTCTTATCTGTTCAGGTCAGAAAGGCTTCTGCCCACTCCAGCTGCTCTGACCTCAGAAATAGTTTGCTGCTTTCCCTGGAGCCTCCTGATGACCAGCTGGCGTGGCAGCTGGCTCACGTGGGTGTCCTACGCCTATGTACGCTGCCCCGTGCCCTCGGTAGCAAGTTCTGCTGGCAGCAAGAGAGCAGCAAGTAGGATTTAGCAAGTAAACTCCTCTGCTTGTTCCTTCTACTCATTATCTTTCTGAAGGCCTGCTGGTGGTCTGGTTTCTGCTGCGGTAAAAGGGAGCTGGGGAGAAAGCAAAGAGTCCAGGGGCTCGAGCCACACCCCAGCAGCTAGGAAGCAAGAGTTTGGAAAAGGGAACATGGAAATCTGACCTTAACACACGTTTTATCAATTTTAATTCTGTGCTGTGACAGTTCTTAGAGTAATTTTATGTGATGTGATGCATTAGGGGCAGAGCTCTTGGCAGGGTGTGTGTGGGCCCACAGAAGAGTCATTGTTTCTCTTAGTGGTTACGTAATTTCTCACTGTTAATTATTCCCCATGCTTTGGCTTGCATGGTGACCTCCAAGCATGGGAGAAAACCTCCAGGTAGAATTGGATTTTCACAGGTGCACTGTGAAAAAGAGAAAAGCAGCCCCCACCTACTATAGTACATCCCAGGACTGAGAGGGATAGAGGGGATTTTGTTTATTGCAGGGGCAAAAGAAAAGCAAGTTGCCGCTCACCTTCTCTCTGTTGTTGGAGTAAGTTCTGTTCCATTTAATGTGGAAAAATGGCAATAAATTAAAAGATTAGCTCTTCTATCTGGACCAAAGGGAAGCTTCTGTACCCTGAGGACAGCAAGCAGAGGAACAGGCTTTGGACACACAGGCCCCCATCCTTTGGAGGTTTTCAGGAACTGATGGGTCAAAGCCTGGAGAAGTCTGGCCTGATCTGTCTTGGAGCAGAAGATGGGACCAGAGACCTCCTTTGGCCCTCCCACCCTGAACCTGGATCTCAAATGTGCACCTGCCCTGCCAGATGCTTCTGCTGGTCCTGGAATTAAGCGAGAGGCTGTGGCAGGGAAACCCAGAGCACAGGACATGGCCAGGATGGGAGCTGGTGGGCCATCAGCCTCCCCCTGTGCTCCTCCAGCAGGAGAGGAGGCCCCTTGCTGCTCTCATGGACATGCAGCCAGTGCTTCAGATTAGGGCTTGTGAATCCAGCTGAGGGTCATTAGACTTTACGATTTGGAAAATAATAGGACAGTATGTTGAGGGAAACATTTCTGAAGTCCCAGATGTTCTGAGGGAGGAGAGAAACCTGGAAAGGGGCAATGCTGCAAGCGAGAGAGTTAGCTGAAGACTGCATGAGAGGGGAATTTGCAACCTGGCAGGACAGCGAAGAACATAAAGGATCAGTGCAGCTCCATCGGTGTTACTGTGCAGGCACCTGGGTATCTCCTCACTGAAAAGTTATCAGTAGCTTGGAGGGAGTTTAGAAAGCAGCAATAAAAGTGATTTCAGGGGCTGGAGTGAAGCAGTTTCGGAAAGAGGAACATGAGAAATGTGCTGTAGCTCAGCAAAAGGCCTCTCTCTCTGTGTTTAAAGTTCGTTAAGGGGAAGCAGTTGTTGTTTAATTTCTTTTTTAAATAGGAAGACAATGAACTATGCAGTGAGGAGAAGGAAATGCAAGGGGTGTCATTAGACCAAAAGCGAGTAAAGCACCTTTGAGCAAGATCCCTATGGTGGGGACAGCTGGCAGTGCCATGTCCCTGCTGCCAGGCAGCTGCAGGCCCTGTTGACTGTATCCCTGATGGGTGCCAGGGATGACTAGCTCTGGGGTAGAAACCCGAGTTCAGTGCCTGAAAATTAGGTTGGGGTGAATCCAGGCCACTGGGTTTTATTGCTTTGCTGAGAATAGGAAAGTCCGGGGTTAATCATTAAAATGCCTTGTGCAGGACCTTGCAGCTGAAAAATAGGTCAACACAACGCCCCAGTAACTCTGCCAGCAATACGAGCCTTGGCAGCGACTGCGCGATCGTTACGGCGTTCCTGTGCTGTGTCATCCCACCCGCCGACTACCAGATGCTGGAGAGCGGTTCACAAAAGAATTGCAGCGTGGGGAAAGAGAGGAAACACAGCTCCATCAGGGATACATCCCACCAGGTTCCTGTGAGCATCAGAGGTGTTCATTAGGGCCTGGAGTAGATGCTTACACAGGAATATTTTGCGGCATGGGAGATGCACGCCTACAGCATCTCTCTCG
Source organism: Laterallus jamaicensis coturniculus (assembly GCA_022605575.1). Lineage (NCBI taxonomy): Eukaryota > Metazoa > Chordata > Aves > Gruiformes > Rallidae > Laterallus > Laterallus jamaicensis. The sequence goes on from JAKCOX010000001.1 coordinate 97,901,565, forward strand.
CATGACTGCTCTCTTGGCAGACACTGTTATGTCTCCATGTCTAGGTGGGTTTGGGTTTGTTTTTTTTTTTCCTCCCTGCTTGACATTTATTTTCTTCTTTAATTGGCTTCCTGGGAATTTCTTTAGTCAGCAAGTCTGTCAAGACACGGCTGCTTTTTACTGCCTGTGCCGTGAATGTTTACCTAGAGTAATTCTAGCCTCAGAAATGTGAAGGATGAGACACCTACGCACATTAACCGCTGTTTCTGGGCTTTCTTCAAAATGCAGTTTTGCTGGGTGCTGGACCACTTCCAGACAAACGTTTGCATACAGCTCTTGCCAGCAGGAACTGCAGCCCCACTGATCACAGGCAGTATGGGCACTTCGCATGTGAGCCATGCCACAGGACTCTGACGTGGGTATAGAGTGCATGATATCGATGTGAAAATAAGGTCCTGCTGTGTCATCCCAGATCAGAATCCAGCTTCTGCCATCTCAGGTCTTCCCTTTGCATGTGAAAGAGGGAGAAAGAAAACCCAGGCCAGAGCCTGGGGCTGGGTAGCTCAATGGGAGGCTGGGCAGGGCTGTGTGTGCACCCCAGAGGACACTGCTCGGTTGCCATTGCAGCCCAAAGCCCATTGAGGATGCTGGAAAGCCCAGGAGAGCCCTCAGTTCCCGCAAGAGCACCTGTACAGGCCTTACTGTTGGGAAAGCTGAGGGCAGACATGTTTTTCAATTGCTCTGGAAACCAGCAACGTCCCCACGCAGCTCCCCACCAGTGGGGAGGGAGAGGAGGCTGGCACTCAGGCTCCTGTCACATCCACCAGTGCTGCTTGGCATTAGTAGGTCACGTAGCACGATGGCCGGAATCTGCAGCATGGTCTGCTCTGGAGTGCTGCAGGGAGGAGGGGCTGGATGACAGTCAGAGAGCACTTGGTGGTTGAGAGAGTTGCCTTTTAGCATAAGAAGATTATGTTTTTTAATTTCATATGGGTTTCTTTAACACTCTTGTCTCACTGTTCCCATCAGTCTTGGTGCAGGCAGAGCTGAAGGCAGAGCCTGCCTGGCAGCCTGTGCAGATTTCAAATTTCCTTTGTCTGACAGCCAGAGCAGCAGGTCCCCACTGTCCCCCTGTTCCTGAGGGACGCTCATGTCTCTAGCTGGTGTAGCATGGGAGTGTCTCATGGTGTTTCTCTAGAGATTCCTTGGGGGAAAAGAGACACCATTCTCTTTTACAACATGCTGCAGAGCCCTCGGGTGGCCGAGGGGTGAACCAGGGTCTGAGCTACTAGGAGCAATCCTCCCCCAGCTTTCACAAGCTCCTTCAAGGTGTTTGTGTGATATGTGAACATCCTAAATTATGCATTACCTATGACCAGGAATGAATCTCTATACTGTATTTGAGCAGGCAGCTCTTTTCAGGCAGCACAGCTCCTGGATTTTAATGGAAAATAGGTAGAGGACAGAATATGTAGGTCTGGAAATTAGTTGACACCATTCCCAGCTCTCTCCTGCACAGCAGGAGGCAGGGATAGCTTTTCCCTTTATGCTCCCTTTTTTCTGCTGTTTTTCCTCCCTGAAGAAGCAACAAAAGTCCAGGGTACTCACTGACAGTCGTTCTCTGGGCCTGGTGGGCTTCTGGTTGACAAGGCCTGGAGAAGAATAAAAGTCACATATGTCAGTTACAACATTTTAAAGCTGAGGGAGGTGATTCTGCCCCTCTACACTGCTCTGGTGAGACCCCACCTGCAGTGCTGTGTCAAGCTCTGGGGTCCCCAGTACAAAAATGAAGTGGAACTGTTAGAGCAGGAGCATGGAAATGATCAGAGGGCTGGAGCGTCTCCGGTGAAGACAGGCTGAGAGAGAGTTGGACTTGTTCAGAGAAGAGAACCATCTCTGAGAAGAGAAGGCTCCAGGGAGACTTTACTGCAGCCTTCTAGTAAACAAAGGGGCCTACAAGAAAGCTGGAGAGGCTTTTAATCAGGACCAGTAGTGACAGGACAAGAGACACTGGTTTTAAGGAAGAAGTTTTTTACAAGGGTGGTGAGGCCCTGGCACAGGCTGCCCAGAGAATCTGTGGCTGCCCCCTCCCTGGCAATGTCCAAGGCCAGGTTGGATGGGGCTTTGGGCAGCCTGGGCTAGTGGAGGGTCACCCTGTCCATAAGAGGGTGTGGGACTAGACGGTCTTCAGATGTTCCTTCCAGCCCAAACCGTTTTTTATTTCTATAAAACCTATCTCTGTCTATAGCAGGCCACATCTGTCATGGTTCAACCCCTTAAATAATCTCTGCAGAGACAATATAGACACAAGAGAGTCCCCTTTACTAACCACTTTTTCCATGCTATCTCTTTTTGATGTTCAGGGCACCTTGCTGGCTACAGGCAATGGAAATGAAATCACCAAATGTGAACTAATTAAACCTTCCAATTTTCCCATAAATACACACTGTCCTGCCAGCTGACAGGTAGTAGTATGGAAAATACCCACTAAGGAAGGAAGTTACGGCACCGCAAACCCAGGTCTTTGCACCTGACAAAGCCATTTCCCTGAAGTGATCCATCTGGAGTGAAAAATCCACTGCCCCTATGCTGGAAGTCCACAAGTTTCCAATGGGACACCAGGAGGGCCACCAAAGCCAAACCTAGCAGTATTCACAATGCGAAGGAGATGGGACCCTGTGTCTGTCTGAGCCCCCAGTTGGACCAGTAATTTAATGCAACCAGATGCCACTGAGAAGAAAATAACTTCCATCTTTTTCTACTTCTTCACTGTACTCTCATGGGGAAGGGGAGTGGGACAGGAAACAGGGCTGTGGCTTTGCACAAAACTAGACCCATATTGGCTTATATTTTTTTCTGAGCTGCAGTCCTAGAGCTGGTGGATCTCCTTCATACAAGTTACCCTGAGTCTCATGATGACACTAACAGATGTTACATGCATAACAGAACTAAAGTGAGGACTTGACTTCCAGAAACAAGAAATTAAAAGTTATCCCATGAGCATGGAAAAGAGGAAAAGATTTTTCTGTACAGGAGAAAAGGGACGCAAAGGAAGCAGGGTGGAAAAGCTCACAGTTCAGAGCCATCACCTATATATCTGCTGTGTGCTGTTTCTACATGGCTGAATGGGATCAAGTGATTCACAGAATATCCTGAGCTGGAAGGGACCCATGAAGATCATGTCCAACTCCCAGCTCCACACAGGCCCAGCCAAGTCAGATCATGGGACCGAGGGCATCGTCCAGACGCTTCTTGAACTCACTCAAGCTCGGTGCTGTGACCACTTCCCTGATTCCTCAGTACAATCATGTATCTGCTCTTGAAATAGCTGAAACCTGTGCTGTCCTGAGCTCCAGCAGTGCTTGGGGCTGGTGCTGGTAAGTGTGGGAGTTGCAGACAGGAGAGATCTCTGCAACAGGCAGTGTTGGTACAGGGATGATAGCTTTTGTGCTGATTTTAGTCAGTCAGTATTGGTCAGGCTTGTATGAGCTGTCTGCAGGGTAGAAATGTCCACCTGGGTGTCTGCCATTGTTGTGTGGCACCTGCTTTTAATCTGAGAGGAGAGGCTTTCATTAGGCGAGTTCCTTAGCTGCTTCAGGTGTGGGCAGACTGGAGTTAAGGTTTAAGCACAGGGGTCTGAGGCACTGTGAGGCAGATGGGTGCTTGACAGCAAACTCTTCAGCTCTTCCCTGCTTCTGGGGTGGGCTTTGTGCTGCCACGGTCACCTCTGGGTGCAGGGCTTGAGCAGGTGATGGAGGGCTACAGCAAAGATACCTTTCTCGCAGCACTGGGTCAACGTCTCTTCCAGGTGAGCCCTAAGCAGCTTCCATTTCTGGAGCTGGGAAAGGTGGCTGCTCCCAGAGTCTTTCCCATCCTAACTGCTTGGTTAAAATTACAAACTAAATCTCCATTAAATACCTGTAATGTCTGTGATACCTTTCCGAAGACAGCCTGCCTCCTTTCAGAGGATTCCCTGCTCTCTGCCAACATTTTGTTTTTTCAGGAAGAGCCTGAACAGTTCGAGTAACAGCTCCTGGGTCTGAGCAGAGATGAGGCTGTGTGAGAAAGCTGATGGTGAAAGAAAGGCCTTCCTGCCTGGTTATTTAGCATTGTCTCTTGGCAACCTCCCACAAGTGACAAGAGCAAGTGGCAGTGCCAGGAGGATGCTGAGGGCTGACACTGCAATGCAGCATGGTCTTCATCCTCACCATCACTATCACTTACTGGGTTACTGCTGCCAGCCCAGTTACCTCTCGCCAGGCAAAGAGCATCACTCCTTCTCAGCACCGAGGGGAATACAGTGCTCCAGGAGTGCTTTGATGCTGCTCTTCCCACAGCGAGAACCCAGCTTCCAACACTTCTGGGCGAAGGGCGGGTTTGGATCATTTCACCGAGGGGGCTGAACTCTACAGTAGGCTGTCTCTTTTTCCTTCCCTTGTGGCTGACTCCTCCACCTTACGAGCCGTACGTGTTGTGTGGGTGGAAGCCAGAATTAATTAGTCATCAAGACGGAGCAGCTCTGGTTATCAAAATCTGCCTCTCTGTGCAAAGTCAGCTCCCACCTTCTCTGAGGGATCTGCCAGCAGCAGCACTTACTTCCCAGGAGAACTTGACATTGGTGCAGGTAGAGCTCTACTGACATTTAACCTGGGGCATGAGGACAAAGCTAGTGGTGAGTGAAAACAAGAGACACCCCCAGCCTCTGGCCTCCCACCACCATCAGAGCCTTCGGGAGCTGCTCAGAATTCATCTGCTGGCTCTGCAATACCCCTGTGACACCGTGCTGGGCAGGATGCGGTGCGGGGGCTGGCACAGGCAGAGACACAGTAAGAACCCACCTCACCCAGCCCGCTCGGGTTGCTGTACTGGGCACGTCGCAAGTGCAGCAGGCAGTTGCTGCTAGCCCTTTATGTGGGTTCAGACGATGCGTACGTACATCGTGCCACGTGAGTACAATGGGTTCCTATCCCGCAGCTAAGTGCGTAATTGCTGGCCTGGCTGGCCTAGGCCCTGTTAAGAGATAAATGAAGTCAGCTTCTCCTTCCTGCAGCTTGCAGTCATCTTTTTGTTACTCATCCAGACGGCAGTGTGTGTGTATATGCCTCCTTGTTTTCCAGTCTGTTCCCAGTGCAGACATCTCGTGCTGGGGTGTGTCGTGCCACAGAGCCCCCATCACCCCATGCCGTCACCTCCTCCGGGTTTACAGGCTTGCATATTAAGCTTGCCCAGCATGTGCTTGGGTTTAATCCAATGTACCAAGAGGTGAGGTGGAGTGGTTTGACAGCTGCTGCACACACAGTTCAGCGTCCTTTATGTAAGGGCAGCGGCTCCAGGGAGAAAGGCGGAGCAGAGAGCTGGAACCGGGAGTGATTTCTCTTTGCTGCATGCATGACCCAGCTCTTCCAGGGCTCAGCTTCCCAGTGTGAGCTGTGGATGACATCCCTCACCCGTGATCCTCCTCTTCTCCCTGTCATCCCTTGCAGCTGTGGGTGAGTTGGGTGAGAACACCCTCCCCTGAGACCCGCAGGGTGGTCTGGAGCTGTGCACCTTCAGGGTCTTTGAACTGTCCCTGAGCTGCATTGAAACTGGTCAATTCAAGTCTCACCTGTAGTCTCAACCTTGTTCTCCCAAAACTGCCTGGCCACATTCAAGCTGCTCCTTGAGGATGGGCCCTGTGCTGTTCCCTGAGCCATGCACAAGCATTGTTTGGGAGACTGCAAGTTGGCCCAGGACAAAACTGTGCCTGGGACCATCCTAGCAGCTCAGTGGGGCAAGCCATTGTGGTCTGATGCCAGGCAGCCATCATGGTATAGTCTACTGGTACAGATACAGGCCTGAGCTAGGAGACCCTCAGCAGTTCCGTCACGTGCAAGGGAGCCCAGTGAGCTGCTGAGCCACCTAAAGCATTTTACCTGGGAGCTGTGTGGTCCCTGACAGTGCTGCCCTGCTGGGCGATGGATTCATAGTGCAGCTTCTCTGCAGGACGTAAGCCAGTGCCTCCTTCCCTGCCTCCTTCCCAAATCCCTCCTCACAAACACTCTGTGAACTGGGCTGGGGAACCAGTCGGAGTTGAAATGAAGAATCCTCCCCTCCCTCCCCCTTGGAGAGGAGGGAGGTGATGTCAGCAGGAGCACATCACAGATGCGGTTTGCAGCACAGCTGCAGATAGCTGAGCTGGTACAGCAGAAGGGCAGCACCCTCCAGCGACACCAGCAAAGGATCTGGGTGGCTAAGCCAGCCATTGCCTCTGAAAATAGCCTCTCATGAATATGCAGCTTGAGTTATTCCTGGCAATAATAATAATAATAATAATAATAATAATAATAATAATAATAATAATAATAATAATAATAACAATAACAATAATAACAATAAATTAATTTAAAAACCCCAATCTAGCCTACCTAGCAGTAGGTACCAAAGGGATGTATGGCCCCAGCTGCATCCCAGGCGAAGCACGCCCAGCCTTGCTCCGGTCTGCAGCAACATCCTCTGGTCAGAGAAGGAATTGGGACCGGGTGGTGGATGGGAAGCGGGCGGGGTTGTGTGGAGTTCCCAGCTTGTCCTCTCCTGCACACTGAAACACCAGGTCCCAGCTATTCCCTGCATGCCCTGTGTTTTAGTCTGTAGGTCGGAAAAGGTTCCAAGGCAAAAGTGAGTCGTGCTCTGACAGATGACTACCCATGTAGTCAGCAGTTTTCCAAGTCCAGCTGCCACACAGCTGTGCTGGGAGAGTGACACTGGCTGAGGGGACAGCACAGCTCACTGCTTGCTGGGCTTTGGTGAAGTTTCAGGTGTTTTTAAAAAAACAAGGAAGGTAAAGTGAAGGAGAGGAAGACCTTTTGCTCAGCAGCCACCAGATCCGTACCTGGGAATGAACTGCAGAACCTGAAATAATCTGACTTCGGACTTTTCCCTTAGCTGCTTCAGGTTCAGGGGGTCCCAGCTGGAAGAGTTCAGCTGGAAAACACCTTTTCAGAAGTTGCCCTGGCCAGCAGAGTGTGGCTCCCTATGTGACTGTAGGAGAACATCTTGACTTGAGAGCGTTTATAACCATTAATACAACCAGGAAGAAAATGCTGAAATAAACCGCTAACAGCACGGAAACAGAAAGGTCACACTTCTGTGAGGGAAACTCATTTTAACAAGAGTCGAAAAATAAACCTGTCTGAATTCCTTTAAGGAACTAATGGGCTATGACATTAAATGTCCCCACAGGGCCCCTGCGTGCCTGCAGCTAGGGCCAACCAGCCACGAGATGACGCTGCACCATGCCAATCTGCAGAAACAACATTCATCTGGCTGGCAAAAACCACACAGACCAGGCTTGGAAGACCTAGGAGTTCTGGAAATGCATGATAGTCCCTCTAGAAGTCAGCACCCTCTACCTGTCTTATTCCCATGCTATGGGGTGGGCGTACTGTAATCACACCTCTCTCCAGTCAGGAGGAGTAATGGTGCCATGGAAGAAGCGGGACCCTAAGACATCTGTGGGATTCTTTCCATTTCAGGAAACCAGTGGGGAAATGCCTGAGGCCACGGCCTCTCCCCTGCTTCCACTGAGAGCTGCCACTCCGCTCTTCTTCTGTTGAGCAAAGAATGAGGAAAAAGCATGTACAGCCAAGCAGAACTGAGGGCAAACCTGAAAATGGACATTTGATGCTGATAAGGAGGTATTGGGGGTCTGCTCCAAGCTGAGTACGTGATGCCCCTCAGGATTTGGTTGCCAGCCTGTTGTTGTGATGTGCTTTCACTCTTCTCTACTCCCAAGCACTATCTGAGGCCAGTAGATGTGGCTTGAGATTTTAAACACAGCCACATCCCTCTCCACCAGCCCTTGCCACCTCACCTGACCACCCATCGGGTGCACTGGGGTTCAAGTGGGAAAGCAGTGTTGATGCAGATCATGCCCAGGGAAACCCAACCGTGTCTGCACAGAGCTGAGCCCTACTTCGAGGCAGCTATCCTCTTCTGGCTGGTGGCAAACCTCCCAACAGCCCGAGTCTGCTCCTCCACAGGCTCTTTCTCATCAGACCTTTTTACTGTAATACCTCCTCCTCCCTCATCTTTCCTCCATTAGCTCTGCTCAGTCAACACATCCTGAAATTTCTTTGCTCACCGTCCAGTTTGCACAGCTCAACAGGGCAAAGCAAGCGAGTCCCCACAGTGAGACAGAAATCACAAATGATCTGGCTGAGAAACTGGCAAGACCAGGAGAAATTGCCCTAAAAATTTCTAGTGAGGAACTGGTGACGCAATGAAGCTGGTATCCCTTTCCAGACACCTCCTCCAACGGCCTCATGGGAAGGGTGGAACTTTGCCCAGTGACCTAAAAGACTAAATTGCATCCAGTAAACAAGCAACACTTGGAGCTGCAAACAGCTCCCCCCCTCCTTCCTCAGGGTAGTGGCTTTTTAGGCCTGGAGAAGTCAGAATGGTAGGCCCATGACTGCTGTCTCAACAGGACCATGGCCATCTGAGGTTCCATCCACTGCCAAGAAAAGCTTCAAATTTGCCCTGAAAATATCTGAGACTTCTCTTGTGTGGCTTTTATATCGTTGGAAAACACTGGTAATTCTGTCAAACAACCTGCCTGGGTGCAACCAGAGGCGTGAACTTCCCTCCCAAACGAGGCATCAGCAGTAGCTGGACGAGGAGACACAAGATGCTGGGCCTCACGGTCACCTCATGGGTAACATAGATTCATGCTGCACCCACTTGGGCACGCTGGGTGACCCAGATCTCATGTGCATCTCTGTGCTGCAAGGCTTGATGGTGTTCCCACCCCGGGTTTGTACTGGGGGTGACTACAACCAAGGGGGATGCTATGGGCTCCTCACCGTCCCTTCTGCCAGAGGAGGAGTTATGGCATGGTGACCACCCTGCTACCACCCCAGGGGTCACATCTTACATTCCTCATCCTTTCCAGTTTGCCATCAGCTCACTAATACCTACCTCCACGGGATATTGTCTGTCTACTGGTGTTTGTAAAGCAGGATGGGGGCAGCTCCGTTGCCGTTCTGCTGGAATATTCAGCACTTTGGAATAAAGCTAAAACGCTGCTTTATGGACAGGAAAATTCACTGACAACAGAATTACTATTTGTAAAGATGCAGCCATGACATTTACCTGTGGAGGCAAAGGGAAAACAGACACCAGCACCTCGATACCCATAAGTACAGATAAAAGGGGGAGGTCAGGAGGACTGTTCATAAATCAGGGTCACTGGAGGGAGAAAGGTTGTTGGCCTGAGCTCACTTACAGACCGTGGGAGGCTTTAGAGTCAAAAGGGCAGAGAAAAAAATAATGACAGTACAAGATCTCTAACTTTTTTTTCCCATTTCTAACTCTTTCTTTGAGGCTTTTCTTAAAAACTCGGCTGAAAAAAAGGGTTCTCACAGGGAACCTAACAGCAAAATCATTTTTGCCATATGCTAAAGTCATCCTTAGCCCATAGACATGCAGTTTGGCAGTGGGAAAAATACACTTCTCAAGAGGGAAACTGAGGCACACAAGGCAGCAAGTTCCCGGGTCCTAAATAATTGTCTCCATTTTTAAATGTCTCCAGCCGGGCTGGGCTGGAAGGAGCCGGCGATGTCTGGCCTCCCCGCCAGCAGACACGGACACTGCCGCTGTTTTGGAACAGGGGGAAGGAGAAAAGAGCAAGGCAGAAGTAAATGTCAGCTCCCTCAGCGGCAGATCCGCTGCTGGCCCAGGGAGCGCCGGGCTGCAGCGGGCTGGCAGAGCGGCACCACCAGCCTCGGGTTCCGGTTATAAGGCTCCGCTGCCGAGCCCCAGCCTGAGCCGAGTCCGAGCCGCGCCTGTTCAAGCCGAGCTTTTCCTTAGGGCAGGAAGAGAAACTCAGACCAGCCCGAGGGAGCTGGGAGGGGACGGCCCTTTTCGGGACGGTATTTCCCTTGCCCCAAAGAGAGGAGAAGCGAAGAGCGGCAGCAAATGGGCCCAGCCCGGCGTGCCAACCGAGCCGGGAAGAACCCGGTGCCGTTTCTGTCCGGGGGGAGCCGCGGCTGCAGCGGGCAGCGTCGGCTCTGGGACCACCCCCGCGCGGAAGGGGATGTGGAGCCCGGGGCCGCCGCCGGGAGCATCTGCCCGGGCACGGGGTCCCGAGCGGGACCGGGGCGGGCACTTACCGCCTGCTCGGGCGGGGGCCCGGCGCCACCGCCTCCCGCCGCCGCCTGCCCGCAGCGCCCGGCGTCCCGGGCCGGAGAGATGCCGCCGGCGGCCGGGGTTCGGCGGCCGGGGACGGGCAGCGCCGCCGCCTCCTCGCACTCGGCCAGCATCGTCTCCAGGAGCTCCCGGTCCGCCGCCGCTCCGCCCGCGGGCACCGCTGCGCCCGCCGCCGCCGCCGCGCCGCGCCGCCGGCTGATCCCGCTGCCCATGGCCGCCGGTCCCGGAGCCGAAGGGCTGTGCCGGGGGAAGGGGGCGGCAGTGTGGGAAGCGCTCCCGAGCCCCGCCGCCTCTCCCGGCCGGGGCGGGCGCGGTTCTTGGCCGCTCCCCGGAGCCCGGGTCTCTCAAAACGTTTTTTCCTGGGGGGGAGAATCCCACCCAGGAGCGGCCCGAGGGCCAAGGGGAGGCCCGGGTGATGCCGGGGAGGGGTGCACGGACCTTTCTCACCACAGCTTTTGGAGCTCAGAGCACGGGGCAGGCTGCCGCGCTCCCCGCTCCTTGCAACGCGCCCCCCCGCCTCCCGCTCCTGCAGACATGTCCTGGGGCTGGGGGTAGCGCTGGCACCCCCGGGACCCTGCAGCAGGAGGAGCAATCGTGGCTAGCTCCAAGCGCCCCTTCCTCGCCCGGGTCTCGCAGACCTTCGGAGGGTACCGCAGCCCGGATGATGTCATCCCGGGGAGGTTTTGGGCACCAAGCGGCGGTTCTGGCAGCCTGCTTGGGCCGGGGAAGTCTTCCATCCTTGGACTAAGGAGAGAAAGGAGTTTTGGGGAAGCTTTTGTGCAAGGGAGGGGACGGCTGGGCACCTATGCCACCCGTCCCCGTGGCTGGAGCCACTCTCTGCTTCCCGGCAGACCCTCTAACCATCCCCGACGGGTTCTTCCCGTCTGTGCTTCTAAGAAAGAAATATGTTGCACGATTGTTAGCTGCTCTGGAAAGCATCCCTTCCATTAAAATGGACCTGCAAAAGGACGGGCCGGGATTTCTCCCCGGGGGGGGCTAAGTGGCTGCTCCATTTTCAGCCTCTACCAGCAGCACACAGGCTGCTGCTCCCCTCCTTCCAAAGTAGGGGCTGATAAAAGCAGGAGGGGCAGAGGTGTGACACCTCCCACTGATCCTCATCAATGATTGCAATGATTGTATCTACCTGTCACTCATTCTGCTCCTTCCTTCTAAACCACCAACTTAAAGCCCAAGAGTTTGTAACGGAGGGGTTGGAGGCCATGAGTTGTCAGGTCATTGCCAGAAGGATGCTCTGTGGGAAGAGTAGGTCAGATGGGAATCTGGGGTGCAGTGTGACATGCAGGTCCTGGCTCTGGGGAAGGGGAGCTGATGGAGAAGATACTTTGGATCTGAAGCAGATCTTGGAGAAAGGAAGAGTGGTAGGGACTGGATGCTGAGGAGGAGATGGGGAAACTGAATGTGGATTTAAAACATGAAACATATGAAATGGCTGAAAGATGCAAGGTGAGGAGCTGCCATCATTCTGCTCTGACCTTGGACACATGCTTTATGAAGACCTTGCTCTTGGCAGGTAGACCAAGGCATGCTCAGTGGGCATGTGGTCGTATGTACTGAGGTCAGAGGCCGCCCAGTCTCTCCCTGCACACTGTGTAGCTCCAGGCACGGGCACATTTCACATGCATCACTGCAATGGGCTGTTCCAGCTGCAGGAGGGAAGAGGGATGGGAGAGGACGGGAGAGGACCTTGGCCCTGCTAACTACACTGTGGGAGTTCAGTTCCCAGCTTTAACTCAAGCTGCTCCCTTGCATTAACCTAACTCATGTCATTTTGCTCCCAGAAAGAACATTCCTCTAGTTGCATTGCTTCTGGATAAGACTTAAGTGTCTCTGAAAGCAGAGGAGGTGGCTGGGTGGGAGCAGAGGTGTTGACAGCCCCCATGGGCTTCACTGGGGCTGTTCCTCAGGACTCACCAGGACACGGGGCTCTGCTGTCTTTTCCTGACCTGTTTTCTTGGTCTGCAAGAGGCAGCATTTCTGAGCCCTACTCAGCGTGAGCAGTGTTTGGGTTCCTGGGCTGAGGTTCATCATGTGTTGCACATCCCTCCCCAAGAAGGCGAGGCACTGCAGGCATCAGGGACAAAGGCATTACCAACAAGAAGTGAGCAAATTCCTCCTCTTCCTCCTCCTCCATCCCTGCAGACTGTCTCTGAAGGCCTGCAGCTTCCCGGAAAGTTTCCTGGCTGCCTCCATGGAAACAGTTCGTTCCAGGGCAGTCCCTCAGATTTGTTTGGAAGAGACTTGGGCTCCGTAAACCAGCTGTCAAAACAAGCCAAATGCCCTGTGGTTTGAAGCAGCTGGCTGCTGGAGCCAGGGAAGTGTATGGGCAGCGGTGACCCCGAGCACTGCTGCGGTTTAGCAGCAACACTGAAGGACTCGGGGGCTGTTTGGAGGTATTTCCCCTCTGCAAAGACTTCAGGGTTGCTGAAAATTACAGAGAAGATTTCCCAAAAGCTAAAGCACGTGACTTCCCTGGAAAATCAATGGAAGCAGGCTACCAAATTCCTCTTTATGACGGACTGGTGGCTTTGAACACCATTTCCCAGCAGGACTAGTGGATAATATCTTGGCTGATCTTCAAGAGTAAGGGCTGGTGCGTAGCGCAAGTGCCAAGTATGGCATGTGGATCAATTTTGGATGGCACCCAGCCAGGCTGGCAAGGAGCCAGGAGCCTTTGCATCCAAAGTGCAGCGTTGGGAGCCGATGGAGCCGGCTCCCAGCTTTTCCTGAGTCCTGTGGGAGCCCAGGAGCTCTTCTGGAGGACAATGCTAGAGCTGCATGGTAGGTGGCTTCTTCTGACTTCTGCTGTGCTGGCACCCTCAGCCTCTGATCTGGGGAAAAAAAGGGTGTATGCTGATGTGAGGTTGCTCACCTCTGCCAGACAGCACTCTTCGAGCCCAGCAATCATTTCTTCTAATAAAATAATGACTGACATATGTGTATGTATATGCATGCATACACACACATCTAGGCTTAATAACACCCAAATCTTGCTGAGACCATCATGTTTATTTCTGTTTGCCTTCAAGGGATGTGGGATTATTTTAGGATTGCTGTTACTCTTAAGGCACTAGCACTGATCTGTCCTGCTGCATTATTTGACCGTAATTCCAAAGCCAACAGCCAAACTGGAGTCAAGACATGCGACTGCCTGGACAAAAAGGGACTTTATTTCCACAGTGTTCATTTCCCTGAGTATGGGAATAAACCAGACTGACTCTGCTTCATCCCATGTCTTGTTCCAGCCCCAGGCTACAGGCAGGGCTGACAGCTGTTACTCTGCTCTTTCCTGACATCCTTTCATCTCCAAAGGGACAGGGAATGTGAAAAGTTGCGGCCAGGTTGCTTGTTCCCTCCCTTGTCCCCAGCCCCTGGTAGCTGTAGGATGATCTCATGGACCTTATTCCACACTTCATCTCCACCTCAGTGGGAGACCCCAAGTCCCAGGCTTTCCCTCTACAGGAGCCAAGGACTTGTTGTTCCTCTGACATCCAGAGCCAGAACTTCTTCCTTCCTCAGGACCCTGGCCTCTGGCTCCAACCCCTGGAGCATCTCCCCGGCCACAAGACAACCAGCCAGCCCTTCATTGCTTTAGCCGGTGCGAGGACCGGCACAGCCCATCCCTCACACAGCAGTATTAGTGCGAGGTGGGGATGGGGAGGATGGAGGGGACAGATACCAACACACCCTCTGCCCCATGGGAAGGCTATCCTGGCCATAACAATACCCAGAGAGGGTCCTAGCACTGGGGAGAGGATGTTGTACCTGGGCTGTGCTGCTGTTCACCTTGGCAAGATGTGACAGGCAGCTGCTGCACTGCCAGTAGTTATTATGGGAGCACTAGAGAGCAAATGTATGAGGAGTTTCCTTGCTGGGTGAAATAACAAGCTCCCTTCAATACAATAACCAAAACAGAGCCTGTGGAGCTCTGTTTTTTCAGGTTTTTGTTCCCACCAGAAATTTTCCAGGCTGTTTGCAGTTAGTTCATTGAAGGAGCTGATCTCATAACAATAAACTTCACACCATGTGTTTAGGTTTTGTCTTCTTTCCTAGTTATACTCCCTATATTTTCAACAAGCCTTCAATGGAGATAGATACAGTCCCTTGGCTCTGGAAAGCTACAGGGGTTTTTGTGCCCACCTGTACTAACCACAGGAAGGAATGCTTCACAGTTAAGATGCATCATGTCAGAATGAATCTATCCCTCTTGCTCACTGACTAAAAGAGTTGTTTCTCCCGTGCTGTCCAGGGATCCCAAGGTCCCTCTGCAGGGTACCTGCTTTCCTGGGATGTGGCATGGAGAGATGCTGCATCTTCCTGGCTGCCCCCACTGCAGCATGGACACTGGCCCACCACTGCCAGAATCTGGACCCTCCTGCCTTGTACCATGAGGACACGCTGGTGAGTTTGGAGCAAGCCCAGGGATCTTGGCACTGATTCTTGCTGTGGATTTGTTAGAAGCAGCCCAGTGATTGTCCATCAGAAGTTTGGTTAGATTTCAGACTAGCTTAGGCAGCTTTTGCCATGCTGTAAGAAGAGAATAGTAAGATTTTATCTCCATGGAAAAGCAGGAAGACCTTCATCTTCCCCACTGCAAAGTGGTGGGCTGGTGTTACCCTTCAGTGAACAGGTTTATTTATTAATCTGTCTTTCTAGTATTAACTTGTGTGTAGCAAAGGCAACATGCACGTTGCTCAAAGCAGAGCCAGCCTCTCACCTGGCTTTCCAAACATTTTCTCAGATAGCACCTTGACTTGGGTTTTTCTACAGTTCTGACCCAAAACCTCCTGCAAAATTAATTTCTAATTTTGACAATTCATCAGGCACCTCCTGTCCTGTGAGTCTGAGCCACATCCTGACCTGAAATACAACACATGGAAAAGGTTGGGCTTGAGAACTGAGCACAGAGCTGGTGTTCTCTGCTTGGGGACCCAAAGAGGGAGAGGGAGAAGGGAATTGGCTTTGCTGCCACAAACTGTCTGGAGAAAAGTAACTGCAAGAGAGAGGCCAGTGAGACACAGAAAGGTCCAAGAGGCTGAAGTGGAAGGTGGTGATTAGGAGTTAATGCCCCTAAACCTGCTCCATCCCTTTCACCAGCTGAGATGAGCTGGAGAGGTGGGTGTTTCACAGTGGGGAGATCGGTTCCCTTGTTGAAGAGCCTTCCTACAGCAGAATGGCGCCAGGATGCAGCTGGGAAACCACAGCTAGGGGAGGGATGGAGGTTGCCCCTATGTAATTAGTAGAGCTGGCTTCGTCCCAGGACTGGAGTTTGACTCATCTAATTTGCAAAAAACCTGCTGAGAACAGATGTTTAAATATAAAAGCATCTTTTTTAGGAGTGTCCTTTCAACACATCTTGGATTTTACTACACCCTAAGCATTGCCAGGGATCACTCTTTTCCTGCCTGCTTCCCACATTTTAAGAGGAGGGCTCTGCTTTGTTCAAAACCAGGAGAAGAGAACAAAGACCCAGCCCAGTGGAAGAGTTAGACTTCATGTGCCTCACCACGCTTGCTTTCTGCAGTCTTTCCTTTGGGAGTGTGGAGGCTTGGTGCTGTGAGAGCTCTTCCTTCTTTCCTTTGGGAGTGTGGAGGCCTGGTGCTGTGAGAGCTCTTCCTTCTTTCCTTTGGGAGTGTGGAGGCTTGGTGCTGTGAGAGCTCTTCCTTCTTTCCTTTGGGAATGTGGAGGCCTGGCGCTGTGAGAGCTCTTCGTCCAGCAGCAGCTGCAGCTGGCTCCTGCCCAAGCCTCTCTGCATGCCGGAGAGGCAGCTGTGACACAGCTGGAGATGACGGTATATCCCATGAGCAGCTTCTGTGCCAACAAGACAAACCCCTTCTGTCAAGTCCCTCTGTGAGGCTCAAACTATGGCCAGATGAGGAAAAAGGCCAAAATCACGCTGCCACCTGTGGTGGAAGGAGGGTTGCGCTCGGGCATCCTGTGGGTGAGGCATAGCACGGTGCAGGGGAGTTGGTGTCCACCAACACAAAGGTTGGTGGTGTGCTCCAAGCAGCGAGTTGCAACTCAAACTGTAACTTCAAGTCAGTGACCTTGGACATCGTTACCATGGTGGGAGGATGCTTCAAGCTGTCTGCGTGGTGTTCATGTCTCACTGGTAGCATAAATGCCCCCCTCTCCCCATCCTCCCCTGGCCCCACTTGGCTCCTCCTTCGAGTTTGACCCATTTTCTTCATTTCATGCCTGGCTTTCCCTGACCCTTCCCCCTGTGACTCCCACCCTGCTGCCTCTCACACTGGGAGATGCCCCATGGACATTGTGCCCTGCCCCATCTTGGGCAGGCTGCCCTCCTACAGAGCCCTGCTGGGCTTCCTCCTGTGGCATGTCCTCTTCCTCTTTGTCCTAGTGCTCGAGGTAGGACTTAACGGATGGCCTGTGGAGCTGGCTGCTTCTAACTCTGCTGGGTAGGCGCAAAGGTGTAGGGAAGCAGAAGAGCTCTGCAGAGATCTCACGGGTGTAGGAAGCTAATCAGCAAGAGATGGACCTGTGAGATGAACCTTCCCTTCCTGGTAGGAACTTGGTTCTTGTTGCAGTTTTGTGAGATCATTTCTCATCCTCAGTGTGGACAAAGTTGAAGTGTATGAAGACTGGCTGACGTCAGCAAGGCTAACATCCCCAGCATCCGGCAGACTACAGGATTTCAGCTAGGCAAGATTCTATGTCCCAGATTTCACCAGAGTCAAATGTGCTGGGCTTGGACCTCAGCAGACTTGCACAAGCCTGGAGTGACACCAGGCTGGGTGTAGTGAGCAGGCAGGTGAGATCAGGCCTGGCCTCTGAGGTGATACCAGGCCTGGGCAGCAAAATGTAGCATCACACCAGGGATTGCTGTCAGACCCCTTCACCAAGCTGAGCTGTCCAAATCTCTCTAACCAGACATGTCTCTCCTCTTACACCTCCACCCCTGCATTCTGTGCCAACCTGATAGCCTGGAGCCCTGCAGATGAGGCGAAGAGGGATCACGGGTCAGTGTAAACTGCTGTGACTTGAGGCACTGTTGGGTTTGCTGGCTTCCAGCCAGACACCCTTTCTTACCACCAAACTGGGACTCCTGATGTTGAAGAAATATTCTGCTCTTCAGCTTCATGGAGCCAGGGTCAAGCCCTGTTTATGCAGGGAAGCCTGATAGAGAGAGACCACCAAATATGGATGCAGTCAAACTAGTTTAACTTGCACAGAGGGGAAAAATAGCTAAGGCTAATGCCTTAGCAGCAAGTGCTAAAACAGACCCGGTATTCAGCCATGCATCTAAGTTATGGGAGAAGACAGGGTTATCCCTGGCAGCACGGCATGCTGACTGTCCCCCTGTGCCCTTAGCCCACTTCAGGCTTGAGCCAAGCCTGCGTCGCACAGATGAGCTGTCATGTCTGGTTTCAGGGCTCAGGTCAGGGAATAACTCACTGAGTGGCTGTAACGGGATCCTGCAGGTCCTGCCAGGGTATGCACGGCCTGGTGCTAGCAAACCTGTGCCTCCTAACGAGCCCCAGGGGCAAAGCAGGTTTGTAATGAAGATCTCTGAATCTGGCCCGTGACAGAACATATCCAGCTCCAGGGTGGGGTGGAGGAGGTGGTGGAGAGGGAATCACCAAGCCAGGCTGCCTGGGGGAGAGGTAGGGCAGGACTTCCCAGGGCTTTATCTGAAGAGGGCGGTGGGAACAGGGTGGGATTGCTTGTGCTGGCATTAACAGTTCTTCCTTTCATCTACCCTGGCTTTAAAGTGCAAAACCCTGTGCTTTTACCTCGAGGGAAAGCCTCTGCACTCTTCTAGTTGAAAGAACTCCAGTTTTTTGGTAAAACACATTTGAAGTGACTAATGGCAGGGAAGTTTTAAAAGCATTTCCTTTATAAAAAAAGTCAACCCACAGAGCATGTAGCTAATGTACAAGATACCTCTCATCATGAAGCCCTGCTATTCCAGAAGGCAAGCCTGAGGGTCAGGAGCACAGGGACTGGCATTGCCTTCAGCTCTGTGCTGCCAGGAAGTTACAAAAGAGAAGGAGGAGAGGCAGGATTGCTCCCTTGAGCTCCCCAAAATATGGGTCACACATCCAAGATTTTGGCTCTCAGTGACTGACTGCATCTTCTCTGAGAGGCAAATCTGGAAACACAGAGTAACTTGGCTGGGATCAGAGATGGGCAAATCAGTACTGATGGTAGGAAGAGTTTGCTTTTCCAGCTCATGGAAGAGCAGAGAAGAGAATCTAGCAAACTGTGGTTCAGCTGAATCTCCACATAGGAACATAGAGCCATTTTGGCTGCCCTAGGGATGTCCCACCTGGAAGGGTCGCTGGTCCAACCCTCTGCTAAATGCAGGGCCAGCTAGTTTGGGCTGCTCGTTGTCTTGTCCAGTATTCAGTATCTACAAAGATGGAGACTCTACATCCTCTCTGTGAAACTTGGTCCAGTGCTTGACCACCTTCATGTTAAAAACTCGTTTCCCTTGTTTCAGTGTGTGGCTGTTGCCTCTTTCCCTGTTGCTGAGCTCCTCTGAGAAGAATCATGGATGGTGTGACTGAGTAGAGCATTGACATTAGCTTATATTTGGACAATCAAATTCCACCTTGGGGGTGGTGGTGTGTTTTTGCTAATGCACATGCAGTCTGTCTGCATGGGGTGGGGGAGAACAACGCACGGCCCAGCTTCTGGCCTGTGGTAACATCTGAACTAGATGGTAGCGCTTTGCTGTATCGCCTTTCCCACAAGTGAGTTACTGAAGCCCTCAGGTCCTTAGCTCAGGATTATTCACAGTATTCATTTGCATGACCACCAGTCACTGGCTGTCTCAAAATGTCTGTGTGACATGTTCATGGGGCTTTGGGCAGCCTGGGCTAGTGGAGGGTGTCCCTGCCCATGTCAGGGGGGATGGATGCCTCTGTTGAACAGTCCTGAAAAATGTATTTGGTTTAGCCCAGAAGACACCGAATCATCTGTCTGTCCTCCACTCTGATGTTCAGGAGCCATCTGAACCAGGCTTCTGTTCCATGAGGGCAGAACACGTTTCTTACCATTTTTAATAGTGGGGTAAATAGCACTCACTGCATCAGAGATGGTTATGGCAAGTTGAATTAATGTCACTGAGTCATGAGCCAGTCAGACTTTTGCCTACTACCTGCTTCTTCTGGGACATGTCAGGGCATCTGTAAGAGCAGAGCATACTTACATGGAAATAACAGGTTGCTTAATAACAAGGACTTTTTGCTGAGCTCTGTGAAATGCCCCTTACAAAGGTTGGGTATTAAAGTTCTGTAGACCTTGCTGTAGTTTGTGACACTAATTATAACAAAATGAAACTGTTGACATGTGGTTTGCCCGTGGAAGCATTGTGCAACCATCAGTTAATGAAGCTGCTCTGCCCTGTTGAGGTGGCTGTGGTCACCTCTGCTCCGTGAGGGGTGAAATGGAGAGCGCAGAGATGGCTTGTTAGCTGCTATAAATGCTTCCCACATCCCCAGAAGAACTTCATACTACATGTCCTGGTAATGCAAGCAGGTTTTGGTTTTGAAATAAGCACAGCCTTATTTAATTAAAAAGTTTTGTGTATTTTTTACCTTTAAAACCACAGTTACAATCAAGAAGAGGCTGCCTACGCCTCCCATAGCTGGCAGTGTGCTGTATGATGAGTAGCTAGCAGGTTCTCATTTTGCAGAGCCAGAGATTAAGTGAATCCCCACAGCACTTCTGCAGGGCCTTCCACTCAGGTGGACACTCAGAATTGTTGTGTCTCCACTAAATGCACGTGTGTAACACATGTAACTGCAAAGCTCTCAAAGCCTGAGCGGTGCCGGTGTGGGTTTGGTGTTACGGTGGTATCACTTCCCATAGAGCAAGGCAAGGGTTTATTGACCAGTGGCCCTCACAACCCAGTGATCTCAGGCTGCTGGAAAACTGTGAGAAAAGCAGGCAGCCAAGGGCAGGGCCCCACCACTTCTGGCCACACATCACTCCCAGGGGCAAGACAAGGAAAGGTGAGAATTTAATTGCAAAGTGCTAACACTGAGACAGGCTGCAGGTTTTTTCCAAGCCTGAGTGGTTTGTGTGCTGGGGAGCAGGGCACGGGGCTGAAAACGAGCGTGGCTATTAGCATGCTAACTGCTGCTGTTTCATCTTCAGCATTTGCCACCTCGGTGTAATAAGGATGGAAATAAGAAATTGTGTGCTATAAAACCTTGTGTGTGGACATGCTTCGTGCTGACAGCAGCAGGTTTCCAGTAAGGCCATTCAACGCTGTGCTGCTTTTGGCTGAGTCAGTCCACAGCACCAGCAAAAGCCTTTGCTCAACCGTTGGCAGCCTCTCAGGAGCCGTTTGGTTGAATGCAGCAGATCTTCATGCTTCCTTTTTACCTGAGGGGACCTCAGATGATCTTTATTTTAGAGATGTGAGCCTCAGCCTATCATGGCAGTAGGTTTGGTTGTCTTTTGCAGACCTACTGAAACAGCAGGAACTCCTGAGGTCTATGGAAAACATGCAGTGAAAACCACTGGTCGTGGGTCTCTGGCCTTGCAGGGAGAAGACCAGGTTTTATTCTTCATTCTGCTCTTGACCTGCTCTGTGATCAAATTTATTTTTCTGCCTTTTTCAGGTATGTGCTGCATGTACAGCGCCTGGTTGAAGGGGTCCTGCTGTTCCCACTGAAGACGTGGTTTGAGCCATGCAGCTCTCTGTCACGCAGTGATCTGAGAAATGTTCACACACTGATGCTGGTGGCTGGGGGATGCAGGTGTGCTAGAGCACACTGCCCAAACTACAGACAGAAGATGCCAAGCACTGGGCCCTGCTGTGTGCTTGTGTCCATCCCTATGTGCCTGAGTAGTGATGTCTTCTTCACCCGTCTGAGAACAACTTTCTCATCCCCGAGTTACTGTGTGGTGTGACTGGCACAGAGTGACCTGCCCCATGGCAGCTGCATGCTTGGACTAAGAGATATGCTTGTAGCCTCAAACATGGTCTCTGCCTGCTTTTGCAGTGTTTCTAGCTAGTGTTTTTGCAAGAGCAAACCAAATGAGGCCATAATCTGAGTGATCTACAACCTCCTGAGGTGGAGAAGTCCTAGACCAGGACCTGAGGTCCATGTTTGGGAATACCAATGCATTCCTGCAGTGCTTTGGATGCCTCTGCAGCAGGATTGCTTCCAAATCCTGTAATCCACTAACATCATTTGCTTTAATATTGCACCTTGTTTTTTTAGTGGCAGGAATGATGCAATGACTTTCAGAGTGTGTTGCTGTTACAAGTGTATCCTTAAATTGTCATTCTTGAGACAGAGGGGGAAAAGCCCTTTTAAAAAATTATTCAATAACCTTTTAGAAAGGAGAAATAACTGTACATCACCTGGAGTGACATGGGGACTTTTCAGTACTGTGATTTATTTAACTACGTTGATTTTTTTAGCTTTTTTGCAGTACTCAAGACTTCTGCAGGAATTTTGGACATGGCTGTTTCATAGGCTGAAACGACATCATGGGAATCTGCATTCTGCTAGAAATACAAGCTGATATCAGCAGGCATCTTAGTAAAGGTCTCTATTGCTTTTCATCTAACTTCATCTTGAAAAAGGGGGTAAAAAAGAAAGGAAAAGTCTGGTCTCTTAAAGCAGTTGTATGATTCCTGATTATTTTGAATAATGGGTACAGGCAAGAAAGGTAAGAAAGTCATCATTCTTTTGGAGTCTCAATGTCCTTAATTTTCACCTGTTCATAAATGAGCCTTTTAACTCTTAAAGACCTGAGTCTGCTAATGAACGTGCACGCAGGCTTGGGATTTGCGCGTGGTCGGAGTTAAGCAGGACTGCAAAAAAGGACACCACAACGTGGAAAGTATCTGCAGCAGCAGCGGTCTGCTTTGGGAGGAAGGAAGGAGGATGTGATTTCTTCTTCTCTCTTTCTTTTTTTTTTCCCCCCAGAGTTTATTTTTACACTGTTTCCAGAAGAACTTTCCATAAAGAAGTTATTTCATTTTGAAACTAGGCTTCTGTAAGCTCACCAGGCAGAGCTTTCCCCTGGCTCTTGTTTAACGTGAATTAGACTCAGAAGTGGATTTCTGAAGGCATTTGAAGTACAATAATAACAATCTTGAAAAGACTGTAAGTGAAGACCCTCTGCCCTTCCCCTGGTGAATAAAACACAGCCATTTAATGCTTAATAGAGTCCAATAAGCTTTTCTGGATTAGAAACTTGTTTTTCTTAGCTCTCTGCCTTGAGGCTAATTTGACTTTGGTCCAAAAAACCCCAATGAAAACCCCCAACCTCACCATGTTTTTCCTCTCTAAACCCAGCCTGTCTGGAATCGTCTTTTTTATTCCCCCCAATGCTAAATGTAAATCACCTGTAACCAACTGTACAATGTTATAGCAGATATATGCTCCTAAACTGTCACTACTGGCAGCCTGTGGAAAGGCGATAACACAGGACAGGGAAACAGTCGTCCAACTGGGTGACGGAAGCCACTGTTTTCTGCTACCTCAGCATATGGAGATTTTCATGAGCACCTCTCAAACAGCCAACATCTGAAGCGTGCTGTTACCTTCTGAAGTCAGGAGCAGATCCCAGGGGTGCAGCCATCAGTGCTTTCATCATTGACACCATGCAGTTTGGAATGTGGATGCAGGTGGAAACTGGTTACGGCTTCAGCCAGCGCCAGGCACTGAGGGAGGCTGAAAACCTGCCTGCAAGAGTCATGTGTGCCTGGGAAACCCGTATTTGCCACGAGGACTTGTTGCAGGTGGTACCCAGGGTGGTCGTTGCCCAGCACTGCCCCTGACGCAGAGTCTGAATGGAGAGGGATGCCCAGCTCAGCAAGACTGCCCTCCCTGACAGGTCCTGGTCCTCGGGAGTTACCACCACTGTGCAACCTGCTCTAGGAGATCCTGCTTTAGCAGGGGGTTGGACTAGCTGATCTCCAGAGGTCCCTGGTGACTCTGACCAGTCTGTGATTCTGTGACTGTTTTTGCTGAGTGGTTTAGCTGTGCCCACCCAGTTTTGAAGGTGTTACCTCCCTGTGCTTCTTGTAGCGCCCTAAGGATGCTGCAGCTGCAGCCTGAGAAGAGGCAGGCGACACAGGAGCAGGCTTTCAGCTTGCCAGGTCCCTCGCTAGCCCTGCCAAGTGGGGGGCTGTGCCAGAGCCCCTGAGGAGTTGGCCACTGCTTCTGTGCTGGGCACAAACCCCTGATCGTGGGACATGCCATTGCCTGAGACTTTAGAAGTAGCTCAGAGGTTTGCAGGCTGCTCCCAGTGTGGGCTTTGCTGTGTGCACAGACACGCTGCGTGCGAGCAGAGCATCACTGCATGCCTGATGCAGTGGGGACATGCCTCCTCCTGCCTCAGCAGCCACAGCCAGGGCTGGCATTAGCCCCTGACCTAAATTTAGCTGTCTTAGAGTAATTAATAGCCGGGGGGAGTGATGTTCCCAGGTCTCATAGCAGCTGTGAAAGACTTTCCAGGGGTTGCGAGGAGGCTCTAGCTGGGTCCTGCAGTCCTTGTTCAAATAAAGCCATCTCTGTGAGACCAGAAGAGGGAGGCCAGTGCTTGGTGGAGCGCCTGCACCCTGCTGCCTGGCTTTGGCAGGGGCGTGGTGTCCCTGATGTCCCCGCAAGCACAGAGGTGAGCTTGTGGGAGGCCTAAGGAGGAATAAGGGACTGAGGGACCTGTGAGATGTTGGTTCTCCAGCCTCCCACTGATAGAACACCCCCACGTAGCGGTTATGTTGACAACTAAGTCTTTAGTGGGATAATGGCACTTCCGCCACTTCCCGGAGGGAGAAGGGGACAGAGAGTAAGGACCATCCCAGGAATACGTGGTGGAGGAGGTTTCTTTGCTTCCCTGCCCTTGGATGCTGGGCAGTACCAAGGTGCTTGCTGAGATTTTTTTCCACATTGGCTTGAAGTCCTGTTATTGTGGGAGGCTTTTCAAAGGGCCCAAAAAATGCTTTGCAGCAGTTTCGAGAGACGACCACATTGACCTCACTGCCTCTGGAAGTTAGCGATGCTGTGTTCCCAGCTCTCACCTCAACTCGCTGAGCTGTAGCTTGCAGGGGCACTGCCTGTTGCCCACTAAAATCTGGGTTCATCCCATGAAATTGGGATCAAAAGCCCCAGCTGACTCTAGAGGCTGAGGAAGAGCCATTGGAGGGAGGTGTCAATGGCTGGGCTGTGCTTCTCCAGGCTTGGACCACAGTCAAGGCAAGCAGCCAAATGCTTTTTTTGGTGTGACAGCAGGGTGGTGGTTACTCTCTACATTGTCAGGTACTTGTATAAATGCCTAGCTGCTAAATAAGTCAGAGTTTGCTATATTTCTGTTGTGCCTCATCAGAGCAGATGATAGCTGTTCATCTTCTCTGTGGTAAATGGGAGCAGGGCCAGCTTAGCACTGCTGAGAGAGATAATAAACTTCTCCCAAGCTGTGGTTGCTCCTCCTGTGCTTGCCAGGCAAGGTCAGTGCAGCTTTCTTCACAATTTAACTGAATTTTTTGTGATTTGTGGCTGCAGTCAACCAGACTGACTTGAAAAATGAAGCAGTTGTGGGCTCTCCAAAATTATGGAGATCATTCCTCATGATCCCCAACTTGCCCTAGAGGTAACGTGCTGGAGAAGATGCTGCCTTGATGCATTTTTGGGTGAAGCAATCAAAGATGTCTTTTTTCATGTTGAGCCAGTTGACAAAAAAGAGGCCAAGAAGAGACGTGAGAGCAGACAGACTCCTGCCAGCCGAGGTGAGCCACCTCGCAAAGCCCACCAGTGCATGCTGCAGTGCAGACACGTATCACCAGAGAGCTGCTGCCACTGGCGCAACCCCAAGCTCTGCTGCCAGGAGCAGAGGGTAGACATCCAATTCGGCAAACAGTCGGATAAGAGAAGCTGATTCCCCTCTAGTGTTGCAAGAGAGGGCACACTGGACTGACATTGTGGATATGTTAGTGATTTCATAGGAAAGCAACATGAGCACATCAGGGAAAAGCACATTTTCCTCATGGCAGTGGTGGGACCAGGAAATGTTCATCCAGAAATTAATGGATAGTTTCCTGTATCACAGCAGTGCTGTGGGAGACAGCAAGGGCCTGCTCTTCACTCTCATCTGGTGAGGACCATTCCTCTCAGCACCTGAACGCCTCTGTGAATATGTATTTTCCTGGTGGTTAACTAATTCCTTATGACAGCAGTGACACAGGAAACTGGTGATGGCCTTAATTCCTTCTGCTTCCTCCTCGTGACCCTCCTTTCTCTGGGCTTTGGGGTTATTGTTGTATTTACAGGGTATCGAGGGGTGTTTTGTACAAGCGGCATGACGGGACAACTTGGGGCACAGCCAGCACCTTGTTCTCTGCATGTTCACAGCTTTGAATGTAGACTCAAATATGGGTGGCAAGTGCTTGTGCTGAGATACAGCATTAGAGCAGGCCTAGGGCAGGGGTGGAATGGAGGGACACTCACCTTCAGCAGTTCTGTGCCCTGAGTCCAAACTCCAAGAGCTGTGAAGGGGGTGTGTACCCATTCCCACTCTGACCTCACTGATGCAGGACCCTTCTGCCTGGTGGTTCAACCCCACAGGGCCTGGCTGAGCTCTGGCTCCTGGGATATTTCAGAGGTATTATCAATCTCTTGCTTTTCTTTACCTTTTCATTTCATCATCTCCCCCACAGCACTAAGTGTGATAACAGGGAGTTGCTTGGGAACAAAGCTACTGGTCTCCAGCCCTGTCCCCAGATATCACCCTGTCCTCTAGCCTCTCCCAGAACCTGCTCTCCTAGGTGCCCTGGAAAGCTCTCATCTGCAGTGTTGCAGGCTGTGATTTAGCTCCGGAAAATAAGGGTTAGGCCTCTAGGAAAGGACTCAAAACATGGTCAAAGGTGCAAACCCTCATAGCAGCCCTCTGTGAAGACAAAGGAGGTTGACTTGCTCCAAGACTGGCTGGAGGTGGAAAAGGCAGAGCTGTCAGCAGATACTTCTGTTGGGTGTCTTCCTGTGATGTGAAATATTGCCTTCTCCCCCAGTAGCTGCAAATGATGTTATCTGTGAAGAAACCAGCTGAGAAACTCTAAACCACCATGTTTTAATAAATATTAACATCCTGCCATTCCAGAGGGAGGGAAGGGCTGCAGGAAGAGTCGCTGTGTAACGCCTGTTGGCAGCGGGTGCAGCTGAAGTCAGCTAAGCTCAGCTAGCAGGGCTGCGGCCTGCACCCCTCTGGGCTCATCAGCTGGGGAAAGGCGAGAAGGCGATACCAGAACGGAGACCCCAGCGTCAGGGTGTGCAGATGTGACCCCAAGCTTATCTCCATCTCTGGTACTTTGCAAAGGGTTTTGAGGACTGCCAGCAGGAGATGGGGAAAGTGTGTTCTGCTCAGGGCCAGGGCAGCTGCTGCCAGGAGCTCGGGCTGGTTGAATATCATTTCTCATAGGGGATGAAGGATTTTTAATTATTTGCTTTTCCTTGCTCTGTGTAACTGGGCACAGCCCCTACAAAACCATGCCATAGGCTGCATGAAACTTCACCAGATCTGTGTGTATGTATATGCCTGTGTCCATCTACCAGCCAAGGCCTGAGGTGGCTGCAGGCAGATGGCTAAGCTTCTGACACTGAGCTCTGGAGAGCCTTCTGGGGCTGAGTGCTGCCTAAGAGGGGCCAGGAGATAAGTGAAGATACCAGTTCTGGTTCTTGGGATTCCTCTGTCCTCAGCAGCCACGCTGCAGAGGAGATATTCACACCTGATTCTGGTGTCTGTGGGGACTCGTGGGGGTCTGCAGCATCTTCTCCTAGGCAGCTTGTGGCTGGACAGGGAGTGTTTATCCATCTCCTCCCAGGGCCACACATGACCCACCCCATCCCTTCCTGTGTGTGCAGCCATGTCCCAGACATGGGCACCATGGAGGGGTGAGGGGTTGTAGAGAATGGAAGCATATTTGATAGGACTGGTGCAGGTAATGCACCAAGAAGCAAGGGTTAAACAAAGAACATGTGTGTGTGGGAAAGGAGGAGAGGGTGGATCCCTTTCAGAGTTTCAGAAGGGAGTATAGGAAATGCTGAACCCTTTAAAGAAACTGTGTCTCAGCTTCAGTGAAAATTCTAGAGGTCACTGACCCCAAAATGGGAGATGGGCGATATGTGGTGGAGCAGGTAAGGGGGATCTCTCTTGGCTTAGAGTTCTCCTGTTCCATGAGGGTTATTTTCTGCTGGTTATTACATGAGACCAGCTCATTCTGGTGAAACCAGCTCTCAATAGCAAGGCAAAGTGTCAGCAGCAACTTTGGCTTTGAATCAGATGATGTTTACAGTTGGGGACTTGCAAAGAATCCAGCAGCTCCTTAGGGCAGCCGGTTTCTGCAGCCTCCGTCCTCTCCCAGCACCCGTCCTCTGCCAGCACCCAGCTACGCTGAACTGCGACAGTTAAGAAAAATGATGTGCAGTCTTGCCTTTGTCTCCTCAGCTACTGACTTTCATGATTTGAGGTTGGTTTTCTTTGAAATCATTTGGAAGTCCAGGGGTGCTCCTGGCTGCTTTGCCAAGATGGTAAGGTTGTTTCCTGGAACAAGAGGGGAAGGAAGGGCAGCTCAGGCCACTTGATGCAATGAATGAAATACATCAGAAGAGCTGCTGTGGAAGGGCCCTTCTCAACTCAAAACAACAGGAGCCCGCCCAGACCTGGGCTGCTTTCCTCTCTTGCCCGGTTCTGGATGAGTAAGTGCCGAGGAATGTAACCCTGAGGAAAGTTCAGTGAACTATGGTCCATGTCGACTGACAGGCTGCTAGAGCAGGAATGGCCTGTCACTTCCTGGCAGGAGATCAGCCACATTCTCTGTGATGAGAGTACAGAAGCCAAAACCCAAAACCTGCTTGAGGCAAGCTAACGGTGGGCCAAAAGTCTTCTGCCAGTACCATTGCCGCCTTCTGCTGCAGGGAACAAGGTGGCACCACCAGAAAGGAAGAGTGACAACTTTCTCAAGTACATGTGTGGACGTAGTGCTGGGTCTTAACTCCTCCAGGTCTGCAATTTGCTCACAGATCTCGAGGAAGGCACTAAAACCAGATGTGATCTTGCACATTACTGACCACTGATGGCCAGCAAGTGTATGACAGATAGGAAAGCTTGATTTTTCCAGCTCTTGAAAGCTTGTTAACATTGGCTTCTCTACCCAGCACTTGTGGAACCCTGTCTGGAGCACTGTGCACAGCTTCACCAACAGCAAAGAAACACTGCATCCAGTAACACCATTATAACCCCATGTGTGCTAATATATTACTTGCAGGCTTTGTCCTGAGAATTGTAAGTGGCAGGTAAGGTCCTTGAACAGGGGAGAAACTTGGTTTTGAAAAAATAAAGACAGTGGGGATGCTAAGCACATGAGGATTTTGCTTTTCAACAACCACTCGTCACCTCCGGAGAGGCCGGTCACCGGGTAAGCAGGTTGCTTGCAGACCTGCATGTTAATGGGCAGCATCTGCAAATGTAATATCCAGCCAGGATCAAGGTAATTAAGATTTTTGGTTTGTTCTGCGCTGGATTTCTTTGTGAAATAGCCTGCTAAAGGCTCAGCAGGCAGAGTCCTGAAGCTGGGTTTTTGCAGAGTCCTCCTTTGAGTGATAAACCCCACAGAAAGTGGAGGGCAGCCAGCAGTCAGTAGCAAGGCAAAGCGTGGGGGAAAATCTTTCATTCAAGTGGTTACAATTTTGGTCTAGTTTTTGTGGCTTGCATTGGTTCTGGGGAGATGTGGAGAATCTTTCTCAGCACAGCTGGGAGGGCTTGTCAGGAAATGTGGAGGGCTACCTCCAAACCTGTTGAAGAAAGTGGTGGCCACTGAGACCACTGCTCGTCACCTTGGCAGTATGGGCTGAAGGCCTCCACCAGCTCACCTACCCTGTCTCAGCTTTAGATTTCTTCATACTGCACGTGGAACTCAGGCCTTGGGGTTTGCAAGCCTAAGCAGGGACCCTCCAGAGTGATGCTTTATACAAATATTGACCTTGCCAGGCTGAGCATTTTGGGATTTGGCACAGATGAACACGGATGGATGAGGCTATGCAAACAGATCACCTTCATCAAATCAGGGGGAAACCATCAGCAAAACACTGTGCCCTCAGCTAGTGATGAGTCAGCTCGTATGTCCTCACCAGCTTTCACCAATTAGACCAGCTGCTGCAGTGGTGGGAGGCAATCAGCAACCTGGAGCCACTGTCCTGTGGGCAATCTGCATTGAATTGGAAGAAAACCAGTCCTCTGGGCAAGACAGATCCTGCCCTGACCAGTGTTACCAGGTAGGTCAGCTGAGAGCTGAGGCAGTACCCATCATGACAAGAAGATGTGATGGGGATGTGATGTTTGGGAGCTCTAAGCTATGCCTGGTGGGAAGGGGCTTTGCTGTGCTGTCACTGTGAGTACCACAACAGGAGTAATGGGGGCAGAGGCTGTGCTCCACCGTGAGACATACTGGGGTGCTGGGGTCCCTTCTCTGGCTGAGACCCCAGGGTGTGCAGTCTGAAGGGGAACTTGTGGGAAGAGCCTGGTTACACAACACCCCACAGCTGCCTTGCCCAGCTGCCTGGGGCTGCTCTTACTTCCACCTGCCCGAGCATCTGAATTCCTGTAAACAAAGAAGGCATGACACTAAGTAGTGTTTGGGATTTTTTTCCAGCACATGGCACCCCGCTCTAGGCCAGAAGTTGGAAGCTCAGGGCATCCTCTCACTCACCCAAAAAGAGGGCATGAGGCAGATGACATGCCCCAGCGTGATGCTGAGTGCTGGTACCTCAAAGGTGCCTTGAACCCGGCTCTGTCAAAGGAGTTTGCTTGACAATGCTGGTCCCGAAATGCGTTTGCACCACGGTGCGGGCTGCCCATGCTTGCTCTCCTCCAGGACACCACTAGTAGGTGCAGGCCCAAACACTGTGTGCAGTGTGTAAACCCTGGAGGCGTGCCTTGAGGGGCAAAAGTACTTGGGTTAAACTGCTCTGAGGGGAAAATTCGACGGGGGTGCTCATTCCCAAACCCCATCCTGCTGCAGCAGTGCAGAGCTGCAACATGTCTCCTTGCAGGCCCTCTCCTGGGTGTTACTGTCCCTGGAGCAGGGCTCTGAACCCCTGCCATGGCCTTCTGAGAACAGGGGAGCTACAGCAATAGCATGGCTGTTGCATTGTGACAGCCCATCACAGCAGGCTAGAGCTTTGTGGGCTGGTGGCTTTGTGGGCTTTTATTAAGGCAGGAGGGCAAAGGAGTTTGGCTAGGGCAGGGAGGGTGCTGCTCTAAGTCTCTGCCCCATCCCATCCCCCTTACCCCATTCCCAGCAGCTGCAGAGGTGGCAGGACATAGTAGGGTGTTACATGAGTGCTAGCAAATGTCTTGGGAGCTGCCTAATACTCCCGCCCCTGGGATCCACTGTCCTGGGACAGGGCAGGAGCATGTCCATGCCTGCCCAGGTTGTTTTGCAGAGCTCGCTCTCCTGGGATGAAGAGGTATATTTAGTTTCGTTTATTGGGGTGTATATTTAGTGCAGAAGGTTCCAGAAAGCATCTCCTGGGTGAGTGCCTGCATCAGTCTGATGTCCTAAATAGGACCAATAAATGCCACAGGTCTAAGCTCTCTGCTGGCCATTTCTGATACATCCCAGCTGAGGAGAGCTCAGACGCACATTGGTGACCTTGACACTGACCTACTGATTTAATAACCTTGAATTTACAGTGTCAGAGGTGATGCCAGAGAGGAGCACTCTTGTTTTTCCTCCAGATCTGCTCATTATAGCAGTCAATTTAACATAGCATCATTACAGAGCTGAAAGGACCATACTGACTCACATGTGGACTTGGTCTTCTGCTGCACTCCTGCCCTACCCGCTGCTTTTCCAGCCAGCCAAGCCCAGTGCAGTGCTGGGCCTCATAACTCATTGTCTGGGTTCCCACGGGCTCGGATGACAGTGACCACTTAGTGTCATTCAAGGACACTGTGCATCCCACATGGCAGAAGAGCCTCCAAAGTCTCATTAAGCTCCTGGTTTCATTTAAACTGCTTTAGGGAAAACGTTTGTTTGACAGGAGTTAGTCCTTTGCGGGGTTGGGTGAGGGAAATGATGTTGCTCAAATAAAGGGAGTTTGAGGGTGTCCATGAGCCAGCAGTGTGCCCCAGGGGCCAAGAGGGTCAGTGGGATGCTGGGGTGCATTGAAAGGAGTGTGGCCAGCAGGTCAAAGGAGGTGATCCTTCCCCTGTACTCTGCCCTGGTCAGGCCCCACCTGGAATATTGTGTCCAGTTCTGGGCTCCCAAAGACAGGGATCTCCTGGGGAGAGTGCAGAGAAGGGCTACGAAGCTGATTAAGGGCCTGGAACATCTATCCTATGAGGAAAGGGTGAGAGAGCTGGGGCTGTTCAGGCTGGAGAAAAGAAGACTGAGAGGGGATCTGGTCAATGTTTATAAATATTTCAAGTCTGGGAGACAGGGGGAAATGGCCAGCCTCTTCTCAGTGCTCTGTGGAGACAGGACAAGGGGCGATGGCCTCAGGTTGGAGCACAGGAAGTTCCGCACCAACATGCAGAGCTTCTTCACGGTGAGGGTGACAGAGCCCTGGGACAGGCTGCCCAGGGGGTGTGGAGTCTCCTTCTCTGGAGATATTCAAGACCTGTCTGGACGCCTCCCTGTGTGCCCTGTCCTAGGGAACCGGCTTTGGCAGGGGGCTGGACCCTCTGGAGGTCCCTTCCAACCCCCACGATTCTGTGAGTGAAACAAAAACTGACTTTTTAAAGAGGGTGGAAGTTCACCTCCCCTTCCCCCCACCCGTGCCTCCCTTTTCTTCTGCTGTTTATTTAGGGGGCGCGGGCAGGCAGTTCGAGTCTCCCAGCAGAGAGCTCTCTGCGGACCGGAACCGAGTGTCCACAGAGATGGACCGGCGGATGGGAAGGACCAGGTAAGAACGGGGAGACCGGGACAGGCAGGGAGTAGGGCGGCAGTTCCGCACGTCTTCCCCAAGCCCAGCAGCCGGGCCCGCCGCTCAGCCTGCCTGCGGCCTGGCACGGCCCCGCGCCCCGCGCCCATCCCGCGGCCGCGCCAGCGGCTCCCGCGCTGCACTCCGCGCCGGGCTGCGGGGGCGGGGCCCGCGCGCTCTTCCCGCCCTTTCCCCGCTCCGCTGGCGCCAAAGCAAAGGACAGGTCCCGCCCACCCCCGGCCGCCGCCACAATGGGAGGCGGGGCACCGGCCGGTACGCCAGCCAATGGGGGAGCGGGGGCGGGCGGTGACGGGCGCGGCGTGTGCTGTGAGTGGTCGGCCGGGAGTTCTGGCGCCAAGTTCGAAGGGAATATAAAGGGCGGCGCGGGCAGCCGCCGCTCCCGCCGCTCAGTCTGCCCCGCTCGCTGTCGCTGCTGCCATGCTGTCCGCTCGCGTCCCGCTCGCTGCCCGCCAGGACCAGCCGCGCCTGTCGCCCGCGAAGAGCCTGTCACCCATGAAGAAGCTGGCGCTGAGCGACAAGGAGAACACGGTGAGCGAACGGCTGCCGCCCCTCCCGCTCCCCGCCCGGGAGCGCCGCGGCGGTCTCACCCTGCCCTTCTCTCCCCGCAGCCCCCCGCGCTCAGCAGCGCCCGCGTTCTGGCCAGCAAGGCGGCCCGCAAGATCTTCCAGGAGGGCGACGGAAAGCCGGTGAGTGCGGAACACCCGGGTACCGCGCCCGCCCTTCTGCCCTTCCCCGGCGACTCGCGTTCCCCGCCGCCCCGAGGCCCTGCTCCCCGCGGATGCTCTCTCCTCCCTGCCCCGCGATGGGCCCGGGGCCGCCCGTGCCCGCCCCGTCGCGCCGGGTGCTGCCCCCGTGCCCCTCTCCCTGAAGGGGCTGCCCCGCCCGCGGCCCCACGGTTTCCCGCCAAAGCCCGGCGAGCCGAGCCTGAGCCGCTCTCTGCCGCTCCAGGTGCCGCAGGGCGAGCGGGAGGAGCCGCTCCTGCGGGACAACCCGCGCCGCTTCGTCATCTTCCCCATCCAGTACCACGACATCTGGCAGATGTACAAGAAGGCCGAGGCTTCCTTCTGGACGGCGGAGGAGGTGAGGGGGTGGGCGGGCTTGGGCTCCCCGCGCAGCGCCCGCCCGGGCGCGGCCCTCCCGGCCTGCTGCTCCCGCCCGGGGGCGGAGCCGGGCAGCCCAGTGCCTAGAGCCCCCGTCTAAATTCCTTCATTCGCTTTCCAATGTCTAAGGTGGACCTTTCCAAGGACATCCAGCACTGGGAGTCCCTGAAGCCTGAGGAGAAGTACTTCATTTCTCACGTCCTTGCTTTCTTTGCTGCCAGCGATGGCATCGTCAATGAGAACTTGGTGAGTGTGGGCACAGCCCCGCTGGGGGCTCACTCGTGAAGGGATGCTAACAAATAACTACAGGCGTGACGGCACTTGCTGGCCGATCTAGCTTGTTTGGTAGATCATGTGTGGCTACAGAGTGTGATGTTGTTTTACATGAATTAGCAAGCTGGGGGTGCTCTTACAGTGTTCAGGCTAGCCCATTCCCTCACATGGGAGCGAGCGTTTCCGTAGGTTAATGGCTCTTTCAGACCCCTTGTTCTGCTTATCCCTTCAGTGCTGTTCTCCCTGGTGGCATCTAAGTAAAATATAAAAGTTTTCCCATTTTTCTTGGGACCAAGGAACAACTCATGACTTGGAGCTGTGAGAGGCTCTTGCTCTTGATACTGCTGTTAATATGCTGGTCATGATCCATGTGTGTAATCAACTTAGGCTTGTGAGGCCTGGGTAAGAGGCATTGATGCCGGCAGCTCTGTCCTGCAGTGCGGTTACAAATGCCTTTGCAAACACACTTATTTCCTCTAGGTGGAGCGGTTCAGTCAGGAAGTACAAGTCACAGAAGCCCGCTGTTTCTATGGCTTCCAGATCGCCATGGAAAACATACATTCAGAAATGTACAGTCTCCTAATTGACACCTACATTAAAGATTCTAAAGAGAGGTTTGTATTGCTTGATGATGAAAGGTTTGGAACTCTCTGAGTGCTGGGATTTAAGTGAAGCACATTAGCCACTCGGACTTTGAGGCTAATTTTAGGTTTTAAATTAAATTTATACAAAATACTACTGCTGCTTAAGAGCAACTTCAGAATGTCTTTCTTCTCTGAGGTATATGGGCAAGAACTTGCTTTGAGTAAAAAGGAAACCACTTAATACTGAAGTAGATAAATGAAAGCATGTAAAAGATGGAGCAGTCAAAGGGGTATATTAAATTACAGTAAGTGCTCATATAGAGGTTCCCTGTACCCAGTAGAAAGCTATGTAGGAAAGTGTCTCAAAATGACAGCACTTTTAATAAAGTGCCAGCTCTAAAGCCCAGTGCATTTAGCTAGCACTCTATGTAGCCTGTGCTGCCCACCCTCAGTTGACTGATTTGCTTGGGGGGAGGAAAACAGCATGTTGCATTTGTCAAAAAGTAGCTCATGTCTTGGATAAATATAGGCAAAAGTGTAATGAACCAATTAAAGAATGGTATCCTAAAGCTAGATGTAGGTCTTTTGAGCAATCTGGACTTCAAATTATTCTGGTGTTGTCAGCCCAGCGCTGTTAAAATGCCAGGTAGTACTGTGGTTCTGTTTGCAGCCCTGAGATACCTAACTGCTGCTCCTTTGTAGAGAGCTGCCCATCTCACTGTGGTCTGGGATGCTTAATTCCAGTAGGTGGTTAAGGAAGAGTTGGTTTCATGAGAGCTTTGGTGCCTTGCCACTGGGAAGCAGAGGTTGTTGGGCTGGTGGCTTTCAAAGCCTTTTTGAAGTATAATACTCAACGAAGCAGTACTCTTGGTTCTTTATCATGGGAATTCATGTGAACTGGTACTGATGTCATGGCAAGGTGAGGAAAAGGTAGCTGATGGGGTACAAACGTGCTACTGCTACAGAATAAAATGGGGAAGGAGGCGTAATTATCAGTGAAGGTGCAGAGCACTTCTATAAACAAGACTCTGACTATGAATATTTATAGTGCTAATGGTGCTGATGTCCAATTCTAATGAGTTTTATCCTTCTCAGGGAATTTCTTTTTAATGCAATTGAAACATTACCTTGTGTTAAAAAGAAGGCTGACTGGGCCATGCGCTGGATTGGGGACATGAAAGCAACTTATGGTGAGTGTACATCTGCTGGAAGCCAAGGGAAACTCCTTCCCTAGGAAAGATGGAGGAACCACCATTTCTCCAGACTTCACAGGGATCCTTGTCATGGGGGGAGTATACATACTGTCTGGTGTAAGATGTCAGTATAATTTTGGAAATAAAACAATTGCCAGTAGCTCATTTGCAAGTGACAGGAGTCTTTGTACAAAAATAGGTGATGTTCTGAACCCAACGGTAGCTCATGTGGAGTCTGCATGTCTGATCTCTGATCTATAGGATCAAGTTGTAAATTGCTGTTGTGTCCAGAACTGTACTGGCCATCTAGCTCAAGCAGACATCTATGCTTGGAGGCTGTAGCTCCTCTTCCTTACTGATTTTTTGATGCCTTGCTTCAAAGGAGGGATGAGAGGATTATTTCACTGGTACTTCAAGCATTCTTCATGGCCAAATCAAAGATGCTTAAGGGCGTGATTTAGTGGTGGACTTGGCAGTGCTAAGTTAATAGTTGGACTTGATTATCTTAGAGGTCTCTTCCAGTCTAAACAATTCTGTGAGCAGCCACTGACTTAAATCAGCTGCTAAAAAACCCTCAGTGTGTGAGCTTTGAAAAAGGGTGGTGTTGATTGTTAACCTGGGGGAAGGAGCCTTGGCTTCAGCTACTTGGTAGCTACCCTGTTTTACTTGCTCTCTTCTTTACTGTAGTATGTTTTCAGGACAGGTGTGCTTAAATGGAAGCTTCCTTATTCTTTGTGATGATTCAGTTCACTGGTCTACTTGCAACTGTTGGGTATTAATGCAGACCAATACTCTAATGTTACTATCGATCTTTTCCTAACAGGGGAGCGTGTAGTGGCTTTTGCAGCAGTGGAAGGAATCTTCTTTTCTGGCTCTTTTGCATCAATTTTTTGGCTGAAGAAAAGAGGATTAATGCCTGGACTCACTTTTTCTAACGAACTCATCAGTAGAGATGAGGTATGACTCCAATTCTAGCAGTTAAGATGGTAATGTGCCATAGGAGCTCAGATCATTGGAGCCTATATTCTAAAACAGGAGTATGTTTAGAAATGGGAAGTCTATAAAGCTCACCAAAGGGTGTAAATGTGTCATGGATCTCAGCAGAGAATGAATGAACATAGCATTTTACTTTGAAGCTGTTTCAGGGCTTTTGGCAGCCCTTCCACTCTGTGTACCTTGCTCTTTGGAGCCAGTGCAGCTGGTACTGGCTGAACTTGCTTATGTTGTCTCCTGGTTAGGCAGAAACCTGCCTGTAGATAACACAAAACCATGTGGCAAGTGTAATGATGCCTAGGTATTGGGCTGTCTATTCTGCATTACCTATTTGAGTGACTCAAATCAGTGTTCCTGAAACTTTCTGAAACTCCTTTCCAGGGCTTGCATTGTGACTTTGCCTGCCTCATGTTCAAGCACTTGATACACAAACCATCAGAGGAGAGAGTAAAGGAAATCATCATGAATGCTGTTCTCATAGAACAGGTAATTGTCTCCTCCTTCAGGATCTTGATAGGAATTAAACAGTGATCTGGGGAGCTGTTGGGTATAAAGTTAACCTAGGCGGTACGGAGCGAATGCCGGTTCCTGTACATAAAGTACTCCTATTTTTGCAGGAATTCTTGACAGAGGCACTGCCTGTGAAGCTGATTGGCATGAACTGCACTTTAATGAAACAGTACATCGAGTTTGTAGCAGACAGGCTTATGTTGGAACTGGGATTTAACAAGGTAAGGCTCTGATATGCTGAATCTTTCCTGGGGAAAAGCTAATACCAAGCTTAATTTCCTCCAGAAACCCAAATCCTAAAATGGCTGCAGCAATGTTGGTATAGCTTGTAAAACCCTTGAGCAGCTCTGCTGCTAGACCTTGTTTGGAGACCTGCAGGGGGAAAAGCAAGAGGGTGTTAAGGAAAAAAACAGATACCTGAGGGTTGCTGTGCTTCTGTCTACTGCAGCTCAGACAGGAACAAGCATAGTACAGAGAAGGCTTGGGGCAGAGGTTTTTGTTCACTGATGTCATTAGACTCCTCCCAGCTGATGGAATGCTCTTGCATGTTCAAGGTGTGAGCACCTGTAGTGAGGCCAGAATTGCCTTTGCATTTCAGATCTACAAAGCAGAGAATCCTTTTGACTTCATGGAAAACATCTCCCTGGAAGGCAAGACCAACTTCTTTGAGAAGCGAG
Organism: Laterallus jamaicensis coturniculus; assembly: GCA_022605575.1. NCBI lineage: Eukaryota > Metazoa > Chordata > Aves > Gruiformes > Rallidae > Laterallus > Laterallus jamaicensis. Next base: position 97,939,006 of record JAKCOX010000001.1, read on the forward strand.
TGGGTGAATATCAGAGGATGGGGGTGATGTCGAAGCCCACAGACAACTCCTTCACCCTGGATGCTGAATTTTAAATGAACTCAGACTGCATGAGTTAGTGTGCATGCCCCCTCTGTTTACAGGGAAACATTAAATACCTTGAGTCACAGTGTGACTCGATTCCTGCACCAAAATCCCACTCTTGAAAAGTGTGGTGATGTTGGGTGCTTTTCAGGAGGTTAGTATAGCTCCAGCAGTAATACCCCTTTTTATTACACTTCCCCAGTGGTGTTAATTTATAGAATGCTTAGATGTGACTCTGACAACACATGCTATTCAGTTTTGTGGAAGATCTGGACACCCTTCTTCAAGATGGGAGGTTACAGGCAGTGACTGCTTGCTTCTGCTGCTCTCTCTCAAACAGAGGAGCAGTTGAGAAATGCTACTCTTAAATTCACTGAATACTCTGCAGAAAACCCTGGAGGTGACTACATGACCTCACTGCTTTCTTAGCAGGCTTGAAGTTTACCTTTTTACTATTGTTTTAATAGTTTGTACATAAACCTGGCACTTTAATGTTTTAAAATAAAGAACTGTCTTGTAATACTCTACAGTGGTAAAATACAAGTCTAAAACTTGAGACTTGCAACTCAGCCTTTCATGACTTGTGCTTCTTTCTGGGCATGTAACTTCAGTGGTGCTGTGAATCCAATGATTCTGAGATTGGTGGATGAGGGGGATGAAACTTGGTATGGAGGGTGAAAAACTAAGTTGGGTTTTCTGGGAGCTGAACAATGGCATGCAACTGGCTTATGGACTTCAGTGCTTTAATATCTGGGAATGATATGTTGTAGCAATAAAAGGGCTGGTTGGATTCAGTGCTCCAGTGAGCAAACCTCTGTACATTTCCTTCTGAACTGCTGACTTTCTGAGGAAGAGCAAGTTCTGCAGGAAACAGCTGCTCAGCTGTGTGGTTGGTAGTGCCAAGTGAAATGGCAATGCTTAGTTGGCCCTTGAGATCAATGGCACTAAATGGATAGCATTTCAGGGAGAACCCAGCTAATCCAGGCTGGAGCAGGATGCTTGGCTTGTGTGTTACACAGTTCAGGTTTGGTTTTAATACATCAGGGTGAAAATGTGCTGATGTTGTTACTCCTCCTTGAGCACAGAGCCACAGGAATGAGCACTTCATGTAACCAACTGGTATGGGCATGTGGTCTGTGAAGGAGTTGCTGTGATCTGAATTCCTGCAACTGATCTGTGAAATGAAATGACAAAGGGATAAACAAGTTGGCTACTGCCTCACTGTACAAAAAGGTTTATTCCATCATCTAACCTAAGAACAAGGATTGTCCTTCATGTCTTGTTTCTTCCCCAAATGTAGCTTGCATGGACAATAAACTCTACAGAATGTAACTGTGCTCCCTTGTAAGAATGCTGGAGTTTGCTGCTTTCTCCTGGAGTGCTCCACCTCAAAGTAAATAAATAGATCTTTGGTGGTGCTTTAGAGATGCTGCCTTGGTAGAAAATCAGGCTTGCTGGCCTTTGCTCCTTTGCACTTGGCTGCACTGGAGGCCACGGTGCTTTGACTGTTCTTTCCCTGGGTTTGTGGAGCTGGCAGGGTGTGCCTGTTTTAAAGGCTACAGTGGGAAGAAGGAAAACCCCACAAGTAATAAGAAAACCCAAGCCCCAAAGGCTGGAATTTAGAAGACTTAACAGATGGGTCTCTAATGCCCCTTCAGCACTGATGGCAGTACCAGGCAGTTGCTGCAGTGGGCTGAGAAGAACATAACAGGAACTGGGATGTGTTAAGCTGGATAGTCAGACACATGATTTTGAAGCACTGAAACTTAATACTTGTTTTTAATGGTTGGGAGGCTTCTGGCTGAATAGCAGCATTTTGTTCTCAGCAAATTGGGCATTGTGCTTTTTGGCTTCTCCTGGCAGTTAAACCTTTGATCAAATTAAGTCTAATACAAAGCATCAGAACTCAGTGTTGGGGCAATGTTGTTCAGAGAGTGAAGGAGGAGAAGGTAACAAAGTGCTGAGATCAGTTTGGATCTCGGTATCATTCAGCAGTGTTCAATTTACATTAAAATCCAGTAGTTTGTATATATTAGCCACACAGGAAAAAAAGGTAAGCCTGAGCCTCCTCTACCTGTATTACAGCTGTATCTTCTCTCTTGATTCTTAGTATGTGCCAAGGATCAATACATGGAAGTGATTAGGGCGGAAACTAATTTGTTGCTCTTAATTCTGGGGGATAGCAACCAGAACTGTGTGCTTTTCAACATAATACAGGACTGCTTGGAATGAATGTGTGATGCCAAGTAATCCTTTGTAATGTTGAGTAGGAAGAATGTTCCTTTTAGCTAAACATGGCTCTCAAAGGGTAATAGCTACTGCAAATGTGGGCACAGTAGAGATGGATTAGATAGGAATTAGAAGTGATTCAACAAGAGAAATAAGACTGGCAATGGTGGTATTAATCTTACTCTGGTGCCACTGATGTCTAAATGCCTACTTAGGTTTGGTTTATGTACTCACTAATCAGTTTTACTGTACAGTCTGGAGAAAGGCTATGTGTCTGGTCCCACCTATTTTAATTCTCCGCTCTCCAAGATACAGATGCCTTGCTGTTGCTTAGTTTGCCCAGATCATGTCCAAAGTCTTGATAAAATACTGAAAACAGATTACTTTCATGTTTGACTGAGTTGCCAGTTGTTCTGATCCTCCTAAGTGCTGAGATAACAACCTTTTATTTCTTTCAAAAAACCCCCCTAGTACTCTGAAAAATAAGTTTCAGTAGAAATTGAACTGACCCTTTGGGATATGTTTTGGGATGGAGTGTTGGAGATCCAGGAGAGATTTGAAGGGGAGCAAGGCAAGAGCTGGTTTTGTATCCATGTATGAATCAGAACAGCTGTCCTGTAGGGGCTCTGGCACAGGAACTGCTGCAAGTGGAAACTGATAGGCTGGGAGATGGAGAAAATACTTAGGGGTAAGTAAACCCAGACCTATTTGGTGGTGCAATGCTCTGATGTCTGTTGGTAATTAATGCAGAACTGATCTCTAGCTAACCCCCATGGCTTTTATTGCTGTTAAAATGAATGGCTTTTAACAGCAGCACATAAAATGGAAGAACAGTACCTTAAAGCATAGTTATAGCATATATATAAGCTGTGATATCTATTTCCTACTGTAATTTGATCTTAAAAAATTGTATGGGTTCTGGCAAGAAGGCTGCCATAACTCTTGGACACATTTTCACTTCAAGTTACGTGTTCTGATGTTGCAAACCTTAGGCAATGTAGAAGAGTTAAGTGCAGCAACCTAATGTCAGCCTTGTCCTCAGGAAGCAACTGCAACATTAAGAGTGTAATGACTCAAAGAAAATCCCCAGATTTCTCAAATTTCCTGGAGTGATTACAGCAATTTGTGCCCACAAGAGGTCAGAGAACAGTTGCAGCTGCTCATGCCTGCAGCAGGGTGCTGCCAGCCTGCAAGTCTGAAGGCGTAAGTCTGGTGTGATCCCTGAAAGGTCACTGCTTTCTCCACACCAGTCAATCAAACTGCCCAGTAGAAAACAGTGACTGAATGAGTTGGGCTCCTTCAAAGCCTACTTTCATCAGTCATGGCTTGGTTTATTTTAGACTGCTGATTATCTCCTAGTGCTTTGGCTTCTTTGGCCTAATGAGTTACCAGGAGAAAATGTGCTCATCAGGAAGGATTTGAGAGTTAAAGGGGAGTCTTGTGTCCTGTTTGCTGGTGGACAGGTAGCTTTTTGTCAGGTATTCACCCCTTGGAGTGTTACTGAGATCTGATGATGTGCACAGCAGATGGTTTGGTTTCTGTGGTAAAACATGAAGAATGTTTGAAAGATCAAGCTGACATCCAGAAGATGTCAGCCTCTCATGTCAGAGGTTTTCATGTGAAGCCCAACTGTTCTTTTAAGTAATAATAGTATTGCTATATTCCGGGGGGGGGGGGGGGGAATATATTGCTATATTCCGGGGGGGTGGGGGGAGTGGGGATGTTTTATCCCTTTAGAGCATATCATGGACTTAAGTGATGAGATCTTATTGATGTGGTTGGTAAGCAGAAAAAGGGTAGAGTTTGGGCACCTCCTCTTGGAGGAAGCTGAGGGATGAAGAAGGAACATGAACTTTCATTCCCATGCGTGGGTGTTACTGGTGCTCTGCTAGGTAATGCATGGTGCCATCCTGATCTGTAGGTGAGGCCAAGTGAATGGCAGATCCCAGGGCACTGACAGGACACCAGAGCTGTGACTTTGGCTCTTGGTTTTAGGTTTCTTCTATGGCACATTGGGCTCCTGAATCTGCTGGAGAAGAGTTTGGAGGTGAGACCTTTGTGCTCCGGAAGAACAGGTTGTCTTAGAGCTGTGGATGCATCCCAGAACCTGTACCTGCAGTAAGAGGATAACCATCAGTGGTAAAGGAATTTGATTTTCTCTCCCCTGCTGCAGTCTTTTTTTAAAAAAAAAACCCTAACCTTAGTGGATCAGATTTGCAATTTTCCAATAACCAAATCCCTCTGCTTTTCCTGGTTGTTACACAGTGTAGTTTGTGCCACAGGCAGAGTTGCTTTGTTCATCACGAAGATTGCAGTCAGTTACTAGGAGGTGCTTAAGCCATACAGTGCTTGGGAGCACTTGCCTGATGCTGAACTGTGTGCTGAGGTTTTTCTTTTGGCCTAAGGGTGGAGACTTGGATACACACTGGTGCTTCTGAAAAGCAGACTGAGGAAATGAAGCATCCCAGCCAGTTTCTGCTACCAGCAAACTGCACTTTCCAAGTACTGTAGGATTTAGCTTAAAGTAGGGGGAAGTTTACAGTTCTTCAAGGTGTAAAGCTTGAGAATGCTAAGCTTTGGAAAAAAAAAAGGTATTTTGAGTGGTGTCTTTGTTCCCTTGGTAAAATCCAGGGTAGTTGGTGTGGTCTCTGTTCCCCCTGGATCAGGACTAGAGGTGTGGTGGAGAATTTATTTTTTGTTAGTGAGGATCTAACAAACACACTGTCAGGCTACTGAGCTAGGTCATGCCCTCAAAATGAGTTGTGGGGTAAAGGTGAGGTGTCTGGCCCCAGAGGAACATATAGGTGTTTGTCACAGGTAGACAAACCTTTAGGCAAACTAGTTCTTGCAGTGTAAGTATGTCCAAGATTCGTTCCTGGATTAAGTGTAGCCTGGCTGCTGAGGTGGGAACACCAGGGGGACACACACACAATGGAACAACTTGTCCATCCATCTCAAAATCCCTCCTGACGTGTGTTTGCCCCTTTGACCAACTGCACAGCACTTCATGTTTTCCTGGTCTCCTCTGACAGCTTTAGCTTTGTTGCCAGATTGAAACATAGCTGATGACTGACCAAGGGAGTTCTTCCTGTCCTAGGTAGGGAGCTGCTTACCTGGCTTGTCCCTTTAGTCAGCCGTCAGAATCCAGTTCCTAGATGCTCTCCAAGGTGTTGCCCCAGTGAACTAGCTTAGAGGTGGCTGCAGGGTGAGCGAACACCAAGCCTTGCTTCGACTGCTGTCAAGCATCCTCCTGCAGCCTTGTGTGCTGCTCTACTGCCAAGCACTGCAGTGAGTCTGCCTTGTGACCTGGCTTGGCCAAAGCTTTCCTGCTGCCTTTTGGAAGGTGCTGCCTCATCAAAAGGAACACATTTTGTCAGAATTTGAGAGACTCAACTGGCAAAATCCTGATGTGATTCAAAATAAAGATGAAGAATTTGACTTCAGCTGTGTTTCTTGTGGTGACTTTATAATTTCCTTAGTGCTACTCTATGTCATGGCTTTGTTTTGATGTGCTTTCAGCCAGTGTGTGTGTGTCAGTGGTCTCCATCCTTCTCGCCCTGGATCTCTGCTCTGTTATTAGACATGTTAAAATGTGTTTTCCCAAATTGGGACTCAGGTCTTGAGTTGGCTTAGTTTTATCTTGGCTCTCTAAGTAGCAGAGAGGATGCTGACAGATGGGTTTCCATACACCTCTGTCTCTCCTTAGTATGAAATTTGTTGAAGGAATAAATAATTCGATCTATTTTCAGGGTGATGCTAACATCACACCCCCACCCCCCCAAAAAAAAACAAACAACCAAAACCAACAACCAACCCAAAAATTGCACCCCAAGCTACGTTTCTCTGCATTAGAAGTTAACATTCAGCAGGCAGCAGTGACTTGGCAGGGAAGCTGAGAGGCAATGAGCTGTCATTAGATGAGCACGAGAAGTGGCGTTTCGAGGCAGGGGGACCATTAGAATGAGCATTCAGCTATACAAGTGTTAGCTGGGCCAAGCAGCCAGCGTCTCCTCTGGCTGTAAATTTCTGTAATGCCACCTAAATGCAGTCTCAGCTATAAGGAGGCCTCAAATGGAATTCACTCCAAAAAGGAATAGAATTACTACTTATATATTGGATTCTTTAATAACTTCAGCAGAACATGCTGTAGGTTTATTGGAGGCTTAGCAAGACCTTTCCTGTTTTGATTTACTGCTCCTGAAAATTGTATCTCATTCTATGGATATAATTATTGTTGCTCTCTGTAAATATGCACAGATACACAGTCTTTAGAAGAGTTACTCCAGGATGGGTTTATTGCTGTGTGGGAATTAAGACTGGCAAACATTGGGCTACCTAACAGGATTATTTTTTAATACACATTTCTATAACCCAGTTATCCTTGTCAAATTGAAAAGCTATTTACTATGCAAAGTAGGCTAATTTTATGATAATTTTTAAATCTTGCCACCTTTCCATTATTTAGCTGTGATACCATCCTTCCCAGTCCTAAATCCCCAGGATTTATGTATGAAATAGTAGGATGGCTGGGTTGCATTTAAATCAATTAAAGCAAAAATGTTTCAAAGAAAATGTTAAATATTGCTGTGTAGATAGTCAAGAAGCAGATGTGATTTCACCACTTGTATCCCCAAATAACACACGCACAACCAGATTGAGATGCATTTAAATATGTATATACACTCAAGCCTGGCTCTTCAGGCTCCCCGGGAGGGTGTGAATTCTGTGTGTCAGGGGAAGTTGCTCACCACGATGGAGTAACTTTACCTGAAGGGGCTGTCCAGAAGTGATCATCGCACAACTGGTCCAGGTGGTCATACTGAGATGAGCAGGCTGGGTGAAAGGGTGCTGCCGTGCCCCTCGAGGGGTGGCACATTTGGTTCTGGAGGAGATCTCCTGGCAGATGGGTGCTCCATCCCCTCCTGCCTGCATGCAGGTGGTTCCTCTGCTAACTCAGTTTCTCGAGTTAAGCCCCTGCCACAGCAGCTCCTTTAAAAGCTGTTTCTAGAGTAGTTTGTGCCGGCTTACACGGCACCTATCACAAGCACTACATCTGGCTGTCACCAGGGGGGCTCCTTGGTAAAGAAAGCAGCCGCCGCTCCTGCAGTTGAGGTGACAGTGCCAAGCACGGGCTGGCTGCTCACCAGTGCCATGTGACTGTCACATCTGGGGGGAGCTGGGCTGCTGGGGCAATGTGAATGTATCTGTGTGCTGAGTGCAGGGCAGGAGATTGCCTGTGCAAGTTCTGCTCTGTGTGAGATTTCATAGCAGACCTTCTCTTAATCTGGCATGGACTGCTGGGGTTTTGGGGAGCTCCCTGTTGTGCAGCATGGGTCTTAGGAGAGAAACAGCATGGGCATGGGGCGGCGTGGAAGTGCATCATATATGCTTAACTCCACTGCTGAGGATGGGAATGGTTTTCCAGTCATTGCCATGTGTTCTAGTGAATGCTGAAGTCTTGGTGCTCTCCTGCATGTGCTTGCTCTGGGTGCTCCTGCTGTGCTGAGTGCTCTTTTGGGATTCTGGGGCCATAGCAAGTGAGTGGTATGGCTCCTGTAGAGAAGGACTTCTCGGGATGCAACACCCTCAGCAGGGAGGGATCCTAATATCTGTTAATTGGGCATTGGGGCATGCCCTCGCTGTGCTATGGAACCAGGTACGCTGAGCCCAGGTAGAAGGAGGTTCTTGTTTCCCATGGCTTCACGTGAAGGCTGCATTTCACTTGCTAAGGAAACCACGTATTGTGCTGGTGGTTTATTAAAATGCACTGTGGATGTGACATTTTCTGAACTACTGCAGGGGGTTCCTAATGGTGTGGTTACCTGTGTGGCTCTGAGAACCAAGCCTGTGTTGATACATGGGGTGATGCTGGAGATGTGGCTGCTAGTGAAGGATGGAGCTGGCTGCAGCATGGTGCCCAGCCTCAGCATTTTGGCCCCCATACCACGCCTGGGCTCAGCAATATCTACCTCTGAACATCACTTGTACCTACACCCATCCAGCAAAAACCTTTCAGAAGTCAGCAAGCATGATTCAGTGCTGCCACCAATGCCTGGGTGTGAGAACTCACACAGAACCACAAGGTTGGAAAAGACCTTTAAGATCATCGAGTCCAACTGTTCACATCCTATGCTAAACCATATCCCTAAGTACCTCATCTACCTGTCTTTTAAACACATCCAGGGATGGTCACTCAACTACGTCCCTGGGCAGCCTGTCCCAGGCCCTGACAACTCCTTCAGTGAAAATTTTTTTCCTAACATCTAATCTGACCCTGCCCTGGCACAGCTTTGTGCCATCTCCCCTTGTCCTATCTCCTGTCATGTGGCTGAAGAGCCCATCACCCACCTCTCTACAACCTCCCTTCAGGTAGTTGTGCGCAGTGATAAGGTCTCCCTTCAGCCTCCCCTTCTCCAGGCTAAACATCCCCAGCTCCCTCAGCTGGTCCTCATAGGATTTGTTCTCCAGCCCCTTCACCAGCCTGGTTGCCCTTCTCTGGACTTGTTCAAGGACCTCAGTGTCCTTATGGTGAGGAGCCCAGAACTGGACACAACACTCGAGGTGTGGCCTCACCAATGCCGAGAACAGGGGCACAATCACTTCCCTAGATCTACTGGCCACACTCTTCCTGATACAAGCCAAGATGCCATTGGCCTTCCTGGCCATCTGGCACACTGCTGGCTCATATTCAGCCTGCAGTCAACCAACACCCCCAGGTCCCTCTCTGTCTGACAGCTGTCTAGCCAGTTTGTCAAACTCAGTTTGTCCTGGCTTAGGTGAGCCCTTACAATATTTTTTGGGGGGGTCAGTTGTGCTCTGCTCGCCACATCTTAAAGCATAAAAGGTTCGTAGTGCACCCTGCACGTGCAGATGGGCATGTGTGGTGATAAATAAGAAATGCCATGGTAACGAGCTGAAGGAGCAGAGGCTGCAGGTGCTGCAGCTGCGCTAGGTAAGTGCCGCGCTGCGGTGGCAGAGCATGGGGCTGAGAGCTGGGCTCTAAATATTTGCCAGAAAGTTTCCTTGGGCATGGTGAATGTTATGACACTAGAGAGCTAAAATTAGAGCTCTCACTGGTAATTTCTTGGTCTTCGGTTTCACAGTGGGAGATGTGCTTTTTCAGAAGAGCTGTACATCTGTGTTCCCCCCCCTCCCCCTCCTCCCCGATTCAATCACAGCATCTTTGCAAATCAGGCCTTTTGTGCCTCCCAAAATCCAGTTCTTAAGAGAGTGATGGAAAAAAAAGAAATAGAACTGGAAGTCATACTAGCAAGGGTGCTATTATGGGGGCTGTTATGCCCAGTGCTTCATCTTAAGAGTTTACTGGAGGGAGACTGGAAAGGAAGTCTCACCTTTGTGTACGTGTCAGGGAACTAGGTTCACTGGCTTTTCAAGTTGTTTGTGCCAAAGAGACAAGAACCTCATCAAGAGGAACAAGTGGGCTACTGTGAACCACAAATGATTTAATCCTGCCCTTGCTGAAGTGAATGGCACAACTTGGTATTATTTGAGATGAGGATGAGAGCAGGCTGTGAGGCTCTTACAAACCTTACCCTAATTAGCTAATTGCTGCCTTAATGTTTCCCAGGAGCTTGTGATGGTCTGCTGTGTGCTGTGAGAGCCCACTTGGTCCTGAGGGTTTTGCAAATCCTGTTCTAGACCTCCTGAGAGAGTTAAAAACACTATAAAAGAGTATTTATATTTTTTGAGGGGGAGCACTGAGTGCCTTGCTGTAAGGAGGGTGCTACTTGCTCTGCCCAAGAAGCCTGGCTGAGGTGGAAGAGAGGCTCAGCATTGTTTTTTCTGGGGCTGGTGTAGTGGGTTGGCCCTGGCTTGACTCAGGTGCCCACCAAAGCTGCTCTGTCACTGCCCTCAGTTGGACATGGGGGAAAAAGTAGAGTGAAAAGCTCACAGGTTGAGATAAGGCCACAGAGAGATCACTCACCAATTACCATATGGGCAAAGCAGGCTCAGTGTAAGAAATAATAAATTAATTTATGACCAAGCAAATCAGAGTAGGAAATGAGAAATAAAACAGAATCTTAACACCACCCCCAGCCTCCCCGCCCTGCTTCTTCCCAGGCTCAATTTCACTCCCTGTTTCTCCCCCTCCTCCCCCCAGCAGCACAGGGGGATGGGGAATGGGGGCTGTGGTCAGTTCATCACATGTCCCTGCTGCTCCTTCCTCCTCAGGGGAGGGCTCCTCGCACTCTGCCCCCCTGCTCCAGCATAGGGTCCCTCCCACAGGAAATGGTCCTCCATGAACTTTGAGTCCTTATCACAGGCTGCAGTGCTTCACCAACTGCCCCAGCGAGGGTCCTTCCATGGGGTGCAGTCCTTCAGGATCACACTGATCCAGTGTGGATCCCCCATGGGGTCACAAGTCCCCCCAGAAAACCTGCTCCGGAGTGGTCTCCTCTCTCCATGGGACCACAGGTCCTGCCAGGAGCCTGCTCCAGTGCGGGCTTCCCATGAGGTCACAGCCTCCACTGGGTGCCTTCACCTGCCCCACTGTGGGGTCCTCCATGAGCTGCAGGGGCACAGCCTGCCTCACTAAGGGCTTATCCAGGGGATCTCTGCTCTGGTGGCTTAATCACCTCCTCCCCCTCCTTCTGCACTGACCTGGGTGCCTGCAGAGCTGTTCCTCTCAAGTGTTCTTGCTCCCCTCTGCCTGCAGTTGCCCTTGGTGTTGTGCAGGTTTTCCCCCTTCTGAACTGTTACCCCAGAGGCACAACTGCTGTTGCCAATGGGCTCTGCCTCAGCCAGTGTTGGGTCTGTCTAGGAGCTGGCTGGCATTGGCTCTATTTGACTTAGGAGATTCTAGCAGCTTCTTCCAGAAATGACCCCTTTAGCCCCCAGCTACCAAAACTTTCCCACACAAACCCAATACAGCTGGTGTGGGCTGAGCTGTCCTGCTCATCTTACTTACAAGTGAGTAGCTTTTTCCCCCAGGGGACAAGGGCCCTGTCCTCACAGCCCAAGGCTGGGCTCAGGGCTGGAAAGAGGTGTAGTGCTGGGGATGAAAGCTTCATTTCCTCCAGGCCAGGAGCTGAGTGACTAGTGGACTTCAGGCAATTAAGACTTGAAGCCGCCTGGCAGGATGCACGTTTCGGAGATGCAGGAGGGTGCGCCACCAGCTGGTCCCCTGTGCTGGGCTAAGGGTGTGGAGAGTGACCTCACCTGCAGGCACATGTCCAGTGTAGCCAGGGCTGCTACAGGGGCTGTTCTGATCAGGTCGGTCAGCTCACCCCCCTGTCTGCAGGAGGCTGTTACCAGTGGGCTGCAACGTTACCGGGGACATGGGCATTCCTGTGTGAGATGGCAAGTGGTGTGTTTGGGGAAGGGGGGGAGGGGTAAGTTTGTACCTTCACACTGGGCCTGGATCCTCCTTTGCTCCTGAGGTCTGGGCCTTTAGGTCTGTGCTTTCAGGAAAACCTGAGCCTGTGGGTCAGACAAGCAAGGTTCCTGCAGGAGCGGCCCGGGCATAAGGACTTCTGATTCACACCTGACCGGCAGCGATCCATCTGGCCAGGCAGGATAACTGCTGGAAACATCTATGGGTGGGAGGTTCACCTGGCTCTTCTGCAGGAGGGGTGGATGGGTGTTTTATTTCTGTCCTTCAGGGAGTGTGGGTTGTAACAAAAGCCACTGTCCCCAAGCAGAATGCTGTGTTTGTCTCTGCATGTCGCTATTTGTTTTAATGGTGTTTCAGTAACTACGAAATGCCAGGTACTCTTTCAAAATAATGGTTTCCTTAATTATTTATACCTTAAGGATCAAAGAAGGTTTTGTTTTGCCTGGTTACAGCAATAGCTGGATGAGTCAGAAGAACAATTGCCACTGCCATCAGAGGAACCTTGATATTTCTAACAGGAAGTTTATAATTAAACTGAATCACCATCATGTCATTTGTGTTACCCAGGCCCATGTGTCCGAAAGATATTATTAGCCTTGTCTTGCATTGCAGGGCTCAGGCTCTGTTCGCAAAGCCGAAGGTTGCTCACGCTTGGTTTTGTTGTTAGCTCAGCTTGCGGTGCTGGTGCCTTGAACAGGACTTGAGACGTGGAAGCAGCAGGTCAGTGCTGGAGCAGGGTGGGCTGTGTCCTTAGCTGGGGCTTCAGCAAGGGCGCAGTCTCGTTGCATGATATTTTGGGTACAGATTCCTGATAGGAGGGAGGGGTTGTTATTTCTTGGAAGCCTGTAAGAAACTCCCCCAGTATCTTCTAGAGCTTGTCTCAAAATCAGGCACTTGTTGCCAAGCCTTCACTTTTCAAGGGGCATCCAGCACTGTCTGCAAGAAGAGAGATTTCCCACAAGGCAGCAACATTTCCTTGGTGTTGATCTTAATTAGGACAAGTATATGACAAATAACGTTGCCCTTAAAACTTAATGAATAATTTCCCCAAGCAGTTGTTAATTATCACATAAAGCCACTGCCCTCAGTCTTCATTGACGTGGTACTGAAGATGTGTATTTTTAAATATCAGGCTGTCAAAGGGATATTTATTCATCCTGGGCAAAGAGCTGCTGGCATGGAGCAGGCATGTGGCTGCACGACAAGCAAGTGCCATATGTGAGCTGTCCTGGGATTAGTTTCATTTGAGTTTCTATGCCTGTGGCAGAGAAATTTGTATGTGAGTTGGTAACCCCAGGCTCCCATTAGAGCTGATAAAGGGGAAGGGGCAACTTGTGAGTGGTGTCAGACACCATTTTCCAGAGGAAAGGAAGGTGCCCAACAAGTGCTTCTGTCTTTCCATGGATGGCATGGGAAATCTTGGTGATTAATTCCTGTTTTGGCATTTATGTCTGGTCAGATGCATCCTGGTTTTATGGAGCTGGAATTGCACCATCTCCCTGATGCATCTGAAGCTTGTTGGCTTTGTAAATGGGATTCCCAGTGCTGACCAGCCACTGATCCCTCGCAGCATGCTGGGGTCCAGCCTGCCCTCCTCCTGCTCCTTGCTTTGTGCCTCTTTTCCAGACTTTTGCTGAGCAGACACTCTGCCACTTGATCCCCTGGGTTTAAGGATTGCTACAGAGTGATGGACCCAAGGAGTGCAGTTGAGTGGTACAGTATGCTGGACTGCAAGGGGAGGCAGGGGTGGCATAAGGCCCTACAGCCAAATCTAGCCCTGCCCATCTGGCAGAGCTGCTCTCCAAAGGCTCGCTGGCTGGTGTGGAGGTTTCAAAGACTGGCTGTCATCCTGGGCAGGGAGCTGCCATAGCCTGGTTTCAGCAGAGGAAAATGCAGAGGCATAGGGAAAGCATTTATGTTCCATCTGTTCAGATAGGAACAAGAGCATCGTGGCATCTACTGAAAGCCAGTCATATACGAGCTCCTCGCATCGCTTCACCTGTCAGGTTCATGAGTGCTTGTCTCCTGGATTTGCCTCTTTTGTTGCTGATCTCATCTGTTATGCTTTTTGTTTTGTGCTTTTTATTTCCTCTTTGCGTGACCTGTTTTCCTTCTGTCTCTCCCCTGTGCTTGCCCCCTCCCACCTGGCCCTGATGTTCTGCTTGACATGGCATCAAGGCAGCTGAAGCAGAGTGCCAGCGATGTGGTGTTCAGACTGGGTTTCGTTGGGGTTCTTCCCCCTTGTTGATGCTTGTGTCCGCAAAATGAAAGAGAAGAAGGGGGTGCTGAAGCATCTCTACCCAGGTGGGTGCAGGCAGTCTGGAGCTTGCGTGGGGAGGACTCTGAAACTGTCTCTTCATTCATGCCTGCTGGTACTTGAGCTGTGCAGCAGCCCCTTTGGGCACAGAGAGCACCTATAGGAACTATAGCTCCCTGAACAAAACGTTTCTTTTGCAAGAGCACATGGGAGAGGCAGGCCAAAATTTAGGTCATGCTTAATCTGTATCAAAGATTAACTTGTTGAATGGCTCTCCATAAGGATGCCATGTATGTGAGTAGCATGTAATAAAGTCAGATGAAAGTAGTAGGCATTACTGATGGACATAGTTTGTTTACACGTTAGCTTGTGTTTTTGCTAACATACCTAAACATGTATGTATTTTGTGATCGTTATTAACCCTTTATGTGAGGACTCTGAACAAAACCTTCATGGAAACATTCCTGCAGACTAATGGTAGCCTGCTCCTTACAGGAAAATGTGCTTTCTGTTGTTTTCCTGCACCAAGTGTTGCATTGCCTATCATTCTCTGCTTCTGCTGGGTTTTCTTTTATTCTTCACTCAATTCCATGACAAGACCTCAAACAGAATTCCCTCTGTTCCTTAGCTGCTAATGTATTTGACAGGCCCTTGGAGGAAAGAAACTGAAACTGGTGATATTTCTTTTTCTTCTGCTGCTAGGACCAGTGATGAGGACAGCAAATGTCCCTCTGATCTGAACTGCTGCTCAGAGATGCTGCTTCTTCAAAAACTGGGCTTCCTTTCTGCTGTACCTCATTCCAGAGTTAAACCTGAGATAACTGGGAACCATTCATTAGTGAGCTCTGTGTTTGTAGAGATGCCTAAGCTTGACTGGGGCTGTGGGACAGCATCTCCCAAGGAATGTTGCAGGTGGAGCCAGGGCTGTTTGGGAAACGTTATTCTGGGCAGCCTGATGTGTGGAGGGAACAGAAATTTGCTGACAGTGTTGAGGATCTAAAATTTAAGAAGCAGCAGATTTATTACCAGGCTGATCTTTGCAACAACTTTTTGCAGGGTGAAGAGATGAAGCAGATGATTAGATTTGTGAAGAAACAGAATGGTGATACACAGCCTTCCCAAGGGTGGGAGTTAGAAAAACAAGCAAGCACATCTTTTCTGTCCTGCAAAATTAGCATGTTTCCCTCATAGATGAAAAGGACCAAGGTGGCCTGGCTGTGCTCTGCTATAGCTGCTTGGCAACACCAGAGCACCGTTGTATAGGCAGAAACCCCTCCTTAGCGCAGTCTGCTGTAACGACTGTTTGCAACCACTGAAAGGGGCTAGAAATGACTCCCCAACACCCATGTTTTATTCCCCTGCTACAAAGCAGCCAGAGGCTAACCCTCGCTGGAGGTGGCCCTCAGCCTGAACTGAAAATCCCAGGGTATCAATCCTTCCTACCACCCAGATCTCCTCCAGGCTTCCAGGGCTGGTTGCAGCAGCAGTGAGGAGCTGGTACCTGGCTCTGCTGGTCCCCACATGAGGTGTGTCCCCTTCTTGTTCCCCCTCTCATCATGGGGTGTAGGTGATGTGCTCCTTGGGGATTTTGTCCTCTGCCTGTCAAACTTGTTCCCTCTTCGATTCAGTAACAGGGGGTTTGCTGGGTTGGGGGAGGGCCTCTGAATGTGCATCCATGTTTTACTGGGAGGGTGGCTGGCCTGCAGCTGGCAAGTGACATGAGTGAGTGGGGAGAGCAGGGGCTGCTGCTCTGCAGCTGCTGAATCCCTTGAGGGCAGCCTGGCTTTGCTCAGCTGCTTCTCTTGTCCCTGCTCTTTGGCTTTCTACAGCACGTGTTTTGTGGCTTTGCTACCTGGAAGCACAAGTATTTTAAGGTGAGAGCAGTCTGCTGCTTCTGGTGAGTTAAGAACCTGGTAGGGCCAACCGTTCCCCCCTGGGAAATTGGTGACTGGAGCAGGGAAGTGACTGAGTGAGCCCAGCCCTGAGAGACTCTGGAGCCTGGGGTTAATTTAAGCACCCAAATTCAAGTGCCAGCACAAGTCCCTGAGCCAGCTGAAGGAATTGGACCAGACTCTCCTGTGTTCCCAATAAAGCTTCCAGCTACAGCTGTGTAAGAGACTTCTTTCCTTAACTCTAGTTAGGAAAGGTGGGAATATTTAAGGTATGAGCCCTCTTGCTGGGTGCCTGTGTGTGTTAGAGCCTTCCACGTACATTCAGTCGGTGCTTGATTATACCATTAGCAGTGTGATCCCTGGCAAACCGTGCTCGGGTGGGACACAGCGTATTTTACATTGCAGCTCTCTTGTAGCTCAGTGTCGCTGCTTGTGTTGCTGCCGCCTCCTCACCCCAGCAGGTGACCCCCTTGCAAAGCCTGTCTGGTACCGCAGTGGGAGAGAAAACAAAAGCTGAATTCATTACAGGACAGTGCCAGTTCTGCTGTGGTCATTGAAATGAACAAAAGCACCTGGAATCAGGTGGAGCAATGGATAAAACCAAACAAAATTGAAGAATTGCTCAAAATACTGAGTTGTTCTGGAGTGTCTTAGTAATGAGATTACCCGTGAAGTTAATTAAAAGAGGTGAAAGGCAAGTCAGCCTGCAAGACAAATATATCACGATCTTCCTCTCTATCTTACTGAGTTTGCCTGTGAGACTTGTACGGGAGAGAGCTACAGTGGAAGAAATATGCTGAATATAAACAAACACAGGTCATGTTTTATTCAGTTTAAGGAGAGGCAAGATTTAAATTACATGGGCTTGCATTCTGAATCTGAACCTGGGAGCTGCAGGTTCCAAGGTGGGTGTAATTTAAAGCTATATCATCATTTAATGCTGTTTAAGTGCTTGCAGTCCACAGGCAGTATTTTTTAATTGTGTTGCAGGGACAATTTAGTTCAGATTATCCAAGTCATCTTCACAAAGATAATGTCAAATCCCAACGTGGAGAAACCTTAATATATTGGTCATTATGTAAAGATGTGGATAGGAGCAGGAAATCTGGTTTTGAATGTGTGAGGTTTAGCAGTTATTTCAAATGTGAGCAGTTTGATAAAGCCTGAGCAATAAGAAATGGGTTTTGTTTAAGTATATGAATCAAGAATATCATTTAAGTTATGGTTATGTTGAAGCATGGTTTCTAGCAACCCATTTTTAGTTTCAGCAGCTATTTCTTAACGATTGCTTTTCATTCCAGTAGATAGATTGTTGGGCATTTTCCCTTTGGATGCTTCTTTGCTTCAGTGTGTGATGCTCCAGGGCTTGTTAAATTCACTGAGGCTTCGTGATGATCCAAGGGGTTCCTCAGGTTGCACTTGATCAACAGCCACAGTAGCATGGTCGATGTCCACACATCATTCTTAGGGTTATGCTCACCTCTTCGCAGGGAGATGGTGTGCTGGAGGAAGTGATTGCCTTCCAGCTGAAACTGGTGGCCAAGCTCTTGCTAGTTTGTTCAGACATGGGAGTTTTCGTGTGTAATGGTGGGGTGCAGCTAGAACAACTCTTTTGATTTCTAGCCCGTGTGTCTCCACTTTTGAGTTTGCTGATGGAGGAATATCTATGCTGCCCATCTGAGGTCATGCTTTGACTCGTGCCTTTGAGTCCAAACCACTGTATGACAGCCCTTCTCCTGTGTTCTTCTCAGCAGCCAAAGGTAGCATTCATCTTGGTTTTGAGACTCTGCTATTCTCGCTGGTGAAGTTTCCACCTGTGGCTTTGGTGGCTTCTTTATTCCTTCTCATTGTCTGTCTTAAAACCCCCGTGCCTGTGTGTACCAGCAGGTGGATGTGTTTCTTCTGGAGAGCCCACATTATGCTTAGGACTCATCTACACAAAGTGGATTTACTTTAGTAGTACTGGCTCTCTATGAAGCAGCAGCCCACAGCTGTGTCTCAGCCAGCCAGTTACTGTTTCCTGGCTTTAGTTTTGTATGTGTTAGGCTGCTGTCACAGTACCCACCACAGTGCTGAGTGTGCACTACATGTCCTCTGAGCTACCACTCATGAGTGTGCATCATGGGGCTGTGATTGCCCATAGCGTGGTTGGGTATCTGGAGAGCAAGCTTCTAAAGATGCTGTGACTACTTTCCTTGCCTTTCCGGTTGAGATGACTTAATTTAAAAGTCTTACTAGATCTGGGGAGACCAGGTGCTTCTCCTTGTTGCAGCTCTGGTCAGGGGACATACCAGGTGGTTAGATATTTGCCTGTAAGCTGTGTAACTGAAGTGCTATGGTTTCTGCAGAGACAGGAGGTATGAGCAAAACTTCCTCTTCTTCAGGCCCACCAAGCTTTGTGCTGACAGTGAACTCTGTCCACATTATTCCTCTGGGAGGTTTTTTGCTCATACACTGTACATCAGCACTGTACTCACCTCCCCATCGTTCTGGGACCTCACATGCTGGACAGTCGCTCTGATGAGTAGTGAGTGGTGGATGTGGCTGAGGAGCCGGCTGCAGGATCATGCTGCTGATGGACAATGCTGGGCTCATGCTAGCCACAGTCCTTTGTACAGACATGGTCTCTGATGTGACTGGGCTGCTGGATACGTAATTCTCCTCTTCCAGGCTTTGTGAACTTCCTTTCTTTCAAGAGAAATTCAGATCCTGATTATGTATGCTGGAATTCTGACAGGTACACTCGCA
This sequence comes from Laterallus jamaicensis coturniculus, assembly GCA_022605575.1. Lineage (NCBI taxonomy): Eukaryota > Metazoa > Chordata > Aves > Gruiformes > Rallidae > Laterallus > Laterallus jamaicensis. Next base: position 97,957,550 of record JAKCOX010000001.1, read on the forward strand.
GCTCTCACTGCTGGCTGCAGGGAAGAAACTGTATCCTTATTAAATAAAAGGAGGAAAAAAATATGAAAAAAGGATTAAAAGAGCAAATACTCAACTCCACTAGTTTGGATTAAAACCCAGACAAAGGACTTCTGCTTTCTCTGAATGGCTTGGAGGAGCAGGGGAAGAAAAAGTTACTCTAAACCCATTCTAAAATATGACTCCAAATGGTTCAGGTACCCCACTGCACTAAGGCTTGTAAATCGCACGTCACTTCCTAATTAGAAAATAACGAGCCTAATTGGGTCTTTTGCTGCTGTGGCAGAACCTTGCACAGAGAGGCGCTCCTGGGGTTTCGCAGTCGCCAGGGGGAAACTGCCACATTGCCTGCTTTCCTTTCCAGAGCTGCGCTCACCAAGAGAAGAGGTTAAATGTGCAATTGCTGGCGAGGGGATCTTCAATGACTGCTGTAAAGAAAAAACCCAGGAAAGCATATTTTGTGTCTGTTACACCATAACTTTGAAGTCCAGGCATAAGAACTACTGCTACAGTAGAGTGCTGAAGAAACTGGTGGGCTTACCAGTTCTTGGTCTCTTTGGAGACATCGCACCAGTATCGCTTGCTGTTCATAGCCTTGGGTGTCACAGAACCAGTTATGAAATGGCTTTCTGGATATATATCTATCCTGGGAAATTTTAGAAGTGTATTTTCTGCTCTGGTGCAGCTCTCCTCAGCTGGAAAGAAATTGTCGTGTAGACAGCCTATGCAGAAGAGTGCTGACACATTTTATGGGCAGAAGCTAGGCATGTTTGGTTTAGGCCCATGGTAGGCATTGCAAATAAAATAACAGGGAGTGGTTTGCAAGGTCTGGTTGTACTTTTTTCTCCCTCACTAGTTAAAGTAAGGAGTGTTGCTTTAGTTATCTTGCCATGAACAGCAAGTGACTTGAGAGAATCAGTAGTGAAAGAGCTGTTAGATAGATATTTGAAATTTTATGGGTTTTTTTTTAGTGTGTGTGTGTGGTCCAACAAGGTAAAAGGGTTTGTGGACCAAGCAGAACACCGGTGGATGGGGCATCCATGGAGACTGCCTGCTGCCCACCCTCTGGGACCTCTGCAGCTCAGCGCTTCATGTACTGCCCTGATGACCCTTATCCAAGCTGTGCTCCCCCTGTCATGCCGTTGGCTTCCTTCTGATTAATTCTATTTTCAGGTTGTTTAATTTCTTCCCAATTTATAAGTGAACCTACTGATGAGGTCAGGTTGGTTTGGTCACTGCTGGTGTTGAGAAACTGGCCAATGGTTCTCCTGACCAATTTGCAGCCCAGGAGGCAGAGCATTGCTTCCAGGGACCTTGGAACATCCTTCCCAAGCATCTGCCTTGCAGTCATGGTCAGCAGGGCAGAACCCACCCTCATGTGGTTCTGAGTACATTTCAGAGCATGGTGAGAACTGGTTGGTTTTCAGATGTCCTTATACAGAGGGTGACTCAAAGCAGGCATGGGTTTGTTTTCCTCCAGGCCTGGAGGCCAGGTACCGTTCCTGCACTGAGGTGTAGCTATAGCAGCCAGACCTCCAAGGGGGCTTGCAGAAGTCCGAGGCCATTCCTCGTCCCAAAACAGGGTGGGCTTTTCCTGAATAACCTTACCTTTGCTAATATTCACCAAAGAAAGACTTTACACCTTACCCTCAGGCAACCTTCTCTGGATCTTTGCTATCCTTACTGTTTAAAAAATCCTTCCTCTTGTCTATTCCAGATCTCCTTCTGATTTAAACATTTTGGGTTTGCTGTTAAAGGACAACTACTCTTTTCTGCTTGGTGGCTGCTTTTTACATCTTTAAAGGGAATTATCAAGGTTATCTTCAGCCCCCTTACCTGCCTAGTGACCAGTTAATCCATGCTTTCCTCTAAGGCCATATTTTCATGGTCAGTTGTGGTGTCTGTTGGTCTCTCGGGTGCCTTTTCAGTTGAAACACATCTGAAACACATCTCCAATGCTACACTTGGTTTTCCTGATGAGATCTTAGAGCTGTTGATTCCTGGGTGGTACTCCAGCCCTCCCAGGTGTTGTAGGATGTGTGTTTATTCTGCACGATGTGGATGCTCACCATGCTTGTGGGGCACCACTGACATGTGATTCGTGGTCATACCCTGATCTTTTTCTATTAACTCATTCTTTACCATCTCCTCCTCAGCCTGCATTTTTCCACTGTCCTTTTGTCCAATTTGTTTTCAGCTTGATTTTAGGATTTTTTTCTCACTTTGCTTTTTTCTCCTCTAAAAATGTAAGCTATATAGCCTGAAAATATATGGTTATACTTTATGTAAGGAAATAATAACACTTTGCATGTCACTCTTACCTTTGAACAGATCTAGATAACTGCCTGTCTTCTCTGAGGCTGCATGAAATTGCTGTTAACCACGTGGAATATTCCATCAGGATGGTGCCAATTTCCTCCTGCAGCCTCTCAGAATAGCTGCGTTATAATACGTGGTAATTAAGATGCACTTCTATTGCCCTTTTAACCAAGGGTACCATAACCTTGCTTTAAACTGGAAAGTCACAAGAAAAGCTAAAACCTGTGTCCTGGCCCAGCAGGATCCCAGGTGAGATGCTACTGTCATATAGTGATACTGGGACCAGTGCTCTTCCATGGGGCACATGACAATAAATACTACTCTGGTGTGGGGAGATAAGGGTAGATGATCGACCCTGGGCAGGGTGGCACACCAGAGCGTTGGCTCTGTGGACTCCCAAGGTCTGCGCTTGAATTGCTGTGGTCACAAATAGCTGTTTCAGTATGGACCTGAGATCAGATGGGTCTTCCCAGTGACGCGGTGGCTTGTAGCACATGCCATACTTTGGTAGATGCTCTTCAGGTTTTTTTGAATGGTTTATGTGTGCTGATATTATGATTTGGGCTACCACAGCCCTTGATGACCTGTTTGCTACATAAACACGTGGGGGCAGAGAAGGGTACAGACGAACAGGCTGCACAGCCCATATGCTGGTGCCTGCCCTGCACAGTGTACGGCTTGCTAAGGGGCTGCAGCACTATGGCCAGCAAGGTGAGGGCATAGCAGACAAGGCGGTGGAGGGGGGGCAGGTTGGAGATGAAACCATGTTTACTGGGGCCTCATTGTCCCAGGAAGGGCACTGAGGTGGGTATTGATCTCTTTTAGGAGAGGACAGCACCACATGAAGAGATGGACACTTAACTCCTGCCTCAGTTTCTCGAGCACATGCATTTCCCAGGGGTGTGGAGAGACTTAACTGTTGAGAAGATTAAAACCGCTATAGAAACAACAAGGGCTGGAGTGATGCATCTGCTCAGCAGAATGTGGGGTCTGGCAGGAGAAACAGAAATGGCAGTTTTAATTATAAATGAATTTATAATGCAATTTGCACTTAATATGTCTGGCACAATATTTTTCCGTGGGAACTTCCAGGGTGCTGGGCTAAACAAATGGAGTGCAGCTTTCCCTAAGTTGTACTAAGTCGCTCTACACAATTGCATTTGTAATTCAGCAAATTCCCGACCTTTGCTCGGGGAATAAATTTAGGCAGCAAGAGGAACGTACACACAAAGACACTTTTTGCTTGACATTTCGATGCCATTAATAAGCACGAGCCAAAGAATAAAATTCTCACAAATGCAGGTTATTTCAATAATTGGAGCAGCAACAATTCAAATTTAATTGCATATTTACCAGTTAATCATTCCTGTGAAGCTTTCTAAAGAAAGCCGCCGAGCCAGACACCAAATTAAAAGTAGTAGATTGGCTTTTTGTAAGGGACACTGCCTGGAAATAACAGGAGAGGAGAATTTTATAGTCAGCCTGTAATTTCAGGTTTCTGGGCTCCCCACTGAGTCATTGAATTCCAGATAAGAGGATCAATAAAGTCTGGTTCTCTGCCTCTGAGTTCAAATCCAGTTCTGGTTGTGGCTGCTAGTGATGGCTTTTTTGTTTGGGGGGTGGGGGAGGTGGGTGGACTCTTGACGGCATGAGTGGTCAAATGGCAGATCTTGGGATCATGCATCATTTCAGAGGTCATTCAATAGAGGTCAGGGACTCTCTGCAGATTGTTTTACTGACTATCGACCCGCAGAGACGTACTTTGGGTTTGCTGATTGTATTCTTTCTCTTTTTTTTTTTTTAAATAGATGAAGGTGAATAAAAAAGCTGTGTATTTTCATCTTGTATCTTTGACCCCTCCCCAAAAGTTAATCTATCATAGAGAGTATCAGAGAAAGATGTTTTATGCAGATCATCTCTCTAGAGCTGGTGTAATTCCAGCAGGATGTGGCGAATTTAATTGTTGAAGCTACTGACAGTGTCAGCTGGGAAGGAGGTGTTTCCCATGCTGCTGGGAAAAGCTGATATGGTTAATAATAATAAGGAAATGAACAAAAAAAACCCCAAAAAACAAGCAACCTCACCTGCTCATAGCATCAGATAAAACAGTGAGGCAGATTGGGAGAAAAAGTGTTTGAATATTGCTCATGGAGCAGCTTGGTCAGTAAATAACTCCATTATCCATACAGAGTTACGAGCAGCTGATGTGTCTTTGGTTTCCTGAGGCAAGTCAGAAGCCCAGGGGAGGATAAACTTTCTCCTGGGGGCATGGAGTTGGGACTTGTGTGTGTCATTGCTTGTCCAGCCCCTCCGTGACTGGGAATTCTTCCTCAGTTTCCCCTTGCAGCAGATGAAAGCAGTGAGGATTCCTGAATTATTTAGAAGCTGCAAAACTGTGTAAAGATTTAAATCCTTTAATTTTCTAAGGAAAGTAGCCATGCGATGTAGTTAGTCCGAAGTGCAGCTATAATTTGTTTCGGTGGTTGGACAGTGCCTGTTTAGTCTGATTACTTCCCCTGCTCTGAGTCTCTCTTGCAAGCACCCAGGAAACGTTACATTTTTCTGGCCAGAACGCAGGATTCCAAAGCAGCTGATGTTCATGCTGTCATCTTGGTGGTGCCTCTGTATCTTACACCACGTCCAGACTCTGGTCCCACTGGAAATCTCTGCCGTCACTCAGTGCTGGCTGTCAGGTTGTGCTGAATACATCATCCTCAGAGTACCAAATGCTTCTGACGTGATACAAATTTTTATAATGGCTTAAGTCTTAATTTGCTGGCTCCTGCATGCAGAGAAGCTGATGGCTAGGAGCAGCAAAACCTGGGGCTGGAGAAGACTCTGGCAAGTTTCTAGCTGCAATCCTTTGGTTTTTTGCCTTGGGCTTTCTGCTCCTCGCCCCATAATTCATCAGTCCCTTCACAGTAGTCACAAACTGGTTTGGGACCAGTCCAATTATTTATGTTTTGGAGTTATCTGGCAGTGTGGCAGCAAGATTTACTGTAAGCTCATGCATCTGAGCGGTGTCAGATCTTAGTGACTTTGATAAAAGCCTACATGCAATAGGTGGGAAGGTTGGTGTAGGTAAGGGCAGCTGTATTAAACATCTATCTTGAATAATCCTGCCTGGATATGGTGGGTCACTAGTCCTGGGAGCGCTCCCAGCCAGGACTGCGTGTTGATGCTCAGAGGGGAAAAAATTTAGGAGGCTTGTCCTGGGCGCTGCTGTTTCACTGACCAAGCATTCTCCTCTGGGTTAGGTCCGTCCCCAGACTCTCGAAGGGCTTATATGATGTTATGTCAGTGAGGAGCTGTGACACATCCTAGTTAACCAACTCAAATCAATCATAAAATCAGATTTAGTTTAAGCACTCGTTGCAGACAGTGGGGAGACAGAACAAGGGGCACACCTTCAGGTTCATCCACCTCCTAGACACCTCTAATAAATCCCCTTCTGGAAGAGCCTTTCATTATTAGACCCCTCACTTGTAAAGTGAGAACCTTTGTGGCAGAGAGCTGATGTTTCGGGGAGCAGAGGACCATTGATATGCCTAAGTCCATGAAGTTTTCTGGTGGCTTGTGTGGGGTGCTTCTGGACATTTTCATGTAGATGGATTGTATCTGTAGCTCTTTACTTAGACACATTCATAGAAGCCAGATCCTGATCTGGAGAGTCTACAGCTGCAGGAGCTGCAAAAATTGATGGGTAACTTGTTTATTGCTAGAGGCAGGCAAACAAAATGTCTTGTATGAAAGACTTCTTATAAGGGTAAGGTTTTGTAATAAGGTTTTGTTGGCAAACAGGGAGCCTTGTAATCGCCTTGTGGATCGAGCCCCTTCAGGCTGATTTTGTTTGGAAACCTCCCCCATTCCTGAACTGTACAGCTCTTTGGACACTTTCCTAGCTGGATGCAGCAATCGTCTTTCAATTGCTCAGTCAATAGGCAGCCAACACATAGCTGCCCTGTGCTGGATGCTAACAAGCACAGAGCCTGATCTTGCAAGCTCTCCTAATGAATTTTGCCTACAGCACAACAGCCAGTCATCTGGCAGGTTTAGACCTAAAATTGTCCCCACGTCTCTTTGTGTAACTGTCCATGGGCTGTCACACAGCTATGAAAATGCATGCTGTGCAGTGACTCTGCAGCATGAGAGACAGGCTTGCAGGTAAGGGTAATAAATGAACTCTGGGGTTTATATCCTTTGTGGAAAAGTCTGGTGGGGTTCAGTAGGGATAAAAGCAATTTTGAAGCTAAGTGACACTAACTTCTGCAGCAAATTTGTTCTTTGTATGTTGTTTCTAGATCACCCTAAAGAAGAACTAGTTCTCAGTATAAAAAGTATTGCATGATAGATATGATGTCCATGGGCACACTCTGCTGAAGGCAGCTAGTGGCTCTCCTGCAGGATCACAGGAGCTTGGAGCAGAAGCTGGATGCCTCTACAGCCTGCAGGGATTTGCTGTATGACAACTCATGGTTTGAAGATTTAATCTGGGCCAGTATAAAATTATCCAAGAGATCAAAGCTTTGACTTCCCCTCCCTTTCAAACACCAGTTTATTTCTTGTGAGCTGTAGTCACTCTACTAATGCACAGAGCCAAACACCTAAAAGGCCTCCGGAGTGCGTCATCTGTTGGGTTTTGGGTTTCCTTAGGGGAGAGATTGTCTTTTCATTGTCTCAGACAGTGCCTGTTGTGTTCTTGGCACAAAACAGATGGTGGCTACTATGAGAACACAGCCTGTGAGTTTCTGTCCACAGAGTGACCTGATTTCAGTAAAGTTTTCAACTGGCAGGTCCCAGGGCTTGACTTCATAATGCTTGTTTTCATCACTTATTCAAAAGAATGCCTGATCTGGAAAGCTCTGCACACACCAGGTTCTATCAAAACGACCTATGCAAAAATTGGTAGGTTTTGCTCGTATATATGAACAAGGTTGTAACACCTGAGCTAATAATCTAACATATTTAACAACACAGGTTCCTGCTCCTCTAATTTTAGCACATGAGCTGCTCCCCAGGAGCTCACAGTAGGTGATGTAATTTCCTTACAGTCTTTAGGTCACACTGCCCAGTTTTTATAATTCATACCAAGCTGATCTTCTAGAAGCATCCAAGTATTTGGCCTGAAAACCCCCTAACATGTCTTTCTCATAACGCAGTTGTTTTTCATTAAATATTCCTACCCAAAGTAGCACTGATGAGAAGACCGTCAGATAAAAAGAGCTGTTTTGGTGTCGCTTGTAATTAAACAGTGACATGGACAGCACAGCTATTGCAAAGTGCAATCCCACTGCTTTAATCCACTCTGGCTTTGAATCTGTTTTAGAGTAAATCAACAAAAGCCAAAATAAACTCTTTAATTAAGAGCTTCCAACACAACTGCTTCAGTGTGTTGCATCTGACAGCCCTGTGGGCCTCGGTCTTGCTCTGGAGGAGGTCTGATCTACTTCCAGCTGTCATTTGGCTCCTTTTGCAGTGCCAGTCTCCTCCCAGGAGTTCCCAGCTGTCCTAGACCTGCCCATCTCATTGCATGTATGATTGTCCAGCAGCTTCTGGTGGTCAAGATGAACTGGGTCAGGGAAAAAACCCAACAACAACCAAACAGAAAACCAAACTGCTAAAACAAGCCGAAATGTTGTTCTGTTTTTATGCTAATCCAGGTCACTTGACTGAACCAGGTTCAAGGACTGCTTACATTGCTGGTGGATGGGAGGGTCATCTTTAGAGGGAGTAAAGGGTGGGGTTAAGAGGAGAATGATGTTTACTGCAGGTGACTATGACCAGACCCAAAGGCTGAGAGTGGCGCTGGGCACCTGGTGAGATGTTCTCCCTGGTCTAACCATGGTGGTGGTCTGGATCTATGTCCCAGCTCCCTTTGAGGTTTGCACCTACTGTCACTGCAGCAGTTTGTGCCTGGGGCAGATGAGCTCTGGAGACAGCAGTGCTCTTTCTGTTGTCTGTGTGTTGCTGCTGATGTTGGCCTGGTCCCCTTCTCTGACATAACCAGGTGGTGGTTGTCTGAAGTAGATCTTGACCTTTTCTGCTTGATGAGGAAGTAATCTGGTGAGCAACTGGAAACTGTAATCTCTGCTGCCAGGGCCGTTAGAGGCAGCAGAGGTCAACTCTGAATTGCTTTAAAACCTAGCTGAGGTTCTACCTGTTGAAAATCTCTCTGCTCCTCACACGTTTTATCTGTCATTCACTTCCTAAGCTTTCCTTTGTCAATTCAACAACTGTCCTGTCTTGCCTTGAGCATGGCTTTGCTCTTCTGGGGTTTGGAAGGAAGCTCTGGAGCATTATTGGGAGACCATTACTCTCTGACCCAAGTAGTTTCCCTGCAAAGGAAACTCTTTGGCTCATTCTGCTATGATTACCAGACTCCCTATTGTACTTAAGTCAATCTATTTAAGAGCATACGCAAACCTGAGCATCTGTCTTAATGATGGCCCTCCTGAAGGTATGAACCATGAGACTGCTTTCTGTTAATTTTGAGTGTCTCTCTTGGTGACAATGCAGATACTGCTTTGACATCTTTGGGGAAAGGAGGAGTATTTTCTACTTTTTGAGTAAATTCAGACATGCTCTGTGTGCATCTGCTTTGGAAAGTCACTGTGATCTTTGATTTCCCAGGAAGAACATAAACTTGGGACAACCCAGGATCTTTCTATGTTAGATGGCAGAATGGCAGCAGGTCCACTGGGGCATGGCAGAAGTTAGTATTTGGGGTTTTTTCCTCTCATGAAAGGAAGAAGAGCTGCAGGGTTATATGAGCAGAGCAGCCATGTTATTACTGCTTTATCTTGGAGTGAGATTTAAAAACAGGATTTGGGCAGTAAATACAGGCTTCGTGCTAGTTATTAAAGCAAACACAGAGTAGCAGAGATAAGCTGGCTGCATTTATTCATGGATAAGAAAGTAATATAGAGGGACATGGAAATACTTTGTCAGAGGAGATCTGGGAGTGCTGTTTAATTGCAGTTGCCGTGAGGGAGCTGGACCCCATGTGCTACATACACATGGGCCAAGGACCTTGAGGCCTCTTTTGTCTGTGATCAAGGACTCAGACTCAAGTGACTACTACACAGTAAGTTGCTTCTCCTTATCCTTTGGTGCCTGTCCATGTATTTGCTTTTAGCCATGGCAAACACGGACTAATTCAGCTTAGTTTAGAGGCACGTGTTAAGTCTAATTGCCTCAGTTGTCCTGGAGGTCTGGAGTGCAGACACAGACCATTGCTGGAGCCTGGAGAAGACTTGGCATGTACAGAAATTGGGTCATAACCCCTTTGAGATATGGCAGTTTGGTGCAAGGCAAGAGTGATGCTATTTAATTAACACCAGCTGCCAGATCCCTGCCAGGACAGTCCCTCTGCCCTGGGACATAAGAGACTTTCATGGAGAGGGTAATGTAGGCTCTGAAAGGTTTTACCATGAGCTTTCCCTGCCTAAGAGGCAGTACAGGAGAAGCTGGTCAGTCGAAGAAGAGTTTCAGAAAGGAACATGTGCCAGGGACAGGCTAGGATCTTGTGCTTCTCTGTCAGTGACTGATTTGGCCACTAAGAGAGTAAGCTGTAGCAAACATCTTCTTTCCTCCTGCATTTATGAAGCTGAATCATTAGTCATGAGAGAGCAAGGAAAACAACCTCAAATGAGGCAGCCTTTTTGTTGTCCTGAGTTAATTTCTCCTACTTAGGATGTTGAGAAGGAGAACCATAAGTGGAGGTTAAGGGGGAAGCTTTGAGCTGAGGTTTAGGCAAATTTTTGGATTACTGCTGCAGTAAAATACATATCTGTCTTCATATAGAATGCTCCATGCCATTGCCCTTGGCTTACCAGGGGTGCACAGAGGTGGAAGAGTGGAATGGCTTTAGGCTCTTTTCACTTCCATGGAGTTGCAGACCAGGTGGCATAGTGGGAAGGGATTTCTGTACACTCTCTAGGTGAGCTGTGACTGGGCATGCTATGGAAAATAAATTCAGATTGTCCTTGATAGGTACCTAGTTCAGAGCTTCAACCTCTCAGGTCCTGGCTTCTCTTTCAATCTTGATTCCTAGGCCAAGCGGTGTGTCTCATTTGACCGTTGTAACCTCTGTCAAGTAGGAAGGACTGAGTTGAAGTCCAGGTTTTCTTCTGGCTCACAGCAGATGATGTGCAAGTCATATTGCCACAGCCTTTAAAATGGAATCAAATTCTAAGATTTCTAAGAATCAGTTAGTGGATGTTGGTAAAATCCCGGTATGTGTTAAAGACCATTTGTATGGTTATTACTGTCTGGTTGTTTTCTTTGTGGCAGTGCCTCAGAGCTCTGTTGTAAGCTAGAGCATCATTGTGCCAGATGCTCTGTAAGCAAAGAACAAAAAGGCAGCCTTGCAACAAAGGTATCTGTGTAAAGATAGGTGTGCTTTGAAGGGATACAGAGGCCAAGAGATGTTCCCTTGTCAGTCTTCTGTATTTCATGTAGATGCTGAAGGAAGCAGTTCTTGACTGTTAGGATATAAACAGCAAGCTGTCAATCTTTATTTGATTTAATGTGTCTTTGGAGCACTCAGTTTAACACTCGGGTGCATATGTAGATTGTTCTGAAGTGGGCTGTTAAACTGATACTCTTAATAAGGTCAACAGTCTTAGTGTAATAAGACAGCAGTATAAATGAAAAATGCTCCTCTGAAATGGTCTTCATTTTCTTGTCATGTCATATGTCCCAGTCACTCAGGGTTTTTTCAGTTTCATCTCACAAAAAAAAATTATAATAAAAGGCAGCACAAAAGAGAACAGTTTCTCTTGGAAACTGGAAAAGGTTGTGTGGGAAAATACATACAAGCTTTTCTTGTTTCTGCCAGGGTAGTTTCAATGCAGGAGAGAATTTCCATGTATTTAGAATGTTGTCTCACCTCATTATAGATGTGGTCCTATTTCTGGCCCCAAACCTTCTTAGGGTACCTCCAGTGGAGTGACAATCAGTAAACTAGGATGGCTGCAACAGCATCAGTGAGATGTTTTTCACAAAGAACACAGTGTCAGTCCTGTTCCCTTCTGAAAGCACCTGCCCCAGTCTTGGAAAGATATACCAAATACTTGAGGCATTTTCAGCCTTTGGGATTGATGGAAACAGCTGGGAGAATGTGCAGAAATAACATCCAGTTTGGCTGAGGTGAATGCTCACTGAATGCCTCTTCCATGCGTGGAGAGGGCAGTGATGCGGGGAAGTGTCTCATCTGCTGCCATCACCATCGGCTGCTTTGTCTGCTTCAGAGTCCCACCTAGAGATGCTCCACGGATCTAATCACAGAATCTGTCAAAGCTCAGAATAATATCTGGGTTGCCTAACATTTTCCTCCTGTCTTATGGCCATCTTGGTCTCCCTCTGATATGTCTTTTAATAAAGTAATTAAGTCTGAAGGGGGCGAGATAGCTAGCAATTTCGAAGTGAAGGATGGCTTGTCTAGGGCAGCATGGTCAGAGGACCAGAGGGACTGATCGGAGAGTACTGCTTCAGCTGCTGTCTCCTGTCTCCTGAAAGGGAGGGAGGAACACGAGCCAAAAAGTTTACTTTGGATTCTCCTGAACACTGAAAGTGGGAAGATGTTGATGTACTTTAGAACCTAGAACCAAGGACTTTTATATAATTAATACTGTGTTTTTCTGTTGCCTTCATGTATTCATCTTGTTACCACCAGCTGATGCTGAAGATCACATGCAAATAAGATGAAACCCTAGCTGTACTTCAGCAGGATTTATTTTTATGAGTAGATCAATTTTAATGAAGCTGGTGTTTTGCACTGACCCATTGCTGGTTATCACTTGCCTTTCCTGCATTTCAATGTGCTGCTGCTTAGGGATGAGGCTGTTTAATTGATCTCCAGTTGCTCTTCACTGTCTCTGTAACATTCAGCAATGTCTATTACAAATATTTCTCACCACTGAAGGACTGGCGGTAGGGAACTGGTCTGGCATGAAAAGAAACAAGGGGTGGAGAGGAAGCATGCCTGGTACTTGTGGTTTCTTTCAAGTCCTCTTTAGGTGGAAAGCTGATTTCTCTCTCCTTTTCAGTGCTGCCCTTCAAATTGAAATTGAGGACTGACAATAGAGAAATAAATGATTGCACTGGGGAAATGGTCTTACCCATTTGTGATTTGTCCTTGCACCAGTGCCCTTAACTCATTAACCAGTGGATTGACTAAAATGGCTCCTCTGAATCACTGAAATCACATTTAAGATGGCAGCTTGATTCTTCTCCTTTGTCCCTTGCCTGTTGCCACCTTCCCTTGGACACTGGCTTTAAGCTGCGGTGCTGGAGCTGTCTGCATGTGCGTGGCAGCCTTGCTTGTTTGCTGTGAGCCCCTGCCGTGTCCTGGCACCACCATGCTGAGCAGCAGTAAATAACAGGTAGGAGAAAGTGGCTTTGGAGAAACGGTAAGAGGCAGCTCTTTAAAACACCCTGTAGCCACAGCAAAAAGTGCTTTTTCCCATACAGGGAGCTCATCTTGCCCCAGCTGGGTGCTGGGGCTTGCTCAGGGACGAGGGCTTGGCGATGCTATCACACTGTGCTGTGTGGTGCTTGGGCCTGGGCTCAGCTCGTGCACTGGGGCTGGAGGTGCAGGATGAGCCCAGGCATGGGCCGTCTCTGTGGGGTGGGAGTACAAGTGTGAGGCTGCCCTAGTCAAGGTCAGGCACTTAATGCAGGTGCTCCAGGTACATGCCTGGGGTGGATTCAGGCCCCCATTACCAAAAAACTTACTAGTCAGAGGGTGGGATAAGCCCCCTGTGGCCAATGTCACAGGAGGAATTGTGTGAAGGGAGGCTGGGGCTGTCTAGTTTGCAAAGGAGCTGAGCAAAACAGGCTGAGAGAAGGGTGTGGAGATACTGCATAGTGGTGCCAAAGGTCATCTTGGTGTCCTTTACTCTTCCTCCTAACACAGGAACAGGGGAAATGCATTGAACACAGAGTGTAACAAATCTAACAGGAGTGGAAGGAGGTGTTTGTCAGCTCTGCTTACGGTTGACCTTCACCGAGGCCAGGAGCGTAGCGTTGTCCATAAAACCAGACACCCACATGAATGATGAAATTCCCTGTTTCAGGGCAGATAAAGATGATTCGAAGTTTGTGTGTATCCTATTTCATACGAAACACGAATGAGGCCCGATCCTTCCCTCTGCAGAGAATTAGTCAGGGTTGGGGCTTTCCAAACAGCCTCCCATCCTGTCCCACCTCCATGAGCTGCTGTGGAGGTTACTTGCTGCCCTGGGTGGGTAGAGACACATGAGGTTTCTGCTGAGACTAAGGCTAATGCACTAGGCTGTCACCTCATTAGGTGAAAGTCTAATAGCTTTCTGTAGGCGCAGAGCCAGGCTGAACAGGACCTCAAAAGGTTTAAAACACATCACTCCTTTTAAACCTTCCAGCAAGGCTTGCTTACTGCATCAGCTTTATTTTAGTGGCCACCACAGCTCTTGTAGACAATCACGTCTGTAGCCTGGCTCAGGACAGTAGTGTTTGTGACAGGCACTGGTCTGCAGCACTTGTTCTGGCTAGTGAATCCGGCTGTGTAATCCCTCAGGACACCCTCAAGCCCTTAAAAAAGCAAGGCTTTTATTATTTTAACACTTATTTTGTGGTCCAGATGGACAGACACAGGTTTCAGCAGGTCTGGGCATCTCACCTGTGGCTCAGTGCAGGGGGATCTGCCTTCCTGGAGGTGCTCAGGGTAGGCTGAAGGAGCACTGTGCTTCCCACTCTGCACCATGCTAAGACTGGACAGAGTATCCTGGGCTGGACCCTTCGATCCCTGGACAGGCAGGGAGCGAACTGGCCTCCTCCTCACCTGTGGCAGGTGCTGGTAGCACAGGGGGGATACATGACAGCTTTTGATGGATGAAATCTTATTTTTCAAAGCCTGGGTTAATGTAAAAAGTTTCAGGCTATTTGGTTTGGAGAATATTTTTTTTTCCTCCTGCTCCAGTTTTCTCTCTTTTCCTTTATCGTTTCTGCCTTTTGAGCCTCCAGGCCTGTGGAGGGCTGGAAGCCACCAAAAGCTTTGAGTTGGTGCTGGGGCTGTGTTCGAAGCTGCAGGAAAGAAACCTTGCCTCAGCCTGCCCCTCCAGCAGCCGTCCCCTGTGGGCGCCTCAGACAGATGGGCGATGTCTGAACAGCAGCTTTGTGTTAATTGAGTTAAAAATCATCACAATTTTGTAGAAGAACCAGGCTTTCTTAGCTCTGGAACATCTTTCCTTTTCTTTCTCGCCCTCTCTTCATATTTTGCATGTTTCTGTTGGAAAGGAGAAGAAAATAAAACAAAACTCTGCTGGCTTTTTTTTTTTTAAGGAAAAATATTTCCTTTTTTGAAGTGAAGGAAAAAAGCCAATGTTTCCACTAACTTTGAATGGTGCGACTTAGTCACTTCCAGAAAACTTTTAGCATTCTTTTGAACTGTCATAATTTTTATTTAGTTGAGCCAGGAAAGAGTAATCTTAGTTCTGTCCCTTGATAAATCTGCCAGTGTGGTTTCCATTATTTTCTCTCTTTGATAAAAGCGATTGGCGTGTTCTTTATGTCCTGGGAAGCCTCAGCTGCCACAAAGGGCCACAATCTGATGGGATGTCAAACTGTGTGGCACTTGTTAAGCTCCTGTGACTGGCAGCATCTGTGCATTTGCAACGACATCTCTAAATCCATCCAGGATACAAAAGTACTCTAAAATTGTAGCCTTTGTGTGTGTATGATCTGTATGTTTTATTTATAAAGCTTTTAGAGATAGCAGCTTGTTCTCTAATTTATTTTGGGTTGGTGAGGAGGAGGAAATCTCATTGGCAAGATAGGGAATTTGCAATCTGAATGTAAAAGGAATGTGAAAAAAAAAAAGAGAAGAGTCCAAGGTTCTGGGACATGTTTGCATGAATAATAATGCTTCCAAAATGATAATGGATTGTGTGTCATCCATTTGTAGAACTGTAGAAGCTGCTATGATAAATAAAGCGAAACGTCAAATTTTAAACAGCATGGGGCCTGTGTGTGTCACTCATCAGATACAATTAAACAAGGGGAATAATTGCCTGCCTGCTAAGTGAAAAGCTGCAATGTCACAGTGCCATACTCGCCTTTGCTTTGTACAAAGGACAGTTGCTGTGGACACCCGGTGAAAGACCTGTCCATGTTTGGTGGGGAGTTATGAAGTTGAAGATGGGTGGATGTTTGCCAGGCTCTTTGAGGAGTGTTGTGTTGCTGTGCTCTTATGATTCAGGGTTTAGGACCTCCCTTACTTATTTGTAGGGGCTTCACCATGACAGGTGCAGCTGGGTGCATAAATTCCTTGCAGCACTATGCCTGCGATTGGTTTTGAGGCACAAACCCACCGTTTCTTTGAAGCAGCCCCATACATCTCACTGGGGCTGTGCATTGGGTTCTTCCCTGCCTGCCAGTGCAGTCTTTTGCTCTTGGAGGATGTCCTAGTGTAGCAGAGGAGTATGCTGGGGCACCTTTGCTAGTGATGTTGCTTTTTCACAGCTTAGAGATGGATCTGGACCTGCTAGAGGAGATGGGAGCCTGCCTTGAGGGGAGAGATGCAGACTCGCTGTTCTCTGCGGTTGCTGCCATGTCTGTTTCTGTACCGCACCAGGGTATGACTGGCGCTGTCTGGAGGCAGCACTCACGTTAGGGGTGGGGTGGGTGGACCAGTTTCTCTAAGAGCTGGAAATGCAGCAGAGCCTCCTCTTTCTTTTTTTTTTTATTCTGCTCTGGCCTGTTTCTCTTTGCTGCTTTTTGTTTCCAGTTGCTGGCATGCGTTGGAGCTAAAATAAGAACTTCTAATTGCTGTCTACTCATTAACTAATTATAGGCCACTCCTTAGAGGCAGAGCATGGACAAGTGCATCCTAGCCATTCCAGGATGCAATGTCTGCAAATACTTTACTGGAAGCAAAAATTTCCATGAAATTACTTGAAAATGGCTTTTGGGATCCTAGGTGTTCTAGTCAAATTTGAGGGGAAATGCCTTTTTTTTTCTTCCCCCCTTTGACCAAGTGTTTTGAGTAGTTGTTGCTTCTAAGTCTTGCTGTGCAGATGTAGAGTGCTTTCTGTTCTGTGTCTATCTCCAACTCAGGTTTATTTGATTAAAAGGCTTCCAACAACATGAAAGTCTGTCAAAAAATATGTAACAATCACAAGGCCGCAATTCTGCTTTTGCCATTCAGGATTTTGAAATCAACTTTTCTGTTTGAGGAATGTTGGGCTCCCTCTTTTCAGATACTGAAAGTTCCCGTTTACCTTCAGCTATGTAGTCACCTAATAGCCAAAGTTGTGTTGGTCTAGTAGAGGGTATTAGCACTCATATATTTTACTGATAAGTTTAGTAAAGTATGAAGAAATCTTATCCGTTGGCTTTCATAAGACTGTGCTGTTCTGCAAGGTGCATGAATGGATAATATTAACTCCTCATCGTAACTTTGGTAGCATGCTCAGAAGCCAGGCTGAGCATGGACAGGATAGTCATTTAATGTTATTTTCCCCTCTTGTGTGTTCTTTTTAGGTTGAAACTCCCTGGAGCATCAGTTTCTTGTGTTTGGCAGACAGTGCTCACAGTGCTTCTAGATTCTATCAGGACACGAAAATACAACAGGTGAGAACGTATGATGGATTGCCACTGGAGATTCGGCTTGTGGTGCTATGGGAGTAACCACAGTGTTATGGTACCTCATCCCAAGGCAGCTTTGCATCACTGAAATATGTTCTTGACAGGAAAGCATTGCTTGGGCAGCTGAATTTACTTGAACATCTTGCCTGGGTGCTATGAGGAAGAAAACAAAACTGGCAGTGAGGGCTGAGCCAGTGCACATCCTTTGGTCCTTTTGCCTTCCAGATGTTGCCACTGTAGCTGGAAAGATGCCACTGCCGCCCAAAAACTAGGATTAGGTTCTTGCTCTACTGAGCTGAGAAGCATCCTGATCCAGAGCAGGATGGTTCCCCTGGATCCACCCCCACAGCAGACTCACTGCATATGTATGACTCTGGGGCTCTGGTTGGCCTGCCAGGAGTGCCAGCGATTTGCTCACAGTGCTTATCAGCCCAGTATCTGGCTTTTAGTGTACAAGTGCAAACATCTCAAATGTAGGTTGAGCCAGTAGCTTTAAAGGTCAACACAGAGGCCTTCTGTATACACAGTACAGGGGCCATCTGTATTAGAGAGTTCATGTAAAATTAGAGGGTGGAAAAATGGGCATTAGCACAGGAGCAAATGGATTTGCTGGACTGCACTTAGTAAAACACTAAAGATGAGATTTGCATCTGAGTGGTGCCAAGCTATCCTGGGGCATGGTGTTGTGTGCTGTCAGGCTGTTCTTCATCTGCCAGCCCTGTGTCCCCTTCTTCCTCACATACAGTATGCATTGGGATTTGCCCAAGCTGTCATGGGCTCTGAGCTGACCTGGATCTGTGTGGTTTGTATGCAGCTTGGACCATGGGTTCATGTCTGTTGGCTGATCGAGTCATGGCAATTGGTATTACTTAAGAGGAGTCTTCTTTTGATCTTACTTATGATCCTTGGGGACAGCTGAGCTGGATGTAGCTGTGATTTAGCCAAAGGCCCTGAAGTGTCTGGACCCTCCTGGGTAAGCTTATGGGAAGATGAGGATAAACCCCTTGGCCTGATCCTGGCTGCCCATCCACTGGCTGCACTTACTGTGGTCATGTGTAGCCTTTCTGTGCATGGCTAGAAGTTGGACTGTTCTATACAAGATTTTAGGCTGTTTTCCTATGGCAGTGAAGCTTAGGGTTGCAGTCTGTATGGGGGCATCCCTCTGTCTGTTTGGAGAGAAGCAGCTCTCCATGCATGCAAAAGCCAGATGCAGCAAAATTTTACAGAAGGACAATGGTCTCAGAGACTTGATGTCCTTGCATCTAGGTATGGGCGAGTCACTCTGCTATGCTCCCATGAGGGTAAGACTGCATCAAGAGCTTGGCCTTATTAGATACCCAAGAGTTCATGCACAAGGGTGTAGTTTTGAATTATGAACCTAGCAGAAAGCTTCACTTTGGACTTCATGTGGTTAAGCCACAAGGGAATCCTGACATAGCACAGAAACAAACCCCCACTGGTTTGGGGGATTTGCTGTTTTGTTTTTCTTCCTTACATTGAGACAAGTGAAGATGCCAGTGGTAGCGTGTGCTGGATCCTGGCGGAGCTCAGGCTGTCTGTGCTGAGGACAGTGGGCAGGCAAGAGCTGGTCTTGCTCTGAAGGATGATGGGGATGGAGCTCAGTGCACAAGCAGCAGTGAATCACCTGATAGAGGTTCCAGAAGTCTTAGAGAGGAGCCTAGGCCCTCTGGATTTTCAGAAAGCTCAGGTTGGATTGCCTTGTGTGTTGGTTTGTGGGGTTGTTTTTTTCCCCTTGGAAAAGATTGTTGTCACTTGCTTCTTTCTCCTTGCTGCTCTTCTTGTTTGTAGCCCTTTTAATATCCACCAACTCTAAAAAATATCCCTTTTTTTTTCTTGGTGAACCTTATTTTCTCTTTTGCAAACAAAGCCCAGATCATTTCCATGATCCTTTAGTCCATTATAGCCCTTTGAATACTTGCATTGCACAACCCAAGAGGGCATCAAGCAGCAAACATGGTAAGTTGTGAACATCAGAGGGGAGAGGACACTGGGCATTGTGGGTCACCCAGCAGAGTGTGCAACCATGCTCTCAAAATAACCAGAGTATGTGAAACACAGGCTATGACAGCTTCAGGCTTTTAGGCCAGCTTCAGTAAAGACCACTCCTGGTCTAAACTTGGGGTGGTTTGGGCAGGTGGTACCCAACTCCAGTCTAACTACTGCAGGTAAAAAGCGCTCAAAATTTGAGGAAGTTAAAACTTGTGGAGTGAATGTGTGCCAAACTCATGGGGTTATTTTGCTCCTGGGACTTCTGTGTTCTTATAGGAGCCCGTAAGACAGATTTACTGAATTAACAGATCAGGGGCTTTGTCAATGTTACAGAGGTGGATTTAAGTACCTGAATCACACTGATAGTTTCCAAATCCTAATCATTGTTGCTCTCTGGGTTTGATAAACTTGGTCCTTGGAAAACTGTACTTTTCATGAAAAAACGTCTGAGAAAGGCCCTTTTTTCTGCAAAAGAGGCTGGAAGTGAGAGGAAAAGAAAGTAATAAAAAATTGACAAGCTCTGTTCTTCATGCTGCCCCTACATGGCTCTATAAATTGTATTTTTCACAGAATTTTTAAATTCTGGGGGTTTAAAAGTGTTGTGGCACACTGGGAATAGCCATGCTTTCTTCATCAGAGGAACCCAAACGAATGTGTTTCTCCTCTTGATGTTGCCAGTGATATTCAGGAACCAATGACATGTAATGTGGATGTTAGGTGATGGGGGAAGCAGGGGCTGGGGATCTGGGGTAGAGAGCTGAGCACCTGCTCCTGGCAGCAAGTGTTCTCCAGGACCTGGTTCTGTGTCAGGGTGGGGGGATGGACAGACAGGGTCTCACCACAGACAGAGTGAACTTTGCTTTGTTGTCAGTAAAGAGGACAGTAAGAGGAAAGCTGAGAGACGCCACCCTCATCGTGCCTTTCAGCCGTCATAAATGCTTTCCTCTGGCTTGGGTGAAGGAAGGTTTTTATTCATGAGGCTCTGCCAACCCCTGTGTGGTTTGCTGTGTGTACATCCCACAGTGCACACGTCAGGGAACACAGCATTTTTTCTTTTTTCTTTTTTTTAAATTTCATGGAGATCAAACAAAGCCATATTTGAAACACTGTGTGAAGATGAAGGCTTTTCAGAATTAAAGACCTGAATTAGGGGTGGGTTTTCATGTCACGTCATCTCTCCAAATGTTTTCATGTCAGCAGAAAAAACAAGAGCAAGGCTTTCTGACCTTGAAAAGAAATGCCCGAGGGAAAGTCTCCTTCATGCAATTTTTAATACTCTTCTTAGCCACTTTTTATTTTTTTTCTAAACCACTGTAGCACGATACAGGTTTGAACTAATGAATGTCACACTCATATGGGGCAGTTCCAAAAATGAAAGACCTTGAGTGACTGAACGCTATTATTGCCCTGTACAAAGATGTTATCAACATCACCTACATTTCTGACTTTCAAGTGTCTTGGTATCTTATAGTTAGTCTGTCTGATGCATGAGAGACGCACTCCAGATTTAGTTTCAAAGCCACCACATAAAACTTTACTCAAAAAAAGTACATAAAAGGGAGCATTATAGGGTGATATTTTTTTCAATATAATCTTCGTTTGTCCGAGCTCTTTAAAGTGATATTGCTAAAGGCTGTCTCAGCAGCAATCTTCCTCCCTCACACTGAGGGAATAGGGGATCATTTTTAGATCACTTCAAAACCCATTTTGTTTGCAGGTCTTTGGAAGGCATGGATGAGATTGTCTTCACGGTAAAACCCTGGCTGTGTTTTGTACCTTTAGCAAGGCCACCACCTCACCTTCTTTCCTGAAGGGGGAAGACTTTCTTTCTTCCAAACATCGGATGTGTGAGCTGTTGGAAGGAGGCAGCAGGCACGAGTTCTTGCACTGTGTGGATTATGATGGTCTTTCTCAGATGGTATGTTCAACTCAGGCAAAACAATTTGATACTGATCAATGAGGATCTATTGTCATCAAGGCAGGTGGCAGGGATTGAGTTGGGTCCCTGCTGAAAATAGTGATAAAATATTCCCTGATTTCAGTGAAGGCAGCTTTATCCCTCTCTGTAGGAGGAGGTAGGGTTTGCTTTTGAAATATAGCAGGCTCCCAACAACAGGCAGCAGATTGACACTGGGGAAGTTTAGTCCTGCTTCTGCCACTAGCTTTCTGGGGCATTGAAATTATGTTTCAGTACTTCTGTCTCAGTTTCCCCAGCAAAAGCATTTCTCAGTGCTCAGATTCAGCCACAATTGCTAACTCCCAGACTTATACCTTCCCCAACTCATGGTAAGTTTTTGCCTTTGCTCCTGTTTTTCTTTCAAGACTGTTGCACTGGCTATGCCTCTTTTCCTGTCTTATGCATTTCCCTGGCCAGTTTTTGTCTTGAAGTTGTGCAGAACTTCTCCGTGCTAAAATGAATTTCCCTTCTTTGTATCCTTTCCCCTGCCACTTCTCAGGCTAGCAAAGCTTTTCATGATTTTCAGCTGGGGCTTTACAAGCTGAAAGAATGCATGTCCCACCTGAAAGCTGCTGAAGTGAATGAGGGGAGAATGGGTGGGTGGATGGGGATGGATGGTGTGTTTTATAGGAATGGATCTTAGAGTGTGGCATTCTCAGTTAAAAGTGATCTCAGTTCCGTGATGCAGAGGCACATACCAGCGGGAGGGAGCTGGGCAGGTATTTTGGTGAGCTGCAGTGTGATCTCCATGTGCTTGTGCCAGTGGAGGTGTGAGCTTGCCAAGTGCAGTGAAGTGTGTCTCATCTGGTGCAGATGCTTCTGCGGCAGTTTCAGAGCTCCTCAGTTTGAATTTGCTTCAGTGGCTTAGCCTGGCGTTCTACAGGATGTGCACGAGTTACAAAACCACACATTTGCACTACAGAAGAATAAGATCTGAGTTGTTTTGCCTATTAGACACACATAGATGACAAGGGACAATAACAACAGCAACAGCAAGGATTTTGTAGTCATGAATCTCCTCTTGCCTTAGGAGAAGAGACTTTTAACCTAATTCAGCAAGTGAAAACAGGCAGTACCTGAGCTTTATTTATGTTCCCTTTGCTGTCTGATCCTTACATGCTGTCTGTGGTCTCGGATGGTGTAACCTGACAAGTAATGAGAACATGGTGTAGGACACACGTGGGCTTTTGGTTGGCAGGGGGTTAGTCCAAGGAGATGGAGCTTAGCAGAAACCCACACCCAGAGCGTCATGGCCAGTCCCTTTTTGGAGATGCTGGTGGGATCCACAGCTTCAGTGGGATTCACAGATCCAGAGAGGCACATAAGGTCCCTGCAGCCATGTGGTCTCTAATTGTTGTGGCAGGAACCAGGAAAGCTGCTCTCTGAACTGCAAGGAGATAATGTTACTCTTTCCCCTTTGCAATGGTGTTAGTCATCCCAGAAAGCTGGACCAATAAAATGCCTGTGCCATGAGATTAGTGAACTCAGTGCAGGGCTGCTGTTGTGCTGGGGTCCCAAGTGTGTGCTTTGCAGTCTCATTCCTGCGGAACAGCGGTGTCTCTTCCACCATGGAGAAATGAAAGGGTCTTAGATTTTTCTTGGCAGCATCTCCTGTAGCAGCCAATAGGTGGTTATTGTCAAACCTCAGCAGCTACAGCCCCATTTTCTTTGTGTGGCTGCCCAGCTCGATGTCCCAGTGAGGCCTGGCAGGGTTGAGAAGTTTTCCACAAACTATTCCCTGAAAATATTTTTAGTTGGAACTGGAAAAGTGAATTAAAACAATCGATCACGACAACTATGTAAAATGGAGCTTTTTTGTGGTTGCCAAGGTGGTTTTGTGATGCGAGTCCTGGGCTTTCAGTTCTCTTTTTCCCCTCCCTTTCTGTAGCCTTCCTATGTCCTGCTACCCCAGTCTGGCATCCGTAATGGTCCAGCCTGGAACAGGCTGTTAAGTATTTAAGCAGAACTGATAAAAAAGGTGAAGGCTCTGATCAGTGAAGAAGCACTAGGAAGAGTTGGCTATTCCGTTTTGACTGCACCACCAAGGACATGCTCCTGTCCCATGCACTGGCTGAAAGCTTGCAGACATCTTGGTCCTCTTTGACTTCAGCAGGGTTCGTGTTTTCACTTCAGTGCTCTCGGTGACCAACAGTTCAGAGGGGTCTCTCTGCAGACATGGTGTTTCTGTAATTTTGTTGGTTTCCATCAACAAAGTCATCTAAAGATAAAATAGAAATTGCTGGAAAAAAAGAAGTTCAAAATCTAGTTTGGTTGTATCTTTCTTCCTTTTTCTATAGTTTTCTCCTGAAATAGCTCTAGCAAAAATTTAATCTTAGCCTGCACAAGCTACTGTTTTGAGTAGAAACTATAGACCAGCAGAGAGGAAAAAAAATATCCAATAATCCTGTTTCAAAATAGATGCACAGACTGGTTGTGCCTGGCTTATTTTAAACTGTTTTTCAACACATTTGGCAATGGCAAAAGAAAACATGATCTAGAATTCTATGAAGATTGTTTTCATCTGAACATTTATCATACATTTTAAATTTACCAGGAAGAAATACAGTCTTTGTTTCTTTCATTAAATTGAAAGTCCAGGCTAGAAATAAATATTGTCTGAAATGAAAAAAAAATAATTGAATGGTTAAAGGACTTCTCTATCAGGAAGAATGTTTTCCAGCATACAGAATGATACCTAACTTTTTTTAATAAGATATGAGAAATGTTACATACTCTCATGTTAAAAATTCCTATATTTGCAAATGTATTTATGCAAATGTATTTTCTTCACCAAATTAGCTATGCTAAGAATTTGGTTATCTCAGCTCTGCTCTCTTGTGCCTCACCATTCCAGTTGAGATGCTCAAGAACTTATGCTGCTAGTAATAAAATAGCCTTGGCAGACTCAAAAATTATGATATGTCATAAAATTTTACAGTGTACTTTTATAAGTTAAAAATGCACCTTCCATAGGGGAAGGTCAGCCTTTTATTTATTCTACAGAGAAGGTCAGTAGTGGAGATGTTTTAAAGGTAGAGAACCTCACCGCTGAACAGATACTGAGATTTTTCCTGGGTGCAAGTGATCATGTCCCAGATAGATACGTTTGTGCAATCAGGAGGGAAGTCCAACAAGTGGTTGTATATGCTGGGTACTGGTAAGTGGCTTCTTTTCAAAGAAGTGAAAGTAACAAAGTGGAAGGATTATTTGGATGGTCAAAGGAAAAATGGTACTTAACTCATTGATAAAAGTGAGTTTGGTAACAAAGTCATTCTGATTAAGAAGTGGTGTGCTGATTTCCGTAAACAAATCAGTATTTAATAAGGGTGGAAGGGAAGCTGATGGAAGTAATTAACTGGACATTAGGAAACGCAGCTAGTTGTTGAGGGAAGATAAAAACAGAAATTAAAAAAAAATCTGTAAATAATGAGGCTAAGGAGTTGGCTGCCCTACCTAAATAACGTTTGTCTCAAAAAACAGATTAAATGACACCTTGAAAAAATATCTGTTACCAGTTTGCAGCAGTTATCAGCAAAGATATGATTTGTTCTTGGCCCAGAGTTAGTGAAATGTCTGTGAACATGATGTCTTAGACACCTGTCTGAGATGAGCCTCCCTCTGAAGGTGCCTGTATCTCTTCGTTGCCAGTGAAGGGAGCTTTTAGTGACAGGCTAGACAAATGCTGGATAAAGCTGAGATTAATCCCCCTCTTACGGCATTGCCAGGAGCAAGACTTCTTGGTTCACTAGGGGGTTAGGTTAGAAGCCATCAGATTTCAGGGGAAAATAATAACTCTGCTCGTGTTGGGTTGTTGGTTTGTTTTGCTTTGCTCATGTTGGCCGTGTTTCTTCCATGGGCAGAAAGGATAGAAGCATCCTTTCTAATGACACAAAATAAAAGCAGGGATTCTCCCTTCAACTCTGGGAGCTGCAATTTGAAGCTTTATGGAAAAATCTCGGCTATCCATGTCTCTCCAACTAAATGGCAATGCAACCATAGAACCTGTCTGTGTACCCATGGAGTCCCAAGGGCATCTGAGGTACGGTGAAAGTCTGTATTAGCTGTAACGTCGACCTGGGTGTGACAAGGGAGAGCCCAGGCCTTTACACATTGGGGACAGAGCAGGTCAGGAGTGGGATGAAGTCCTCTACAGAAAAGGTGACACTGTGGGCTGGTGACCCACTGCTAGCAGTGGTGTTGGGGCACTGGGTCAGTGCATCTGCTGAGCCAAGCAGCAGCACTAGCTGTGCCCTGCTCCAGGGCTCGGAGGTGTACCAGGGAATTCTGTACTGCTACAAAAAAGCACCTGCTCCTTTCCCTTCTCAAAATCTGGCCAGAACATCAAAGACAAGTATATAGGGAGACAA
Source organism: Laterallus jamaicensis coturniculus (assembly GCA_022605575.1). Taxonomy (NCBI): domain Eukaryota; kingdom Metazoa; phylum Chordata; class Aves; order Gruiformes; family Rallidae; genus Laterallus; species Laterallus jamaicensis. The sequence goes on from JAKCOX010000001.1 coordinate 97,982,846, forward strand.
ACTGCTTTTCTCATGGTGGTCATTAGGGAGCTGCATTTAGGACCAGAGGGTTGGGGGTGATCTTTTGGGCCATAGGTATTTTGAAACCAAAAAGAAGGATTTCTAGGAATTAGATATAAAATGTGGGATTTGGGTTCGGAGCAAACACCTAAATTTAGATGCCTGTGTGTACATTTGGTATATAAGCACCCCTTATGGTCTATAGTGATTAGGTGAATTGACCTGGAGAATGATGCTGCTCACCCTAAAGCAGGGTAAGTCTGCTGCTCATCTGGATCCCTCCTTAGGCCACGTAGACTATATTGGTTGGGAGTGGGATGCCATGTCCTAAACACAGGAGCTTTTCACCATTTTAGAGGTTCTACAAAGTTTCCAGGGGCATCTCTATAAGAACACGGGTCTCTGCAGGCGTCGTGGCGTACCCACCAGGCCTCTGCAGACACCCTGAGGTCCATCAAATGGCACTCAGCAACTCTGATTAGACAATCAAAGCAATCCCAAAACTCCATTATGATGGCAGTTTATACACTCAGCGTAAATGTAGACATCTAAAATTTAGGCTTCCTAATCTGAAATTGAATCATAACCAAGCTCTCAGCAGCATCATTCAGCAATGTGCACAGTAGGACTGCTGTGCTTAAATGAAATGTGCTGTATTTGTCAGAGTAACTAAGTGACTTTCCAGACAAATCTCTCCTCTCTGAGCAGGCAATCCTTTCAACCAGCCTACTTTCAGTCCCTACTGCTGGATGCTTTCCAGATGTAAGGTGGCAAAAGGAATATCCTTCTGCTACATCCTGAACGAGGGAAGCACACTGTGGCCACCTTGCCTATCCCAGCAGATGGTAGGGAACTTGTGGGCACAGTAGATCTGTTCTGCTGTACCCTGGCCTTCGCCAGCACTTCACAGCTTGACATGAGGGATGGATGGACAAGTACAACATGTGGAGACAGCAAAAGAGCTGCTCTGTGTATGAGCCATTATCTGAAATCCTTTGTTTCCTTAACTGTTTTGGGTTTTGCCTACAGGCTAGCTTTGTCATTAGTAGCTGTAACTCAGGTGTTTTAATAGACTTCAGAAATGCCTTCTAGAAAATGACTTTGTGTGGTCAGTGCTGCCATGTTTACTCTCCTGCTGAGGCTGTCATTAAAGCCCCTATGAGAGAAACTCTCACCCTAGGAGCCTTTTTTGGGTTCTCCCTGTGTGGCAGCCACTGTCCCAGCCTTTCTCACCAGGTTTTTATCTGTTCCCTGGCTTCACACTGGCCTTTGGCTGGCCCAGGTGCTGCAGAGTGCCTTGTGTCTCAATTTTTCACTTAGCTGCTATGGACAAGTGTGTGTATGTGCATGCAGGAGGGAGAAATGGTGTTTAAAATTCGCCAACCTTCAAATTGCTGCATGTAAAGCAAACCCCAAAATCATTTACTTCTAGGCTTCTGCCTTGATTCCCAGAGTCTTGATTTAATCTTAAAATATTTAATTATTTCCTTGGCAAATGACACTGAAATTGGACAGATGGTTTAAACTTAGCTCTCTTCCCTGGAGAAAAGCTGCTCAATTAAAACAACTGTAGCTCTCACACATTCAATTCATCCTTATCAGCCTGTCCCAATTAATCCTCTAAATGCAGTGTTATATAATGTGGGGTACTCTCTCCCTCGTTTACTTTTCCATCTTGTCATTATTTCCCCTGTGTTTGCTTACCTGCGTGGCATTGTTGGGAGTCGGGAGGAAGCTGTGGCATGGGGAGAGGTGCCTGAAATTTCCAAGTCACACCTCTGAGGGTAGCAGGGAGGGATGTGCAAAAGCCACCAGGCTCTGACACTCATGATTTTACTCACTGATGTTATTTTCCTCCGCGAACAAATGGTCTTTGCAAAATCCTTAAAGCAGCAGAATTGAATTTCTCTTATGCTGTGTTCTGTGTAGCTGTATAATCCTTTTCTGCTGCGAGTGCTGGGATTGCTTGGCATACGTGGTACTTGCTGCTTGTGAAAATGTGTTTCTGCCTGTGCTGGGGGAGAGAGTTAGTGCTGGGCTCAAACTGACTGGAGTTAACGGCTGTAATAAATCCCTCCAGAGACTGGGAGACCTAACGCTGTTAGTCTTGCCTCTCGCCTGCATTGTTTCACTTCACTGCAGCATTAAGAACAATATTTTGGATTTATTAGGCCTGGATGTGATTCAGGCAGGCAGTGAGGGGAAAGTTCTGCCTTGAGGAGCAGTGGTCCATGTTCCATGGCTGTGCTCCCATGGAGACCAGGTCTGGGAGCAGGCACACGTGTGCTGGGTCCCCTGGCCTGCTGCTGCCTGTTATCTTGGCTCTGTGTTGGGCTCAACACATCCTTGGGTTAGTTGGATTCAGGGCAGTGAACCAACAGTAGCAAGGTTCCCCAGAGAAGCTGTGGCTGCCCCCTCGCTGGCAGTGCCCAAGGCCAGGCTAGATGGGGTTTTGGGCAACCTGGGCTAGTGGAGGGTGTCCCTGCCCATGGCAGGGGCTGGGAACTAGATACTCTTTAAGGTCCCTTCCAATCCAAACCAGTCTGTGATTCCAAGATGCACCTCTAGAGCCTCAGACTGCACCCACTGAGAGCATCTCCTGGGGTCCTACTAGAGGAGGATTGGGGCTCAGGGAAGAGCAAAGTTCCTGCTTAGGAAGGATTTATTCACTCTACCTTCAGATTGTAAGGGAGGCAACTGCCCCAAAATGTCATCTGTGGCTACTCTGGTTCTGCTGAAAATGTTACAGGATAAGCACCATGTAGTTATCTGTGACAGGTCCAGAGCTGCTACATAAGGCAATAAAACCTTAAATTTGAAGGACTTTGAAGCTAGTCCTGCTTTAAGTGGGAGGCTGGACTGGGCCAGCTTGAATTTTTCCATGGTCCTGCAGACAAAGAATATTAAGTGCATTTATTCCTTTAAAATTTGTATTAGCAAGGACAATCATTAGGCAATGCCTCTAAATGAGGGAATAGAGTAAGATGAACTGCTTGCTATATGTATTTATTTAAACACCTCCCTAGACTATTGTTTTGTTTTTATTTTCCTGTTATTCTTTTGGCTGCTAACTGTACTGAGCTCTTGGCTGTGTGGAGAGAGGAAAACCCCACATCTTTAAAAAACAAGCTGGAATGATCTTGGGTTCTACAGTGATTAAAATAAGGTTTTGTTAGTTTCCTGGACCTTGTTTTTTTTTTTTTCCCCTTGAAGCACTATGTATTTGAATGCTGAGCCATGAAAGCAGAATATTCTGTTTGAAACGTAAGTGATTTGTGGGGAGCCACTGGAAAGTAGGAATGTGTAGAGCTCTTTAACTCTGTATCAAAAAAACCCAACTTATCTAATAACGTGCCAATCAGAAGTAGGAGCAATTTGTTGACAGGGCAGGGTTTTTTCACTACTGTTTGTTTTTCCAGTGCTACATCCAAATCAGTAATAGAATTTGGAAGGTAATGGTAGACTTCTTACCTGGGGAATTATTCCAGTGCTTCATTCTCCAGGAATTCTTCTGGGTATACAGGGAAATTTCAGAACCTCTTAATTCCTTCCTGTTATTTGCAGAATTATTTCTGTGTATCAAATCCTGAATCATTAATATCCTAAATGGCATGTACTTGAAGAAGCACCAAAACAAAACTAAAGCAAATCTTCATGGCCTAAGACATGTATAAGTTTTTCCAGGATTTCTGTTACGTTGGAAGGTCTGATCACTGATCTCCCATAAATCCAAATAGCTACAATGATGCATACAGTACTTTGTAGTAAAAAACCCGACATTATTTGGTTTAGGTAATATCTTAGTTTGAAATGTATCTTTGCCATTTAAAAAGGGGAATTCTAAAAAGATGAATTGGTATATTGATCATATTTTTATCATTCTTGTGCATTCTTCTCCTCTTCTTGCAAAAACATTTTGACCCAGATTTTCCCTGCTGAAGTTCCCCTTATAAGGCTGAGTCAAAACACTCATGTTTTGTGTCTCCCCAGCTGTTGAAAAATTATATTCTGCCCATGGAATGGCATTGAGAAATTAATTCAGCTTTGATTTACCAAGAGCCTGAAGGTCCCCAGTGACAATGAGTTTTGAAGGTATATAAACTCTTCCTGCTGCTATTGGAACAACCAGTTTGCAAATATTTGTAAATAAATGAATGGAAATGCAAACTCACACAAGACCCTGATTGTTTCATTCTAAGCAGCCAACTCTGAACTCCCCTAATTTGTAGAAATTAATTATGAAACACAACCATATGTCCCTGTAATTACAAGAAAATAGATGGAAGCTGAGGAGACTGGTTGCATCCCGTGCATGAATAAATCTCCTCATCAAAGATGCCGTCCGTAATCCCTCCTTGAGGGAATTCAGTGCAGCCGCACACCCATGGACTCCCTCCATGGCATCCCGCTGTGCTGCTGTGCATTGGGCTACCATGAAACTAAATCCCCTGGAAAAGTATTTACAATAATAATCTGTTGAGACTTTTGCTCAGCAATGGAGGAGCAAGGGCTGGGCTTTCAGTAGTGGCTGAAGAACTTACCTCTCACTCTGCTTTTTAACAGTGGACCATTAGGTGTCATGCCTAAGCTGCCTCTGGGACCTGGGGAGCAGTAAGGATAACCCCAAGCTGGTTTTCCCTTGTTCCTGCTGCCAGACTTCAAGAGAGGAGAGGAGAGAGCCTTGTATGTAGTGGTGAAGCTTCAGAGTGGTCCTGAAGTGCTCAGGATGAGCAGGAGCAGTTCAGCGCTGGCTCGACATGGAGATGGCCTTGTGGAGAGAAGGGCTGGCAGCCACTTGAGCCTCTGCTGCCAGAGGATTCTGGAATTTATTACTCATTACCTTTAGGTTTTCTGCAGTCGGTATCAGTGAAGAAATGTACACATCTGAGTCAGCCTTTGTATTCTGGGATTAATTTATTGACTTCTATGGAGTTACTATTCCTGCTCCCCACTGATGGGGCTGGAACAGAGCTATGTAAGGGGCTCAGTGAAGGTCACGCAGTGGGGGACCATACCTGGAGCAGCCTGAAGATTTGCCACAGTGTGGTAGCTATTTTCTTTTGACTGACTGTGCTGGATCAAGAGCAGCAAGGATGTGAGCTTCAAAGTCCAAGACAACAAGAAAGCCTAATGACTAATCTCAGCCCGACCAACTCTGTGTGTGAGTGAAACTCTTTCTTTCAGGCCTTTATTTGATCTCTGGGAGACAATCCCTGGTTATTGAACTGATGTCATCATCCCGCTTGACCTAGGACACTGCTGCTAGCCTTCATGGGTTGGTGCTTTCAGTTAAGTGACTGGCAGGAAAAAAGGACAGGAAGAAACCTGGAGCTGCATTGCTCATGACAGGCTCAGTATTACAGAATCCTCTTCAGGACTGTCATCGTCCTGCACAGAGCCTTTGCTATGAGAGATGATTCCCTGTGACACCATCTGATTTGAAAATTATTGCACAGACTCTGACATTGCTTTGCACATCTTACGTGTAGCTGGCCATCCATCAAAGAGGCAGCTCAATAAATGAATGTGCAGCTGAACACAAAAGTGTATACAAGTCTTACACCCCATAATTTTATTTAAAAAGCTGCCCATGAAGCTCAGCTCCCTTCTAACCACTTCTTCCCGCTGGAGGCTCTGTTGTTTTCCAGATGTACAGTAACACTATAATGCATGTAATGTGTGCTTACTAGATAAATGGTTAAATTTGGGTGGGTTTTTTTTTCATTTTTAAAAGACATTGACTATAATTCAGTGGCTGCTGTCAACCATCTTATATCTCCAACAAATAGGCCAAACAGATAGAAAACTAAGCATGTCTAGGGAGCCCAGACTTGAGGCCCAGAATTAAATCATCCAAGTTTAATAGAAGATGTGGTGGGACTAAAGAAAACCTGCAGCCCTTCCACACTGGACTAACAGAGGTTCAGCCAAGGAAATACTGGGTGTGAACATCAAAAAACTGCAGTAGCAGCAGATTGTTTCCTTTATCTTTCTTTCCTGGACTGCTCGCAAACATCGCAACAACCCTTTTTTCCCTTTTCTATCCCCCCAGCTCCCCAGGGGCCCCCTGTGGTAACCTTTGGCATTTTGTATCCTGGGAGCAGGACATTCCCTGCCATGTGTCAATAGCAATTTGGTTTTCTCGGATACTAAATTGAAAAATGCAGCTGACAAGTCCAATACCTGTGACTTAAATGTGTGACAAATGCGAGCTGACTGGAACAGTCATTTCAAGTAACCTGTCGAGATATTGAAGCTCTTGAGTCAATTTGAAAATGAGAGAAAAAGCCATTAATATCTATTAATGTAAGACTAGCATTGACAAAGCAGTACGCCTTTAAATAGGGTAGAGAAAGGCATATGGCTGATGCGTTTGGAAATAGTTTGTGATGACTAAAACAAGGTGAATTTTGAATGTGTAGCCTTTGTTTGGTTGTTTTCTGGGGTTTGGGGTGTTTTATTTGTTTTGTTTTATAAATTTGATATACAGTATCTTTTTTTTTTCTAGAAGCATCACATGAGATTCCCAACCCCAGAAAAAACCCTGCTCAGATTTCACAGAATCACAGAATCACAGGGGTTGGAAGGGACCTCCAGAGATCATCAAGTCCAACCCCCCTGCCAAAGCAGGCTCCCTAGGACAGGTTGCAAAGGGAGGCGTCCGGATGCGTCTTGAAGAGACGCATCCAGAGGAGGAGACTCCACACCCCCCTGGATAGCCTGTCCCAGGGGTCTGTCACCCTCACAGTGAAGAAGTTCTGCATATTGGTGCGGAATTGCCAGTGCTCCAACCTGAGGCCATCGCCCCTTGTCTTGTCCCCACAACCTGAGGCCATCGCCCCTTGTCTTGTCCCCACAACCTGAGGCCATCGCCCCTTGTCTTGTCCCCACAGACAACGGTCAGTTTTGATTTTTGTATTTAAACCCATTGTTGGAATTCTCCAATTATGGGAATGATGAATTAGAGGCTGGATGTTGTATTGCACAAGTCCATCAGCTTCATGCAGCCCACCGAAATGGGAAACATTGCGAGACATTCCAGCACTGTAAATTTTTTATGTCCTTGGAAAAGTTGGAATTATAAAATGTTTTGTGGAACAGAAGTGCTGAAATATTTCTGGTGAGACATTGGACAGATTTCTTGAAATGCAGCTTTTCAGTAGTGTCAAATTGTGCCATGAATGTCAGCCAATTTAATCTAATAAGGTGAAAAATATATTTCACCCTGTCCTGTGATACTCTGTTTTATTGTCAGTGCAGTGGGAAGAGAAAAGGGCAGCTGGAGATGAAACAAGACAACAGATTTTGATTCTGAATTATTCAGAAACTTCCTTCCATAGAAAATATCAAATGGGAGCTCTTCCTGAGAAACAGCACCTCTTTACGCAGTGGCATCTCCCACATAGTCAAACAGTGGCAGATAAAATACATTCCATCTTCCCCAGCTGCTCATCCCTGCCAGTGCTTTTCTCATCCTCATCTCTCCTCCTGCCCCATGACATTGACTTGTCCTGTGACTGGGGTCTACGGCTGCTCCTGGCATTGGTCACTGGAGCGGTGTTGGGTCTCTGCTGGGATGGCCCTGACAGGATGTGGCACCACTGTGCTAGATACACAGATCCACCTTTAAACAAAAGGGCAATTTTTCTACCCAGAGTGTTCACAGCCTAAAAAGTGCCAAGGATGCTGTGGTAACCAATCATCATGAACCTGGCTAAATATTAATCCAGTCATTAAATATGGCTGTGTGTTATGTCTTTGAAAAGGGAGAGCTGTGTGGCCTGGGGCTCTTTCAGGAGGGATGTCTCTTCTCTCGTGGAGGTGGTAGCTATGTTTGTGTCTTCTTTGGCCTGTGGTTGGATAGCCTGGAGGTGTCACATCCCTTCTCCTGGAGTTTCCTGCAGCTTTGGACAGGCTGCCAGAGCCACTCGTGGGGTTGTCCTGCAGCCCGTGACCAACGAAATAAAACGGTCCCTTGAGCAGTAGGTGCAGCACGAGAAAAGGCTCTGGTGTCTGCAGTGGCTGTCTTGTCAGCCAACACAGCCATAAGCATAAAGGTGGCCTGTTTTTTACTGATTTTAAACTTACAGAGACAGCAAATGGGACCTGGTGGGATTCCTGTATGTGCTTCAGTGCCTGAATTGGACACTAATGGGAATTAACATCAGTGTGATACCGGGAAATCCTACCAGCTGCCACCCTGCACCTTCGGGAGCCAAGTACGAGAAACATGAAAACACGGTTGATGCAATCCACACAGACCCACTGGATCCTCCTTTCATTCTCCCACTTTGGTTCTTCTCAGCTAAAGATCTAAAAGATCTTAAGTGGATTTATCTCCAGCTCTATTTTCTCTGAGTGTGTAGGCACAGATGAGCACTTGGCTATGGAATTTACAATGAGAGCTATTCAAGTGTTCTAACTGTAACATTAGTCGTGTGGAATTTGGAAAACTGTCTTTTAAATGAATTGCATTCAAAAGGACTAATTAGTATTCTGACTATCTATCTGCCACGCAACATACCACTAACAAAGCACAACACTCACATCTGTCCAAGATATTAATCATTCTTCAGTGAGAGAAAATACCTCATTTTAATTGCTGTGCCATTCTGCACGTCCCATTAATTAGCATTTGTTAAGCACCAAGAGGTGCTTGGTGCTGTGCAGTACAGAGCTTACAATCTGGGCATGGATGTCCCGAGCTGGGACTGATGGCCACCCAAAAGCAGGCTGGGGAGAGGAAGTGAAGCTTCGCTCCATGGACAAACAGGGACAAAGAGAGGATTTCATAGACCTGGACAATTCTAGTTAGCCGAGCACTTAAATGCAGTTAAGATAGGGATCTTTTTAGCAGGGTATTTAGGGTGTTTTGGGGGAAGGAACAGGAATCATCATGTTCTCACTCATACCGTCGTATTTATCGAGTATTTGGGTCTGATGCAGGCTCTGCACGCCCTAAGCCTCCATCCTGTGTTTTGGTGGTAGTGAAGATGGAGTAAATGGAAAGCACAGGGGATGGATGGGGACTGGGTGGCTGTAATTCTTGCTCTTGTCTACTCTAGTGCAGCTTTCCTCTCTGTGAGGGGTTTACAGGACTGCGGCAGGGCAGGACACCTATTAGTTTCAGGCATTGGACAAAGTAATTGGATTTCATTGATTTGGCTGTACATAACCACTGTTTATCAATCTTCCTGAAAACCCAGATGCTGGTGATGGTAAAGGAAAAACATTCTGGCTATACATAGGATTAGCTGAGTAGATGTGATAATTTGAAATGAAGGGAAGACCTGATCAGGAGAGACTTGTGTTGGTGGCTTGCTTGGCTGTTATGGTATTGCTATGTTTTAATTTCAAATTCAGAAGTAGTAACAGGTTTTGTTTTTTTTTACACTGAGGGCAAAGATCTATTTTCCATTATTTCAAGAGTTGTTTCCTTGGCAGGGGATGGACCCCACCAACCAATGAGTTAAAAACTCTGATCAGAAGTGTGGTGAACCCTCTCACCTCTGCTGGCTTTTTGACAATCTTCCAGCTGAGGGAGGTGATGGGATCATAGCTTCAGAGATGGAGAGGTGCTGGTGATACTGCTGGGATACTGCCCAGGTCACAGGCAGCTGTCAGATGTGTGTCCCCCCACCTCAGGGATGGGCTCAGGGCACTGATGGAACAGGGTCCCCTCTGGAGGGGACCAGCCACAGAGCGATGCATGGTGTGGTGTAGCCCTTGGCTTTGAACTCAGGCTCCCGAATTAACAAGCTGGTGGGTTAGCATGCTCCCTATGCTAGCACTGTGCTCCTTCGCTGCCTGAGCTGGCTCAAGAAGGAGGATATTAATATTAATATTAACGCAGATTTTATTTCTCTTGTGTTCTTGACATTCAAAAAAGTGAATGTATAATACACAGAGGTCAAGGTAGGCTAGCCCTGCTGTTTGAAAGAGGAGATGAAGACAGAATAGCTCTCTCTGTAAGTTCAAAATTTCCATAAAGGTATTTCTGACAATCTTTTTATCACTTTGGGTGATAAATATGCTCTATATACCTATACACAAACACACATGTATACACAAATGTGTGTGTGTGCGTGTGTGTATGTATGCATATATGCCACTGTAGCTCAGGGCAGTATCTTGGTTGACTTGCAGTCCTTCACTCACACACAGAGGAATACATCTTTCAGCTACCTGATCAAGGAGCAATCACTGAAACCCCTAAACCTGGCTGGAAGATCCTAAAATGATAAATCTCTTTTCTCCAGAGATAAGAGGTCTCATTTTGGCTGAACAATCCTCCACACGTTTGGGCTCCCGATGATCCATTTGTAGCTTATCAATTAATTTTCAGACTCTCACTCTGTGGAGATGTGGAATTCATTTCCTGCTGGGGAGGTTACCAGAATGATAATGCACAGGTGGCTTGAGATGTAGCACAAATATATGGTGCTTGGCGATGTCTCATTTACTGTGTAAATAGGCGCACGGTCTTTGCGGGTGAGCAGCCTGATGCCGCAGCGGGGTCGTGCATTGGCTGGCAGTCATTTGCGAGGTTGCTCAATAATGCAAGTTGAGCAGTGACCACAGAAGCTGGGGCTTGAAAGAGGGTGCCCTCCCTGCAAGTCTGGGGGATTTGAGGCTGTTGTCATCATTCTATTTTGATGGCATTTACCAGTGCTCGCAGGCAGTGAATAAGAGGCAAAGGAGAGGATGGGAGAGAGAGCTCCATTCTTGTGAGGGCTGTAGTGGTGTTGTACTCCGTCTGTCCTTGGAAAGGCCCTTTATTTCCTGATTTTTCTATAGCAGCCCTCATCTGCTAACCTTGGAAGAACAGAGGAACATTCAGGCACTACAATTCAGTGCCCAGGTTAGCATGGGGTGTTTGTGGTCACTAATTGCAGGGCCATAACGCTGTTTTATATGAAAGGTGGCCTTTCTCAGTTTCTGTTGGCCATGTTTTGGGAGAGAGATTCTCACTGTTCATGGGATTGAACCCAAAAAAATCCAAGTGCCGTCCAGAAGACTTTGGAGAGCAAGTCTGTGTAATTTGTTGTTGCTTTAAATGGGCTGTGTCTGACAGTCCTGCGTCCTGCAGCTGTGGTATCATGAGAGTCACTGTCATACCTAGAGGAGGGCATCAATCAGACTTCATCATGATTTTACAAGCAGGAAGTCTCAAAAAAGGCATCAAGAAAAAAAAAGGGGAAGGAGAACCACATTCTTGTGTTGTGGTCCATGTGTTTCATTATGTCATGCCCAGGGATGATAAGAGGGACTGGCCTTTCCCCCCTGCCCTGGGTGATGCTCAGGTCCCACAGGAGCCCTGCCTTTAGGTACTGGGAGTGGCTCCTGCTCTGGATGCTGATCCTGGACCATCAGTGGGCTTGATTCGTAATGACTATGTTTGCAGGAAGTGTTTATACCACCATGGTGGTTGGCTTCCCAGCACTTCCAGATAAGTGCAGCAATAAACTGGGCACTTCTGTGAGAGTTACTCTTTGTCCAGGGTTTGGCAGCGCTGCCAAGGTATTTGCAGCTCAAAACGGCTCTCCCATTCTGTCTTTTCTTTCCAAAGCCTTCTGTTTTGCATTCAGTAACGCTCAGTGCAGGCAGCTGAGACAAGGCTGCCACTGCTGCTCACTTCACCAGGGTTTGCAAAACAGATCTGAGCCTGAACAGTTGTTACACAAATTGGGACTCAATGCGCAATTGAGACCCAGAAAACAAACAAACAAAATGCAGCACACATTGCTGCACTCGGTGCCTCTCGACAAGATGGGCTTGGGGAGGGATGTTTGCCCTTTCTTTCCTCAGAAAGGCACGCAGGTTGCCAGCTGCTTTCCCTGTTGACAGAGCAGCAAAGCCCTGGAGAGGCATGTTCTGCCATTAGACGAGCGGGAACGCTTCCCATTGCCGTCATGAGTGGCAAAGTGCATTCTACGAGGGCAGAGTTTGGCATCATTATAACTAACTCCTGGAATATTTTTCCCCTCTGCTTGCATTTGACAAGATGTTAGAGATTAAGCTGTGTACATGCCTGAAGCTTTGAACGGGCCCATAAATAAATAAATATTTGTCTGCAAAGCAAATACCTCCCAGACATCAAGGGTTGCTAATACAGCAGGGGATGCTCTGACTATGCACAAGAAGGGGAGGAAGGGGCCACGTGATGCGGGGATGGGATATTGTTATTACAATGTCCTTATCTCCCTTATACTTAAAGGGAAAAAAAAGAAAAGTTTCCAATGAGCTTCTCCTCTCTTGCATGCCATGGAAACAGTGGTATCTGCCAGAACAAACACTGTGCAACCTAATGACCATTCTCTTGAAAATACTGCTATAAAAAATTCAGCACCTGTGAGCAGTTTATGAAGTCCTGGTACAGTCTGACCTAAAAATTCAAATCAAAATAGTTTTTTGCCTATTCACTTTGACTGAAAGGCTGATGCACAGCTGTTGGCTTGAGAACCGGGTGATTTTCAGCTCTTTTAGTTAATGACCAAATTGAAAAATAGTCAAATGACTCAAGCCATGAGCTCCCTTGGACAGCCTTGATCTTGGTGAGGAAAAAAATCTTTCCTCTTCCATGGACTGATTCAGCCATAGTTTCCCTGGGGGATACTCCCAAGAAGTGTCAATCACTGCTCAAATCCAGCTTTCATCCCGTAGCACCCTGCCTTTGTAGCTAGATAGTGGAAACTTGAGTTATATGGAAGGGAGAGGGAACGTACCAGTTTCTTGTGAATCGCAACCAAAACCAGCATCATGGCTGCAACAGGTGATGCAGAGCAAACTAAAGGTCTGAAAGCTGTAGTGCCAGGTGAGTCTGTACAGAAAAAGCCCAGCCTGGAAGAAGCATTGGTAACTGGTGTGTCAGATCGTGATGCTATAGCAGGAGCTATCTCCAGCTTTGGATAGGGCAGGTCTCAGCCCCGCCATGTACCTCAGCTTCCCAGCATGCACAGTGCTTGCTGAGATCACCAACAGCTCAGGTAGCTCTTCACTTATTACTGCTGTGCCTGCTTTTGATGGGCATTCTCTCTGTGAAGCACACGGCTTCAGTACAACTGCTGTTTCGCTTATGTGCTTGTGTTGGGATCTGGGAATTTGCTGGGTAGGACAAAAACAGTTCTTTAAGTCCTGGTAGATTAAACTGTGATTGAAATAACAAATAGAAACAATGCAAAATAACCCCCCTTACCCTCTTAGCTCGCCTGTGCCCTGCTCTTCTTGGGCTCATCTGAGAGCACTAAAATTCAGGAAAGAAACTCTCTTGCGGTACTGCTGTTGTGGGTTTGTATAGGCACAAGGTTTAGGTGAGCTTGTATGTGGAAAGGTCACCATTTCTACTTTGGTTTTAGAGTCACAGAATCATTTCTGCTGGAAAAGACCCTTAAGGTCATTGAATCCAACTGTAAACCTGCTGCTGCCAGTGCCACCGATATACCACGTCCCTAAGTGCCACATCTGCATATCTTTTAAGTAAAAGCAATGGGCATAGTGTCTGGACAGGGATTCTCAATGAGTTTGTGTGCTTTGAAAATGCCTGCATTGGGAAAGGAGTGTGTACCAGTGCAATTTTCAAGTGAAAAATAAAAATTATTAATGAGTATATGATATTCACTCAGCCTCTCATCTAGAGCTAGTGCTTCTCTTGTGGCCACCTTTCATCCATCTGCAGACAGCAGTTGCAGCAGAAAGTGCTATGACTGTTTGCTAGCTTTCTATTAACAATTCACATATTAAAAGTGCTTTTTCTAAGGTCTGCATGCCTTTTCCTTACAGCAGGAAAGTGATGACAAACATAATTCATGCCTGTTCTTGTAGACCTTTGTTCTTAGTCCCATGGCAGAGAAGTTCTCATGCTTCCTAGGCTTTTCCCTGATGGAAGTGGGGAGGACAGGTGCCTTTCTTGGCTGCCACCAGTCTCAAAGGGTGCCCTAACCTTTGTGTGGGGCAGTGGGGGTGGTGGAGGGAATGGATGGCATGTCAGCAGTTTGGTTGCACCAGCACAGAAGAAGAAAACATCTAATGGAGCCACAGGGCCAGCCTGCCTGCTGCCAGCAGGTCGTTGGTGTTGAAAGAGTGAATAATAAAACAGTGAATGCACTTTAGTTATTGCTGGTGGTCTCACTGCTGTTGATGTATTTTTCTCCTGATTTCAGAGCATCCCCACCATGTAGAACCAGATTAGCCTTTGTGATACACTTGGTTTGGGGAAAAAAAAGAATTTGTTGCTACAGAAAATTGCAACTTTTAGGAGAAATGTCAAACTCTGTAATATTTCAAATCAAAATGGTACATTTCCAAAGATAACAAGCCAGGATGAAAAGCTTCAGTCCCTGCCTAAGGAATGGGAAAGAAATGATTTTCTGAAAAGGCAGCCCTTTCTCTTCCTTTCCTGGTGAGATGTGCAGTGTTTCCAGGGGTATCAGGACTGCAACAGGCCCAGATTTTAACTTACATAAGGGATAGCAGTGACATCATGGTGATTGGCAGAGTTTTATGAAGACTGGAAGAGAGAAAATGCCACTCCTACCTCCAAGAAGGGCAAGAAAAAACATCCAGGGAACTACAGGCCAGTCAGCCTCACCACAATCCTTGCAATGGTGAAGGAGAAAATGCTACTAGAAACCATTTCCAAATACATGAAGGAAAAGAATGTTATCAGGAATAGTCAGCATGAATTTACAAAGGAGAAATAGTGCATGAACAACTTGGGAGACTTCTATGATGAGATGACGGATGGATGAGGCAAGAGTGGTGGATACTGTTTATCTTGACTTTGGTAAGGCTCTTGACAGTGTTTCCCATAACATCCACATAGATAAGCTGAAAATGTGCAGGTTAGACAAGTGGGTGGGTTGAAATCTGGTTGTAAGGCTCTGTCCAGCGAGTAGTGATCAGCTGCACAAAGTTCAGTTGGAGGCCAGTCCCTAGTGGTGGACCCCAGGTCTCAATACTGGTGACCTGGCAGATGGGACTGAGTGCACCCTCGTCAGCCTGGCAGATGGTAGAAAACTAGGGAGATGGACCAGATTTTTGTGGTGCTAGAGGGTGAAGAACCTCATGAAGTTCAGCAAGGGGAAAGGCCAAGTCTTGCACCTGGGGAGGAACAACCCCGTGCACCAGTATGTGTTGGGGGTTGATGAGCTGGAAAGCAGCTTCACACAGGATATAAGGGTCCTGGTATTTGACCATGTCCCAGCAATGCACCATTGTGGCAAAGGCCAAAAGCCTCCTGGGCTGCATCAGCAGGAGGGTTCCCATCAGGTTGGAGAAGGAGATCTTTCCCCTCTGCTCAGCACTGGTTTAGGACACATCAAGAGTGCTGGGTCCAGTTCTAGGCTCCCCAGTACAGAGGAAACATGGATATACTGAGGTAAGTCTAGCAGAGGGCCATGAAGATGATGGAGAGACCAGAGCATCACTTCTCTAAGGAGTCTGAGAGAGCTGGGACTGTTCAGGGAAGAGAAGGCTCAAGGAGATATCATCAGTGTGTATAAATACCTGATGGGAAGGAGCAAAGAAGGGGCTCTTCTCAGTAGTGCCCACTGATAGGACAAGACACACTGGGAACAGAGTAAAAAAACCCAAAACAATCAGAACACATAAAAGCACTTCTTTCCTTAAAGGGTGGTCGAACACTGGCACAAAGCTGCCCAGAGAGGTTGTGGAGTCTCCATCCTTGGAGATACCCAACACCGAACTGGACACAGTCTTGGGAAACTAGCTCTGTCTGACCCTGATGATCTCAATAGCTGTCTGTCAACTCAGCTGTTCAGTGAATCTGTGATATTTTAGTTGTGAACATCAGCTTGCATCTTATAAATAAAAAAGCTTTCAGGGAAATTATTATTTTAAGTAAAAAAATACAAAAAGAAAGAAATCCTTAAAGTAGTCCCAATATATTGGTCCAGTATTCACCAGGGATGAGACCTGCCAGTTTTTAATGTTATTTTGGTTTTTTGTTTTTATAAATTGTTACTGTGCAGATAAGCAGAGATCCTCATCTGAAAGCAGTGGCTTTCAAATGGGTTTCCTATGTTGTTTACGCTATGATAAATGGAAGCCTGACATACCTACACATGCAAGAAAATGTGTTATTTCCCAGATAAAATGTCTGTTCTTGGCTATTTTCTGAAAGAAGCACCGGGCAGATATGTGTATGCAAAGCTTAAGGGACAAAGGAGTTTTTCTGCTTGTTTGTCAAGCACCACCTTGCTTCCAACACGTTATAAATGAATAAACCTGTCACTGAGCAGAGATAAATTGCTTGAAGTTCCAGGGAACTTATTACCGGCAGCCCTTCCTTTACAGATCTGGCCCCCTGTGTTAATGTTTTCCTGTTCGTCTGCAGTCTGAGTGCTCAGGTCCCTCCTGGGTGGAGTGCTCAGGTTCCTGTGGACTGCAGCATTAAGCTCGGAGTTGGATGCCATGCTTTTCCTCCTTTAGCTTGCATATGAGAGACGTATAGCTGTCTAAACACAGTAGTTACCTTATAGATCGACCTTATAATTTCCACCTGTACAAGACATGGTCTTTAATTCCCCCCGTTATCGCTGTGTAAGTTCATGATACGCCATGAGTCACCAGCAGTCACATCCTTTGTTTCTCAGTGTCAATTGTTCCATCATCCAGCCAGGGAGGCACTGAAGTAGTTGTTCTTTGTTTGCTTGGGTTTTTTCCCCTGAAGTTATTTGCATAGCCATAGAAAAGGTGTAAGGATTATGCGCCAACTGTAGTGACAACCAAGGCTCTAATCTGAAGCCCTATTCTTGCTCAAGTAATTATTAGAGAACACTGGCATCCTCCTGTTTTTTCCATTGAAATCTAGGGTGTGATGTGTGGGCATAAGACAACCCTTGTGTTTACTAGCTTGCAGAAGATAAGTCTCACATTTTTTCAGTTCTGTGGGACTGACTCATGTGTCTACAAAAGCCTGGCACTACCCAGAGTGGAGCAGCAGAAACAGTGCAAGTCAATGCATATTGAGAGCAGGATATTTGGAAGTGCCTGAGTTTGAAGGGTGAACCTGGCTTTCAGTGTTCAACTCACATTATCACTCGGCCTCAGTTAGCCTTGGAGATGTTTAGATCACCCTCAGAAATAGACCTTAGGTGCTGAAACAACAGATTTGTTGTTGAAAATACTGCCTTTGGTGTTCAAAGGAGAGAGCCCCTATATTTACCTGCAAAGCGTGCAAGCCAAGCGAGTCAGTGCTCGCACAAATGCTGTCACGGGGAGGCAGGTTCAGTGGCATAGTGCTTACTGTTTTACTGAAAATTGATTTTCTTAATTGTAATCCCATATATGTTCACAAAAAGAAACTCAGAGATCTCTGGTTTTGAAAACGTGTCCCAACTCATCATCATATGAGAAGCCTCTCGACAGGTTTCTTCTTTGAAAAACTGAACTATATTTCAAGCTATTTAATCTTCCTTCTCATGTCTCAAAACCCCACCCCAACTCAGATGCCCTTTCAAAATCCAGCCCACTATTTCATGCTTACTGTCACCTTTAAACATCACATTTCTGCTTTCAAACTGTTACATACATAACCTTTATGAAGGCTGCAAGGTACCTTGCGTTTAAGGGACAGCAGAGCCAGCTGGTGCATCTTGCAAATAGCATCTATACACCTACATCTGTTTGATGATATTTTGTACTGCATATACATAAAAATATGCACAAATAATTTCTGTGTTATTGATAGGAAGGCATAATCAGCTGCAAACAGTTCAGCAGAGCTAAATAGCTACTCTCTGTTAAGTATACTGGAAAAGGGGGAGTTTCAGACAGTGTGAAGGACATTCACATGTGTAAATCAGGTTGAAAGTCAATGAGAATTGAGGGCTGAATTTCTCTGCCCACCCTCCAGTGGGCTCACAAATTCACAGAATCACAGAACACTCAGGATTGGAAGCGACCTCTGAAGAGCACCTAGTCCGACCTCCCTGCTGAAACAGGAAAACACGGGCTCCCTGTGTTGAAAGCTGTCCTGGCTCTGTTGGACCTTGCTCATGTGGGCATCCTCAGAAGGTTGTTTGGTGAGACGTGGCACAACCCATGTCCCTGACTTCTCAGGTGCTGTTATCTGGGCAGTGGAGTTCGTCCACGCGTTCCTCTGGGTGTTACATCTGTTTGCTCTGTGACAGCAAACAGGTTGTGTCAGTAAATATCTGACAAGTGAAGCCACTTGTGCCTCCATCCAAACAGGCATGTAGGGTTTGAGCATGTCCCCCTGCTCCACGCTGTGAGACATCTCACTCCAAGAATGGCCTGCTGGTGGCCATGAGAGGAGAAGCCCTTGGTCTGTATGGGGCAGATGCTACTTCATCCTTGCAGCAGAATGGGATGTGATTGTGGGATGGAGAGAGGACTCTGACCTGGAGTGGCTGATGACAGCAAATGCCTTCCCTTTCTCTCTGGGGTTTGTGGGGCACCAGGGAGCATCAGGTTGTACAGTGAGGTGGTTGCTCTTCCTGGGGCAGATTGCCACTCTGTTCCAAAGGAGAGTGGACAATCAAATATCTTGTATCTCTGACACCAACTCACATGAAGGCACTGACCTATCCAACGGATTTCCTGCGGTGAATCCGCTGTTTCCATAGAAATCCTTAGTTTTACATTTGGTGATGGTGAAGGAGACAGAAATAACTGGATTGCTTTCATGTGCATTTCAGGCCTTTAATCACTTGATAAAACAAAATTACTGTTGACATGTCTGTATCGCAAGGGCAGAACTTCAGTTGTGAATTTCTCATGGCCTGGTTGGGACAGAACAGTTTCCAGGACACTGGTCCTTGTGATAAAGTAGCTTCTGTGTCTCACCCCAGAAAGCTCTGCAACTTGTTAGTTTGGAAAACCAGCATTTCAGCAACCACTCGGGGTGCCCCACAGCCCAAAACTCCTCATTTCATGTGACGGTGTGCCTGACTTTCCATCACACTGCATAGACACACTGCTGCTTCACTTTGGGTGGCACCTTCTGCAGAAGATTGGTTATGAAATACCCTCTTGCTCCATGACTGGCAGGTGAGGACTTTCTCTGGCCCCAGAAAGATCCTGCCAGGTGCCCAGGGCTTGGGTGCTTGGAGGGTCTGTCTGACCACATCACTGGTTAAAACTAATGTCTGCATTGACGTAGTCAAGGCCTCGGTCAGATAAATTTCTGTGGTTGCCCAGAAATGCTGGGAAGGAGCTAATCTAGCTGGCACGTGCAAGACACTTCTGCAACTGGAACTGCTACCAACCAGCTGGCCAGACCCTGGGAAAAAATCACAGAAGATGACAGACTCATCCCATCCTTTATTAATAAATACTAGTTGACAGATAGCTAGACAGAAGCTTGCTTAATTTGTTGGTTGTACTTTCTCTTTAAAGTGACAGCAACTTCGTCTTTCTCTGGCATTAACACAACCATGAACTGAAGGTTAAAGCTTCTAATCAAATGTCTTTGTTTATTTTCCCTGGTTTAGGACCAATACTAACCTTGAAATGCCCAGATTTAACTAATTAGAGGTGCTGCACACAGAGCAGGAGAATGGGAACTGGAGCCACCCAAAGCCTGAGCCAGCAGCTGTCCTGCTTCTTGCCTCTGCCAGGCTCCCACAGCTGAACAGGAGGCCATCAGGATCCTTCCTCCATGATCACCTTCCTCTTCCTCTCCAGAGCAGCAGCAAGCTCTGGCCAGAGGCAGCTCAGCTTTTCCTCCCAAAGTAACTCCCAAGGCCATGGAGATGGAAGCAAAATTCTGCAGGCAAGGGGTTTTAGACAAAACATAAGCCCAGATGTCCTCACAGCCATTGCACACGTTGAAAAGGGGAGGGGAAAAAAGTCTGTGTGTGACATTATAACATTTTTCAAAACCTGTGAAGTGTGCTGGCCCCCTCCATCTTCCACCTTCTTTACCTGACCTGGCACTGGGCTGAATGTAGGTGGTAGAGCTTTAAAAAGTAAAGGGGCATTTTTGTCTTTGTTTTTCCTTGATATGGAAAAATCTGAAACTCTGAGGGAAACTTTCATGTGATTTTTTTTCTATGAGTTACCAGAGAAAGGATGTAATTTTTTTCCTGTCGCTAATAACTATTTCAGAGTTTCTTGTATTAGTTAATTATAGTCTCTATAAGCATAACCTTCCTTTTGCTTAAATGTCATTTACTTCCAGAATTTTAATTTGCTTTCCACATATTAGAGATACATCAGTAGGCAAAAAAAAAAAGCATTTATTCTTTGTGCAGTGTAGGCTTATCTCTACCAAATAGCTACTTAAGACATTAAATGACATTATTTAAAACTAAATAATGCGGTTTAATTTATTTAATATTTTTAACAGTATTTTCTCCCAACTGTGTTATTTTATGAGATTTCTATTGGAGCAGGCCTCTAAGACCACAGAAATTGTCTTAGTCTAGGTGAGAATTGTGTGGCCACAACATTAACAAGGCACACGAGGGCAAAAGATGGTTTAGAAGTATGTGGTGTTGTTTGGAGCATGAGATTTCCTGTGTTTGGAGATCTTCTGGTAATTTGACAGTTCTTCTGCTTAAACTATTGTGATTTTCCCAGTCCTTGCTGTCAGATTTCAAGACCTTGGTGCATGCTGGAGTTTGGACATAGATTTATGGAGGGCATTACCAAGCCGAAACAGAATCTGTCAGAGAGTGTTTGTGCTGTGAGATATTTATGAAACATGGATAATCTCAAAGGCTCAAGAACTGTCATGCCAACCTCACTGTTTTAACCAAAACCATCTTCAAGTTAATTGTTCTGCTGATGTATTTTCCATATGCTCCTCTTGTAAACTAGCCTGCCATTACCATGAAGTGATATAATTGCATGGTACAGGGAAATCACCTTTCTGAAAATACCTGGTAATAACTAAGTTTTATAGGGAAGCAAATCTTAGCATTCACAAAGGCCACTGCCTCTGCCATTTGTGTGTCTTGAATCTTCAGAGCTAAAAACAGAGCGGTGATGACATTCTTTATAATGCCTCAGGGAGAAATTTTAAATGATGGCTCTGCCTCTGACGTAGTAAACATTACAGCTGGTTGGGAAAAGAATTCTCCCTCATCATGAAATTTCTGGCTGGGACTTTTCTTCAGCAGAAATTTATATGTAGTCAACTAATTGTTCGTATTTAGTCAACTAACATTAGCAGAAAATTTTCAGTGACGTTTGTCATGAAAAAGGCATCTCTGGATGTAAACAGTGCATTCGGCTGAATGACACAGGGTTCTGATGCAAACACATTTAGTGCATGCTCAGATAAGTGTGCACAGATTTTTGGACATATAGGAGGAAATATTTGCTATTATTTTTGTTCATACACTGGTATTACTCTGCGATGTGTAGCCCTGTAATCCAACATTCAGCAAGGAAGACGTGGCATGTCAGCAAAGCCAGAGAGGGGAATAATCAGTGTGTTTCCTATTTCTGCTTTTCATCTTAATGAACTCTTGTTTCTGCTAATGTGGGACACATGTGGACTACCAACATGAGGCAATGACAATGAGGGATGGGTTCACATCACCCCAGAAAGGCTCCTAAGGAGGCTGGGCTAGCTCCCTCTCAGGGTGGCAATGGAGAGGTGACTTCTTTGGGGAGCAATTACCCAAACTGAATTGCCACCCCTCCCTTTCTCTGGAAGGGTTGAACTCTTTCCGGTGGCCCCCAAGAGGAATTTAGAGGAACCATCCATCTATGTGAGCTGGTGAAATCAGATTGCACCGGTTGATTGGGATGAATACCTCTTTTTCTTCTCTCTCCTTTACCCCTGTAGTTCCCCTTGAAGAGCTGATGGAGAGGTTGGTGTCTCTCTCTGAGGAGCAGTTGTGAACACCAGTATCAGGGAAGGAAAGTGTCTACAGGGAAGGAAGGATCTCATAATTTGATTTTGACCATCCTGCAGGTGGTATCACAGTGTCCTCTTTCACTACAGTGGTGGGCCTCTTAAAAGAGAGAAAGAAGGTGCTGGTAATGGAAGAGTTAATTATTAGGCACATCAGTCACATGGCAGATACTCAGGGCATTTGTGATGTGCTGTAACTTGCCTTCTGGGTAAAGGAACTGAGATGCCTGGCAACCCAGAGCAGGATCTCAGGGATGTGGTGGAAGGGAGATAAACAGTGGGACAGTTTCCCAGGCCATAGAAATGGTAGTGTTAGATGTACAGGTAGGGGTAGGTGGCACACTGTGTGGAGGATTACATGAAATCAAACAGCATAAAAATATTACCGGAGAAAAAAGAACAATGCGATTGTTGTTGTTGGAGATCCCATACCACCACAATAGATGTGTAACCATAGAATCATAGGAAATGTTAGGTTGGAAGGGACCTTTGAAGGTCCTGCCCGTGTACAGACAAGGACTGTGATCAGCCAGTGACATTAGGTATGATGCAAATTTAGGACAGGTACTAAAAGTAGAAGCATTCAACTATTTACAAATGGTCTGGATCAGTGCCCCACAAGATCAAGGTGTGGAGATAAAACCTTTGGGTGTAAACAATAGCTTCCTGCAGCAGTTAGTCCTAGGATGCACAAAGCAAGCCATCAGTTTGGATTTGGTCTTCAGTGGTGGCCATGGTCTTACCTTGGAGTAATTATCAGGACAGATAATGATAGCAGTAACCACAATGCAAATAGTTTTAACACTGGCAGGAGAGAGCAGGCCAAATTAATTCAGCATTCAGATATTAAATTCAGAAACAGTGCAACGTGAAAAGGCAGTAATTAGTCAAAGAAGACACAAAACAAACTAAAAAAAAGCAGTCTGAAAAGCTAGAAGCCCAGGTGAAATCTGTGCCACAAATAAAGTAATAAAGCAATGTAATCCAATAGAGCACAGCATGATCAATAAACAGCCAGGGTGACTTTCAGAAGAAAAAGAAGAGTGTCCAAGAAGAACAGAACTATTTTCCAAATAAGGGTAATAGCAAAACCCATAAAATCTGTGAGACCAAATGTAAACTGCAAAATAAGGGCTGAAAAAAGAGTTTGGAAATCACCTCACAGAAGATGCCTAATCCTAGAGTGAAACGTTCATTGGTACACCTAAAGAAAGGTAAGGAAACAGTGGGAAAATATAAAAGAGACCTCGCTGATAAATGGGACTTCGGGGTTAGTAAGGCATAGCAGAAAGGTTCAGTGAATTCTTGATGAATTAATTGCTGAAAATGTGGAAACATTCCCACATCAGATACATACCTCAGGGGCCATGGGTCAAAGGGGTAAAATCAAAGTGAAGGAAATACATGGGAAGTATTATGTCAAATAGGTGAATCACATATGGCAGGGCACAGTTCATAACCTCTCCACCAGCGTGCCAGACAACTGCTGAACTGCCAGTGTAATTCTCAACAATCCAAGAGACTGTAGAGAGACTCGTGGGGATGATGAGCCAGCACACCTTATTTCCACTCCCTGTAAAATGATGGACCTCCTATAAAAGAATATGTTTTCTGAGCAGTGCTTCCGAGCTGGGAAGGAGCTGTCATGCTTTCTGTGGAGGAAATCCTGCCCTGTCATCCTGCTGCAGTTTTGGAAAGGTGTCAGGAAGCGTGTGGATAGAGAGAATCCAGTGGAGATAATGTATTTATTTGGGTGGGTGGATGAATACCAAATGTTGCTTGAGGAACTGAGTGGACAAGAGTCCGGTTACAGGTTGAAGACTGGTTAGCAACTGGGAGGAGAGGGCAGGGCTTAGCGGCCGCTTTCTGGGATGGAGAAGAGTGATGAAGGCAGCAGATAAAGTGAAAGCAGAACTACCATTCACCAGATCCAATCAGAAAATATTGAGGTTTTACACAGTACAGTGGGGCTGCACTGTGTAAATCCCAAATACAACATTTGTGGCTGCTGGGAGTAGTACAAGGGGAAAGGTTCAGAGGGAGTGGACATATTTCCATGCTATCCCTAAACTACATGTCCTACTGTGGTCATTTTTCCTACCCAGTATAGTCCCTCTTCTGTCACTGCCCACTGCCTGGTGACAAACACACTAGGATTATGGCTTTGCAGTATCCCTGGGTCTACCTTGGCTTCTGAACACTTTTTCAGATACTAAGATGGGCATCTCCTGGTTAGGGTGAGAGTATGGTGCTTGCTATGCCTGCAACTCCTAAACCCAAGATGTTTGAGAGATGATAGTCTCACTCACTGATAGATGGTAGTCTGTCTTCCTGGCTCGTCTTCAGCCCTGGGGCTTTGCATCTTGCAGGACCCTTATGAGCTGTAGGCAGAGAAGCAAGAATGAAGTTAACTCAGAAATGTTGGAGCAAGATGGAGGGCTGTGGGGTGGGGCTGATGCAGGCATAGTGCCCTGTTGGGTGATAAAAAGGGCTCCTTGGTGCCACAGATGGACAGACAATACATTATAGACCAGTGCAGCTTCTGCTGGGTGCAGAAAGCAGGAGTGTGAGGTGCCTGTGTTTGTATAACACTCTGTGTCTGACAGAGACTCGTTAAGGAAATGCCACTTGCTTGCAAGCCGTATGCCATCAGCAGCCTCCTCTGCTCATTTACCGTTCCGGCTGGCAGGCGGTGCTCACACAGCTCCCTTTAACTGCTGCTGATGGCAAGTCTATCAGCCCACCATGCTCGGTTTTCTCATCTGAGGGGCAACAATATGAGTGAACTTCTTCCTGACTCCTAATCTCTGACTGTGCTTGCTGCAGTTTGGAGGCTGGCTTAGTAAATCTGGGCGTGCTGATGAGGGTTTTTTGGTTGCTGTCGGTTGTTTGGTACGTGTGCTGACATCTCTGGAGAAAGGGCTGTGAGCTCTAATTGGAAGGCTCTAGAGAAATCCCATAGATTTATTTTCCTGCTAATGCACTGAATTCCTCCAGTTGGAAATAAATTCCCTACTTTTCTTGTTGTAAGGCAGAGTGGGGAAAGAGAGGTGTGAGGTACTGGTTAGAAAAGTGAAGGGATGTATAGATTAAGTGCTGTGTAAACTAGTGATGACTCCATTTTCAAAAGTTTAGAAAATGGGTCCAGAAGTTTGGTTTCATGAGTCAAGAAGACATGTAAGTGGTTTTGGGACACACATGATGATTATGCTGAAAGTGATCCTTTTGTTAGCACAGAAGGGGTAAATGTTTTTAAAAAATAGTTAAAAATAGGACTGTAAGAGTAGATGTATTGCTTGACATTCAGCTATTGAAATGGATTCCTGCTAGCTGTACTGTATGAATATGGTGCCTAGCAGTAGCTTTTTCAATATTATTCAGCTAACCGTGGGTTGTATGTGAAACTCATTTATTTTGCTATGTATTGTAAATGCACCCATTGGGCTCCTAATTGGAGAAGAGCTGAGGTCGCACATCTCTTGTCCCCTGGCAACAACTGATCGTGTTCTTCGGTGAGCTCCTTTCTTAATGGTATCACAACAAGCTGCATATGTCTCTACAATAAAGCCAATCATTGTACTAGTGGAAAGTGCTAGGCTGTGTGTTAGGTATCAAAAAAGGGTCAGCCTAAGGTAGGAAATGTTGTACCATTTTTTTTTCAAACACTTGCTAATGACCTATTACAAAGAAATAAACAAGTGAGTGTTCTGTGTATTCACACTCAAATTAGCAGAGGAAAAGGCCCAGGGTACCAGTAATCATAGATATTCTGGTAAATCAGCTCCCTTCTCCATAATGTGGTGTTTTTTGTTTATATTAATTTAAGAATTGTATTCTTAAATGCATTTTTTAAAGGAAGAGCTGTGGAGGTCTTACAGAAGAAGAAACAGTACAAGTAAACAGGGTCATTTAGTGGCCTTAAGCCTCATATCTGACCAGAGTCACAGCAGGATCACTTCAGATTTTTAAGACCCTCCATGAGAATAAAATGCACATAAGAGTTTTGCCTCTTGACTTCTATCTGTCATACATGGGCATTAAACACGCTCTGGGGCTTCCAGCTCATCTGCACTATCTACCCCATCACCTTCCTTCTCCCACTGGAGCAGGTGTGCTGAAGCCCCACGGATGCACATTAGTACATTCAAAGTTCATGGAAAGCCACAACTGTGTGCAGAATATAAACCAGCCCAGGCCATGGCAAACCCAGAGGTCCCGATCTCTCCATCATTTCTATCAATAGGCTGGCTGAACACATCCACGCAATCTGATTTTCCTCCCATTGAAGACTGCTCCTGGGAGGGTGACTCACAACCCCTCTGTATTTCATCCTGACGATGGATGTGGATGTAGACGGGCTCCTGGGTCTTGCCATTCACAGCTTGCAGAGCTGCCCAACAACTCTGATGGTGTTTGGGTCAGGACTCTTATTTTAAAAGCATCTTGGGATGAAAGACACTTTATTGTGGTCAGGAAGGTGGTGTCAGAGGGAGACCTGTCTGCCACAGTTTGTAGATCAGTCTCTCTTGGAGAAAGGAGCTGGGGTGTTAGCCCTCCTGTGTACATTATCAGCACTTAACATCTATGTACAAAGCAATCTGAATAGAGCTGAATGCTATCTGGGAGGAAATCAGGGAGAGGAAGCAAATGGTGGGACATGCTCATCAGTGTGGCAATTAATGCAGTACATAAATCTTAAGATGGTTTGAGGGATTTCATAGAGCTGGGAAATGCATCTCAACAGTGCCAAGTTTGTCAGGGGGTTGAAAGATGAGATGCCTAAGTAGCTTTGTTGGATGCAGCAGTCAGACCATTTTAGTGATGGTCCGAATAGCATTTGTACAGAGTAGCCTTAAGTGAGAGGAACCAGATCTCTGAGACACCTCCCCAAATAAGATCTTTTCCCAAAACAAGGGACTTCAGCTCTTGTTCCCATATCAGGCTAGTTTTGTAAAGTTTCTACTTGTCAAGAGATGGTTTAGCTAAAACTATGAATATTGCTTTGGAGTTTTAGAATATTCACCATTTTTCAGTGCAAAGAGGAGATGGGCATTACACATGTACACAGGGGTTTTTTTCAATTGATCTTTTAATTCTCCTGCCACGAAGATGAAGATGAGAATTTTGTTGCAGCTGTAGGACAGATGTGCGCTGTGAATCTTCAAGTAAGCCAGATTAAAAGCAGCCCTTTACCTAACCCTAGAGCTTGTCCCTCAAAGGCATTTAAATCAGTGGAATTAGAAGCTGCTTAGTCCAGCTGAGGTCATATTACAAGAAAATTCCTGGCATCAAGTCTTCCTCCTGTAGCTTTCTTTATTTTTTTCCCCTTAATTTTTAATTATACTCTGGATAGCACAAACCTGCTCCACTACTGGCCTCTTATGATAACATTTTTTAGACTCCTGTCACTGCATTCATGCAGAGGAAGGGCTCTGTTCCCATTTCCCAAAGGGCTTGCAGCTGTACCAAAACCACTCAGAATACTCCTGCAGAGATACCATGTTCTTATAACTAGAGTAATTTCAAATGGACATTTTGATAGCATCTAGCAGCCTCCCTGACAGGCCAAGACCCTCCTGTGCAAGAGGCTACTGGTTATATTGACAATAATCAATAGACCATCCTAGCCACAAGTGCAGGATTCATCGGCCCATCTAGACTGCAGTCGGGATAAGTGTGTCCCCATATGCTGTCACCAACCAGCTCAGCTGTGTGCAGTGGCAGTGCAGGCTTGAGCTGTGCAACCCACCCAGGTGTTTCTCCACAGACTCTTCTGGGAGACAGTAGCAGAATTCAGGGATGGTGATGCTGGAGAATTTCTGGCCTCTTAGTTTACCAGTCTGATCTCTCAAGTGTGATCTCACAGCCCAATTCCTGCCTAATCCCCCCGCTTCATATTTTGGTTTGCTGAGTGGCTGAGACTGGCAGGTGTTTCACTGTAAAGTAGCCTTTTGAGGCTACCCCCTAAGAAGAAGTTATCTTGGGAGGATGCTTTCAAGTGCTTACAAGAGCATAGGAAACCCAAAAGAACAAAACCCAGGGCCACCCATCCTGGTCTACGCTCTCCTGTAGTCTGTTAAACTTGGCATGAACAGCTTTCCCCAAACTCACAAGAGATCTGTGAGACTTGAAAAAACAACCTTCAAACATCCAGGCAGACTTTTTTTCCCCAAACCACTAGTACCTGTTCGTGAACTCCTTTCTCTTTTCTCCCCTTTTCCTCTACAGTAAGTAGTGGGAAAGGATGTGAAGATAGCTCTCTTGCCCTTACAATACGAATATCTCCCTTGAAATCACACTTGCCTCATCGCATCCTTAACATTAGACCATCCTGCAAGCTGCCAGGAATGCTGTGTGATTACTCTCCTTGTTTGACTCTGGTGTTGATGAGTCCCATGATCAGCGAAGCACAAAAATGTCAGTGTCTGTACCTCTTCAGTGACTTTTGCCAGAGATGACCCTTTGAACAGATGATGCTTAGAAACAGGAGATGTGAGATGACTGTCTGGGTTTGGGGATATGAATGGCTTTTCTATCACACGGTGTTTTGGAAATGTCAGCTGTAATTGAAACTTAATCTTCCAACCAGTTTCAGCTGGCTGCTATTTGCAGACAATGTGAATGTTGCATTTTAGTAAATGGCATCTGAACTAAAAGGTTCTGTTGATTTATCCTATTTTTTTTCCCAAAAGGACACTGACAGTGAGGGTGTGGGTCCTAGATTAATCTGACTTTCACAAATCAGATACTTCCTGTTTTTCAAGGGTAATTTATCTTTTTTTAAATGGTGTGGATAGCAAGAAAACCCCAACATCCCTGAGCTTTGACTTGCTGTAGCAGAACCTGCAATACTGCTATTTGGGAACTGGTGGAGCTGAAGACTTCCAGTTAAAAGATCAATCTAAACCTGGGTCTGCAGCTAGCCGGTGGATGGTACACAAAAGCAAGGAGCAAGCAAGTTTAGGTCAATGTAATCAGCATTTTTACAACATCTAGCTATGAGAAAAATAAGTTTTGTTTCCAAAGGTATGTCTACCACCATAAAAGTCTGTTATGATACTCAGTGCTTAAGGGGTTTCAGAAGGTCTTTGTTCATGTATGGTCATCCAAAAGGCAGGGGTTCCTCCTTTCCCTCCCTCCATCTGCCGGCCCAGCAAACTGAACCTCACTTGTTTAGGGATCCGGGACGGTTTCTGTTTGGGCTGGGGATAACAGCCCCCGGTGGGTGTGGATGCAACGCACCCTCTGCAGCGTGATGGTTTGGGGTTCAGTTACCAGTTTTGCAGTCAGTCACCAGCATGAGTTGTTCAAATGCAAACCAGACTTTGTGTTACGTTGAAGAAGCTTTGTGTGGAGACCAAGAACTTTCCACTCACTGTGAGTTATGCTGGGAGTGTGTGTGGAGGGTGCGCATGGCTGGGGAGCAAAGTGTCCATACTGAAATGAAAAAGGAAAAGTTCAGCAAATCCATGGTTGGTTTCACTTCTGTGGCCCCAGCTCCACACTGACTGCGTCTGAGCCCTGCAACCACTCCATGGAGCTCAGGGCTGTGCAAAGTTTGCCAATTAGCTTGGATTTCTAGGGACATCAGAGAGGCTGGACCTCAGGCTGAGCTGGGACCAGGAGCCACCCCATTGCAGAGATGAGTGCCATATGTCCTGGATCCACAGGAGTATCCAGCCAAACAGTCAACATTTATTTTTGCCTTTGAAGTCAGCAGCTGCAAGCTGGAACGCATCCAGAAAGGAGTTCCGTGAAACAAGAAGGCATTTATTTTTACAGAGTAAATCCTGATGATAAACAAACTAATCTTCTCAAAAGTGATGCGGCTCCTTTTTAGTAAGTTACATGCAGGAATTCCTGATAAAGGATCTGTCTAAAAAATCTTCCTCAAGGTTGTATTCGATTCATCATACCAATGGTTTTGAGACAAACATTCAAAGCTGATTTCTGAGGTTTGCCTGTGGAAAAAATATACCTGCACACAAAGGCTTCCAGCTAATACTTGGAGTGTGGGCTCCATTTTAAACTGGTTTGAGAATTCAGCTGTATTCAGACATGCTTTAATATGCCAGGGTTTATAGTTTATATAATAATAAAGAAAAAGATAACACCCAAAACCATTGTTCTACATTATAAATCTGTGGGTTGCTGTGTACGTCCTGGTCACTCCATTTTGACAAAGGTACAGTAGAAGGACATGAAAAGTTGCAGAGAAAAGCATTAACCAAAAATATGAAACAGCTTCTATAGCAGGAAATACTAAGTAGACTAGACTCTCAGCACCATGAAGAGATGGCTGAGGGGTGATGTCAGGGATGTGAATAAAGGATGATTATTTGCTATTTTTTATAATACAGGCATCTTGAGAACATAAGGAATTGTTAGCAGAAAATATCAAACAAGAAAAAGGAAGAACTTTTCATACATATGATGGTTAAATCATGAAAGTCATGAAAAAGTATTGTAGTGATAAAAAGCAAAGACAAGCAGGAAGATACAGTCAGTTCTGCCAGTCACACAAGTCAGGTGTGTCTCTCAAGCCAAGAAGTCTCCAAACTGCTGATTACTGGAGGAGATGGAAAGGTGGGAACAGTGCATGCTTCCCACATTTCTTACACTTTCCTGTTGCCACCTCTTGCTGGTCGGTATCAGAGACTTAGACACCTGTTCTGCATGCAGGAATAATATATGACTTTAATGGTATTTTGAGTACCATCCAAAGAAGAGCTCCTCCTGTCATACTGGCAAGTTTCCCACCACTCTGAACCCCATCCAAGACTCAGAAAAACCTGTCCATCTGCTTTCCAGGACTTCCTGGACATGTCTCCATGCTCAGCCTGGAAGCTCATCGAATGGCTGTTACTTGCTCAAGTGCATATAGGTGTGCCCATTCTTAGGAGCAAGTGACCCCAAAGGTTTTTGTGGTCCAAAGTTGGGCAAAGAGCCACCTGAACTGACCTCAAAGAAGCCTGAATAATTAGATGAGATTATGTAAGTGGATTGTGATTTGGGGTGGTGATAGCTACTGATCTTAATGTTACAGTCGAACACTTGAGGCATTCCTCCAGGGACTTCATTTGTGGTGATGCTGTGTGACATTGTACCTACATCAGCACTTTATAACTGTCCTGACTGCTAGGCCATGGAGCGTCCTGGGTGATTGCACTTGCCACTGCTCTTTCCAAAACTGAGTTTCTTTGTGGCCATGAGGACAAGTGTCACAGGTTCTGGTAAGGAGCAGACTAGAAGACACCTTAATCGAGCCTTGGAGCTAGCACCCTTTTAGGAGGAAGGGAGCTGGGCTGCTAGACCTTGTTCAGTTGTGGCTACAGCTGAACAAACATACAAATGGGCCTAGGGACTGTTCTTTTGTGTTAAAGACAGACGGCACAGCACAGCTTGCTTCCATACAGCTACATTCCATTACTCTCCAAAACACTGTGGCTGCACCCTGCTGTCCCCAAGTCATGCCTGAGAGCTGTCTGGTAAAGTGCCTGCTGACCTGAGCTGAAGCTGTGCCGGGGGAACTACAGCAAGAATCTGATGGTAGGACTCACTATGGACATGTGTAGTGTGCTGGGTTGGTCAACTGTGTGGGGTCTGCAAAGGAAGGTGGCCTCAGCTGCCCAACTTTAGCCTAGAGGACCTAAAGTGGAGCTGAGTCCTGCTGAGGCTGCGTGCTGCCCACCCTCCTGGCCATGGCAGTCTCCTGGGAGGTTTCTTGACCTGCTGGGCTGTGGTGTGGCAGGACCACATCTCCCTGTCCTGTGCAGCTGAGAGAGGCAGGACTGTTTGCATCCACCCCACATCTTCACCACTGGCTCCAAAGATTACTCCAGAGGGGTGTATCAGGCTGCCTAAACTGTCTTCTTCCCCCTCCCCTCCTGGGCCAGATGCCTAAAATTGCAGTGGAGCTTTGCCTAAATTACTCACCTAAATGAGACTGACTGGAGCCTGTCCAACTTGTCTGTTCTAACGGGTGATTTTATTGCCTCAGCTACAATTGTTTTGGAATGTGCTTTGTTTATAGCAATAATTGATCATGCTTTGTTACAAGCGAATTAGTGGCAGCTGGAAGATATAAGCTCTAATTTTCCTTCAAACAGGGAGAGATGTTGTAACTTCTGTGGCTTATGTATAAGAAAACCTCTATTTTTCCCCCTTCCTTTTTTCCCTAGTTTTGGAAATGTATTTCCAGTGTGCAACCCACAGTAAGAGCCCATCAAATGTCCTACAGTGAGTTTGGTGCTCAGGAAGTCTGCCATTTGTCTTTCTGATTTTAAAAGATCGTCCGACAGTGCGCTTCATTAGATAGAGTGTAACAAAGTGCATTACAAATATTACTCTAACATAATGCAGCTTCCATAAGGAAGCTAAAGGGAAGTATCCCCAGATGCCACAAGAAGACAAGAAGCTTCTGGGCTCATTACCACTAGCAAGGGCAATCATGTATGCACAAAGAATAGATTGGTGAGGGGACTGGAAGGCACAGTCTGCAGAAGGCATACCCTCTTGGGCTCATTGAGGCCTGCAGAAGGGTTAGACTTTCTGTGAGATGAATGAGAACCTCCAAATAACACCCCTGTGGCATTTGGAATAGCATACTTTGATATTGGCTTCCAATCTAGTGGTCACAAAAAGTAAAGTGAACAGACTAGCTAAATAGCGTGGCATCTTACAAGTCACATGAGGATGTGTTCAGCTATGCCTCAATCCTCCAATGAACCCAGTCTCAAGCACTTAACAAGTGAGCACCTTGCCCACTTCTGGCTGTCTGCATAGTGATGGAAAAAGATGAGCAGTTCCCAGGTGGCCCATGTCTTGGGAGAGCTGAATCATGCCATGGAGCTCTTCATTTCCCTCCACTTGCTAGAGAAGGCAGCTGGTCCTCTGATGTAGGTGGGTTAAGTCTGGTTCCAGCCATCCCTATGGGCCTGGGGGAAGATGTTTTGCTTTCTTGCCTCCGTTTCTCTCCCTTAAAAAGTCATGTTACAAAAAATATTGATGCACAGTCCTGCCATGAGCATTGAAGTATATGCAGAGGGCTTAGACAGAGAGAACATCATTTAAATTGCAGCCAGTTTTTAAAGCACTGGTTGATGTCTCCAGTAATGAGGGATATTCAGTTTAATTCAGGGAGGGTCAGCTGCAGAGATGATTTTAGCTCTGAAGCATCTGAACTGATTCCTTCTCCTAAGGAGTCATAAAAATCCTTGTTTTTCTGGGCTGGAGCAGGAAATGAGCAGAAGCCAATGACAACACAAACCAACCCCCAGTTTCCATCAGCTATAGGGAATGAGCAGGTGTCATACATTTCCTGCTCTTTGCTCACTTTGCTTTGAATTCTTGACAGCAAAAAAAACGCTTAAAAGCTGTTGAAGACTTTTGCTGTGTTACATGATATGCCAAGATGGGAATGATGCTATGCTCTCCTCTGCCTGAAGTAAAATATTAGACAAAGCAGCTGTGCTGGTGGCTGTTACTGTGAGTTTAAAAACATTGTGTTGACTAGTTTGACATTTTACACTCACACTCTCATCATATATTTGTTTACAGCAACAGGGATTAATAAAACCGGTGGAAAAGGGTTTATTTAAAACAGTAAGTTTGAGTGCATCCCCCAAGCCTCTGGACAACAGCCTTTTCAACTTGAGAGATGTTGTGGTTTCCAGGCAGAGTACCGTATGCTGTCTCTTTGTGCTCCTTGGACACCTTCCCCAGAAACCCAAGCTGTCATTTCAGGCACCTATACAAGTGTCTCAAAGCTTCAAGAAAGCCTGAGCTTTTGTGCACCTCCTGGCTGGCTGCCCAAGCCGAATGTCATTGCCGGCTCTGTCGGTGTGAGGAGAGCACTGACAATTTGCAGCAGTCTGGGTCTAAACCTGTGCGCTCAGCTCTTTAAAATACAAGGCTTTTATTCTTTGGTAACCTTTTAAAAATAGCCTAAGTGGCTTAGAAGCTTGAGAGACAAGGTCCAACTTGACGATGGGTGTTAAGTCATGAAACCAAACCTAACCCAAGATTTCCATCTTGTCTGGTTGGAAGTTATCTAATTGCTCTGGCCCTCATCCCTGAAAAACTGTCTAAATGCTCTTTCAAAAGTTGATCACAGATGGGAAAAGGTTTAGTGTGCCTGAGTGGCTATTTATACAGCTGACTGAAGGATTTAACCTCGGGCATCTAATGCCGATTAGGAAAAGAAAGGGCTCTGCAGAAGGTGTGCTGGAGCACAGGAGTTTGGTTCTTGTTCTGAATGGCTCTGTTGAGATGATGTTTTCCTCCCACTGGTAACCACGGATTGTCCAGCTTGGCTAATGGGCCCGTGGGTTCTGTTGGGCTGCCCTCCTTTGTTCGAAGGCAGTTATGTTCTCAGTTTCTCTGCAACAGGGCTTCTTCCTTTCTTTTGCAGCTGGGATTGAACAAAATGAAAGAAACGGTGCTTTAACCTTGAAAAATTGAAGGCTAGGGCTGATTTTGAAAAACGAGTCCTTTGCATTTTTTAATAGACCCTTTCTTATTCAAGTTTAATGAAGGTAAAAGGAAGAGCTCTGAAAATGCAGCCAACCATGACAAAACGTATAAAGCCCCAGAGAAGCCATGTCTGCATGTTGGAATCCCACTGTGTAGCGCTCTACAGAAAATGCAGGCAGAAAGGAAGCAATTTTATCGCTATTGACAGGTCAGAGAGATACAGAGAACAGGTTTAACTGCTTCAGAGCAGATGCTGAGGTTTTGAAGCCATATCCTTAAGGTTTTGTTGCCGTTAACTCTCTCTCCACTTCTACCAGAAAGCACAGCTGCACTGCCAGAGTTCTGGAGCGTTTGGCTACCTCTGCCAGCACCGCTCGCTGATGCCAAGTGTATCCTGCTGCACAGGACCGGTGGGGAAGGTATCCATAGTGCTGGGGTCTTTGGGTGGCCGTGTAAAGAGCTGGGGTTCCCCTCTCCTTCCTCTCTCCATCGTGCTGTGCAGAGATGGCTGCTTTCCAATGGCTGGGCAGACTTTTGCTGGCCTGAATTTTTATCTGGTCAGGGAAAACTGGCATAGCAATGCCTGGCTGGGCAGCTTGTAAGTCTTCCTAGGGTGAGAGAAAAACATGTTGGATATGTGGGGTATCTGCACAAAGGTGTGTCTTGCTCTGTTTTGTTCAAATCTGTGATATTAAGCCCAAGGTTGTATAAGATGAGATTGGCCTCACCTAATTTTAGTTGCTCCCTTTCACGTATCCTTGCACCAGGAATTTGTGCAAAGGCAGCTGAATGAAGACCTGGGTTTCTTTATCTGTACTGTCCTGACTTGACAGACCAATTCATTCAAAAGCTCCCAGTGCAACCTGACTGGGAGTGAGTTTCTGGTTCCTAGTGCAGGAAACGGTGTCTGGATTTGTCCATTTCTTGTCAATCCCAGCACCGCTGTGCTCCTTGGATCTGTCTGGAACAGAGAGAAGGTCCTTGGGGCAGCCTATGTCAGGCATGCCTTTCACTCCCTGGTGTGGCTTGGAAGGTTGTACTTCTTACAAAAAGTGAATGATCATAATAATAATGGCAAAGAACCAATGAAATGGCAGGACTGATGTGATACGTGTGAAAAGTCCCTGTAGTATGTCCCTTAAAACCAGTTTGGATCCTACACAGAGAGCTGGGTATCTTTCCAGACAGCTTGCTTTGGGAAAGCTGTGCTCCCGCTCGCATGGTGAAGGGCAGAGGGTTTCTAACAAAGCACCTGAGCCAGTGCTTAATTTTAAAACTGAGCTGTCCCGATGACCCTTTGGCTGGATGGCTGGGGGTAGGTGTGCTGACACATTCTTCTTTCCCCCATATCCCCCCTTTCTCCATGTGGAAACCTTGCCCGTGGCGTGGGTTTTGAGGAGGCGTCGCATTTGCACTGATTTCTGGCTCCACAGTCCACCCCATCCTTGCAACAACCCCCCAGGTGCAGCACACACACTGTACATCGCTTGGGGAGCACCGGCAGCAGCATCTCCTTGTTGGTGGAGGTTGCAGAGGTCCCTCCTGTGCATGAGGGGTATTTCTAGCAATCCGGGAGGTGGGGGGCTTCCTGAACACCTGCCCCCCATCAGAGACAGAATGCTGCAGTGAAGCAGCCAGCGAGGTTCCTGGGCAGCCTGCACCAGCACATTGCAGCTGTAGTTTAATGCTCATCATCATTAAAGCCTTCAAACCCGAGGTCTGGATGTGGATTTCTGCTTTGGCACTTGTTAGACACCTCTTAAATGGAGGCTTAAATGCTCCTTTATAGCTCACACAAACTCAGGGGCTTGTGTCTGGAATTCATCAGGCTCTCCTTGTGACTAGGACCTGTGTGTTTGCTCGAAGCCTTATTTGAAAAGTTATCTTCATAAGGAAATGTAGGATTTCCTCTATTCCCCTGTGTGCTTCTCACCGAGTAACACCATTGTTTATCCATCTTATGCTCCATTTCCCACCGTGATCTTATCAAATTTCAAGCAGGAGGGAAAGGAAGCAGTCAGAGGCAGCAATACAACCCTGACACAATGCCTGAGCAATACCACCTCATTTTGAAAAATATCCTGGCTCCTGGCAGGATTTTGACTATTGACAAGCACCGTACAACAAGCTGTGAGAGATTATCATGGGGACCTTGCCTCCAAAGGGTCTGGAGCCTTCTGGTTCACATGCCCTGGACGCTTATCACCACACAGTGCTGCTGGTACAGATGTTCTGGCAAAACGTGGTGTGTGCCTGCACCAAGGTTTTGTTTAGACATGAAACCAGAGCTGGAAGTGGTGAAGGATAGCACTGGTGCCACTGGGTTGTTCAGCCTGCAGGATGGGTTAATGAACCTCAGCTCTGGGGTGCTTTTGTGCTGCCCTGTCAGTGATGATTTCATGGGTGTTTTGAGGTTTTCTGGGATGAAAATCAGGAAAAGCAAAAGTTCCCAGGAATTTGTTGTCTAAATAAGAAGAAATGAGCAAACAGAAAATGAAACACTTCCAGCTGAGCCTTTTTCCTGCTGAAGTCAACAGTTTCTGCAGAAGCCCCCTTAAGCCTTCACCACAGAAGGCATCGTTTGGTCACTGATATTTTTGGCACAAAAATCATGCTAATCGTGGCTATTACCTCTGCCACTAAACAATGGTATAGGCCTCTTGGCATATAGCTTTGGTGCTATTACTGAGTTTATGATACATGACCGTATTTTGTGTTCCTATTTATTCTAAATGGTCATGAATCACCAATGTTAGAATTTCCTGCCTTATTTGGTTCATTACAATGAAATGCAGGTGTTTCTTTTGCTGGAACCAGCTATCTTTCCAGGGTAGATATTAGGAAAATATCTTTTATTAGTATATTTTGGCTTTCCTAACAACTTTAAAAGCAACTAATGAGAATCAGTTTTTCTGGACATACTAGCTGCTGGTAGGCTGTGGTCCTGAGAGATGAATTTCAATTTATGCTTAGCCAGTTGGAAAATATAATCTGTCTCCTAGAAGTAAAATCATTTACTTTTATATTAAGTTAAGGAGGTTTTGGAGGCAGGACTGGTTTTGCATTCTCTCTATGGATACATCCCTACCATGAAATAAAAGAGAGCCAAAGACTTTTGGGTGGGAGGCCAAGGAGCACAGACTGGTTTGTGTCCATTCTGCTCACTCTGGAGCAGGCTGGCTGCATCTATGCTGAACAGCACTTGTCCTTGGCTCTCTGCTGCACCCCACGAGGGGATGTAGGCCCTAAACCCATTATTTTTACAGTGTTTTTCCAGTTCCTCTTGTCTGAAGAAAATTAGTGAAGTGCTGCAGGCAGTGGTTTGGGGTTTTTTCACTTGATCCTGGCGTTGTGTTCTGCTGATATGTAGCACAAGGGCATGTGAGGTTGCAAAGCTGTCTGGGATAGTGCTGGAGAACTTGTGGGATGGAGGGAGTCAGATGCTGTGCAGTCTAGTCGAATCAGTGTAATGCTCACATTAGGGGAAAGTCCTGCAATGAACCACCTCAGCATGCATGCCCAAACTCTGTTTTGCAGACAGCAGGTGGGAAAGGTCCAGGACAGAGCCAGAAATGAGCTGTCTGAAGCAATGTTGGGAGTTTAGTACTGGACTTTAGTACTGGACTTCCTCCCCTGTCCTCCTCACTCAGGATGGGGATATGTTCTGTGTGACAAGTGCTTTGCCAGGTTGCTCTTTGTAGGAGTGGATGGCTGGGGATGGTTGGAACACTGGGAAGGGTTGGATGTATGGGGAGGGTCAGAGAGCTGTAAGTTTTGCCTCCACAACATCAGAACCGCTTGCTGCAGTCTGCACCCCCTGCCCATGCTGCGTGGTCTGCAGATTGCTTTGGGGATTGCAGTTTAGGGGTGCCAGCTCTCTGGGAATGAAAGGAGCCACCATGAAGCCACGTCAAAGCCTCACAAGACCATCTCAATGGGCTTTTCTGTCTAGATATTAGGATTTGCAGGATGCATTTCTCACCAGCAAGATCCCTGACCTCAGTGACTGATGGTCTCTAGGTGAGCCTAGTCTGGAGAAAGGCTGCTGTTTCCTCGCCTGTGGTGAGCAGCAGGCTGTGGAGGGAGGAGCACATATCTGAGACAGCCCAGGCAGGAGAACTGTGTGCCAGCAGCAGGTCTCATCTGCAAAGCTCTAGGCTTGCCATGGGAGTTGGATTAAAATCTTCTAGATAACATTTCCCACTACTGTTCAAAATAATGTCAAAACAGTGCTGCAAATGGCAAAGGCTAGGATGAAATATATCTGAATGCTGCTGTAGGAAGGGTTGAGCTGCATACAGAAATCTAGTAAAGATCATGGCTTCTGCTTTATCTCCATCATCTGAGAAGGCAACTCCTGGCATTCTAATAAAACTATGGAGTTAATTTTAATTACTGACAACTGCTGCTTGGGTTGCTATGGAAACACAAAGAACTGCCTCTTCTGCAAGTTTTGTCTGTAACTTGCTGTCTGGAAAAGTCATACAGGGTCTGATTCCTCTGTCTCTGGTCTAGCAGTAACAAAACAGGCATGGCCACCGCATCAGTCAAGTTTAAACAGTGTGTGATCAGTTTAGGTAAGAGTAAAACCTCCATCTTTTTTCTTATCTGTGCCATTTCTCTGTGATTCTGAAATAAAATTGGTATGCTCCCAGTTTCCTAATGACTTTAAAAACAGTCCCCAGTCAGTTGATGAAGGAAACTGGAGCACAAAATCATTGATATTAGAGTTGAAAAGCAGCTATTAGGTCATGCAGTCCCCATACAAAATTGTTCCTATGCTATTTTTTTCCTACTACTTTTCACTGTCTAATTATAAATGCAGCTGCATTTGTAATAAAACCTCCTTCAGTTTTAGTTTCAGGGCAAGAATATTATACCTAGAGCACAAGTTGTTGGACAAAGACATTCCAGTTCCATTCTGAACTCCCTTTTCAGGCTGCTGCTGTTTTCTTACACTGAAATGTCTCATTTTTAACTCTGTGCCTTTTGTCTGGGAATAAATAGCTTTGGAAAGCCAGAACCTGGATACGTTGTCTTTCCTAAAAGCTGTAGAAAAGACTTATTTTCTGTATCTTGTTGACTATAAAAACATTGCATGTTGAATTGAGGCCCGGAGATAGCACTGTAATTTATTGAAATTAGTGGAGTTACACCCATTAAGACCTGGCACCCCTTTCCCTCTTTAGTTATGCTTTGCTGGTGAGAGTTACTCAAAGTATCGAAGTTGCTGGCGGTGCTAGAGGAGCTGGACTCTTCTTGTGTGACTCTAAGATTTGTTAGTACCCTTTGCATAACAGGTCTGTGAAAAGCAAATGCTGATGCACTTCTGTAAGAAAGAATGGTGAGTAGGATTGGAGTTGAGTCCTCAGCTTCCTCATGGTAAATATAGTATAGATTTATACTGTGCCTATAATTTTTCATCCCCGCACTGCAGCACTTGAGCACAATTCGCGCTGATTTCAGCTGATTGTCCCATTTTGATGGCCAAGAATAGTTTTTCTCTCATGGCCTAAATAACCATGTTTAAATTTCACTTCACTTATGTATTTCTGTACAGCAGCGTAGACCTGGTCTTATGTCACCAGTAAAGCTTTTAACACTGGCTTGTAAGCTGCTTTGAATTGCAGTTAGTTCCACGCCCACTGAGGTCTGAAAGCTTTCTGACTCTTTCCTAGCAAAACAAGGTTTGGTGGAACTGCATAGGGTGACAGTAAAGCGTTTTCAACCCTCAAGTTGAGGAGAGCAGCACTGCTCATTAGCTGTCCACAGCATGGTGATTGCAGGGTTGTGTGTGTTTAGAGTCTTTAATCCCTGCCTGGTCTGCGACAGCGAGCAAGTAGCTGGGGAATGAAGTAGAAAACACACCTTGATTATTTCACTCTTTTTTTATTGCTGGCATCTGATTATCTGGTGAGAGTCACAGTCATGCTGGGTTCACAGAGAACTGCTTGGCAAGTCTGAGTA
This sequence comes from Laterallus jamaicensis coturniculus, assembly GCA_022605575.1. NCBI lineage: Eukaryota > Metazoa > Chordata > Aves > Gruiformes > Rallidae > Laterallus > Laterallus jamaicensis. Next base: position 98,023,137 of record JAKCOX010000001.1, read on the forward strand.
CTGAGCTCAGTAGAGCTCCACTGAGGCTGGGACAGGAGGATGTGTGGAGGAGCAGTGCTGGTGGGATCTCTTAATCCTTTCATGGTGCCAGCTCCTAAAGCTCTTTCACACCACGTTTGAGATTGTCTCCATGTTTGGACACACATGGTGGTATTCAGCCACCTGAATGTATTGGTAGCTGAGATGCCTTGGGGTATCCCCGCAGGATAAGGAAAAAAAAGATAAAGGATAAAAAGAATCTTCCCTCATAATGATCTGGCTGCTTTTGCTCTGAGCAGGAGGCCAGAGTAGGTTCAGTCCAAAGATGTCCTCCAGTATGAGACATTTTATGATTCAGTAATTCTAATGGAGAGGGAGGCCTGTGCAGGGGACTTAAGGCTGCAGTTTAGTTGATCGAATGTATATATCTAGTGCAGGATGGGCTGTGTGCTTCTCAGGTCACTATTGACCACACATGCTAGATCACTATCTGAACTGTTTGGACTAACCCAGAGTGATTTGGCTGAAATGCAACAGGAAACCCTTGTAAGAGATCTGAGTTCTATCTTAAAAGAGATAGTCATTCTCCTTTTATGTTTTACAGTAGATACAACTTTGAATTGGAACATGCAAGAAGATTAATTAATGTTCACTTACATCTAGAACTTTCCTCCAGTTCGCCAAATTAGGCAGAAAGTTTTAATAAATGAAAATAGTAGGTCTGACACATCTCTACTGCTATAGTTGGGGAATTGATAAAGAGCACAGACTCTGCGGTAGATTCTGTGGAAAACCTTCAAATGGCTGACAACTTGCATCTGAGCTGATGAATGACTCAAAAAAGAGCTTAGCTGGATCTTACCATTGTCACCCACAAGGAATCTGATTCTAGATTTATGTCCTTGGTGGTTAGGAAATCCACAGCTTTCCCCTCTGCTCAGCTGTTGGGAGGTTGCATGAAAGGGGGATGTTAATGCACACCCCTGCTGAGCTGCACCTGTTTTTTGAGGGAACCTGCTGAGGACACATGGGAGCTAGATATGGTCTACCTCTGCTTCTTCAAGCAGTTTCTGTGGCTAGCCTGGATGTTTCCCTCCTCTGACAAGGAAAGCCGTCCCTTATCTTACATCCATCAGCAGAGGGGTGGCCAGCAGGGACAGGGAGGTGATGTCCCTCTCTACTCTGCCCTTGTAAGGCCCCATCTGGAGTACTGTGTCCAGATCTGGGGCCCCAATACAAGAAGGATGTGGAACTGTTGGAGAGGGTTCAGAGGAGGGCCATGAAGATGATTAGAGGGCTGGAGCACATCCCCTACGAAGAGAGGCTGAGGGAGCTGGGCTTGTTCAGCCTGGAGAAGAGAAGGCTGCGGGGGGACCTCATTGCAGCCTTCCAGTACCTGAAGGGAGCATACAAAGAGGAGGGGAATCAACTGTTAAAAAGGGTAGGCAATGGCAGGACGAGGGGGAATGGATTAAAACTAAAGGAAAGAAGGTTTAGATTAGATATTAGGAGGAAGTTCTTTACAGAAAGAGTGGTGAGGTGCTGGAACAGGCTGCCCAGAAACGTGGTGGATGCCCCATCCCTGGGAGTGTTCAGGGCCAGGTTGGATGGGGCCCTGGGCAACCTTGTGTAGATCCAGGCCTGAGGTTGGTGGCCCTGCCTGTGGCATTGGGGGTAGGAACTGTATGATCCTTGGGGTCCCTTCCAACCCATTGTATGATTCTATGATCAGTGCCTGGAGACTTTTGGACACCCCTGTAGGTAAATTTGAGACAAACACCCTTACTGGCTACTCCTTGACTTTTGTTTGTGAATTTGCATGGTCCTTTTTACTCTGGGGGATTAAAAGCCACCGTAATCACTAATAGCATGTCTGGGGATTTTGTTGTGGGCTAAATTTCCACCTGCAGGACCAAATGCCATTGCTTTCCACTGCACAGAGCTACTCAGCTTGCTCCATTTTTTGGGCATTTTTCTCCAGTTTTGCTGTTTTCTAAACATTCATACAAATGTTTTGTTTGAGGCCTGTTTAAATTGAAGATGCCAAATTAAACCAAACAACTTTTGCCCGGATGCTTTTCGTACGGATGCTGTTTTCACACAGACTGGGCTGTCTTTGGGCAAGATACAACCAACCTTTGCTCTGCTCTTCCTCACATCATCATGAATCCGGCCAGTTTTTTCAAATGACCACAAAGATGGTAAGAGACAGGCTAAGCTTTTTAATGCTTCCAAAGGAAACACCAGCACAGGAAGTTCACAATGAAACACTAATTAGCACATGTTCTTTAGCTAATCAAGGACTTTCATTGCCAAGCCCTTAAAGTGATCAAGTTTAAAATGTTCCCTTAAGTGAAGACTGTAAGACTGTAAGTTTATTCAGCTGCTTTGTTTGCAAGCAAAACACGATCCTGACTTCTAAAAGTGGAGGGGAAAAAAAATCCCACCAATTTCCCTGTCTGATTATGGAAAAAAAAAAAAAGAAATACACAGCTTTTGAAATTGTGGAGGATTTTTCTGAGGAAGACTTCAAGACAGTCTTAGAATAAATAACAGCTGTCTGCAACAAAGGGCATGTGGTGCACAGTGACTGGAACAGGTCATGATCTGCACCGCAGTGTGTGTAGCTGCACCAGTGGTGGAAGATGGAGTGGGACAAGTGGTGTGTAGTTGGTCCTATAGGATGTCTTTGGCCCATTCTCATAGAGGGGTGGTGTGTTTGAGGCCACTGGGCTGTGAGGAGTTAAGGACATCATCTGGGATATACAGGGAGAAAGGGGATGCTGTGAGGACCATCAACTGTTTTGGGGATGATAATGTGCAGTTTTGGGTGGGCTGCTTCTGGAGAGATCCAGAAACAAGAGCTTCAGATTGAGAAGTTTCATGTTCTCATCTTGGCAACTGATGAGGCTAGAAGGTCCTTGCATGCAGCAGAAAGCATGCCTGAAGGGCTGGGTGCTCAGGACCAGGTAGAAACAGTAACACAGAATCACACTCACTTGAGTGGAAGGGGGATTTACACCTACCTGGACAGCCAGACTGGGGACACCTCCACCATGTGGAACGGCCTCACTCAGTTGCCAGATACCAATGTACTCAGCAGTGATCTTATCCAGTCAGTCAACCTGCCTTTGCTGTGATGCTGAGGGCTTGGTGTGCCCTTGTCCAACACCCTCCACAGACAGCTACAGCTTTGCAGAGGGATCCAAAATGCACCTACAAGTGAGATACACAAGTGCTCCTCTGCCATGGGTTGTTGAGCACCAGAAAGAGGAGAGTGGGTCTGCAAAATTCCCTAGTTTTATACAAGCTGAGTGACACTGTAAGGGTCCAGTTGCTGCAACAATTTGGTTTAGTGGGTGCATTCATCCAAGGGATGCTAAAAAAGGCTACAAAAATGTCCCCACATCTCCTCCTTCCCACCTGGAGTGAGTCTCCTCCAGGGAGGTGTCAGCAGCACTTCCACCTCCTCGCTGTGGCCTGTCTCACTGCTAAAGGCACTATTGCAGTTCATGGTAGCCAGCATCACACTGTTGTCACACATCAGAAACTCCTTCCTCTCTTTCTCTCTTTGGGTCTTGTATTTGTGGCTTCTCAATGTGCTTCATGGTACATTTTGTGCCCATTTCCATGCAGAGATGACTCATGTGATGGAACGTCATGTTTCTCAGTGAGTGATGGCAGTAACTGAATAATCTTAATGCTTCTGAATGCCAGATTTTCTCAAACAGGTTTCTGTTTTGTGTGTAGCTTCCAAGTAGACTGTGGTCTGAGTATTTTTTCTTAATTCATGTTTGAAGTTCTTAAATCCAGACTCAATGAAAAGGCTGATGTTTTTAAACTTCAACTTGTTACTTATTTTCTTCTTTTCTGATTTCCTCATGGAGTTTATAACCTTTTGGATATGTTTGAGTGATAATTTCTTTGGTAATAGTTCTTCCTGGTATTTAAAATGTAACGTGTGCTTTTTAGGCTTTCTAAACCTCAAGATGTTCTAAAATTGCTTTTCCTGGGTAAAAAGTTATGCCTACTTTTTTTCCTTAGGTGCATTTAATTTGGGGGCTATTCAACACGACATTTTCCTTCTTCCCAAGGTTTCCAAGGTGCCCAAGGAATTCACAGAAGTAATTTGCCTGATTCATAAGATTCTACCATTTCATTCTATACCAGTATATACTACTCAGAAAAAGGTGTCAAGTAGCATGAGAGATGAATCGAAGTCAGAGTGAAGCAAAAGCAAAGTATCATTCTCTCAGTTGTATTTAATAGGTTTGAAACCTTCAGTCTCTATTTTCATGTCTCTGAACTAATGAGAAACTTTTAAATTTAATTTGTGCAAAGCAAATCCACTGAGTTAAGTACTTTAATATATCTTGAGTGGCCTGTCGGGACAGCAGCAGAGCAGGCAGATGACAGTCTGAGTGGTTTTGCGCCGTTTACGTTAAACATCCAACTTGCTGATGTCCAGCAAGGCATAGGATTTTGCCTGTGCATCCTCTACACCACATGGAGAGTAGCAACCTTCTTCAAGGGGTGACAAAAAATAAGGGGTAAGCTTCTGCCCTGCCATGTGCTCCCCTCGCAACACAGAAAATGGCAGAGGAGAGGAGAGAGAGCAGAGTTTACATGGGGCAGGGAGCTCCTTGAAGAACCCAGGGTTGGTCAGTGCTTAGATCATAGAATGTGTAAGGTGACCTTTAGAGGTCATCTAGTCCAACCCCCCTGCAGTAAGCAGGGACATCTTCACTAGATCAGGTCACTCAGAGCCACATCAAGCCTGAGCTTGAATATCTCCAGGGATGGGGCCCCCACTACCTCTCTGGGCAACCTGTTCTACCTTTTTCTAGTTAAAAACTATTACCCCTTGTCCTACTGCCACATGCCCTCATGAACAGTTCTTCTCCAGCTTTCTTACAGACACCTTTCAGGTACTGGAAGGCTGCTCTAAGGACCCCTGGAGCCTTCCCTGCTCCAAGCTGAACAAACCCAACTCTCAGCCTGTCTTCATAGGAGAGGTGCTCCAGCCCTCTGATCATTTTTGTGTCCCTTCTCTGGACACACTCCAACAGGTCCACGTCCTTCTTGTGTTGAGGGCTCCAGAGCTGGACACAGTACTCCAGGTGAGGTCTCAGAGGGGCAGAATCACCTCTCTCAGTCTGCTGGCAACACTTCTTTTGATGCAGCCCAGGATGCAGTTGGCCCTCTGGGCTGCAGATGCACACTGGTGGCTCATGTGCAGCTTCTCGTCCATGAGTACTCCCAAGTCCTTTTCCTCAGGGCTGCCTTCAAGCACATCATCTCCTAAGCTGTATGGATAATGGGGGTTGTCTCAACCCAGCTGCAGGACCCCTGTACTTGCCTTTGTTGAACTTCGTGAGATTCACCTGGGCTCACTTCTCCAGCCTGTCCAGGTCCCTCTGGATGGCATCACATCCCTCTGGCACATTAACCTCATCACTCATCTTGGTGTCATCAGCAAACTTGCTGAGGGTGCACTCAATCCCACTGTCAGTTTTATTATTAAAGATATTAAACTGCATCAGACCCAGCACAGAGCCCTGAGGAACACCACTTTTCACAGTCTCACATCTGGCCGTGGAGCCATTGACCACCACCCTCTTGACCGTGTCAAAGGCCTTGCAGAAATCCAGATAGATGACATCCATAGCTCTTCCCTTGTCCACTGATGCAGTTACTCCATTGTAGAAAGCCACTAGATTGGTGAGGCAGGATTTGCCCCTAGTAAAGCCATGCTGGCTGTCATGAAACACCTCCCTGTCCTCCATGAGCCTCAGCAGAGCTTCTAGCAGGAACTGTTCCATGATCTTCCCAGGCACAGAGGTGAGGCTGACAGGTTGGTAGTTTCCAGGGTCCTCCTTCCTACCCTTTTAAAAAAAGGCCATGATGTTTCCTCTCTTCCAGTCACTAGTCACCTGACTGCTTCAAGTATCATGGAGAATGGCTGGGCAGCTATATCAGCCAATTCCTTCAGGACTCTAAAGGAAGGGACACCTGTGTCCCTGGGGAGTCAGTAGAGGTATGGGTGGCCTCAGACATCCTGTGCAATGGAGCCTGCTCCTTGCCATAGCTTGGAAATCTTTTCTGCTTTCAGGCTCTTTGTGACCATCCTTATTTTCCTTGGGGAGCCTTTCCTGGGCACTGCCATGTGCCTTGCACCATTTGGGGTGCTCCCAATGGCCTTGCAGATGAGAGAAGATGGATCTCCCCAAGCCTGAGGTTGGGCTCACCCTGCTTTGGCATTTGCGTGGCGGCAGTGCCCTTCATGAGCGACTGGCATGGCCATATCCAACTCTCTATCTACCCTACAGCCAACTCTGCTTTCCTCTCCCTTGGCACTTTGTCCTTTTCCTTCAGGGACTCTGCCTAGTTGAGGTTCTTCAGAAGGAGGGGACTGTATTTTCAAGCTTATGCTTATTTACTTACTTTTATTTCCATATCCTTTTTGAGCACATACTAAGGTAGAATCCATTCCTCCCATTCTGAACCTAAATCACACCTGTGTTTGACTAAGACAGGCTGGTTTAGAAAGGATATTTCTCTTAAAATAGAGAATTTGCAATAATGTAAACACAAGTTTCATCACTCTTACTAAGACACTTCTTTCTCATTTTAAGACATTTTCTTTTACCTTACCACCACTGGTTCTTATGATGCCTGTTGCATGTTCCTCTTCTTTCCTTTCCCTCTTCCATGTTACTTAATTTCATCTAAAATTGTTCATCCCTTTATTTTTTTTCCCCCCTTTCTGCCTGGTACGAGCAATCACAGATCAGCGTCAAACAGCTGTATGAGTTCTAGTAACTGTTTTTATCTCTGGAGATTTTAAACTTTGTCAGAGTATCCTGATAATATGCTGATTGAAATTCCCCTCTGAAGTCTCAATTTTATACATACTGTTGTTTCCCCTGTACCTCTTTGCAGACAGATACTTACTGATGTTTTTGGTTAACCTCTGGAGAAGACACAAAATGGAAAACAAGCAAGCAACAAGCATTTCAAAATCCCAGTGCTATAAATCTGTTTTGTTTCCCTTCTGCTTGCAAAAGTGGCAAATTATTTGTTTTATTATCTGATATCATACCAATAACAAGAGGAGTCTGTTCCATGCAGTCCAATTATGAAAAATTGCCTGAGACAAAATGACTCACAGTGGACCTGTTTTTCATGGCCCTGTTGCAAGGAAATATTTACCTGCCTGAGGTGAGGAGAATTTACACTCACACTGGCAGCTGAAAACATCCAATCAGGAAAAAAAATGGTCAGATAAAATGTTGGTCGGTCCCTGTTGTTTGGACCATTTTGTTGATGCATGAAACCTAGTTTGACCCCAGCTGTGGAATTTTTCTAACTTTGGCCAGAGGTAGGGTGTAGGGCATTGGGATGTATCAGAGGTTCCTCTGAATGCCTTCCCAAACCAGTTTTCTGAAAAACTGAGAACAGTTTTGCCCATGTTACTCGAATACTTTCTGTCCAGTTGTGAGAATGAATTGGCTCGAGTGGTTTTCACTCTTTTGGGTTCAGTATTTTTCTCGGTTAGTAATAAATTAGCTAAAAAATGGCAATATTCCCTGGATGTGGTCAAAGGGAAATGTTGGTAATGTATGTCAGTGATAAGATTAGTGCCTCAGTTATTTTATTTGGTTGTATCCACTCCCAAATGGCTGGGTCCGCTCCTGTGCAGCAGTACAAAATGGAAGTATCTGGAAGAAGTGGAGATCAGACTTCTTTTCCAGGAAGCCATGGTGGTGGTTCAGCCCCAGACAACAGCACCATGTACCGCTTGCTCAGCCCTGCCCCGGTGGGACAGGAAGGAGAAATGGGCAGACTGAGGCAAACTGTGTGTTGGGATAAGGACAGTTTGCTGGGACAGCACAGGGAGAAGAGAACAACAACAGAACCCCTGACAGAATGCACAAATGGTGATAACACAGAGCACTTACCAACTTTTATGGTGAGCATGATATCACATAGTATGGAAAGCACCCAGCTTGGCTCACCTGTGCTGGCTCCTTGTGACAATTAACTCTGTACTCACCGAAACCAGTGCAGCCACATAACAGAGGACTGCACATTTTCCATATTTTCACCAAAAAAAATCCTAAAGTCTCAATGTTGCTTGGAAGTGTGCAGCCTGCTATGCCTTCAGGCTTTAGGAATGGCTGATGCATGGGTCCCATTCTGCAGGCTTTCATGTCAGAGCAGAAATAATCCGAGTATACGTACGTGGGCATACAGACAAGTATACTGAGGAGGTGACTATGTCAGTCTACAGCCACTCTGAAACACTCTTTCCCATTCCTACCTCACTCCTGTGCCTCCCACTAACCATGGAGGCTGACTTTTCTGCGTGGTCCTGGCTGCTGGTGTGAGTGCTCATGGCTGCACTGGCTGGATGTCCAGGGCAGAGAGGGAAGGTGGGTTGCAAAGGCACGAAATCCGGAGCCTGTGTCATCAGCTAGGGCTGGATCCACAGCTTGTTGAGCTGAAAAGTGTTTGTATTGGTCCAGCAGGATGTTGGGTAAGATTTAACATTCAGTCACTGAGGAAATGGTATATTTATTTTCTTAATCATGTTTATGTGACACGAGGGATAAAGCTGTCATTTCAGAGGCAGGGCAAGGGCATGGGTTTTCTATTCACCTGAACATGCACATGGTATGAGCCCTGCGGGTACCATAAATCGTTTTCCACTCCACAGCCCTGCCCAGCAGCCTGCTAATGGCTCTGCAGCCCTTCCAGGTAGCCAGCACGAAAAGGGAGCATGGCCATTGCATTACGGGGCTTTCACTAACAAGCAAAGCAAGTTTTGCTTGGCTTTTTTATCTCCCCTTTGTCAGCTAGGACGTTCTTGGGAGAAAGAGAGCTTTCCTTCCAGCTCAAGTGGTTAATGTTAATGATTGATAGCAGAAGAATGTGAGGATGGCTTACCAGGACAGGCTTCTGTGCTGATTAACGATGAGACAGGCTCTGTCAAAACCATGGTGGTAGGAATCACATATACATGTTTATGTGTTTATATGTAGTATATCTTTGTGTACACACATATGTTGCTGGAAGTTGATGCTAAAAATATCTTCTTTGAAGTCAGAAAATTGCCTTTTTTGTCTCCTTTGTGTCTCAGAGAACAGCAGTAGACACATTCCATCCTCCTGAAAAATTCATGTTTGTTCTGGGAATTTCTTTGGCCTCAAGGCAGCACATTTAGAAATGTACTTTTAAAAGAAGAATAAGAAAGATTTACTAAGTCTTGAAGAGGCTCCTGCCCTGAGATGGTCTTCTCCCCTCCCACTTAACCTCCACAAGCCCAGGCTTCCTGCTCTGCTCGGGCCAGCCTTCACCTTGGTGTGGCACAGAGGGCTTTCCCAGACAGGAAGCCTTGATGCTCGATGCAGCACAGTGGGGATGAGTTGCCCTATGCTGCAGCAAAAAAAAATAAAAAAGAAAAAAGGAGTAGAACAATTCCTGCTTTGAAAACTGTAATCCTCCTTTGAGGCAGACACACAGACGCAAGGAGGTCTTAAAGCCTGTGAGGACAAGCGAAAGACTGGCTAATGAAAGCAAGAGCATGCAGCTAATATAGGATTGCTATTGCCTGGAGCAATTATAAATCAATGGAGAGATTGAAAAAAACCCAACCCCCCCATGTTTCAGCGGTGATGGAGTGCCTCTGGGATGTTTCTGGGTCTGGAGGGGGCCTGCATCCCAGGAGGGTGTCCACCTCGAAGGAACAACTGCAGGAAGCTTCATATTCAGGAGTCCCACTGGGATGAAGCAGCAGGGCTGACTGAGCTACTGGGAGTTGTGTTGCCATTATCAGGGGGCACTTCTCTGTGGGGGCACTTCAGGATTTGTTAATTCAGCTGCTCAGCAAAAGAGATAGATGAATTTTGCTCACAAAACACAAATAACCAGTTGGAAAAATAAAACAGATTTATATGTAATAGCAATAAAGTTCTATATTTGTTGTGAAGCTGTTAACAGGCACTGTGCAAGACTGTGTCTTTCTTGGAGGCCACAAACTATTACGTGGTTCATTAATTACCATCCTATCTTTTTTTCCTTCAGGGGTATCACAAAGGGCTTTACAGGAGAGAGCTGGGCACCCCTTCTTTGCTTTATTCAGTTGGCCAAAAATAGCCTGAAACAAAGAGATGTGAACAGGGTGGTTTGCACAAAGAACAGATAAGCCAGTTTCCACCTAAATGGATTGCCACCTTGGGAAGTGATTAGTTGTGCTAACCTTGGTGGTGGGGCAAGGACAAGTCTGAAACTAGCCTCTTTACTAGTGGAATCTGCAGGGAAGGGGAACCTGTGCTGGTTCTCCTTTTGGGATGGCTTTTGGAAACCTCCAGGTTCACTGAACAGTACCAGGTGGCTGCTGTCCTTGTGGGGTGGGACCATGGTAACTGTTTCCAGCCCCATCCTACTCCTATCTCTGAAGAGTGGTAAATCTTGTAGGGCTGCTGTGTGCTCTGAGTTATGATTCATGACATCACTAACCTGTGCCAGGAACCCAAATTCCATGTTACCTCTTTGTGCAGTGGTACAGGGAAGATCCTCAATGACCATTTGAAATACTACCAAGAGACTGCCAAGGTATGTCAAACAGAGCTGTCTTACAGAAGATGACAAAATGTGGGGTGGCGCTGATGAGGTTTTAATTGCAAGGGTTTCAAAGACACATTGCCTCAGCCACCACCTTTCCCTCCTGAGAATACACACATGGAGGTAAAAGAGTTGCTTAATGGTTTATGAAACTCCCATTCAGAAATGCTCCAGATGGTGCAGGGATCCCCCAGTTGCGTGGTTCTGAACTGCTATCAGTGGGAAAAAAAATGCTACTGAGAAAAAAGTGCCTGTGTGGAAATGAACCTTTTTACATTCACTCAAAATACTACTCCTGCTCTTCCCCACTACTGCTTCCTTGGTACCCAAGGCATCTTCCAACAGTGGCTGCATCCAGGAAGCCAAGCTTTTCATGGCACTGTGTCACTGGTGTAAAGCCATCCTGTCCTAATATTCCCAGCACTTGCACAAACCTACCCATGTTTATTTTCACACAGGCAGTTGGGTACCATTTTCATGAAACTTGGGCAAGTTGTTACCGTGCTGGCCACAAGAGCTGCTCAAAGGCTTGAGACTGTCCTCATTTGGACACTGGTGAGAGGGCTGGTGCAGCTCCTGAGTGGGACAGTCTGGTGGAATGGCTCAAAACTAGCTTTAAAAACCAGTTGGCTTGCTGGTTGATCTGACTTACTGTGACACCTTGCTTGGGCTATTTACCACCAGGCTTTGCCATCTCTGCCACAGCTACAGTGTTAGCGAGTATCACACTCCCTTGTGTTAGGGTGGACTGGGTCATGCAGAGACTGATATTACAGCTGTGCTGTACGGGCACAACACCCATGTGGTTTCCTCTTTACATTCATAGTCACTGTTTTCTTTAGTTCTCTTTTTCTCCATACATTGGCTGCATGAAATCATAGAATCATAGGATGTATTGGGTTGGAAGAGACCTTTACAGGTTATCTAGTCCAACCCCTGTGCAGTAAGCAGGGACATCTTCACTAAATTGGGTTGCTCAAAGCCCCATCAAGCCTCACCTTGAGTACCTCCAGGGATGGGGCCTCCCCTACTTCTCTGGACAACCTGTTCCAGTGATCTACCATCCTCATACTGAAGATTTTTTTCCTAATATCCAACCTAAATCTCCCCTTCTCTAGTTTAAAACCATTACCCCTTGTCCTAGTGCTACATGCCCTTCTGAACAGTTCTTCCCCAGCTTTCTTATAGACACCTTTCAGGTACTGGAAGGCCATTCTAAGGTCCCCCCAGGGTCTTCTCCAAGCTGAACAAGCCCAACTCTCTCAGCCTGTCTTCATAGGAGAGGTGCTCCAGCCCGCTGATCATTTTTGCGTCCCTTCTCTGGACATGTCTCAACAGGTCCGTGTCCTTCTTGTGTTGAGGGCTCCAGAGCTGGACACAGTACTCCAGGTGAGGTCTCACCAGAGCAGAGGGGCAGAATCACCTCTCTCAATCTGCTGGCAACACTTCTTTTGATACTCAGTATTCCTGGCTATGGTATCTCGGCATGTGGCTTTTTCAGGACAAAAGGCGAATGTTCCTTGTTTGGGTAATTATAAAGACTGTAAGATTTGGATACTTCTAAAGGTGAAAGCCAAGTATAAATGAAGCAATTAGAACTGTCTTGGGCTGGGGTCCTTCAAGTAAGAGAAACACAATTTTAAATAACTACAGAAACACAATTTTAAATAATTTCAATAGGTCACATTTCCTGAAACTTGCTGGGTTTGACCAAGAGTTCAGCCAAGGCAGTGTTCCTTTAAGCAGCAGTGCACTGACATGTTTGAAGCCCTGCACAGGGTGCTACTATCATTCTCACAGATATTCCCATAAGCAGTTGTAAGCACTCGTAGTGCTGGTTGCGATCAGTGCAGTCTGATTCCTGTCTGGCTGATTTCCTCCTCTGTGTAAACTTTGCTTTCCATGAATCCTTATGAGTTTCCAAAGTTTGCTTTCCGTGAGAATTTGTGTGACCAGAGCTGGCTTATTTGCCTATTTGAAAGAAGCAAACACAGCTGGAACAAATGCATATATTTTTCTTTTTTTAATCAGTGTGAGCATTTGTGAAAATATTTGTGGTGGCGTTCCCTCTGCTCTGCCTTTTCTGAACGATACTGGCACAGAAGTGTGGAAAAACCCCTCGTCTTATTCGCTTGATAAGGCCACTACATGTCTCTGCTTCTAATTGTGATAAAAAATCTCCTTTGACAGGCCTGCCAATTTAAAAGTCAACCTCGGGTTATTGAAATGAAAGAAAGGAATTGAACTTCAGTTCTCCCAGAGAATCATTCTTCTCACATCCCAAGCACACATTAGTTCTGGATCTCTGTGGAATACAATAGGAGAGAGGTTATTGAATTGAAGTTTCAAGCACAGAAGCGGAGCTCTGGCCAATTATATTTTGCCAGGGCTGAAATTGGACCAGTCAAAAAAAAAAATTTAAAGGATAAAAAAAGGGATATCAAACTGCAAACCAACACGATGCAGAATCAAACCTCTTCTGAGATGAAATGCTTCTCTGTCTGGAAAGGTGAGGGAAGTGATGCTGTATTTTTGTCTTTGGTATCTGCTTTTCATGCCTTGCTTCCTGACTTTGTCTCCCTTTTCTATCTCAGCCTCTATTGTGTGGCTGCTTAGAATGCAGCAATAGTACTGGGTATTAGATGTCAGAGTGCCTGTGCCTTATAATTACTGGGCTTGTCGAGGGTACGCTGGACAGTAGATGTGAAAGCTCAACCCATGTGCTTCTTCAGGATCACACCAGGTCAGTCCCCAAACATCTACAAGCACAGGACAGGGGAGGAGACACTGCCTATCAAATGTCCTGTTTGCTGCAGGGAGAAGAGGTTTCGTGATCAGCTGTTACTGAGTCAGTGCTGACTTCCCATTACATCCCCGTTCCTGTTGGAAGCACAGTTATGCCCTGTGCTTTGCATGAGATGCCCAGCTACAATTTTCTTCAAATGCTTAATTTTGTGGCAAGTTTTACTACATTTGCTTCCCTTCACATCATACTTTCCCCCAGGCATCCTGTGCAGCTCCACACAAGACACAAATGCACCATCTGGGAAGCAGTCTGTAGGTGGTCACGGAACCCACACGTATAGCTATTAGCTTCAAGATGCTAATGTCTGCATTAATCATCAGATTGACTCTCTTGTGTTGCATTTTTTAAGAAAGTCTAAATTTCTTCATTTGTCTAATTATTTACAGTCTCATTTATATCAAGTTTTCTTACAAAAATTATTTCTTCTGATGCAAAGTGACTCAGTTTTTGCAGACCTTTGGGTATGGTGCCATCTGCGTTTCTGTTATCTCAGGAAATTATCATTTTCTGATTCTATTCATGCACACACCACAAATGTGAAATGCGTGATGCAAGAAGTCATCACTGGGTCAAAACTAACAAGATACAGGCAACCACAACATGCTGAGATAAAATGTTCTGAAAAAATGACTCAATGACTTGCAAAAATTTCTGAAGCATCAGAAAGAGACTATCCTTGCTCTTTCTATCACACAAGTGAGAATTCAGAGAGTGAAAGCTCTCTACAAGTAGTATTTGCTTATTCAAATGAGATGCAGGAAGCATATCTCTGGATAGTTTATACATTGTTTACAAAGTAATTTCCAGGTTCCATTAACTGAGTGACTTTGGGAAGACCCAATGCTGAGGTCCCAAAGTTCACAATATGGGCATTTCAAGGAAACTTACCTCAGACTAACTCTGGTCTATTCTCATGGACTGGAGAGCCAGGAGCAGTTGGACCCCACATCCTGGTTTTGCTTCATCCAGGAGACCAGCTTGCATGGTCCACTATCACCCAGTAATGGAAAGCAAAACATGTTTAAGTAAGGGTCAGCAGGAGATTTTGGTTCAAAAGCAGGGTCTTCATTTGACCTACTGTAGATGCTGCTTCTAGTGACAACTGGAACAAAATTTTCTGTCAAAACCATTTCTTCATGGAATGTAGGAATCCAGATCAAATTAAACAATTCAGTGAAGGTGTATCCTTTCCAGAGAAAATATCATTCTCTTTTTCTGTCTAAGATTTCATGTTGCCACTCTGGCAGCCCCAACCAAGGGCATTTGGTGCTGGGGATGGGCTGAGGCCAGATGGGACATCAGCTGGCAGGTGAGGATCCAGATCAGGCATGGGCATGGCTGCAGCAAAGGTGTGGCATAGCTCAGGCATAGGATGAGGGCAGGAGCTCAGCTCAAAGGGAGGTCAGGAGAAGAGGGGATACCCTGGCTCAGGCTTTTACAGCCCTTTTATAGAGGCCACCAGCTCAGCTGGCCCCAATCCAGGGCTGCCAAACCCCCAGGAGCAAGGGGAAGCATGCTCAGGACCCTGACATATGTGATGCAAATTCAAATATCCATCCTAAAACACAAATACTTTGCTTACACTGATAAGTGAGGTAGAGATTTCAAAAAATTATAGCAGGGTATGGATCTCCCACTTGGCAGCTTTCTGCATTATTGCCTTAATCTGGAAGGATTTTAACTGCAGTGGAACAGATGTCACATATTGCCCTGGAAAAGGCTGCATATTGCATCAAGGAATATTATGTGGGGGAGATGGTTTTAATCTGCTTTCCAAAGCAAAACTCCTGCTTTAAGACTCCATGTCTTAGGAAATACTGATCAGCCCTGAGAGCTGGAGGTTCTTTGTGGGTGATGGACAGCAGACAGTGATAAGGTGGGATGGTGAGTCACCTTTTTATGTGGTCTTGCACTGAAAAAGTAAAAAGAATGAGTTGATAGACTCCAAAAGGAGGTGGCTAGAGTGCAATTTGAACTCACTATTTTCTGTATACTGAATTACTTTTACTATTTTAGATGGAAAATTACTTCCCTGGGCATGCAGGGAGCCTTAAAAATCTGGAATTGATGGGAATATGTTCTCAGACACTTGGCTAATTGACATGTTTCCCGTGATTGTTAGAAAAGAAAATAAAACTGACCTTCTGTAAACTTTAGTCAACTGGGAAGATAGTTGATCAAGATTGCTTAAGAAACAAGGTTCTTTGGAAAAATATAATGAAATTAAAAATGTGTCTGTTTTGTTTTCTCACCCTTTATGTTAAACTTGGGTGATATTTTTCAGTTAGGCTTGGCTTGTTTTGGATAAGAAAGAAATTTCTGGTTTAGGGGTGCATGAAAGAAAAATCAACAACAAAAGCACAGTCTCATGACCCTAGAAATGGAAGCTTTTCAAACCAGTTACTGTAAAATTTTCCAATGAAGCTGTGAGAAGCAGCACTGATGGACCAGGAACAGGATATAGTGTTCTCCTAAATTAGCTCAGCTCCCCTGCATTAGAGGACGAGCCTTTTCCATCAATTATTAGAAGGAATTTCTAACCAGGACAAATGGGGCATGCTAATTTCTTTCAGCATCTTAATTAGTTATGATGCACCCTTCCTAAAGACATTACAAGATCCGAAAACACAGAGCTGGAAAAATAACACCTGACCCCACAACCCCCCAAAAAACCACACCCAACCCTAAACCTAATTGAACTAAAATGCCAAGGCAGCTTCCTGAGAGGGATGTTTCTGCTTTAGAGCTCATGTTTACCAGTTTGTAAATTAATAGTGACAAATGGATGCGATTTGAGCAGTGGATGTGATTTGGGGGGTGCATCTTGCACCTTTTTGGTGTCATTTTCTGGTGCCCCCTGCAATCCCTGCCCATCCCATGCAGACGCAGAAAGGTTCTGAATAAATGGCTTTTAATGGAAAACCAGAACAAAACAGTCATCAAAGGTACTAAATCCATAATCAACAGCCTTCTTCCCTCCCTGCCTGCCTCCTTCCCTGCCTCCCTCCCTTCCTCCCTCCCTGCCTCCCTGCCTCCCTCCCTCTCTCTCATGCCCCCCCTATCCCTGCAACAGGGCTAATTCCTATGGCACTGCCTGGGAGAGTGTCCTCTTCCATATGGACATCTGTGTCCACAGATATGTCACAGACTGTGACATTGTCCACATCCGTTGGCACAGGTGAGCTGTCACAGCCTGTGACACTGTCCACATCCATGGGCACAGGACTATCTGGGTATCTGCTGGATAGGATGGACTGTGTGCAGTGCCCTGTGAGGGCACTAAAAAGTGCTGCCCCTCAAAGGTTCATCATTTTTCAAGCAAGTGATCTGTCCCTGCCCTGGCGCAGCTTTAGGCTATTTCCCCTTGTCCTATATCTTCTCACCTGGAGTTGTTGCTGACCAAGGTCGAGCTCATCAGCGATGGTCACAGCGCCTTTGGGAATCACATTAAGGAGAAAAACCACAAGAAGGCACTTTTTGGCTCCCAGAGAAGTAGTGAGAAGGTGTCAGAAACTGCCCAGGCTGCAAGGCCAGGGAAGGGGGGAGGAGGCGCCCCAGGTGCCAGAGAGAAAGATGCCCCAGCAGTCCCTGGGGAAACCCATGATGGAGTGGGTGTACCCCTGCAGCCCATGGAAAAGGCCCAGACCCCACCTGCAGCCCATGGAGAGGCCCCACACTGGAGCAGGGGGACACATGTAGGAGATGGTGTGACCTGCATTGGAGCAAGCCCCTGCCAGCACTTGCAGCCCATGGGGAGAGACAGAGACACAGAGATAAGCAAGTGAATGATCCATGCCGGAGCAGGTTTGCTGTGGGGAAGCTTGTGACCCGTTGGGTGACTAGGCTGTAGCAGTCTGGACCAAAGAGACTGAACCTCATGGAAGGGACACATAATGGGGCAGTCTCTGGGCTAGGAAATGTGTTGTCTTATATCCTGAATCCCTGGGGCTGGATGCTGAGCAGATTCAGTCAGTGCAATGTTAAATGCGGCACATCCTTGTTTACACCATCAGCTTTTTACAATGCTGGTGGGCACTTGTATGGGAGATTTTTTTCCAATATTGAGGAAGGGCTGATGAAGAACCTTTGGTCCAGAGTCTTGGGAAAAGTGCTAAATGCTTAATAAAACTTTGGGCATCTTTAGGGCATGGGATAACATATCTCCCATACAGGTCAGGGGCAAGGGGCAGCTGTGCTGTGCTGAGTATGTGTAAAACCCCAAAATAACAGGGAAGAGGCAGGTGCCTGCATATGACTTGGCTGCAAGGGGGAAGGTGTTCAGGATGCAACACTGGCATGTCTAGGAGCAGAGTCAATGTAGAGGAGTACAACAGCGTGCTCCGTGCAGCAGGTTTGCAACCTCTATGGCCATCAGCAGCCAGACACTGGTGTAAAACTCACTTGGTTCATAATCTGGGTGCATTCATACCATTGTAAAAAAGTTTGTATATGTTTTATTAACCATAAACTTCTCTTTTTAGTTAGGTCTGTTTACGGACCAGAAGAACAAATTGAGTATCAAAGACGGGAGAAGGTGTCCCACAAAAAGGGATGGCCCTCAGAAAGGCAGAGCCGTGCCCCAGCCCATGCAGTCAATATGTTTAGCAGCTCAAGGAGATTAAAACGAACTCATAGGATTTGTCACTTGTGGAGCTTTATCCAGCAGTCACTTTTAATTTCCCAGCTCTCAGTGCCTGTAGCCTAATTTCTGTATGGGGTGTGTGGAAAGCAGGGAGGGATACGGGGAAGCATCAGACTCAGAAAGAGCCACTGTCAACTTAACCGTCATTTCAGCTGTTGGGGCTGAAATGACGGCAGAGTGGTGCAGTGTATGACACCAACTGAGTGCTAGCATGAGGACCTGCACTGGCAATGGTACTCCCCTTCCCTGTCTTGTACATAGAATCACAGAACAGGTTGGGTTGGAAGGGATCCCAAAGAACATCTGCTTCCAACCCCCTTCCATGGGAGACCCTTGCTCCCTTAGATGTCACCTGTTATTTCCTTCCATCTGCTTTACAGGTGAGGGTAAATCTGCTGTCTCACCCATTCCCTCTCCCACATAGTGCCACCTCCAGTCCATTTTCTGTGCTGTGAGAGGTCTGTGTTTCAGGTTTACAATCCCCCTGCTCACACCCTCTGCATCTCCCAGAATCGTTTGTGTGCACACGTGCATGGCTTTGTTCCCCACATGGGCATTAAGCCTTTCAAGTTTATGGAAGCTCTCCTCTTCTCTGCAGTCCTCTCTTAGCTAAGTTATTCAGATTTAATTGCTTTAATCATTCCTCAACTCCTTCCAGACACTCAAGTCATAATTGTTTGATTTTTGGTTTTAATTGCTACCAAGTTGTCAATGTTCACAGCTCTGTTCTGTGCTGCAGGCTGTCCAGAGACCTCAGAGCCAGTGATCTTCTGATCTTGCAACTGGACTTCTTGGTTAGTCCAAGCACAGGGTGCACCAGGGACTGATGTGCTGCCAGCTTAACTGCTGGGTGTACGGGCAAAAGCTAAAGTGGAGATTGGGCTGGAGCTAGAATGGTTACCTGGGGAGACTGCCCCCCAAAGAGATTGTTCCTCGGGATCTGTTGGGTGTCCCCAGCTCCTGGTGATGTCAGGATTAAATCTAAGACTGCCATTGCTCCATGTGCAGATGCTGAGAAGTGCTTCCCACAAATGTTCCTAATCATCTTATCACATGTTGTGTCATATCCTCAGTGTGTTTTGCAGCCTCCAGTTGCAGACCCTTGTTATTTGTTTCAGGTTTTTGTTTTTTTTCTCTAGCTCTTGGGGTTGCAGGGAACATCTCAAAGGCAGAGTCTGATGGTTGTGAGGTGAATGTTAGTTTCAGAACCTCTTCTCTGTTTGAAGCCAACCTCACAGACTTCCTGGGACAAGAAGATTGACTCTGGGCTTCATAGTTTTTTTGTCAGTACTCCCCAAATTGTAAATTGAAGTGCAGCCCCAGCCTGCCCAGAAAGGATGGGAATTGTTTAATGTGTAGTGAGAGATATGTCTGTGCTGAACAGGAAAGACATGGAATGAGCACTTTTTTCATATTTCTTTCCTTGCCTCTTTTAATTTATTAAATATTAATAATTTATTGCATCTGGAAATTGACATTAGGTAGAAGAAATAGAATCAATTTTTAATAAATATGAGCAATAAATAAAACATTTAATAAATTATGCATGGCAAAAGATTACTGAAAGATTAAATAATGATCATGTATACATACTCAAGCTATTATTTATTAATAGCTTTTTGCAGTGCAGCATTCGTAACACTCAGGGAAAGTACAGTTTCACCTGAAAAGTAAGGCAAGAGAGAGGGAGGCTGCAAGTTCCCCATCTTTGTACCTCAGTGGTTTTCAGATCAAATGTCTCATATTGATGAGCCCTGGAAACTCTGTGTGCCCCAAACCCCAGTTTTTCTTTCCTGCCCTGCTGCCAGGCTGAGGCTTTCTGCAGGCTGACCCCTTGTAATCCTGGTACGCCCTTCTAAAACATGTAATTAAATTTAGAAAAAAAATCCCTAAACCTCCCAACTGGTGAAAAAGCCAATGGAAATCAACTTAGTACCTGGGACTTAGGTTTTTGGCCCTCTAAATTTCACCTTTCCGTGCTTAGGGATCAGGCGGTTGTGCCGAACACCTGATCTGTCAGAGCTGGCTGCCCAGAGGGTTAACCTCTGCTATCAAGCAATAGATTGACTAGAGGTGACCAGTGTATTTGCAGCTAAATTGGTTTCCTTACTGCAAAGGTCTGACTTGCAGCAAAGAGGATGCAAACACAGTGCAGTGGAAAACCCTAACAAAAATACTCTCTGCTGTACAGAAAAAAAGGTTTTGGCTTCTAAAGCGGAAACAATCAGTTTAAAGCAGATTTATATATATTTTTAATGAATATCTGATACAAAATATGGGCCAATTTTTTTATTTATTTGTTTTCCATGTTAACATATGTAGGCTGATATTTTATTAACAGAGACCAAAGGAGTGGGAGTAAAAAAATCCTACTGATTTTTCTTTTTTTTTTTTTTTTTGTTTAGGAGTAAATGTGTGTCAAGAAATCATGTACCCCTTGAGCAAATTTTTGAGACTCCACTTGCTAAACTACGTGTCTCTTTCTGTGTCTCACTGCAGTGCTCAGTGGCAAAACAGTCTGGAGCAGCAGATTGGGACCTGCTTTGGGCCTCCCAGAAAGTGGCCGTGTCTGCCTGCCTGCAGTCTGGCACCTCGTTTCCTTCCACTCAGGATTAGCCTGGTGATAAATATAACTACTAATTATATTTTAACCTACATATTTATTTTTTCTTTTCTTTTTTTTTTTTCCTCCCTCATGTATTACTTCTTAAAGCATTTCATTTCTAGCAGAGTACTTAAAGGAGGTGTTTTATGCAGCCCATGTTTACATACCCAGCAATCAGTCATATCACTTTGATATCTCAGTGGAAAATAAAGGTTAAACAATGCAAAGGGCAACTGGTGGCCAAACCTGACCAGCCCGTTTCCAAACCTTTCACATGTTGTTTCTCCATGGGGCCAGGTGAAGGAAGGCTCTTTGCCCCTGCGTGTCCCACCATGCTTCACCCCAATGAAGGCGAAGCTGGAGCATCACTACAAACTGATCCCACTCTGCCCTGCCTCACACGCACTGTAATGCGGCTGTGATTTAAAGGCTGTATCCCTGCATTTCCCATCAGAGGGATGGGCAGGATTACATACATAAAATCAGATTATGAGCCTGGGTGCAGCAGTATGTAAGAGGGGGACATGGGGAGTTAGACCCCGTGTGAGCAGCTCACCTTGTTGATATTTCTGGGATTGCTCACAGGCTGAAAAGAAATCTCCCCAGAGTCTTTTTTGCTCCCAGCCCATTATTACTATCCGGAAGGAAAGCAAGCTAATATCAAAGCATGTTTTTTGAGAGACAGAGAGATTATTTCCCAGCCTGTTCAGGTTCCACACTGCTGCTGCCAATGTAACCGAGTACACAGCTTGCTTGTCTCAAAATTAAGCAGATGACTGTGCTGAACTTGCAAACAGAGATGGTTAAGATGATGCAGTGCTGGTCACATCAAAATGTACGACTTTCTGTTGAAATACAGTGTCAGAGTCTCTTAAGCAAGCAGCGGGAGTCAATCGCCCTGTAGCGCACACCTGACAATTCCAGTAATGCTCCTTCTGGGAAGAAAGGTGAAGAACAAATAGATGCCCTGATAATACTTTTGCCTTTTTTCCCCAGTGACAGTAGCTGCCAGCACTGATCCATCCCTAGGCAGAACCTGACACTACAGTGTGTGTCTGACAGACAGAGCAACAGTGCCTTACTTCTTCTGCTGGTGGTTTTCTTTGCACCCCAGGGTTTGATCTCTGCTCTGTGAGCCAGCACATGCAAACACAAAGCCTGAGGACCACCTTCCTGATCTTGAGACAGCCTATGTCCAAAACTATATGTGAATTTTGTCAATGAGGCTTATTTTTGTTATGGGACCAGCCTCCTGTTGTCCCTCGAGGCTTTGTTTTGTGTGCCTCACACCCCACATTGGGAGGCGTAGAGCAGCTTGGGACTGCTCCTAACATTTGGGAAGAGATGGTATCACAGGGTGACTCGATCCCGCAGGCTCTGGAGAACCCAGAAGCTGCATTGCCTGGGAAGACTGCTGGCAGCACCCTCTCCTCCCCCTTCCTACGGCTGAGAAGCAGATCTGAGAGGGCAGCAACACGTCTGCTGTGAAACCTGAAAGGGGCTTACCTCAACATCTGGAGTTTCCACTGAGAACAGTGATGTTACTAGGCTGTAAACATGTGTGGCAGATGACATTTAGAGCAGAGATGGCTGCTGAGGAAAGGAGGTGTTTAAAAGCTGTCCTACACTTTCTGGGTTTTTCCATTTATGCATGAAAGAATTGCAAATGCAAAGTGAGATGCAAGGGAAATGATAACCCTTGCACCTCCAAAATGACCATTTAGGTCTACAGAAATATTTTTTAACTCTTGGCAGCACAAACCATCTTTTTACATTAGATATAATATTTAATTCCCTGAGGTAGGACCTTTTATAGGAAGTACTACAGAGCAAGAGCTAAAATAATGACATTTTATAAGACTTCATCCTCACACTGAAAAAAATAAGTTAAAAGGGTGCTGTGGGAGAGCATAAACAAATGTGTTTATTTGTGCACGTGTAGATTCAGAAAGAGAGAGAGACACCAGACACTGTCTCACTGTGTGGGAGACAGTATAAAAGCTGTTTCAAAAATGTGGGGTGAAATCTTGCCATCACAAGGCAATGGGCTCTTTGACTCAAATAGGAGAAGGACTTTGCTGCTGTTGCTATTTAGGTCCTCAGTGAGAGAGGGAGTTGTGTTTAGCTTTACTTAGCCTTCAGCTATGAGAATACTTGCAAAAAACAATTATCTTTCCCCCTCTACCCCCACTTTCTCCAGTTTTTAAATGGAGAGAGACTGGATTATGCTGCTGTTGCAACATGAAAGCAAATTTCCCCTAGGACAGATACTCAGGGACCAATTGTAGCAACATCTCTTACTGTTCAAAAGATTTATTTTGAGATTACCAGCTATGATAACTTAGGAAGGTGATTTGATTCTTGAACACAATCCTAGTTTAAAAGTTAAGGCAGTAAATAAAAAATGCAGGTAGTTACAGCTCAGGTTAAAGTCTCTGTGAGAACCCTGCATGTAGGAAGATCAAGAAGGATTCAAACATGCGAATTTTGCATGAAAGGGTTGAATTATTCATGCACTGAGTCAGTAAATGAGGTTACGATGCCACGGGTGCATTGGCCCTCACATGAGAATTACAATAAATTATTATAAATTTTTCTGGATCTGTTCAAGGGTAAGGCAGCTTAGCAGCTTTTTAAAACTTCAGTTTTTGTGATGAGATGCTAAAGTCTGCCCTTCTGGAAGCTACCAAATAGTCACGAGAATCATCTGGCAGATTTTCAAAGGTGATTAGTCGTTGTGACGTGTGGATATTGACAGCTTCTCAAGGACAAAATGTATTTGGAGGGTCTTCCAAAACTGGATGGTCCTTGGATCCTGGAAAGCATCCTGTGGTGTGGCTTGCTGTGGCAGCCTGTTTGCCCTCAAGCTGCCTGAGTGGCAACTTTCTGGTCTGAACTTTGTTCATGTCCCACCACATTCTTAGTCTTCTCTCAGGAGTTCAGCCTGACTCAGTTCATGGTTTCCCCCTCATGATCAGCAGTTGGATCTTCTCCTGAGCAGTCTCTGGCCAAGTTCAAGCACTGAGGACAAGGACTTGCCTATAGGAGGGCAAAACATACATATAAACACATACTGCTGTTCCCGTTTGACGTCAGCAAGTCCATTAGATAACACTGTTCCTGCAGTAAACCCAAATCAGCCAGCTGTGATTTAAGGAGCTTTACTCTCCTTTTCTGTCACTACTGGTTTTAGGTGTGAGCATCTCCTTTCCCTGGAAATGTGTGGGGATGGCTGGGCTTAGGCACTTGGTCCAGCAGAGCAGATGTCCGCAGCTGGGCTCCAGATGAATGGTGGTGGTGTTTGTGTGACTATTCTGCTTCAGGCTTTGACTTGCTCATGGGGGTAATCTCTCATGTTACCCTTTTTAAGGTGAAACGTCAGTTAAATGTTTCTATGTGGTGACTGTCAGCTTGTGTTTCTGTTTTGCTTCTGTTTGCAAGCACCAATGTGGACACCATTAAATTATAAAAGAGGTGAGGTTTAGAAATGGAAGAATTTTAATGTGTTAAGAGAAAGGCACTTTGCTGATAATAGTTTTGAAAAGCCTACCACTCATGTGAGTTACACAGAGAAAAATAAATTGCTACCATAAAATGCAGAAGGCTAAAAGTACTTTTAGTCCAGAAATCAGATTCACATAAAGGAATATAATTCTTTGATTGTCTGTGCCAAGTCTCTGTCCTCATATTCATTTTACTGAGAGAGGAGGCATTAGCTAGTGAACCTGAGCCTGGAGACTCCACCAGTCTCATCCATCAACTCAGCAGATACGTGGTAGCGTGAGACCAGCCCAGGAAAGTCATTTGCAGGCTGAGTATGGGCATCCTGGCACCTGGGTGGGGTTGTAATCTGGAACTGATGGTAACACAGGAGCCTACATGCACAGGGGCATCTAGGTCCTGGCACTGTCAGTGGGAGTCAGCTGAAGCGTGTGGTGGAGCCTGGAGCACGATCCAGCTGATCGGCTGGAGAGTGTCTATTTTTGGATACACTGGCCCCAGTGTCTGGTTCCACAGGCTATGGTGAGACCATAAATACTTATTGTTCCTGTGGGAACCTCTTTCCTTTGGTATCCTGAACTCTACCTCTGGGATGCCTACATGCGTTTTGTTGTTCCCTCTTGCCGTCTATGCCGGAGCTGTGTCCTGCAGCCTGTCTCACTCTCTGGAGGAGAAGGCTGGGTCCTGACAGCTCAGAGTGCAGTCAGTTTGGTGTGTGAGAGTAGCCAGGAGAGACACTGCTGTCAAGGTCTCTTCTCCTGGGCAATATGAAATGAGCACAGGCTCTTTGTGCAACCAACAGCTCTAGTTGTTGTCCTGGCAAGCGACTTTTCATCCTTTCCTGCTCAGGGTCAGAGAATCTAGTGATTAACATCTTCCAAGCATGCATCTTGAGAAAGCAAGTGCTGCCCGGCCTCATCCCCAAAGCGGCAGTGGCACACGGGATGGCAGGGACAGGAGGCAGGCTTACTGCTTGGACATTGGGGCAAGCTTTCCTCATTTTTGCCTTCAAAGATGGAGGCCCAGGTACTCTGTGTTTATACAGTTTGCAGCAGAAACTTAGTATGGACAAACATGTGTGTGACTCTGCTCTCTTGTCTCACAATACATGTGCTGGTGTGGTTGGGAAAGTGAATTGATACAAGCATTTTCTGTCTTAACACACCTGAGGTGCTGTGCAGCCTGTTGGGAATTTTATCAGTGGCCTTTGGTGAGTTTTGGACTATTTCCTTTCTCCTGATGCTCACTACTTTGGTAAGAGTGTGGCTCTGCAAGTGAAAGAATAACTCATTTTCCACTTTTGCCTCTCTGCCTCTTGGCATTGGCTCACATTGTTTTCACTGGCATGGGTGTTCTAGATGTTCCTTTGTCCTTTACTTCCCATCCTTGAAACTGACGTGTGAACACCCTGACAGAGGGTTTAAATGGAGAGGGAGCTCAGCTGAATAAGTCAATGGATAATTACATATAGCAATTCCAACCATTAGTTTGCCTTGTGAATTGACTAACATTACCTGTAGGAGGGAGAGAGGGACAAGGGGGAAGGAAGACAGACACACAGGCAGGGATTTGGACAATGGTTCAGGTGAGATCAGGTAATGTTAGTCAAAATACTTCCGAAAGCTACAGTGAAGTTGGTGTGATTCATAGCTGATGAAGACAGAGTTGAGAATGAGGTGCCAACCCACCCTTTTTGCTGATGTACAGATTTGGCTGAAAGCGGTATGTGTCTCACGCCTTTCTGTCTATTGCAGTTAAGCACCAGGAGTAGCTTCAGGAGCAGCTATCTGGGTTTCCAGCAGTGAGTATTCAGGCAGGAAGGATAGAAAGGGAGTGGAAGTGTGGAACACATTATTATGAAAAGCTTCTCAAACACCTTAAAGGTCTGGAGCTTATGTGTGAGTCCTTGTGGTTTTTGTTCTGCTGGAATTGATAAATGTTGACCTGAAATGGCTACACTTCCAATTCCAAAGCTTCTCTCAATAGTAGTTAAGTACACACTCCAATTATCTGTCTCAGAGGAAGATGGAGAAATAGCTGTGGGTATTAAATCTCCACTGCACAGTACCAGTGATCGCAAGTGGTAAGTAGAACAGGAGAATATCAAAGGCCCTGATGCAAGAACTGAAACTCAGGAGCTGTGCAGAGCTTTTCAAAATGCTGCCGAGCTTTTCAGAAATGCTTCAGAAGGCTGACAGCTTCAACCAGCACTCTATGGCTTTTGGATTCAGAAAAAATACGTAAGATGCCCTGTCTTTAATGTTAGTCTTAGATTGGCAGGGCTAAAGAACTAGGTATCAGAGCAATTTTGTGCGTTAACCTTTGTATCAATGTGAGGCTGAAACATCTTTCTTATCCTTTTGAGCACTCATCATCACAATGTCCAAGTGTCTCTTAGAAGCATTAGTGAATATATCCTCAAAGAAGCACTCTAATAATGTGTTTCAGGGGAACTGAGGGCAAAGATATTCAATGATTTGATGAAGGTCAGGGTGACAGTGGATGTAAATCCTGGAGTTGGAGTTTGGATTGACTAAGAATCATTAATGCATCTGTATGAACATGTTAGTTCAGCTCAGAAGTATACTTCTAAGTGAATCTACTGCTTGTGCCCACCTTCAGGGACTAAGTTGTCATCAAGGGATTGTGTTGGATTGCACAGACTATGCCCCATTCACATGGACCGAACCAGGTGTGTCTTCCTGCTGCTGGTGGGTGTTCAGTCCTCAGGACCAGAATAAAGCTCAGCTGAAGAAAACAGCCTGAATATGAATCTGCTGCTCCTGCACTTGCACTGTTTTCTAATGGAGATAGAATCATGTCATAGAATCAGAGAATCACAGAATCTTTAAGGTTGGAAAAGATCTCCAAGAATATCAAAGAACATCCAACTGTCGGTCCAATACCACAATATCAACTAAGCCATGTCCTGTAGTGCCACTTTTTCATGCTTTTTGAATGCACCCAGGGATGCACCCAACACCCCCCTGGGCAGTCTGGTTGAATGCCTGACCTCTCTTTCAGTGAAGAAATTTTCCCTAAAAGCTAAACCTTCCCAGAGGCAACTTGAAACTATTTCTTATTGCTGGTTACTTGGGAGAAGAGACCAACCCCCACTTGGCTGCAACCTCCTTTCAGGTAGTTGAAGAGTGACAAGGTCTCCTCTCAGCCTCCTTTTCTCCAGGCTCAACAAGCCCAGTTCACAGAATCACAGAATCACAGAATCACAGAATCACAGAATCTTAGGGGTTGGAAGGGACCTCAAGAGATCATCGGGTCCAACCCCCCTGCCAAAGCAGGCTCCCTATCTCATATTACATAGATAGGCGTCCAGACGAGACTTGAATATCTCCAGAGAAGGAGACTCCACCACCTCCCTGGGCAGCCTATTCCACTGCTCTGTCACCCTCACTGTGAAAAAGTTCTTCCGCATGTTGGTGCGGAACTTCCTGTGCTCCAGCTTACAGCCATTGCCCCTAGTCCTGTCCCCACAGACCACTGAAAAGGGGCTGGCCAATTCCCCCTGCCACCCATGTCTAAGATATTTGTAAACACTAATTAGGTCCCCCCTAAATCTTCTTTTTTCCAAGCTGAAAAGACCCAGCTCACTCAGCCTTTCCTCATAGGGGAGATGTTCCAGACCCCTAATCATCTTTGTCGCCCTTCTCTGGACTCTCTCCAGAAGGTCCCTGTCTTTTCTATACCAGGGAGCCCAGAACTGGACACAGTATTCCAGGTGGGGCCTGACCAACGCAGAGTAGAGGGGGAGGATCACCTCCTTCGACCTGCTGGACACACTCTTCCTGATGCATCCCAGGATCCCATTGGCTCTCTTGGCCACCAGGGCACACTGCTGGCTCATAGCCAGCCTGTCATCAACCAGGACCCCCAGGTCCTTCTCCATAGAGCTCTTCTCCAACAGGTCATCCCCCAGCCTGTACTGATACAGTCGGTTATTCCTCCCCAGGTGCAAGACTTTACACTTGCTTTTGTTGAATTTCATCTGGTTTCTCCCTGCCCAGCTCTCCAGTCTGTCCAGATCTCGCTGAATGGCAGCGCAGTGTTCCTGTGTGTCAGCCACTCCTCCCAGCTTTGTATCATCGGCATACTTGCCGAGGGTGGATGCTATTCCCTCATCAAGGTCGTCAATGAAGATATTAAACAGGACTGGACCCAACACTGAGCCCTGGGGAACACCGCTAGTCACAGGCCTCCATTCAGATTCTACTCCACTGATCACGACCCTCTGAGCCCGGTCTGACAGCCAGTTCTCAACCCACCTCACTGTCCACTCGTCTATCCCTTGTTTCCTCAGCTTCTCTATCAGGATGTTGTGGGAGACAGTATCGAAAGCTTTGCTAAAGTCGAGGTAGATGACATCCACTGCTCTCCCTCCATCCACCCAGTTGGTAATAACATCATAGAAGGCTATGAGATTGGTCGAGCACGATCTCCCCTTGGTGAATCCATGCTGACTATTCCTCATGACCTTCTTCTCTTCCAGTTGTTTGGAGATGGCATCCAAAACAAGCTGTTCCATCACCTTTCCAGGGACAGAAGTGAGGCTGACTGGCCTATAGTTACTGGGATCCTCCTTCTTGCCTTTTTTAAAGACTGGAGTGACATTGGCTATCCTCCAATCCTCAGGCACTTCTCCTGTAGTTCCCTCAGCTGCTCCTCATCAGACTTGTGCTCCCAACCCTTCACCTGCTTCCTTGCCCTTCTCTGGACCTGCTCCAGCACCACAATGTCCTTCTTGTAGTGAGGGACCCAAAACTGAACACAATACTTGAGGTGCAGCCCAAACAGTGCTGAGTATAGGGGGACAATCACTGTCCTAGTCAGGGAAAAACCTGTCTGAGGTGCAATTCTCAGGTGCTGTCCCCAGCACCAATCTGTAAGCGCAAGCTCAGGCTTTGAGGATGAAAGGCAAGTCAGACATAATGAAATCACTGTGAAATACAACAGTTTCCCCTCAACTAATGCCTGGTTATTGGAAGCACAGTTTGTCCCATGCCTTTGATCTCGCTGAGGGATCACCAGCAAGCAAGTCTGCAGTCAGAGAGTGCCAGTGCCGTTCCTGCCAGAGCATGGGTTTCATGCTAGCAGCAATGCAGGAGCAGCTGATCTAGTGAATTTGCTTGTACAGAGCTTAAACCACAAAGTACACAAATGAAATTAGAGTATGTTTCCTGGGTAAATGCTGTTTAATCAATATGGAAACCAAAGCTCTGGTGAGCTAATAGGATGCAGAAAGCTGATCTGCTTTAGGTAGCTTGGAGCTGAAGTCAGGAAGTCTGGGTTCCAGCCATGTTTCTGACAGTGGATATTTGGTCAAAAGAAACCAAATAAAATGCCATTGAGAATTTTAGCATGTCATACCCACATTTGATACGATACATCTCTGAGGAAATAAAAATCTAATATTTCACCCATTTCTGTGATATTGCTTACCTTACCTAAACTTCAAGTCCTGTGGAATGAACAGTGAATGAAGAAACCTACTTGCAAAACTAGAGTGCACAAGAGCAGAGATGCTCTGTGTTTGGTGGGCTGGTGACATACAGAGTCCCTAGCATGACGCATCTCTTCTTTATAAAGTCTGTGAGCTGGGATGGGATGGGATCAGGGGCTGAGAAGAATTAGCTGTCACAGAGCTGGAGTTGAAATCTAGGAGCAGCTCCTTACTCATCCTGCTTGTCACTTTTTTCTCCATTTGCAATGGGACTGTGTGACCAGGAAAATGGCTGATGCACATTTGCTAAGCAGCAGCTGTAAGGAAAAGTAACTGGCTGCCTGGAGTCCGAGTGACTCTTTTCTACATCCAAAATGCAAGCGTTAACAAAGGGAACAAGGTTTCCAAAGCAAGAGTGAGAAATTAAGGCCTCACTGACATCCTTGGCAAGATTCCCTCCGACTGCAGGAAAACTGAATTTCACCCAAATCTTTTAATACAAGCGGGAACTTCTTGAGCAAAGAGTATTTAATACTGGCTGTGCCTCTGCTGAGTGGACTTTCAGATCATGATATTATGTTCTTTATTTGCTTGTCAGCAACCTCTGTAATTTGTGTCCACACCTTCAATTATATAGTGATTTAAACCTGTCCATGCAGTGTTAATAGCTCTGCTGGGAGAGAAGCCATAGTAAGTCAGTCTGCTTGAAAGGCTCCTCACTGTGCACTGAGGATGCTGCGCCCTGTGACGCAGGGTAGATCCAGTGCGAACATGCCGTGCTGGTTCAAAGTTATTCACGACACACTGATGAGCTGATTATTGCACAAGGAGAATGTGGGCTGGGTTGGGTATCCTCTGCGCTTTTGCTGCTAGCATGCAGTCAGAGTGTAAACATGGTGTCAGCATGAACCCCATCCTGTGTGCTGACTGCCTTGATGGAGGTGCCTTTCTGAGTCCTCTCCTGATAAGGATCAAATGTGAATTGCTGGAGTGGACTGACAGCGTCCAGAACTGGTGTCCTCAGCACAGAGGCCTTATCACAATTAATTCCAGCACAGAAATGGTTGTGTTACTGCTGGGCCAATGTGCAAATCGTCTGACCAGAGGAGAGCACAGATGCAGTACCCATTTATTTTTGCTTTAATTTCTTGCTGCCATTCAAAGCTAATCTAGTTCGCAGAAGCCTGCCGTGTGCAGAGGTGTGCAATACTGTAGGGGCATACATTATTACAGGGACTCCAGCATTTCCAGCAGTACTTCTGGAGTCATCTTGCATTGCAAGCTGTCTGTTATACGTGATGAATAACATATTTCCCTGCACCTTTCCAAACGAGGGAGCATTTCTTTAAATTTTGACAAATGGGTAGGAGGGAAGTACAAAAATATTGACTGAAACAACTTGAAGTCCTTGGTTGCAAGCTTTATAATAAGGTGACAAGAAAGCACAAAATATTTAGTCAAGTCAGCACTCACGTCCAAGTGCCACAGCATGTTAAAGCACTTGGGATCATCCAGTGAGGAATGGTTACGCCAAGACATTGCTCTCATCAGGGAGTTTCTTTTGTATTTTCATTAAATATGTAACAAATGGCTTCTGTGCAGCTTTCAGCATAAGACCAGGTTCCTGGCTGGGTACTGAACTGCACTCACAGCACAAACTATTCTGTAAGTCTCTTGCTAGTCTTCTGCTGCTTTCCCTCCCCCTAAGGAGGAATCCCTGTAGTGGAGCATCATCTTAATCTCTTCCTCTAGACAGAGTTTCAAATGGCACCAACCAAACAGAGAGTATTATTACTGAAGGTATCATTAGATCTTTATCCTTATGCTCTGTCTTCTGCACGTTTTCCCCCCCATGGTGGCTGTGGCGTTGCAATACTTAACCCTGTGAGTGTATTTGCATCTCCCCTACGAGGAAAGGCTGAGTGAACTGGGGTTGTGCAGCCTTGAGAAAAGAAGACTGAGAGGGGATCTGATCAATGTTTATAAATATCTCAAGTGTGGGAGACAGGGGGAAATGGCCAGCCTCTTCTCAGTGTCTGTGGGGACAGGACAAGGGGTGATGGCCTCAGGTTGGAGCACAGGAATTCCACGCCGATATGCGGAAGAACTTCTTCATGGTGAGGGTGACAGAGCCCTGGGACAGGCTGCCCAGAGGGGTGTGGAGTCTCCTTCTTTGGAGATACTCAAGACCCATCTGGATGCCAACCTGTACAATATGTCCCAAGGAACCTGCTTTGGCAGGGGTTTGGACCCAATGATCTCTGGAGGTCCCTTCCAACCCCTATGATTCTGTGATTCTCTGAATCTGTATGTACAGCCACAGTCCTACCAGGATCAGCTGTCACAAGGTATATTTTGATTGCTTACTGTCATTTGACTCAGTTTCTCTGCCGTGAGCTGTCATCTGGCACAATGATGCCAGGTGAGGGTGGGTGGGGAAGCACCATATGTTTCAGGCTGTCCTGTGGCACAGCAAACCAGAAATCTCATGCTGATGTGCTCCTTTCAACCATGTCCATGTTGATCCACCACTCAAGGGTTACATCAGGGGAAGCCATTGCTCTTGATAGTCCAGGATTGTTGATCAGCACCTCGTTTCAGTAGTCTCTGAATGTTCACATCAGTCTCCAAGTCATACAGAGGGACAAATATGTATCCATTTCATCTGCTGACTGCCTGACTCCATCTGCTTGTCACACCAGATTTAAAAAGAGAGCTGGGCTGTGGAGGCTAGTCCATACATCCTACAGCATATTTCTAATGGAAGTAAATCTTACTTTTCTGCAGTCAGCAAGGTTGTTTTTGAAGATTTCAAACATAAAATGTTAAGACTTTTATTCTCCCTGCTAGGTCTTACAATGTCATCATAGCTCAGATAAACTGAAAGGAGAATGATGAAGATGCTGCATTGGTAAAGACACTGGCAACAGCCTGAATTTAGATCTCCTTGGTAGATTCATGTTAAGTATTTTGAGACATCCAGACCATTAATTAGTCTTGAAAATATTGTGTAAAATAAAAGCTTAGAAAATGATACTGCATGCTTATAGCAGCACTGATATTCCCTTTAAACTTCTTGAAAATTAGCCTGTATTTTTAGGAGAAATTGTGAAATTGTTCCTATTTTCACTTGAAAAATAGGATCCTTTAAAAACATTGATTGCCTCATTTTCATTCAAAAATGGCTCTCTCTGTGAATGAAAGCCAGTTTTAAATGGAGTGTTCTGAAACATTAGAGTAATTATTGACACGGGAAAATAAATATTCACATATTGAAATGTAAACAGGGAAGATGAGCATTCATTCTTCCCCGTGAAATAATTTAGCATGTTCTTGAATGGTAATTGGCTGCACGAGCCAGTGGTGAGACTGCACCCATTGGGATTTATCTTTGTGGAACAGTTTTTGAAACCATTAGCTCTGTAGCAAGCTCTGAAGTGCAGGGTGTGGAGGGAGGGAGGGGGGAGGCTCGTGAAGACGGTGTATACACAGGGTGCATTTTTGCCTCTGCTCAGGAACTCTGGAGCATGTGTTCAGTGGGCTGAAAAACCACTCAACAAAAACATGAATTATTTTCTTACATTTTGGGAAGCGACGCTAGTCCCTTTAGTGTGAATGCAGAAGCTGTGCTTATCCTACTGAAATTCTACTCTCTAGACCTTTCAGATGTATGAATCATATCCACATATGGGGTTTTTGCCTCAGCAAGGCGTTTCACTTCATTAACAGCTTCATTATCTTGCTAGCACACGGTCTTTTTTCAGTGTTAAAGTAAGTTGGGAGTCACAGGGTTTTTTTGTCAACCTGTCAGAGGTCTCCACTTGATTTGAGTCATCTACCTGCCTCAGGCTCCTAAGATGGCTCAGTCCCGGGACAGAGGGGAACAGGGAGCCTCTGTGGTGGCAAGGACTTAGCATAGACCAGGGGACAGCCTGTAAGGAGGTGCTCCTGCAGGTGCTCACCATGAGAGCTTGCACCTTTCTAAGCATAGTCCGTGGAGGAGCATGATGGCTGGGGCTCTTTGCTCGAAACTTGTAGAGTCTAGAGCTGGATTTCTGCTTAAGATAAGGTGTACCAAGTGGTTGGGGATCTCCATTGACCCAAATTTCTTTGCCTTCTTTACCTTGGTGATTTGAATCCTGGTCTTGCATGTCTTAGGTCTGATCACCTGAACTGGGCTGCTATTGAGGGATCAAAGGTTGCCTGTCTTTCTCTGTGTCTTGCAGGAATGTACTTATTAAAAAAAAAAAAGAAAACAATATATTGCACTTTTCCCAGTGTGGAAGAGCTCTGAATGATGGTCATTTTCTGTAGAAACTGGAACTTCATTTCCAAGCATTTCCAAGAGCTCTGCAGGCTGGAATTTTGTAGTCTCAGTGCAGCAAAACAGAGTAAGCAAACAGTCCCTCTTTGCTAAATCTATGGGCTAAAATGCCACAGCGCATTTAAAACTATTTTAAAAAATAGCTTTAATACAAAGGTAACTAAACGGTTAAGTGTCAGGATATTCCACAGCTGAGCACACAAAGACACTTGCCTCCTAGGAAGGTGGTCTCCTGACTATACTCACATCCTCCTACTTTGGCAGGACCTCTTGGCAAATCTGTTCACCTGCTCAGCAGCCTGACAAACTTTCTGCATCCGAAATGGTAGATACCCCCTGCCCCTGTCTTTTGTGAGAGTGTTGTACCATATGGGTGTCACTCAGAGGTGCTAGCAGTGGTGGTCTATCTTCTCTAGCTGGCTCATGTAGTCCTTGGTCTCTCAAAAGAGTGCTTAGATACTCAACAGATGGATGCTGCACAATTACTTAGACACAGACACAGCTTCTTGGATGTGCTGCACAGCGATGGGAGGATGAGGGTCAGGCAGAAGGCAGCACCGCCAGCCTGTACTTTCTCAAGTTCTTGTTTAACAACAACTGAAGTTGTTTTCTCACTTATGAAGTAAGAATCAGTATGGGTTTGCATAGGCTGGTTTTGGGTAGACTTGAAAGGAAACTATTCACATGTTTGAAATGCTCTGTCTGGGACAAGCTGAAACCACTTAAAGTCCCCAAACGTGGGAGACTTGGCAGGGACCTTACTTTGTTGACACATTGAATTATATAAGCACCCGGCAGCTTTTCTGCGTGTGCATGGGTGTGTTGTGTATGTGTAGGAGAAGAATAGCAGTGGTCCAGACCAGAGACCATGATGCATAGACATCCCATAATAACTTCCATACGCTGAACTGTCATGTTAAACTGCATGAGATTGGGGGGGGGAGGGATGGGGGGCGGGGGAGGGAGGCACAGCTTGATTTTTACCTCCAGCAAAACTCCACTTTGGTGTGGGTGGATGGACTTGCCATTTAGTTAAATGCAACCAGGTTGAACTGGGTTTGAACTGAGTTCCTGGGTGGTATCTCACCAACTAGCTGGTCCTGGTGATAATGTGTAATGGGAGCAGGATTTATACCAGCAGAACTAGGAAAAAAGCTTCAGAGATTTGGCCTCATGTCCACATCAGTGATGTTTTAGGTAAGGAATGGAGGCAATTCCTGTCTGGGTGCCCAAACGCATGGGTGAGCCTGCTCAGCTGACCACATGTGTGGGCCGGGTCTCCAGGTCTGTATTGAAGGTGATGCAGGAGGTATTGGGGTGTCAAGGTTGGGCAGGGCACCTGAGTTTTGACTTCTTGGTCTCAGTTTCTTTGCCACTAAATTGGTATTTCTACTCATCTATCTCCCAGGCCTATTGTGATGAAATGGCTTTGAAGGTATTTAAAGGATTAAAGCATTTTCAAGGTGGAAATTGCAATGCTTGGTTAATTCTCTAACAAAATCTTTGAGGATCAAGTATATGAATGACTTGGGAAGTTGCTATAGTGCTCTGAGAAGTAAAGCAAAGTGATGAGACAGAAGCCTGGAAAATCAAGAGGAACACAGTTCTTGGGAAACATCTTTTGGTGAAGCCTCTCTGCTCCTCTGTGGCAACACCCAAAATTCAAGGGTGGCCTTGGCCCCACAGATGTGATCATGTGGGTCAGTGGTAAAGCTCATCCTCGCACTACAACCCAGTAGCGCACCTCTCCTTTGACTCCTGTCTGTCAGCCAGTGGGTGTGCATTTAGGGACTGATTTCAGTGTTGGGGGCAACCACAGATGTGGTTCATGGCAGAAGTGCCACATCTCTGAAAACCAGGCCCTTAGCAGCTGATCCAAAAGTACCTGGGGTTCATTGGTGACTGCAGCGGCCTTTGCATGTGAACATCTGTGTTCTAAAGGAAAAACACAGGACTTTAGTTAACTGAGAGCTGTCCTCTGGTCACCACAGCATAGGAGGAAGAAGAGCTGCTTTGGGAGCTCATCCCAGGCAGCTTGGTGACATTGTTTTCCACTGCACTGAGCCCTGGGCTGGTTTGCATTGCTTGTCTGTCTGTACTGTTCAGCACACAACTCTGGTTCCCTCACAGCTCTGCAGATGCAAAGCAAGTTGTCCTACACTTGGACTCTGTTGCATGAATCCCTTGAAAAGTACATGTATGTTTGAGAAAGACAGGCACCTTCTGGGAGTAATTAACCCATATGAAGAGAAGTGTCCCAGTCAGTTGATCACATTGCCTGATATGGTCTCCACTGTTGCAGAAGGATCATTTTAGGCCAAAGAAGCAACTTATTAGACCAGAACTAGCTGAGATGAATTGTCTGAAATGCCTGGCCCTGAGGCTGTCTGTTAGGTGGGTAAGGGGCAGATGAAGAACTCTCAGCAAGTTTAAGATCTTTCCAGTACTCTCAGACTGTCTTCACATACGTTAGTGACCCACTGATTAATATTTCATGTGGGTTTACATTAGTCACTCTGTCAGTCCCTGGATTCAGCGGAACATAGAAGACTGCAGCTGGTTTAAAGGCTTTCTAAAAGCTTGTGTAAGGTGATTTTACTGTATACCTTTACTTTCCATTTGTACAAGCATCCGCAGCATTTATTTGCAGAAGAAAAAGAAAAAAAAAAAGTTTGGGCAAAAAAAAGGTTTTGAATTGCAGGTGTTGTTCATGTACAGTCCTCACAGGCTTCCCAATTCGAAAAAGCTAGCAAAGGCCCATAGGATACCCAGAAAGTGTTGTGTGGAGAAGGCCAAAGCCCCTGCAACTGCCCAGGGGACAGGCCCCTCAGTCATATGTCTAGATTCCTGAAAAACTTTTTTCAAACCTCTTCTCCTGCTTTACCCTTGCACACAGGTCAGAGAAACACCAAAGTACTTTGGCCTCTGTACGGGTGGTCTGTGGAGTGGTTCAGATGCTCTTTATGACTGTGGTTTTTATGGAGGCTCTCACTGATTCCAGCTAGCAATAAAACCCTGTCAGCCTGACAGACACTCTGCTTTGAATTTGTTTGACAGGATATAGCTAGAGATATGGCCCTTACAGGCTTGTTCAGCTTTCTCTCTCCCTCCCTGTGAAATGTACATTGTAAAAAGCTCAGAGACCAGGAAAACCCCCGTAATTGTTCTACACTCAAGAGGTTTGCAGCACACCTTCACTGGTTTGCCCATCATATACAGAAGAAATGCTATCCCTCTGCAACTTGGTGTCATCTGAGATTGCAGTTGGTATTGATTATATTTCACATTGTGTTCTACTTTAATAATCCTCTTTCTTAAGGATCTTGTGATTGTACAATAGCAGAGTTTATCCAGTCCTTTTTTTTTTTCAGAACAGAACAGGGATTTTCTTGTCATATTGCACTGTGCTCAAGAGAGCCGAGCAAGGGGAGCTAATCTCCATAATATTAATTTGTCTGCACATTGAGGAAACAAAAGCAACAATAAATCTGGACATGTTTGAATTTTTGTTTGGTTTTGGGTTTTTTTTTCGGCAATCCCAATGATTTATGTAAGAAGTTCCTAGGCAGGGAGGAGGGTGAGGCAGCCAGTGGTCTCAAGTTAACAGTGAGTCATAATATATTTAGCAAGGGATAATGCAATGCCAGAAAAATAAGAGGCAAGGCAGAGAGAATTGTTTTCCCTGATAGGAGAGCTATTAAACATTTACCTCAAGAGAAAAGACAGTATGTGTGCAGCATCCCTGGACCTTCCTTCAGAAGAGTAAGCCCTGAAAGATCAAGAATAATAAAAAAACCAGGGGTGCAACGTAGGATGCAAAAGTCTGGGAAAGGGATGATATCTGGCAGAGGTCTGGAAAGCAAACTGAATGCAGATGTGTGCCCTAGAAAGCAAGACCTGGGAACAGAGTACCCCTCCTGCCCTTTGTTTTCCAGACCTTTTCTGTGAAGGAAAATCACTACTCCTGATTCCTCATACAAACCTCTCCTAACTCACTGGAGGGGAGGGGAGGTGATAGCTGCTGTCTGGATGGATGCCAGCAATTGAATCAGGGGCTGCTGGAGCTGAAAGCATCCATGCTTAGAGCTCGTGCTAATTGTGTTTTTCTGTCTCATTCCCTCTGGTACGGATGAGGCTAGACATACAGGCCAACCCAAGCACTGGTTTACTGGTGCTTGGTGCACGTCCTCCTTCCCAGAGCCAGTGTGAATCCAAGGACACACTGCAGCTTGTGCTGCTGTCAAGTGCATCAGATGGTGCTGCTGTAGGAGTCTGTAGCCATGCTGTCCCTCCTACAGGAACTCCGGACAGAAGCAGGCATTCTCCGGACCCACAGGATCCCTTGGTGTCCTTCCCCTTCCACCTGCAGATGTGTCACCCACTCACCATCCCCCTACTCATTCCACCCACTCAGCTGTCCCCGCACCCACTCCACTGTGTATCCTATGACCAGGGCAGCCTGTCCATGGTGAAGAGGTCAGTGGTTTGTGTGATGGGAAAAGATCTTGGTTGTTTTGTCTAATTTAAATTTTATATACATAGTTGTATGTACTTTTTTTTAAGAGAGGTGTATTTTCATGTATATGACTTTTGTCATATCTAAACCACCCTCTGTACAGGCTAAGGATGGTAGATCCAGAGGGTCCTGAAGAACAACAGCACAGGTTTGATGGCGTCTTCTTAGCTAGAGCACATGGGAGTCATGCAGGAGTAACCCAGCAGTGCCATGAAGTCTCTTATTCAGAGTATGGTGTGAGTGCCTCTACTCTTCAGAGTCAGTGCTGTGTGCAAGAGCAATCCTGAGCATGCAGATGGCCTGATCCTGCAATTGTTGGGTGGCCACAGTACCCAGTGGTGCATGTATGTGGGGAAGGCTGGCAGGAAAGCTCAAACCTCAGTGTGTCAGAGGAGCAGTCACTGCTTGCTTGCTCTTTGGAGCATCTCCTGTGTGTCACAGACACACAAGTGCATGTGCCATGCTTTTCTGGGGCAGGAAACCACACCTGCCTAAAGGAAGTGCTACTGCATCTGGGGTGGCTGCTGTATCTCACAAGCAATGAGAGGGTTAACAGGCCAGGGACTCATTTCCAGGGAACAGGGATTGAGAATAAGCTACTGAAAGGAGCTGAAGATGAGGCTTAATGTGGTTGTGGATGCTGTGATTAATAATGCAAGAGAGAGATGGATCTGAGACATCTGAGATAAATCTACCAAGACAGGCTCATGGCTTTGTGAATAGATCCTAGTTATCAGACATTGCTGCTTCAAGTCTGTGTGCTAGCATGTCTGGCCTCTCTTTTCATTACAGGATGGCCACAAAGGGCTCCACAAGAACTGGCTCCACATCCTACAGTGTTACACCAGTATGGTGTGAATCATGGAATGTTGTGGTAGGAAACAGGTAGGAAAATCCTCTGGGCCAGCTCTCCTACTTGTGCAGACTTGTTTCAGAGTGCCCCAGTGTTGCCTGTAAGTCCAGACATGTTTTCTGAAGTGATGAGGCTTCCTAGAGGTGCCTGCAAGGAGGTAGGGTCAGTGGTCTGTGTGCCAGACATGGCCAGGAGCCTCTTGGGACATCTCTCCTGCAGAACAGTGCAGCTGCAGTACAGCCCATCACCTGTTCTCATGCCAGAGGTACTGAAGTGGCATGTTACTGGCCTGATCCTCCTCACCCTCATCAAGATCAAGAGGATAAAACTGGGGGAAGGTAGAGGAGGTATTTCTAATTTGAGAGGACTGGTTGGCCTTTTTGGAGACATCTCTGAGTTGCTCAGGCTGGAGTAACTGTCCCCAAGGTTTATTCTGTGTGCACTAGCAAGATGCCTTTATCTTGGCTGCCTTGCTTAGCACAGCAGATCACCCTGCTAGGAACACGGTCTGAAACTTTGTAAGTTTCTTTAAAAAGAAAATTAAAAAAATAATATAATTACTTCAAGATTACTCTAAACAACTGTCTTCCTGTCCTGTCTGTATCTGTCCTACCTGTACTTGCATTTTGCCATTTGGCTCGTGTGACTTGTCAGCCCAGCATCTCACTGCTCTGCAGGAATTCCTCAGTCCAGTGCTGATGCTTTCCCTTGTACCCAGGGCCAGCAAACATAGTGACCTTTATAACAAGGTCTGTCACATGGCTGTATAGGGAGAGGATGGCACCAGTACCTCCTGAGCGCTTACCCCAAGCAGCAGGGAGTTGCAGAGGGAGATTTTATTGCTGCCACAAAGTACTGTCACATTGCCCATCCATCTCCATGGCTTCTGTTTCTTCTTTTTTCTTCCCTGATGCTTTTTAGGTGTTTCCTTCTAATCAAGCACCTGTGTTTGTGGTCACTTTTATCTCCTCCACATGGTCCTAACTCATGCCTCCCTAAAGCCATCCTGTGCAAAGTCTCTCTTGACCCCAGTATTGTCATGGCCACAGGCTGTTAGTGCATCCTGTCTATCTGCAGAGCAGTAAATGCCCCACAGAACACAAATGGTCCAAAAATGTATTTGACCATTGATGATCTTGTGTAGCTTTCATGCAGGGTTCTTTGTTTCCTCACTTGCTGCACTTCTTTGATCTTTTCTTTCATGACAAAAATTTTGTGGAGTTTTTTAAAGTTCCAAAGATCTCAGCTGCTTTGAATGACTGGTAATTTCATATTCACCCCAATTATTAATGGGTTCCTTAATCTACTACCTCTGCTCCCTTGATATATTTAAAACCTTCTTCTTTAAAGATGTCCTCTTGAAATACTTTGCTGCTGTGTAATGCTGATGCCTATCAGACTGCTGTAAATAGACTAAAACTGAATTTAAAGCAACAGTTAATCTGAGATTACAATAAAAGCAGAATTTGTCCTTCTCTTCAGCTGATGCTGATGCTGAAGAGACCATTTGGATAAAAGCTGAGGCGACTTAGCTATATCAGGCACTCTTAATATTCCTACAGAGCCGAACAGATTGGCACTGACACGGATCAGAAGGCAGGAGAGAGTGGCAGCTTCGAGGAGCTGTTTTAATTACTCAGGGATTACACAGCTGTGATAAAATAACGGGGTAGGGAGAAGCATGTCCACAGGAATAACACTGAATTGCTTTCAGTGTTGCTTGTTCAGAAGTCAGATACTCGGTGGCTTTTTTTCTTGGCTTCCGAATGGAAAAAGCGCTATTTGAGGGAGGAGTCAGCGCAGCAAAGCCAAGCCTGATTAACCAAGAGAGCCATCTGACATTCATTTTTATATCTCTTACAGTGAGCCCCTGATGTCTCTGTGGAGACCTGACCTATGGAAACGTGTGTTCCTCTCTGTGTCTCCTATTCTCTCTCCTTTGTCTCCCTGCTGTTACATCCAGCACTGATCTCACTGGGCACCATAATGGACCCTAACGGAATCTCTCAACTTGTCTGGGTGGCCCTAAGCTCTGGGCAGTGCACCACAGGACATGGTCCCTGGCTCTCCAGGGACTACCAGATATCTCTTTTTCAGAGAATGGCAATGCCCAGGGACCAGACCAATGATGGCTGGGGTTTGCATCATTGGCACTTTGTTGGGGACATCCTGTTCCCTCTCCCCAGTCAAATGTCAGGGCTCTCCGGAGCAGCAGGGGCTGAGGATGGATTGGTAAACTGGTTAAACAGCAGCAAGGCTGTTTGCAGGGACAGCTTGTGGTGAGTGAGGGGCAGCACATCTACTGGGGTCAGTGAAGTATTATCAAATGCATCAGCTGAGGAGTTGGCCCAGGTGATGCATGGTGGTGTGTTGTGAAGGAGCAAGATGGAGCAGCTCACTTCAGCTCCACGTGGCTGGGTTTGAGCAGCCTTCAATTCCTCAGTAAGTTTGTGCAGGGCTTGTTGATATCTCCACTCAGCACTGATGTTTTCAGACTGCCTGTACAGCCTTGTTGTCAATAGTCAAAGGGATATCATCTCCAAAGGGCAGAAATCTCTTCTGAAAATGAGAATGGATGGAGATGAAGACCCCAGCCACAAGGTTGGAACAATGTTTTTAAAAAAGTCAGATCCTACACGGCAGGATAAGCATTTGCAAGGCTAGCTGGGCAGGGGAGCAGTTAAACTGGTTGGTGTATTTCTTTATTGAACAAAGTCCCAACTTTCTTTGCAGATCAAGGCCACAGATGAAAGAATATATGTAGCTTCAGAAATACCAATAGATCAAGGTTTTACTGAAAGTAATTCCTAAGATACCCTGCCTCTCCTTAGTAAGGTTTAAGATGATTGACAGCTACTGTTTCACATGGGTATTAAAGCTCATTAAGACCAGGAATTCAACCACAAGGTTCATCCCAGTGACATTTGTTTGAGTTTGGGTGATGGTTTTCCAGTTGGAAACAAAGCTGTTTTATTGGGGTTTTTTGACAAGAATTCACTAAAATCTCAGATCTTCATATTTCCAGCATCACTCTTTACTGTTACTTTCCATAACACATAGTCCTGACTCTGCTCCTTTGCAGCATCCTTCTGCTGATACTGGCTCAGAACACGTGGCGCCATATGTAAGAACACTGTTTGCAGTTA
This sequence comes from Laterallus jamaicensis coturniculus, assembly GCA_022605575.1. Taxonomy (NCBI): domain Eukaryota; kingdom Metazoa; phylum Chordata; class Aves; order Gruiformes; family Rallidae; genus Laterallus; species Laterallus jamaicensis. Next base: position 98,065,590 of record JAKCOX010000001.1, read on the forward strand.
GTGTTGTGTCTTTTAAGTTCAAGGTACGGTATGAGGCAGAGAACAGCAGAATGACAGTGTTGGCTCATATGCAGCAGCAGATGAAACTGGGGCAGCTAGAGCAGGTCCTGCTTGTGCCCTGGAGGTCATCACAAGGTCACCCAGATGGGATGTTCAGCAGCTCCTGAATGACTGTGGCTGACGGCAGGTCGAATTATCCCCACATTCACCTCAGTTTATTTTTGTGCACTGTGTTGACCTTGCTGTATGACTCAGGAAAGGAGTGGTGGAAAAAAGTGCTCCCTCCTTCTCTGTTTAATCTGCAGCTACGTGTAGGTCAACATCCGGAGTGAGTTCCTTTGACCTTGGCCACGACCTTTCTGTACACTGCTCTGCCTTCTGAAGAGAGTCATATCCCCATTACAGAACTTCTTGTGAAGTGGTTTGATATATGTCATGATTTAGCCCCAGCCGTCAGCTGAACACCAGTGCCTGTGGCCACTTGGTCCCACCCCAGTGGGATGGGAGGAGAACAGAGAGACAAAGGCAAATCTTGTGGGCTGGGATAAGGACAGTTCAATGGGACGGCAAAGGGAGGGGAAAATAACAATGATAGGACTTATAACAGAATGTACACAACTAGTGATACAGTGCAGTTTCTCACCAAAACCTGTACATCCCAGACCACATGCCCGAGACCTGTCCTGAAGCCAGACCATCATGGAGCCACAGGCCATGGAGCCGTGTGCCCCCCCAACTAGCCTCATTTTATACTGAGCGTGACGCCATATGGTATGGAATATCCCTTTTGGTTAGTTTGGGTCACCTGTCCTGGCTGTGAAAATTAGCCCTATCCTAGCCACACCCAGGACAGATTCAACAGGGAACAGGCAGTGTATGGAAATCCTGCCCTGCATGGGATGGTCACCTCTCCTGAGGACATTGTCTTGATCGCTGTGGTAAATCTGCACAGATGGCCTGAAATGAGCTTCGTTGCTATCCTGAAGAGAGGATTTCCAAGAAGACAAGTTTGGCCAAAACTTACCACACAGCTGTGGAGGTTATGGGACTTTTATTTTTATGAACATTTCCTTACTGATCTCAGTGCTGTGATCTTTTAGGACAGGAAGATTAATCTCATTTCAGGGACAGGGAAATAAGAACTAGATGCTATTCCCAGTAGGCATGGATGAAATATCAGGAGCTGTCAACAGCCAAACAGAGTTATCTTGGAGAAATGATTGAAGACCTGTGGTCAGGTATGGGCTTTTAATGATGGGCATCCAAGGCAAACAGAGAGAGCGATATGAACTCAGCTACGTGCTGATGAGATGACTGAAATCCTGCTGGAGACCTGAGAGACATGGGGGACACTGCTGGCATGAGCTTCTGTGCACTTCTCGCTTCGCTATTCTAACGCAAGAACCAAAAATACCCCGTTTCACTTGAGAGCAGCTTTATTTCCAAAGTCTGACAGGTGTCATTGCAAGCGCCTTTTGGCTGTGCGTGAACACAGTATCTTGCAAGAAAGCCAGTGATAAGCCAGAACAAAATAATGTGGGATAGAATTAGGGGGCTCTTCCTGTAAAAAAGGGGACCTAGTATTAACAGGACACTGTAGACAGAGCACCAGGAAGTCAGGTTGGGAGTTCACGGCATTACAGTGCATGAGTTACTTTTTCACAGGGGAGACCAGTAGCTCTGATCAGTGTTAAGATCCTGTTATCCTACCACAGACACAGAACAAACAAAGATAGCGTGGAGCCAGCCCTCGAACAGGATTGTTTATTCTAATAGAATGAGAGGTTTATACATAGTCTGCGGGTCCGTAGTTAATCAAACCCCACAGATTACATGCACGTGTACATGTGCACGTGCAGCCACGCTTCCGTTGTTCATCAAATGTGATTGCTGTTAAAGAGAAGAGTTAGTGTAAGGGTTTGGACTGTTGGAGGGTGTGACTGTAAGCCAAACCTCTGCCTTCTCTGGGAGCAGAGTTCCAGCAACTGCATTCATTTTAAGGATTAATAATTAACACTTCAGATATCAGAAGGAAAGGGTCTGAATCAATTGCAGAGTAGAATGGCACAGAAATGTCAAGCACAAAGTTTTGTGACCAAACTTACTCCCACAACTGGCCACAAATAGCCAGCATGTCACTTCTGTCTTTTAGCAGAGAACGGGACAACACAACAGCTTTTACAATCTTCTCCATTCAAAAGCTTTATTCTTTTTATTTGTGGTCTTCTGTGGGTATGGAGCCCAAAATCCACATGTGTCTGTGTCCCAAATCCATCAAATCCACCCATGAGCAATGCAGAACATGATGGCATCATCCCCCGCCAGCAGGAAGCCTGCGGCTGGGCAGGTGGAGATGAAGGACAGCAGCTCCTTCACGGCACAGAACATGTTGCACAGCAGACAAAGAGGACACAAACGCCTGGTCCAGTGCAGGGCAGGATTATTCAACCTTCTCAAACACCCTGCTAAGACAAACCAGTCCCCAGAGCATAGAACTTGAATGAGAGCCCAGGGCAGCTGTTGACACAGTCATGCTTGATGCTCTGCCTTATCTTTCCTTGCAAGGTGCCCTGCAGCTTAGTGAGGGCTGCTGGGAAGCCTGTGCTGCTGTGCTTATTGGACCTCGGTCTGCCAAGGAAGTTGTTGATCAGCAGTAAGTCTCATTTCTGCGCTGCACAGAGCTTGAGCTGTCACTGAGGTGAATATATTTGGGTTTCCTTTGGTGCTGACAGGTGGCTGCATGGCATTATGCTGTGTCTGCTCCAGTGCTCCCATCACTGCCTGTCTTAGCTCTCAGGTTTGTCACCAAATGGGCAGGATCCCAGCTCCTGCATGCAGTTATGAGCAAAATGGGGAAGCCTTCCATTCCTGGTCAATCAGAGGTTCACAAAAGTATTCACTGGGACTGAAGCATCTGCAGGTCCAGCACAAATCCAAGGCTCTGAGCCCTTGGCAGCCTGAGATTCTTGGTACGACTAAGGTTAGAAATCCCTGGCTCAACTGGTAGAGTTGTGACAAACACCACTTTTCAGGGTCCTGTCTAGCTGAACCAGAGCCTAGTGCTCATGGTTGTTCTGGTCGTCCATAACAGGCACTAACTATCTCAGTGATGCTTTGGACTTCCAGTCTTGAGAGTTAGATACAGGATAAAATTTTCAGAGACATCTATTATAGATTTCCACGGAAATTAAACATGTATTAAACTGTATTTAGACATTGAGATCAATTGGCGCTCACACACTGTTAAAATTCAGCCTCTGGTCTGTGCTAAGAACTGCTCTGTGCTTGGGAAGGATTTGGTGAATGCTACAGGGTTTGCACAGGCTGTAACCATGTCAGGGCTCTTCTAACAGTTTGAAAGACTATTGATTTCTGGTGTCTTCCTGTGTTGCTTGATTTATTGGTATAGAAGCTGTCTGTGTGAATTTAGAGCCTGAATACAGCTCAACAGCCTAAGTTTTGGCAGCTCTTTTTAAAGCACTGCCCTTCATGAGCATCCTGCTCATAGGTACCAAAATTGGTGCTTGGAGCTTGTGTAGTCACCGCTCATGAACAAGTAACAAAAGGGAAATTTGTCTTATGCTGAGTGCACCAACATCCCAACAAGCACACGTCTGGTTGCGAAAGGTCTTAAGGTGAGCAACTAGAACGGCCTGGTAAATCTGACATTGTTCAGAAGCTGCAGATATGTTCCTTGCAGACATTTATGTCCTCACTAAAGCCACCACTGAGCAGGTGAAAGCAGAATTCCTGTGTTCATCAAGCTAATGTTCCTTGGAAAAATTCCCCTGGAGTATTCTAGACACATAAACATGAAAGTGTGCTCATATTATCCTTAATACAGGAATAATTTGGGTTGAGGGTGGGAATTTGGCACACCAGAGCTACATTTTCAGTAAAGCAAACTACAGAGTTCTGACTTCTGAAGTAGTTCAATACAAGCTAACTTATTTGAGTGAAAGTTTTCAACTAGTGCTTGTATTTGTCAGCCAGCTTCCCTCCTCAAGGACTTGGTTCCTTAAGAACCCCAAATAGACTAGTTACTCATCTAAAGATGATTTAAATTCCAGATGGGCTTTTTTACCCAAATGTCACAAGGCTGTTGTGTTGTTAGAATTATTGTTACCTCCCTGGACAGCATGGCCTCCAGGTGAAGCAGTGCAATAACGATCACATTTGTAAGAAATTTTTTTCCTACGAACTCCTGCAGATTTAAAGACACCTGCAATAGTTAGGGATCCAGACTGGCTGAGTTAAATGGCTACAGATAACTGAGGACACGTAAACTTTCAGCAGACAGTTACATTTATACTTTATATAAAATATTCTCCCTTGACTTCTATTTATTTTAATCTCTATCTGTTGCTGTAGGTTAGTTGCCATAGGATACATAACTGTGATGGGCCTGAGTTCAGAGGACAGAAGCGAACCCGGAGTGCTGTAGGATGTGGCAGTGTTTTTTCAATGGCAAATCTTCCAGCACCAACATTGTGCTTTAACAGGGTGGAATGTTTTGTTGCAGCCTGTGCATTTCTGATGAGTTAGAGAACTGAATTGTCATTACATGTGGTCATAAATGATCCCATGACATTGCCACCAATGGCCTCTGTTAATGCAGTTTTCTGTTCAAGTTCCAGCCCGTGAATCCTGTTCAGCCATCTTCAGCACTTGCAATTGCAGGTGTAGAGATTATTCACTCACTGCTCTCACTTGCTGTGTAGGGTTATCAGTCCTGTTAAATTACCACTTAATGTTTCTAAGTGCACATTCAAGCCAACTGCAGTTGCATAATCTCTGCACAGGCTTTACCACTCATCTTTACGAATGCTCTGGGTTTTTACAAGGTGATTTTTTCCCTTTTGTAGCCGTTGCTGAAAATGAGTTGAATATCTGTGGCTTGGGCATGTGGATGACACCCTAGAATTCATTTTCCCATGTGACCTCTTGGACTGGAACACAACTTGCTGGAATGAAAAATTAATGCGTGGCTGAACCTCCAACAAATTTTCTGTGACACCAAAGTGTATTACTGAGTTGGTTTTCTTGACCTTCTTTCAAAGGTAGGTTTCAGAAAAGCATGACACTGTGACAGCATAATTTTCCTTTTGCTACATCGAGCCTGTGACTGAATTGTGTTGCTTTCATCTGTTGCTCTTGTTTTCCGTTATATTTCACCCTTGGGCTCTTTGGGGAAACAGGGCTAGGAACAGAAGTTGCAGTCTGCAAAGACAAAAGGTTGGAGGCAAAGCCTGAGAATGTGGCTGAACTCTTGACTCATTATTGCATCCCAAGGCTTACGGATTTATTGGTTGAATCTGCTAAAGGCCAACCTGACCTGCGAGGCCAATACACTACTGTACTGTCGTCACCACTTTTTTTACTCAATTGTAAAGACACCCCACTGCTAGCATTGACTTTTAGCCAGTTTCCCCTTCTTTTTGAATCCCCAGGCCCTTATGGTCTTATTTATCCCTTTCTGATAGGTAGAGTGGGAGAGAGATGAAGAAAAATATATTCCAGAATAGTGTACAGTAGGTGTCCCGCGATGAATCATCCTTCCTGCCTATCTACCTCTCCTAAAGTGAGTCATTAGAAGAAGAACACGAGCCCTCTTAAGGGTTTGGCTTTTCTTAGTAAGACAATCATTTGCTGTGTTCTCATGTATAAGAAGATCCATTCTATTCAAGCTATTATTGTGCCAACATGAAATAATTGATGTGATATTTTAAGTATTTGTCTAGTGCAAATATAAGGAGGATTCATAAAGCTCATGCTCTGAGAAAAAGGAAGCTTATGGTTTAGTTAAATACCATAAATTTATTCAATAGTCCAATATTTAGTAGGTTTTTTATTTATTTGTTAAGAAGGTAGTGTTCTGCCTTTTCCTTAGATGCAAAAAGAATAGTGGGAAGTAGTAGGTGGCCAGCTCTTGCTAGACATCCCACTGAGGCTTCAAGCCAGAGATGGTTTCTGAACACACTGAAAGCATTTGTACCCAAATATAAAGACAGAGGGTATCATACCTGTCTCTGAGTTCCAGCATCACATGTAGTCTTGCATTGTTTCCCTTGGTCTCAGAAAAATCAAGAACCATGCTCAAGTCCTTTGAAATGTCTTGCTGAGCCACCATAGTTGGTAGGGCAGTGAAGTCTTGAGATCAAGACCATTTTAGATGCATAACTTCCAGAGGCTGTTCTCCCTCCCAACTTCCTGTCGAGGCCTAGTCTGCTTGCTGGTGGGGTGGATGTGAGAAGCAGAAAAGGCCTTGGCTCTGGGTAAGCATTGCTGACCAAGAGTAGAAGCATGCTTGTGTTACCATAGAATCATTTAGGCTGGAAAGGACATTGTCAACACTGTTTACAACACAAATCCATAACATGGCCCTGTACTAGCTACTATGAAAATATTATCTCTATCCCAGCAAAAATCAGCACACCCTTAAATGATCAATGGAAAGAAGATGTCGTGGTGCTTACACTGGGCAGCTATGGATGAATGCCTGAACATGGCCGTGTTACATATTTGCTCCCACATTCTTTCCTCCCTTCTCATGTAGAAGTCAATGATCCTTCTGTTGCCCTTATGCCTCCTTCATAGTGCAATCACTAGAATATCTTATCTTGAGAAACATTTGAGCAGGAGAATGCTAGCATTGCAAAGAGCATCAACTGTGAGTAAACAAACTGTTGTGAAACAGCTGAGAGAAAGGCAAGGGCTGACCTTTGCAGAAGGTGTAGAACTGCATGGTGGCACCTTTAAAAGTCTTTGTCTTCCATGTCTTCCTTTCTCTAGCTGCTGCACTAATCAGAAGACAAATCCATATTCATAAAAACACCATGGAATCATGTGCAATGAATTCATTAAAGTGAAATGACATACTCTTGAAAGAGCTCAGATAAGAAATGAGAATTCTTAATGAGCTGAACCCTTCTAATCTGTAAACCTTGGCCATAGTGGCTCTGAGCATTGTGCCATTGCTGCCATAGATCATGACTGTACAAACAAGCTTGTGTTAAATTAATCTTCAAGTCTTAAACTCTTAATTCCATCAACAACCTCTTGTTTAATTTTGTTCTCACACAAGGTACAGCTGAAACATGTAGCTGAATGGTGGACTTCAGCTGCAATAAATGCACGATGACGGCATTCTCCAGTGAGTAAGTCAAGCGGGAAGATTTTGGTGTTGTGTTTGTTGCGCTTTGGGAGACAAAGGTATTTGATGCATCCAAAACTTGTTCAGCTCTTCACACTTCTTTAAGATAATCTAACTGAAAATTAAAGAAAACTGTATGACATTTATTTTTTCTCAAGTTGCTGTAGTAATGCTGCATGCTACTGCAGCAGTCAGTGAGGGGAATATTAAAATGTTTTGCCATGCTTTCCTCAAGTATTTCTAAATCCCATTGTCAGCTGTTGGCACAGAAGAGGTAGGCACAAAAAGCCATGGACTTTCCACCTACTGTGGTAGAGCCCTGGAAAAGAAGGCTGAGGGTCAGGGACTATACACGTGGAGCAGCAGATATGGGTTAAGGTTATCCTCCCTGTGATAGATTCTCATCTGTACCATTCCTGAGGGCAGCACAAGCCCAATCCCAACTTTCCAGGACTACTCTTCTGCTCTACATCCATTTCTGCTGCCCTTTCTATGTTCCTCTCCCTACAGAGGGACTAGTGCATTCTTCTGCTTGCTGTCTCTTCCCTAGGGCAGCAGAGTTCAGTTTTGCCCCCTCTTGCATGGGGCTGTAAGTTGGGTCTGGCCAAGATCCCAGTTTGCATTTGCACTGCAGCCCTGCTACGTTTACTTGGCTTTCACACTCTTAGGACCTGTCCGCAACAGCAGAGAAGTACCAATGAGCCTCCTGGTTAGTAAGAACCATCTTTTAGAACTATGTCTACATGTTATAAGATATTATCACTTACAGAATTCTTCCAAAGGAATACTAAAAAAACCCCAAATAACTAAATCCCTCTGATAGGATCGCACATCTGCCCTATCCAAATAGTCAGTTCTTTAGTATATGACTATTCTGTGTACAGGATAGATGGAAAAATATTCCCTTGACCTTATTTCAAAGACAATTCAATCTGAAGTAAAGAAAGGCTTTAATGGAAAATATTCAGATGCCTCTTGAAAATGTTCATGGGGTTTTTTTCTTGGCCAAAGTCCCTCATCTCTTCCTGTGCAGTGAAGAATGTTTCTATTTGCAGTTTTGGGAAACCAAAACCTTGTTGACTTCTTTTTTATAGACAAAATAATTGTAAGTTTGATATGCTAATAATGTAAAAAATTTCAGGCAGCTCTCTTTATTTATGTCACCATAGCACCAGTAGTCCTGTCAGGGGTTGGGAATTTTTCAAGTATGTGCTGTACAAGCAAAGCCTTCAAAAAAGGGATCTACTTTGGGTCTTGCTCTACCACTGAAACCCAGTTTTCTGCCATAGTTCCTCCACAATAAGAAAAGATGAGATGCTGAGACAGCTGTCAACACACAATTAGTGAAGACCAGTCTTAAATTCTTAAATCACCAGCTGAAGGCTTATCTTGGCTAGTTGCAGTAAGGTAAAACCAACAGGATCTTGTTTCTGCTAGGATTCTATGTAGAGGTAGGATGGCACATTGAAGATAGCTACTGAGGTAAAAACACATCCTTTATGATGCACCAGTGTAGGAGCAATGTAATTCCTGAAGAGAACTATTGTCATGTAAAGTTGAACCAGTCAGTGGATACTTGGGTAACAAGAGATGACAGTATCGAGACAGGAGATGAAATAATTTTGTGGGAGGAAGAGGGAGTTCATTGTTGGATTCATAGGGAGCTCAAAGCAGCTCTGCTTTTGAACTCTTTCCACTTACCCAGATGTTTCACAAGCTTTATAAAAAAGAAAAGGAAAGGAAAGGAAAGGAAAGGAAAGGAAAGGAAAGGAAAGGAAAGGAAAGGAAAGGAAAGGAAAGGAAAGGAAAGGAAAGGAAAGGAAAGGAAAGGAAAGGAAAGGAAAGGAAAGGAAAGGAAAGGAAAGGAAAGGAAAGGAAAGGAAAGGAAAGGAAAGGAAAGGAAAGGAAAGGAAAGGAAAGGAAAGGAAAGGAAAGGAAAGGAAAGGAAAGGAAAGGAAAGGAAAGGAAAGGAAAGGAAAGGAAAGGAAAGGAAAGGAAAGGAAAGGAAAGGAAAGGAAAGGAAAGGAAAGGAAAGGAAAGGAAAGGAAAGGAAAGGAAAGGAAAGGAAAGGAAAGGAAAGGAAAGGAAAGGAAAGGAAAGGAAAGGAAAGGAAAGGCTACAAATGTAGTACTTGAACATCCTGGAGGTGAGTATGGTATAAGAAGAGCACAGGGGAGCACACCAAACTGGCACAATGAAGCCCCCCTCTGCCCCAGACTTCTCATGACCGGTCAATTAAAAAGCCAGACATTAATCCTCTGATGACAGAAGAGAATGTGAGGAAAAGTTGTCAGTGTCCTGTGTTTGATACTTTGTTTTACCTCACCTCCATGTCCCTGTAAATCTTAAAGACCCTAAAGAGCACACAAAAAGCAAAGTGCCCCAACCCATTTTTTTTAGTTTTTCCCCATAGATGAATCCTAATTTCCAACACAACATCTTTGAGAATTGTCATTGCCAGGCTCCTCTCATGGTTTTACTAAACTCGTTTTCATTTGGATTAATTCAGTCTGTATTTAACTTTGCCTTATATGCTTAAGTAACAAACGTTTGTTACCTTGGGCAACCGACTGCTGGTAAATTGTTTTTATTCTTTACCATTTTGTTCCTAAACAGAGCTGAGCAAACAATTAGCAGTAGAAAATTCATCCATTTAATTTAGGGGTTTTTTTTTCTATTTTCAGACTCTTTTTTTAAAAACAGACTAAGATCTGCTTCTCAATTGACCTGAATTGCTGCTATGCTGCTGCTGTTGGTGCTGTAGCCACACAGGTTTTTCTCGTCTAGACTAGACATTGTGTCTTTTACTAATATGTGAATAACCTAGGAAAACTCACCATCTATAAAAGCAGATTTGCACCTATTAGCTGGTTAGGATCTACTCTTTCCATGAATGATTTTAAGCTGTAACTGTTCCTTATCTATTCGTGGTGCTTGTGGATGGTCACCTAAATCACACAGTGTTGTTTCTGCTCCTGACTGAATGTCTGCAGCTATGTAAATACAGGGCTGACTCCTCTGGTGTGAGTGGTGATAGATGCACGGGTTTTTGTGTCTATAAATATGCATATTTCAGCCTGCCTGTTGGTAACCATTGGATAACTTTCATGCCAACACCATCCCACTTGCAATATTTTTACTGGAAAAATGGACACACATTGCAGAAAAATCAGTTTGGATGCCCACATTCACATCCCATCACTACATCCAAAGGCCCCCTCATGTTTGTTTGCATGTAGAAACTAGGGAACCATGGACTATGCCAGGCCATATCCAACTCACTCCAGCCATCTGATGTGCTCAGGGTCTCAGAGCCTACTGCTGGTTTCATATTGTAACCTACTGAGGTTGCTTTAGTGAGGGGGGAAGTGCCTGGGCTCTGACCCCACTTCTCCTGCAGAGATGCTGTGACATCAGACGAATTTAATGTTCAGCTTCTCTTGATGAAATGACATGCCCAATTCTCCATCATCTCACAATTCTCACAATTCATGTCTAAAGAACATTTTCAGAGCTTTTACCTGTTCATGTTTACCAGTGAAACTTGTAGTGCTGTTGTGACTAAGCAGGAGAGACAAGTCTATTCCTAGAGACCTGGATCTTTAGAAGGCTTTTCTGAAATAATCCAGTATTTCTCTTAGTGTTTATTAACTACCCTTTTCTCCCTCTGTCTCTTGACTAGATGAGCCCAGACTCTGGACCAGACTCAGTTTTAATTTATATTTTGCGTTGGATCTGGCTGAGCTGGAGCTAACTCTCCTGTAACACCCTCACAGCACTGTGCTGTGTATCGGCACCCAGCAAGGTGCTGATAGCACACCAGGGTTTGGCTGCTGCACACTTCAGGGCTGTCTCTCCAACATCCTTCTCCACAGTGGGTTGGGGATGGGCAATATCTTGGGAGGGGACACAGCCAGGAGAACTGACCCACATTGATTGAAGGGATATTCCATACCATATGATGTGCCCAGGAACAAAAACTGAGAGAAAGGAGGGGGAGGAGGGAACATACTTTATTTACATTTGTCTTCTGGAGCAACCACTGCACATACTGAAGCCCTGCTTCCTGGGAAGTGGCTGGACATCATATGCTGATCGGAAGTAGAGAATAAATAGCTTGTTTTGACTTTGCTTCTGCATGTAGCATTTGTTTTTGTTTTATTAAGCTGCTTTTATCTTGACCCACTAGTTATTTTTCCATCTTATCTTCTCCTTCCCTAACCTCATCCTGCTGAGGAGGGGAGTGACAGAGTGGCTTGGTGGGCACCTGGTGCCCAGCCAAGGTCAACCCACCACAATGACATTCCTCTTTTCTTTGCACACACCAGCTGTTGTGATATGCTTACTTAGCAGAACAGAAAGAATTAGATGTGAAGCAGTGGAGAAAATGTAACGGAAGTTCAGATGTTCAACTAGCCCATATTTAATTAAAAAACAAAAGCTATTTACCTAAATGGTCCACATCTATTTCAGAACTGTCAGTCATTAATTATTTGCATGGGACTTAATAGCACTATTTACTGAGCAATGGTGATAACCTGGCACTGCAGGGTCTGATATCTTTTGGGAACATTGCTAAAGAAACACAGACTCTTGATCTTTAATACCTGGTTCTCCTTGTGCCAGTTTTCAGAGGAAGGTAAATTTTCCACTTTCCATCTTAATCCTTTCCTTTAAAGGCCACGATGCCTTTCCTCTCCTCTCACTTTTAGCACCACAGCATGGTACTAGGGAAATGTACCAGAGGGACGAGGAGAGAAATAAGCAAGATGCCAAGGCTACAGGGTCATCAGGCTGCCTCTGGATCCCTATATCTGCATTTGTATCTCTAGAGATTTGTGGCTTAAGAAATGAATCCTGTAGGGTGTAAAAACACTACTTGGACATCAATTTTTCTTCCAAGAGTATATCACTGCTTGTAATACATATTTTTTCTTACCTTTTACGGTTTTTCTGCTGCTGCACAAGAGCATTCAACCTGTTACTCCTGCTATTCATATTTCTGTTGTTATTTTAATTGCCTGTTATTTTAATTTTAAAAGCATGAATGCTTTTGTCAAATGGTTTTTGGACATCCAATCAAATGACATCACCCAGTTCTGCTTCAGCCCTGATTTTATTAATACGCTGATGGAGTTTTAGGTAGATTACTAAGCCATGATTTTCTTTGCAAAAGCCTTTCTGCTTAGTCCTTATGGCATTTGAACATTTTATTATTCTATTTTTAGTTAGCATTTCAGTGAGTTTCCTAGTATTAAAATAATGGTCTGGCACAAACTCTAGGGGAGATCCTCACAGACCTGATGGTAGGTATGATTCAGGCTGGTTGAAAATTTTCCATCAAAACTCTCAGTTAATGAAAACTGGTCCATGACTCAGAGACACTAAGATAAGTGGTTGGGTTTTTTTTTCCCCACAGAAGTTTTCAGTGAAAGAAAAACAAATGCCTGTATTGCCATGTCTTTTGATAAGTAGCAACCCCAAATGTTTTCCCTTGCAGGGGCTTTCCAGGGCAAAGGAGGAGAGGGGGGTGTCAGGTTTCCAACACCTTCCCTTCTATACTTACATCTTTATCAATGACATCGATGATGGGATTGAGTGCACTCTCAGCAAGTTTGCAGATGACACCAAGCTGAGTGGTGTGGTCGACACCCTAGAAGGAAAGGAAGCCATCCAGAGGGATCTTGACAGGCTGGAAAGATGGGCCCGGGTGAACCTAATGAGGTTCAACACTGCCAAGTGTAAGGTGTTGCACTTGGGCTGGAAGAATCCCAGACATAGATACAGACTGGGAGAAGAGCTTCTTGAGAGTAGCCCTGCTGAGAAGGACCTGGGTGTCATAGTGGATGAGAAACTTAACATGAGCCAGCAGTGTGCTCTTGCAGCTCGCAAGGCCAATGGTGTCCTGGGCTCCATCAGAAGAAGGATGGCCAGCAGGGACAGGGAGGTGATTGTCCCTCTCTACTCTGCCCTCGTGAGGCCCCACCTGGAGTACTGTGTCCAGATCTGGGGCCCCAATACAAGAAAGATGTAGAACTGTTGGAGAGGGTTCAGAGGAGGGCCACGAAGATGATTAGAGGGCTGGAGCAGCTCCCCTACAAAGAGAGGCTGAGGGAGCTGGGCTTGTTCAGCCTAGAGAAGAGAAGGCTGCGGGGGGACCTCATTGCAGCCTTCCAGTACCTGAAGGGAGCATACAAACAGGAGGGGAATCAACTGCTTAAAAGGGTAGATAATGGCAGGACAAGGGGGAATGGACTAAAGGGAGAAGGTCTTTACAGAGAGTGGTGATGTGCTAGAACAGGCTGCTCAGAGAGGTGATGGATGCCCCATCCCTGGGAGTGTTCAAGGCCAGGTTGGACAGGGCGCCGGGCAAATTTGTCTAGATCATGCCTGGAGGTTGGTGGCCCTGCCTGTGGCAGGGGGTTTGGAACTCTGTGATCCTTGGGGTCCCTTCCAACCCAGACCATTCTATGATTCTCTAACAGGAATAGGCTGTAGTGCACCCAAGGAGGAGGCATCCTTGTGCTTGTCTGAGGAAGATGGGAGCAGTAGATACCTGAGGGTTGGCATCCAAGAGTCCCACAGGGTGTTTTAGGGCAAGATCATTTTATTTGGCCCTATAATCTAACTTTTTTGTGTGTCTGCAAGTTGAAATACAGCTAAAATGGCTATAGGTGAAAACAACAAAAAATATTTAACTTAAGACTTAAAGCAGAAGAAATTGTAAAATGAGAAATTATCTGTGTTTGTGTAGTGAGGTGGATACCCATTTCTGATCAGTCTCCTGCTGCCATGTAACATCTTTTTCTCTGTCTTTTCCCATGAGCTTAATACAAATGTTAAAAAATGCTAATAGTGGAAGGGTAAGCCCAGAGAGATTTAGGTTTGTAATTAATAGTTCCGTGGTCACAAGTCAAAATGTATATTTGAGCCCTGAAGGTGGATAAACATCTTGCAGGCTAATTATTGCAAAGGAATCTGTGTCTCAATTTTGGTAACTTGAGAAGTATGCACATCCTAGCTTCTCCCTAGATGTAGGGAAAGTGAACTTCCTACTTCCTACTGGTGTGATATGCAGAGAACTAACACTTGAGCCAACCAAAACAGAAGGGTACAAAAAGAGCAGTGGTTATGTGCTGTCATAATAGCAGGGAACTGATAATTTTTTTCTGAATTATTTGCATCTTGCCTAACTCTGAGGCACTTAAATCAGTTGCAGAGCATGCATAAGAGTGAGGTTCTTTACCCAATAGTCCACTGATTATTGTTATCAACCAGGACATGAAGGACCCATGATCACTCTCTTGCCTGCCTGACAGCATGTAAACTGTCAACTTCCAGATCAATAGGGTGTTCCTACACAAGGGTAAAATGCGGCAGCGGGAAACTGTGTATTGTGTCAACACACATGACCTGATGGCCAGTGTCTTTTTATGGGACAGATGGATACCCACCTCCACCTTAAATGGAAGTATCTTGTGCAAGAGAAATGTTTCAAAGAATTATCTCAAAATACATATAATCTAAGATTAGAGTTCATTTAAGCAAGATGAGTGAAGGAAAAACCTGAGACTTGGTTTCATATATCCCTGGAAAATGGCCTAGTAAATGCTCAGCAAGGCACAGAATTTGTCAAGGGAAGATCTTCCAAGTTTCTGAGAAGACCTAACCTGACCCAAGCACTAAACTCCAGTACCAAGTTTTTTGATGGATGTGGGGCAAGCAAAGATGCCTGGACAGTGGGAAAGGAACTTTGGTCTCACCCTTCATGTCTTCTACTACCAGTTTAGGCAATTCCCTACAATGTCTGTTGGCTTCTGTAATCTTGCTCTTCAGGTTCTGGCTCTCCCTGTGCATTGCACAGAGGACCCCCAGTTCCTGACATGGTAGAAAAGTGTCAAGGACTCAATTTCTGCTCTAGATGTAACAGAAAAGAGTGTTTTCTTTGGCCCAGTGACTAAAGAGTTACCTACTTGCTTCCCAATTAGCTAATCAATTCATGTTGGTAAAATGCTCTGGAATTAATTCTAAATGTTGGTATGTTTATTCATAATGTAGCTCATTTTGCTGCCAAATATTGCTAGAGATATTTGGCAATGGTCTGAGTGTCTCAAAAAACTTGTATATTTCATTAAGGAAAACAAACAATATTTTCAAGTTTGGGGTTCGTGGGGTAATGTTTCTAATGAAAACTCAAAACTAACACATAAAAGGAACAAGGGTTTTGCAAACAATTATATCACAATGGAAACATCTTTTTTAAGGTTGGTGGTTTTTTTCTTCAACCAGTCTTAATTAGTCTATCAAACAAGGATGAGCTAATTATCAGAAGTCATTTCATCTTAAAAAAGTAGGATGAGAAAGCAAATTAGAAATGCCACTGAGGATAAAGTAGCAAAGGCATTTGATGGAATGGAAACCTGAAAAGCAGGGAGCATTGATATCAATACATTTTTTTGAGCTTTTTGGATATTTAACAACAATATGAATTTTTGTTACTTTTAATATACTGCAGATAGACCTTTCCCAGATAATGAATCTGATCTCTCAACTCAAGCTAGAATGTTACTTATCTTTCACAGCACATGATTTACCAGTGGATTAAAACAGAGCTACAGTGAGAACTATGTTCATAGATGGACACTCTCAGACTAGATATAACATCTTTGTGTATTTGGTCCCTACATATATCGGGAAGAGTACATTTTACCACACTAGATATAATTCTTTCCTCTCTACTTCATATTTGCTATTTCCAATGCTCTGCTGTCTATAAGACAATAATGGACCAACATGGGATAACTCAACCTCAGCTGAGATTCACAGTGGAACATGGAGCAAAATTATATCTGGATATATGCTCAAACTGTATTTGATAAGAGTAAAATGACAAACAACGTATGCTGATCAGACAATTGATTGAAATAATATGTCATTAATTTGGATTTCAAAAGACAGTGACCACAGTCAAAAAGAGCCGGAACTACCAAATTTTCAGACACCTGGTACCAGATGGTGGCTATAAATGCAAAGTGGAGCTCTAGTTATAACATGATGGAGGAGGAATCCTGAAGCCCTTCCCTCCAGGAAGTTCAGAGACAGCTGGAGCCTGTAATCCTGTAGGCCAAGAGTTTCCAAAATGCACAAAACTCAGATTTCCCATCTCAGTGTTTGGACAGCTGGCTGCTTTAAGGTGTCCAGATCCCTTTCCAAGACCGACTTCAGGGTTCTCTAGACTCCTAGATCCTTAGAAAATCTGCTAGGTACCTTTGGGCACTTATTTATATTCAAACTTTGCCCTTTACTGTCAATATATCTCAGCACTCGCTGAAGCCAAAGGCACATTTCTTAGTGCCTTTAAAAAAATTAGGCCACTGCTTTAAGCATTCTAGAAAGATCAAAGCTTTGGTTTGGTTTCTATACTCCTCTAAGGATGGATAAGTACCTTATGGGGCAGTGAAGTGTAGCAACACCTGAATTCATCTCAGTTACTTGAGAATGCAAATTCATTCACCAAGATATGTAGCTGTGTGGTTGGAAAAAAACTATTGTGCTTATTTCATTTAATTCATATTTAGAAAAGCTAGAAAGTTTAACTTTTCAACTTGCAGCCCCCTCACATGCAGTAGTCTACCAGATGAACAGAGATGAAATGACTGATCAGTATGTTCTTGCTATAAAAATTAAAAAATGTGGGATAAACAAATGTTTTGTAAAAACAGTGAAATGTTTAAGAAAGAGCAAAAGCACCATAAAGCTCAACTGATAAAAAAGGTAGAGGCACAGTAATGCTCTTTTTTTTTTTTAAAGGAACAAAAGATTAAGTGATTTCATGCTATACGAGGAGGTCTTGAAGTACCTGCAATCATGGGCCAAATTCAGAAGTTCTGTTGTTCATCCTCCAAATTTTGGAGCTTCATCTAAACATCAGGTGTCTGAGAAACTGGGAGCTGTTAGCTCTCTCTGTGAGAGACAGTCTCCAAGGTGATAATTAATTAACACAGCAGCTATGACCATGATGTCCAAATGTTAACTGAGCCCTTCCTAGCTGCATCTTGTGAAAGCATGTTGTGGTAAAACTTTTATTTGCTTTCTCCTTTGTTCTAGAGCTTTTCCTTGATGGATGTGCTGTGTGTGAAAACATTAGCGGTTTCCAATTCCTCCACAGAAGAAATGATGTGGTGAATGCGTAGGCAGTGGCAAAATGCCCACTGACTTTGATGGGGCCAGTATTTCACCCAAGAAGTTCTGGCCCCAGTCCATTTTAGATGAATGGTTTGTTTCCAGTAAACAAATGCAAACTGGAAGTCATCTGTCCTCTTAAAATGAGTCTTTATTACCTCCTGGTTCCAAATGAGTCTTTGGTATTAGAAAAACATCCTCCCTTGTTACAATCCTTCAAGCAATGAGCTCTCCCAACATCTGGAAGCTTAGAGGGCTGATATATTTGAGACCCAGAAACTATGGGAAAAGAAAATGGCAGGTGGGAAGGAAAGGTGTCCTGTTTACATGTGTATGTATATAGCAGCTGACTGACATGTGCAGTGTGTTTGATAGTGCATTGCACCACTAGCTTAGCAGAAAGGAATGGCTGCTGTCCCACACGAGGTGACCCCAGCTCGCTGAGGGACTTCAAGGTGAAAAGGCCAGACTAGGCAGATCTGCTTGCCAGCAGGTGTGAGATGGAGAAACATCCTCAGGCTTTGGAAGTATGAATGATAGGAAAGGCCCTCGAGAGTAACTTGTGTCATGCCATCCGATGTGGTCAGAGCTGGCAGTCCCAGATTTCAGATACATGCCCCAGCAGCACAGCTATCCAAATCCTAACTGTGAGCAAAAGGTGGCCAAAGAGTCCTCAAAAGTGGCAGAGCCACCTGAGAGGTAGAGTGACACCATGCTTGCTCTCCCATCTGCATGTCTGGTATGTGAGCAAAACATCTGAAGAAATTAAGCCCTATTAAATATAAACCAGGGCTGAGTTTTTATTCTTAACAGTGGTTTTTGGTGGTATTTTTTCTCATTTTAACATCTTATGTTTTAATCCCAGCTGGTAACTAAGCACCACGCAGCCACTTGCTCACCCCTGCCCCCAGAAAGGAATGGGGAGGAGAAGGGAAAAAAAACCTTGTGGGGTGAGATTAAGGCACTTTAATAGGATAACAAAGGAAGATAATACTACTAATAATATTAATAACATCATCAATAAGAACAACAATAACAGTAATAATAAAAGTAGCAATAACTAATTATTCAAGCGATGCACAGTTGCAATTGCTCACCATATGCAGAAGGAAAAATCCCGTGATGCCCAGTCTGGCTCCAAATGGCAAATCTTCTTCTGGCTAGCTTCCCTAGTTACATATGGAGCATGACATGAGGGAACATCCCTCTGGGCAGCTGTCCTGGCTGTGCTCTCCCAGCTTCCTGGGCAACTGGCAGGGCGTGAGAAGCTGAAAAGTCCTTGACTTGGTCAAGACACTACAACTGCCTAGTGATAACTAAAACACCAGTGTGTATTGACATTATACTCATGCTAAATCCAAAACACAGAACTATACTGGCTACTAGGAAGAAAATTAACTATATTAGCTGAAATCAGGACAACTTTTTACTTGCACCTTAAAATATTTGTCCTTACTCTCTCCAATCATTTTCCCCAGTTTTGCTGTGAGACCTGTTTAATATCATAAAGCAAGAGGAAATCAAGTGAAATGTCAAAGTTAGGGTGCTTTCTTTTCTGCAATGGAAGACACACAGGTGCTGATTTTTTAGGAAAAAGCAATGCATTTCATCTTAGGAAGGAGGAAATATATTCTGCCAGTCATTGGAAGTCAATTTTGAAGCTTATGCTTGCAGGTGCTGGCTTTTGGAAGGGAGCAGATGGCAGAGAGACATCCAGCAGATCTAATTAAACCACAAGGCATCACAATAGCTATGAAGAAAATGTATTTAAGCTTGGCCCTGTCACACTTGGAATAAGTTCAGTCAGGGTTGTTTAGAGCTTTGGGAAAAAACTGTGTGTTATTATTATTTATTTTAATCAGTTCTAGCTCTTTTCAGGTGTATCGACGAAGGGGTTAGCCACTTCAGTGCACATTCATCTGTGCCTTTCCTCTTCAGAATGGGAAGGTTTTGTTGCCAATAGCAGCTGGTAGGACTTCAGGAGGAACCATTGTGAAGAATACAGGAGGCAGGAAAAGCAAGATGCTAAGCTGTGGCATAACAGAATAGGAGGAGGCCTTCTGCAACGACCAAGGCTTAGACTTCATCTTCTGCTCATTTTCTTTCATGTTTTTCCTGTCCTTTTGCTGCAGCTATATGTGGTCAAGAGGTTACTGTCTCCATCCCCCTTTCCCTGCAATATGAATGTTTAAAAGTCTCATTTTCCAAGTGCCACACTGTGAACGCTCGGAATATGCTAATTTTTGCATAATAAAAAGGGTTTTTATGAATTATGTGATTTTTTTTTCCCTCCTAGAAAAACCAAGCTTTTGTTGAAATCTTCTTTCTCTTTTTCTGAAGCTGCAAACCATTAGGCACTGTATGTGGACAGCACATAGCTGGATATTATGCTTATAGCCAAAACATAATGATTAAAGCACCACTCACTAAACAAAACTTGCAGCTTTTTGTGTAAAAGCCGTTAGGATCACACACATGCACAAGTACCGATACACAACGTGGTAGGATAATGAGCAATCTAAGGCACACACTAAAGTGCAGATAATGAGACTCCTACTTATTCACATTTCATTAGCAGTATAAAGGATCTAAATCAGTTCTGTTGCTACTCGCTCCATAAAGCATTGTCATCACTTTCATTTAAAAAAACCTGATCTTAGTTCGCTATAATTACTGTATAAAAGCCCTAGATATTGTTTTCAACAGATCAGGTTTACTTTCCTGAATGAAAATGGGTATGGACATCATAATGAGCTACATATCAACTACTCAGGTTTATTCACCCCTACAATGGCTCATCTTACTGTGAAAATAAAGGGACCGCTGGCTGACCTTGTGTTTCAAAGTTCATGGGCAGGGATCCTCTTTTAAAGCATAATTGACTTCCACCTAAGAAGCTACAGCAGCTGTTAGCTTCACACAAAATACAGCCACTGAGATAAAACTCTCCATGTGCAAATGTGTCATTAGCTCCTGGGGATGGGGAGGTCCCATGAAGTGCTTAGGGTGTGAGGAAGAGGAGGTCTTCACCTCTCTGGGACCCCACTGCAGAGTCACAAGGCTGTCACTGTGTAGCAACACCCACACCCTGCAGCAGTCATTGCTACAGCTGCCACAAGCCAATGGTACTGCTTGTGCACCGTGATGCTCTTCAGGGCTCAGCCTGCAGCAGCTTTGTTGGTGTCTTGACTCTTTACCAGACATCTCAGCTACAGGGAGACACCATCAAGATCTCTTGGCAGCACTCAAAATTGAGGAGAGGTTTAACTTAGGGCTTTGTCTGTAGGTGCTTCCTGGATGTGCAGATGATGGAGCATTTCTCCCCTCAGGGGTATCTCCAGCTTGGGTGGGCTCCCCCTCAGACCCCTTGGCTGCCTTAGCCACAAGAAAGGTTTAAGGTCAGCTGCTCTCACTGGCACAAGGTGCTATAGTGAGCAACAAGGATACTGATGACTACTCAACATGTCCAGGGACTTGAATGACCAGGACTCGTGACCTGAACATGGCCCATGCACCAGTAAGAGAAAGCAGGGATCCATGTGTTTGAGGGAGTGACAGTCATTTCAGAGGCATTTTAATTGATGAAGTACCAAACAGCTGAAGCACACAGCCATGAGCAGCATCATGTGTTCAGTTCATGCTGTGTATATTTAAACATGTATCCTGAGACAAATTTGATCCGTATGTCCTGCCTATCCAAGATAGCAAGCATCTTCTGTAAACTCATTTTAATTCTTTGATGGATTATGGACATATGCTGCCTCTTGCAACAATTACCTATTGTGTATCCCTTCTTGCCACACTCCATGCACCTACCTCAGATGCCTAGATTGAAAAAAAACCAAAATAAATTATATTAGACATCTCAGTGCTGGGTCTGCAGAGATAAAATAGATTTGCTTTGTCTCTGGCATGCATTCCTTGGGCAAGTCCCTTAGTCATACTGGTATTAATGCCCCAAAGTGAAAATAGAAAATAATCTGTAAGAAATTAATCTCTCAATATTGTGAGGATGAAGTAGTTGCCGTGTGAGCTGCCCTAAGGTTCCACGCATCACTGAAGGAAAACATGGCCTTTTGGTGAAGGCCCTGAGTCAGAAACCAGGACCTCCGTTTCCTGTATAGGTTCTCTTATGATGCCAAATTGCCCATGTCTGGTTCAAGTGGCCGTTAATGCTGAGTGTTGTAATATCTAATGCAACCAACATCTGCACCCTGCTACTGGACAATTACACTGGCCCTGTTCTGACCGTTTTCTACCATGAGGAGTGTAGCCAGTAGGTCAAAGGAGGTGATCCTCCCCCTCTCCTCTGCCCTGGTCAGGCCCCATCTGGAGTATTGTGTCCAGTTCTGGGCTCCCTGGTATAAAAAGGACAGGGATCTCCTTGAGAGAGTCCAGAGAAGGGCTATGAAGATGATTAAATGCCTGGAACATCTACCCTATGAGGAAAGGCTGAGTGAATTGAGGCTGTTCAGCCTTGAGAGAAGATGACTGAGAGGGGATCTGGTCAATGTTTATAAATAGCTTAAGTGTGGGAGACAGGGGCAAATGGCCAGCCTCTTTTCAATGGTCTGTGTGTACAGAACAAGGGGCAATGGCCTCAGGTTGGAGCACGGGAATTCCACACGGATATGCAGAAGAACTTCTTCATGGTGAGGGTGACAGAGCCCTGGGACAGGCTGCCCAGGGGGGTGTGGAGTCTCCTTCTCTGGAGGTATTCAAGACCTGTCTGGATGCCTCCCTGTGTGACCTGTCCTAGGGAACCTGCTTTGGCAGGGGAGTTGCACCCAATGATCTCTGGAGGTCCCTTCCAACCCCCTACAATTCTGTGATTCTGAATCTGGTTTGTCCCATTAGCATGGTCTGGATAGCTCCATCGCCTGTCTCCACTTTAAGACACTGCAATACTTTCGTAAAAGTAACCTTATTGTTTTTATCCTTTGTTAAACTCATAGTTCTCAAATCTTTTGGGTATAAAAATCTAGAGCAGACTCTTCTGAACACTGCCAGCCTGACATTTAATAACTTTAACGTACTTTCCTGCCTAAATGTCCTCTATTTAAAAGCAGGATAACTATAGCTTATTTTTGTACAGCATGATAGTCAATTCATGTTTGATTCACTGCTACCCTTCATGCTGAACCTGCAGCAGATCACAGACGTGAATTATTAATCCTCACTCTATTTATTTAAGAGACACACTTGAAGTGTAGCAACCCTCAAAGTAATGAGAAGAGGTGTGAATTACTCCCAGTCTCCCAGCAAGACTGGCCAAGTTCACAGACAAACCAGTCTTCCACTTCAGACAAAAGACACTGTCCTGGGCTTTTTGTGAAGTTCTGAGTGACCCACTGCTCTGAAAATATAATACTTAAATAAGCCTTTTATTTAAAATTTGCTGAATTAATCAACAGAACATTGCTGCAGAGAGATTAATTTTGGGTCAAAATTTGTATTGGAAGATATTCATCATGACTGAATAATTGCTTTATGGTAATGGAAAAATTTGGTTATTTAAACATATTCTTATTATATAACCACGACTTTATTTAGTAATGGAGTATTATTTTTAAAACCACCTTAGTAAGAAATAGAGCATCTGGGGATTTCCTAGCAAAATTTGAAAGCAGAAAAAGATTTTTTTTCTTTACAGGTTTTTTTCTTTACTTTTTTTCCTTTATTCGGTTGCTTTGTTTCTTCTAGGATTTATTGGTTTATTCAGTTTGCACAGGATTAAGGAAGTTACACATTTGTGACATGATTTCATTCAAAATTCATCTGCCTGTCACTGCACTGAGAGGAACATGAAAATACTTGGGTCACTGTCCTCAGGTGGTACAGACAGAAGAACCTTCATAGGCTTCACTGGCCCTACCATGTCTTATATCAGCTCCATAATCTGGTAGCTTCAGTCAAAAACACTTCTGTAGAAATTCGGTTGATTCATCAAGATGCAGTTCCTCTGCATGAAACTGACAGAGTCCTGTTTATTAAAGAACACAAAGTATTCTGTATGTTTCTAGAGACATGAGCCTCTAAGACCATTTTAAAATTCTTTATGAACAACTTTTTTGAACTAGAAGAGAACTTCCTCAGAGAAATAGTTCTAGGAGCTTTCCTTCCTGTGCTTTGCAATTTAATCCTTTAAAGAAGTGTAAATAGGTACAAAATGCTGCTGGAACTACATGGGAGAGCTTTTTTCCATCCCACTTTGCACCAGTGATAAGGGCTTCCCAAAACTCTGTAGTTAGTAGAGTTGTTCTGGTGTTTCTATCTTCTATGCCAGATTTCAATCGAGAAATAAATGTTTGCATCCATTAAATAAGGAAAAGGGAGTTTGATTTTTGCAATGATGCTTCTATTGAGCTTGTTCCATCAATGTTCAGAGCAATCTCTGAGCAGTCTTCAAAGGTGTCATGACAGACAATGTTTTCTTTTCCAAACTGAAGGCTAATCAGGGGGGTTGTGGTGGGAGCTCTCAGGAAGGAAAATGCAACTGGTCACCACACAAATATCCACTGAACTTTGACACCCCATGATGGCATACTGCCAGTGCATTCCAACCTGCCAGGCCGGAATCCAATCAACTCTGAGTACTGGTGGGCTGTGACTTCACACACACAAGTTATGTCTATGCTGAGAAGTGGTTTGATCTCATAGGAGAGGACTATACTGCAAATAATGACCCGAGGTTCACACTAAATGCATTTCAATGAGGCTTATTCTGTCCCAGTCCTGTGCACCTAACACCTCTAAGGAGCTGTAGAGCTGCTTTCCATTTAGTTTTTGCCCAAATTGATACAGTTTGGGCACTCAAGACAGTGCTGTGATATGAACCACAGTATGGCAAGTGAAGATGACTGGAAGACGCCTTTCAAAAGCACACTTATGATCCAAACTAAATCATTAGAGCTCAATGCACATTACAGGCAGGAATTTCAAGAGGGGAAATAATGGCAAAATAACCTGGTGATTTCAGTGGCCCCAGAGTTTCACTGGGGCTTGTCTTGAGAAGAAAGGCTGGGATAGCTCAAGGCCAGGGACGTAATAGAGAGTGAATGGGAGGACAGTGAAATTTCTGAGAGGTAAATGGATAATAATAGCAAAATCCCAGAGGGGTAATTTTTAGTTGTTATTTTTCATTATAAAATAGATATACAAGAAAAATTTGAATTGGCAAACTAAGCAGACTGTTTGGAAAATTAACTTTCCCCATACTCCTGTGCTCAGCAAAAGCCCATCAAAAGGAGAAGAGATGACCTCCCATCTATAAATGCAAACTGCATTTAGATGATAGATTTTATTAATACCATCTTGATATAAGCTATTGCAATGAGTAATATTTTGAACCATTTGCATGCTGCTTACTCCCTCAGGATTCTTAGTGAGATACACTGCCCAAATTGTCTTTCCATTTTCCTTCATTAGGCAAAAATGACTTCTCTCCTTCCCCTGGTTTCCAAGCATCCTATCAAGCAAGAAAACATAGCAAGTTATTGTCATCTGTTGGAGTGGATAGAGGATGTGCAATGAAAGCTACCCAGAGATGTATCTCCAGGGAAGCAACACAGTGCCAATGAACTTCTGAATTAACCAAACCCATGGATTTAAAGGGCTACAACAAAGTAAATGAAAACAAGGAACATGCATCTAAGCAAATGTGAAGTAAAGCACACGGTCTGTTTAGAAACTTCTTGCCAAATAAAATATTTAATTTCCATAACAATGTCAGCCTTAGATAATATCCCTTACTTTATGCAAAGAGTTACTATTAATTCCTGTCTGAATGCTCGTCTCTAGGCAGCATTGTGGAGACAGAGCAATCCAGCATTCAGGGACTTTCAGTCAATCCACATAGATATGAGCTGAGTACTATTGCAGGGAACTTCTATAGTGGGCATGGGAGTGCATTTGAATATTTGCTGGGAAGATATTAGGTAATCACCCTGTCTTTTACTGCACAAGATTGTGTTTGGGTCAGAATCTGAACTAAAATTGCATGATTGTTGTTATTCTGACTGCTTCCATAGTTGGCTAGAGAATGAATCAAAAATGTAATTTCCGTTTTTACAATTTAAAGATAGTGTCAATTCGTCTCCCCTATTTAGCCTATTCTAGTTACTGCCTACTAATCTTTGCTTTTTATAGTAAATTATAATTGCTCTTTGCAAATCCTTTCTTTCTGAGCTGTTAATTTTTAAGGGCGAGTTATACTGGCAGATAGATTCCAGCAAATTCTTTACTCTGAGCTGTCTCGAGTTCTGCTTATGTTTTTTACAATAGATTGATTGTTATGCTTACATACATAGTGAAATCTTCAAAGCCTGCTGTTTCCTTCTGAGAAAAAAAAAAAAAAAGAAAATAAATACCCTGAACAGTAAAAAATAATAATCCCTTCCTAGCCAGTGTTTCTGACTTCTCTCAATCTTTCTTGCTTGTGCTAAATAAAGCTTTTTCTACCAAGGAGTAGGAAAATCAGGATTTTATTTTTCTCCAGGTCTGAATGTATTTTTTTCTAGTCACCTGATGACTTCAGATCTTTGGAGATCTTTATATCTTAATCAGAAAAGGTACACTGATTAGAGTGTTCCTTCTCTTGTTTGCAATCAGCCTGTGTTTTGTTCCCTGAACTTCAAAGAGTTGATTATATTGTATCCTGGCTTCTTCTAGGTCTGGATTTTGATCTTGCTGATAATGGCATAAATAGGAAAAATTTGCTTGAAATTGCTGTGTCCTGTCAACAAAAATAAGATCTGACTTGGATCTTATTAAGAGGGAACTATATTTGCTCCATGCCTCGCACTCCAATTCTCTATCTGCCTCCAAATCCCCATTTCAGAGTATCCACCTGGTACAAGGAGTACAGACTCCTTGTGAGCTCTAAACCTTAGCTCAAAGTCTTGTATTTTTCACATTTCTAATTCCTGTTTCTGGTGCTCCTGCCTTGGGCTTGCTGTGACTAATCAGGACATTAGCTGCTGTATGAAATGATGTCTCACAATATTTGCTTCCCTGTAGGTCACAACAGTGGACAAATAATATTCCACAAGCAACATTAGACTTTGGTCTTGTTTCCTCTAGTTCCATTTTTCTGACACCCTGTGAGGAGAACTGACATGGGTTTTTGTCAAGACAAGATGATCCTTGCTGTGGTTCACAAGCAACATCAAGTGAGATAATTAAGATTTCCAAGCCTTTATCTTGATGTGACTCTGTGTGTGTGAATGTTGTGCCCATAAATAATAACATGTCACCAGATTTTATATCATGGGACTTGGGGGTTAAAAATGTTTTTTATCCTGACCTGCTTCATGGGTGGTTCCAACCTGCAGTGCAAATACATTTCTGACATGTTTGGCCATTTACCAAGGTAAGATTTCTTTTAACCCCCTGGAGAAAAATATGAATCTTCACTGGTCATGACAGTAACCAAATTGTCATTTCTAAGGAAGAGCTTCACCACACTTCCCTACCTCTCTTTTCCAGGAACACAGATTTCAAAATCCTGCTCCAGTGGGTTGTAGCAACCACCATCTCATCACACAGCTCACCTGCTCACAGCCTTCTAACACAGATGACTTTCTTTTGACTAGTCATGGCAATTACTGGTATGAAAAGGCCGCATCAAGAAGCACTGATATTTTTGTTGCCTCAATGATATTTGGCAACTGAAAGTGAGAAGGAGTAGCCAGTGCCATGACATGTACAAACAAAAGGAAGAGAGCAGAGGAGAACTTAATACAACTTCAGCGCAGAGCTGTGTGGGACAAAGGGTATCTATTGAGAATCAGAAATCACTCCAAGAAAATGGAGTAAAACAGTTTACCTAAGCATTTTTGAAAAGCTGAGCAGTGGGGATACTTTTTTAGCTCTATTAGAATGCATTCATCTATGTTGCTGGTATAATGGCATTTCATGGGTCCCTGAGGGCAACACAGTCTCATCCCATTCCTGGCAATGCAGTGGAGGCTTTCAATTACCCAAGGACAAGGAAAAGGCTTGTTTAAATAACGAGGAGCATGAGGCCAGTTCTGTAGAGTTTTTTGAGAGCGTTATCTTGCAGGATCATTTGTTTAGTAATGGCATTCAGCTTAGGTGCTCAGAGGTCAAACTTGTGGGACAGCAAAAGCATTTGGGGTATGCATTCACCTGAATCAAGCTCTGGAAGGGCTGGGTGGGGGGGAAATGGTAGTTGTGAGTTTTGAAGGTTTGTAAGTGTTCTGAATATTACTGTGTGCAACTTGTATATTCAAAGCAAAGCAAAAAATGCCATAATTTCTGTCAATAAGACTGTATTTATGGGGTTTGTGTTCCCCCGTTTTCCTGGAAGAATGGCAGTAAGAAGTACTTGGAAAACTCATGGGGAAGTTCTAGACTGAGTGGAGGAAATGGGAGTTCTCCCAATGAGATAGTGAGATGGCATCTTCCCTAAGGGTGGTCCAAAAGCCTAGTGCCTGGTCCGGGTGGGTCCCCCAAGATCTGCCTTTGATGTCTCTCTGAGTCAGGGACTGAACACCCCATGGAGGTGCACGTCCTCCCACTGACTGTAGAGGGCCAGCTAGGGCTAGGCACTTAATGGTTGAACTTTAGATGGGTGAGAGAAGTCCTGCTTTCTTCAGCTGGGACCTGGCCTTCAGATCAAATCTAACCCCTAAATACCGTGCTTGGTGCATCTTCATAGCTGCTTAAGGAGGTCAAAAGCCTATGCTCCTCTGAAATAAAAGAACTTACATAGCTGCTTTTGAAAATTCACTGATTTCCAATTGTCATTGTATAGATCTGCAAGTTTGATGTTTTGTGGATTTTCTTTTTAAATCCGTGTATAAATCATTATTTCAGCCATGAAGCAGCAGGCAATATTTCCTCTCAAGAAATTCATCCCCAATTCTACCAATATTAAGACCTTCTCCACAAAGTCATTTGCATTACTGGGAGCCTTTCTCTTGATGGTATCGATTATTCTTTGGCTGGGAAGCATAAAATTAGAAAAATTACTGAAGGGAAGTGATGTCTGAATCTGAGAGGGGTAGAAGCAGGGAGAAATCTCCCCAAATGCATGGTTTCTATGGCTGATTATAGTCTCACTGCAAATAACTGGGACATACAAGTTTACATTTGGTCACATCCAGATGACAGACTCCTGAGTATCTTGCACTTTTTGGAAAATGTTGACTAGATCACTCAAGTGCCATAGGAAAATTTGGGAGATCTGGTTTGGGTAGGAAGAGGAAAGATGGAAGACTTTCCCATAGCTGTTCCTAGCCTTATATATCCTAAGAATTAAATAATGTCTTTCTCCCACCCCCTTCCAGGTCTTTTGTGAGCCATAGACAATTTTTTTTCGACAGTGAGGTACTATCATTGAAAACTGCAGAAGATAAATGTGCTGGATATTTGTTTTAAATGTCATGTGGGTTTTTTGTAGCTGAGAAATAGTGGAATGAATACGGAGTTAATGCCACTTATATATCAGTTCAAAACCATCTTGCTTTCTGATTGTTTAATTTGGAAAATATGAGCATCTTATCTTGTGTCTCCTCACGTTACTGGAGTTGGCATCGGTGCAATATGGAGCCTGGATGTGAATCACAGCTCTCCAGTTTTCTGGTCGGGTGGGAGTGGGAGCAGCCCACAGGAAGGCTCAGGCTTCCTTAGCAGTGGTAGCAGAATTAAGAGATAGATGGAATGCTCTAGAATAAAAATTAAGACAATTGATCAAATTTTGGGGTGCTTGTCTGAAAGAGATGTCAGAGGACTTTGTTGGAGATCAGGTTCAATATAGCTTAATAGCTATTTAAACCATCTTGAGGCCTCCACTCAACTTGCATAGCAAACAAACCCTTCACACCTCTGACTTTCTGATTTGCAAGTACTCCAGGACTGTAACAGGAACTCTTTACTAGGGAAAATGGAACACACGTAAGCTGTGGAAAACACAATAGCAAAGTACATGCAATTAATACACGTAACAATAACCTTTTCCAGTACCTTTATTACCATGTATCTAATCACCTTCAACTGCTACAACTGCAGATGTATTGTTACTGTAGTCTCTTAAGATGTAAATTAAACAATTCACTGATGAATCTGTTGCATAGATTTAGCATACTGATGAAGAGAGTTTCAGGTGCATCACAGAAACATCTCTCTTACAACATACATCTGGTCCATTACCAAGTCTTGTCGAGGAAAGGCTCTGCGGTGGGATCTCTTTGGTCATCATGAGCACAAGATCCATCTCAGTGGCTTTGCTTGCATTCCACTGAGTCTAAGGAACAAACATTGTGCCCAGTCCCAACAAGGAGACCTGAGGTTTACATGCATGTGTATTCAATCAAACCCTCCATGGTCTCAGAATGTCTGAGGCACTGTAATCCAACGCAGAAACATGCGTTTAAGAGCCATTTGATCTTTGATTCCTATTGGATCTTCTCTGGTTTTGTCAGTATCTTTGAGTTTCAGTATTTTTGGACCTATCTATAGGTGTAGGTTACTAAGAAGTGGATTTCCTAATCTTCCTACATAGTTACTGGAAAAATAGAAGACTTGACTCTCCTGAAATTGTGTCTCTGTTGTCCCTCTTGTGAGCCTACAGCAACTGCAAACCTGAGGTACCTAAATATTACACTGGGTGCATTTAGACTTGACTCCCATTCTCTCTTTGGTTACAACATTTCACCTCTAAGGAACAAATGATTTTGTTGTGCTACAGTGCTTTTTCTGTAGCATGTCCTTTAGGAGATCAAAGGAAGAGGAAAACAACAGTGATCAGAGAACGAGAAAGGAAGGCATGGTTGCTAACAGCAGAAAAAAATAACTTCCTCTCCCCACCCAGGGTTGTCAGTGTGCCACCAGACCTCCCTACCCACTCACTCCTGCCTCCCTGGCTTGGCTGGGCAGCAGTTGCCCTCCCCCCCCCGGGGTTTTTTTCACTGGGGGTTATAGAAATCATTCCAAGTAAGGGAAGGAAATGAGCTAACAAAATGATGAAGAGACATTTGTGACAGTTAGGGGGTGGAAGAGAAAGTGTGGGTGTGATTGCTAGAATGAGAAACAGGAAAGAGCTGATAAATAACCCTGAGTAAGGCCGTGAGTACAGGAAAGAGCAGTGTAGAGAGGGATAGCACAGTTCAAATGCAGGAGAAAATAAATGCAAATCAGGAATGAATAAGAAGAGTAGGAAAAGAAAACTGATTTTGGATGAGGTAATTTTATTTATACTCTTAAGTATGAAGAAGACTTTCCCTGGAGATTTCCCGCATTACAATTTAAAAAAAACCCCCAAAACAACAAACAAACAAACAAATTTATGTCAATCAGATAAGAATGACAACTCATGCTGCCTGCCTTCAGTCCTCAGGAATAAGCCTATGCAAACAGCTCAAAGCCTGGAAATCCTGCTGCAGAAATCCACTTGTGCAAAAAGTCCTGCAGACGCAGAACAGAGACTGGGGCATCAACAAACAACTCTTCTAGGGATGCCAGGCAGGTATCCTGCTTCACCGTGCGCCACTTGCCTCCCTTTTCAGGTAGATCTGTAACAATCATTCAGAGGAAGATGAGGGAAGATACACACTAGAAATCACTCTTTTGACAGAAAGCAGTGGCTTGCGGTTGTGTGTGTTTATATCTAAGCTCCCTGGGGTTTCAGAAGGCTCTCTCCTCCCCCTCTTCCAACCCTCTCTTGCTGCTACTCTTCCCTTGAATGAGTGTTCAGCTACTGCTGCAGACCTTTTTAAACACTGATATGAAACATCCTGCCTCTGTCACTGTCACCTAGTTTATGCTTTTCCTAGGACCCTTTGAATTAGTCGGAGCGGGGCCAGCTGTGGCTTAGTGGCAGTTACTCTGAGAGAAGGATTGATTGCTTCTCCAATCTGCCGTCACTCCAAATCAAGCTGGGCAGGGGGAATAGAGGCTATTTTCTCATCAGGTAACAGTGTTTGACTGAATATAAGCAGAAACAATCAAAACTAAGCTATAGCTTTTCTGTTTCATGAAAAGAAAGTAGCTTTTCGTACCAACTTTTGCTAACTGCAGGAGTGCAGTGCCACACAATTACCTCCTTAATTACCTGCTCCAGAAAGACTGTGAGCATCTGCAGATCCCACAGAAAAAGGAAAAAATGTCAGTGGAGAGGGAGGGAGCTGAGACCATAACTTCTCTGGAGGAATGAAAAGAATGGGCAGAATTTTCCAACTTGTGGAAAGACATAAACAGAATAACACCAATAAAAATAAGCAAGACAAGTACAGAAGTACAAATTAATAACTTGCCAAGGCCATTTAGTGGTTTTTAGCTTTAGGAAGCTGAAGGAGTCTCGAATAAGAGGATAAACTAATCCAGGAGGCATACCGCATCCCTTCTTTTGTCAGCAGCAGGTGATCTGCTCTGAGGCATGTCCCAGGTTTACCCGTGGTGATGAGCTGATGGTTGTGGTAATCATTAGATGTTTGTTTGGTCTGGTGGTAATGTGTAAAAATGCCTGATGATGACAGGGGATTGCTGCTGTTGCCCTTGCCAGCAAGCTGCTGGTCATCTCCTAGGTAGGGAGTATGCACTTCAGTATGTGCTCAACCTTACAACATATTAAACAGTCTCCAATAATTAAAAAGCAAACCCCAAACAAGCTCATGTTTACCCACTAGATCCTCCTCTTCAAATTTACCAGTCCAATATAAAAGATTGTCCTTAAATCTTCTGAATTAGCCTGGTGAGCTAAAATGGGGACGAGTGTGACTCCTGAGTATAATTGCTGTGGTTGGTGTGACCGATCAATGCCTTTCAGAAAGATGCAGAGCTCCGAATAGTTGTGTGCGTGATATGAATGGAAGCATATTGACAAGCTCCTTGTACTTGGCTTCGGTCCTGTTTCATGCAATAAGAATGTGTGATAGTGAAGTCACTGTTGCAACTCTCCTCATAGAGTTGAAAGCCCGGGGTCCTGGATTCGGGCAGGTGTGCTCAGTATATATGAGCTGTTTCTCTGTAGGTCGTTGTGAAATAAGGTGTGAAAATGAGCAAGTGGCAGCACTAAGGCTGGTGGGAGTCTTCTGTTTGGGAATTCTCAGATGCTCATTTTTGTGGGCCCAGCGTCCCCTGCAAAAGTCCTCACAGATCTATGTTGATGCCACGTTGATGCATCTAGCATCTTAGCTCAACGTATCAGTTGGTGTCATAGGCTACGCAGTCCAGGGAGACAGCCATGGTTTTATTTTGTTCCCTCTCTTTCCCTTTACCTTGTTAAAGAGAACTCTTTGCTTGACTTTGCTGCAGTCATCTCCGTTGCTTTTCACCGTGCCTTATATTTTGTGCCTTTCAGGGTAAGAAATTACAAGCAGCTAATGTTGGCTTTTATTTTCATGAGCTTCAAGACATTCTTGTCTTCATCTATCCCTTTGGATTGAGTTATGGAAATTTTGTACTTATGCCATATTCTTTTCCTCATGAGTCCTCCAGTCTTTATTTTTGTCTTCTTCAGTGACGATGAGCAACAAGCCCTTCTATCGACGGGTGTCTGGCTTTGTGCTGCACCAAACTTCTTTGCAAGGGTCCCTACTTCCATATCATTTTAGCATCTATGTTATTTAGTTGACTTCTGTCCAAGTTACAATTTGCACTGCATTTGTCCACATTTATTTCTGGAGCTGTTCATATTTTTGTAGATACAGATTATAGTTGTTTTTCTGACTACAGATGGCGGGCTGGGAGATTTCCTTAGAGATTACTTCAGTAAACTTTGAATGTGGTCTGTGGTGACACTGTGTGAGATGCAGGCAATATACTGAGTTCTAACAGAGTTGCTTCACCCTCCGCTACTGCAATTACTACGTAGTCTTGGTGTATTAGTCACTGTAAACGGGGTAAGCTTGGTGTGGATGAGACCAAAGCGAGTCTAACTGCTAATCAGTACACTGAAGTGCACCCAGGATCTTATCACATATGCTGTAATTACCAGCTAGGAGGAATCGAAGCTGTTGACAGTGAACTGAATCAACTGAATACTGATAACAGTGGTTGTGGATATAGCTGTGTTTGTTTATCCACAGCTGTGTTGGCTTCGGAGCTGATACCAAAAGTTGAGCTGCAACTCCACTTTTGAAAGCATTGAGCTTTTGAAAATACTATCTGCAACATAAGACTGGCAATAAGGGAGCAGATTCGGAGCTCATAGTGGTAGGTTACAATCTGATACCCAGTTTCAATCCCATAAATTACAACTAACAGAAATGCTGTAGCTGAGGCTCAGCTTCTCACGATGAGCTGTGTTGTTCTCATGACCTCATATACTCATCAGGTAGCTGCTTTGTCCGCTGAAATCACAGCTGTACCACCCGGGCTTGTCTATGGTGAGACGGTCCTACTTCCCCATGGGTGCCTGTGCTCTGCTCTGCCACTGCCACCACTCTGAGGATAGGGCATGGGCAGGTGAAGAGGAGGAAGTATGGACCTCCCCTCATGGGAGGGCTGAGAAAGCCAAGGGAATGGCAAACTTGTGACATTTTCTTTGCAGAGAGCAAGAGAAGTAATTCCTGAGAAACTGAATAATGCACAATAATACTAAGAGAAGGAACAAGGAAGTAAACAGATGCTTATGAAGCAATAACACTTCACTCTGTGCCATCAGAAGAACCAAACCTCTTCTGTGTCATAAAGCAGTGACACATTGGCCCTGATAGGAAATACAAGGGTGTTCTTCCCTGTTACATGTCCTGGGGAAGGAGAAAGAGATGTGCAGAGCAAGGTGAACAAAAAGAAGAACCAACCTGTGGACTGCCTCTAGCTGGGGGGGTAGTTTTGAGCCCATGCAGTACAATCGTCTTCACCTCAAGGCTGTTAAAACTGTGACAGTCTCAGATTACCACAGTACCACTGTTTTTTACCACGTGGCATTTGGATTGTTGTGAATTGAAAGCTGAAGTCCAACTACTAAAACAGGCTGCATAAAAATATCAAGTCGCTGGGCTGACTAAGCCCAGCTCTGCTGCTAGGCGACTAGCCCACTGCAAGGCAACCTGGTCTAGAGGAGGGTGTCCTCACCCATGGCAGATGACCTTTGAGGTCCCTTCCAAACCAAACAGTTCTATGACTCTGTGATTATCAAAAATCAGGAATATGTTTCACTAATGTAGAAACAAGAGCAAGTCTGGGAGTGACTTTCTTCGGGGTAGAAGGTGTGACAAGCTTAAATTAATCTCAAAGACCATCAGACCTTGAAAAATAAGGGAAAAGAAGAAGGGCAATGGCTGATTGCCATAGGAGTAACCACTATAGTATTACTAATGTCATGAGAAGAAGCTAAATCTGCTGGTATGCTGGACATGGATGTTCTAATCAATGGGGAATTGCACGCTCTCAGCACCAGGGTGGGATGTGCTCTTTGACTGATGGATATTGAGAGGGATAATTCTTCAGCAGCTTCCAAGTAAACAGAGGTGAAATTGAGTTTGTGCTGGGAGATCAAGCTGTATTAAGCAATAAAATTTGCTTTGGCTTGCACCTCCGAATGCTTGCCTTCTGCAGTCGCTAGCGCTGGCTCACAGATCAGTGAGTTACGATATGGGGGGGTGTGCACCGGGGCTCCATGGGTGCCATGGCTGCGTAGTATTTCTTCCTGTCACAATTCATCTCTTTTCCCAAGCTCTAAAGCTAACAGCAAATTAACAGAGAGTGACAAGAATCTACGTGGCACCTCTCCAAACCACTCTCACCAGTCGTAACTCATTTTGACTTTATTTTGGGCAGGTATTTCCTTCTTGTTGAAAAATTACCCTTCCATTCCCTTTAGTTCTTTGACCTATTACTTAAAAAGTAGGAGTCTTGGTGCAGTGTTTGTTTGTATGAGCCCTGGCACTTGATGTAGAACACTCCAAATGAAACTCTGTGCCTACACAGACAAATGATATGAGTCCAATTAAATTCTCTCTTGCTGCTCCTTTTAATTTTTTTATAAAGTTTACATACAATGTAGAATTTCTTGATTTCCCTTTATATTAATTATATTTAAATGCAGTGGGCATTTTTGTCTTTTTTTTTTCCCCCATCAGAGATATTATGCAAGCTTCATCTAGATAGTCTTGTAGCTCAGTTCCTTTTCATATATGGGCTAGATTTTTTTTCGCCATTTCTGTGCTGTAGATTGCTGCATTCTCCAGCAGCTCTTGCATTTCACCCTGAGTGGTTGCAACAAGAGTCTAAAGGCATATGCAGAGAAATATTTGTGCTTCAGTGAACTTGATTGTTGTTCAAACATCAACCAACCATGCTGTTTGTTTTAAGACACTATTGTTAGCATGACCCCATTAACTACAAATTTGCTTGTTATGTTCTCAGAAATCTGAACAATCAACATGCAAGGACCATGAACTCTGGAAAATTGTACCCTCTTTGCATGGAATTGAGAGGAAGAAGTGGAAACAGAGCACTCTAGGTGATGTCAGGAATAGAGAAATTCCTCCTTCCACCAAATAATTTTTTGAAAATCTCCTTTGTGAGATGCTAAAACCCCACTCCCCAGGAAACTGGAAAAAGGAAAAAACAAATAGATTTCATAACAAAATATGATTTACTATCTACAATGCAACAGTGAGAGAAGGGGGGAAACTGGAGAAAGCAATAAAGGGTGTTGATGAAGAAACCAGGACAATGCACTGTCTTAAAAAATTACTAGAAAAATTGTAGGCATGGGGGCAGAGGTTTCCAAGCTTGTGAAGATTTGACTGCGAAAGCCTACAGGTAGGGAGGAGCAGCCTGTCTCTGTTACTTTTCTTTTTTTCCTTTAAAACAATCATAGTGTTAGTGAACCTGACTGAAAAAAATGTAGCAAATACTTTAATGATAATAATTTTAATTACAATTTGGTTTCCTAAAAATGCTGTTGACCTGACCTGCACAGTTGTTGGGTGGTGGAAAACCAGAAAGGCTCCTCCCCATCCTCCCAAAATGCTATCAAAACCACAGAAATTTCAAAAGAAAGAGTGGTGGGGTGTCAGTGTGGTAACTCACACCATCCAGATGGGTCTTTCTACATTTATACTGCACACATCACTGCAGGCAGTGCACATGTTCTCTTTCTGCTCTAGACATGTCTGTACACTGCAGCTCCTTGCAGTAACCACGTGCTATTTGGTATTGTGTGAAGTGATGTGACTTAAATGTCTCTCAGATGTTAGTGGAACTTCTGTTCCTTTCCACAGCAACACAATTACTGGGAGATTTTTCATGCATGTTACATGGCGTGCAGCTGCTGGGAAGCCTCTCACAGAGAGCGCAGGCTGCAGCATTGGTGGTTTGACAAAAATCTTCATTCTGTCCTAAACTAGCTCCAGAATTTTCCCTCTTTGCAAGAGAAGAGGCTGTGGTGGCTGGAAGCTCTCAGGGCTGGAGGAACAAGGCTGTAAGTGGTCTGCAGCCCAGAGCCTTGCAGGACGCTGCTCAGATGATGCTCTGAAGTACTTGCAGCACAAGTGCCTGGGATGGGTTTTTTGGGTTTGGTTTTGGTTTGGTTTTCCTTCTTTTCCAGCAAGTATTTCAGAATGAAATTCTGTCTTTTCTGTGGGTACAGCAAAACTTACCTGTGCTACAGACAGTGTTGAAAGTCGGTCTTAGCCTGACTACTCTAAACCACCTGGATAAACATGATCCAGTTTATCTACTGAGCAGCCTCAGAAAGAGTTTTACAATCATTTAGCATTATTCCTCTTTATTTGGGTTATATCTATTCTTTACTATCTTGCAGCTTTCCTGTGCCGTTGTGTATATCAGTATAAACTGTTACACTATGGACTGCCTGGGATGGTAGTGCCATGAATAAATTAACAATGTTTTCATGAAAATACACAAGGAAAGGTGCTTATGGAGAACTTGCCTTGCACCAACCAAAAATAACATGGAGCACGGTGCTGGGAAGAGATAGCAAGATGTTGGTAATATAGTTAGAACAAGCCTATTCTAATCTGAATTTTTCTCTCATAGAAAAGGAAAATCATGTGAATGCTTTGTCCTAGCAACAAGGACAGTCATAATATGGGCCTGTGCTAGAATTATAACTGTACTATGTAAATCCATTTCTTCTTACCACCCAAGCTCTGTTGAACATGACAAATCTAGAGCCCAAACTGCAGAGTTTCTGCTTCCTTTCTGTGCAGACCCAGATTCTATCATCACAAAATAAATGTAAAATATGGTAATATTCAAGTTTGAAGCATATAATTTATATGTCTTAAAGTGGACACCGACCTGAACAAGACAATGTTGTCCCTTTTAGTCAAATGCCCAAACTGTTTAACCCACCTTTGACCTTGGAAAAGCACTTGTGCCTTATGATACTGGCTTCCTCTGCATTACTGTGAGGCTATCGCATTAAATAGCAACATACAGAAATTTCTAATTTTCTTGCTTGAAGACTTCTGTCCTGAACTCTATCTTTGGCTAGTAGCTGATCAGAAAATATTATTAGTATGGGATTAGTTGGAGTCCAACAGATATATATCATCTTCTTGGATCACCTTAGTGGTTAGAGCTACCGTTCTGTTCTGCCACATTTAGAGGATTTTCAGAGTCTACTTCTTCTAAGCATGCCCAGTCCCTTTCCTTATCTTTATACAACAGTGGTTATAAATTGTACAAGTCAGATCAATAAAAGGGGATTTTGAAGAGGGGTGAAAATAAATGTCATGCTTCATAATTTCTTTCAAGACATCGCTATCTTTATTATTGTCATGCCTGCGCCTACACCTTGCTAAAAATAAGCACAGGTTAGAAGCCAGAGTCAAATTCATTTTCAGAAATGTCCTTTTCAGGTGTTCCCAAAGAAATGTTTGAGGCTGATGTTATGCACCACCACTCTGCCAAATTATACACCTTTAGAAACTCGGGGAGGGCAAGCTGCTCTAAGCTTCCAGCCCAAAGGGTTCATGACACTGTCACTCACTGTGAAATCCTCTGTGAGGTTTTCATGCAGTCATGCCCTCTCAGTGAAAAAGTTGTCTGACCCTTAATTTGGGGTGTAAAATTGCTAGTATTTTCATTGGGTTTACAAATGT
The DNA here is from genome assembly GCA_022605575.1 of Laterallus jamaicensis coturniculus. Taxonomy (NCBI): domain Eukaryota; kingdom Metazoa; phylum Chordata; class Aves; order Gruiformes; family Rallidae; genus Laterallus; species Laterallus jamaicensis. Next base: position 98,103,969 of record JAKCOX010000001.1, read on the forward strand.
ATAGATATCTGCTGGGTAGGAAGGCAGGGGAGGAGTTAGGAAGAGGGACCCAGACATTTCTCTGGAGTGCCCACTGGCAGTGCACAAGACACTGGGCACAAGCTAAACAAACACAAGAAAACACTTTTTTTCTTGTGAGGGTGGTCAAACACTTGCACAGGTTGCCCAGCAAGGCTGTGGATATATTCAAAACCTGGCTGGACATGTTCCTGGGTGACCTGGTCTGAAAAGGTGAAGTTTGATCAGATGGTCTCCAGACACCCAGTTGCAAGGGGCCGAGGACTCTTCCAGCCTCATCCACTTTGTGACTGCAGTTTCACATCAGACTCCAAGAGCTTTTCAGATGCCTGCACATGTTGAAAGCAGCATCCCTAATGCTATGCCTTTGCTGTATCAGAAGGAAATTTCCCATCTACCTGTGAGTCTCTATTCATATGTCTGTGGAAACTGTTTTCACTCGCAATACGAAAAGAGGCTGAGGGAGCTGGGCTTGTTCAGCCTAGAGAAGAGAAGGCTGCGGGGGGACCTCATTGCAGCCTTCCAGTACCTGAAGGGAGCATACAAACAGGAGGGGAATCAACTGTTTAAAAGGGTAGATAATGGCAGGACAAGAGGGATTGAGTGAAGTTGAAGGAGGGAAGGTTTAGATTAGATATTAGGGGGAAGTTTTTTACAGAAACAGTGGTGAGGTGCTGGGACAGGCTGCCCAGAGAAGTAGTGGATGCCCCATCCCTGGAATTGTTCAAGGCCAGTTTGGATGGGGCCCTGGGCAGCCTTGTGTAGATCCAGGCCTGAGGTTGGTGGCCCTGCCTGTGGCAGGGGGGTTGGAGCTCTGTGATCCTTAGGGTCCCTTCCAACCCAGACCATTCTATGTCTCCGTAATTCTATGATGTGCAGTATATAGACCTCAGTGCTTACAGGGCTGGTGTCTGAATGCACAAACATGAAAGCAGGGAGGGGAAGAGAAAATCTTTCTGGGCTGCAAGCTTTATTGTGAACTATAGTCTCCTGCAGTGATCAATGAAAGTAGGGTGAAGCCTCTTCCTGTTATGAATTACGAGGTCAAACCCATCATCTATGAAGACTAAAACTGCAGAGAGAACCTGCAGAGGTTATATAAAAGTTGTGGATTGAAACCCTTTGCATGACAGCTTGATACCTTTAGGTTTACAGAGGCAGCCAATTTATTACGTCAGGATTACATTCCTTTGAATGCTTTCTGTGATCCAACTATTGAGATGTAGTATTGAGATGTAGTGCAAATGCATGCTTTAAAATCTTGTATGAAAGATCTCAGCTCATTTAAATGTTCTTTTGGTAGTCACTCCATCTTTAAGGGAAGATAGGTTGCTGTATGTATGTGGAGAATTTTGTGTCTGAAGTGCCCTTGCTATATCTTTGTTACGGGCTTTATTTATTATTTATTATTACAGATGAAGGGATAAAATAAAGTTTAATCAGTCTACATGATTCTGTAGCCTTTAATAAGGCCACAGACACAGCGCTTACTGGTGCCTCCTTCCTGGGTTGATGCCTGCAGCTCTGGTCTGGGGCATGTCTGTGTTCAGCAGCTTCCAGCGACTGTCCCCAGCCCAGACACTGCTCAGACAACACCAGGGCTGCAGAGCTGTGGAAAGCAGCCCCTGAGATGCAGAGGACGATCTGGAAACGCTTAGGGAGCTCTCCCTTCTTTAGCCTTAGCATTCATCTAAGGCACTCTGGTGCATTTACAGCAGCCTTATTTCAGCCTCAGAAGAATTCCTCCTCTCCCCACAGTGCAAGGGGCTATGCCCACCTCCCAGCCAGGCTTGGGCTTGTCATACTGCATTGCTGAGCTGGCTGTAGCACTAGTCCCTCACACCCCACACTGTGGTGGTAATTTCTGCATTCTCACACCTGCAGCCTTCACTTCAGGTCATCTGATACACATGACAGGTTCAAAACAAGCCTTCAAATAACATCGTCAGACAACTTGTGTGAATAACTCCTTTGAGAAAATCTGATGGATGAGGACTACTAATAAGGAGAAACTGAGACAGAGAAAGGGAAGCAAGGGAGGCATCAGGGGCTGAGCCTGAGGGAGGAGGATGGCTCCAAAGTAAACCTATGCCACCCACACTGTCACATTGTTTAAGGAAAGGGTGGAGTTTAGCATGCATCAAAGCATAATACTCCCATCCACCTCAATAAAGAGGACTGTTGTGTCAAGTAGACAAAATTAGGGGGAAATTCAGCACCCAGTAAGCCCCCAAAATGGTCTGGAAGTTACACATGGGTGAAAGAGCCAAGAAAGCCAGAACTGATCAGAGCAGACTGAGTTTAAATAAGAGGGCCTGAGCAGAGATGTGGTGGCTACAGGTACACAACAGGAAACAGTAAAGAAGTCAAGGATAGAGTGTCACCATTAATGATTGAGGACGGAACGGGGAATAATGGGCTCAGCATGTGTCTGGACTCAAAAGGTGACTATGAAAATGGCACTGTATCCAGGAGATCTCTTTTTTGTTTGCAGGGCTCAGTGACTTAGACAAACCACTGTAGCAAAGGCTTTAACAGTGAGCTTGTGCGGTCTCTCTTTCTTGTCTGGGAGGCTGTATATGCAGCAGATATTCCCTGGGGAATTTCCCTGCCTTTCTCCTTCTGTTGATGCCCTGTCCCCCCAAACCACCACAGACAGAGGAAAACTGCAGAGGCTGAGGAAAGAAGAAAAACAAGGGAAAAGGGCAGGAATATCAGAGGGAGGACAAGAGGAGGCAACAGTTAGGAAGGGTGTCCGCAGAAGGTGAATGGAGGGAGCAAGAGCATGTCCAGCGTACAGCAACCCAGGAATGGGTGACTCCTGTTAGCGTGTGTCCATTGCGGTGGTCTGGTGGCTGAGCTTGCTCTACTGAGCAAGTGAAATGGCCAAGACTCCTGGTGCTTACAGCATAGCTGGGCATGGGTGGGCAGCACTGTATACAGCCCGTAAGGCTACTGTTTCCTGACTCTCTGGTGCTCCAAAGAAAGGACTTGGAGAGCTCAGAAATAGGCGGTCAGAGTGCTCCTTGGAAGGTGGGGCCAACAGACTTTCTCCTTTCTCCTCTTGGCCCTTTCACCAGTTTGGGCTTATGATTTGTGAAAGCTTGTTTGCAACTTCAGTAACAGTGACTTGGCTTGCCTCCTACCGCAGACAATCACTCCTTATTACTAAACACATCGACTTCTTTAAATGGAGATGAACACTCCTTACCTCCACTACCCCATCTCCAGGGCTGGTAACCATTTCCTGGTATGCCACCATTAGACTATGAAACACTTGTCCTTTTGTTTATGCCTTGTCCTGTGTTGTATTTGGAAAGCACAATCAATTCCTTCTCAGCCCATGGTTAGCAAAACAAGCCATTCTTTTTCACCTTTTGTGATAAGTTGTAGTTTCCTGCTCCTCCTAGCTAACCTCCCTCTACAGCTTCCCTGCTTTTAACCCCACTTTCTTGTGTGCAGTGGGCACATAGTTGTAGATTATGTCTCATTTTCTGTTAGTACAGCTTCCTCATCCTTGCTGAAGAAGTGTGATGACATCCTATGCATCCTTTGGACAAACCATTGCCGTCAGTGAGTGCAAGCTGAACAGGTCTCATTAGCCTGACTTAAATAGCTTAAAAAACTTGAAGATGAGTTTGAAGAAAAAAACAATTAAATGGATAGGAAAAGATATAAAGTAAGGGTGGATTATGCCAGATTAATCCAATGTATCCTTGGTAAATGAGGCAAAGAACCACTGCTCTCTAGGTATATGAAATGGTTTTGCAGGGAGAAAATTTAGGGAGGTAGAGAAGACTGCTGCTGCCTCAGGGGCTGCATGATCTGCAGAGAACTGGCTCACAGGGAGGGTGATGCAGTGAGGATGAAAGCTTTGGCAGTAGAAATTTGCTGGAGGAGTTTCCCAAAGTCTGTCCCTGTGGGAAATCTCATGATAATGTTTTCATTAATGGCCTTGGCACAAAAAAGAGTGTGTTAATGAACTGTTTTTTAGCATTTCTGATAAATAAGAATGGAAGACCATTAAGAAGAGACCTTCAGAATGAATAAGGTAAGTGGATGAAGCAGGATCATACAAAGGTCAGGGCCATGCATATATGAGTTATGGAAACATTAATGGAAAAGAGCAGAGCCTAGAGATATTAGGGGTCTAACTCCAGAAATAGACTGGAAACTTTAATTGGGAGTTTTGGACAGCCTCAGTGGCAGCTGTTTATCTGTGTGTGTTATCCAGTATGCTGGATGATAGTTTTGTCTTGTGCTCCTATCCGTAGCTCTTCCGCTCTGAGGAATGGATGCTTTGTCCTTGCTGTGTGACCCACATCTGGCTGGGCTCCATGGACTTCTGTGGGGCCCTGAGCAGGCAGAAAAGCTCCTTACCACATACTGCACCTGGGCTGAACCAAGACCTCTGCCATCCCTGTATCACCAGCAAACAGATGCATGATACCTGTGGCAGCTGGGAAGCAGCTGCTTATCCTCAAGGAGGGATGAGAAACACTGATTTTGTCAAGCTGCCTATTCATGCATTTCAGCGTTACTTCCAGGAATGCATTACTTACATCTCTGGTTTCTGACTGTAACAATTCACCTTTTCTGTCTTTAAAGGAGCTGTACTTTCTTGGGAGGGGCTTGCTGTTTGCTGGTATTTCCCAGTAAGGTGGTATCTGGTTCTTATTTTAAGTCATGCTCAGGAGTGCCAGATCAAACACACTGACTTCTGCAAAGCAGGACTAGCCTACGTAGCTTGATGAAATTTGATTTACACTGTTAAATCATCTTGGGGAAACCTAGATCTTTAATAAATGACAAGAGAGCTTGAAAAATAGGGTTTAGGAAAAGGTACTCTCATTTTGATCTTACCTTGGATTGTCCTGCACTCACATCCACAAAAAATTCAGCATAAGGTTTCAGGTGGAAAACATGAAGGTTTGGGTGCTTTTTAACATGTATACATGGTTTGCTTCCCTGTCCTAGAAGGAAGGACACTACTATGGAGGTCCAAAAGCTGTGCCAACAGCAAAGACTTGCTACAAGTAGATGCCAGTGTTTTCATTGCAAAGCTTTAGTGGACACTTTAGTGTATTGTACAGGACCTTGAATAATGGTAGGAGCCAGGTCATCCTGGTGGGGCCAGGCCTTTTAGAAAAGGCATTAATGGAGCTGCATAAAATTTCACCCAAGCTGAGCAGCCCATGAATGCAGAGGTTGCTGAGCCACCGGTGCCTCCATTGCAGCCAAGGGTATTGCAGCAGGAAGATGACACAGCTGTGAGATGGAGCTCCCCATGGGCCTGGGGTGAGGACTGGAAGAGAAGATGAAAATCTCAGGAATTTAATGAAAACCGAGACAGACTAGGGAAGACATTCTGGCAAAACTCCACCAAGGCTGCTAGAAGGATAAGGAACATGATCAGACTCAGGTAGGGATCAGGGAATGACTGATATGCCCCAGGGAGAGGAAATGCTCATTTCTGAGTGACTCAATCTGTAATATTGTTGCCCATGGCTGCTTCGTTTCCTCACACAACAGTTTGCATTTATGCAATACATTTAAAATTAGCCTCATGCAGAAATGATTTTAACAGCCGCCACGATGCAAAAAAGATACCCTTAAAATGTTTGTCCTGGGTGAGTCATCTGCCTGGAAGGCTACAGTAGGATGACCATGTCAACATGACCATTTGATATCTGAAGGTGTTATTGATTCATAACCTTGTGCAACATTCTGGACGTTGGCTGTAGTGGGAACAGTCGCCAGGATGTCCTTACCTGGAATGAAGAAGGTGCAGAACAGAGAAAGCCATTGTGATCTAATTTTCAATCTTGCTGTTATTCACATATTCCTAGTTGTTGAAATTACAGCTCCACCTAAATGATGACCATGACACTGATGGTTGTCTCAGCATTTGAAGATAGACCTCCTGAAAAGAGATTTATGCTTTTCAGTGATTTGAGAAATCTTGTACAGACCTGTAAAACCAGGAATAACATAGTTCATGCAGATTTTATGTACTGATTTGCTCATTAAGGACTGTCAATTGTGAGACTGTGCAAAAGGGACAGATGATAATTCTGTTATCATCTAAAACATAAACTCATAAGTCTTTTTGCCAAGAAAGGTAAATGTGCAAAAATTAATGACTTACAGGAACAGCAAAAGGATGCCATTTTTTTCCACTGATTTTCTATATAAATCACTTGATTGTGACAGTAAATTAAAAACTGGTCTTCCTATGTTCACCACAGCTTGAGCCATACATCTCAGCAGGAGAAAACCTTCAGAATTACGGGAAGGAATTAATTTTGTCAGCACTTGAACATGTAGAAATGGTAAGGCTTATCCGTCTGAAAGGCTATTAAATGTTTTCTATCAGACATGGGTTTTGGTGAAGCTTACTGACTACAATATTAAGTTCTTCAAAGATCTTCTTCCTTTCCCTAAGCACATATAAAACAATAGGGATGATGGACAGATACTTTATTACTGAGTGCTATTAGCTTTTTCACAATATCCTGAGTGTATTCCTGTTATCGTGTTAAATTTAGAAAAAAAACCCCACTTGATTGTATGTGCTGGAATTTGACATGAAAATTAAGTTGAAGCAAAAAATATTGGAAAAATATTAATTTAATGAAGCATATATTAGCTCTCAAGTACTGGTTTCACGATTTCATTTCAACAGCGTTCGTTTGTTTCAGGGATCTTTGGGTTAGAAGTGATTTGGTATTTTTATCTTCAGCTCCTGGCTGTCTCCACTTCTTAGACCTAATGGAAGTTGCTGCTTTCATTTCTGTCTGAAATTCAACAATGGAGAAACCTTCTTGTGTGTGTGCCTGTTAACAGACTTGGACAGATTATATAAACTTGCTAAATATTGATTCTGCAAATGCCGAGTGTCAAATTAATTTGAATTATCCCTTTAAAGAGCTTAGGCACTGATTAAATATACTAAATGCAATTTTAAATAATGAATTGATGCTTTGGATAATTTTATATATTACTATAACTGCATATTTTATGATGGTAGAAAAGCATGCACAGTGGTAAAAATGCACACTCTGTTAAGGGCAGTGGTTCGGCTTTTCATTTTAAGAAGTGTTCCTCATTTCCACCCTAGAGATGTAAAGATACTACTAGTGAATAATCCATTTAACATTTTGGGCAGGAGAGGGTTAGTGAGACCAAGCCCTCATACAGCTTCTAGCTGCAGGGGTATAGCTCTCCCCACCTCTGCCCTGGCCCCTTTTCATGAAGATCTCCACTGCTGCGGAGGGTTGTCCAGCTGGATTCCTTTAAAGGACAAAGTCCTTTCTACAAAGCAGCAAGAAACACTTCCCTACCTGCCAAGGCTACATTTTACTGATGCAAAAAGGTACATTTTACTGAACAGCTGCATGGGGTATATCCATCCACCCCTGAGTGTGAGCTGCTGGAGCTGGCCACTCCAGCCTGCGGTACATGCTGAGGGGTACCCTAGAGCAGAGCTGAGCTGGAGAGCATAGCTGGCACCTTTTGTGGATGGGGTCTGGCTTTGCCTTCCAGCGTGAGGGCATGTGTGCTGCACTTTAAAGTGCACTGTTTGCACGTGTTGGCACTCGACTGTGTCAGCAAGCAAACCTGGGTAGAACCACCCAGGGGTTGACATTTACCCAGTTGGCACAGACGGCGCAGTGTGGGTGTGATGGGAACCATTGTCAGTTGGCAGATCTCTGCGGGTCCTCACCCTGGCTCTCCCTACACTATTGATGCACAACAGGGACCTCCAACAGACCCTAAAACGCTTCCTATGTCCTATGCAAGAGACCTCATGTTTCTCAGTGAGTGATCTTGCAGGAGTAGCCAAGGACAACAGGAGAATGAATTATCTTCTTGGTAGCTCTGTAATAAAGCGCAGGGCAAAGGGTAAGTATGAATGCTCTGTGACAAGCATTTGTTCAAGCCAGTGGAGCTATGGCCTCTTACTGGCATCATCCCTTTGAAGAGCTGTTTCTCTTTTGTGATCATGATGTGCACTTGTGCGATGGTTCCTGTCTGATGCTGAGGTCTTTGTGCTCTTTAACATTCTTGAGCGATTTTTTCTATAGGCAGGAACAAACATCACATACTCCCCTGACTTATCTTGTTGGCTGTGCTGATGAGCAGGAGAAGAAGGACTGCAATACGTTTCTGCTGCTGGAATGTTAGCTCACTGGCTGGTCTGACAAATGGCAGTGATGGCCTCTGCTCTGAACCAACATGCTCGTACAGAACGTCCCATCAACATGTAATAGAGGGGTATTGATTTAGATTATATGGAAATCTTCGCAAGAATACACCTCCTTTTTGTGTTAAACATTTTCTGGCTTTTACTTATTTATTATTAAAATTAATGCTCGCAATTCTAGCCCTCACCTCCACCCAATGGCTGTTTTTCTATGTATCTACTATAACATTACTCCTTAAGTAAATACAAAGATTTAATGAAGTGCTATCCCAGAGTAGTTCCTTTTCCTTTGAAGTCCTATTGGAAATTCCTTACACAAATCATATTATATCAGGACAAATAATATTCTTCTGACTCCTTCACATGTGATATGTTGAAACAGTTCATGGCATGTAAGATACCCCTTTGAATCAGTACTGGAGTCAAGTGATGGAGATAAAATGAATTATTCAGTGCAGTTCAGATTTGCTTGTGCAAGTGAGTAAGTTCAGAGTTCTTGATCCGAGGCTCTGAAGTGTAGTAGCAGTCAGAAGTTCTGCTGCCAGTCTTTCTCTTATAAAGTCACCTTGTTCCTCCCTGTATTCAGTGTTGCATATAATGTGCACTGGCTGGCAATAAAACACTGCATGGAAAGCTGGAAGTAGAGCACTGTGCACACTAAAGTGCTTTCTGAGCATTTTAAGGAGCATTAGGTTCCTGCCTCTTGAAGATGGTCTGTGGGAGCTGTGTATTCAATTCCCATGTGTCCTCTCTTGAGAGGGGGAAGGACTCTTTAAAAGACTCATTCTTGCTAAAGCTGCATTAGCTTCTTTTCCAAATGGCAGACTTTGGGAGCAGAAGGTATTAGGTTGCTCTCAGGAGAGATGGGGACACCTGCAGTGAATGGACATTACATTCCTGGAGTCCAGGCTCAAAAGAAGTGCAAGGGAGTGAAATAGGTCTCCCATAGTATGGCAAGGTGTCCAGGGGAGACAAGGTCAGAAATGGTCCACGGATGGTAGGTAAGGAATAAGGAATTTTCTGGTCCCTAATTAAAGCTGGGGTAGAGGAAAAAGTATGGTTCTCACATGTGGATCCCAAGGGAAGGTGGTTTAAAAATCTTGCAGGGTGTGAGAAGGATTTCAAAGTCAAAGCATGGATTAAGTAAAATGCTGCTTCATTTATACTCTATCATAGCTGCCCATCCTTGCTTACTCTTGTTAAGGAAGGAAGAGACATCTTTTGATTTGATCTATTTTCAGGAGTGCTGTGATGAAGCCCTACAAGATCAGGACCCTGAAGTGTCTGGAGCTCAATGACTGGTGAGGAAGACAGCAGCTCAAATGAGGAGGAAAATGAGTTATGGTTCAATGGACTCAAGTAAAGTAAAGCAATCATGCCATCACAAATTCCCAAATCTCAGACTTAAGGCTTTTACAGTGACTTTAACCACTGTTCAGTGATAGTTGAGCAGCTACATCTCTTCCGAAGATGAGGGCCAAAGTTTTTATTACCTTTCTACTGCCTATTGTGGATGACATTCTTGTTTCATTCCAGTCTCATTCCAGTCTAAGAGGCAGAGAATCACAGCAGAAACTGCTGACATTTACTCTTCTCCATGGAAAAGCCAAGTACAAGGACCTAATTCCACATAGCAGTTAAGTCCACAGTTTGTCTTCTACTGAAGTTTGCTGAGCCTTGAGACAAATATGTGTGTGTGAGAAAGGGTGTCTTCAAGTGAGTGTTTAATCATGAATCAACATAGGATGAACACTTGACTTCCCACCCCAGATTAGCTGGTCTAAGGCATACTAGTTTAGTGATGCTGAGAAACAAGCGGCAGCTTGAACCACTCTGTAGAAAAGAAGGCATCTTCAGTCTCCAAGGGTGGTGCCTCACTACTTTTTGCAGCATTTAAATCATTTTAAAAGGTCTTTAAGAATTTACAGTAAGCCCTTGAGTTCTTCCACAGGCCACAAATTAATTAGCTTGCTCCTTAAATTCCAGCAAGCTAAGTGGAATTGCTTCAGAGGTTCCTTCCCTGGAAAACGTAGAACAACTTTTGATTAACTCCCCACTCTGTGATAATGAAGGCCTGTATTTTTGAAAGAGCTTGATGTGATTTTTAAATTTGTTTAAGTATTACTGTAGGCTTCCAGTCAGTGTTAGAGATTAAACTGGTACTTTACTCAAAGTTATAGGGAAAGAATTTAGTTGGCCATTAACAAAGAGGGACCTTTCTGCTGTGAGAGAAGGAGCATCCAGCTATGTCTGCTGGCTGAGCCAGTCTGGAACTGCAAGCTCAAGTTGCAGATAGATAGCTCAAGGGATTTGAGGCTACAGTGAGAGAACAGTCTCATCAGAGCTGCTAAAAAACATAAGATGGCCAGATCAAGAGAAAAGAAATCATACTGTATTTTACCTGGAGATAAGATAGTCAGAGGGGTGGCAGGATTTCTTGCAAAAGCTCTAGTTCCCACTGAATGGCCAAGGTTGGTTCACTGCCAGCTCCCAGGTATAGGTCCTGTGGAGTTTGGACCATGGAGCCACAGAAAAGGAGATTGGACACTACCTACTTGTGCTGAGGCCTCTTCAGTCAAGGATTTGGAAGAGCTCTGTGAGAGTGCATTGCAGTAAGGAATTGCCAGCAGGTGCAGATATTTATGCCAAAACGCAGTTTCACTGTGAAACAGGCAGCTGAGAGCCATATCTGGTCCTTGAGCCAGTGAGTGGCTTCACACATGATCTGTAGGAGCTGGCAAAGCTTGTACAGTTCAAAAATCAACTTTTCCCTGTTACAGCCCTATTCTCAGATCTTCTCTGCAGTGAGAGTCAGGACTCTCTATGGCCTTCTGTATCCATGATCACTTAAAAACTCATATCCTAAGTCCTGTGTTTCTTGATTAATTTTCACTAAATTCTGGACAAGAAAAAGTTTCCACTGAGTTAACTGACATTTTTGCTTTGTATATTCTGAAATTTCAGCCTGGAGAGCTTATAGTGGCCTTCCAGTACCTGAAGGGACCTGCAAGAAAGCTGGGGAGAGACTTTTTAGAAGGGCATGTAGTGATAGGATGAGGGGCAATGGTTTTAAATTGGAAGGGGGGAGATTTAGATTGGATATTAGGAAAAAATTCTTCAGTACAAGGGTGGTGAGGAACTGGAAAAGGGAAGTGGCAGATGACACCTCCTTGGAGGTGTTCAGGACTTGAGCAGCCTGGTGTAGTGAGAGGTGTCCCTGGCCATGGCAGGGGGGTTGGAACTTGATGATCTTCAAGGTCCCTTGCAAACCTAAGCATTCTATTGGTGCCTTGAAAAATGGTTCTATGATTTTATGAATCCTTCCTGGCTGACAGATATTACACCTCCACAATGGTGGCATTTTTCTGGGGCCAGTTCCAGTAAGCCCTGACCATAGGAGATGGTGCCACAGAGCTAGGTGCTGTAACCATTATGACCAGCTAGTTGAACTTGTGAAATAACAGACTACAGTTCCTGAAGTGCTTAATATTTCTGCTGCCCCACAGAACCCAAATACACTACTGCCCTCGCAACATGAGAGGGCTCGTGCCTGCTGTCTCAGTGGTAATTGTCTCCCAGTCCATTTCACTGTTCACCTCTCAGTAGGGTCCTGGGTGAGACGTCCCCTCTCTCCTGCCTGCCATTTTCTGCTCGATCATCATCCAAGATCTTTTTGTCTCAGGGATGGCTCAGATCCACATTTGTGCCAACTCACTGAGATGCTGTATTTGTCTGAGGTTCCCAAAACCTTTAAACAATGGGTGGACCCTCAACAGTAAATTTTAGCTGCCTGCCAATTACCTTGATTTAGTTACCTAGTTTAATTTATGCAAGGCAAATCTTGTCCTTGGTTTGTTAACTGTTTATGAATGCTTTCACTGTATGTAAGGTGCAAAAACTTCTACAAGTTCTACTGCTGGTTGTGTTCTTAGTGTACATGTTGCTAAATTATGGTTGCTAAAAAACTATGTTGCTTTATGTGTCCTTGGCTACTCAAAATTAAATCATTCCTGTAGTAGGATGAGCTGGTTGAGTGAATCAGCTAACAACTAAACGTCAATTAAACAGGGTTTCTATTTACTTCATGTGCCACAGAATTAACAATTTGTTGATAATCTGGCTCATAATGGATGAGACTGTCAGGAGGGGAAACCTTTTCTACCTGATCCTTGCTAATAGGTATGAAATATTTGATTATGTTCTCCAGGCAAAGCAAAGCAAAGCAAACCATACAGCTGCCAAGCATGAAAGATCTGGGCAAAAAGGCAGTTGAGGGGAAGATGAGAGTGTAATAAACTGAAGCCAAATGAAAAGGCATTCTTAGAGGGTAGACAGAACAAGTACTTGGGCAGTAGGTCATGAAAGTCCAGGGAAGATGACCAGCACAGCAGAGCACTTTATTGCTACAGGATGTTTGTTTCTCTGTTGCAGCTATTTAAATGCTTTCATCCATCTTCCAAGTAAGAATAATGTAAACACCCTTTCATACTCTCAAGTCAAAATGTACTGTTTTATTTTCCCTTCAGTGGAGACATTGTGGAAGTTTATGAAGTAGAAAACATTGCTACGTTGCTGCAGGAGACCCAAGTTCCTCTGTAATGATGGTTTTGCACTTTAATATGCCCATATTTCTGTATCAACCTACTGCTCCTCCTATTTAGGCTGTAACATAAGGCAGGATACAGATTGTGTGTTTCAATGAGTGTAGTAGTATTTAAGGAGATAACAAAAGCCAAAGTAGCTGAAAGCAAACTACTCAACCTTATTATAAAGGGAAAACTTGCAAAAGCAAGCGTGCTACAAGGAAAGGCAGTTACACAGTCTCAGAAAGTAGGTTAGGGTACCCAAGAGACAATTTAAATGAGCTAGTAAGGAAAAACAAATCTGGGACTACTGTGAGACATTCCTCTCTGTTAACTTTGTAGAAATGAGTAAATCCGAGGGAAAACAAAATAAATCACATTTCATATATACTGTTTCATGTTGTGCCGATTTCTTAAGACCTCAGTGAATTATCTGTATCTAAACTCCGTGGGAAGAGAGGATGCCAGGAGGAGATTAACATTCATGATCCAGTATAATAATGTTATGGCAAAATTTATGAGGGAAGACTGGGTTCTGTTTTCCATGATTAAATGTAGAGTAACATTTGGGGGTCTTTGCTTCTGTTGTGCATGGTGTGTATCCCTGCTAAACTATTACAGCTACCAACAAGCAAGAATGAAAGCTTGCCCTGACTGGGATGCCGTGATTTAGAGATACAACACAGGAGTCAGCATGTTATCTTGGGCTGGTGAAGGACAGGGATGAACCACGGTATAAGTGAGACAAGGAATGTGAATGGGGGCATGTGGGTTGGGAATCACAGAATCACAAGGTTGGAAAAGACCTTTGAAGATCATCAAGTCCAACCAGTCCCATCCTAAGCTAAACCATATCCCTAAGTACCTTATCTACCCTTTTTTTGAACACATCCTGGGATGGTCACTCAACCACCTCCCTGGGCAGCCTGTTCCAGGCCCTGACAACTCTTTCAGTAAAAATTTTTTTTCTAATGTCTAATCTAAACCTCCCCTGGTGCAGCTTGAAGCCATTTCCCCTTGTCCTATCTCCTGTCACCTGGCTGAAGAGCCTATCACCCACCTTTCTACAACCTCCCTTCAGGTAGTTGTAGGTGGTGATAAGGTCTCCTCTCAGCCTCCTCTTCTCCAGGCTAAACAGCCCCAGCTCCCTGAGCTGCTCCTCATTTGATTTGCCCTCCAGCCCCTTCACCAGCCTGGTTGCCCTTCTCTGGACACGCTCGAGGATCTCAATGTCCTTCTTACAGTGAGAAGCCCAGAACTGGACACAGCACTAGAGGTGTGGCCTCAGCAATTCCGAGTACAGGGACACAATCACTTCCCTAGACCTACTGGCCACACTGTTTTTGATACAAGGGAAAAGCTCTTGCTAAGGTTCCTCTGAGCACCATATCTGTTTCCTCAGCAGCAGTGTCTTGGTATAGTAGCTCACACAGTACAAATAGCAGTCAAAATCAGGAAGTGGACCACTGCAAAATTCAAGCTGTTTTGACTCTTGCTAGCCAAAGGCAAATCTTTGTCCTCAAGGTTGCTAATGGAGAGGGCTGCAGCCAGCCCCTGCTGCAGTTTCCATGGTTCTGAGCACCTCTGGCGTTTTGGTGCTCTGTATGTTCTCATGCAGCCATGCCAAGGAGAGTCCTCAAGAGGGTCAAGTCTCAAACCTTTTCACTTGGCAAGCCAGTAGCCTTCTTTCCTAATGCAGAAAGGATCCTCCATTTTAAACACACTCTGCAGCTGAGAGGCGGAATATCCTGTGGTCCTAGAGCAGCTTTTATGTTTTGTTACGCTCCAGTTGTTCCTTCAGCTGAGAACTTGCCACAGGGGAAAACACCACTTATGCCCTGTCCTTATACCTTCATAGCATCCCCAGGTGAACAATGCAGTTTAAAAAAACCCTCAGTATTACCTTCTATCTTCTTTATGACATAGGTTAGTCACCTGAAAATAAGATCTTATCTGTTGGTAAAATTGGAAACATCTGTGTGAAGTCAAACTTATTTTTATGGTAGTTTGTAACTCCACTTATTTCATTTGGGATTAAATTTTGCCATTTCCAAAGCAGTAACTGTGAATGCTGGTGAAACTTAGGCAGCAGAACTGCAGTTCTGACCCCATTATAGTCTATAGTAAAACTCACAACTCAGCTGGAGCCAGGATTACAACACAGGAACAGGAACAATATGCATATTTTCATCCAGACATTTCCAACTTTAACTGTTCTGTAGTATCACTGGAGCAAAAGAAAGGGTGTGTGTATTTATGCAGGTTTGCCTGTAAATGTTTATATCAATGCAGAAAATAGAATTGCAAAATTCAAACCAAACTTTTGAGGAAAATAAGGGATTAAAACCAGAGGAGAAACCCTGTCCAGCAGCAGGAAAGGCAGACAATCAGCCTAATCTTTCACACCTTGAGATTTCCAGAATCAAATGCTATTTATATCATTGCCTACTGGAATAAAAAAAAAGAACAAGGATTTTTGTGTGATGAAGCCTGGTTTCCATGGATTTGTCTACTCACTGACCACTGGCCCAGTGGATGTCTTCTTCCTAGGGAACAGAACGAATCACATTGCTGGTGTTAACTTGTGAGCTTGGGCTACAGCATTTCATTTGTCAAGGCACTTACCTGAAGATTTCTCTCCCTACTACTCTTTCAGCCTCTGTGCTCATGAAGCTTGAGGAACTAGATTATCTCTGAGTTTTGCTCTTCTTAAACTGTCAACTTCTGGCTGGGATGAGCCAAAGGGTTCAGAAGTTATTAGGAAGAGACTAGAAGACAGTGTGGCTCGCTAAGCCTCGTTCCCATAGAAACATGTCTAAAAAGTGTATTTATCATCAAACGGCAGGAAGGGAGAGCTGCAGGGGATGGCTTGCTGTTCCCAAGAGGTGGGCTGGGGGCAGGGGGACATGCAGTAGCTGTCTGGTTTGCATCTTCATGTGCTTGATCCTGTGTGTTGTCAGCAGAGCATAGCCAGGCACAGGGGAGGAAGACTCCCCCCAGGTGCCTTGTTATGGTTGCTGATCCTAGGTGAGGTGGGGACCCTGTTTTGGAGAAGGGACTGCGTGCCTGCACCCAGGGAAGGCATCTTTTCAACACAGAGACCAGGAAAGTCCTGAGGAAAGTGTGCTCCCAGATAGATTCAGAGGAGAGGGAAAGACAGACTTCTCCTTAGGGCTCTGAGGGGCTCGCTGCATACTAAGCCTCATTGAGCTGACCAAAGGTTAGCCCAGAGTCTGGGATCTGCCCTACAAGGCCCTGGATGGCAAGGAATAGACTTGCTTACATCTTATCCAGCATAGTTGAGGTTTTTTTAATATAAAAATCTTGTTTTGCTATTAAAACACAGAATTAGAGAGTTGAGATTCTCTTGGTGGTTTTGAGTGTTGATGTTAGGTCCACCTCTTAGCTGGCACTGTTTTGTGGTGAGCCACCTATCACAGACTTGGAGGTTTGCCATCGTGGGGTTTCACTACAGCCTGCAGCTTTGTTATAGCAAAAAGCATGGCTGCTCTGAGCTGAGAGAGGGACCGGTCGCACTGCGGCTGGGTGACAAGGACTCGCTATTTCCACGGATGTCCTGTGGTCCTTGCCTCCTGTCACCTGGAATCTGAGGGCATTTCTCACAGTTTATTACTGGGGTAAGGCAGATGCTTTGGGAGACACAGCACGAGTTGCTGGGGGAAATAGATAAATGCCAACAGCACAATTGCAGACTTGGGGATGTTGCTCCACACGAGAGTAGGGGTAACTCTGTGGACTACCCCATGAACTCCTCGGTGGAGCAGTTTTTGCCCACCCCCTATCGAAAATCTCGCAGTGAGCTGTTGGGGATATCTGGATCTGCTGCCCCACTAAAATGCCTATACACAAACGCACGTAGCATGGGGAACAAACAAGAAGAATTAGAGATCTTTGTGCGGTCACAGGGCCACGATCTCATTGCGATCACTGAGACGTGGTGGGACAGCCTGGATGACTGGCACGCTACCATGGATGGCTACGTGCTTTTTAGGAAAGATAGACTAGGGAGACGAGGTGGAGGAGTTGCTCTTTATGTTAGAGAGCACCTAGAATGTATTGAGCTCCACCTGGGTAGGGATGAACCGTTTGTCGAGAGCTTGTGGGTAAGAATTAAAAGGCAGGCCAGTTTGGGTGACATAGTCGTGGGCGTGTACTACAGGCCCCCTGATCAAGAGGAGCGGGTTGATAATGAATTTTATAAGCAATTGGAAGTAGCCTCAAGATCGCAGGCGCTGGTCCTTATGGGGGACTTCAACTACCCAGATATTTGCTGGGCAAGCAATACGGCCAGTCGTATGCAGTCCAGACAATTTCTGCAGTATATGGAAGACAACTTCCTGATACAGATGGTGCAGGAACCTACTAGGGGAGGGCGGATGCTTGACCTTGTTTTTACTAACAAGGACGGGCTCGTCAGTGAAGTGAAGGTCGGGGGCAGCTTAGGACAAAGCGACCATGAAATGGTTGAGTTCAAGATCCTGAGAGGAAGAGGCAAGCCAAAAAGTAGGATAGCTACCCTGAATTTTGGAAGAGCTAACTTTGATCTCCTCCGAAATCAAATAGGGGCTATCCCATGGGCTGCTCTGTTTGAAGGAATGGGAGCCTGCGAGTGCTGGCTAACATTCAAACAGCACTTCTTCCAAGCGCAGAATAGGTGCATCCCTTTGAGTAAGAAATCGGGAAAGAGAGGTAGAAGACCTGCGTGGATAAGCAGGGAACTTATGAGTAAACTCAAAGGGAAGCAGAAAACCTATAAACTGTGGAAACAGGGTCTGAGATCATGGGATGAATATAAGGATGTGGCCAGGGCCTGTAGGGATGCAACTAGGAGGGCTAAGGCCTGCTTAGAAATTAAGCTGGCAAGGGACATAAAGGACAACAAAAAGAGCTTTTTCAGGTATGTAAATAGTAAAAGGATGACCAGGGATAATGTAGGTCCCTTGTTGAATGAGGCGGGTGTCTTGGTGACGGGAGATGATGAGAAGGTGGAGATACTTAATGCCTTCTTTGCCTCGGTCTTTACTCCGAAGGCTTCTCAGGACTCACATATCCCAGATGTAAGTAGGAGTGGTTGGGGAACGAGTGGTTGGGGAACGAATGGCTCCCCTCTAGTAGAGGTAGGGGTGGTCCAGGAACGACTCAAAGGAATGGATGCACACAAATCCATGGGCCCGGATGGGATACACCCACGTGTGCTGAGAGAGCTGGCGGAGGTGATTGCGGAGCCGCTCTCTATCATCTTTGACAGATCCTGGACTACAGGAGAAGTGCCTGAAGATTGGAGGATAGCCAATGTCACTCCAGTCTTTAAAAAAGGCAAGAAGGAGGATCCCAGTAACTATAGGCCAGTCAGCCTCACCTCTGTCCCTGGAAAGGTGATGGAACAGCTTGTTTTGGATGCCATCTCCAAACAACTGGAAGAGAAGAAGGTCATGAGGAATAGTCAGCATGGATTCACCAAGGGGAGATCGTGCTCGACCAATCTCATAGCCTTCTATGATGTTATTACCAACTGGGTGGATGGAGGGAGAGCAGTGGATGTCATCTACCTCGACTTTAGCAAGGCTTTCGATACTGTCTCCCACAACATCCTGATAGAGAAGCTGAGGAAACAAGGGATAGACGAGTGGACAGTGAGGTGGGTTGAGAACTGGCTGTCAGACCGGGCTCAGAGGGTCGTGATCAGTGGAGTAGAATCTGAATGGAGGCCTGTGACTAGCGGTGTTCCCCAGGGCTCAGTGTTGGGTCCAGTCCTGTTTAATATCTTCATTGACGACCTTGATGAGGGAATAGCATCCACCCTCAGCAAGTACGCCGATGATACAAAACTGGGAGGAGTGGCTGACACGCAAGAACACTGCGCTGCCATCCAGCGAGACCTGGACAGACTGGAGAGCTGGGCAGGGAGAAATCTAATGAAATTCAACAAAAGCAAGTGTAAAGTCTTGCACCTGGGGAGGAATAACCGACTGTATCAGTACAGGCTGGGGGATGACCTGTTGGAGAAGAGCTCTATGGAGAAGGACCTAGGGGTCCTGGTTGATGACAGGTTGGCTATGAGCCAGCAGTGTGCCCTGGTGGCCAAGAGAGCCAATGGGATCCTGGGATGCATCAGGAAGAGTGTGTCCAGCAGGTCGAAGGAGGTGATCCTCCCCCTCTACTCTGCATTGGTCAGGCCCCACCTGGAATACTGTGTCCAGTTCTGGGCTCCCTGGTATAGAAGAGACAGGGACCTTCTGGAGAGAGTCCAGAGAAGGGCGACAAAGATGATTAGGGGTCTGGAACATCTCCCCTATGAGGAAAGGTTGAGTGAGCTGGGTCTGTTCAGCCTGGAAAAAAGAAGACTTAGGGGGGACCTAATTAGTGTTTACAAGTATCTTAGACATGGGTGGCAGGGGGAATTGGCCAGCCCCTTTTCAGTGGTCAGTGGGGACAGGACTAGGGGCAATGGCTGTAAGCTGGAGCACAGGAAGTTCCGCACCAACATGCGGAAGAACTTTTTCACAGTGAGGGTGACAGAGCAGTGGAATAGGCTGCCCAGGGAGGTGGTGGAGTCTCCTTCTCTGGAGATATTCAAGTCTCGTCTGGACGCCTATCTATGTAATATGAGATAGGGAGCCTGCTTTGGCAGGGGGGTTGGACCCGAAGATCTCTTGAGGTCCCTTCCAACCCCTAAGATTCTGTGATTCTGTGATTCTGTGATTGAGGGACTCCAAGTAGAAGTTGAACAGAATGAACAGGGTTTCTGAAAGTTTGGGCTGAACTTTAGGGCCACAAAGATGATTAGAAGGCTGGAGCACCTCCCTTACGAAGAGAGGCTGAGGGAGCTGGGCTTGTTCAGCCTGAAGAAGAGAAGGCTGCGGGGGGACCTCATTGCAGCCTTCCAGTACCTGAATGGAACATACAAACAGGAGGGGAATCAACTGTTTAAAAGGGTAGATAATGGCAGGACAAGGGGGAATGGACTAAAGCTGTAGGAGAGAAGGTTTAGATTAGATATTAGGGGGAAGTTCTTTACAGAGAGAGTGGTGAGGTGCTGAAATGGGCTGGCCAGAGAGGTGGTGGATGTTCCACCCCTGGAAGTGTTCAAGACCAGGTTGGATGGGGCCCTGGGCAACCCTGTGTAGCTCTAGGCCTGGAGGTTGGTGGCCCTGCCTGTGGCAGGGGGGTAGGAACTGTATGATCCTTGGGGTCCCTTCCAACCCAGACCTTTCTATGATTCTATGAACTTGCATATTTCTTCAATGAGTCTTTGTAGAAAACGGTATTCCAGTGTCCAAGTTACCATATTGTATCAGGGAGAATGTTGCAGGATTATGAATTAACATTTTCACCCAAGATCCTCTCACATTATTTCTCCATGCCAAGCACAATACATCCTAAAGCATCTTGACTTGTTCCGCACACTAAGGGTGTCCTTTGAACTCCTGACCAGCTGCGTGTGCTGGGTCACTGAGCAGAGCAACATGACGATAAGCTGTTGAAGATGCAGGTTGTCATTTCAGTAGACAAGACTCTACTGGGTCTGCATGAAAGGTATTTTCTGAAAAAAACCCACACCTGTGCAGTGTCTTCACTGAGCCATTTAATAATAAGCATGGTTCATGGGGGTGAGGAAGAAAGGGAAGCAAAGCCCAGACAAAATCCCCAGAAGGAACACACCATTTTGGACTTACTCCATAGCTTTTGCTAAGCCTCTCTTTCCAAGTAGTTACTAAAACCTTCTGGGACCATCTCCTGCTCAGTAGAGTTCCTCTTTTTGACATCTTCAGTAGGATTTCAGTCTTTAAATGGATTTCACTTAATATAAGTTGGCATTCCTGTATAAATCTGAACTGACATTCCTGTATATGAGTGCTTACTGTGGTCATCTGGGCTCCTTTTGAAATCAATCATTGTTCCTAAACAACAGAGCAACTGAAGCCTTGGAAATACAGAAAAGAGACATTGAAATGATAATAAGAAATCATGCCAACACAGTTCATGGCTTGAGGTGACTCCTGTTCCGATTCGGACGGTGAGATTCCATTGGAAATGTTCCTTTTTATCCTGCTGGGATGATGTTGCAGCCTGGTGATGATCCAAGCCGGCAGGGTTGAAATGCCAGCCGTCTCTACTCTCCTTAGTTGCAATATTACATCAAAGGAGATGAAAAGTTGTCTGTATATGTATGTGGAGATGTGGCTGAGGGGTGAGCAGTTAACATTCTGGCAAAGGCCTGATAATGCTGAACCAATTAAAGATAATTCAAGATATTTAGGTTCTGATTCAGTAACTGCAGGCTGAAAATGAATACATTTTCTCCCTCAACTATTTGGAGTTGTTGGAGAATTTTATTTTTAAAGCAACTTTTTAAAGCATTGATCTTCTTTTTCCCTCCATGTCACTTGAATCTGATAACTGCATTTTTATTTGGACAAGACAAGGTCTTTCTTCTTTATGCTGAAGTTCTTGTAGCTTATTTTCTGTTCGTCTCTTTGAAATCCTGAGGTTTTTTTGCAACCAGCCTAAACTTGAGGAATTAATGAAGACAACCAATTTAAATATGTGTAGAGAAGAACTGGGTCGAAAGTTTTGGCCTAAAATGGGTTGCTGCTTTTTTTTTTTTTTAAACTCATTTTTCCCTCTGTTAAAACCTCTAAAATATTGAAATGGAAATCTTCAGGCTTTCAGAATGGCATTTTATATGCACAATGCTTTTTTTAACGTCAACAGTTGTTTGTGGGTGTAGCTCACAGTTTTTGGAAAACTAGCTCACCGTCTTCCATCAGAAAACTTCTTTAATATTGCATATGTTGAATTCAGCAAATTGCACCTTTTGTGGTAATGTAGGCTGATGTGAGATCTTTCCCAGACTATACCCAACTACCTTTCAGCACAAGGTTTGTTTATGTGCATTTGTCAAATGCACCTTCTCTCCTATGTTTCTGAAATTAAGTATAGAGATATGTAGCCATTTCACAACGTTCACACTTCTCTTTAGTTCATCTCCTTTTTTCTTCATAACAGTATTCTGGGTTCTATGTAGAGCCCTTTGCCTAATGTGTGCTCTTAGTTACCTGAACAAATTGCTTTGCAGTTGAACATCCCTTCAAAGGTGTGTTTGGGGTTTTTAAAATCTTTATAGGAAAGCTTTGTCTATGCTGACTTTTTAAAACAGTGTCAGTCTCCTGATTGCATCCTCAACCAGCCCATGATGCCAACACCGTCTTTCCCTTTTATTATTATGTAAAGAATAAAAATGTTATTTACATAACATTTTGCAATCTCCTTCAGTAGCATGGGTCTTGCCTCCTGATGTATGTGTGTTCCGTGCCCACTGAAGTCCTGTCCATCAGGAAGCAGCCTGAGGTTAGCCTAACTCTTGCTCTGGTTGCTTTTTGTTTCCACCCAGCAGAGACAAGTGGGGTGCTGCTGGTGCCCAGAACAAGGGCATCACTGCTGGCAACGCTACAGAAGCAGGTCACAAAGCAACCGCAGAAGGGGAAGGGCTTGAAAGCAAAGCCCAACATGAGATCACCTTTGATGCAGAAATCCCAGAGCTCCTGCTGTTGGTCTGCATTTCTCTTAGAGGCTGAATTTTACATTGTGGAGAGTTTGGACCTCAAGTTTCCCCTAAGAATGTCAGCACATCTGTAGCATTAACAGCAAATCCCTTCATGCCACTCTCCTCTGTTTTGGACTCCTACACAACTTAATAAGATTCAATAGCAAGAAATTAAGGACTTGGACTGTGTAAGACCCCCTTGCACTTCATTTACATGTGCCCATTGGAATTGCCTCTGAACAATAATTTAATAAAGTGTAAACCTGGATGAACAACTCTTCCCACTTTTACAAATGCTGGCAGACCATCATCCACACTGAAACAGGGAGGAACAGAATGTTCTTTGCTCCACAAAACAAACTTCTTGGAGAAACCATGGAGCTTCCACAGTACACTTTTTGGAGAACTAGGCCAAAGGTAAGCAAGTAAAATTTTGGGCTATAAAAAGCCAACAGTAGAAATGTGAGAATGCTCCTGATACAATTCCTATAGAAAAAAACCCAAACAAACCACCCTCAACTATTTAAAATACTGATTTTGAAAGCAAATTCATTGAAAAGGAGCTTTCAATCTTTTTGTACTTTCAAAGAACTCAGGAGCAGTAAATTCCCACTTTTCAAAAACTGCTGCTTCAGTTTTAAAGCAAAAATCATCACTTTAACATTTTAACCTCTGGACAGTTTTGAGGTTTGGTTGCAGACACGTTAAACTCTCATAACCCCAAAATTTTATTTCTGAGGAAATGAGAACAGGATGTAAAAGCCATAAATATTATTTTTTTGTGAGAAGAAATTTTAGACTGTTGTGGGGATGACTTTCCCTGTTCTTTTCCATTGCTATTTTCTTTTCTCCTTTCATAACAAACGTAGCATTTCTAGAGGCACAGAACAGGCTTAGAAAACCATGGCTCATTTAATTAGTCCCTGTATTTGTTAGATTGTAGGTGCCTTGACCAGTGTGTCTCAGGGTCTACTTACCTTGCTAGAATTGTTTGGTTTCTCACTTTCTTACATAAAGTGGAAGAAGAAGGAAAGCCTTTTCTTGTGTCGCAACCACAGTGAACAAACTCTGAGGGAAAGAACAATAAAAGCTTCAAAGGAATAGATGGCAGAAATATCTTAGTTCTGCAAATGCATACAACATTGTGTTACTATTATTCCTAAAACAAATTCAGGCACTAAATTTGTGAGGTCCAGGGATGGTGTTCCCTGACTTCTAGCAGTAAAAATTTGAAAGCATCATAAATTTTCTGATGGGAATGAGGGAAGAAAAGCATCTTAGAAGTGGGTTAGTGAGGAAATAGCAGAAAGATATAGAAAGCTGGGGCCTGAGGGGGGAAGATAGGCCTGCAATTAGGCAGCATGTTGAGACTCCAATCTCAAATCAGCTCTTGGCCCTGTAACAGACCTTTTTTTTTTTTTAAGCTTGGGCAAATTAATTGGTTTCTGTCCCTCAGTTTCCAATCCATGAAATGTCCCCAGAATGTCTGGCAGGAACTCAAGCGCTATTGTTACAGGCTTTCTCTAAAATCTGAGATATTTGGGGGTTAGGTTGAATTTTTGACAATGCAGAATCTTACCTAATCAGTAGCTCTTGCATTACTGTTACTTCAAATGGTGCCAGACAACAGCCTCATCTTTTCCTATATATTTCAGGAATTTAATTTGGATGCCTTCCCACCAGCAAGAACTAACAAAGCTCGAATTGAAAGTTCTAATTTTAGTTCATCTCTATTATAAAGTCAAGGGTTTCTGTGGGGTTTTTTTTTCTTTGTTTTGTTTTTAATGGAAATTCTTCCCAAAATATGTCAGCGATAAAGAGAGTCAGGCACGATACGTAGCATGAAGGATGCGATAGCGGCAGATCTCAGCACAGGCGGAAATGCTCAGCTCCCACAGTAGCTGGTTACTGCAGAGTGATTAATAAGGCATTGGTAGCAACTGACTGGGACATTCAAGAGCAGGGACACATGGTGGGACATGCAGCTATGTCAAATAAAAACCACCAAAAAACCAATCCAAAACCAGCAGCTTTCTTCTTGTCCTTCAGGCACAGCCCTACAGGGTTTTGTTCTTGGGGTGTTTTTCCTCTGCAAATAACTTTGATTAAAAGAGACTTTGCAACACTTTTTATAGTTTACAAAGAATTAGGGTGCAAAGGGAGTAGGAAAAAAAGACATGATGAAAGACTGAATCTACTGTCTGCTGAAATGCCATGTGGTGGGTTAAGTCTGTCCGTGGGGTGGGAGATTACTGTTATGAATTTCATTTCATAAATGAATGGTAAAAATTTACCACCAAGCATTCTCTAAGCAATAAATTTCCCAGCTTCCCAGATCACCAAGGATTTGAGCTTTTCCATCCTTTCTCTGGAGCTCTTAGAATGAGTCATCTGTTAGGAACAGGTATCTGTATTCCAGTTAATTAATCTCTTGTGATTACAGCGGTGTCATTGCATCTTCATCTGTCTTCCGTTTCTCATGTGAAACAAATCTTTGTTTATTAAAGTAGCCAACAGAAGGGAAGATGCTGGGGGAAACGATAAACGATAACAAGCAGTAGAGGAGTGAATTAAAGTGTTTTATACACACACACACATACATGTATAGACACCATTATTTTATCAAGGAAGTGCTGTGCCTTGGAGTACAGAAAAGGCCTGGATTAGGCTTCTGATTGATAGTAATGATTAGTCATTAGTGATGTTAGGATGGTCATAAGAGAGGAAAGTGGACAGAAATATGTGAGCTCTAGAGAGCAGGATTCAGGTTTCAAGGATTAACAAGGATTTCTAGTTGCTGAAAGCAAGAAGAAAGCTGCTATGAAAAAGTATTGTCTGCCCGCTCTGCACTTTCTCATGATAAATTTGCTGCTATACTGAGATGTCTAGCACACTCACTGAACTTTCTTCCTTTTTTTCTTTTCCTGTTTTCACTACACTTTCTATGGCTTTTCACCTTTTGTACCTGCAGTTCCCTTTTTCAATCATAGGTAAAGCTTTCTTGGCCTGTGGTATAAGCAGCTGTTGGAGAGTGATGGGATATGAGGGAATAGAAGTCCCTCTCACAGCTCAAGGCTAAGAGTTAATGGCATGGCACAGCTGCCTGAGATGGTCAGAGTTAAAGCTGACAAACCCAACAATCCCTTCTGTCCTGTGTTCTGCTAGCGTGTAAAAAATAATTAAGAAATTATGTCCTTCTCCTCCTCCTCCTCCTTGTAAAGTAACAACAACAACCAAAGAGTAGACTGAACATAGAGGTCCTATGAAGAAGCAGGAATTGCAAATTTTGCTATCAGAGTGAGGACAGCTAGTCTGGGCATAATAACTGTGTACTTGTTGCCATTTTAGAGTATTGCCATTCTTTGACATCCAATATTATCTGGAAAAAAATCTGCTGATGGAGTTCAGCTGCAGCTTGAGCCAACCACTTAGTGGTCACTACTCAAAAGATGATCAGCTGGCTTTGGTTTCTTCATGTAATGAAATGTGAGGCAAATATTAAAGAGGAAACTCTTACACAAGGAGGTGAAGTGACTCACTTGTGGTTGTGCTATCAGTCAGCTGCAGAGCTGGGACCAGCACTTGGCTCTGGAGGGTCCCACCAAGGCAGCTCAGTCCTGTTTGTAGCTTGAATTGACCAATTTTAACTATAACTTCCAGCTGTAAATGAAGCAGTTGGTTGTATCCTGTTGTGTTTCTTGGGATGGTGGCCTCTTGGAAGGGCTGAGGACAAGGTGCTTCTAATGGAAAGTTTGTGTGTGTCATCCTTTGGAGTATTAAAATTGAAACCAGGTGTTTTCCTGTTAAGGGGTCTCCTGTGCAATCCATGCATTTGTGGCTGAACGTAGCCAGAGACACCCATCTTATTAGCATTTTACCCACAAATATTTTTAGTCTTCACTCAGAAATGGGAACTATTTTAAAAACAGACTGTGAATACAGATTCAATGATGTTGTTATAATTACTGTACCAGACAAGATGGCTCATTTTACGAAGGGGAAAGTAGTTACAAATACAGCATCTCATAAAAGAGACTTTAATTAAGTCGAGAGGCAAAATATAATAATAGTCTTTTTAATGTAGACATGCTGTATCAAAGATCCCCAGACTGACAGGAAGATTAAGCTAGTTATGGTTTCTACATCAGCATAACTGTTGAATTCAACGCTTGCCAAAATAAAGCCTGGATCATAAAATAGGCAGTTCCCATATAGCAAACTATGGAAAGTTTTCAGGAGTTTTTTTTATTGTTTGGATGAAACAGTTTTATTCACAGTGAATGTCCTAATACCATGTGCACATGTATGCAATGAGAGATAGAAGATCCTTAAACAGATGAAAATTACCCAGATTCTACCTCAGTTCTTCCCAATAAAATTAAATGCTGGACACATCTATTCATCTATACAGTGCTCCCACTATAGCACTGGTGGTCATGTCAGCAGCTTCAGTGGTTTTTCCCATGCCCTGCAGGAGTGGGGTGCTGCAATTCTTCCCACTTTATTCCTCAATGACCTTCCCAAATTTCCCCAGCCCTTGTGCTTCCTACCCCACCTTGTCCATGCTTGCTCTCTTTCCCCACTCTGTGTTGCTCTCTATTCTCCACACCTGCAAGGTGATAGGGCTTCTCTTTAGGTTGGTCTTGGGATGCAGGAATAATCTCAGTGGAAGCAAGTCATATATTTATTCTCTGAATAATCAACAGCTTCCTTGTGTGTTCTAGAAAGCCAGGCTGTGTTGGCTTGATCCCCAGCACTGCCTGGGCTGGGAGCGGACACTCAACCTGGGCTGGTTCCTAGACGCACCCCCTGCTTAAATGCCATGGTTAAAACCCCCAGGTCTGGCTGCTCTAGGAGCGGATGGGACCATCTGTGACTATGCTAGAGCTTGTACCCCAGGAAGGAAAAGGAGAACTTTTCTGACATCAAGCAACTCTTGCTTTATAGGCTTATGCTGCCAAGTCCTTAAGGCCTTGGAGTGCAATCAGAGGCATCAGTTCCCACAACTACCATAGACTTTTTTTTTAAGTCAGGTATGTCCATGTTAATAGCCTGACTCCACTTGGAGAGTTATTTATTTATGGTTAAGTTCAGTGTGACTTAAGCACTTGGATTTAGATTTTCTCTATTGATGAGATGTGAATACTTTGCTTCCAATTAGCCAAAGCTGGCAAACCTGTTTTCCAAAGAGCTAACTATGTGCATGTGAGATAATTTGTATAATAGGACACTGCTTCAGTAATATTAATTGGAAGTGAAATTCTGGCACAGAACTTGTAAATGAGAATTGTGAATCACTATCTGCTCGTACAACTTTACTGGGGCTTCAAAGTGGGGAGCAAAGCAAGAATACATGCTATAGGCTACACTGTAACTTCAATAATTTTACTTATAGTGGTCCTTTGGAATGAAAGATATTTTGTGAATGTTATTTGTAATCATTCAACACTTGAGAGCTACCCTGCTATTGCAGACTGTCATTACCAAGAATAAGCAGGCCTTTTGGAATTCAGATGAGATGCAAAGAGCCTCATTCACTGGGCAGGCTCCACTTCTGTTGGCAATCTATCAAATACACTGCCAGTGGGAGTCCAATTCTGCAAGATGAAGAACAGTCAAATGCTGCACCCCATGCTGGTTTTCAGCCAGTGCTGAAGATGGGCTACTAAACATCCATTCTCGGCCACGGCTGGTGGTGGGGTTGATCTTGGCTGCCTGAAATTATCTCAAAGGTGGGAATGTTTCACTGGCAATGGAAGAGACACTGAAGGCTCCCAGACAAGGGCATCATTGCAACAGCATCAACATTTTAATCAAAAAGATCCTCAGAAAAGCATTGCCTCTACCCATAATATTTTTGTTGCTTGGGTTTTCTGCTCCTCAAGCTTGTTGGCAATTTTTAATATTGTAAAGGGCATCTGTTTTCACTAGTAGTACATGCACAGCATTCTTGGGAGACAAGTAACCCTTGCCTGGTTAAAGGTTTGGTTTATTGGCTTCTTCCATCCAACTTAGCTTTCGCTCAACTGAGAAATTACAGGGAGGTATTGATTTGGTTTTGAGCCAGGAGGCAGTTTCCCAGAGCTAGGATTATCTGCCTGTGTTTTTGGGTCAGCTCTCCTAGCACAGTCCCACAGGTGGAGACTCTAGGGATGTCTAGTCAAAGTCACTGTAGTTGTCACAGTTCTGCTGTTTCATACAAAAGCTGCTCTGAACTGATCCATCCCAAGCTCCATGGGAGATCCTGCCTCATTTTGGCTTCTCTGCATCTTTCAGAGGTCTGGTACTATGCATGCCACAAGCATACCTCTCCTGACCTCCGTGAGGGACACAGGCTCCAGCTCACTCATAAATCCCTGTCATCCCAGAGCTTCCTGCCTTCAGACTGTGCTTCATCACAAGCACTGTTCATATCGACAACTGAAAGTTTCAACGTGGAATAGGAAAAAGAACAGCTTAGAGGCTAGTTCCCAAAGTGAAGAGTGCTTTCACCTTTGAAAATAAAGTGATGTGGGGGCCATGATGGAAGGATGAGGTATTTGGAAGCCCAGGAGCATGCAGGTGCACTAAAAAGAAAGTGAGAGAAAAGATTCAGGGGTGAATCAGCCAAAGATACCACCCTCCTACTCAAGAGCACATGGAACAACAGACTTTTGGACAGCACCTGGAAGGACTAGGTGGAACATGTAGCAGAAAATAGAACACACACAACCCCTTCCCCCCCCCCCTCCCCCCCCCTTCCCTCCCCCCATCTCTTAAATTCTCAGGTTTTTCCTTTATAGTTAGATAAGAGCCAATATGCTCAAGGGAGAAACAGGTATGAGAAATACTGTCCTCAGGCTTTGAATGTTACATGTGAATTCCCTGTCTGACCAGGAAGGCAAAATGGTCTGACTGAACCTACCATGACATATGTGTGAGGTTAGTTCACAGAACCATAGAATCACAGAACAGTTTGGGTTGGAAGAGACCTCAAGGACAATTTTGTTCCAATTCCCTGCCATAGGCAGGGACACCCTCCCCTAGCCCAGGGTGCCCAAAGCCCCATCCAACCTGACCTTGAACACTGCCAGGGAGGGGGCAGCCACAGTTTCTCTGGGCAGTCTGTGCCAGGGCCTCACAGGGAAGAATTTCTTCCTTGCATGTATCCTAAATATCCCTTCTTTTAATTTAAACCCATTCCCCCTTGTCCTATCATTACACCCTGTGATAAACAGCCCTTCTCCAGCTTTCCTGTCAAGTCCCTTCAGGTACTGGAAGGCTGCAGTAAGGGCTCCCCCAAGCCTTCTCTTCTCCAGGCTGAACAAGCCCAACTCTCTCAGCCTGTCTCAATAGCAGAGGTACTCCAGCCCTCTGACCATCTTCAGTCTCCTCTGGACTCACTCCAACAGTTCCATGTCCTTCTTGTACTGGGGACCCCAGAGCTGGATATAGTGCTGCAGGTGAAGTCTCTGCAGAACAGAGCAGCGGAGCAGAATCTCCTCCCTTGACCTGCTGGTCACACTGTTTTTGATGCAGCACAGTATACAGTTTGCTTTCTGGCTGTAAGGACAGTCGAGCCATGTTGAGCTTTTCATTAATTTACTCCCCCAAGTCTTTCCCCTCAGGTCTGCTCTCAATCCATTTTCCACCCAGCCTGTAGCTGTGCTTGGAAGTGCCCCAACTCATGTCTAGGACCTTGCACTTGTCCTTACTGAATGCACACAGTTTGCATGGGCCCACCTCTAGAGCCTGGATGACATCCCTTCCCTGCAGCATGTTGACCAAACTTGCTGAGGGTGCACTCAATCCCACTGTCCATGTCACTGACAAATGTTAAGCAGTGCTGGTCTCAGTACCAACCCCTGAGGAACATCACTCAGGCTGGTAACAGTGTAGTCATGGTTCACTTTAAAATGAAATGAGGTAGCTGCTGGGCATTGCTGCATCTGTCCTGGATGGGTTTTGCCCTGTGTTCTTCAGTGATTACCTGGGTGATGGACCAAGGCAGTCTGAGTTTGTTAATCTGCAGACCACATGTAACCAAAAGTATCTACAAGTGCATTGGTGGGCAGTGTGAGAATTCAAAGTAACCTTTAAAAAATTGACTAAAACTGTAGGAAGTGAGTCAGTGACAGCAAATGCAAGGTGCTGACGTGTGGGGGAAGAGAGGGAACATGAGGGTGGGTGGTGGCCCCTCTATGGGGGTGGGATGACAGAGGTGGCTGGCTCGCAGTGACCCCAGCGTGGGTCTGCTGGGAGATGCAGAGAGGAAAGAAGAAATCAGTTCTTCGTGCCTTTGGTGGATAGGGCAAGAAATTAGAAGGTTAAATTTGTAGGAAGAAAGATTCAGGTTTTAC
The DNA here is from genome assembly GCA_022605575.1 of Laterallus jamaicensis coturniculus. NCBI lineage: Eukaryota > Metazoa > Chordata > Aves > Gruiformes > Rallidae > Laterallus > Laterallus jamaicensis. The sequence continues at coordinate 98,134,683 of JAKCOX010000001.1, forward strand.
ATTATCAAGAAACTCTCAAACCCCCAGGAAAGCAAGGTCGTGTCAAAGCAGGGGGTGGAAATGTTTTCTTATGTCTCCCTCCTGTCAACTGCCAAGTTATTAACTGCTGAACTGTTTCCAATGGTGGACGGTCTAGTTCATCCGAATTGGTTTCAGGCAACTGCTTCTTGTTTTTCAGACCGGAGTGCAGAGATCAGTACTCAGTTGTCTGTCTCCATGACAGCAAAATACTAATTTTATGGGGAGGGGAATGCTCAGGGAGGTTTAAATCCGGAATCTTTTGTGTCTAGAATCCTGGTAGATAAACACTGGTTTTGCTCCTGGCAGATGTTCTTAGCACAACTCTGAAAGGAAGCAAGATGTGAAGTTGGGCTGTGACCGAATGTACGGGCAGTTTGGGACAATGTGCTGGCACAAAACAAGATGGAGGAGAGGTGGGTCTGCCCCTCTTCACAAAGTCCTTGAGAACTGGTGAAATGAAGGACTGAATATGAGCCTCTCATTGTTGTTAGTGTTATAGATGAGATGTTAAGCTATTATGAATAGAGAGAGACCAGGTCATTCCTTTTTGTGCCTTACCCTCTACTTGCCATCTTCATCTTGCCTCTGCTCATTATGCCCTCTTCTCACATCCAGCTACCAGCCACAGGCTTTGGCAGGTTTCCCAGCCCTTCTCCACAGTCTGGCCACTGCAGCTGGAGACAGCACGTTCTGCTGCTGCTCACACTGTCCTGAGAGGGCGAATGAAGGCACTTTCCTCAATCTGGGACTGGGATATAACATTCTTTAGAAATAATGAATCCCAGATTTTGTAAAGCTCTGTTGTGCCTCCAGCTGCACTTACTCCTCTATGAATCCTTAAGCAGCAAAGGTTTGTTAACCCTGCTCTTGTTGTGGTAAGGTGTAGAAATAGCTCACTTATTTAAAGATTTAGAACTCTGATAACCTTGCTGGGTTATAGTCTGGTGTCTGAATTCTTTTCTTACCCACTGTTGCCCATTCAGTTACTATGTAGGACCAGGTAGATGAAAGGCGCTGTTGGGTTTCTGTTGTTTTACGTTCCTTCTCAGTTGCTGTCAAATTGGAACTGTAAAAACCATATGTGGATAGGGTTCCAGCCAAGCTGTAGAGGTCCCTTTAGGATGCTGAGTGTCAGGGTTATGTGCCCATCCTTAGAGATCTGAAATGTGTTTTGTGAGATGGAACCAGGCAGTGGTCAAGGATACTTGAATCTTTTATGACTTATTTGATAAATGACACTTTTACTGTTATTGTAGCAGTCAGGCTAATAGATTGAGTTCTCTGATTGCTTTCTGATAGCATTTAGCAATTCCAAATGCTTAAGTGCCTTCATAGGCTTTGATAACTGCAATACCAGGATTAAATATATTAAAAAGAAATTAAAGTAAGACTCGCTTGCTTCTCTATGAGAAGTATTTCCTATTTCATTTCTGGTATGTTACCCGTATCTGCATGCTACTGCTATCATGCTTAGGGAACAGTTTTACCTGGTAAAACATGACAGCTATTAGTATGTTATAGGTTACAGTTTAAGGCACAAGGAATTGCTCAAGTGCATAATCCTGCCTAGATGATGATCCAGCCCTTTCCAGAAACACGGTGATTTTCAGAATTGTAAAAGAGTGAAGAAACTGAGTGAGCATGTGGCAACATGCTCACACCTCCTTTCCATCTGCATCTCCCACCTGTTGTGAGCCACAGGTGGTATTTCTCCAGGTTGATATTCTTCTTAAAATCTGGGCTTACATCCTCCTCCAGTTTTGTGTAACTCCATTTTTTGCACCCACAGGCTTTTCATGGAGTGCAGCAAGGAGCTCTAGAGATGTTTCATAATCAGGTAGTTTCTGCATGTTCACCATTTTGTTCCCTCTGAGAGCATTAAGCAAGACTGCTAGGAACCTAGGTTCAGAAATTATTGTCCTGTTTGCCCTGCCTGCCCCACTAGGACTTTGTGGATCTCTATGGTGCCTCCGATCCATCATCTCTACTGGTCTGAGGATGCCCAGTGTGTCGAGCCCTTTCCTGTGCATCCCCCATCTACAGCTGATACTGCTGGAGGTGAAGAGCACCTGACCCCCACACCACATGGTAGATGGAGATGTACCCTGCAGGGTCCAGGTCCCTCCAGGACAATTTCTTTTCTGTTCTTTGCTTCTCTCCTTGGTTTTTATGTTCCCTACTTTTAAAAGCTTCTGCATTGATTTTTTCAAAAAATATCCTATCTGTTAACCACATGGAAAAAGGTAATTTAAAAATCATCATTGTACAGGATTAGATTTTTTTCCACATGTGTCACTTTGTATTTATCCATAAATTACCTGCCAGCTTGGTGCCCAGTTGCTGCCCAGTGAGGTCCTTCTGAAATTCCTCTGTCAGCTTCACATTTTTTTGTTCTAAATAACTCTTTACCATCAGCAACATTTTTCATGTCATTATTCAAGCTCTTTATAGCTCATTACATCTGTTATAACTTCAGGATCTTTTTCCTGAGTGATAATGCTTTGTTCAGGAACTACTATCATGGAATAAAGCAAGAACTGTTCTTCTTGTGTATATTTATCCACAGTGAATGTAATTTGCCATTATAGAAAATTATGGTGCTTTAAAAACCAGAAGATACTTGTTTAAAACAGAGTTTGGTAAGAAGCAAAGTTAAAATTAGACTACAATAATGAAACTGTTTGAGACATGAAACTAAAGCAAGTGTATTAACACCAGAACTTGCTATAATATCTGAGAATTTAAGTTCATGTAAATGAAATATAATATTTAAGAATGGTATTGCTTATTTACAAAATTTGAAAAAGTGAGAGCATAAAGCTCAAAAAGTCACCAGACAAGCACCTAAACCAAGTTTTTTGTCAAAATAGTAAGACAGTTTTACAGCTATTTCATCTCAGCAGGAATTCAGTGGAGTTTTTGTTTTGGCGTGTTCATCTAGTTCAGCTCAAAGACAAGTTAATTAAAAGCTGAAAAACTGTTTCAAAATAGGAAAAGCAAAGAATGATTTTTCTCCACTAACACAGAAGTAAAAGTGGGATATGAGAAGACCAGTTCTACTGGTTGCAATGTCTAACAGGACCTTGTGGTTAGTAATCCCCAGTTCAATTCACTCTCTATAGAAAATGTGTATGTTAATAAATGAGAAACTTTTTTCAATAGCAGTGACATTTCATTCAGGGCTTATGAGTCTACAACCAAAATATTTTTTTTAAAGCTGCTATTGTGCTTCGTATCTGCATTTTTTGCCAAGTATGACTTGACCCCAATTACCTGGGAAAAATGTCACAAGCAAATAACAAATCCTTAACTTATATTTAAAAATAGGAAATTATGAGCTACAATAAAAATCTACAATCCAGATGTACAAATACAGCTTATCGCTGGTCCTCAGAAAGTAGGGGGTGTACCTCCATCTTTTATTGAGCTACAAAATGTCATATCCTTTTGTATGCCAAGCAATAACTGTGACTTTTTTTCTTTTTGAGTTCAAGTAAAATATGCAAAGTATGATTAAAATTAATTCACTTCCATCTGCAGTTGGCAGAACTTGTTGAAACTGGTGAGAATTGCAAGTGGCCAGAGTCAGTTCTTTAGGAGAGAGCTGTCACTGTACGTCAGCATCCTTCAGTCAACCGGCAGCTCAGTGCACAATTCTCCCTGGCTGACGAAATCAAAATAATCTCATGATCTTCCTTCCAAGTCTGTAAGCAGGATATCACAGCTAGAGAGTCACACATGATATCAGTTTATGGCAATGGGTTAAAATCAAGAGGAACAGCTGGGTGACTTGAATAATATATTCTGGCTGAAGTCTTAATGCAATTTAGCAGTTACTGCAGGTGAACCTTAACGCTGATAATAGAGGTCGCCTGATGGGGAACGAACCAGGATTCCCTTCTTGACAATGCCTTTGACACCCTGGGCTTGTGTGAGTTTTCGTTTACAGGGACTCTGTAGCAATGTGCAAATAGCCATTGGATGCCAGAGCTTCCTCGGGGTGAGATGTGGCACCGAGAACATCCCTAATTCCAGCAGACACCTCGTGGACTCTTTCAGCGCCGATCTGGGTCACGACCAGCGCAAATCCACATAGCTCCATTGGCTGCAAAGGAGGCCAGTTAGCAGCAACCATGGACTGAGCGTTGTTTATGCATATGCGTATGTTCTACCTCTAACATAAAAGAAAAGTGGTAATTGTTCACGTTGGTAATGGCCTCCCTTCTTCACCTTCCCCCTCTAAGGTATGAATTAGCTTTCTTGCTTCTTGTCTGATGAGCTAAACAGGGTGGCCCTCTCAAAGGAGGATTCAATTAACATGCAAATATCAGATTGTATAGAGAATAGCTGACACCTCTGTCTAGACCTTTGTGAACTTAATTCATAAAGCATTGTAAGCAAAATAATTGCTTCTTTTCCGAGGCTGTAATTGCTGAGTACATTATACTCGGTGTTCGGGAAGAAATTATCACTGTGGTATCAGACAAAAAAATCAGGAACTAATAGGAAACACACGATTTTACGTCAGGGAAATACAAAACAAGGTCATGTAATTTCTGCTCATAATTGTGATAATGTAAGACCTAATTCCGCAAGACCATGAAATTCACCCACCAAACAGAAGCCCCAATGAGGAGGGTAATTCAGGAGTGGGCTCCTATTAAAATAACAATTCTGAATAACATTCCTAACTAGATTTGAGTTAGGATAACAAAGCGCTGCAGTAAGCGTGTGGGTAAGAGACACATTAGATTCAACCATAGGATGCATACATAGACAATGACATTTAAAAGTTTCAGAGTCAGCTGCCTCGCTTCTATCATGTGAGCTTTTTAAAGCAAATTATAACAGAACACCCGATTAGGGAGATGGTATCTCAGTTGCTGATTTCAGGCAGAATTTGAGAGTAGATACTCTCACTCCAAATCAGTGATCTAGTAAAATTAGGTAGATTTCTTTTGACTGTGGTATTTTTGTAGATGGACTAGATCAAGGAGATGGAGCTAGTCTTAAAAGGCAGACGAAAATTGTAAAAAGAAAAAACCCCAATTTTTTTAGTAAACAAAATATGAATATATTGGAAAGGGAGGGTGTTCAAAGCTGAAGTCTCCTGCACTAAACTTGCCTAAGAAAAATACCCATAATGGGGGTTATCAGCTTCAAAACAAGGCTCATGGTAGCATTGCACCCTGAGCTATTGCAGTGCTTCCAGAACAACTCAGGCAGCCAGAACACTAGCAAAGCCGATTCTTTAAAATGCAATATCAAGAGGAGAAAAAAAGTCTCTCAATGTAGAGCAGGAGCAAGTAATGGCATGTGGTAAAACAAGAGGAAAGGACTAGCCTCCTGGCCAGGTTCTCCCTGCCTGGGTGGCTCAGAGCAGTTCAGAAAGCACCCTTCTTCCCTTGGGAGCTGCTCTCACCGAGCACTGGAAGAGGAATTGTGCACCAAGGTGTGTAAGCACACGTTGGGAGTGGATAGGATCCTTGCCGCTAGCTGCAGTGGGAGGGCTGGTAGGAACACCTCCCCACGCACTGCTTTCCTGGCTGGTGTCAGGGAGGGGACCACTGTCAGCACAGGGACAGGCTGGCCAGATGGCACGGCCCTTGTCCCTTGGTGAAGTGGTTCGCAAGGGCAGATAAAGGCCTCAGATGCCCCTGTCCATATTAAAGAAGACAATCTGCAACAGCAGCTGGGAGTCAGTAACTAATGCAGCTTGGTGCCCAGTACTTGTCTTAGGGCAAAGACATGTTCCATATTTCCATGTGTGAAGCCCTGATGTGTAATAGCTGCATTCTGTTTGAAAGGAGGTAGTAGGGCCTCTTTAACCATGCTTTTTAATGCAACTTGATCCCGTTGATGGAAGAGCGCATCAGTTTGCCTTGGAGCAGGTGAAGGAGGAAGCAAGCTCTGGCACAGCTGCCGTATAATGGGAGGTGAGACTATCCCTTGGAGAGAGATTTTCATTGCTACTAGATTAATCTAGCTAGGCTCACTTGTGCCAGGCATTTATAAGTCTGTTTAAATGAAGAAAAGGCATGCTCCTTTTTCAGGGTTTGCTGACTGCTGAGGCACTGCTTGCCTCTCCCTGCCCTTCACCCACTGGTTGGTATCTGTCAGTATCTGCAGACAAAGCCGCAGGCTTTGGTCACTGGAACTGCAGCTTCTCACCCCATGGGACCTCGAGTCAGGGCATCAGGGGAAACAGCAGTGTATGGGTGGTAGGATGTTACAGAAGCTGTGGGAGAAAAAGATGTTAATATGATTGTGAGACATTCATCGTTGCACTCCTGAATTTCAGACACTAACACTTCTGTGTACACACACCACTCTGTACCTGGGATTATCGACAGAATTCTAATTTATATGTTAAATATGGTAGGACACAGTATTGGTGTCCTAGTTCAGCAGTCTTCTTATCTTTCTTTACCAGCTCCAGGAACAAAGAATATTTTTTGCTGGCATCGGCATTATTTGTAAGATGTTCTCCCTATTCATCACAATAATGTTGTTTCTTCTCCCCTTCCATGTGCATATGCAACATATCAGCCGGGTTTCACCATTTTCTTTCTCTTATTGTTCAAGATTAAATTTCTCAGAATTGTATTTTCTCTTCCAAGTAAGACTGACCGTGCAGTCTGATATTGCTTCCTTTCTCAGAGTATTAGATTTCTCAACAGATAAAATATGGACACTATTAGGCGGCATTGACTTTTTTAAAGCTGTGAGTAGTGACTGATCAAATCAGTAACACAGAGCATTTTAAGCAACCTTTCATCCTAATAATTCTTTGGCTTAGTCTGATACGGAAATTAATTTTACATAATGGGAGAAGATACATTTATGGAGTCTTGAAAGAGCATATCTTCTCCTGAGTTATTGAGAAGAGCAGCTCTATTTTCCTTTTGAAGTTTGTGTCATTCTTTGTGGTAAATGACTAAAGATGCTTTTTGACTCTGTGTGTTAAAATTTTGTGCAGTGGAGGATCTGGCTAATCCGCCGTATAGTTATTACAGTCACGCTGTGTGAGTTTTATAACTCTGTGCAGGTCTGCAAGAGGCAATCTGTAGCTGATGCTGCTCAGCTATTTGAAGGTGGGTATTTGCAGGGGTTTATTCTCTGAGACAGTAACACCGTGACTTACGGCAGTGAGATCAGTAAAGATGAAGCCAGGAAGGTGGAGTGGCAGAGGGGTCCCTGCAGTGCTGGAGCCTGTGGCTTGGGATGAGAGTGATGGGATGAAACTACCTTGCCCAGGGGCTGTTGTGTAGGTAGGTTCAAAGCCAGCTGGGGTGCATGCATGGGGTGCATGGTCCAGCAGCTTGTGTTCTACAAGGAGGAAGGTTTACATGAAAAGCTGAAACAACATCTAACAGATCCCTAAGCCTCTGAAAAGGAGCTGCAGATAGTAAGTGGAGGACGGAGCTCCCACTCTTGCTCAGAGACAAATGTCTTGGTCTGCATGTGCGAAAGAGGACTGGGCTGGGAAGGGGAGCCTGCAGCATTAGGGCCAAGACGGGACGGGAGCCAGAGAATGCAGCTATTGCTGTCACTGAAGTGGGAGCGGCGGTGCCTGCTGCTGTGAAGAGTGGAGGTGGAAAGACAGAACTGGGGAGAAGCTGTGCTGGTGATAGAGAAGTTACAGTTGTAACACTCAAAGAACAAAGCTTACAACTCTGCTGTGTTGCATGCTAAGTAAACACGTAATTGCCATCGGCAAATGAGAGCAAATGTCAGCTTTGCTTTGAGGTGAGAACCTTTTCTAATTAAGGGTAAAGTAAAGCCCATGACAGGCCCAAATTACTTGGAAATGTCATGTTCTGCTCCATGGTACAGGGTAACATAGACACCTACTTTTTCGGGTAATTGAGAAGGGGATTCCTGAGGTATAATACATGACCATGAAAGGTCTTACCTTAGGCTGCAATTCAATCTTGCATGTTTTGTCTTTCAGAAGCTCAAACTGAGTATTTTGCAGGGGCTCTAGATGACTGCTGGCAACAAAACTTGACATTTTTCTGGCACTTAGTGAGATAAAGCTTGTTTATTCTTTAATTTTTTGTGTTGCTAAACATGAAGACTATTACAGGTAACTTGTATTTCATCAAGGCTTGCCTTTTCTCTGTGCTTCTGGTCACTTGGAGGAGAAGAACATGTAAACTTGCACAGCTGTGTAGGCTTAGAGTTACTAAACAATTTCCATTCTCCAGTTAGAATCATAGAATCACAGAATCATTTTGGTTTTAAGACCTTTAAGATCAACTCCAACCATCAGTGCCGTTTTAGTTGCTTATGTCTTTTCAAAATAGATTGAATCCACGTGAATTACGAATTATGCTGCCTATCCCACAGCTTGGTGGCTTTGCAAGCTTCAGAAATCTGATCCAGCAAATTTGGAGAAAGTCTGACACAAGCCATTTTAATTTCCTTAAGAACTCTCAGAGCTCTTTAGCCCAAACTGCAGTGCCTCATTTGTGAGCAGGTTTTGAAGCTCAGTAGGAGGGTTTGATTTGCAATTGGATCAGTTTTCAGTTTTTCCTCTCACCCAAATCTTGCCAAGATACAAACCTCAGAAAAAAATAAATCACTATTTCACATACACTTCAGAGATACGGTAGCACACGTAAGCTTTTGGATGATTTCACCTCTCAACCCATGGCTCCAGCCCAGCATAGTCTCTGGAGCTCTTCCTTTGTAATTGGGTATTGGAGCCAAGCATGAAGAAATGCTCGACTTGCAGTTGAAGCATATGGATGCATAAGGCAGAGCTGCGAGAAGCAGGTGAAGATGAGGCACAGTAGTGAGTGGGGAACAGATGTAAAGATAGACAGGGGTAATCTGGGTGGTAGGAATAGGAGCAGAGTAAGAAGCACAGGAAGGAGTTGGGATATGAATCAAGAGAAGGTGGTGTGGAGACAGATGGGTCTGTAACTAGCATATGACCTTTGAAGGTCAACGTCAGGATGAGTGGGTTTCTTCAGCATCTTCCCCAACAAATGGACTAGAAATAATGTCAAGTAAAACCTGAGTGTCTTCCTACACAGAAGGCAAAACTTTGCTCTCTCTGCTCCACTAGCTTAGTTTGAAGGGATTCATGGATTGAAGCAGCCCAGTTTAGGTGAAGACTGCTTTGGAGTGGAGCATAAAGTCACCTGAGGTACCCCATATGCACAAGAGAGAAAAGGACAGTGCATTAGAGGGAAGCAGAAAAGCATTGAGACATTTCAGTGGAAAGCCTCCTCAGCCACTGCTGCAGGAAAAGGCCACTTCTGAGGAACATGTCCACAATGTTAAGCAGACTAGTCTCTAGTGATACTGTGTTTGAATAATACTGTCAAAATGCTGGCAGATGTGTTTCAGAAGACTAATAACTTATATAGTACCAGCCAAGGACTGAACTGCTTTGCCAAGCTTCATCGAGACAACTGGGACAGATTGGCAGAGCACATCATACTGCAGGATGCGTGGTACTTCCTTCAGGGGAGAGAAGTACAGGAGACAGGAGATATTGAACTTAATATCTTTTGTACTAACATTGGCTGCAGAAAATAAAGAGCTCTGTGTGTCTCCATGCCAAACCTGAGGTGGTCCATTCATATCTGCACGGCGAAATGTGGTACTTCTTTGCCTTTTAGGTTAAGGGTTTGCTTATCTCAGACAGGAGAGACAACTTGAGTGGCAATGAAAGGGCCATAAAGGGTTGTCAGCATTTAATCAGGGTTGATTTGGAGATGCAACAAACGGACCAGGCAGGTACTAAACTTAGCAGGTAGCCAGGGGTGCTGTTCACAGGAAAATGGCAGTCTTGCAGCCTGAGCGCAGGCTGGATGTGATACCTTGGCTGGGAGCAGAAGTAGTGAAAGACTGGGAAAGAAGTGAGGGATGCAGCTGAGTCATGAAGGCAGGAGGCTGGGAGTGTGTGGGGGGTGCTTTGTGCTTCCATTCAGAGCGAGGGAGATGTGAGCAGCAGTGTTTCAGTTGTGAATGACTGATGCAGGCTTGTTTCAAATCAGCAGCCTCAAGTCTCTGCAAAATATTTGTTGGAGGTAATGTTTGCAAGAGCAATATATTTCCAGTACAAGATTAGCACTCTTGAATCCAGCTGAGGAGGCTTTTGTGAAAGATGGTTTGTCTTGCAGGGGGCCCAGGGGTACACCCTTGTTGGGGCCTAGGGGTCAGGAGACCACCCAGCAGTCTGGGCAGGTCCCCCGAGCAGCTGTGCAAGGGGCTGCAGCTCTCAGAACTGTCTGAGGGCAGCCATGGAATTAGTAGAGGGAAGCCCTGTGCTCCCAGTTGCATCCGGAGTTTGATGACCTTAGTGGCATGCGAAATGAATGGTCCCGTGGATGCTGACTGGTTGTTTGTAGAGCTTCTAGAAAATAATAATGAATTTGCAAGAGTAAACTCAAATAATTGAATTTACTCATTTGGAAATTCTTCCTGAAGCCTTGTTTGACTTCTGCATGCCTTTAGCATATCCTGTATGTGTCAGGAGAAATTCTATATGCAGGTCATGAAGCAGACCTTTGGATGGCCTCTCAGGAAAATGTGAGGATATTTAAAACAAGACTGAAAAAATACTCTCTAAGGCAAAGCTTTTCTGGCAGAGATGGCCTAAATGGCCCTTTCTGATCACCATATCAACACAAAAAACTGTGTCAGAGCCTAACTTCTAAATCAGTAGGATTCAAAATTCTCAAATATTTGATTTAGCAGAAATATACAATTTAACTATTTAATGGTTAATTTAATATTGACAATACTTAAACTGAGTCCAAAATGAGCCAGGGGTCTGTGGCCCTGTCCCCTGCAGCCTCGGTCCACAGGCTTGGACTAAGCTCAGGGTTTCCCTTCTGCGGACTGAAGGGATAAGTTGGTGTGTACTCAGATCCTAACCATGGACTTGGGCAATATCTGGTTCACTCTACATCCAACAGAGCCTAGGAGACATCAAGCATGCCACAACAGGCTTTTTCTTGCCTTGCAAAAGTCTTCACAAAAGAAACTAGCCTTGAGGCATACTTTCAGCAGAGAAATGAAGTGCTTAACATCCAGAGAGGCGAGGGGTCATGCACTTTCCCAGAAAAGCAGTTTTCATGGGACAGCCTTTTCTGTCAGCGTTAACTGTTTACCTTGGGAATATGATTCTATAACACTACTCAGGTTCTTCATACAAGTAACAGAAAATAAATTGCGAGCTTCGGGGTCTGAGTCAGGGCAGGTAGGTAATGTCTGAGAGGGACTGCAAAGTGGTCCTGGTGCTGGCTGCAATCCTATTTCTCAAAATGCTAGTTTCAGTGCTGCTGCCATTGACATCATACAGGCCTGTTGCAGCAGTGTTGTGTATCCAGAAGAAAAAAAGAACAGGGGGAAAAAAAAAAAAAAGAAAAAAAGAAAATCATTGATTTGGAGCTGAAATTTACTTTCCCCTCTTCTTTTAGGCTCATGGTTTTTGTATTATTCATTTAATTCTGTGGTCACTTTTCAGGAGCTCCTGCAGGGGATTTTGCCTCCACCTCTTTCCTGGGAAGAAGGTTATACAGGGAGTTTCCAGCTGTGTTCAAGTACTGTGCAAATATGAACTTTAAAAAAAATATATGAATCTGTCTATTTTAAAGGTGAGAGTCAGACATCTTTGCACAGACTTGCAGGAAATGATGGATGAAGTTTGGAAGCTTGTTACGAACATGAGTGGTTCTGCTGCCTGATCTATTTGTTTTATACTTAATTGTGGCTTAGCTATAAATGAAGCTAAATGCCAGAGCTGTCAATCTAGTGCAGAAATGGTACCAAACCTGGGAATCTGGCTGCAGACCTCATGTTGCTCGAGGCAACCTGCGTTTTTAGTCAGAGGAAAAGGTAGCCCATCTTGCTTTTCCTACAACACACACAGCCAGCCATTTGGGTGATGTATATGCTGCCGTCTACTGCAAGTGTTGGTGATACGTTCCATGTAGAAAATGCCATCAGTGTGACAGATACTTGCTGCAAACACATTGAAATGGAAAGCCTGCTGCAATTTGAATAGAAATATCCTGGGAGATTCTCAGCTATGTTGAATTAAGGAAGGAAGAATAGATCAAATGGTTTTTCTCTAAGCGCAGTTAACTCCACGAGAACAGGACACAGCTGTGAGTCCCTTAAAGGCAGTACACATTCTCTGCCAAGTTAGAAGGCAATTATTCTTCATAAATCTGTCTTTTTAAATTCAAGCAGATCGATTGCCTCGTCCATCCTTTCCCTGTGCAAGCTCCCGGAAAGGCTCTTTTAGCACCACCTACGACTAAGCACCCCGCTTATCAGAAGAGCCACACCATGGAGGGGATGAAAACCCTGTCAACCCTGCTATAATGGTGGATGTAAAGGTACGTTCAGAGTTTTAATGCTTTATCCAAGAAGTTTCTGTGCTGTTTTTAAACATTATCTTGACTCTAGATATCTCACCTCCATGCAAAGAAACAGGACACTCCTGCACATTTATTGTCTAGCTAATAGGCAGAAGAGTGTTGCAAGAAGACAGGATCGTTTCCTCACGTATACTGTCACGGTTGCATCAGCATCGGGTTTCCAGAGCTGTGCTAAATTGGCTTGGTTACAAGACAGTCATCTCCTAATAGCCCTGTTCTGCCAAATCACCCTGGCTCTGAAAGTCAAAATGGCTTCTGCCCTTTCTGGTGACCTGTAATCACGGCCAGGCGTTCAGCAGCTACACTGAAGGCAAAGAGTGCCTGGAGCAATTGTGAGCGAAGCCCAAGTGCAAACACGTGCGACAGCGGGGAGGCTGGGTTCAGGGCTTTCAGGTGAGTAACACACTAACCTTGATTCTTTTTTGGTTGGTTGGTTGAGTTTGTTGTTTGGGTTTGTTTTGTGGGGGATTTGGGGCCAGGTGTTTTTTGGTTGGTTTGTTGGTTGGGGTTTTTTTGTTTTGTTTGGTTGGGGTTTTCATCAGATATGATAATGCTTTGCAGCCCTTGTGAAGTGATTTTTGAGACTGTGCTGATTAGACCCATTACTGCTATGATATGTCTTCTGTGGTTGACATTTGGTAGATTTACTAAGGCCCTAAAAAAACAGCAAACACTAGGAGAAAAGGAGAGCAGTTGGCATAAACTGTGCTCTCCCATGCTGCAGTGGCACAGAAATGAAATAATGGGTGTTTATTTATTTATTTATTTATTTAAGACCATAGTGGTACATGTACCTTGTTTGCATTCAGTTGTAATGAAACAAAGGAGGTAAATGTGATGTTTGTCCTTATCAGCCAGCCTCCAGACCCAGCAGGAGAGGTGAGCCAAGGAGAGCGGAGGGATAGGATGTGGTGTGGAACAGATCCAGCAGCAAGTCCTGGATCAGCTCTTGTTGGCACTAGGTGGGAATGGAGGAGGCAGGGAACACACACTAATTGTTACCCACTTAAGTCCATTGGGAAAATGAGTTCTAGGTATGAAGAAGCATGGGAAATTTTATCCCACTGCAGTATGCCACAGCATGGCTAACTGCAAAGTTAGGTGAGGTTGCCCAGGGCCTTGTCCCATTGAGTTCTGAAACTCTAGGATGGAGACATTGCAGCTTCCCTGGGAAACTTTTTCCAGGGTTTGACTGCCCACCTTCATGATGAAAAGTTCTTCCTCTTGTTCTAACTGAGATTTCTCTTGCTGCATCTATGACTGCTGCCCCTTGTCCTCTCACTCTGCAGAGTCTGGCTTTGTCCTTCTCTGTCACCCACCATGCTGTTAGGCAGCGGGAGGCACTGCTGCTTCCCCCAAAAATAGCAAATGAAGGAACTAGAACTGAGCCAACATATTCATAATCACTTCTGGGGGACTGAAAGGCCATGTGAATCTCAATTTGTGAATCATTTCTGCTACAAAAGCAGAAGGAATTCAGAAAAGTCAACAGCTTGGCATTGGCACTTCCAGGACAGGAATTTGAGATTTCTTTCTTCACCTTGACTTGGAAGAGGCCTAGATATTGACAAGAGAGTGGAAAAGGGTTGAACAACATGGAATCTGAAGTCCTGCTCTTATTTTAGCTCATCTATAATTTTTATTGATATTTTAGTTCCACATAAACTGGAGAGAAGAGCTTTGAGCATTAGTTTCTCAGCTCCTGGGGGGCCAGAGCACAGCTTGCTGTTGGCTTCATGGGGACTTTACTCCCACAGTGGTGGTGGGGTGTCACTGGGCTTAGGCAAGAGGGCTTCCACTTTCTTCCAGCATCTAGACTGTGGTGCTGGCCAGTAAGAGCTGTATTTTTAAATGCTGAAAATGTGGGAAACTGCAGCTGTGAATCCTCTGATAAATCACAGGAAAACAGGGCTAGAAAGATTCACAAGGGCTCATTTAATCTTTTTCTCCAGCCTCAAGGCAGGTTGTACCACTTTATCATCTCTAACCACCACTTGTCTGACATGTTTGTAGTATGATGGAAATTTCAACCCCCCCCAGCAATCCAGTCCAGCCGTTTGCTACCCTTACCTGCAGACATTTTCTCCCAGGCATGCTCTGATTCTTAGTTGCTTTAATCTAAGCTCATCGCTCCCGTTCACTGCAAACATCCCCCCTCCACTTAAGACAACATTCTGCATAGCTGGAGGATTATGTTTCCCTCCGGGCTTCACATATTTAGGCTAAACCCCAATTCAGTCAGTGGCTGCTCTCAGGGTGTTTTCCACCTCCCTGCTCAGCAGCCAGGCTCTCCGCAAGGGCCGCTCCTCATGCCACGGCGCATCCCTCTGCCTGGTGCGGAAGGGTAATTTCCACTGTATGGGCTCTGCTCCTCCTTTATCTACCGCAGAACATCTGTCTTCACAAAAAAAACGACACTCTTGATTCATGTTCACTCTGCAATCCACAACCACCCCTCTCAGACCTTTTTTTTCGGCAGAACTGCTGCAGCTGAACTCAGGCTGTGGTTTGCACAGCTGATTGTTCCCATCTACCTCACATGTGTCTCTGCTGAGCCGGATCCTTCTTTCCAGGCCTTTTCCCCACCTTGTCAGTGTTGCTTTGCCCTCCTCTGTGCCTGCAGCTCCCACTTGCTTTGCCATGTCTGTAAGATAATAAGCATACTCCCCATTTCTTCATCACCTGTACCCTTACCACATGCTTTTCTCTACAGTTGACCCTAATGTTTTTGGACACAAGGGAAATATGTGATGCTTTACCTGCCACCTGCTTAAAGAGCTTGAAAGAGCTGAGTCTCATAGAGGTGGCCTTTTGTTCCCTTGCTGCAAGAACCCCACAGCAGGGCCAGATGCATTTTTGACCGATTCAGTAATCCTTGCTTCCTCTCTCCAGTTGCTTTGCATCTTGCCAAAAGGCTCCTGCACTTACAAATGAAGGGTAGGATATCTGCTTATAATACATGCCTCCTCTTACTCACATTTCAAGTTCAAAGAATGGTATGGGCTTATAGGAGAGAGATCCTCCCTTTGAAGGATGCCACCACTCTTAATAAGTGAGGTCTATAGAAAATAATGGCTCCCAGCAATGAAACGAGCACTCGTTTCACAGCATGCTATGGCTGTACCCAGTAACATCGTACCATAAATGACGAAGGCTGTAGGGAGCTCACAGAAACATGAGCTGCTACGGGACAGGCCCCTCTGCCATTCTGCATGTGTCTTTGGCCAGGAGGTGTGACTGGAAGTGCCTGGTCCTGTACCACCAGGAGTCACGCTGAACCAAGGCAGTGGCCATTAACATCTCTTCTGGAGCAGTGATAATCTGCTTGTCAGTCTTTGAGCACCTTGCCGCTTCCTGCTTGCATAAAGCTGGATTCTTAAGTGATCTGTAACTAAAAAAAGAAAGGCAATAAACTTCTACCTATGTGCAGGTATCCTCTGTTTTCCAGAAAGCAACATGCAAAGGCCAGAACCATCCTGGATACCCCTGTGCAGAGCCTTGGGGAGCCCACTGAGATGCTGAGGGCACTAGGTTTCATGGTACCAGCCATAAACTGCTCACCCAACATTGGCTCCTTCAGTATTCAGTTACAACATACCCAGTACACAGCCTGACTATATGTCACATCTCCCTTCCTGAGAGTGGCAAATTAAATGAGCAGTCCTAAGGATTCAATAACTTAAACCAAACACTGAAGTGGCTGGCTTAAACAACTGGGAAACTGGAAAAAACTGGAAGAAAACATCTCTGCTTGCTTGCTGATGACTCAGGGATCAGGGTTAATGTTTGCCAACCTGCTGTGAAAAATACTGTTGTGGTTATGGCCCCAGCTGGCAATGGGGTGCTTTTGCCTCTCAGACTCACTTCAGCCCAGTCAGACTCACTTCAGCCTCCAGTACAGTTTGCTGTTGGGATCCCCCTGTCACTCCAGGAATACAGATGGGTTCTGCCCCTTCATGGCTGAATGGAATTATGGTGTGCTGCACACCGGTGTCTGATAGAGCCTTGTGTTCTGTGGGTCTGACGTCCAGGCCACCGGATCCACACAGTCCAATAAAGCCGGATGTCACTCTCCTCCAACTGACTTGAGGCCAGGCCTTTCTATTCCTGTTCACCGTATTCATTACTCTCTTCTTGTAAAAATTACTTACAAGTCCCTTCAAGGGGATCATAAGTATGATCAGGCCTTCTACTCACTCTGGGAGATTGCCCACTGGAAACCAGAGATGCATTTTTCCTGGAAGAATCCTCTTTTGTAATCGTTCTTTTTTGCAGCTCATGTACTCATGCCTGTAGGGTCAATGTAGGTTTTACATCCCACTTCCTCGTGTCCTCTCCATGGCCACACATATAAAACTATGGATGCCTCATGTTGTGCACCTTCTACATCCTCTCTCTTGAGCAGAGGAACACTTACTCCTAACAGCTACGATGCTGGTCTGTACAGGTGGGGACAGGACATGTTGTCTTTGAATTGCTGGACCTTCCAGAACAGTTGCTCCATGCCTGAGATGAGGGAGGAAGCTAGACTCTGTTTGTATAGCCAGTGTCAGTCAGCCACTTCATCTGGTGTTGGTGCCTCCTTGCTTTTCCAGTCCATTGCTGCCAGTGAGTTGGTGTACAATAATGTTGCACTCCATACAAACTTCTGCCACGTAGGTCATGTGTGTTGGGCTTCATCAGGTAAAACTCGTGGGTTAGGATAAGGACAGTTTACTGGGACAGCAAAGGGAGGGAGAAATAACAACAATACTTACAAAAGAATATACAAGGTGGTGCAATTTTCTCACTGCTCAGGACACAATACCCAACCCATCAGCAAGCAGCAACTCCTCCTCCCCAACCAAATTCCCCCCTTATATAAATTGAGTATGAAATCATTGCATGGAATATCCCTTTGGCTGGTTTGGGTCAGCCATTCTGGCTAGGTCCCCTCCCAGCTCCTTGTGAAAATGAACTCTGTCTCAGTTGAAAACCAGGACAAATACAGACTAGAAATATAACTGGTTTGAAAAATGCAGGTCTGCGTTCACAAGCCACATGTGAATTCCAGCACCTGGAACCTCGAAAAAAAAAGCCCTAATGTGAGAAGGTCTGCAAACAAATGGAGATTTGGTAGGACCAGTTGTAACACAGTAGATGTGATATTGGAGGTGGGGTTAGGGGGAACAGCTCTACAGCTGGGGCGGGAATGCTAACCTGAAACAACTTCACTCCTTTCTTTTTTTTCTATATAAAGAGGTGCTATTTTAGATTTCTACTCACTTCATCAATCTAACTGCAGGGTCTGCTTTCTCTCCCTGGGCTGAATCCATCCTGGGAGGAGCTCTGTAGAAGACTGCAGTTCTGTCAAGTATCAATTTGACCCACTGTGCTTAGTTGTCCTACTAATGCATCTTGGGTCCAAGTGTTCTCCTGATTTGTACTATAATTATCCTAAAACTAGATTATTCTAAATTTCATTCCCTTGTAGCTTTTTATAGTTCTGGGAATTAATTATTCAGAGCTGTGGAAGTTCTCAGCAGTGCTTTTGCCCAGCTTTTGTGGACATGGGTTCATTTGGCTCATGTAGAGTGATGGGTATGCTGGCCCTTCAGATGGGGACAAGGGAATTAGTTTGACTAAATGTTAAACACCCTGTGTTCAGTGTTTTCTTCTATGATACCACCTCCTTGAATCTTTTGAAGCACTGATAATCCCTGACCCTAGTAATGTCTGCTGTATTCTCTCCTTGGCATTCACAGGCTTTCAAGTAACCCTTTACCTGTCACAGGTTGATGCCACCTGTAGCATCATGGGTCAGGAGGGTTTGCAATGAGCATGGGGACTAGTGTGGCTGCAGAACTGAGCACTGCCAGAAACACCCCCACATTCTAGCAGGGATGGGAATAAAGTGGAGCAGAGGTGCAGTGGGGATGCTGAAGGAGACAGACTTCTAGCCTGGAACCAGAAGCTGGGGAGAAGTTAGCAATGTCAGATAATTGAGAGAGTCTGGACATGCAGTTGGGGATGGCTGGGCTCTGGGGGACATGCCGGATGTATCCTTCCAGCCCTAAGGCTTTGTTTGAATTTCACTTGAGTTGGAAGTTGAGGCATGTTTGGAGGGCATGGAGGCATGAAAGCATGGGCCTACAAGGCTGCTGCCAGCAGAGCTCCTCTGACTCCCTTGTCTGAGGACAGAGTGGTCTCCACCGCAGGCATGTCAGGAGCAGCACCTGTGTTGAGGTGTTGCTCCCTCTCTCGCCAGCCTTGCCCCACTTCCCCGCAGGAGTCGGAGCCACTTCGTTCACTGAGCCCTTTCCCTGGAGGTTGGCTGCCTCTCACATGCTGAGGGTTTCCATTGCACGGAGTGCTAGTGAAGGGCCCACACTGCAGCTGCTGGGCTCTGAGCAGGACCCCAGTTCCTTTGTGGTTGGCTCTGCAGAAGCAGTACAGCAGTGGAAAATGAGACTGAGCCTCTCCTGCCTCCCACATCCTCGTTCGGGTAAGTGCACTTTAATTAGCGATGATACATGAGGGAGACAGGAGATGAAGCAACGTTCAAATTAAGTATCTGCAGAGCTGCTGAGAAGGTAAATATGAGCTCCTAGACTTGGGAGATTTTTTCAGTCCCTTCTTCCACAGCAACAGTTTTGAGTTATAATTTAAAAACAAAGAAATCACTGCAGCATCTTTTTTTCCCTCAAAACCCACCACCTTTGATGTCCACCTTCACGGCCCCCTGCGCTTTCTGGCACTGCAAAACCCAGGAAGGGTTAGCTGAACCCTACTGTGAATGGCAGCTGGGTTCCCCCTGGGTCACCCCCATGCACAGCGTTGCATCAGGCATAGGGATGCTGTTCCCATGCTGCCAACCCACCAGGAAGGCGATGGACTGATGTCTACATGACAGCACCAGCCCTCCTGCTGCAAATCACCCTTTAACGGAAGCAAAATGCAATAGGTGTGGGGTCTTTTCTCAGGGATGGAGGCTTCAACAACCTGCCCCACTTTCCTCTCCCATCACTTTGAACTGGGTGGGGGTGCTGCAGGTGCATCTCTGCCCCACCCCTGTGTGCATTTCTGCTCCCATGATCAGGAAGTGCTGTTCACAGCCATGTACTTTGTACTGCTGCCCATCCATGGAAATCGAAACACATCCTTTAGGCTGAGCATCCTCTTCCCTGCTGGCAAGGACGGGGGCTTCAGACTGAAAGTGGGTGGGATGCTGAACACAAATATTACACGCATCAGGAGGATAAATGAAGGTTTACTGAAGAATAAGGTAAACTTACATTTCAGAATTGTTGTTTCCTAAGTGCTTGATGTCCTCTGTGCCCCATATGACAGGTTTTTTGCTTGCTTTTGTAAATAATACGGTATTTAATTATTGGACAAAGCGTGCTCCGTAGTGAAATGTGGTTTCTAATGCATTTTTAACTCATAAATACCAAGTATTCACATGCCCTTTGCTACAATTTCACTTTAATAATGATTTTGGCGTTTCAGTATGAGTCAGGGAACAACACAGGAATTGCTGAAGAAATTTCGCTGAAACCCTCTCTGAAAAACCAGATATGAGTCAGAGGAAACACAAACGAATTTTACTGGTTCAGGCCTGGCTTGGTTGGATCTGTAATTTCAGAAACCAAATTCCACATCTGGAACTGTCTACAGTTTGGCTATTAATAGGATGTCTGTATTTTCATTTCAACACCACAACCAAGAGATGGGACCAGCCTCGGGGAAGGTGGCAGTCGCCAGCACCCACCACTGCCTGGAGGAGAGGACCCTGCTAGAACAGGAGATTTCCTGCAGAGATGACTCAGAAAAAAAATTACTTTTTTCAATGGGAAAATGCATTGCCAGTGGGAAAGAATACCATAAAGAGAAGAAGCCAGGAGAAGGCAAAACTGGAAGACCCCAAAAGTTCCGGAGTCCCTACTTTTTGCTTGCTGCTCCTGCTAGAGTAACTTGTTTGCCTACCTTTTTGTTACCAAAACCTAAATTTCACATGTCATTAAAGTCTGGCAGTTCCCAACAGGAGCCCAAAGCAAAGGGGTAGATGTGCTCCTCTCAGAAGTTCAGGTGTGCAAGGGCAGAAAGATGCTCTTTATGTGGCAGAGGTCGAACTGCACGTTAATTAAGTGGTGCTGAAACTCTACTGGTTTATGTTAAAGGTGACCCTGCCCAGCACTTTTTAGGAATTCATCTAGTTTAGGAACTCAATGGGTGCCCTTTATTGCTTCTTAATCTCTGTCAGCATGAAGGGATGTCTCTAAAGGTCTCCATCAGACAAAATTAATGTAATTCAGATACCCCCAGCATGGAGTAAGTAACTGAATTTCTCTTAATTTTCTGGATATCATTTTATATAAAACAGGACACCCGGTATCATGATAATATGAAAAACCTGGTGGTATTTGCATGGCAATCTGAGCGCAGAGCAGCTGCTGCGGCTTCAATAAGCTGTGCTACTGTTTGCCTTTGAACGCTGTCGGGTGTATCAGTCACACAGGTGGGTGCCGTGAGCACCAGGTACCTTGTTGTGGGATGCTGATGAAAACATGATGTCATGTGTTATCCAGGATCCTGCTAGCAGGCTCTTTTACTGTAGTATTGTCTGTTTGGAGGGGGAGGGGGGACAGTCGCTGCTTGAAGCAAAGGGCCTCGTGGTTTGTATGGCAATAAAACACAATTATACATCCCTGAAGATGGCAATTGCTTGTATTTGTAAAGTTGCTGCTCCTCTCTCTGTTACTTTTATAAAAACCTCAATGTTTCGGTAGGACTACGGTGAAGGCAAGGCAGGATGCCTGGCAGGGCTAGAAAGTAATCTACCCTTCAAAAAAGTCCTCCTGTGTCAGCAAGAGCCCTCTACATTTTCCTGTGATATTCCTGTCAGGTGAGCAGCACTAGCTGCTGATGCAGCTCTTAGGGAGGCGCTGCCCCAGGCCCACCATGTCCGTGGGTCCTTCCGTCTTCCCCTCCTCCTGCACCTGTCGGGTCAGGCACTGAGCCTTCATTGCTGCCCATCCCAGTTAAGCCTGTCCCAGCTAACCCTGGCACCCAGCGGCTCAGAGGCTGCAGCAGCTTGGAGGCTGCAGGCTGTCATGGCTTTGTGGGATCATACACTGACATCTCCATCCAACAGGAACACGTGCAGATTTTTCAGGCAAAGGCCTGCGAGTGAAACGTCTGTGTGCCTGAATGATCAGAGGGCTGGAGCACCTCTCCTGTGAAGACAGGCTAAGAGAATTGGGCTTGTTCAGCCTGGAGAAGAGAAGGCTTCGGGGAGACCCCATTGCAGCCTTCCAGTACATGAAGGGACCGACAGGAAAGCTGGAGAGGGACTGGTTATATGGGAGTATAGTGATAGGACAAGGGGTGATGGCTTTAAAATAAAATATTGAGACTAGATATAAGGAAGAGTTTTTTTACAATGAGGGTGATGAGGCCCTGGCACTGGTTGCCCAGAGAAGCTGGTTGCCCAGAGAAGCTGTGGCTGCCTCCTCCCAAGGCCAGATTGGATAGGGCTTTGGGCACCCTGGGCTAGTGGATGGTGTCCCTGCCCATGGCAAGGGGCTTGGACTAGATGACCTTTAAAGGTCCCTTTCAATACTAACTGTTCTGTGACTTCATTATATTTCACTCCTTGAAATCAAAGCTCAAGGCAGCAGATTTGTGACATTTCTGCAATAGCATGGAGGATCTGGTGATTATCTCAACACGTAATCAATACCACCATTTAATTATTAGTGTTCATTTGTCAAATGCCCAACAATGTGATTACCCTATTTAAGGATTTTCTCCAGGCATAAACCAACCTTTTTAAGATTGCTAACTTTTTTCTTATTGAAAGTGTTGTTAATTAATACTTTTATTGTCCTCCCCTGTGATTTGCTTTCTCTTAATTATCAACAGGAGCAATACAAGAGTGCTCTATAGCCCGTAACAAAATTAATCTGTCTTCATGCAAATTGCACTGCATAATCTACATGGCTTCACCTTCAGGTACTGAGCAGTAGAGGCTGATCTGGTCCTTTACCAGATCCCGTGATTTTGCAGTGGGCTTATGCTGATGGCAGCAACATGAGGACCAGGGTGTCCCAACAGAAAGGTTTGAGCCCTGGATAAGGGGTGCAACTTAATGCAAAGCCCCTTAACCCCAGAGTGCTGGTGCAGCATCCCAATGCCAGTATGTGGAGTGCCCCAGCTCTCGCAGGACTCTGGGAGACATCCTGGAGTACGTAGGCTGGCAGAGCACTGATCTAGCATCTTATTGGCTCCAACATCCCAGAAAGTACTGTAGAGTTTCTTTCTTTTCATTTTTGGTTCAGCCATATAAAAATAAGCGGCCCTAGCAAAAGAAAAAGTCACTGTGGAGAAATACTGGGTTTTACCGTATTATTTTTTATTGTCCTGGTTGTACAAAAATGCTTTTGTTTTGTTTTGCTTTTTAAAGCTTTTGTAATGCCAGGCTAAACCATTAATTTTCATTCAGAAACACCAGTATTTTTCACTCTTAATGTCTGGCTTTGCATTTTCCTATTTCTATTCTATTTCAGAATAGAAACAAGGAACAGCATTGATATTTTATGCTGCATAGAAACACTTGAGTATTCTTATGCCATTCCACATCTTTTGGCAGAAGTGTCTAATTTTGGACCACAAGCCCAGAGTTTACTCCGTTGCATCCCATAGACACGACAGCCTTTTGATGGCTCTGGGGATGTCTTCCATTTTGAACATTTCCTGTTAGTTTGTGGTCAGGCAAATCAAACCTACCATCTTGTCTTCTAAAATTGCTGGTGCTGCCAGCGTGAGGAAATAGCCCAGATGGGAATGCCAAGTCCAGGCGTGAAAGCCATGGGATCACAGGTGGACACCGAAGGTCCTGTCGCTCTGCCCTGATAAGAGGTATCCTTATCCATAGAGCCAGTGAGAAAAACAGGTTCTTGATAGCTGCAACTCAAAATCAGCATGTGCAGGCTGTGGAGCACAGGAAATTCATTTAAAGAAAAAAAGTTTTCATTAAAACACCCCCCACCCCCCAATCCTTTTGATGATAAATCCCAGCAAACATTGTGGCAAACCCCAGAGTGCAAAACTACAGCAAAGCACCATGGAGTGAAACGAGGCTTTTTAATTTCCCCTATTTAGCAAGGCTTTTCCCTTTTTGTGTAAGAAGGTTTAATATTAAAATCTTAGCAAAGCATCTAACTTTAGTGGCTGGATTTCCATGTAATAAACTGGTAGACAACAGTAAATGAAATGAAAATGTGCTGGTTTAATTCATAAATTCATCATCTCCTCCGTCAGGCCTAATTTTTTTTTAGTATTTCCTCCTTCAGTCATTCTATTATGGGAGAGAAAAAAAACCCCACCACGCAGCCAAATTTCCTTTATGCTGCTTTAATCGTTGCTCTCTTTGACTTTGAAAAGGACACCAAGCGTTCTTATATATGTAAATGTACCTGATGGCTTCGGCTGTTCCTGTGCTCAGTCCCCCGCAGGCACCGGGGTATCCCTGGGGCCACGTTAATACAAACGTAGGTAGCAAAGTGCATTATGTTTTCTCTCTCCGTCCAGCTGTGCGGGCTCACATCTGCTCTTCTCAGCCTTACTGTCAATCATCACAGCTCTCACTATTCATTTCTTCCTCTCAAGGGAAGAAAGCACCCAAGACAATCTCCTGCTAAAAGCAGTACAGATCAGCAAGGATGGAGTATTGCCACTATTTTTGTCCTTTTTTTTTAACACTTATCTGCTGTTACTGGCACAGCGGTGGGAATAGCAAGTAGGTTCAAGGTGGAAGGAGCATGAAAAAACCCCGACATTAAATACTGTGTTTTAACTAAGTTCTCTGAGCACCTATTTGGGGGTCGGACTCGATTATCTCTTGAGGTCCCTTCCAACCCCTACAATGCTGTGATTCCTACTTGCTCCACATTGTATTATTCAAACTAGACTCCGGAGGGTCCTACTCTGGAGGTCCCTCTCGCACCTCTCCCCATACTCCAAGGCCATTTAAAAGAGGCCAGGAAAGTGCAGCAGAAGATGCTGCAGGAAACAGTCTTGCTTTGGGAGGAAAACGCTTTGTAAAAGCCTACCTGCTCTTTTCCACCTCCAGTTTCTGGGATCAAGGCGGCCAGCAAACCCCCTCTGTGTATTTGTTTTGGTAGTACAGTAAATATGGGCTCTGCCCGTTCAGGTGATGCTGCTTGCCTGTACTGCAGCCATTGCAGTGCGTGCAGCTGGCATTTCCCAAGTTACGTTTATCTGACTCCTGTGTCCAAGCTGGAAATGCAAAGGAAAGGAGCAATAAAAAGGGTTAAACTGATGCCAGCAAAGGTTCAAGTCCCAGCATCTGGTAGCAAAAAAATGGGAGGCTTTATAGATTAGCATCCAGGTTTTTCTTACTGGAAGACATAACTTATCATGGAAAATAGTCCTGACAAACAATTTTCCTTCCAATTCCCCCAAACACCTGCCATCCAGTTTGGCTTTATCACAGCGCATTAACACCGGCTGCACCTCTCCATTACTGTTCTCATTTGAATTTCTCTGAAGTGATTCCTCCCTGAGGGATTTCCAAAAGCAAGATGAAAAAAAAAAACATCTTTCAAAATGCTGCTTTCTTCTGTCAAATGTAAGCTGTGAGGATGCTCAGTGATGGAGGGGAGGAGTGCTCCTCTGACCGCTCCCACAAAGTTGTCCTGCAAATCCTCCTTCCCAGGCTAAACTGCTGGCCAGCCCCTTCCCCCTGAGGAGTGCCATCTGCTTCCAGGAGGGCAGTGTGGCCATGACCAGGACAACTATGTCCCCAGCTCAAAGCCAGAAACTGTGCTTCTACTGTCATCGTTTGCAGTGTCAGCAAGTCCTGACTCTTCTGGGGAAGGCAGACCAAAACCTGTCCAACACACAAGCTTTCCACCAAATCCCTGGCCTGAAAGAGACTGGAGCAATTTGCCACCTTCAGGGGCACTGCTGCCGACCAGCCCTTCCTGAAGGAAAGCATTTTCCATCCCAACAACCATGACAGGTATCAGGAGACCAACAGGGAAGGAGTGGGTTGAATCCTTAATCCTTGCCAGCAGTTTCTTCCTTCGTGTTTTGGGGTTTTTTTTTTGGTGCTGGGCTGTCCAAATCTAGCTGATGAACTGCTCAGAGCAGGTAAATAGCACTTTAATCTCTTCCTTGAGTTAATCATGCCAAACCACAGGAAGGCAGGTAATAATTCG
The DNA here is from genome assembly GCA_022605575.1 of Laterallus jamaicensis coturniculus. NCBI lineage: Eukaryota > Metazoa > Chordata > Aves > Gruiformes > Rallidae > Laterallus > Laterallus jamaicensis. The sequence continues at coordinate 98,160,334 of JAKCOX010000001.1, forward strand.
AGATTAGCAATAGCCTTACAAAGCTCCCATTATTATGGCAGATATATAAAGAAGAGTAGTGTGCCACACACCTCAAATGCTTCAGTTTCCATCTAATCCCTTGGTGATTAAACTCCAGACAGCAGGAGGAATTTCGCACAGTATTTTTAAATTCAGCATAGCTGGAATGATCCAGATGAATCTAATTTAATCCCTCTTTGGTTCTCTCTCCTGACTCTGGAAACAGAATGAAAAGCAGAAAGAAAAATCAAACAAAAGGTGAGATGCCAGGGCAACTACAGACTTAAGTTTGTGAAAACCCACGCTGGGCCATCATGGGAGTATTACAGACAGGCTTAATGAACATATGCCATCAAAAGAGCTTCAAATAAGACAGATACACCCAGTGGACCCAATCTTGCAAATATGCCTACTTTCACAGGACATCAAGTTCTTGTAGTAGGACAGTCAAGTACACACTGAAGTGCATAATATGAGATAGCAACTGTCTACACATGGATCTTAGCACGCAAAGGCAGGGCATGACTGTCTTCGTGTGGCATGTTCTCTGAAGAGGAGAGCAGAGCTGGGAGGCTGCAGAGTGGAAGCAGCAGCACTCACAAACTCTTTGTGGGAAAGAATCTGCAGCTTTTCAGCTCAGACTGTCTTTGAGCAGCCAACAACTTTCTAAGGATATCCTTCCTTGTTTCCCAAGGGATTTCTGTAACTCAGGAATTGCTTGTTATCAAGCATTAGGACTCAAAGTCATCTGAAATCTTGGCAGTGTTTCTTTGGTTGGCTGTCTGTCTGGCTTGCACCACCCTGTACCAGATTGGAGCCGGGAGCACTGCTTGAGGAAAGGAGTTGGTGTAGACCATAGTGATGCCGTGTTTGGTTCTTGCTGTGTGCTCCCCAATAACTACTGAATCCAGAATTATTTTCTGTGCTTATGCAATTGACCATGGCATCATATACAGAATATTGGAGGGCTTGTAGGGAGGAGGAGCCATGCATGAGCTCAAGTAAGCACCTGCTGACCATAAAATGTCCCCAAGTCTCCTGGCACATGCAGCTCCTGACTGAAATGTTTGAGCACCGTTCAGCACAGGGACACCCACCCAAAGATCGCCCCAAACCAAGGGCAGGGCAGCCACCAAATCCCACCAAACCAAGGGCATCCCTGCAAGGAACCACTGCAGCCTCCAGCAATGGCTGAAGGTGTCACCTGTCCACGGCAGGACGTGGGGCAATGCTGCGCAGAGGAAAACCTGCTGCTGTTGGGGCTACTGGGTGACAACTGCATTAAAAATCAAACTGGGATTGAGTGCCATAAACTGCCTCTGCCTGACAGATGTCAGCCCCTAGATCAGTAAATCACGGAGCAGGCCTCAAGTAGGTACTTGCTGTTCCTGGGTGGAGGGTGGTGTCGTCATCTGTGCCACCGCCCTCCCTGGCAGGGCAGCCAGAGGCTCCGCTGTAGCTGTGGCCCCATCCCCACGGCTGCTGCACTTACGTAGGCAGTGGTTGCTCACATAGGAAAGGGTTCACAGGGAAATCAAGGGGATTACTCAATGTGTAATCATCTCCTGCAAGGAGAACCCTGCTTCCAGTTTGTGAAGTTGGCAGCAGTGGTGGTTGCATAGAGTTTTCCATTATATGTTTCTGGTTGAGATGCTTCTAGTTTTTAACTCTGCAGGTTCTTTAGTTTCCAAGTTTGCTCTTTGCAATGGGACAACATTTTTTTTAAAAAAAATTATTTTTATTTTAGGCTGGTGAAATGGTAGAACTATTTCTGAAAGGCTTGGGAGAAAATGGCTCTCACTGAGTAACATTTTCGTCTCTTTGCACCAATGTATTCAGTTTCAAGGTATTCATGCTTTGGAGTACATGCAGAAAGTTTGGATTTCTTTTTTCCCCATCCTTATAAAAACCTGTTTGGCTTAATACAGGGATAAGCACTGAAAAACCGCTGCTTTGGGGCTGGTGGGATTTCTCTGTTTGTTTCAGCCTCCCCCTTGCCTCCAAGGCTTGTCCCTAAAATCTTTAAGTATCTTTTCCCTGGTGTAGCCGTGATTCCAGCTCGATTCGGTTCTTATCTCACGACTGCACTGAACGTGCTTGCTCGGTCCTTTGAGGGGAGGCAGAGTGAAAGCTGCCGATAAGCCACGGTGGCATCTCCATTAAATTCTCCATGTATTTCTGGCTTTAAATTGTGCTGGGCAGAGAGGCTGGGGAGGGGAGAAATCCCAGCGGGAAGATTCACTTCTTTGTCTGTGCTGCAGGCCGTATTTCTGAGAAACGCTTCCAATTCCCTCCCTGGGGAATCAGATTAGCATCAATCCCTAAATCCCTTCCATTTTGTGACGGGGTGCGCGGGTAAGCTGGGCAAATTCGCGTCTCACACAGAACGGCGAGCGCAGGTCTCCGCCCGGGCGGCACTACACCCGCCCATCCACCGGTTCAGGGGACCGAACCCAGCGGAACCTGCCCCGCATTCACCCACCGGCCTGGGGAGGGGCACTGCCGGGACGGGAGGGGGGCAGCCCCGCGTCGCCCTGCTCGGCAGCGGAGCGCGCGGAGTGCTGCGGGGCTCGCGCTCGCTTTCAGCGGCCGCTCCAGAGCTGCCCCCGCCGCCAGCCGCCGCCAGCGTCCTCCTTGCGCTCCCAAAACTTGCCACCTCCCGCCGCGCTGCGGCTGCGGGCAGGGCCTGCCGCCGCGGGAGTCCCGCTCCATCGTTTCCTTGTTCGCTTCGGCGTTACAAAAGCGGGGGGAGGGAGAGAAAAATAAACAGAAAAAAGAAAAATCCAAACTTTTTCTCTCCAAGCCCACGCCCGCACCGCCGCGAAGGCCGGCAGCGAGCGCCGGTGGGGCGGGCGCTGTTCCCCCCTCGCGGGCGCGCAGCGCCGCGGAGCCGCCTCTCCGCGCTGCCCCCCCGGCCCCGCACTTCCTGCCCGCCGGCGGCGGCAGCGGCCCGGGGAGGCGGGCAGGGCGATACCAAGTGGCCCGGCTCGGCGGGAGAGCCGGCGGCAGGAGCGGGCGGGCCGTCCCTGCGCGGGGCTCGGCGCTGCGCACGCCGCGGGGCGGCCGCGGAACGGCGGCGAGGTGCGCTCCGCCCCTCCCGGCGCGCCCGCTGCCCCGCCGGGGAAGTTGAGCTCCGTCCCTCGCTCTCCCCGGTCCCTCGGCGACGGCTCCTTCCTCCCCCTCCCTCCAATGCGCCTCCCGCTCATTTCCTCTTTTCCTCCCCGCTCGCCGCCGCTCCGCAGGCGCGCGGCTCGCCCGGGCGCCGCCGCGGAGTTGTAGCTCCCAGGAAGCCGCCGCCGCTGCCAGGCCGCCGCGGGACCCCGCTCCGCCAGCCGGGTAAGGGGCTGGGGCTGCCCCGCTGCTGCCCGGGCGGCCGATACGCCGCCGCCCGCGGAAACTTCGGCGGGGCTGCGAGAGAACCGCGCTGCCCTCTCCCGCTCGGGGACTGTAGAAGAGCGAAGTTGGGGTGGGGGAGGCTTTCCGGCTTTTTTTTGGGGGGGGGGCGGGAGGAGGCGGGAGGGGGGAGTGAGCGGGGTGTGCGTGTGTATTTTTGGGGACCGAGCGTTGGAAAGATCCCGGCTGGATTGCGGCCGTTCCGCGTATCCCTTCCAACCTTCGCGGAGTGGGGCGGGCGTCCCCGTCGCCGTCGGGGGACGCGGAGCTGGGCTGCGGTGGCAGCGCCTGCCTCGCCCCGAGCCGGGGGAGCGCCGGCGTTGTCCCCTGCCCTCGGAAAATACACATGCGTGCGTATTTGTATGTCCTCCTCCCCATACGTGTGTGTGTGTCTGTGCACATGTACGCGCGTGTATGTGCACATGCCGCCCGCGTGTGTGTTTGGAGGGGGGGGGGGCGAGTCTCGCCTGAGGATGAGGGGAGTTAATGCCGCGTTGCCTTGCGGTGGGTCATGGCTCACCCGGCGAAGTTCCCGCCGCATGAATGTAGCAGGGCGCTTTGAGTCAACTCCTTCAGATCCGGACTTCCTATTTGCCACCTTCCCAAACGACCTCTAAAAAATGTTTCTGGTGAGTAGGCTCTTTTGGCCGCCTCTTCCCTCCGGGAGATGTCTGCAGCCGCGCTGGAGGATGGATGGCTGTGGCCGAGGTCATCCAGGTCCCCTGAATCCAGGGCGGGGGACACACAAACACCAGCGAAGGCATCTGCCAGCCGTGGGTTGGCACCGGGCTGCCTGGGGACCAGCTGGAACGTGGGGCTCCGGCGCGCAATAGCTGCTGGAGTATCAAGAATTGCGAGAAATAGGGGATGAAACGAAGCAAGTGTGTTTACAAGTGAGTTTCCATGCAAATAGGTTTCTGCTGGGTTTGGGGAAAGGTCGTGTAGTGCAACATCTGGGATGAAAGGTTTGCTGAGAATGACAGCTGGGTCTTCTGTAGTTCCGTGTCTCCGGCTCGCAGCGGGGTAATTTATACCTTTGTTACAAAATCCTGAGGTTTTTCCGCAGGAATCCTTACAGGTGAGCACTGGAACTGAGCAGTACCCTGTAATCCCACTCACAAATGAAAATTTGGCAGGAAAATCAGATTGTGGGGGAAAGGAGGGATCAATTCCTCCCCAAAATATTCCGCAGTTTTCTTGTTAGGAGCCATTTGGCATGGGTTCAGGTTCAAAAGCTCCCTTTGCCTGAGATGGAACTCGAGCAAAGATCAGGGAGAAGGGGCTATTTCAGCAGCCTGCTGTCCTGCATGGGGTCCCTCCGGCATCACCGTGTGCTCCTCCTGACAGCCAGGGAGCAGAGACAGAGGGGAGCCCGCATGGGGCCCTGCCTGCTCCGGGGCTGAATATCCACTCTGCTCCCCGTGCCTTGACTCTTTCTCAGGTGCTTTTGTTGGGAGCCCTTTGGTTCAGGCAGAAGGTCTTACAACTGCGTATGTTTGATTTCATCTGGCATGATGAAGCTCGGGAATAATCAGCCCACATCTTCACCACGGCTAGGTGGGGAGATGCTGGCCAGCCATCGGGGCACGCGTTGCCTCTTCCTGACACCTCTTGTCTTTTTTTCTTTGTTTCTCGCCTTACACTGGGGTTTTTCTGTGTAAAGGTGGAAGCATAGGAAACTGGGAGGGGAAAAAAGTGCGTGTCGCTGTGGAGTGGCTGTCGCAACGCTGGCAGCAGCTCTGCTGAGGAGTCAGCTATGCTGGCAAAAGAAGTGCTTTCTGTTGGCTTCGCTTAGTCTGCTCGGGGAATTGCACCGGGGAGAAGAGTTCTGCCAGCTGCCCGAGCAGCGGGGCTTGATCCAGCAGCTGGATTCTCGCACCGGCAGGAACTGGTGTAAGTGGAGACAAACCTTTCAAGTTCCCAGATGAAGCTGTGGCTGTGTAGGTGCAGGCGATGCTTTGCTCGCTCTGTGTCGCAGCTGGCACCGCGGTGCCTTGTTCTGCCACCTGAGCCCGTGGGCACGGCGGTGACATGGGCCAGTTGTTGGGAGCTGATGGGAGAGATAACTGTGTAGCTGAAGCCGCAGCAAACTTGGATTATGACTCTGCAAAAAAAAAAAAAGTAGAAAAAAGAAGAAAGCGTCTCTAATTAGAAATAGTTGCAATTAAAAATACTCGTGCAGTGTGATTTTTAATTTTTTTTTCCAGGTAAAATAATGTTCTTTTGAGCGTTGGTTACTTTGATGTGAGATAGGAATACTGGTAGAGCAAGGGGGCAATCTGAATTAAAATTCTGTACTGTTGGTGTCGTTTGTAGGGGTTTTTGGTTGGTTTTTTGCTTTTTTGCTTTTAATAGCGTGAGGCTGTGAGGAATGAGGTTGCGCTGCCTGCAGGATGCACTGATGCTCATGGGAGCAGAGTATCTCACTTCTCCAAAGAACTGCTGGTCTTTTCTTCAAGCATGACTTTTAGGTCAAATTCGGTAACAAATGCAGTATGTTTTCCAGTGCATGAAGAAAAACAGACTTTGCTTTCTGTTTCTCAGATGTGCTTTTCCTCACGTTCCTAAGATGCTTTCCATAATGTGTGTTTGTGGGATCAGTTTTGTTGTATGTTGTCTGCATTAGAAGATAGTTTGTATCCAACTTCAGTATCTTCATGGAGCTGAGCTCGGACTGAAGTGAGATTCCTTCTGGCACAAGGCAGTTTACCTTAGCTCATGTTGACTGTACTGTATGGGATCCTACCCGTGGATACTGCAAGGATTTGCCCTTGCAGAATTGTTGGGTTTTAGCTTTAATGAGAAGAAAAGGTTTCAAATCAATGCCTGAAACTTCTGCTGTCCCAATAATGCATAGTATTCCGTTGTTCCTCTACTATCCTGAGAATATAACAAATGCAAACAGTTACCTTCATCAGCCTTCTATCATATAAAAGCTTTCACAGTCAGTTGCGTTTCACTAACCAGCTCATTAACCCATTGATTTCTGTGTTTCTTGACTTCCCCAGATAAACATCTCCTGCCTGTTGTCATGCTCTTGAGAGCAAAGTCACTGAATCTTTAAACAACTGGGGCAAATACTCCATGAAGGAGTTCCTTACCTTTCCTCTCTGAGCCTTGCGGTTCGTCAGGTCATCCTCCTGGAAACGGGACCTCTCTGGAAGTTTGGTGTTAAGTTGATGAATGACCAGGAGACCCAATAGGATCAACTGCGGGGTGAATTATGTGTTCTCCTGCATTGATCGTGCAGGCAGTGGTAGGTGGGAGTGTGTGTGTGTGAGTGTGGGGGCAGATCTGTCTCATGTTGCAGCTCTTCTGGACCGTGCTGCATGAAATATGCCTTTATTAAGAAATGCTGCCTGTAATTCTCGCAGTAGGTACTTGTGAGCAGACAGGCTGGAAGAGGTGGCAGCGGTACTTCAGCTGTTTTGGTGTTTCTTGTCCAGTAACTGTGTATGTTTTTAAAGTCGAAGAAATCAGCAGGTAGTTTGAGGAATTCTCCCTGGTGATCCGTGTTAGTTGGGATACTGCAGAACCCCCTGCTAACATCATTTGCTGCAGAAGGTGCCAGCTGCAACCTGCTCAGCTTTTCTCTTGCACGCTGGAACTGCCTGTATCAAGCGTCACAGCCTACCTGAAATCTGTCTGGGGGAAAAAAACCATCCAACCCATCAACAAGCTTAAGATATAGCTGTAGTTAAGTACAGTTTGTGCACCAGCCTTTGATACCTGCCAGGGTTTTTTTTGGTGACTTCTACAAATATGTTTTCACCTTCTTTTCTGCCCTCTTTTGAAGGGATGTCATGCTGCCAGGCAGGAAAGGGTGCAGCTGGGTAAGTGTGTGTGAAGCAACTGGGACAAAAAGGGTGCTTGCTCATATTCCACTTGCTGTAAATCTTAACATATTCGGGGGGTTGTTCAGAGATGATGATGCCCCTTTAATATCCAGCTGCATTGGAAAATACTGGGTTTGGGTAACAGTGACACCTGGATACTTCAGGGGTGGAAGGCATGGCTTACACCTACTGAGATACTCGCTGAAAACGGGCCGCACTGAAATCCTGATGTTCTTGCCAAGAGCAACGGCTGAACTCGGGCAGCTGGTTTAGCAATTAAATTATGTTTTTGTTTTGGACAATGGGTTTATCGTAACGAATTAACCGGTGCACTAGTCAGAGTGGCACAGGGGTTTGTTTTTGATTCCCCAACCATGCAGCGTGCCAGCATTGGGAATGTACTTCTCACCCGTGGAAGTGCTGGAGGAGCATTTCATACCGAGTGCCCTGAGGGGAGGGAGGGCTTGTGGGTATACTCTGCTGTGCCGCCCCCCCAAATCCTTGTCCTTTCTTGAAAAGGCACGCATGTGATGGACAGCATAGCTTGGGCATGGGATGAGGAATTGCTGATGCTTGGGAGTTGCCATGTGGCTCATACAAAGTCATTTTAGAATAGGCGGGGGTGGCAGCAGTGGGAGGAGGGAGGAAAAGAAATGCCTTCGGGGGGCCAGGAGCCAGCGTGTGAGCGTGCTGCAAGCCTTCCTCCCCGTGCTCTGCATTCACCTCTGTTCATGCAGGCTAACGTGTCTGTGCAGAAGGGATGCTTTTCCTTGCGTGGAGGTAGCAGGGTTATTTTTTTTTCCAGGTTTCTTTTCCTTTCTAAAGGGTGCCGTGGGCAGGATGCTCTATGCTCTTGACAGTTTGCCCATGGTGTGAGGGGGAAAACTTGCTGCTTTTGTTCGGGCTGCAGAGAGCTGCCCTCAAAGCCAGTTAGCATTGTGGGGCATCCCCTCCTTTGTCTCTTTATGGAAGCTTTTTTTCTTTTTTATCAGGTAAATGGTGTTTCTCCAAAGACATTGCTTTGTATTTCTTAAGAAAACTTAGCCAGGAGAAGCACACTTTCCTTTGGAGGACAGTTCAGGGCTGGATGATGCAAGCTTGCATGCATGTGAGGGAGGGGTGGGAGTTACAAGAGAGGACACAGGGCACATAACCATTAGCTCCAACTTTAACTCTGAAATGTGTGTCCAGAAGAAAGCAGGTGTACTTGGTGGTCCTTAGAAAGGGCCTAGAAGTAACATCGGTTAAATGTGTTAGAAGGTGCTTGAAAACTGAAGGGAAGACAGCAGCTTGATACCCAGGCTGGTGAGCACGGACCTGGCAGGAGCTGCCGGGCCAGTGTACATAAACCTTTCGTAGTCCTCTGCAGAGTGGTTAAAGCAGCATTCTGGAACAAGCTGGGGCTTCTACTCTTCATTCCAGTTTCCAATTTGAGTTTCTTCTCTGGTTGTCAATACCCTTGTGTCTTGGGTCACCTCAGCCTCCTCTCCTTGGTGTCTGTCCTCCTAAAGTTGCCTGTCCTCCTGAAGGTACCGAGGAAGCTGGAGTTGCTGTACAGAGGAGAGGGGAGAAGAAAGTGGACTTGGTAGCAGAGACCCCCTGTGATTAGACACTGCTTTGATTTTGAGTAGGCTCAGTTTTATTTCTCTTCTGCATGTCAGCTGTGCTTCAGAGATTCTGGTGGGCTTTCCAGGAAATGGCTACTCCTGTGGGCAAGGGTTTATTAAAGGAGACACTTGGGCAAAATGAAATGGGGGTTGGAAGTGCAGGTAATTGAGATCCACCTTTTTGAGAGCAGCCTCTGAAAACCAGAACCATTCCGATGGGAAGGAGCCTGTGCCTGTGTCCAACCTGGCTTTGTGTGATGATGCCTGGATGGTTACGTCCAGCGGAGGATGGCAGGCATCCTCCCTGGTGTAAGGAGCCTGATTCTCCTAAATCCCATGGCAAATGGTTCCCCTGTAGCTTAAGTTTGACTCGGAGCAAACCCACTAAAATCAGTTGTGGGAAATCTTTTAATGTCATCTTGCTCCCTCACTGTGTGTAACTTATTGGCTGGTGTTGTACTCTCAGTGATGGCTATGGCCCCTTCTCAGGCTGTGGGGACAAGAGTTTGGTTGCTGCACACATGCCTGTTTCCCTGGGGAGCACAGTGTGAACCTTGGGGTGCTGTGCTCCTCCCTGCCAGGCTTGTCCCAGGAGCAGCAATCAGTCAGGGGCTCTTTTGCATTTGTCAGAAGATCTATCAGAAGATTTTTTAAATTTCTTTTTTTTAAAATGGAAATTGGATTTCATTCCAGCTGAGGGTAATTGGAGCTGCGATAGTGCTCTGAAAGCAAATGAGGATGAGCTCTGTAGAGTCCAGCCACAACTTTTTGTTAGTGCATGTCATGCTTCTTAAAATGGCATTTGTTCCTAAATCTGGCCCTAAAGCTCAGTTACTAAGAGCTGTGTTTTTCTCAGGAGATAGGCAAAGTGAGGGAAGGCCACTCCTCTCTTCTTAATTCATCTTCCACTCCTCCTGTGTCCTTAAGGATGCTCTGAACCTGCAGGCTGACTTGCCCAGCCAGGCTTGTCCCCATGGGAGGCCTCCTGACCCCAGTGGCACTTTGCAAAGGAGCAAAAAGTCTGCCTTCATGCTCTTCAGATCATAAACTGTCATGGCTGGACCCTGCAAAGCAGCCTGCAGTTGCAGGAGGAGGACTCTGTGACCCCAGTTACATCTCCCCACTTGACTGGGAGGAGGGAGAGGATTCTGCAGAAGAAAATCCCATTGCTGAGGCCTGTTGAAGTACCACTGGATCCTCCAAAGTGGAGAACCAAAGCGATGTCTGTGCCTGTCGCCGGAAGGAGGGGTCTCTTTTCTGAGAAGATGGCTTGCTGCATGTGGGTTTTGCCAGATCTGAGCTACTCAGTTGCACCAGCTGCGATTTCTCCTCTCTCAGATCTCCTGGTGTCTGCCCATGTCTTTCAGCATCCCCATTTGGGACTGTCAGCAGGCTGTTTGCAAGATGTGTGCTGCAGCTTTCCAGAAGTCCTGTCCCTTAACCAAGGCAACCTGTTATGACCCGACAGCACCAGAAACAAGTGAATTTGCAAAGTGTTTCTTTTTATGGGCACAATTCAGAAAGTGTGGCTTGGAAGTGAAGGTGCCCTTGCTGGCCACTTCCAGAGCTCTGTCTTGTTGCAGGACATGTTCTAAGATCTTCTTCTTCAGCAGCTTATTTAGCCATCATCTTCTGGAGACTGGACCTTCACAGCCAGGTGTTTGCTAGTCCTGTTTGTGTTGGGCATTTCAAGTTAGTGACTTCTTGGTGCCATTCAGATCTTGGTGCCTATGGCTGGTGCTGGGGTCTTGTATGGCTCCAGGGCTTTTTATACTCGTTGGGGAGGCATGTTTCTAACAGCACTGCTCTCTGTTGCTTGCTCCCTTTCAGGAAAGCATTGCAAAAATGTCTTGGGATGAGTTTTATCATTCTTGAGCTGTGCACATGCAAAAGGCTGGGCTGGCTGCAGAACACTACTGTCTGCTCAGGGCCTTGTAACGAGCATGCCTCCTGGAGTAAGGGTCATTTGACAGAAGGATAACCATCAGTGCCTTTTAAATATCACGAGGGATATGGTGTTGTTCCTCCTGCTTTCCTTGCGAGCACACTCGCTGTTTCTTGCCTGTTCTTTGGGCAGACTGTGGCCAGGGCAAGACAGCAGAGAGGTGCTACAGGCTGAGCTCTCTGGGGCTGGCCACCACAGCCGTCTCCATCTATGACAGCACTTGTGATCTCCCCGGGCCAGGTTCTGTGGCTCTGGCCAGAGACCGTGGTTGGTGCCATGTGGGGTTCGCAGAGTGCCCATTTGCTACCACTTGCCTCCTCTCCTCCCCCGGCTCACAATGCTGTCCACATGAAGCCATGGAGATGCCAGGGTCCTGCTTCCTGTTACCGGTCTCCATTTGAACCACAGCATGTCTTAAGGTTGTGGGAAGAAAGGGGAAAAAATCTTACTTAATGTCAGTAGTGGAAGGAGAGGGAAAAAACCCCTAACTGGTGTACCAATGGTGACAGATCCCAAAGCACAGACTTCAAGGTCACCTGCTGAGGTGCCTGCTTTCACGCAGGTCCTGGCTCCCACCAAGTACAAAATGGAGAGGGGATGTGTGGTGCTCTCACCTGAGTGTCCCTGCAACTCCAAGGAGGGCTTCATCCACCTGTGTTTCAGGCATCCCTGCTGCTGGTTGAACCCCATCTCCATGTCCCCCGGCTGTGCTGGGACAGCCTGGTCCAAGGTAAGGTGCCAGGCACTGGAGGGCTGCCTGTGGGGAAGCGGCAGTGTATCCCAGCAGAGCAGGGATGACTGTCAGCCTCCTGGAAAAAAACTTGCATCACCTGAAGTTGATATTTGATGGTGTCTAATGGAGTGATTGGTGTGTGAGGGAAGTTTTGCCCTTACCGCTGCTTTTCCAGCTCTCTGGAGGTTAACAAGACACTGCTGCATCAGTTTTTTTATTTGCTTTCAAGCTGTTTTTTCCCTTGTACTTGTAGAGGTGAGAATGTGTAAATTTTAGAAACAAATAAATTAACTGTCCAGTAGCACCAGTTTGTGATAAACTCAACTTAAACTCAGCACATTCTACAGCCGGAGAGTGAAGGGAAACCGTGTATGTAATGCAAAAGGGCCTCAATATGCAGGGAAGGTTAAGGTTGTATGAGGCACCTTAACTGTACCATAACAGCATTTATCACTGTCATTTATTTTTTTAATAGATTCAGGCTTCATTCCGCCCTCGGAAGGTTTTTGAACTATCACAACTACTGCTCTGTTACCTGATGTTTTAGCTGATGCAAGTTTACAGTCTCCTTTACTAAAAGGCAGTTGACACTATGCCCTATGTATCTGCTTAGCAAATCTTATTTTAGCAGATACCTCCCTTCCCATGACCTTCCATATTCATGCCATCCCTCCCAAATCTTTATTGTGCAACTTGACTGTAATGTTTAGTTTAGAGCATCCTGTGAAGCAGGGAAGCGCAACTGAAAAGGCCGCTAAAAAGGGGAAGAGAGAAACTTCCTGGGCAATGAATGTGTGATGACATTATTTAGTTAATTGTTTTGGGGGAAAATGTAAAAGAGGAAATTAATAGAAGGTAGATTTCTACTAGGTATTAGGAAGAAATCCTTCCCTGTGAGGGCGGTGAGGTCCTGGCACAGGCTGCCCAGAGAAGCTGTGGCTGCCCCCTCCCTGGCGATGTCCAAGGCCAGGTTGGATGGGGCTTTGGGCACCCTGGACTAGCAGAGGGTATCCTTGCCCATGGCAGGGGGTGGGAACTAGATCGACTTTGAGGTCCTTTCCAACCCAAACCCTTCTGTGATAGTGGCACTGTTCTGTCCCCAGCTCCCTGGATCCTTTTTAACTGTAGGTTGGTCTCTTGCATGCAGGCCAGACCAGGCGGTACATGGCATTTGTCAATAGTCTTTTTCAGGAGGAAAATAATAAACCCCAAAGCCAACACCAAACCAGCCCTGCAATTCACTAAGGGAAAAATATTTAAGTGAAAATAATCCATCTTGTTCTGACACTTTACATCTGATTAAATAAAATGCAATACATTTAGTCAGCAGAGTCTTCAAATTTCCATACCTTCCCTTCCTTCCTTCATGCACACACAACTTCTAAGGGAATTTAGTGCCCTACAGGAGGTTATGCAGCCTACTTTGGCAATCAGTTCTGTGATAACGTCAACTTACCCAGCTTGGCTTCTAGTCTTAGCCTGAGTGCTGTCCTGAAAAAGCCTTTGCTTACCCTTGAAAACTTCCTTACCCTCTTGTGGTTTCCTTTTAGTTGCTTTTGTGGAACCCAGTCTTGGCATGTGTTTAATAAACCAAATAGCTTTGCTTGTGTAAAGCTGATTTAAGGACTGCAGATGCTAACAGTTCATTGAATGGGGCAGATGAGATGTTTGTACAGCTTTCTCACCCCTCTGAGGAGGGGCATCACAGCATGGTCATCTTCAGTAGCCAGAGGTTATCAGCCAACTTGTGAGAGGGTCTGTTAGCAGGAGGAGCTTGGGGCCAAGGCAAACATTGCAGAAGCAAAGAATCTGAATCCCAGAACGTTAGGAGTTGGAAGGAACCTTGAAAGATCACTTAGTCCAACCCCCCTGCTAGGGCAGGATCACTCACACTAAATCACACAGGGATGCATCCAGGTGGGTTTGAATGTCTCCAGAGAAAAGAGACTGCACAGCCTCCCTGGGCAGCTTGTCCCAGTGCTCTGTCACCCTCACAGTGAAAAGTTCCTCTTTGTATTCACGTGGAACATCATATGCTCCAGCTTGCACCCATTACCCCTTGTCCTATTGCTGGTCATCACTGAGAAGAACCTGGCTCCATCCTTCTGACTCTTGTCCTTTACATATTTATAAACATTCATAGCTTTGGGTTGAAGTTACTATCACTCTGAAGCTAGAGGAATTTCATCTGTCTCCACTGAGGTGAATCTGTGGCAGTGTAACCCATGAGGTGTTTCATGATGGGCTTTGTTGGCATGCAGGTTTCTCCTTTGCATGGGCTTCTTTTGGTTTCCCTGTTGCTCCCCTGAATCTGGCAGGGGTAACTGTTTGTGTTACGATAGCATCAACCAGAGATAAAATTCTTGCACCACACGCTTCAGGCTGTTCTTCAGTCAATGCTTTAACCACTACCTTGCAGCTGTGTTCAATAAAGAACCCTTCGGGGATGCGCAGAGTGGGGATTTTGGAGGTGTGGAACAACAGTTAGTTACTCACTGTAGTAAGTTAGTTAATTACTAACTTAGGTCCATACTTTTCAGATGGTACTCTGAGTGTTTCTGTGCTGGAAGGAGTGCTCCAGCACAGCAGATGGAGATGTGCGGGGCAGAGTGGGGTGTCTCCTGAAATCTCCTGGTAAAAGTTGAGGGGACAGATGAGTACATGTGATAGGATTTCTGACTCCAGTGAGCCCAACTCTGAGACCTTGCAGTGAAGGCGTGACATTCCTGCTTGGTTAGGAGCACAAGGAACAGGCTTTAGACGGAGACACGGGTCTCTTACTCGTTTGGAGAGTTTGCATTTAAGCACTCAGGTAAACATCTTGTCATACACTCAGGATTTCATGGCTAACCTGATAGACCTGAGTGCCAGGGGAAATGACCTTCTGCCAGGGAGGAAGTGACACCACCATCCCCGTGCTCCCAGCAGCCCCCCTCTGCTTTCATTTTGTTCTCTTTTCTCAGCTGAGAAGTTGGGCCTGGCTTTGCATTTCACCTTACTGCTACAGGTTAAATTCTCTGAGCAGTGTCAGGGTGGCTTGTGAGCCAGGTGTAGGTGCTGTGGATGCTGCAACAAGCTACAGGTTGCAAAAACTGGTGTTGGAAAGTTGTCCAAATAAACTGCAGAAAGAGAAAGCTTGGAGGCAGAGAGCTGGCCGGAGTTGGACACCTAAAAATGCAGGCTGCTGTACAGCATGAGAAATCAAAGTAGCCCAGGAGCCTGTTTAGTCAGTAGGTGCAGAAGGTACTCCAAATAAGCAAACACGGCGCCCGAGGAATGTTTTGAACTCCTCCCTGTTGCCGTTTCCTGATATCGTTGGTGCTTGGTGTTTCCCTCATGATTTGGCAGCCGCCTGGTTCCAGTCTTCCCTGTGAGCAGTGGTGCTTCACTACAGGGACTGCTGGGAACTTTCACTGAGAGTTTCTGGGCTGTGTGACCACCTTGCTGCCTATGTCCAGTTTGATGTGTTCAAGTTGAGATTCGCCGTTGTTGTGGTTGTGGTGACAGCAGTCGTAGGGCATATCTCCTGTCAGCTCCCAGAGCTGAAGTACTTGTGGTTTGGATGATGTCCTGTGGCTCAAGGGAGCAACATTATGAATATCTAAAGAGCAGATGTCAAGAAGATGGGGTCTGACTCTTCTCAGTGGTGCCTGGTGACAGGACAAGGGGCAGTGGGCACAAACTGAAACACAGGAAGTTCCATCTGAACATGAGGAAAACCTCCTTTATCCCGAGGGTGACAGAGCACTGGGACAAGCTGCCCAGAGAGGTTGTGGAAACGTCTTCTCTGGAGATATTCAAAACCTTCCTGGATGTGACCCTGTACAATCTGCTCTAGGTGATTCTGCTTTTGCAGGGGGTTGGACTAGAAGGTCTCCAGAGGTTCCTTCCAATCCCAGCTGTTCTTTGATTCTGTGATTCAATGTCTGACTTAACCGTTTGCCTCCTGAGATGTGACCAGGGAGGCTGCAGGGTCTCCGTACATCAGTTTCCCACTGCAGTGGTCGGGTTATAATACATTTCTGAGGTGTTGAAAGCACGCTTCTTACGTGAAATGGTACCAGGAGAGGTGCCACTGGCAGTATGAGGGGCAGCAGTTCATTTAGTTGACACAACAGAAATGTCTCTCAGCAGTACCAGGCCCGCAGGGGATGCACAGCCTGAGGCGTAGCTGCGCTGCAGCCACAGCAGGAGATTGAGGAGAACACTTGAATTAGTTTTTACATAGCCAGCACCTAAATCTCTACTTGCACCCTGGAGCTCAGTAAGGGATAGAAAACCTGCCCAGGAGCCAAGGAAAATGAGCCTGCGCTGGGCTCTGGTGGCATCTGGGGTCTCTGAGCTGAGCTGAACGGTGTAAGTGATCCCTGGGGGTTAGGCAGGTTGGCCATGAGCTTGGGTAGTGGCAGTCCTTTGATGGACAGGGTGAACCATTGGAGTCCTTTTCTGGGATGTAGGAGCTTTAAAGAAAACAAATAATGGAGGATAGAGTTCCCTGGAGGTGTCCTTGCACTGTGGGTTGAATTATATGTCAAGGTGGGACCTCTCAGTCTTGCTGGGTGGATTCTGATTGTGATGGTTTACGGGCCTGGTGTGAAAGGTGAGGAGGAGGAAGGAAGTGAGAGGTGAGTGGGAAGAGACTGTGCTGTGGAGGTAGGGTTGGGTGGACACACTGCAGAGCGGTTTGTCAGCTGGCACGAGTGCAGTCTGGATGCATGCACAAGCATGTGTAGAAAGGCAGCAATCAAAGGTAAGGTCTGGGTGGGTAGGCTGGCCAGCTGGGGGGACTGAAGAAAAATAATAGAAAACAATGGAATACAATAAGAAAATAGAATATAATAAGAAAATAATAGAATGGTTTAGTTGGAAGGGACCTGCAACAATAATTTAGTCCAACTGCCTAGCAAGTGACAGGACAATTAGTTTCTTATCTGTCCGTGTACTGTTGCTACCCACATGTAAAGGGGACTGTGAAGTTGTATGTCCTACAAACCCTCACCAGTTTGCATTTGCAAGAAGGAAAGAAAAAACTTATTTAAACATATATATAAAGCTTTTTATAAAAATAGCAGAGTCCAGTTGAAAAAGAAATTGGAAATAAGGGAGAGCACAGGCTTCATGTGCTGGGGGCTGTCTCCAAAGCTGCGTATGGTGATTGCAGGCAGGTCACACCATCCACAAACACAGCAATGTGAATAACAGTATTGATTTGTCTTAATGCAGTTATGAAAGCTGAACCTTGGAGGTGTAGGAGGGCCCTATCGGTAATTGGCGTCGAGATTGATCAAGAATAGTGTCAGCCAAGGGGGTGCAAATGGAGGCTAGAGCAGGGCTGGGTAGAGTAGCAGCCATTAAAGGAAGAAAAGGGCCCACAACACTTGAGGCTTCTACATCACATAGAAATAAATCCAAATAGCGTGTAATGTCCATGATTTGAAGCAAAGGAATGGGGTTGAAATCACTTTGGGAAACAAGACAGAAGAAAAAAGTGTGTTGTGGTTTCTGCAGTGGTTTTGGTGCTAGCTACACAGGTCCAGGCATGCTGCAGGATGTGGCAGAGCAGGGACAAGAAGCAGAGGTGGGTAATGTGTGACCATTGGCAGGGAGTTTCAACCCTGCAAAATAGGTCAAAGCATGGCCTGAAAAAAACCCCGCTGGTTTCTCTGGTCTGTTGGTGAAGCTCTTTTTATAAGGAGAATCTTAACCAATCATTCTTTGGAACAGTCTTTTTTCTAGCAGCTCTGAAAATAGTAGATTGATGCACTTGCCTTTTCCGGCCCAGCCTCCAAAAGTTACTGACCTCTCTTCCTTTAATTCTGCTTTGTAATTGAATTTCTGCCATAAGTTGCTTCTGCTAATTCAATTATACCTTACTTTTAATTGGCAGTGGATTTAAATACTTCATGCGCTGTTAACAGAGAAATGAATGTGTGCTGTCCGGTTCCACCCTACTCCATCAGGCTGGAGAAGAGGTTTTGAATGATTATAAGCATTTAAGGAGCCACATTTTTCCCCCCGAAAGTTTTTTGGGATGCCAGAATCTAGCCAAGGGCTGGGAAATGCCATTTATTTTGAACATTTACATGTGGCCAAATAATCTTGCACTTCTCTCTAAGGTTTGTTGAACTGGGAAGGCACAACAGTTTTGTAGAGGCAAGGGAGGAGAGAAATCAGAAGAGCTTCTGGGTTGTGTTTCCTGGTTTGCCATTGACCAGGTACAGTCCTTACCTTGCCTTTTCATTGGGTTGGCAGCTTGGAGAGATAGCATCCAACCCTGTTTAACATGAGGATATTAAGTTTTCTTCCTAAAAAGACATGGAAGCCTAAAATACCTTCTTTAGATGCTTGTACTGTTGCCTGGTTGCCACATTTGTTAGTGCCTGCATGGGGCTCTCAAGACTAATAGAAAATTTCGTGGAGTCTTGGATTTTCCTTCCTGTGAGCAGGAGGATGAGGCAGTTTAACATCTGCACTGATGAGAATAAAATAGGAAAAGAATCATTTAGGGGGGAGCACTCAGGGTTTTTTCTCTTTTCCTTTATTTTTTCTTCCAGGTTCTGTGGGTCTTCAGGAAGGGTTTGTCTAAAACAACCCCCCAGATGTTGGGAGGACACATGTGACAAGGTTGGCCTTCAGTTAAATCTGGCCAACCAGCACCACCAGTGATCAGGGGAGGTGGCTGGTGACCCCACGGTAGGGTGGGATGCCCTGACCTCACCTCTGTGATGCTTGTCTCATTCTCATGACTTACAGGAGGAGATGGATTTCAGCTGGCTGCTTAACTTCAGTTCTTTTCAATTTCTGCAGGGTGATTATTTCTGAAAACCTGTGGAGAATTTGTGAGGTTTCCATAACAATGGAAAAGCAAAACATATAGTGCTATTTTTTCTTAAAAAGGAGATGGAATTGCAGTACAGTCAGTCTGACTTTCATTACATTATTTTCCTCAAAGTTAATAAATTATTTCCCACCTAGGCATCTTCTGGGTGCTTCTGAGTAACAGTGTAGATTAGGCTGCAACAAATCATGTCAGACATCCTAATTTCTTTCTGCAACAGGGTAACAGGACTTGTGGATAGATGAAGGGCAGGGGGGATATGATGTACTTCAACCCTAGTTAGGTTTTTGGCACAGTACTAGTATTCTCAGAAAGAAGCTAGGGAAAAGACATGTTGATAAAATGTTTGCCTTATGGATGGTGCAATGTAGGTGTGCTAACCATGCTCCAGGCTTAGCTCCAGGATTTCATCAAGCTCAGAAGTCTCAGGTGGGAATTTTCAGAGGTGAACCCTGTGGCTTCAGTCATTGTAATTGGTGCATTTGATAAAATACTCTTTCAGACTCAAGAGATAGCACCAAACTAGGAGAGGTTACAAGCACTTGGGCAGAGGGATAAGATCACAGAATCACAGAACGTTAGGAGTTGGAAGGGACCTTCAAAGATCACCTAGTGCAACCCCCCTGCCAGAGCAGGATCACCTAGACTAAATCACACAGGAACACCGCACAGGAACACATCCAGGTGGGTTTGAATGTCTCCAGAGAAGGAGACTCCACAGTCTCTCTGGGCAGCCTGTCCCAGTGCTCTGTCACCCTCACAGGGAAAAAGTTCCTCCTTGTATATACATGGAACTTCCTGTGCTCCAGCTTGCACCTGTTGCCCCTTGTTCCATCACTGGCCATCACAGATTTTCAAATAGTTTTAGACAAACCCAGAAAAACAATCATTCACACCAAAAGCCTTCATTCACACGTGAGCTTGCAGTGGGGCTCCACTAAAAAACACCTTAGGATTGTGGTGGGTCACACACTGCTTTGTCACCATCATCCTACCCTAGCAGCAGCAGACAGTCTTCCATTAACAGGAGGATGGACTTCCCGTGTCCCATGTAGCATCTCCTGGTGCACTGGCATCACAAGAGTTCTGGAGCCAGCGTTGGGGCACTGCATCTGGTGAGAAGACCTGGAGAAAATGAGAGAGGCCAGGAGAGGTGTGAAGAACAGGACCCAAGAGGAAAGATGGGGAGGAGTGGGGTGTTTGGTCTGGAGAGAAGGCACAGGATTGGTTTGCAGTGTCTAGAATACTGCTGTGAGGGGACAAATATGAAACCTCTGCCCTGTGTCTGGTGATTAGAGCAAGTGGAAATGAGTTTGAATGGTATCGTGGAAAGAAGATACTTGTAGTGATATCCAAGTATTGAGGGGGGCTGTGGGGAGGCATTGGTAATGCCTTAGATCCCTGTGGCTGGGGTTTTGCGGTGGACAGACCAAAAGGGTATGTTAGGGGTGAGCTGGAGGCACCTGGGAGTAGGGTCCCACAGCTGGTGGGATTTTGTTTGCAGAAGTTGTGAGATTACTGGGTCAGACAAGGGTCTGGCAGGAAAGAAGTTGGCATGGTGGGCTTGGAGACCTTGGGCTGGAAGAGACGAATGTTTCCCAGCTCCTGGTGCTCTCGTCTGTGACTCCTTCAGCACCGATGAACCCTCAGGACTCGCAGCTGGCAGATGCTGAAGGGATGCAATTATACTAGTGCTTTCTCCAGAAGCGTGTCGAACAGAGAGAGGAGTGATTTCTGACCTTTCAGAGCAATGCTCAATGGCTCCAGAAGACCTGAAACTTGCTCCCGCACATTTTATTTCTCTTCCTCCTGTTTTTAGATCTTGGCATAACAATATTTTGAAGCAGAAGCCAAGCAAACTTTCTGAACTTGGTATTGCTTATTTTGAAAGATGAGTTTTTCCAAAAAAAAAAAACCCAACCCCAAACCTAAAGTGGGAAGGGTGCTTTCAGCACATTTTTGAACACCGTAAGAATTTGCTGTCCTAATTCGAGAGAAATCTATGTTTTTCAATGCAGGAGCTGTTTTCTATTTCACAACGAATAATAACATGCAAATGCAGGCAACAGAGCTGTTTCTCAGTGTAGGGTAAGGATTGGAGTGCAGTTTTTGCATGTTTAGACTATTTCTAATTTCCTTTTTGGCTGAGAAAATTGGGGTTTTTTTATAGGGGAAGCCAAAAAGTGGGAAGGTTGTCACTTAGAAGAAAGCTGTAATGTAATGCATGTTTGGTTTGTGTCTTCTCCTCCAGGCAGTCAAGCCCCGTGGTCTTTCTCTGAAGAGGTTCCAAGATAGGTGGTGAGTACTTCCCAGTGCCTGTTACTTTCAAGACAGTCTTTAAATTAGTAATACAAAAAAAATTGAATTAATAATAGAAAATACAAATGTTGGGTTTTGTCCTGGGTGCAGGCGCTTGTGTTTGTTGAGCTTGTGGCTGTGATTTTAGAGCTGGCAGGGCTAATCTTTGAGTAGGGCTTTGACATCGAAATGTTAAGCTTTACCTTTGCACCAGAATGGATTTTCTGAGACTCTGTTAGTGAAATAAATGTTATATTATTGAAAATATTTGACTTTAGGGAAAATCCTTACAAATTACTGTGTATTTTTTTACTAAAAGCCTACGCTGTCCAGTAGGACAACGTGTTTTCTGTTCAGAGAGCAACCTTAGGGTTTGTTTTTTTCCCCCTTCTGTTCTGACCATCTGTGTTAATCTGAAGGAATGCAACGTCCAGAGGGTGAAAGGACCTGCATAACTGGCACTAATCTCTGCTGCGTGTGACTGATTTTCTCCTGCCTGCAGACAAGACTTGCATGTATTTCATTTGTGTGCACTTCATTAAGTCCTTATTTGTAAGTAAGCGAAACATTAAGTCGGTAAGGAGCTGCAGTAGAGTGAGATTGCTAAGAAATGCCAGCGCTGTGGCTTTGCAGCCAAAGAGCCACCTCTTACGCAGATGTAAATCAGTGCAATTTATTTTCCTCTGCTGGAGCCGATCTCTTCTGGCGAATGCCAGTCGGGACTCTGCTCTGTAGCACCCTTTGCTGTTTGTTTTTGTCGTTTCTAGAGAAATATGTAGCCTGTTTCCTCTTCCAATTCTAGATTTCTTTCCAATGAGATTAACCGAATTATATCATTACCCATTAATTGCTCAGGAAGTTTATTCTTTAGTTACATTTCCCCAGTGCACAGGATACAAGCTATTAGAGCTCTTGTGTGTTCAGACTGACTAATGAACTACAGTTGAATGTCCCAAACCTCTAATGGATCTCCATCTTCCAAATCCATGTATTTTCCATAGATAAGGTGCCTTTTGGTACAGATAGTCCCAGGTTGGTTCAAAGTGTCCATACAGCTAATGGAGCCATCTGCACTTGTTTCTTGCTGGCACAGTGGAGGATGCTGGGATTTGGTGTTTTGTACTGTGCTTGTGTCCACCTTAAATATGTGTTCACTTTGGCCAGAAAATATTTATAAGGGTTGTCTTTAATGCCTGTATTTGGTGAAAACACTCCCTATTTAATAAACTGTGTAACCCGTGTTTTCTTTGTAAGGGGAGCTAATTTAACCCCAGACAGTCATTCTGACTAAGGCTTAGATCCGAAAACTGTGAGTCTTCTAAATCCAGATTATGAATCCTGTGTGCCTTTTGCCAAAATGCACTTGTGAGTAAGAGCTCATGATCCCCTCCTCTGCCCCAGCCCTGCAGCTCCGACTGGGTCTGTGTGAGGAACCCGCGTGCTCTTTGTACTGGTAATTGCTATACTGGGACCTGAATAATCAGCTGTTCTTTATGAGATGTTGAAAGATGAATCAAGCTCCCTAATTCTGAGGGCAGAGGGGAGCGTGGGGCTGGTGACTGCAGCGCTGTGTGTGTAAAGGCCAGGTGATTATAAATTGTCAGTTTAAGTTGTACATAAAATTGGATTTTCTTTTCTCATTACAGGTAGTGCCTGCGTAGGCAAAAGTCAAAAAAACCACTGTTAATATTCAGACTGTGCTTGCCAGAGTTAATGTTTAGTAGGAGGCAGTCCCTTTGGGTAGTGCTTTCAAAAGCAGGAACATCCTGTGGCCTTTAGGGAATCTCTGGTTCCTGCTACACTTCTGCAAGCGATCGTACAGGTGCCAGGGGTTTATACATTGCGTTTTTTGCTGCTTTAACGGTCTGTATTCCCCCTTGTCATCACTAATTCAGGTGTGTCCTTTATTCCAACGTGGGAATTTAGGTGATCAATATGAAGGTATATCTCCAGGGTGTAACAGTGTCTATATGGAGTTTCGGTGCTCTGGCTGTGTCAGTTCATATTTAACATACAGTAAGAGACAGGCTTGAAGGCAGACCGGTGCTGAGCCGGCTGGGCATTTCCCAAAACAGAGTGGGCCAGTGGCACATGGGTGACTTCAGAGCAAAGCATGGCATTGTGAAAGAAAATAATACCTATGTGCCTGAAGGTAGCTCCAGTTTTATCCCAGCTGAACACACCTGGAGG
Source organism: Laterallus jamaicensis coturniculus (assembly GCA_022605575.1). Taxonomy (NCBI): domain Eukaryota; kingdom Metazoa; phylum Chordata; class Aves; order Gruiformes; family Rallidae; genus Laterallus; species Laterallus jamaicensis. Next base: position 98,183,174 of record JAKCOX010000001.1, read on the forward strand.
CGAGGGTGCTGGCTGGGAAAGGGGGGAACGGACACTTGGGTACTCTACTGATGGGGTACTGTGGGCTCTGATGGAGCAAGCTGCTCACCCGTGTTTCTGCCTGTAAGCACATAAGCAGCTCTGAGCAGTGGAGACCAGGGGAGACAGACCCACGATGGGAGATGCACCCACGTCCAAGCCATCTTGGCCAAATCCAAAACCTGTTCTGGGGTCTCTCATGCTTTGTTGTGTTTTGAGGTACTGGTGGCATGCTTGTGCCGGAAGGTTGGAGCTGTGATGCGGACATGAAGGCTGTCTTGGTCCTCATGTGGTGGGGCTGCAGTGGTGACATCACCGTAGCTTCTGAGCCGTTTCAGAGGAGTGTGTGATAACAATAACTAGTGACAGGACAAGAGGGAATGGATTCAAGTTGTGCCAGGATGGTGAAGCATTGGAACAGGGAGGTGGTGAAATCACCATCCCTGGAGCTGTTCTAAAAACAGGTAGATGTGGCACTTCAGGAGATGATTTAGAGGTTTTGGTGGTGTAGTGCTGATGGTTGGACTTGATGATCTTGAAGGTCTTTTCCAACCATGATGATTCTATGAATAGCTGTGCCCTGCAGCCAAGGATGGTGGAGGACCGGGCATGAAATGACATGACTGGTGTGGGGCTCTGTGGCTGAAATGGAGGTCTTTGTTCCTCTGGTCCAGCACTGGTGTCCATTGCTACAACATTCTTGACTTGAGTTTTGAAGTGAGACTTTTTGCTGCCAAAGGCTGACAGATCTGACCTACCAAACTGGCTTTAGGAAACATTTTGGTTTTAAACTGCAAGCAGAGCTGAAGCCTGTGCAACCTTTTTTTGAGGGAAAGATGGTGGCATGGAGTACTGGAAGATTGGGCTCCTGGAGATGCCTCAAGACCACCTGTGGCTCAGCATTAAAATCAGTGGATGCTTTTACTGTTGGTGCTGGGGTGTTTTTGGAAATACTCCTGTAGACAGAGCAGTGGGCCATGGGGTACCTCCCTGTGGCCTAGCTCTGGGACCTCCTCCATCCTCTGTCATCAGGACGCCCTCATCCCCAAATCCCGATGCATGGTTCGTCCTCTACTGTGCCTGCCAGCATCTCCCTGCCTTCCCCACAGCCCATCTGTGCTCCATATCCAGGTCCCCATGGGGTCACCCTCCCTGTGAGCACCTGGGCTCTGCAGAGAGAAAAAACAGCATCAGATCCTGGGAGGAAGAGGAAGGAGCAGGCAAGACAAGGGGGAGTTGGAGGTTGTTTTCCCCTTTTTGTGGGCATACTCTGCGCTGCAGCCTTGGAAAGCTCACTGGTTGAAGGATTCAGATGCTGTTGGGAAAGGGAGACCTTTGCATGGTGTTACCTTCTCCTGTTACCTGTACCCCAAGTCTCAGAAAAGGCTCTGGAGGAAGCTGCGAGTGCCAGATGTCTGCTGTACATATGACTGTACTGTGGTGGGGGAAAAAAAGCTTAATTAATTGTCAAAGGTGCCTTAAAAAAGAACAAATGGGGAGCACAATAGCAAATAAAGTACCTTGTGTGAGTGGCTTATGTAATGAAGTAATTAGGAAGAATTTATTACAGTTTAATGTGTTACTAATCAAAGCTTGCTTTTTTCTCATCCTTGACACCTTTAAAAATCGCTATTTAAGTCTTTGCCTTCTACTTGGATTTTTTTTTAATAAATGGGTTTTATTAGCATTTTAACTGTTGAGGCTTTTCTGTGTTGTATTACATGTTCACTTTTCCATATGTGCTGTTTGCTCATTCAAGGATATCAAGGGGAAAAAGCAGAATGAATGTGTGATCCTGCTATTCATCCATGTTTGTTTTTATGAATGAGCCTTCTGCCTGGATGCACAGAGGCTTCGGGATCGCCTGCTTTTCAAAAACTTCCCAAATTCAGGTTTTTTCGTTATTTCCTTACTGTGACAGGGAAGATTTAAAACCAGGCTTTGTTTTTAAAAATGTAAGTTACTAGCCAAGATTTTCAAACTGGAAGACAGTGGGGCACGAGGCCTGGAATGTTCTATGATAGCCCTGTTTTCCCCATTGTGTACTGTGCCTCCTACAAACACTACCTTCCTTTTATGGTTTGTGTAGACGTTGCTGTAGAGCATGGAAAAGGAGTGTCTCCTAACACCAGCATCTCATGTCGATTCACTGCTATACAACTGCTCATCCTCTAATAGCGTGGGATTACGAAGCATTATCATGCTCAGATTGACTCAGGTAGTGCTATTTTTATTTAAGCTGTATTAAGGTATCGTTGGGAATCTTTGGTCTTGCAGCATGGGGGTAATACGATTTACTATTTTTATAAAAAAATCAACATGGCTGTTCAAATCCTGTCCAGAGCAAGAGCTGCAAAGATTAGTCATGAGCTCAACGCTTTTTGTTCCTTTTCCTTTCCTTTACAGTAAGATGTTAAGTTTTTTAATTTTCACGTGGCCTCCATCATGTTGGCCAGGCTTGGAATAAAATAAGAGGGTCTCTTGGCTTATGGTCAGGAACTTGGTATTTGCTGGGAGAGGCTTCGGTGTAAGCAGGGGGCTTTGGTGTAAGAGGGTGAGCGGGCCTGGGGATGCTCGGTGGAGTTACCTGGGCAACCACCAAGGGGATGCAGTTGGTTTCATCCATTTGAGCCCTCGCAGGGTTGTCTGATTCAAGGAAACAAGCCCTCCTGTGATCATCACTCTTATCCCTCTGCTTCGCTGCTTTTCTGTCAGGCCCTGCCCCTCTTAATTAAAAAAATAAAAAGTGGGAATTTGGTGTGGACCCCTTCCTTGCTCCTCTCCTCTTCATCACCCCACAGCAGCATGGTGTACGGATAAAGCAAAAATAAATGTACACCCTGGGGCTGAGGTTGGCTGAGGGGTGCAGTCAGAAGTATAGTGTCAGCACGTCTAACTGGATCGTCATGGGTTGGACAGCCTGACAGCCATTGCATTTCCAGAAGGGAAAGGTCTAAACAAGCATGGCCTTTCTTGGAGAGGGAATGCAGTGAGAAGAGAGGCACGATATGCTCTTAGCTGAGACAGATGTGAGCACTCTAAAATTGATGAAAATTAGTTTCCTTTGAGACAGGTCTTAGGGTCTGCAGTGGGGAGCTGCTGCTGCAGTCAGCCTGGTTTGGTTTTCATTGTGGGTACAAAACTGGCTTCACAACGTTGCTTTGGTGCACTAGGAATGCCCGGAGAGGAGTTGTACAGGGCCAGGGCTCATTTCCCACAGGTGCTTTGGATGCAGCCCCGTTCTAGGGGGCATAGTAGAAAGGACATAACCCACCCCCAAACTTCCACCTTCAGGATTTGCTGGGATGGGGGGCTGCTCTGAAGCAGGGGATGCAGCGCTGTCTCATCTGGGGATGTTCTGAGCATCTTTCTGGTTTCATCAACATTTGGGAGAAGAGGTGATTGATGGTTGGGGGTTGTAGAGCAGCTTGATGTTGGTGTGCAGCATCTTTAATTGCTCTAATTGGCTTGTGCTACCCAAAGGTACCAGGATCCTGGTAGGAAAGTAGCAGGCAAGCTGTGGGAAATGCTACCATAAACAGTCTCATTTGAAACGAAGCAGGCATTTGATGTTGGGAACTTTTAAGTCTTCCTCTTTAATCATCAGGAATGCAGGGTAACTTTCAATAACTACTTGATTTCTACCTTCTGGAGACAAAAAGCCAGTGGTAGTGTCTAGATACTCCACGGTTCAGCATGGGCAGCACAGCAGGTCAACTGGAAGGGGTGAAAAGATGCCATAGGCTTGCCAATGCAGCACTGCAGCTGGCTTCTTGAAGAGGCTTTCAGTCCTGTTCCCTGCTGACCATGAGCTGTTGAGCTGCTTGTGGAAATCAGCTGGTGTAGTCTGATCTCTGTTTCACCATTTAGGGTAGACGAATGTAAATTGTCAATTTTGCCCTAATAAAATATATGAATAATTTCAATGTGGGATTCATGCTGGGTTTCAGAATAGCCAGGCTCTGAGGCAGGAAGGATTTTCTGCATGTTAATGAAAAGATTATTTTGAAGCGAAGGCTGAAAACCCCATCCTCTTTTGGGGGGCTTTCACCTATCTGATGTGTTTGGCTTTTGAAAAAAGAACAATGTTTGATTTCTTGTACCCCTTTTAACGCTTAATGTGTGTTTTAGCTGTATGTAAGTGTTTCTGTAGCAAAGCTAGCCATGTTGCTAGCTAACTGCTGGCAGACTTGCAGGTCTGAGCATTGTGCTGCAGCCTCATGGCTGCATTCCTGCCTTGGCCTGGCATGTGGGCTCCATTGCTTTGGTAACGGTTTGGTTTGGGGGCACATGGCTTGGGGTATTTTGTTAGGTTCTGCCCCCCAATACCACCAAATGTTGCATCTACAGCTGGTATTGGGTCCAGACAACTCCCTCCTCCTGCACCAGTGAAGTTCCAGTGGAGCATTGGCAGGGTTGGTGGGGTGCAAGGGGGTTTTTGTGTGAGCAAAGAGGGTCTGAGCAAAGCCAGGAAGTTTTGTTTACTTCTCCCTAAGCACTCAGTATTTATAAATGCTGCCCTTGGATTACCAGGAAATCTTGTCTCTTAGCAATCAAAACTCCAGTCGGTCCCTTTCAGAGAGACACCTGCATTGCCTGGGGAAGCAGATGTAGCCATCAGATCCTCGTGGCTGTCTTCTGGGATGAAGCATCCGGATCTGCAGTTGGAATAGATGATCTTTGTAGGTCCCTTCCAGCTGAACTCTTCTCCTTTCCTTTCTTCTCCTCCTTCTCTCCTCATGCAGACAGGATTGGGGAGCTGGAAGAGGACTGGGCTGTAGATCCCAGATGGTATCTTCATCACATTGGTGCAGGAGGGGTGGGAGAGATTTTCTTTGCTAGGTGCTCAATGTCTGTCTTACACCCTAAAGCCTGAGAATTAATTGTCTCAGCTCTGGTATCATCAGCAAATGGCACATGGTCGCAAAATCTAGCAAATCTGCTGCAGTAAAGCTGAAGTGGATTCAACTACAGAGTTTTCATCTCACAGGAAAAATAATACTTGGTCTTCATTGAATTCCAAGGGGAATGTAATTTAACATTTTATCCAGTGAAAACCAGGGGATTTATTTTTTTTTTGTAAAAATGTTAAGTTTTGTAATATGTGAGAGTTTTGTTCTTTTAGGGATTTGACATCAGGGTATTGTTTTGTGGCATGTCAGTATGAAGGCATATATCATTAAGAGTGTGTATCATGTTTCGTTGTTTGTTAGGTACCATTACCTCCTATATGTCAGAATAGTTAATTATCTAGTTCTGATTATTTGTATTGGGATCACTGAGGCTTTTAAGTCTTTTTCTGGTTTAAAATACCATCTCTGAATTATGATGAAATGCTTTAACACTGTAAAGTGCAATAGATATGGTAAGATAAAAGGATGAAAATAAAACCTTCATGATTCAAAGCCTTGAGCAGGATGAGTTTGGAATACACTAGGAGTACCTTCCCTGAGTTTCCAGATGCTTTCAAAGGATTTTGAAGCTGAGGAAAAGAGCTTTTCCCTTTTGTTTTGCTGAGGCTTCGGTTTTGGTCCTTTTTTTAAAGTTTGACCAAATATATTTGACAGACTCTGCTCCTCACTTAAAGAGTCAGGTAAGAGGATTGAGTGGTTCCCCTTCACTGCTATAAAGGTAGTGGGTGATGAATTTACTTGCAAAATGGCAACTGAATGGAGGATTGAGAGGTATAGAGATTTCAGAGCAGGAAGGTATTAGACGTTGAATTTTGTAGAGTGCCTGGGAAATTACTTCAGATTGTCCTCTTGAATCAGCATGCTTTCAGAGTGTAAGCTGGTAGTCTAAGGAAAGGGCTGGAGTTTTCCAGGCTCTCTGGTTCTTTAGCTGTTTCCAGACATATACCAGCTCTGTGGTTGTGTTCCCCCCCGGCTGCATGCTTTGCCTGCACCCTGGATACAGTGTGACTTCGTGGGATGGTGGGCCTTTACCACGGTCTCCCTCCCTTCTCGTGATGGCAAGGGAGTTATTCTGTCTATTTCTAGCTAACCACATAGAAAAGTGTAATTTTATTTCTCATTGCATATCAAGCATCGTTTTCCCTTCAGCCTCCTGTGATCTGAGAGATGTCCTGGTCGGGGGTGACGACAGCTCTGCCTGGAGTCCCAGACACCCAAGAGGAGCAGAGCAGCATCCACCTCCGTGACAGCACCCACGCAGAATCCAGGGCTTGTTATGTCTTAATGCAAGTCAAAACCTGCAAGAAGAGGTTTAATAATGGGAATGTCAGCAGACCCCTGAGTACAATGATGCTGCTGGATGCTTTCATAAATCTGAGGTTTAGGGATGACAGTTATGATGCATGGCATGGGGAGAATGTGGAACTGCAGTCATTAAACAAAAATGGGCTTTTAAACTAATGGCAGCTGCCTAAACAGTTTTGCAGCGAGGCAGATTCCCTTAGGCTACTATTCTTCAAATAATACAGGTCCTACTGACTTTAAAAAACCAGGAAAATATTATGTTTTGGTGCTGTAGCTCTGCTTTTACACTCATCCCAAAGGTCAGGAGGTAATTGTTTGCTAGTTTTTAAGCTGGAGGTGGTAGGAAATAATGAATGGCAACATTCCCAGATAATTCATTCCCTTTTATTCCCCTGAATTAAACCACCTGCAACACCAAGGACTCTCACCTGTTCCTAGATGGGTTTCCAAGAGAGTATGGGGGCACTTTACTCCATCTGGACTCAGCTGTGCTTAACCCAGTAGATAGTTCTGCACAGTGTCTATGTTATACATCATTTTATCCAAATATCTCCACTGAAGCCTGTTCCAACTTGTGCTGATTTAAAATGTTGGAGAATAAAGATGCATGTTGCCTTGTCTCCTTGTAAGCCATCATTCTGACTGAAGGTGGAGGTGTAAAGATGCACGTATTGCCTTTTCCTTATGCCAGAGAGGTCCTGACAGAGGAGAGCTACCTGTGATCTGGAGTGTGTTGGCCAGTTCCTTGAAGAGGCATTCCAAAACTGTTTGGGAGTTGCAGTCGGCCAATTCATTGTCAGCCACTCACTTTCACCTCTTGCATAACTTTTACTTTTCCCTGTCCAGGCTTGGTTTCTTCCTGAAAATAGCATGTTATGGCTCTGTCTCCCTGTTCCCCTCATTCTTCAGCTTGTTTATTTATTTCCTCCCTTCTGCCTTTATTACAAGGAATAGAGGAGAGGACAGAACAACCCAGCCTGTGAAAGGATGCTGAGCAGCAGAACTTGATTTGTGTCATTTCCATACCATCTCACTTCTCTCCCCATAAGCTCAGTTTCAGGCCAGGGCTGACCTTGCTGAATAACTCCAAACTGATTTTGAATGTATTTTTAAAAATATTTTAAATCAAACAGTTCCATTAGAAATGTGTGCAAAATCCATTGCAAACAGTCACATCTCACTTTAAAGCCCTCCATATCATGAGATGATGACAGTTTGAAGTTGGATGTTGTACTGCACTTTAGTTTTTCTAGAAACCCTGCAAGGCCCAGCAGAGATTGGGAGGAATGGGCTGGAGGTCTCCTGACGTGTTGAGGACAATGAGCTAAGCTTTCTGAACCTGAAATCTTCTCTCCTGAGCATCACCTGCCATCCCAGCTCTGCAGGACTTGGCTGTCCTGTGAGACTGGATAACATACTGCTTCTTTCCGCCACTTTCCTTTTTCTCCTTTGCTTCCATAGTCTGTTTTAACCTTAAACATGTTTTCTGTGAGCAGTTCTTTGAGGATGAGGAGAGAGCAGTCTAACTGTGGTGACCTCAGCCAGGTTTTCTTCTTCTTGGGGAGTATGATTGAGTCAGAAGAGGAGGCTTAAATTAACGATAATGGGAACATTTGAACAGATGGCTGACCTTTGTAACACCAAGAACCATTTCACTTGAGAAATTTGCAGGCTGTTTGAAGTTTGTCGTGCTCTTTAGGACCATCTGAGCTTAGATACATGACAGGATTTATTAGCTTACCACAAGGCTTTGGTGCTTAATTTCCCCGCTGTTTGAAACACTGAACTTTAGGTGGAAGAAGCAGGATCCAGGAGCATTGATGGGGTCAACTCCCTTTGTGCCAACTTTCTTTAAACCCCTGGAAGCAGAGGGGAGAATACTACTCTTGGTCATGCTGGAAGGTGCTCAGCTCCCTCACTTTGCTTGCTGCCCAGGCAGAGCTTAGCCCTTGCACTAATGAGGGCCATGCAACAGTTAATTGTGGGCAGAGCGGAGACAGATGATCATCCTGCCCCAAATCACTTAACCGTCTTAAGGGTCTACCCTTGCCTGCCTGAACGAGCCAACTAATCTTTCAGTGAGCTGCACAAGTGAGCCCTGAGCTATATATGGCACAAAGAGAGAGAGGACACGAAATTATCAAATTCCCTTATCCCACGTTTTCCCACAAAGCTGTGCACCATATGCCTGCTTAATGGCAGAACATCGCTGTTTGGAGGAGCTGATTGTTTCAGGCTTCGGTGGGTTCTCCATCCTCTGGAGGCTTTTAGGTCAGAGTTACCTGTCTTCTGTAAACATGTAGCATAGGCCGAATGGGTGGATGCAGAAATTCTTAGAGAAATTCTTTGAATCAAGAGACCACGGACTAGATCCGTGGTTCTCAACACTTTTTATGAGATTGCAGCAAATTCTTTTGCACTTTGGCCACTTGTGCGGTGATCTGGAAGAGCGGTATCTGCCTGGTGGCCACACATGAAGCCCTTGGTGCCATCCTAGAGAGCTGCTGGGAGAAGTGGTGCTGAGGGTCTCATCTGGGGTTCAGCGAGTCAAGGGTGGAGAAAAAACTGTGAATAGTTTGGAAATTGTCTTTATAAGGAGTGCACCGTGTTAGTCCACCAAAAATGAAGGGGAAAAAAATACTGGCGCAGTGCATATTTCTTTTTAGAGAGGTCTGGTTTATCACTACTGCTGGCTTTTCTTAATTACTGCTAATGGTTCTGCAGGCTGTGCAGTTGGAGATGGAATGTGGCTGGCCCCAAGTCAGGGCACAGAGGCTTTTATCAGGGCCACTCAGAGACAGGCCATCTGCAAGATGTATTTATTTTTTTTCTTATTTGTCTTTTCTAAGTAAAAACGTGATGCTGTGAGAATGTCTGTTTGACCTTATTGCTTCGCTCCTCCGAAGTTGCCATTTTCTGACAAAACGCTTTAGAAAGTTATATTTGGCAAATGGCTGTTTACTTAATTCCTCTCCTATCATTGCTGCTTGTCTGTGCAACCCAAATCTGTTTGCGTGCAAGCTCAGCTGTAGCTCAGTTCAGATGATTCTTTAAACCATAGTTGTTTTCTCCTCTGTTTGCTTTTTTTAGCTCCTTTTTTGTCATGATGGAGGAACTTCTGGGGCTTCATATCTGATGAAGACAAATCCAATACTTGCCAAGCTGAGGGCTGTTAGAAGCTGCAACAGCCACATGATTTTGTCTCTTGCTTACCCCAAGCATCAGAGCTTCAATACTCTTGGCATCATGCAGCTATAAGAGAGCATACTGAGGATTAACTTGGCGGAGTGAGTTTCTCCTGTTCTCAGAAAGCTATGTGGAGCTGTTGAAGGAGGCCATGTTGATTCCCCAAGTCCAGCTGGCTCAGGTCGTCAGCTGACTGGGAAGACTTCTTCAGCAAAATTGGCTTGTCGGGAGGACAGGGGGTTTTGTTATGTTTTAAAATAAGTGGTTTCCTTAGGCTTGGTGCCCTCTCTGAAGTGAACCTGCTTGGGGTGCTAGGATTTGTTTTAGAAATGAAATACTCCATCATGGAGCTCTGTGCAAAACTGTGCTGTTCTAATCGCTGGGAGAAGGAGAGTCCTTCAGTGAGACTGGTTGTTGTAGGGTTTTTCTTAAACTGAGGAACTGGAGGCTCTCTCTGGCAAAGCGAGCATAAGCAAGGCCTACGGCGCTTTGTCCACAGTCGCCGCAGTGTACCCCAGCTTTGGGCACCCTGGCCTAGCAATGGGTGTTCCTAGAGGAAGGTGGAGCATAGGGGCTGGAGTTATAACAGGGAAAGGCAATTATAAAAGCAAAGGAGCAAACAGTTGGTTATAATCTATAAAAATTGATACTCGCTGCTGTTACGTTGACCTTCCTTGCCTTAAGGTTTTCTCATTAGAAGCAGTTTCTGTAAATACCATCTCTTTCTTTCCCCTCAGAGAGATCTCAAATTGCTGGGCTGGAATTGCTGCCTGGGTAATCAATAAACTTTAATCTCCGTGATGGGGCTTTTCTCCTTGAAGTTGCTGCTTTCTGTACTGGAGATAACGTGTCTAAAGCAAACTTTGAAGTGAAGAAGGGTTAGATTTGACGTGACCCAGTCTTACTATATGCTCTTACAATTTTGCAATATGAATGTCTTCTGAAACAATTACAGTTACTGCTAAGCGGACACTAAATGATTAATCTGCTAGCAGACAGCCAGTGCAGTAATGTCTTTGAAACAGTTTTTGGGCCTTTTCCCTGCTGTTCTTTCCCTGCAAGACTGGTTTAAAGATAAGACGCTGACAATAACTTAAATTGTGATTTGTAGCCTGGTTCTCTTTCAGTCTGTGTCTTTGCTTCAGCATTGTGCTTCTGTCTCACACTGAAAAGCACGTAATGAAAGGGGTTTAAAGTCTGCCCCGAGCCAGAAGAACATTCAGTCTTGTATTTCATTTGAGGCATATGCTTAAATTATCATGGGGTTGGCTGGATTTGTTTGTGCACTTAGGTGCATGCTTAAGCCAAGTGAGTAACGATGCTTGGGAGCTTTTGTTGATGCGAGGTCACCAGTGCTCCTCTTTGTGAGTTGGTGGCATCATGTGCAGAGCATGTGAAAATATTCATCCAACATCTTACTGTCTGGAGTAATCCTTGTGCTGGGAATATCTGCTTACATCCTGGGTTTTTTTTCTCAGAAAGTCTCTCTTTTTGGCTACGCCTTGTGGAGGGAGAATTACCCAGTGCTTAGTTGAGGGGCTGAATTTGCAGCTGAATTTAGGGCGATGACTAAACGCTTCAAAATGCTATGATTTGTGACAGAAAAGGCAAGACGGCAGGGAAAAAACCTCCAGTTCGGTTCCTCAGACATTCTGTAAACTTGTACATTTTTAACATTTTTATAGCTCCAGTCATAACACTACGTATGTACTGTGTTCATTGTAACAACTGACTCAGAAAAATCCTCTGATGTCTGTCGATACCATGGACTTGCCTACGTGCTAGTGCTGGTTTTGATTGTCTTCCTGTTTGAGGAGATGTCCTCAGAGTATCTCCTCAGGTTAGAGGTTAAGCTGTTTCTCATTACTCTGAATAGCAGTGATACGTTTGGTTGTACACCCAGTTGAGCCAGCTTGGAACCAGTGAGCAGCAGCAGAGCTGGGCATAAGTCATGGAGTTGCTCACACAGCTTCTTACCCTTTCCTTAAGTTGTTCTGGTTTATAATAATAGGATAATACACTGTAATACAATAATAATTCTGGACAGTAGTAGGTTTGATGCTCTGGTGTGTGTGATGGCAGTTCTGCTGTTGCATGGGTTTTGAGTTTAACTCTGAGTAACGCGCAGGCGCGAAGCCAGCAGCAGCGTGTATGGCTGAACGCTGCCTTGCTGGAGCAACGAGTCAGATCGCTCCCGTGGCGTGGCAGTGGAACCAAGGGCTGGCGAAGTGGTCGGGCTTCTTAAAAAGCGGTTGGTGTTGGTCTGGGAAAGAGCTGCATCTCCGTGCTGGGAAAATTCTCTTGTACCCTAAAGGCAACCTTGTGCTCTGATAGTGATGCTTCTGCTGGAGGGCAGGAAGGTTTAAAAACTGGCACATGCTGCACACTTCTTTTAATCCCAGCTTCCTCAGGTAAATGAATCACCTTCTCTTAATTGCACCTGTAGGAAGAAACAGTCATGACAGTGCCTAGAAATGATGTGGTTTGCTTTTGGTCAGGAGCGAACTCCAGGCAGGCATCTGTGTTTGCAAAGCTGGGTTTTTAGTCTTAACATGTTTGCTACCAAATTTTAGTAGATAAACAGAGACAGACTGCTCCCACCCAGGAAGAGATAGGATTGTTTTGGCAATACAGCTTTGGTGCCTGTTCCAAAATGGATCTGATGACCAGTGTTTAAAAAAAAAAAGCACCCTCTCCTCCTTCAGACTTCCAGGTGGGCGATCCTATGCTGCAGCTCCCGCTGAAGGAGATCAGAGAGCTGGTCATCAGGAAATGAATGTGAAGACACTGAAGCAGAGTACCAAGAGCAATCTTGTCTGAGTGCTGAGGGATGGAGCTACAGGTGGCAATTAATCCCATTTCATCTTATTTTTAAGATAAGACTCTGTTACCATCCTGTCATGTAAGTTTCTCTGTGAGCTGGTGGTGGTCAATATGTTTCAAAATAGCAGATTACACCAAGCTGTGTGACTGCAAAGGCCAATCTTGTGCTGTTGCAGCAAGTGGCGAGTAGACTTCCAGCCCCAACAGACAGGTCCCCTCTCGGGTCCTTGCCCAGCGGAGAGGCAGTTCACCTCCCTCCCTGATGAAAAACTGCCCCACTTTCAGTTTTAACTTACTTTAATAGCTTGGGTTTTGGGTTTGTTGTTTTTTTTTTGTCAACGCTATGGGTTTATTTTTTTCCATCTGCTGTAAACCTTCCTGATGTGGTTACAGCAAAAGCTTCCCCCCTTCTCATGCTTTTCTTTTAAGATGCATCAACCCGGTGCTGCTGGTCTGTCACTTTCCTTGCTCTTTTTTAATTTGTATCACTGAAGGATATACCGATCTTCACTCTTTATTTTTATTTGCATGATCTAATTGAGCTTGACTTTGGCAATTCCTCTTTACCCCTTTGCTTCCTGACCTCTGTGACACAGCTGTCTTCCTTTCCATTCCTCGGAGGCACTCTGCTTGGTCCTAAAATCCCTTTTTTGGTGATTGTTTCTCCAGTTAGATTGGGACTCTTTCCCTAGATGTCTCCCCCACTTTACTTGGGATTTTAAGTACCAACTCTTTTTTTTTTTTTTTTAATCTTTGCCATAAAAATAATCTAAGCTTCTTACAAGTGTGTCCTTGAGCGCTTCAGTCCGGTTGACTTCCATGCCAAGTTCCTTCAATTCCTCAAAGCTGATGGGAAACTGAAAATACGAATTTCTGTGTTTCACTTCAGAATGTTATCCTACCTCCACAACCTCTCCATGACTACGATTGCTTCCAGAGTTACTTTCTGTGAGCACTTGTAGCTACTTACAGCGTCTAAATTAGTATCACCCTTTTCTGGTTCAGCAGCTGGAGGATTACAGCTGCAGTCTGCTGCTTCCAGGAATATCTGTGGTCAGCCCTTAACGTTAATAATAGGTTCTTCAGTTGACTATTTTGTGAAGTTGCAGTCCCACAGTAAGATAAGCCCTGTGAGCACTTTTATCTTGCTGTGGACCTTGCAATCTACTCTGTACTCCCACGCAAACTCCATAGGGTGTAGGACAGTCTGTGCCATTGTCCCTCCTTCTCCCAAGCTGCGTGGACCCCATAGCACCATAGGCCGGCCATGACTGCCATCCTCCTGAGTTTCTTCTCCTTCTGCTTCCTGTCTTTTCCATTGTGTTGCCCTGGCTCCCAGTATCAGTATGTTAATCCTTGATCTTGTTTCTTACTCATCATCTGTGAATTTCTGGCTAATTATTTGCTCTCCTATCTGACTGCTGCTATTGATGTTAATATGCTCTCTGTTCTCCAAAGTTTGGATGATATTACATGGGTTTTTTGTCCACGTTTACCAATCCCCCTGTTTATTAAAACCAGATGTGGGAATTAACTGATTTTCCTGATTATCCTCTCTCTGGAGGATTTTTTTTTTCCTCTTCAGTTTAAAACTCTCAGCTGTGCCTGCTGTGATCACAGAAAACCATCTCTTACCCACAGAGAAACATCCTTTTACCATGAATGCCTTCTGGTGGTGAAACACCCCAAACGTCCCTTGCAGTGTCAGTTCTCAAGCCATATGGCTGACATTAACTTGTAATGGCTTTTCCTTCCTTTTGTAGCATTGAAAGAAAGCCCCTAGGGATGATGCTCAGAGGCTAAGCCTGAGCCTAGAGGAAGGTAGGCACCTCCAGGGAGCATCTAAAACAGGCTCCAAATTGCCTTCCTACTCCCCCTGACAGAGATACTGTCCTCTTTCGAGGCTAAATTTAGTCCAAAGCCTTGTTCATGCCTCTGGTTGAGTTCTCCATCTGCACACTGAGAGCAAGAGCGCTTCACCTCTAACTGAGAGACCAAAGATAAACCTCTCAGGGAGCAAGAAACTAGAATACTCGTAATCATAATGACGAAATAAAGTGGGGTAAAAAACAGAGAGCTGAGGACAGTACGGTGGAGCAGTTGGAGGCACATGGTGGAGAAGGAAACGGAGTAGTGGAGTATGATGGAGAAAAGTCAGGCCCCCAACATGGGAGCTGTGGCCTTGCAAGCAGAAGCAGGTCAAAGACTTCCATGGTGCAGAAATGTCTTGCAGCTTCTTTCCAGCAGGAAAAATGAGTCCAGATTGCTGTGTCTACGGAGAGCGATTGTTTTATTTCCCATTAAGAAGGTAGACACCAAATCAGATTTCCACTCTGAGTTGTCTTATATTTTTAGTCTGTGATTGGATTGCAAATGCACACTGGATATTTACATTTCTGGAAGCAGGCTCTGGTGCCGTCTTCTTAACCAGGATCCAAGTTAATTTGCTGAGCTTCCAGATGGGAGACATTCGTTTCTCTATTACAAATTTGCAGGAATGCTTAATTTAATCTAGAGTTTCTAGCTCAGTAGTTTGCCTACTCTAACATTCAAGCATTTTCCTTACCTCCTCTTCCCCTTCTGCTCCTCCCCTGCCCCCCACTTTCCCCTTGAGCTGAATTGTCCGCTTCTGCTGAATAAAGAAAATGGGTTTTGCAGAAGGAGCCACCTGTCCATCATTCATCCTGTGTGGAAGCAATTGTCCTTCTATCTCCTGTAGGAGGTTCCCTCAGAGGGAACTGAGGGCAAGGTGTAGCTGGTGGAGCCTCTTAGCCCTGTTTCGCTCGGTTTGTCAAGGCTTATTAAATTTTGCAAGCTTGTTTGTTTTAAACTATTTAATGATCACCTTTTTCTGGTCTAGTACATGTGCTGAATAAAGATGTTGTTAAACTACTGTCTCTTTCTCTGTTGTGGGTAGATAAGGATACTTGCAGGGGGAGGCTCATAATTTTCTGTAGCAGCATTCAGCCTCCAGTGCACTGAGTGACTTGTGATTGTATTATAGCCATTTCTTTAATGAAATTTTAAACTACGTGTCTCTTTACAATCACTTCTGCCTGGGGTTCTTAGCCATGCAGACACGATGTGTATCGTTGCCGTGGTGTGCAGTACATACTGAAGAAGCAGATGGGATGCGGACAGGTGAGGTTAGCTCGCAAGCCAGGCCCTTTCTTTGTTACTGCATTTTCCATAACAGCTAAGGCTGTGGTAGGAAAAAATGATGCATCAGGGTTTTGCTACTTTAGTTTCAGAATGAGTGTATCGAACCAGCTTGAGGTCAACTTTATTACTTCTTCTTGCATTACAAATTCCCAGTGCTCCCAATAGCCAAACCTCATCCCAGAAAAACACAGGAGTGCTGCACAGGGTGACTGTGTACCCAGGCCCTGGAGACACGGGGTGCCCGGTGTGACCGACACACTTGAGAGCTTGTCCTAAGCAAGTTGGGTTGGTGACCTGCAAGACCTAGCACATGGATGATGAGCCTTTACAAGTGCCCTGCCCGCTTCCTGCACTGCTTATGGTCATGCAGCTGTTGAAGGAAGCTTGGCTTGGTAGGGAATGCACGGTATGAAGCTGTCTTCCTTCCTTGTTGTCTGTGATGCAGTGATGCTGGGGATGTTGTGATAGGGTACCAGAAGACATCTTTTTGTTCTGCATCTGTACAACATAAAGTTGTGCTGCCTCCCAGCCCATGGCTCAGACCTGAAGGTTTCAGGGTGATGCTCTCAGCCCGTCAATGCTCAACCCTTGCACCAGTAGATCAGAGTAGGGTGTTTCGCTACGCAGTCAGGAGGCTCTGGCCTAGTGTAAATAGTCCTTGGTACTTCCTCATTTTGTGGGTGGAAGTATCAATATTGTTGTTTCTTTTTCCCAGAGCTGGGATGGTGCTTCGGTTCTGGAAGGTGGATGGTGTAGATGGAGTGATGCTGTGCTTGTGGCAGGAAGGCAGGAGTGATCTCAGCAATGCTGCCCAGCCCTGGGATCAAGGGTAGGAGGTACATCTTGTACATAGTCAAAAGGTCAGGTCACAGCTTGGACCTGGTTCTCAGCACTGCTGGCGGGCTGTGAAACTGCAGAGGTGGTGTGGTGGAAATGACACAGTAAACGATGATTTGCCTAATAGAACTCCGGGCAGCATCTCGGTTTAACAGATAATAGTCCAGACAGGGTGGGAAAATATTTGAAGTTATGTAAATGGTTTTATCGTATGTATGTTTTATTAGACCATTGTTTTCTGTATTAATCTACCTCTGTAAAAAAAGAGTGAATATAAAGGAGAAGGCAGAGGCACTGGTATTAGAAATAGAAGCCTCTCTAACACAGCCATGAGATAAGCTCATTACATTGAAACGATCAGCCTGAAAGTTTTTTTTCCCCATCCTGCAGTACATGCAAACTCATTAAATACCCCTTAGGAATTTCTCACAGTCTCCTCCTGCCTTAGTTGTGACCAGGGCACTGAAAACATGGGGTTATTCCCATGCTCCCCACACACTCAGCACTGTAGGGTGTTGTGAAAATGGTTCAGTGAGGCTGCCCTGCAGCAGCCGGAGCTGGTTTGGGCTACCTAGCAAATCCTATTAAGTCAGGAGTGTCATTACAATGTGTACAACTTTGGTTCAGAGGAGGCTATTTATAGCTGCTATAAGAGTATTGTGTGCACTGGGCTTTTCTTTCACACCTAGTCAGGGACGGTGCCAGATTCACCGTCCCCTTTACCTGCTCAGCAGCTCAAGTGCCAGACCTCCAACAGCACCAGTGTTTTAGCTGGAAATTCTGGTCATCTTCTAAGGCTGTCTGAGGGCCATCGTGGGGGAGGAGGAAGTTGTGATCTTCTGCCCGTGTCTGTAGGGCATCTCCTCTTCTGGCTCACTGGGTGCAGTGGTTCAGCTCTTGGGGCCTGCAGTGCCCCACTGTCACCACGAGCACCACAGTTGGTAGGAGTGAGGATGTCATATGTATGTCAGTAATGTCATTAAGCATCTCAAGCTCTTCTTGGTGATGAGTGAGCTTTCTGAAATTTTTTGGTGTCAAAAGTAGGATTTGGAGTTTGGAGGGACCGAATGTGGCAGAGCTGCAGGGGCAGGGTAACACGGTGGTGTGCGTGGGGCAGGGTAACAAGGAAATGTGTGTGGTCTTCTTGGGAAGGGTGGTTTATGCACCCCGTGGGCGTAAATCAGCCCTGCGGGTTCATGGTTTTGGGGTCTGGCTGGGGAGATAGCAAGGGCTTATCTGTAAGAAGTTTCCAGTCTGGGTTAATCCAACAGTGGAGCAAGGACTCCCTTTGTGACTGTGGCTTTAGGCACTGGCATTTGGCAAGCACGCTGATGGAATTGCCACTAATTTTGTTTTAAAATAGCACAGCATAAGTGGAGCACAAACAGTAAAGACTAGCAAGAACACATTCCTTCCCGCAGCCAGCCGGGGCTGGGGTACCCCCACCGCCACAAGCCCCCCCAGGATGCTGCCACAAAGTGCAATCAAATGTGTTAATAAAGCGTAGGAGCTTTCTGCACACTTACTGCATTACATCGAGTGAGTTGATTATAGGGACTGTTGATTTTATGGGTTTTTTATATTCTTATTGGGAGCCATTTGTCAGTCTGCATGGAAATCTGATTAGCTGAGAATTGCTAGCTCTCTGGTATATGTTGACCTATAAAGTGAAGGATGCAGCAATAAACACAGTCCATTAAGCTGCTGGAGAAGTCTGTAGGCTTCTTTGGAGGTTGGAAAGGAAAAGTCTTGGTGCTTAAATGTCCTTCCCTTGGGAACTCACCCATGTTTGGTGTGGGAGAGGGGTCTGTACCGGCATCCCTTGGGTGGGCTGGCTGCCCATTTCAGCTCACCAGTATTGCTCTCCGGTGGTGGAAAGCTTGGGTCTGGGTGTTGGTGGGTCTCTCTGCTCACCCTGCTGAGAAGGAGCTGCCTTGGTACGGGTAGTATCATGTGGGAAGGGAGCAGGACATTGGTGTCACTGGACCCATAAATCCACCCCATTGGCAAAGCAATGTGCCAGAGCCTCAGGCAGCGCAAAGGGGAGGATGCTTCTTCTGTAGGTGAAGGGAGTAGGGAGATGTAGATGACTCTAGTGCTTCTGTGATGCTTCCGTGATGCTTCCTAGAAGTAAACACACTGCTCCTTGCAGAGTGCGGTTGGTTAGTTAAGTAGGTTTCAGTTCAGGTCTCCTTCAGGGTGCAGGGGCACAGCATAAGGCTTCCGCTTCGCGCAGCAATTGCACCTCCCTGGTGCTCTGCTTAAAATAACTTCCAGTTTTTAAACAGGGGAACACTTAAACTTAACACCAGGCACCTTGTGTGTTGCCAGAGGGTGTTGGATGGGCACTGTACTCAATCGGATAAAGCACAGACAAGGTGAGCAATGACACCTGCAGCGCTGCAGCGATGCTTTTTGTCATGTCTCCAGTGTAGCAGAAGCCCAGGGCTCTTCTCAGCAGCATCCACTTCTGTTTTCTTAATTACAGCAAAAGATTTAATATTTTGTTAACAGTGTAGGAAAAACTTCTGGCAAGCAGAGGCTGTGGAAAGCTTTGCCCTCTGTAGCGGTGCGTTCAGGATGCTGCTGCCTGCAGCACGCAGAGTAAGGTGGTATGGGGCAGCAGAGCAATGCTGCTCATGTCCCCATCCTGGCATCCCTGAAAGATGCCAAGCCTCCATCCAGGGCAGAATAAAAGCATATTTTTAAATACAGTTTTGACAGGAGAAGTTCAGCTGCTTGATCGAGGTGGAGCTGGGTTGCAGGATGCCTAAATGGCGGGTCAGTGCACAGCCTGCTCCAGGCCCTTGTGGGTGTCTCAGTACATTGACCTATTTTGAAGGTCTGGCTGGTCAGGATGGGCCAGGAGGGCTGGATGGCTCTAAAGGAAGGGGTGGTTGGTAGCTAAGGCAATCTGCTGTCCTAAAGCCAGCCTGTGGCTTGCCATGTGTTTGTTAGGCTGGACTGGGAAAAGATGTTCCACCTCAGCTCTGCTTCTTAAAACACATAAAAATATGTGCCAGCCTTTCCCAAAGATTTTTGAATTAATTGCAGGTACCTGCAAGGCTGCACTGAATCTATTTTTTATCCTAGCATGGAGGTCCACTGAGTGGTTGGAGTGACCCAACTGTCTTAGCTTCCACCTTTTTATATTCATGAATATCTTACTATTATTATTAAAGTTGAGGAGCAAAGCTTGCATCTTCAAGTCTTGTAGTGCTAGAAGATGTCCACTCCATCCATGAGCTAGTGTGCAATGGCATACCCACCAGCTTTTTCTTGTCTTGGAGCTAAAAGTCAGTAGTGAGATACTACAGCCAAGGCAGATGCCATCTTAGGACTTCAAGTGGCTTCATTTTATCTTTCAGGTTTCTTTCATCAAAATGATGGCTTACACTTGTTGTCCAAGCAGTATGGTATACAGCAAGTGGGGAGGGCATTTTTCTGCTCAGGATTAGGCATTGCTGATGACATCAGGGGTTTGTGCTGAGCTGGAGTGGCATTTGCAAATAAAACCAGTGCTGTGATTAATTAGGGTTTTCAGAACTCTGTGACAGTAATTTCTATATTAATAATGTTCACGACTAAGTGACCTTATGCTGGCATGGGGTTTCTCTTTAAGCAGAGGTTGAAACAGGTAATTTTGCTATTAGAGGCTGAATACACAGCCACACCAGGCTGGTGGGCACAAACTGGGTTTTGTGTAAATGTTTTTGATCTTTGAAGGGTTTTTTTTTCTCGTTGATGCAGAAGCCTGGCTGCTGTAGGTGTGGATATGTGTATGCTGACCTAGTGCCCCCTTTTTTAAAAAGAAAGATCTATGAATTTCTGATAGACCCATTTTGGAAAACCAGGGGATCTTTCAACTTTTTATCTTTGTTTTACCCTTGAGGGAAGCTAAGTGCTGCACCACAAATTCCTATGGTGGAAGGATGACCAGCTAGTTCAAAAAAATTCAGCCAGGGAAGCTGTAGACTGCAAAAGCATCAACTGCTTGGAGAACCCTTAAAGGCTTTCTACCTTCCTGTGCCTCTGAAAGTAAAGTTTGGGGCTTCTCTTTGATGTCTCTTGAGGACCTGCATCTTGTTTAACAGGAACACCCAAAGATACTCTGTAAGGGAAGCCTCAGCCAACTTCTGGCTAGTAGGAACTAAAAACTGTGTTCAAACAGCTGGGAGGGAACAATTAAACCCATGCTAGCACTTCTTTTTCTGAAATATCTGAAGCAAAGCTTTGTAAGTGTGAGTTGCATGTTCTACTAGTGCTGCTGGATGTCCTGAGCCTAGATGTTTTTTTCTGGGAAGTGGGAAAGGAGACTACCTGAGAGCAGAGCCAACTGCCAGCTTTTACACCCCAGCAGTGTGAAGGGTGTCTTCCCTTTCAGAGCTCTCTCTGGGCCTCACCTTAAGAGACTTAATTTGGTGTTTGTGAGGCTCTCACTTTACCCATGGAGGACTAGGGGTGCTGGGGGAGAATAATGGAAATGTTCGGGGTGATAAGGTGACGTCTGTTCTCCATCATCACCTGGGAATTTCTGAGTGTTGGAAGAATGTAAAATGTAAAACCCATTGTTGGGCGGAGTGAGGGTGAGCGTGTGGTTTCTGCATGTGTTTTTTGCTTCGTAGTTAAGAAAAAAGATCTAAAAATAAACTCCCGCTTGTCTCTGCTTCCTGGTTTGTGTGAGGCTGTAGCAGAGCAGCCAGAGTGATGGGGCACCCGGCCCAGCCTGAGGAACCTCCTGCCTGAGCCTGGGGCAGCTGGAGGGACAAGGTGAGAGGGTAAGGGGGGGGCAGATGGTATCTTCCCAGGCAGCCATCCGTGGAGCAAGGCTGATACTGCATTGCTGGCCATTGTCTGGGTGCAGGGGGTGGGTGGGTCATGCTGCTGTCAGTTGTTACTGTAGACACCCTGTGGGTGTCTGTCCTGTGAGGGGGGGCTGCATGAAGTCCACTGGCAAACACACGTTGTGGTTTCGGTGGTGTGAGTGTGTAGGTCCTGCGTCAGTCCCAAGCATATGAGTTTTGGCTATGAGGGAGGCAATTGACTTTGAACCCTGAATCCTAGAGAGTGGTTTGGAAGTCTGGAGTGGAAGAAGTAGCTCTGGGTGAAATGGGTGAGCCAGCAGAGCAATGATGAAGCCATCAAAAATGTATAGTAACAGCAGCCTCTCATGCCGATGCAGCAGTGTGGCGTTGCACTGCTGTAACCGTCACCAAAACTCCTCTTGAGAGCCACCGGGATGCTGTTGAACAACAGCAGTGATGGCTCACGGGGCTCTGCTCTGTGGGCTGGGAGGAGCGGTGCGGTGCTGGGGCAGCTTGCCAAGCCAGCCCATAGCACCAGTGCTGGGAGAGTTGCAGATGGGAAGGGAGAAAGGCAGCACCCACCTGAAGCCACAGGGCAGCTGTGCTCCTCGGGACGCCCTGGGATCTGAATTTTGCATTAAGGATGCTACAGCATTTCTTAATATGTTGCCTTTTTATTTTTTTAAAAGAAAATGTAATGGTATTGTGCAGGGGATGCCCAAGCAATTCAAATGTTTGTGACAGTAAAGTGTTCATAGATAAGCTGACAGAGGCCATAGGAAGTTGCACAGTTTTCTCTGCTGCTTACAGGCCAGACCGAAGCTCCCCTGCCTTGTGGTCAGTATGATACAGCAGAGCCTGGTTCTGGCCTGCACTGCCAGCAGGGACCTTTACTTTCTTCTCCCTGTGAACTAAACATGCTTTGCTCCATGAACCTTGTTTTTGCCTCCATGAATTGGCCTCGCTTGTCTCAAATGCAGAAGCCGGCGATTTGGAGAGATTTCTCTGAATGTCCTTCTATGTTTGATCAGGTACTTCTCATTGTTAGTCCTAAAGACATGCATACCACCTATATATATTTTGTCGCATGTGTGTGCTTCACAGCTTATTTGTCCTCAGGGGTTTGGCAACCTTCTGGAAAAACCTACGCTGAGCAATAAAGCCGCCTGATGGGGGAATCAGTGGCTTCAGTCCTTCGTGCTCTTGGGTTTTGTCCCATATTAAGGTATTTTTCCCCAGTGTGGAGGAGATGGCACTTGAAGGTTCAGCAGTGGGCTGGTGGAGCAGTACTGAGGAGGTACAGGCTTGCTGGGCAGTGGGTTGTCCAGCTGGGGCATCTGATGAGAGACATTTGGCATTTTAAGAGCATCAACGGACAATGGACATTACATCTGTATGTAAAAGGTATTTTAAAATGCACCTGAAAGGGCTGCATTTTGCCCAGCTAGCTGGCAGAGCATCTCAATAGCAGAGCTGCCTGGGGAAGCACCTTCCCATACCTGGGGCTTTTCTGAGCAGGGATAAAGTTGACTGATGTAATTTAGTTTCCAGAAGGCTGTAAGCAGTTTTGCACAAGCAGTCACAAAAGGAATAAATATGGGTGGAAAGGGAAATGTGGCTAGTGTGGCTGAGTGGGGCTCTGATGAGAGTCTGGGTTTCTTTCTGCCTTTCTTTCACCAAAGAAAGTCCAAGCAGTGGTGGCTCTGCCTCTGCTGTGCAGCCCTGTGCTTCTCAGAGCTGCAGCAGCTGGCTGCAGGGATACTCTGGGATGTGGCCGCTGGGTAACAAAGCACCCAGAGAGGAGATGTTCCTGCATTGACTTTAGTGGTGGCATGAGAAATAGCTCTTTAATGAGGGCGGCCATCGCCTTGCCTTTGCTAGTGTGGCAGCCCTGGCTGGCTGCTTTTTAACTGCTGGTTATTCATCCACCCAGTTTTTCATTGTGGAGGAGGAACTGGTTATAGTGCAGGGATGCTCTTTGGTGTATCCATCAGTTTCAGCTTGCCTTCACTTTCGTGACTCATTTGCTGCAGCAAACAGATTTGGTGTCAAGGCAGCACCGCAGTCACGCGTGATGGGAGGGGACAAAAGTTATTTTTCTACTTAGCTCCTCTGAAGACTTTTCATGTGGCCGGTTTGACCGGTTGCTTTGTTGGGTGGTTGGGTTTTTAATAGTTTGAGTTGTGTATGTGGGTTTTTGTGTTACTAAAGACAAAATAATAGCTCCTTGTCTGTTTAATGTGTTGTAATTAGATTGAGGAGTAAGATATGGAATAGCTCTGGCTAAAGCTGTGAAGAAAAATAATTTTAACTGCTGTTATAGGAAGAATCCTCCTTTTCCCACTTTTATGATGACAACTGCCCGTTTGTATTTTAGCATCTGTTTCTGTAAGAATATGGAAGGAAATGAGCTGGCTCAGCAGAAACTGAAACCCAAACTAGTCTCACGCTGGAGTAAATGCTTAATGGTCTCATTGTCTGTCAGGACTTCAGCAGCAAACGCAGAGAAAAAAATAATCAGCGTTACAAACCAGAATAGATGGTGGAGAAAGCAACGAAGCCCTCTTGTTGTTGTCCCCAGCACCCCACGGGCTCCACGCTTGTGCCCAACAAGCACAGAGCTTGGCAGCAGACTGCTGGGAGGGAGCTTTGCCCCGCTGCTCAGGGTGCCGGGCACGGGGTTCCGCAGCCGGCAGTGCCGGAAGCTGGCTTCACCATCACTGGAGGACAGCTGGTTCCTGCCAAAGCTCTGTATGAGGTTTCTGGGGCTGGGTGCTATGCTACCCACAGAGTCCTCCTGTCCTTTCACCTTGGGCTTTCCCACTTGTATAACTGACTTGGGCAATACCCTTCCTACCATCCTTGCCGTGTCTTCGGCCCTTGTGCATCACTTGGCCACTGTTTTGATAAATACCTTTCCAGCCAAGGCGCTCCTTAGGTGAGGCTTGGGAGTGTTTCGGAGCAGTGACACTAAGTTTACATTCTTGCCTGTTTAATTTACAGATCTGTTTCATACCTAAACTCGCTGGAATTATTTACCAAAAGTATATGGCAAATGATATTTCTCTTTTTTTTTTTTTAAAAAACAAAACAAAACACCCAGTAGCTTGCGAACTCTTGACGCTTTCTCCACTCAGAAACTGAAAGTGGAATAGATTTTTTTTAATTACTTTATCAGACTGAGAGAAATGTAGAGATTAGTGGAGCGTAAACAGAAGGAAGTAGAGCAGCTCTCAAGTGTTTTAATGATCTGAGTAGCCAATTTGTTTAGTATGAATTGTCACTGACCTTTCAGTTTGGCGCTTAGGGTTTTAGTTTGTTAAGTAAAAATAAATAAAGCATGGAAGTGGAGTTTCAAGAAATTATGGTCCAGTTTAGCTTGCATACCCGGTCCTGTCCCACATGTGGGATTGCTTGGTGCATGCTGGCATTCCCCTCCTGGGCTTTTCCTTATGAGCTGTTGTTACATATTTTAACTTACTAATGCCATAGACAGTGGGATTGAGTGCGCCCACAGCCAGTTTGTGGCTGTCACTGAGCTGAGTGGTGCAATGGACACGTTGGAGGGAAGGGATGCCATCCAGGGGGACCCTGACAGGCTTGAGAGGTGGGCTCATGTGAACCCCATGAGGCCAAGTGCAGGGTCCTGCACATGGGTCAGGCAACACCATCAGTACAGGCTGGGGGATGAATGGATTGAGGACCTGGAGATACTGGTGGATGAAATACTGGATGTGAGCCAACAGTGACCTGGATGAGGGGATCAAATGCACCTTCAGTATGTTCGCAGATGACACTAAGTTAGGTGGGAGTGTTGATCTGCGTGAGGCTGGGAAGGTCCTACAGAGGGGTGTGGACAGGCTGGATTGACGGACCAAGGACAATGGCATGAGGTTCAACAAAGCCAAGTGCCAGGTCTTGCATTTGGGTCATAATACCCCAAGCAGTGCTACAGGCTTGTGACAGGGTTTCGGGAAAGTTGCATGGCAGAGAAGGACCTCAGGATTGGGGGTGCTGTTTGACAGCCAGCTGAATATGAGTCAACAGTGTGCCCAGGTGGTCAAGAAGGCCAATGGCATCCTGGCCTGTATTAATAACAACAGTGTGGTGAGTAGGACTAAGGTGTCAGGGGAGGTTTAGATTGGAAGTTGGGAAAAACTTCTTTCCAGAGAGGGTTGTTAGGAATTGGAACAGGCTTCCCAGGGAAGTGGTGGAGTCTTCATCCTTGGAGGTATTTAAAAGATTGTTAGATGTGGTGCTGAGGGACATGGTTTAGTGGTGGATGGCAGGTTAGGGTGATAGTTAGACTTGATGATCTGAAGGGTCCCTTCCAACCAAGACAATTTTATGATTCTAATGTGTGCTTGCGACCCAGAAACCAAGTTTTATCTGGGGCTACATCAAAAACAGCGTGACCGGCATGACCAAGGGAGGTGATTCTGCCCCTCTGCTCTGGTGGGATCCCACCTGGAGTACAGCATTCAGCGCTGGGGTCTTCAGTGCAATAAGGACATAGAGCTGTTGGAGCAAGTCCAGAGGAGGCCACAAAGATTGTCAGAGGGCTGGAGCACCTCTGCTATGAAGACAGGCTGAGACAGTTGGGCTTGTTTAGCCTGCAGAAAAGAAGGCTGCACGGAGAACTTACTGGGCATTAGAATACTTAAAGGAGGCTTATAAGAAAGATAAAGAAAGACTTTTACCAGGGCCTGTTGTGATAGGACAAGGGACAATAGTTTTAGACTGAAAGAGGGTAGGTTTATATTGGACATAAGGAATAAATTTCTTATGATGAGGGCGGTAAAGCCCTGGCACAGGCTGCTGCCTCCCTGGCAGTGCCCAAGGCCAGGTTGAATGTGGCTTTGGGCACCCTGGGCTAGTGGAGAGTGTCCCTGCCCATGGCATGGGGGTAAGAACTGGATGGTCTTTGAGGTCCCTTCCAATCCAAGCCCTTTTGTGATTATTCCTGTGAGGTCTGGTGCCAAAATCTGCATTTGTTTACTGTCAAAGACTGGTATTTATGCTGTACTTGAGCAACTGCTGGCACTGCTGCTTGATGAAGGTAAGCAAAATTCCAGAGTCTGAGTGGAAAAAATGTTCTTCAAGTCATGAGGCATCTAGTATTTTCAGTCAGGGTAAATGTAATATTTTATGGGCTGGGAGGCAGTGGGAGGAAAGAGGTCCATAACCTTTTAAAGGAGAGGAAGCATTTTTATTTTTTTTTTAAGGCTTGACAAGTGTTTCCATTTATCAGGCAGCTCTTCATCTCCAGCGCCTGTCCTTGCCCAGGACTGATTTGAAAGGACCCTCTACCTCCTTGTTGCAGGGTGGTATTTGCTACTGCAAGATCTGTTTCTCCAGCCAGCTGCTTGGCAAAGCAGGGAAGTCGTCCCGTCAGCTGCCTTTCTACTTAAATTATCCACTTTTTGGCACAGCGACAGCCTCTTTTTAGCCCTGTGCGTGGTGCCTGGCAAGGCGGAGGCCAGATCTCAGCTGCCACTTTTCTGCATCACAGCAGGAGCCCTCCAGCATCCAGCTTTTGGGCTGGCACAGCTGCTGGCAGATGCGATGCCCCTCGCAGAGCCAGAGCCAGGGGGGAACTTTAATGTGTACCAGCCTAAGATGTGCTCTTAGCAAAGAAACGGTAGATCCCACTGCTTGTACCGTTGTGTGAAACCAGGCTACTAGTGTTAAATGTAGTGTAGGCTGGACCATGTGCACGCTATGGTTTTCTCCTGGAAAGCTACAGGCTCAGAAATGCTGGCTGCAAATGCAGCATCAAGAAATTGCATGTGTTTTAGTGGGGTTATTTGTGGGTAAAGAGTGGTGGTCTGTTGTTGAAGAGCTGTATAAGCTCTGCCTGTGGTGCTCCTGGCAGCCCTCATGGCTTTGTGGTGCAGCCTGGAGAAACCTGCTACCACAACTCCTCTCCCTGCCTGGAGGAGCAGTTTTGGTGCAGAAGCAGCCATTGTTTTATAGGAAAAGTCAGTCGGGGGAGGTATGCGCACACAGATTTTATTCAGTGACATGTCAAGACATGCAGAGGTTTAAAGCTTCTCCCTGCCTTGTGTTGGCAGTGACAGGCCATCAGAGTGAGTGCCCAGCTAAGCAGGCTCATGCCTGGCCAAAGCTACCTGTCTGCCCCAACATACATCCAAACACTCTTACAGCATACACCAAAGTTTTAGCAAATGTTCAAACTTGGAATATTTTTGCATGGTTTCTCCCCATCCATGTGCTTGCAGGGTTATGCAGCCCAGGGTGCCTGTGGTTTGCAGAAGGGTCCTGCCACATCGCTCCAGGGCAGGTGCTGCTCAGAGATAGAGGAGGAGTTGTGCCAGATATCCACAGTCCCGCCCAGGGGGTCAAGCAGCCAAGGCTTTTTCTCAGTGGCAAATCTCTCATGTAGTGCAGTCACCCTGTGCCTGTCAGTGTGCATGGACACATCTTTGCTTACTGTTTATAAATATGTAAAGGGCGAGAGTCAGGACGATGGAGCCAGGCTCTTCTCAGTGATGGCCAGTGGTAGGACAAGGGGCAACGGGTGCCAGCTGGAGCATAGGAGGTTCCATGTGAATATAAGGGGAAACGTTTTTACTGTGAGGGTGACGGAGCACTGGGACAGGCTGCCCAGAGAGGTTGTGGAGTCTCCTTCTCTGGAGACATTCAAACCCACCTGGATGCATTCCTGTGCGATTTAGTCTAGGTGATCCTGCTCTGGCAGAGGGGTTGGACTGGGTGATCTTTTGAGTTCCCTTCCAGCTCCTAACATTCTGTGATTGTGTGAGTCTCTTGAATCGCTTCCCCTGCCCCTGCAGCAGATCCTGAAGACCCCCACCCGATGCTCCATAGGGTCTGCAACCTGGTCACAGCATTTGGAGTGTTTTCAGTCCCCTTCCTCCCTGCTCTAGGTAAAGAGGATTTTATTTTATCTTACTTTATTTTAATTTTCAGAGCAAACTGCCTAATGGCCTCTCTGTTTGTTACAGCTGCTCCTCTGATATGCCAGATCTGAATCTCTCCCTTTAGGAGGAAAAAAAAAAACCTCAACAGCTGGGCTGTGGATAAAATACAAATACATGTGTATGAGAAGCTGCACTTGCAGCTTTCCTGTTTTTTTAATGTTTTGTAGTACACAGATCCCATTGAATAGCAAATAGAGAGTGATTGTGGTCTCCCCTAGTTAAGTCTGTGGTTAGATTTGTTTGTTTGGCTGGTTTTGTACAAGCCTGCTGTTTTATTTATAAAACAAATACGCCGTTACTCCCTGCTCTCCTACTGGATGGACAGTAGAAGTGGCCCTCCTCAGTTACCCAACACTTACAGCTGGATAAGAAATAGAAAAAACCTCATGTGACATGCACCACTAGGTTTTACTTGTGGAGATGTTCCAGAAACGTGTTGGATCATTTATTTCTTAATGTTTTTCCGCTGAGCTTTAGATCTTTTCCATTAGAACTTGCCAGCAACTGGGTTTTGAAGCTCTACATCTGGGAGTCCGCAGATCAGATACCTGATGCCATGACATTGCTGTTTGTCATTAATGTGAAAGAAGATCAGGATGTGGTCTTTAGAGAGCTGGTTAGGCCTGGAGATGGAAGTCACAGAGAAGGCAAGAAATGCAGGGACAGTCCATCTCTGAAGCGGGGAGAAGCTGCTCATGTGGAAGTGCAGAGAAGAGCCCGGGCAGATCTGAACACAGATTGACCCAAGGCACTAAGGTGAAAATACAAATCCCTTTCTTGGATGCATTCCCAGTGCAGGCCGTGGGTGAGACCTTGTCCAGGATGGTGCAGTGTGGCCCCGGTGGCCTGGAGTCAGGAGGCTGTCACTGCACTAAGCATGGGGGAGGATTTCTGCACATGTGTCTGAGAGGGGGAGAGAAGAGCCTGCTCAGTTAAGCCCGGAAAGCCAAGGCCGATGTGAGAGTGATGGCTCCATACTTGTGTGTAGCAGAGGGGAGGTTCTAGAGAAGGTTGTGTTGGGAGCAGAGCAAATGCTGTCAGCAACACTGAACACATTTGAGCTGGAAGTTGGAAGATGATTTTTAGCTGTCAGAGGAATCAGGCCCATGACCAGGGTGATGGGAGCAAAGCCAGGCTGGCTTTTAGGATGAAGCACAAGAGGAGAATCAATGAGCAGTGCTATATCTGCTGTACCAGGGGCTGAGCCTGGTGACTTGGATGATCGCTTCCCCTGTTCAGTCCTCACTGTTATCTCAGCAGAGTGAGGGGAATTCCTAGCACCATTGGTATTAGGAGGGGTTACCTAACGCATACCTAAACATCCAAACACTCATCTGTGTGGTGCTTTAAGAGCCTCAGCATGACCATATTTCCAAGAGGAGCAGCTCATCTTCAGGAGTATTGAAAATAACGAGTATTGACTGCATTAAAGTGCAAGTACATTGAGATACATCCACCCTGCGTAGCTCTGTGCGGAAGCCATTAGGACAAACTTGAGCAATGGAAGCTTGAAGGACACTGTGGTGGTTTGGAAGCAACAAGAAAAAGAGAAATAGCCTATAATGTCTGAACTAAATTTGTAGGAATAGTGGCACTCAGTGTCTTCTCTTCAATGCATGGCCATGGTGGATTTGCTGCCTCTCCAGGGCTGCCCCTCTCACCCCTGGCTGAAAATTGGTCATCTCTATGGGCTGTTTCTTACAGCTCTTTGCCTAATTTCAGCCTAACAAAGCCCTTCTTCTCAGCTGAATGCCCACTGTATTGCCATAAGTAGAGATACCCCAGGAGTTCTAACAGCAGTATTTTTACTGAGGGCATTTCGTTGTCCAGTGAACCCAGAACCTGGCAGGTAACTGTATGAAAAATAGTTTTGACTCTTTCCCTCCCTTGTAAAACCAGGGACGAGTTGATAACTTTAATTCTCTGGTTTTGGACCAAAATCAGTTTCGATGGCTATCTTGGCAGGTCAAAACCACAGATGTCTGTTCCAAACTGGTGGGTAATTGCTTTGTGCAAAGCCATTCATGAACTAATTTTTTCTTCCATGAAAGTGCAGTTTGTTTGTTCGATCCCATTTCAAAGCAATGCCATTTCTTACCAGAGACTGGAGCAGAAATGTGGCACAACTCTGTTCTTTCTGACCTGCCTGTATCTTTGTTTTTGCTTTGAGAATATAATTTGGAGTATATTTTTTCCACATTGCTTCTTAATCTGTCTAGCCTGGTATTTTCCAAACCTGTGGTTGTCTTCTCCCTTATTTTCTGTTATTAAATCTTCCAGATACTGAAAATAACTGAAATGTAGATTTAAGGAGCTTGGGCACAGCACAAGTCTTTTATTGGGTTAATAGGCTCCAGCATACTGAGGATGGTTTCAAAACTAGCAAACAAGCTTCCTCCCATAGGCCAGCGTTCAGAGCAGAGAACAAGGCAGGTGAGAGGTGTGATATGTGCATTAAAATAGACAGGCTAACGGATGCAGTACTCAATGGAGTACTTTTAAGTTGTCTGCAGATATGTATTGCGGTATTGAGGGTCTAATTCTGTTACATCCAAGCAAAGTAAATACTCTGTCGGTATCCATTAGGAGTGGGCTTTTTTTGGTCAGTCCTAGTTACTTGCTGATCAGTACTGCCCAGCCTTCAGGTTGTCCTGGCTCCAGTGTTCATGGTCTGCACGTGGGCTCATGCGCGAGGCAGAAGGGAGTGAGGCCGTGAAGGTCTCGTGTGGCTGCAGTGGTGGGAAGGGAGGGAAGAAGCTGGGAGGGATGGGTGGGGCAGGTTGAGTGTCTCCATCTGTCTGAATAGAGGGGCTGCTGCGTGCCCGTAGGCCATTGAGAAAGGGCTAAACAGTGCATGGGGCTGAGGAATAGCTTGATGTCCAGATGGCACTGCAAAGTCAAAATGTAGCTATTTGATTTCCTTTTTCAGCAAAGGGTGTGCTGGGGGAGGGAGCAAGTCTGGCCTGCACCTTTGTTGGGGGAGCTGAATGCCCTGTCCCAGGCTTTCAACAGGCTTTTTTATAGGGATGGTGCCAGTCACAGTGGGACTGTTGGCAGCCCAGCTTTCCCCTTCCCATGAACATAGTGGGAATTGCAGCAGCACAGCCACATCCCGTGGGAGCCTTCAGTCGTCCCAGACAGATAGGACTTCTAGCGGCAGCATTTTTGGTCTTCAGCAGGGCTCAAGAGAAGGGTTATTTAAAGCCCTCGTCCTTTCTGTGGAATATAGGAAGTAGGAAGCGCTTCCTCTCTGTAGATCTCTATCCAAAGCTTTTGTCTGCTTCCTTACAGTCCCACCCTGCTTGGAGCTGCTCCAAAACCCAGCACGCCGGGGCGTTGTGCCGTTGTTCAGTGGGGTCATTCTCCTCTCCTTTCCCAAAACAGAAAGTTTTGGCACCAAAATGCTGAAGAACACTTGCCCTGGGCTGGTCTGTGGGATATACAGCTGCCCATCTGTCTGCTCTGTCCCACCAGCCCTCCTGCAGTTGGAAATGTTGGTATTACAGAGAGGAAATACGGGGGTCAACCTTCCTTTAGGAGCCTGACCGATGCTTGCTGCTGCGTTTTAGTTGTAAAACTTAAGGGAGGTCTCAAATAAGTCTGACAAGTCGTGGTCTCAGTTACAGAGTGTTGAGAAGCCAAAAAAAAATAATGTTAACCACAAGAATTTGAGGGCCTGAAATGCTTCTAAGGTACTGCCTACTCCAGAGCATGGCGGAGGAGAAGAGCGAGGCATTTCTGTTGTGCTGGGTATATCTCAGGGAAGTCCAGCATCAGGATAGCAGAGGAGAGAAGAGACTGAACAGAAGGCTCAGCCAGGGCAGAGCATCACTTGGGGGATCTACTTGGTGCCTCTGTGGTCTGGACTGCTTTCAGCTGAGCAGATAAAGTTTCACCTTCCTCTGGCAAGAACCTCTTCCCCAGTGGCAGTGCGACCCCAGATTTCCACGTGAGTGCTGAAGCTGGCCCCCCTGACCCTGGGGGTGGTACATTCACTGGGTACTGTCAACAAAAAGGTGTTTGCAGGCTTCAAGGCGAAGGGAAGCGGCCTCACTGTTCTGTGATGAAAGTTGATGTCTGCACACCCCAGGAGAAGGCTTCACATCAGAAACTTTGAATCAGTGCACCATCCTCCACCAGCGTAGCCCTCCTTTTAACCACTGCTGTGTCCTTTAAACACTTCTTTCCTGTTCCTCCTGAGAGGAAAAAATAAATGATAAATTATTGTGTTGACGTTACACAAATGTCCTTACGGAAGGGTCTTGTTGATGTGGTTTTGCACACAGAATACCTTTTCCTTATGCAGAAAAGATGCTGAAAATTTCCATGAAAATAGAGATGTTGTCCCTGGGGAAGGGAGATTTAAAAAAAAACCAACCCAAACCAACAACCAGAGGCTAGCATGGATTTTGGTTTGAGAAAGATGCAGCAGTTGGTGAAAGTGTTGGGTTTAGTAGGATTTTCTGTAGCCCTGTTAGAAGTGGAGCTGACTAGTAGTTGATTATAAAAGATAAAAATACTGAGGTCAGTATCCTGGTGTGACCGGACCCAGAGGAGCTTATCTGTCCGTGGCCTGATATGTTGAAACCATACCGATTACATGGGGGGGTTTGCCTTTGCTAAAATGAAGTTCATTAAGATAGTGCGATCTGAAAGAGGGACCTTAAGTTGGTTTCAGGAGTAGGTTTTCTTCCTCGCCCCCTTCTCCCTCTGTCAATGTCCACCTTCAGCATCGCTGTTGAGAGAAGATGCTTACTTCCTGTTTTTGCAGCCGAGACCTTCACTGATGCAGCACTGAGGTGATGGGACAGGATATGACCCATGTGTGGTCTCAGGTGGAGGTCAGCTCATCCCACATCTCACACCTTTTGGGGTGCTTCCTGCTTCAAAACCATCACATCTCCTTCTTACCATACTGAGCTAGGGAGGAAAATGCACCCATTTGTCCACTACTGGTATCACTTAGATATAAATATAAAATTCTGTGTGATTTGATTTCCCATTTGCTGTCTTACCCAGCCTGCTGACAGAGACTCAGCTCCAGGCAGCCCTCACCCGCAGCGCTCGGAAAGCACATTTGCTGTGGATATTGCTGGGGATAGAGCCCTGTGGAGGAGGTTAATGAAAAAAGTGATGTCTTGAGTGCAGATTGCATGGTTTTCTTCCAAGATGATTTGCATTCGGGTGTTGAATGCTGTGCAGAAATGCCAGAGGAGAGAAAGGATTTTCACAGGGCTGTTCTGGTGCCCCTAAAAATGTGATCACATATCTGGGTCAGGGGATCTTCAGCTGTCTCCCCTGATACAGAGCACTCCCTTCTCCGAGACAGACAGTCATAATGCTCTTCTGCATAATTTATGGTGAATGCACTTAAAAACAAATCACACTGTTGAGTGTTCAGGATTAATGAACATGGCCTCTACTTAGCGTGTGGGCTGGGACTGGAGGTGTCCTGCCGTGCTGCTGCTGCAGCCTGGGACTTGGCTGCTGGGAGGGCCCAGCAAGTGCAGTCCCTACAGCTCAGCGAATGGGTGTTGCCCGTTTTTGTACTGATTTTGTAGGCACTGGCCACAAAATAATATGATGTCTCCTGTTTCATGGAGATCTCCCATTTTTAATGATGGGAACTGAAATAAGAGGTGAGGAAGCATGCTACTTGCATCACTGAGCATCGCGTGTGGCCAGACAGACCAGATGTGGTCTATCGTATCACCGCTGATAAGCAAGGATGTCCTTCTCATCTCTGCAATGGATATAGAAAGCAGCACTTTATGTTCAGGACCCACCTAACAGGAACACCAACGCCCTGCTCATCCCTGTGGCCATCCGGTCTGGAGTCCAGAACACCGAGGCACTGCCCTGGGCAAACACCCGCAAGTGCCCTCACACACACTGCCCACAGGCAGCCACTAGCCTTGGTGTGGGCAGGCGTTGCCATCCCAGGAGGACATCAGGACATTGCTGCAGAAGGGTGTCTGGATCCCAGCGTAGATTTTGGTATAATTCAGTAGATGGTGTTTGGCATTGCATTCCCAAGGCATGGAGACTTGTGGTTGTCCTGATACTAACCTGAGTTTGAACCTCACCTCATGTTCCTCATGTGATGCTCTTGTACAGGATACATGCTGGGGACATGGTTTTCCTGAATGTGATAGTAGCCTGCATTTTTGGCTCCTTGATTTTAAAAATAAATTTTAAAAAAACCTTCCCTGCGAGGCAGATAGAGTCACCTGGACTCAGACTTGAGTAACATCCTCACTAGTGTAGAGCTTGCACTGATTCCCACCTGTAGATTTGGTCTGCTGCTGTCTGAATTGCTGCATCCAGCAGAACCAGTTTCCTTCCTTAGGGGTGGGATGCTGTTCTCCTGTAGTTATTTTACAGAGTTTTTCTTTCACAGGGTTTTTACACCTCTGCAAGAAGGAAAAAAAAAAAGTTAAACTGGGTTGGCTTTCAGATTTTTAATTTTAGTGATTTTTTCATTCAACAAACAGGAAAATCAAGGTGTGAAGCAATTAGGTTACTCTTGTTAGTAGCTGACACTGAAGACAGAACGGTGCTTTGAGAACTTTGGTTAAAAAAGCTCCTTTAGAAAGCTGGATTAATAAAGTAAATGGATGCATTTATATTAGATTTGATATTTTTGGAACAAAAATTAGGCAGTAGTAGAAATTGTTAGCAATATTGTGTATTTGCTGGATGAAAATGTTAGTGACAGTCTTTCCCTTTTGGTTGATCCTCCCCCCTCCCCCAGTATTTCAGTACTTTTACTTAAGCATCTAAATAAATGTTGGTTGAGGTTTTTTTAAAGGTAGCTAGTTGGCATATCTCCAAAACAATATTTCTGAGCATACCTCTGCTAAATAATGCTTTCTTCTTGGGAAAAAAAAACCCCAACGTTTCCTTCCATTCTTTGAAAACAAACCCAACTTCCCTGTTTCAAGGTAGCTGCCCCAAAATCCCCTTGATTCCTCCAGCCTCCGCAGCTCAGCCAAGTACCTGCAGCTGGAGAAGGGAAGGATGTCAAATCTATTTTATTTTGGTTTTATTTTATTTTATTCTATTCTATTTTATTTTATTCTATTTTATTCTATTTTATTTTTCATTTAGGCATCGTTAGCAGTGAGCATGGTCTTGCAGACCAGCCTCAGAGGGCTGGTTATTGTCTGTCATTGTCGTTTTAGCGAGTGTCACCGTCCCCAAACTCTCCATCTGCTCCACATGAATGGCTTTGATGCTGATGGGGTTTGCTCAGGTGCTGATGGCTGGCTCTTGATACTGCCATATTTTGGCTAATTCTCCTGAAATGTCATCTGTCTGCCTTTCTACCAGGGCTGTGATTATTCTGTAGCAACTTATTCTGTGATTTACCTTCATCAGTTGAATAAATGTGTTGTATGAAACTGTTCAAATCCAATGGCAGGCTGGCCCAATGGTGCTAATTCTGTGGGTTTATTTATATTAAAAATGTAAAGCCCTCTGCTGATTTTAGTCACTTTTCTTTCCTTTTTCTAAAAGGTTACAGTGTTGTCTCTGATTTCCCCATTGGCATCAGGCACCTTTCCCGGTCCTGAAGGCCTGCACTCAGAGGGCTTTATTTAAAACTATCTATCACAATACTATCTTCAGTGGGCATGAGGTGGGTTTTCCCTCACACAATCCAACCTTCTCAGAAAAAGACCTTGTGCACTAAGACATGGTGCCGGCATGTTTGCCTTGTTCTGGAATGTTGTGTAAACAAACTGTAATGTTATTTTTTTGTTTAATCCTTGCTAACTTTGCCCAGCGTCTGAGGACAAAATAGGGCTGGCTGCTTCTCCCTTGGTTTCACTTTTAACAAAATCAAAAAGGCAAAGGGAGGAGACAAGGAAAAACCACTTGTGATTTTCTTTTCCTGTCTGCAATCACAAGCTGCATTGCTGCCCAATCTTCTCCCACCCAAATTAACCCAATTTCCTAATTTACTTGAAATATTTCTGTGCTTTCCTTATTGCATTGGGAATATTTGCCCTTTACAGTAATAAGCTCTCCTCCCAGAGCTGGAGAATGTTTCAGAGAGCTCCCCGGGAACCACAACTTTTCTGGCCCCAACACAGAAAAGTAGGTTTTTTTCCTCTTGTAGCTATCATTTGTGAATGTTTGGGGGTGTGTTGTGGTTCTTTGCAGTTAATTTGTAACCGTGGTCTCCGTGGCAAACTCTCGTCTCCCAGTGATGGATGTCAGTGTTGGCAGCAGTTACCAGCCTGCCCCGGCTGGTTGCAGTGACCGTGGTGGCTGGGAGGATGCTGCAGCTCTTAGCTGCAAATGCCCCTTTGCCACACACTGATGGTGCCAACAGAAAATGGTTCTCAGGTTAATGCGTCAAGGCTTGGTGTCAGAGGCTAATTGATTTTCCTCTGTAAAATCAGGAATATAATCCCAGGTAGAGTGACTTCAGTAGACATGAGCAATCCAGAGACCTGTAAGTGAGTCTCTTAGGTTTCAGCCCTTGCAGCTGACTCGATGAAATTAATGTGCAACTCTGGAAATATTCCTCTCACATAGCTGTTTGCTGGACTGGAGCCTTTGTAATTTTATCTTTCTTTTGTGAGCTGGGGATAGGTGCTCATCTATAATGGGTTTTCATCCCAGACACAGGATCTGGTTTTCAACACCACACTGTCCCTGGGTACGTGTTTATGGATGAATTTACAGAGTAAGGGGGCCCAAGGTCTGTTACCAATTCACTGGGCCTTTTGTAAGAGTGTTCATATACATACCTGAATTGGGTGTTTGGGAGCTGAAAGTGCGGGCTGATACAGGTGGTGATCCTTCCCCTTTGCCCATTTTTTAAATGAGCTTCTGAAAAAGGATCAAACTTGAAAATAAGTCTCAAGTAAGCAACATTACTTATTTAAGTAGAAGCATGAGCAGTCATTGAAAGTGAGAAAGGTAAAAAGCCCTTTTGTTCATTTATTTAATATGGCTTGTTCTTCGTTCATCAAGTTTCATTTCTGTTTCCCCAAAAGCAGTGGAGGAAGGAGCTTCGGCTCCTCTCAACACCAGCCTTGCGCATCCCAAACCCCACAGCATTCCTGCAGGGTTCGAGTATTTTGCCATGTTATTGATGGAGGTTCCTCTTTTGTCTTGCTCCTTCTATTATAAACTTTTCAAGAGGTGAAGATTCTTCTTGGTGCACTTCAGACGTTATCAAAAGGTGTTAGTTTTTGGCCCTGAGTCTGCAGAATGGTACGATGAAGCAGGCGCTGCGGTAGCTGGTACCTGAGCATTGGTGCTGCTTTTGCCGCAGGGCAGGAAAGAAGTTCACGAGTTTACCAGGCAGGACCAGATATCTATAGCAACGTATTTGTATATCCTGTGCCTTCTCTATTGCAATGCTCGTTGCTTAGGATACTGGCATTAAAACATGTAACGATATCTGCTCTTTAGTCCGGAGTTCATTATCTGTCCCAGGCCCGTGTAATTGCACATTTCCCTTCCCACTTCAGGGCTGTTGACCAGCCATGGGCAAAGCACTGGCCAGAGGATGTTGTTACAAACCCATTTTACAGCCTATTTCTACATGATCTGTTCTTACTACACAGCATTTGCTGCTAGCTGGGGTGCCCAAGAGCCTGTCTCCCTCTTGCTGTTGGGCCTGCAGGAGCTGGAGACTTCTTAAAGGAGTTGACCGAATTGGTGAGCCCTGGTGCTAGCAGAGCCCAAAACATTTTTTCCCAAGGGTGTGTTTCTGAAGTGTGCATTACAGATCTTTAGTCACCAAGGCTTTGATTTGGACCACTGGTGGGTTTTTGTGGTTGTTTTTTTCTAATACAAGGATCAACCATTTGAAAAATACAGCCTCAGAACAAATTGCCCCAGGGGAGCAGGACCTCCTCATGGCTCTTGTCTTCACCTGGCCATTGGAAAAAGGGTATGGAGGCTATTTTACAGAATGTTTGAGGTTGGTAGGGGCCTCTTGAAATCATGCAGTCCAGCTTCGCTGCTGGGTCAGCTGGAGAAGATTGACCGTGTCCAGCTGAGTTTTCAGTATTTCCAAGGACAGAGACTTCATAGCTTCTCTGGGTAACCTATGCCAGTATTTGACCACCATCACTGTAAAATAGTGTTTCCAGGCAAAGCCTTACTTAACATGGTGCTCATGACACCTCTGTGGGCTAAATCCTTTCGTCTCTCCTTCTGTACCCCAAGGCATCAGTAACAGATCTGATGATTTAGGTGTTTTAATAAAAAAAGTATCCTCTGCCCCTATGGGAATGGTTCTTGCCTTTCACACCAATCTGAAGCCATATCTGCTGCCTGGCTTACGTTGCTCGTTTGCTTTGGGCTCCTGCAGTCC
This sequence comes from Laterallus jamaicensis coturniculus, assembly GCA_022605575.1. Classification (NCBI taxonomy): domain Eukaryota; kingdom Metazoa; phylum Chordata; class Aves; order Gruiformes; family Rallidae; genus Laterallus; species Laterallus jamaicensis. Next base: position 98,221,524 of record JAKCOX010000001.1, read on the forward strand.
CAGCGGCAGCGTGCTGCAGCTTCAGGACCATAACAGATCTCAGACACGCTTGTGCTCTTTTTTAAGTGAGCACTGCGAGAGAAACGGGGCTGGATGTCCTCCTGCAAAGCAGATGGCTCAGGTAATATAAAGACTATTTACTCTATTTCTCCGTGCACTGACTTTCTCTGCTGGAGAGCACCTCTGTCCTATAGACAGGCATTTCATCAATTTTCCTCTTTTTATTAACAGTAAATCGGTATCCAAGGGGGTTTGCAGAAGGAAGAGCCGCTCTAAGGACTCATTACTCCTTTTGCAGCCATAACTGATGCGCTAAGGGGATCCCACCAGGAGTTCAGTTCAAGGAGGGAGGGAGGGGGTTGCCTTTAGAAGCTTTGCCGTGAAAACGCCAGGCTGGTCTCTGGTTTTGTGGCTTCCATGCTTGCAGAATGCTTCTACCTTCAGTAACTGATGGTTACCAGAGAGTTCCTGAGAAAGTAGGATGTACTGAGCTTTCTTACAAGTATTTCAAATGCTTCAGAGTGTGGATGCTGACAACTAGTCCATCTGTTGGTAAAAAGGCAGAACTGCTACTTTAGCTGTTCGGGAGTTACTACAGTTACTCACCATCGTGCTGCATAACCAGTGTGCGTCTTGGCCTCGATAAAAGACCTTTTTTTTCTCATTGCTAAGCTTTTGCCATGAGATTATTGCTGAATTTTGGTGAGCCTAGACAGACAGATATATTCAGGCAGCAGTCCTCTGGCGTCTAGGTTTCGAGCCTGGTCTGTCACAGGCAGCCAGCAGCACCACGTAATTTTACAGAAACTTTGGTGTGAAGCTGGAACAAAAAATGCATCTGCATTTCCCCCTGTTTGAGCTTTGCATGACTGAGCATCGCTTTCATGAGCAGTGGTATTACTTGTGAAGTCTGCTGGTCTGCGGTTATACTTCCAAGCTTTTCCTTGTCTGATCACCTCAAGAGCATTCCTGTGATTATTTTTGTTACTGCTGTGACAGCACCAGATGCTTCTGCTAAGCAGGGACAGACCTTGCTGCAACGTGTATGGCATCACTTCCCTGGGCTCCATGCTGGTGTGGTGGGAAATGAGGGACAGGTAGGCTGTGTTGGAGTTAGGTCTCTGCTGACTGCCTGGGGCAACGTTGAGAACAAGGTCCTTTGCCTTCTATAGCCACTGCAGTCAGGATTTGGCTGGTACAAGCTTGTTAAAAAAACACCCCACAGCCCTAATCACAGGAGTGACCGGAGCATCCCAGACCTGCTCCCTGTGATTTCCATTAGCAGCCATCCTTCCAGTGGTCTTGTGGCTAAATCAGCTGCTGAGGCTCCTGAAAGTGATTTGATGAAAGCATTTTATAGCAATCGAATGAAGTGTCAGTTGGATGCCAGCAGCAGGGGTTGCTATCATGATTAATGAGATATTTAGGCATTTCATTTTGGAGGAGCTACCTGAGATCACAAGTCATATCGAAGCCATTTTTTTAGATGGGCTTTAATAAATTAATGTTAATGTTGGTTATTTAATTATTCATCCCAAATCGGTTCCAACAGCTGCAGGGTTATATTTGGGTTGAATACTTTGTGAAGGCTTTAAGAAAGCTTTATATGCAAGAAAGGGTTGTTTTCAGAGCATTGCATGTTACTTTTCTGGTATAAAATGATATAAAAGAGAAGGAAGGATTGAAATAACCTATAATTTGTTGAATACAAAGACTGCTTTATAAAGACTGAATATAAAGCTTTTGATGCTGATGTTAAATGAGCATCCTGTCCAAATGACAGGATATATCTTACTGCTGGTAGAAGCAGTGCAATGTAATAAATGAAGTTAACATCTTACCTCTGGGTTGTGTAGGGGCCTCTATTTTTAAGGGAACAAAAATAATAAAGGTATTATAGGAAAATGGAGAAGGGAGCCTCTTTTAACTAGTTGCTCCCTTGCATGATGATAGCTGAGTTTCTATCTGCTTGAAGTCCCGCTCCTGCATTAAGGTGGCTCCTGCATTAAGGTGGCCCCGCTGCCCTTCCAGCCACTCTCCCGGGGATGTCTGCGACGGCTGCCAGCGAGCCAGGGACTGGGTTTGGACTGCGCATCACTAAGCCAAGCAGAGTCACTGAAGGATGGGACCCAGAGGCATCTCCTCACCCAAGGACAGAAATGCAGCACTACAATTTCTGCTCTTAAAAAAAAAAGGACCGTGGTCAATCCATTATTTGCTCCAAGCCACTGTTTTCTGAAAATTGACTGCAGCAGAGTACAATGTTGTGTTTTCTGCCCTTGGCACTGCAAGGATGAGTATCTAGAGCAGGGAAGATTCAAAGATGGAAAGGCAGCAGGAGCAGCTGGGAGTTAGTGGTTTAACTGGAGGGCAGCCCAGTGCTCTCCTAGGGATGATGCTGGCAAGGACCAGGAGCTGTAGCATTGCTGCACGTTGGGAGCAAGCAGAGGTATGTCAGGGGCCTAGAGAAAACTCTACAATAACCGTGGACAAAAATAAAGCTTTGAAGCTGAAATATTGGCAGCTTTTCTAGAAAACAGAAGTGCTAATGACAACACAGTTTTCCGTTGAGCCTGATGCACTGAACTGATGTGCAGCTGGCTGGTTTTTGTCTCTGAGCATTAAGCCACAGAGCAGGATGTGGATTTTTTACATTGCTGAGGCGACGCAGAGACTAAGTGGAATACAAATAAAACAAGCTTATATTCAGCTGTTGAAAATCTCTCTGCTGTAGAGCAACGTGTTTTTTGCTGACCTTTAACATTTTTATTTGGGGCTGGGTGTTTTTTTAGGTTTTTTTGCATGCCTGAGATTTTTGCTCTCTGGGAGGTGCTTAGCCCCTGTTAGATTTTTCCCGGTCTCTGGGTGCTTTGTTGCTCAGCTCTTGCAGTTTCTGAGTGTTGGCTGGTTACTAGCCTGCCTTCTGCAGCGGCTGCGAGCGAGCCTGATGCCGCGTAACAGACTGTGCTGAGAAATGTCATTTATGCCGGATCAGTCGCAAGGGTTTGGATGTGACTTTGTGCAAAGCTTATGAATAAACCTCCTGAGTTTGGGGAGGGAGGTGCAGCTCAGCCTCTTGCTGAGGTTTGGCATTGCTGGGAAGCCATGAGGGGCTCAAAGGGATAAAAGCCAAATAGTATATCACAGTAACTTTCTCCCACCTCCACCTTGTTGTCTCCTAAGTGCAGATTGACCATCTTTCATGTTGTCGAAGGAGCTTTCCCATGGCTGGGCAGTCTCACCTGCACAGTCACCCATTCAGCGTGGGCACTGTCAAAAGGAGGGGACAAACCCAGCCCTCTCCTTGGAACCTTGATAAAATCCTGAGGTTGAAATGCCCTTTTGCCCACATTGGGGAATACTGAACTTACTGAGCAAGCTTATATAAAAGCATAAACCCCAGTAAACCTGGAAGGCATTGCTTTGCCAAAGACTGTGCTTTAAAAAGCCTCCTCTGCGTGTCAGGGAGGCAGAGGGCTGTAATCTGCTGGGAAGGATGAAGTCCCTTGTGCCGGTGCTGCTGTCACACTGTCATGGGAGGAGAGAGGAGATGCTCTGTAAGCCGAGGAGTTTCAAAGAGCATCTGGATGATACAAATGCGACTGGCACGAAGCCACTTGCCCTTCCTGCCCCTTGCTTTGTCCCTGCCTGCTTTCACTTTTGGATAGATGGATTTTACTCTTTATCGCTGCTGCTGTCCCTATCCACTCAGTCATCGCTGCAGATCAGTCTGTTGGGGTGGGTCACAAGTTTGCATCCAGACCTGGGCATTGCAAGCCATATGATAGGGGAGTGGGACTGTAGCAGGGAAACAAAATAATGAGGATTATTATTTCCCAAATAATAAGGATTAATAATAAGGGTTAAAAAACTGCCCTCCCTTGTCCTTCCACAGCTTACCAGTTACTGGGAGAGGCTAGAGGAGAGGAAAAGAGGCCAGATGAAATGAGTTATTTTCCTAATAATTTACAGCATTCTTTTTTTCCTCTTCCCCTCTGCCCCAGGTGGGGTCCGCATTTCGCACAGGGCTCTGCCAACCCCCAGCCCCTCTCCACTGAGCAGGGCCGGAGCTGAGGCAGATGCTCTCTCTTGCTTTGCAGCCGCTGAACCCGGATCCAGAAGAGGATGGGGAAGCAGAACAGCAAGCTGCGCCCCGAGGTGCTCCAGGACCTGCGTGAGAACACCGAGTTCACAGACCACGAGCTGCAGGAGTGGTACAAGGGCTTCCTAAAAGATTGCCCGACGGGCCATTTGACTGTGGAAGAGTTCAAAAAAATATACGCAAATTTTTTCCCCTATGGCGATGCATCCAAGTTCGCGGAGCACGTCTTCCGCACCTTCGACACCAACGGTGACGGGACCATTGACTTTAGGGAATTCATCATCGCCCTGAGCGTCACCTCTCGAGGCAAGCTGGAACAGAAGCTGAAATGGGCGTTTAGTATGTACGACCTGGACGGCAACGGGTACATCAGCCGCGGGGAGATGCTAGAAATAGTGCAGGTGAGGTGCTGTCTCTATATTTTATTTGTTCTTCACCCTGTGACAGATGGAGGTGGGGGATTGTGCTTCTGCCCCAGGGAGGTTCCTGAGCCCATGGTCCCCAAAAGGATACCAGAGGCCATGGTGGGGTATGATGAGGTACATCATACCAAGAGGATACTGGGGGCCACGATGAGGTACAAATGAGGAAAGAACCCAAGAGACAAAGAGGGCGCCGTGCGACTGGCCCACAGGCAAAATCTTGCAGCTCTCCCTGGGGATTTCTTAGTGGGGTGCTGATGGGATCAAAAAAATCTTAAATGCAAATTTTACTGACCTGATTTAGTCTCCAAATTAATACTTTTAAACTTCAAATCTCAGTCAGTGTGAGCTCTGGATGAAAGGCTGTCTGTAGAATTCACAGAATTTTAGGGGTTGGAAGGAACCTCCAGAGAGCATCAATTCCAAGCCCCAGACTGTAACATGTCTTTGTTTCCCAAAGGCTGGGGGCTTGTAGCCCATGGGCTGTACTAAGGGAAGCCAGGGGGGTGTGCAGGGCACAGCCATATTCAGGTGTATTTGCCTGTAATCACACAGCACTCCACATGCGTCCTCATAATTGAGCACGCTCAGCCAGCCGAAGAGGCGATGCTCACCCGGTTGCATAAAACAGAATTACACACCACTGCCTCCAGGATTTTAGCTCAGTCCTGCTTGTACATTACTCTAGGCCAGGACTTTGTTAAACTGACCCAGCAGCATGGAACCTTCTTTTGAAGTGTGAATGAATGCAGGGAAGAAAAAGAAAAAAAAGCTGTGGTCAGAAATTCCTGTTTATTTTGGTTTATGAAGTTCTGCAGCTGCCTGCCAGGCGTAGCTGCCTTTTTTTATTGCTACAGGCTTAAATTCTGTCTCTTGGTCTTGATGCTTTATCATTTGTTTCATGGTTTTCTTACTATTTTTTATTATTTTTTTTTAAATACTCAGGCAATCTACAAAATGGTTTCATCAGTAATGAAAATGCCGGAAGATGAATCCACTCCGGAGAAGCGAACAGACAAGATCTTCAGACAGATGGATACAAACAACGATGGTAGGATCTCCACTGGCACCCCCTCACAGGCTTTAGGAATAGAGGAGTTTTCACCCAGCATTGACAGAAGCAGTCTGTGGGGAGGGGGTGGGTAGAGGGCAGGGATGTCCCCACCAGTAGCACTGGACTCTGCCTGGTCTTGCTGGGCATCTCTGTACCATAACAAATAGGGTGAATAAGTTCACAGAGGGACAGAGACTTTTCCTGCTGCAGGGGGCTGGGAGGGCACCGGTCCTTCCCTGATATTTCATGGATAAATCCCCTCCTGCAAAGGCTCCTCAGAAACTCCCGAGTCCAGTGCCTTTGAGTGATTTTCTCTTGGTGTAGCATGAAGTAGGCACAAAGTTTAGCTCCCATTGCGTGCGATAGGATGTCAGTCCTGAGCTTGTTATTGGTAATGCAAGTTAGGGACAGGATTGGGTGGCAGTAAAAATCCCCCTGGGTCCATAAGACTCAATTTCTGTGCATGTTTGTGATGTGTGTACATACATGCACAGTGACACACAGTCCTGCAGTGTTTGTTGTGGTGTGGGTGTCAGGGGGATGTAACAGCTCCCAAGACAGTTACAGAGATGCTTGCTAAGTTATTGGACAGCATAACATACCAGGCATGACCCCTCCACCTGAGCTACCACACTGCTTTAAGCTTGAAAAATGTAGGCAAGATGGAGCGATTTGCTCTGCCCATCAGCCTGCCAGCTCATTTCCTCTCATGCCAGTTGAGGTGGAGCTTTGCCTGGGACCCCAGCAGCAGCCGAGATGGCAGCTGCCTGTGTCAAATTCAGGAGCTGTATCCTTCTGCTGTGCTCAGTGGGAGCAAAGATTTGGTCCTAGCACTAAGAAATGAAGACCTGGAAAAATGTGACCTTATATATAGAGAGGGTTTTTTTTTTAACAGAATTTTATGGCTGCATTTTGGCTTCTGTTGCTGCAGCCCCTGGGGCAAATTCCTGGCCTTGCTAAATTCCGCAGGTATTTTACCTTTGACTTCATCAAAACAAGCACTTCATCCCCTGACCTCACATGTGGAGAGCCCCAAAATAACACGATTAAAGTGTTTTTGTTCTATGGATGGGAGATTTCTGGACATGGTGTCAGGAATGCCACAAATGCTTGTTTATTTTCTGGTTTGTACAGAAAACAGTTCCATTTCTGATTGATAGTGCTTTGGTGTATTTCTGCCATGGTTCAGAGTGCTGGGGCAGGAGAATACCAGTGATAGCAGACAAGGCAAAATCTGCTCACAGCCTCCTGATGGCATTTGTGCAGGGGACTGGTCCTGAGCCCCACGATGAGGTTTAGGAGACCATCTGGGATCTTCCCTCCTTGTCATACCATGCTGGGCTGTGCCACGGGACTCTTGGAGCTAGGGGCTGCCAGGGCAGTTGCTCCTTGTTGGTCGCCTCTCCAGAGATCACCTTTTCAGACCTGCAGAGTGGTAATGGGTCTGTCCAAGTCAGTACATCTGGCCTAAACCAGAGGTGTATAAACCAGAAACGCTTAGGAGCCACGCATGGCAACGGGAGGTTCCCGCAAGCCTGGCTTTTCTTGCTCCATGAAACCTGTCCTGTTCCTGTATGCCCAGCCGTGCTCGTAGAATCATACAATTGCAGAGCAGTTTGGGTTAGGAGGGACCTTTAAAGGTCCAACATCCCACCACCACCAGCATGGGGGGAGGACATCTTTCTCTAGATGAGGTTCCTCCAGAGTCCCGTCTGGCCTTGTAGGTGCAGGAGAGGCCATCACTGCTCAGCCCTACGTGTCATTACACACTGTAAGAGTGCAAAGTGGGGAGATTTGGGATGTTTAGGTTTAAAATGATACGGTACCACAAGCACGATTTTCAAAGTGTATGTGTGCTTAGGTACCTTGTGGCCATGCATCATGTAGTTTGTATAGAATCATAGAACTGTCTTGGTTGGAAAGGACCTTTCAGATCATCAGTATAGTCTGGTTCTGGGCAAAACACTGCCAAATGATAGGTATTACAAGAGTTGTTTTTATTTTTGGTACTGTCTTTTTAAATGAAAAAATGACAATTATTGTACTAGATTGTTTTGCAGAAGAAAAATGCATCTGGGCTTAAGGGCTTGAGTAGGATTTGGCGGCTGTGCATTGCACTAAATTCCCCTCGATGCCTTTGCGATAGATTAAATATACGTATGCTGCTTCGGTGAGGAGGGGGGGTTAAGCTACAGCGATGATGGCAGCTGCAACTGACTTCTTTTTTTTTTTTTTTTTAAATAAAATTATTATTTCCATTTTGTTTTTTCCTCTGTTTCAGGTAAACTGTCGCTGGAAGAGTTCATCAAAGGTGCCAAGAGCGATCCCTCCATCGTGCGGTTGTTACAGTGCGACCCCAGTAGCGCGAGTCAATTCTGATGAAAGCGGACAGTGTGCACAGAGAATCTCGGCCTGTGTCCTTCAAGCTTTGCTCGCAAACGGATGCCTTCTCAACCGTCCCTCCACACCTCGCGGATAAGATCCCATTGCCAGATCGTGTGTGTGTGTGTGTGTGTGTCCGAGCGAACCGGCCCTCGACCCCCTCACTAACACCAGTGCAGCTCTCCTTCGGCAGCTCCGTTTCTGCTTCCCCATAACGTTACAGTTCACTCTACACATTTTAAACGTTAATCGAAAGGTATGTTTACATGCAGCTACAAAAGAGTTCAAATCGCTGGTGAGATACCACTTCACTTTAGTCTGTAAGAAAGTGATGTTCTAGTAGTTCTCAAGAAGATGGTAGGTAGGACTTTTACCCAACATAGCAGATGGTAGGTAATTTATTTTGCTTCAGAAACTATTATGTTAAAAAAAAAAAAAAAAAAAAAGTGGACTGAATGGAGTAGAAAGGTTAAAAAAAAAAAGGAAAAAAAGAAAAAAAAAAGCAGCTTTCCTGGGCATGGTTCCAATTTTCTTTTTGAGGAAAATTGCTTGCACTTATCTAATGGTCTTTACTTTCTTTTAATATATATATAAATTATATATATATGGTGAAGTAAAATTTTAAATATTTAGGTCATCTATTTAAGGCATAAAAATAGAATCTGAGCTTCGTTTCTTCTAGTTGTCTGTGATTTATTCAAATCTTGGAGATTGTTTTTTTGTGATATTTATGCATTAGCGACTTGCCGTTCGGGAAGAAGTGCATGACTAGCAGTTTGTGGAGATTTCACTCTGTTTAACTCCTGAATGCGAATCTTTGTTCATTTGTACTGTCAGTCGTTCCGACGTTACCGTATTAACAAAAGGCCTGAAAGGAGTTCATCCTCATTTTGTATTGCTCAGTGGAGTCCTACTTTCTGGTGGTTGCTGCATTAAATGGCTTTTGAGTGCCCCGAGGTGACGTGACTCGCACTGCTGTTCTCGACTTGGCTACACCTCCTCCCTTTTGCTGTCGATATGTTAATAGTCTTGTGCATTCCAGTGTTATTTAATATCTGCCTAATGCCAAGAAATATTAATTGAAATAAAAGACTACTTTTCTTGTCACTGACTGTCTTGGTCTCACCCGTGCAGCAAGTTCCTAGCATCACATACTGGTGGAGGGATGAGGCTGGCTTGCTGGCTTCCTGCTCAACATGTCCCCGTCTTGCTCAAGACACATCGCCTTGTAAGTGTGTAGGGTTTTTTTGGGAGCTTTGTTGAGGCTGGGTTAATGCAGCAATGTTAGTGCCTATGTGATCTTGCTCCATCCCAGCTGGGTCCTGGGTGAAGGCAATTCCTTGGTGAAGACTGCAGGAGGGTGACAGCTCAGTTTGCAGAATCGCATAGAACGTTAGGGGTTGGAAGGGACCTCGAAAGATCATCTAGCCCAACCTCCCTGCCAGAGCAGGGTCACCTACACTAAATCACACAGGAATGCATCCAGGTGGGTTTGAATGTCTCCAGAGAAGGAGACTCCACCACCTCTCTGGGCAGCCTGTCCCAGTGCTCTGTCACCCTCACAGTGAAAACGTTTCTCCTTATATTCACATGGAACTTCCTACACTCCAGCTGGCACCCATTGCCCCTTGTCCTATCTCTGGCCATCACTGAGAAGAGCCTGGCTCCATCCTCCTGACTCTCGCCCTTCACATATTTATAAACATTAATGAAGCCCCCCCTCAGTCTCCTCTTCTCCAAACTAAAGAGCCCCAGCAACCTCAGCCTGTCCTCATAAGGAAGGTGTTCCACTCCCTTAATCATCTTGGTGGCCCTGCACTGGGCTCTTTCAAGGAGTTCTAGTTCCAGCTGAATGTGAAGGAAAGCTGCTGGCTTGACCGGCTGGGCTGTTGTGACCACAAATTTAAAAGAATAAAGGTGTCTTGCTCCTCTTGGGTGCCAGGTACTTGCTGTTGGAATAACAGTAGGTATCAGTGGCACAGAAAGTTTTTCCTATGTTCAGCAAGTCTGAAGGTACCTGCTTAGAGCAAAACAAATGGCTTGGCCTGAGGTCAACGTTAAACATGTAGCCAAGGGATTTTTGCTCTGTAGAATGACCTGGTGGTGGTTGGGTGTTAATGCTCTAATATTAAAAGAGAGATGGTTACAATATCTAAATAGAAATGTGTTGTCAGGTCAGACTGGGTCTAAAATACAGGTTCCTGTTGGTATTGCCAAGCAGGAAAGCATGTTCTTTTTTTTCCCCTGGAAATTTAGATTTGAGCTATTAAGCCAACAGTCCTTTTAACCACAACACCCTGCTGATGAGTATGATCCTGAAAGGGGAGTTAATCAGCACCCTGTTTCCCTTCCCTGGGCAAACCCAGCAAAAACCCACAAAGTGCTGGACTCAAAACGTAATTCCATGGTTGCTTCTAGTCATGGTGCTAAAGGTGCTGCTGGTGGTCTAACATGGTGCTAAAGATGCTCTGGATGGTCTAACACTGATGGCTTCTCTTGGACAGGCTGGGTAGCAGTTGTTAGGCAAATCAGCCCTTGTGGTCTTGAGCATCACTGTGCACTTGGGAGAATGTGCAGAAAAGTCTGACCTCCTCAGAGGATGGTGCCTCTGTTGAGGGACTGCAGCATCTCAGTCTTGTTCGTGTGATCTTGAAATGAGTCAAGGGTATTTTTAGTCAAGTATTGCACAATATCTTTCTTTAGGTATCAAGGATGTAACAACAGTTTTGCTGTAGTGCTCATAAACACGGCAGTTCTGCCATCATTCGCCTGTGCTTGTAAATGGGACTTCTGTCACCTCTTCCACCTCTTCCTGACAGCTCTTCTGGTTTCCACTTCTGTCCATAGTGAATAGCAGGTTTAAGTAGATGTTTAACAAAGCCCAAACTCTTCTCATGTGAAAAGAAAGAAAAAAATCCTTAGAAAAGCTTGTTTTGACCTTGGGTTTTCTTGCAGAAACAGAGTGAAAGAGCCGGAATTTTAGTGGTCAAAAAATTTCCATTTCTTTGACTCTGTAATTTTTGCTCTGGGATGTGCTGGGCTGCTGCAGGCTGATATGCTCCTCTGCAGCCCCATGCAGATACTGGGAGTGTGTCCGACTTCCCCTGCCCGATTTCTTCCACCTTGGCCACTTAAAACTTTCCAGTCCCAGGTCTGACTTTTTAGGCTGGCCCCCACTGCTTTCCCAGATTTTAAGGGTTTTCTTCTTTTCAGGGCAGGGAGGATCGGGTCTGTGTCAGACTGGGGATGGCCCAGAGTGTGTGAGCAAGGTGCTCCCAGCTTGCCTTGTGGAAAGCAAGCGTGGAAGATGTTAAGGAAAAGTGGTTGCACAAGGCATCCCAGGGGAACCAGGGAGATGCTCTGAAGCCCAACCAGGCTGAGCTTTTCAAAGGTGGCTTTTGATACAGGGAATGTTTTGATTACAAGCCAGCTAAGTACTGGAAAGGGTTTTATCTGCTGCTGCCAAGCAGCTCTTCGGGAAATCAGACCTGTTTCAGGGGCTGAAGTTGTGGATCTGCAGTCACTGGGTAACTTTGAACATCTTTGCTGTGCTTTGAAGAGCTGTGCGGATGCAACTGCTTCCCTGGCTGGTAATGAGGGCTAGTAGGGGAGAGCAGTCCCCAGGTTCATCTTCCAGGATGTGCCATTTGAGAGTTGATGCGGGTTGGAGTTCAAAACTGATGGAGAAATCAAAGAAAAGCTCGCAGAGCATTGCTGCTTGTTGGGCTCCAGGGGTGTCTTTTTGGGGACTGGTGTATAGGGAGGTTAATCACTTGTGAAATTATGTGAAGCAATTAATAGAGAGAACTTCAACTTGTTAACTGACTTTGGTGTTCTGGCAAATTGTATGTTTAATCAAAAATAGAGTCTTACTTCATGAAAGGAGGGATTAGCACAACCCCCACCCCCCATCAGCGGGCCCATTTTTACCTCGCTTTAATAAGCTGTGTAATTATTTTCTCACCACAGAGATATCTAGCACTCTGAAAGCTCTGGCTAATTACTACATAAATTCAGGCTTTTCCCTATGAATTGCAGGTCCTATTAAGCTAATTCAGAATTATGTCATTGCCTTTCAAATGAAGTTAGTGCCTGTCTGGTTGCAGCTTCATTCCAGCCCGGGTGGCGGAGGTGCTTGGATTCGGGCTTGTGTTTCTCTGTCACCGGGTTTGTACTGGCCCTTTGCTTTTAAATAAGGCCCTTTGGCATGTATTTTTAGCACTAGGCTCTGGGTAATGAACTCCTGCAAAGAACGATGTGAGCCTCTCTGCAGCCACCGAGCAGATGGTCTCCATGGATAGTGCCCAGTTCATTATGCAGGGAACCCTCTATTCTTATTTAAAGGTTAGGAACAGCCATCGACTTTAATGGTCCAGTGGGCAGACTGGCATTTTGAGACCCCCAGGCTGCATGATGGCAGATATATTGCTGATGAACCCAATAATTGCCGCTGTCTCTTTGGGGAGGGGAGAAGTTTGATTTGAAAAGAAGGAAACGGGAGGAAAAAAGGAGAGCAGAGCATCTCCCTGTGTAGACGTTTGGGAGGTGTGCCTGCATTGCTGGGAGCTGTGTGCCTGCAAGCAGACCTTACCTGTTGCCCATCTGTGTCACCTGTGATGGTTTCGACCCAGACAACGCTTCTGAACACTCTCAAGGTGGCTGTGGTTAAAAGGCAGGCAGTGCTTCACTGGGGGGTTGGATTAATCCCAAATTGATGGCCATAACAGACAAGTCAGAAACCACTGAGTATGGAGGGACCTAGCGGTTGTTACGGGGGGGATCCCTCTCAATCCTTTACCGAAGGTCTTGGGAGTCTGTGGAGGTCCCTGCTGCCTGGAAGCTAGCCAGTGTTAATCCAATCTACAAAAAGGGTGGGGGAAGACCTGTTAGTCTGACCTCAATGCCTGGAAAAAGTATGGAAGAGATGATACTGGGTACTACTGAAAGGCATTTAAAGAAAAGTGTGATCATCAGGCACAGTCGTCATGGGTTCACAGAGGGAAAGTCCTGTTTGGTATCCTTCAATGGTGAGGGGATGAAGGGAAGGTGGTGGATGTGTTTTTTCTAGGTTTTAGGATTTTGTGCAGCTTCATGAGGAGGGGAAGCGGAGAGTGAGGTGCTGACTCCTTCTCCCTGGCATACAGTGATAGGATGTGTGGGAATGGTTCAAAGCTGTGCCAGGGGAGGTTCAGACTGAACATTAGGAAGTATTTCTTTACCAAGAGGGTTGTCAAACACTGGAACAGGCTTCACAGAGAGCTGGTCAATGCCCCGAACCTGTCAGTGTTTTAGGAGGCATTTGGATAATGTCCTTAACAGCATTCTTTAAATTTTTGGTTAGCTGTGAAGTGGTCAGGCAGTTGGATTAGATGATGGCTGTAGGTCCCTTGCAACTGAAATAGTTCCGTTCTATTCTATTCTGTTCTACTCTATTCTTTTCACTGACCAGAAGGAGGTAAGAAGCTGTTGTGGTGGTTGTCTCTTGTCTTCAGAGGTGAGAGTGAGCCCACAACCACCAGTGGGTGGGTTATTTCAAGAGGCTGACACGTTGTGGCTCTTCTTGATGGAGGAACAATTTACTGCAAACAAAATCTTTACTGGTTGGACTGTCACTGAGGGAATCATCTCTCACCTGAACCGTTCCCTCCTTGCTCATCCCCTCCTTGCTCATCCCCTCCTTGCTCATCCCCACCTCACGTTCCCACACCTCACTCTGTACTTGGTGCTGCTGGGACTTGGGTGGGTCGGGGCTGGTACCCCAGGTCATCCTCGGTTTCCTCCAGCCCTCCCTGCCTGAGCACATCAGTGTCTTCTCTGTCGGGTCCTTGGCACTGGGAGCTGCAGCACTAAACCTCTGGGCACTGCTAGCCCGCCTCCTCCCCAGCTGTGCTCCTGGGCCCTCACACCAGCATTTTTTAACCTTTTTGTGCACTGTTTTGCCCAGGACCTTGGCAGCCTACTTTGCCTTCAGCACATCTGGCACCAGTATGAAACTCGGTGCACAGGGCAGGGCACAATCCAAGTCTGAGTCGGTCACAGATAGCAAATATGACAAATTACATCCCAGATGAAGTTTGCATTCCTGCTCCAGTCACACAGGCCATTCTGCAGGTAATGAGGCGTGAGGGACCGACCCTCTTTTTTCCCCTGGTGATGCTGACTGTCCCTGCTTTTCCCAGCAGTGGCCAAAGAGAGCTGGAGCAAGAACAGGTCCTGCCCAAGGCTCCCATCCTGTCAAAGCCATCACACAGCAAAACCTTTTATTATCTTTCCCAGGTTGGGACACCAGTGTCTTTCCAGTCCCTATTTGAATATTTCTTTTCATAGTGAAAAAAGTAATGTCCTGAAAGCCCAGTGTGGGTACAGATTCCGGTGAGGTTGAACCCAGGCTTTCTCCAACAGTCTGACTCAGCCTCTGTGACTACCTGAAAGGAGGTTGTATCAAGGTGGGTGTTAATCTCTTGTCCCATGTAACAAGCAACAGGACAAGAGGAAATGGCCTCCAGTTGTCCCAGGGATAGATTGGACATTGGGATTGGATATTGGGAAACATTTCTTCACCCAAAGGGTTGTCAAGCACCAGAACAGGCTGCCCAGGGAAGTGGTGGAGTCACCACCCCTGGAGGTATTGGAAAAACATGTAGATGAGGTGCTGAGGGACAGGGCTTACTGGTGGACTGTAGTATTAGGTTAATAGTTGGACTTGATGATCCTAATGGGTGAACTTGATGATTCTATTTGACTTGTTTGCACAGGAGAGAACTCAGACTGCCATGTGTAGCTGGTGTCTCCAGCATGAGCACATGCAAGCAGGAACATCCCCTTCCTCCCATGTGGGGCTTGGGTGTAGCTGGTGCTGTGCTGAGCACTCTTTGGTGGTCAAGAAGTCCAAAGGACATGTCTGGCAGGCAGCTCCATGATTTATTTCTTTTCACCTCTGTGGGACCCTCTGTTGCTTCTGAGGCATTTTTCCAGTGTCTTTGCTGCGGTGGTGGCTGCAGGGCCAGCCCACACTCTCTGCACTATGGCCAGGGAGGCAATGATGTTCTGCTGGGGTACTCCTCACCCAGGTCTTAAACCGTATGGGTGAGTACACTGGGCAAGAATCCAGTAAGAGATATCAGGGGTTGTTTGGAGAAACTGACATGGCCAGGCTCAGGAGTGTGACAGCTAACTCACATAATTAGTGTACTGGCCCATCCCCTCTTAGGGAGAAACACAGCACCAGTATACACACTCCTGTTTCTGAAACAGGTCTGACTTTCAATTTGGGCCCAAATGTCCTTGTTGGTGTTTTTAAAAGCATTTTGGGACAGGTGAGGAGAAAGACCATATGCTGAGTGTCACCGCATGGAGATGGGGAATGTCGTCCTTTCGGGGACATCAGGAGCCCCTGCTTCCAGCAGCCAGCAGGAGCAGCATCCCCACCTCCCTCAGGGATGCCATGCAGGACCACCCCCTCGTTGCATTGCAAAGGTGCAACGGCAAAGCAGTGGTTTGAGAAGAGACCTTCCTCCTCCTCTTGCCAGACCCAGCTCCTGCGAACAAAGGCCCTGCTCCTGGGGTGCAGTAATGACTGCACCTCTCAGCTGAGAGCCAGACTGTGCCAACCCCCCATGATTTTCCTCTTTATTCTTTTTTCTCAATACTTTCTTGGGCCCTTTCAGGGCAAACCATTGATTCCACTGCCAAGTGGATGCTGTGGGCAGCAAGCGCAGCACTGGCAGCTGCTTCCTTGGGGAAAGGTGAGAGTGACAACCATGCTTTAATATGCCATTGATAACCAGGAACAAAGCACAAACACTGCACTTGCTTTCCTTGGAGAAAACAAAACAAACTCAACTAATTTAGATGTCAGTGTTGCACAGCCATGGCTCTTCCTGCCCTGCTAGCCTTCTGAATGGCTAATGCTTGGCAAGACTCCTAAATAGCAAGTTTGATGTCTCCTGAAGGACACACGCGCAGTGAGGCCCCAGCAAGCTCCAGCTACCAGGCACCTTGGCTGTGCTGAGGAAATGTGGTCTTTGGGGAAAGCGGCTTTGGCAGCCCTCCTGTGCCCTGCCTGGGGAGCCCCGTGGGCTAAAGATAACCATGTATAAGAAAACAACTTCATTTTTAAGCAGGAGTGACTTAAGCCAGCTTGAAAGCGGTTGTTGAACCCTTGTGAGCTACTTGGCAGGAGATTTCACTGCTACCTTTTGCCCAGCTGCTGGTGGTATCAGCTACCCTTTGGGCATGCTGCCACCAGCTTGCTGCCCCCCCCGGACCTGGCACTGGGTGTGCAGCTGGGCTCCCCAGGCAGTCTCCCGTGAGGATCCTAAAGTCTTATGGGACTGAGGCATCACGGGCTGCACTGGGGAAACTTGCCTATCTGCTCAAGCAATGCAACTTGCCAAGCCCAAGTCTGCTTCGTCCTGCGATAACCGCCAGTGCTGCTGCTGGAAACAAGGTAGGAGAACAGGAGAGAGGAGGGGGGTGTGTGTGGCTTTTTTTCCTGGATTGTGATGCTTTCTGTGATGCCTGTGAAGGAAGATGCCGGCTGCCCACAAGGCCTCTGCCGTGTGCAGTGCATGGTACCCGGGTAATGCTCTCCAGGCAGTAGAGGCTGGGGCTGCCTCAGTTGCTATGGCAACACCCAAAAAGAAGCCAAGAGTTATTTGTTTTCCTCTCAAAGCACAGCAACATGCTGGAAGAAAAAACTCGTTTTCCATTTTGGATGTCTTCACAGACCTCCCAGTTCCCCCTCACAGCACCCACTCTGGGCAGGACACTAGAATGGGCCGGGAAGTTCCTGCTGGGAAGTGTGTGTGTGACACTGTGCACGGGATGGCACCGGCGTAGTCCAGGGAGGAGGCAACGGAGGGGCTGAAGCCCCCGTGTCTCTGATTCTCTGCTCTGTTATAGCAACCTGCTGGTAAAGTTACTCTTTTAGCAGTCCTGCTTTGTGTTCCCCTGTGGTCTGGGGTGTTTTTGACACCATACAAGGACAAAGGGGACTATGAAGAACAATTGTAATGAACTTCCATGTTCTGGTAGCTGATCCTCAAAGCTGACTTTAGAGTGTTCCTCCCTCAGCCAGCCAGGTTCCTGCTGCTCTCTGCATTTCCACCATCATTTTTCTAGTTTCTGTTTCTTCTGCGCCAGATGCCTTTGTATGCTGCTTCCATCCACGACAAGCTTCCGTGCTCTTACTCTGCTTGTGTTTTTGAACTTCCTTTTCACACTTGAGCCAGCACCAATTGATGGTAATTCCCCCCCTGCTAGCCCACGCCTTCGTGGTTTGGGTGTGCCACAAATCTCAGCGAGCCTCCACGCAGCTGAACCTGCTTGCAGGCAGGAGGCCGTGGTGACAGCCGTGTTCTTGCCAGGATGAAGAGTCCCCTGCTCGCAGGTTCCCTGCTGACCCCATGGCAATTTCAGACATACCCCAAAGGTAACAGTCAGCATTATGAGTGGCATGAACTGTACTCCTTGCCCAGGGTCTTCCCATAAGCCTTCTCTAACCACGAGAATGCTGCACAAAATTCAGCAGCATTTAGAAACAAGGGAGGGATGAGATGGCATGAGGAAAAGGATGGGCCTGGCAACAGGAGGTTCAGCCTGAGATGCAGCCTGTGCGCATGATGTCAGGTCACCTGTGTAGGATTTAGACCCACCAAGCATGGGGACTTTCTGTCCATCTCTTGGCAAATGCTACCAGCAGACTGTGGAGCTGTAGGCACAGGCAGCACTGCTCCTTTCTTCATTTTTTTATACAATTTACAAGTACTTTTCTAAGGACAAAGCTAAATGTCCTGCGCCTGGGTTTGCCCTGTTCTCCCCTTCAATGAGCAATTCCTACCTCTGTCCTGGAACATGAGTCACACCAAAGTCTTCACCTCCATCAGCTGCATAGCTCTGTTTTACTGTTTTTTTCCAAAGCAAGACTGCAAATTCCCTCCTCAGTAATGTGATTTAAATAACCCTTTGATCATTAGTTATTTGCACACCTTATGGCAATAAGGACAAATTAGCACCTTAAATGAGAGAAAGGTGCTGCTAGGAAATAGCTTTGATTCCTGATGAATTTTTGTAGAGGGGCTGCCAACCTCGGGCAAGTCGGTTCCTCTGCACGTCCCTGTGTAGTGCAGTGGCACTGATGGCCAATTCAACAATCCACTTCAAGGCCAGGTTGGATGAGGCCCTGGGCAACCTTGTGTAGATCCATGCCTGGAGGTTGGTGGCCCTGCCTGTGGCAGGGGGGTTGGAGCTCTGTGATCTTTGGCGTCCCTTCCAACCCTTGCCATTCTATGATTCTATGATATGAGAAATAATAGATAGAGTGTGGTGGGGGCTACCGAGGTGTTGTGGTGGTCCCTGTGGGCACCCTGCCTTCACCTGCACCAGAAGGTGCTGACCACAGTGGGTGTGTTTATCTGGACTGCCTCACTGAACAGCAGGGAGATCTACCCTCAGCTGCCTCTGGGTCATGCCTTTTCCTTAAAAATGGGGGAAGATTAATTTTTAATGTAAAAATAGAGCAATGCTGGGATGAGTTAAGACCCAGCTGCAAGGCATAGTGGGACTGCCTCTGGAAGCCAAGCTCACAGACACATTCTCTAGCTCTGCCCAGGGTATTGAGAGGATTTTTGGTATTTCAGAGAGTCAACTGCAGTTTAACCAGGCTGGGATGGCTCATCAGTGGTTGGCAACAAATCAGAGCCCACAGGTATCTGCTGTGTCCTGGGAGAGAGAATGGAGTCACAAGGTGAGGGCCTGGGTAAACTGGGGCTGGATGAAGCCAGTCTCCAAAGATTTGACTTGAGGTTTCATACAGAAAAACCGAGCTGAAGTGAATGGATTTGATCCAGGCAGGCCTTCCCCTTTATTCACAGATCTTAGAGGAGCAACCATTTTTTCATATCAGAACACTAATATTCTACTATTTATGCCAATGGCGTGGCAGTGAGAAGCCAAGCACCAGCAGTTCATTTCCTTAATCAAAAGCTGCATCCACAGCCCCTCCTGCCCATGGCCAGAGGCAACACTGACCCAGTGTGAGGAGCTGCTTCCACCTGAAACACCACAGGAAAGGTTTTCCAACAGCCTGCTAGAAGGAACAGCAACAAATCACTCGGATCAGGTGGTACCAAGTCACCCAAAGAGCAGAAAGATGAGAGCATAACCTCTCATTTATATCAGCTTCTGGCAAACAGGATAGCAGATTATTAGCAGTATTTTTAATGACTCCAGGGCACAGTCTGAGCAGCTCCAGACCAGTAATTCTGACATCTGAACCAGAAAAAATTGGTAGAAACTGACACAAAGTACAGACTTGGGATAAATGTGATGTATTAGGGAAGAGACAACTTGTGCTTTTATAACTGGCAGTTTTGCCTGATGTGGTTTCTGCAGGAACAAATGGGTAACACATTCCTAAATGGTCTGACAAGGGAGGGAGGGATGGACGTGATCCTGCTCTGACAGGGGGGTTGGACTAGATGATCTTTTGAGGTCCCTTACAACTCCTGATGTTCTGTGATTCTGGGATGGGTGGATGGGTGGATGGATGCATGGATGCATGGATACAGTAGGACAAGGATATTTGTTAATGATACACGATTTTCTAGGATCATCAGAGATGGTGCAAAATATTGCAGAAGCATTTCTCCATATTAATGACTGGGCAGCAGAAATGTTAAACTCCCTGTTAGTACCACCACCACCAGCAACAACAAAAAAAAGACTTGGGGAAAAATAGCTCTATTTATTCAAACACTTTGAGGTCCAAATTAGCATGATGTTTGGAGTGCTCTAGGTCGAGATCTGAAAATATCAGCTCAGTGCTCAACTTATGCCATGAACACGGTTCTGGGAAGCCTTCAGGATTAGGATGTTACTGAGCTGGGTAAAGGGCTCCCTGGCTCTGCAGACTTTGTGTAGGTTACTCTGGCCTCCAAAACCTCCCTCTTCTGCTTAAGCATGGCCAGTCCTCCCTGCACAGTCCTCATGCCCATGTTTCTGTGCCCTTAGCTCCTCACTTGGTAATTTAAACTTTCTGTCTATTTACGTGGCTACTGGTACCTTGCTAAATCACATACAGTGTCAGCAGTACATGTGCAGATCGATGGCAAATAGCTTCACAGCTGCTTAATGCCACAGGAAACATTTTGATTAGCCCATCTTGACCCCGTGGCTAACGCAGGCCAGTGAATCTGCCACGGTAATTTGTGTACCAGGCTTGTACCTTTGGCCTGAGTCTGGAGACGATGCTAAACATCTGCTGCTGGACTCCTGAGAGTGACGTCAATACTCTTTTGTCTTAAGTCTGGTACCAGCTCAGCTGCATCCGTCTCTCTCAAAGATAAATTATACTTTATTGCATGGTATTGCTCAGGACAGAAAAAAAATCTCATTAGGCACCAGCAATTCAGCACTTAAAACTCAGAGTAATAAATAGCCTGACCAGGGTAGCTTTCTGTCCCTTCCTGCTGTGTCCTTCCCATGTTCTGCCCATGCACACACTCTGGCTCTCAGGAGGCACAAAAGGGCTGGCAGGACAGCAGAGGATGGTTGCACAGAGTCTCAGTGCCAGCACTTGAGAAGCCAGACCAACAGAGATGTGCGCTGCTTCCCTGCAGCCCTGCTAGCATCACCTGCCCAAGCAGGGTGGTTTTCTTCTCCAAGAGGGAAAATCGGCAGGAGAAACTCACAACCTCTCCCAGGGCATGTCCTGAGATGCATCCAAGCCTCAGCTCACAGCTAGGCTAAGCCATCCAGCCCTGGGCATAGCATGACCCCCACTTTGCACATGCAATAAGTACTGTAAGGCATCCAGCTCCTGCCCCAGGAGAATGGTCCGGCCCTGGGAAGGGGATGTGGGCAGGAGTGCAGGGAGCTGGGTTCACAGGGGCTCATCTCTTGCAGGGGCTTTTAGGATGTCCTCGCTCCACCTCGTCTCTCTGCAGCTGGAGGTACGACCTGATGTCTTTGCTGTGTCCCACCAACCCCTGGACTCAGCAGAGGCAACAGGCAGGGGGTGCCTGGGGCTGCTGGTAACCTGTCTGGAAAGATGTAACCTGGGCAGGATATGCTGGCACTGTCTGCTCTGGCCTCCCCCCATACCACCATCCTCTCCCAACTCAAAACCCAAACAATTAGGAGGTTACATTTTCCTTGCAAGCAGTGTTTCCCTGACAGCTCTCCTCGGTGCAGGTCAATTTATTTGCTGGTAACAAAGAAACTTCCGTCCCCTTCCCCAAAGGGAGTACCCATGAAGCGGGGTGAAGTAAGCACAGCCATGGGAACTCCGTCATGGGAGCAGGTGAAGCGAGGCCCTAACGTGGGCTGCTGCTGCCATCTAGCCATGACCGCGGCTCAGGCCCAGTGCAGCCCTCACCACACGCCCTTTTCCATCTGCTTTCCGTGCGAATTACTGGTTTTCTGCATCTTTCCTCTTCTGAGCCACCACAAAGAAAAACACCTTTTGGGCCTGTAGCCGTGGCTGCTGCAGAACGCCGGGCCACGACACGCAGCATCGCGGCAGTCAAATCAGAGCAGGACAGGCCGGCTGCTCTCCCCAGTTGTGGGGGAGTGTTGTGGGGCCCGTGTTGTGGGGCCAGGCATGCTGGGTCGCATCCTTCCAGCTCCCCTGATGCTGACACAGACATTAGACCCCGCACATGTCCCACCACACTGCCCAGAGTCCTCAACCTGAGGCTGGGAAGGGGGACTCTGCTCTTGGAGCCACTCACTCCCTACCAACACCTGTAGCCATCGGCTGACTCAGAAGAGGAAGGAGCAAATGGTGGTGCCCAGTCTGACCAGCAGCATGTTCAGCTAGGGACACAGGGAGACTGCTTCAGGAGGGTGAGGTGCCTCCTAAGGTTATGAGGGCTAGGGTTTCTGGGTGAAGAGCTTTCTTCACCCCATGGAGCACGAAGTGGCCCTTTCCTTTACTCCAACAGCTATACTGTGGCAACGGTTTAGCATCCATTCTCACTTCTTCCTCCTCTTCGCCCCCCTCCCTCTCCTTTCTGTGGAGCAGGAGCGGGCCACCTCTCCTCAGTCGCTCCTCAGGGGCAGCTGCCCAGTTTGGTGACCCCATTCTTAGAGATATTTTAAAACTGGAGCACTGGCACCTCACCAAGCGCAGCCCCACTGGGAAGGCTGATGAGGAGCTGATGTCAATCTGAACTGCAAAAACTTTCTGTTTGACTGAGGAGACTGGGCTCAGCCCCATGACACTGCCAGACCCACTGGGGAGCGGAGTAGGGATGAGTACACTAGGACTGGAGGGCCCTCAGGAGGTCTCTAGCCCCATATCCTGCTCCAAGCAGGATCAACAGCAAGGTCAGCCTAGGCTGCTCAGAGCTTTGTTCCATCAGGCCTTAAAAGCCTTTAGAGATGAGTGTGGCCAGCCCCACCAGACGCCTGGCCCATTCCTGGTTGTCCTTATGGGGTAAGTTTCTCTTTTCACCCAGTGTGACCTCCTTGGCTCCAACTTGTGTCTCTTGTCATTTAAAATCAGCAGTCCTGCAAAGCTGCTCCACAGAAGATAGCACAGATCAGTTCTGAGGACTTTCCCCCTGACAGCAGAGAACCTAAATTAATCCCAAAGGTGATAAAGGAGAATAAAAATGTCACAGAAATAGGTTCTGGAAGAGCCAAACCTTGGGCTGGGCCCCAAGGAGGAAACTGGGAGCTGATGGGACATTTGAGGTAATAACCTTAATTTAAAAAACCCCAAAACCAAAAAATCAAGCCACTCATTTTGAAGAGTTCAGGGCATAAAACTCCCAAGCTTTCTGTTTCCCATGTCTGTAAAAGTGAGGGAGTTTTGTTTGGTTGGGGGTTTATTGAAAATACAGTTACTACTCCATACACAGTTTTTCCTTGTACTTTTCTATTTGTGTTCGTTCTTTCCAGTAACATTGTGCTTCAGCTGTGGGCTCACATCGGGAATCAGGGGATTCATCTGAAAACTTTCCATCTCTCTCCTCTCCTTTGCCTCCCCAGCTTTGTCAGAGCGCGATGTGTTTGATTTCTTTTCCTTTGAGCTGAGCTCCATCTTGCGGGCTTTTGCTTAGCTAATTAGTCAACATATCCTTATCTGAGAGGATCTCCCTTGGCTCCTGTCAGAGGAACACCCCTGCTTGCAGCCAGGCATGATCACCCCGCTGGGGATGAAACCCGCATGGCACAGCACCTACCTCCCGGGAGCTTGGCGAGCCGTCCTGGCAGGGCGCAGGAGGAATTTCCCTCCTCCGAATCAGCAGTCTCTCTGGCGGGTTGGATTTTTCTTTTCACTGTGGTCAGAAGTTTTAATGGCTTAATGCTAGTTTTGACAGCAGGAAAGCAGGACAATTGTTGCTGAGAGATATTTACTGAGATGTTAAGTGAAATGCTCTCACTGCTGTTGAACTGTACTTACACAGCATGGAACCAGGGGTTTAAGAAGGATTTTTTTTTATCTAGCAACACATTAGGTTCTTTTCTTCCTGTTCTTACAGTAAGGGCAGCACCTCTGCTACCTTACTGAAAACTGCATCCACATTATCCCATTCCTGCGCCTTGCAGGAGGCCCAACCTAGAGCTAGTATCTTAATTCTTCCCAATTTAGTAGCCAAATACAAAAAGGTGATGCTTAAGCCCACTGAATGCCCAAATCTGCTTCTTTTCTCAAGGTAAGGAACTGCATTTTAAGGATGGGTAATGACACAGTGCTTTGGGAATCCTTTGTACTGAGTGCCTCTGTACTTGGCATTTGAGTACTGTGTCCAGTTCTGGGCTCCTCACCATAAGAAGGATATCGAGGTCCTGGAGTGTGTCCAGAGAAGAGCAATCAGGCTGGTGAAGGGGCTGGAGGGCAAATCAAATGAGGAATGGCTGAGGGAGCTGGGGGTGTTTAGCTTGGAGAAGAGGAGGCTGAGAGGAGATCTTAACACTGCCCACAACTACTTGAAAGGAGGGTGTAAAAAGGTGGGCAATGGTCTCTTCAGCCAGGTGACAGGAGATAGGACAAGGGGAAATGGCACAAAGCTGTGTCAGATTAGATGTTAGGAAAACAATTTTCACTGAAAGGATTGTCAGGGCCTGGAACAGGCTGCCCAGGGAGGTGGTTGTCACCATCCCTGGATGTGTTTAAAAGACAGGTAGATGAGGTACTTAGGGATATGGTTTAGCACAGGACAGGAACTCAATGATCTTAAAGGTCTTTTCCAACGTTGTGATTCTGTGAGCTGCTGGAGGTGCCCTTTCTCAGCTTGTATGCAGTGTTTGCTGTGTTATTGAGGCACGAAGGCTGAGCCCTCCCTTGCCCAGCAATGGTGAGGCATTGGTACCCATCCAGCACACGCGCTGCATGGCCAGGCTGGAAGTGGCTCTGCTTTCACTTCCTTCCCTGAACTGATGCCCCGTGCTGCCACTTGGCGGCTTTCTGGGCTAGAGCATGGCAGTTGGCTCTGACATGCAAAGGGCAGGATGAGTCAAGCCTTTGGAAAGCACTCTGTGAGCTTGAAGAGACTGTTACTGGAAGGCATGAGAATACCGTGGGCAAGACTAGGACCAGCTCCCAGAAATAAAGGAGAGGAAAAGGGAGGGCTGGGTTCAGTGTGCTAATGCTTCTGTCTTTATGCAAACAGACTGAGGAGAATTATTGCTGTAGTATAAGCATCGAGAAAGACATGCAAATAAAGGTCTAGTATTAGTTGGGCTGTGGCAGTATTTGCAAGCCAGCATGGACATAGGCAAGCGTTTTGGGTTTGCATGGCAATATTTTGGGGGGGGGGGGGGCGGGCTACAGAGGTGATTTCTATAAGAAGCCTGCTAGAAGCTTCCCCTAGGTCTGACAGAGCCAATGCCAGCTGGTTCCAAGGTAGACCTGCTGCTGGCCAGGGCCAAGCCCAACAGCAGCAGTGGTAGTGCCTCTGGGGTACTGTACTTAAGAAGGAAAAAAATAAAAAAATAACCAGGAACCGTTTTTACAGCCTGAGAGAGGAGTGAGAATATGTGAGAAGAACAGCTCCGCAGACACCAAGGTAAGTGAAGGAGTGGGGAGGAGGTGCTTCAGGCACCAGAAGATTCCCCTGGGTGAGGGGAATTCTACCATGGTTGTCTCCCTGCAGCCCATCGAGGATGGCGGTGGAGCAGAGATCCCACCAGCAGCCCATGGAGGACCCCGCACCAGAGCAAGTGGAGGCTATGATCCCATGGGAAGCCCATGCTGGAGCAGGCTCCTGGCAGGACCAGTGGAGCCCACACCAGAGCAGATTTTCTGGCAGGATTTGCGTCCCTGTGGGTGACCCCCACTGGAGCAATCTGGTCCTGAAGGTCTATACCCCATGGAAGGGACCCACACTGGGGCAGTTGGTGAAGCACTGCAGCCTGTGGGAAGGACTCACATTGGAGACATTATGGACTGTCTCCTGTGGGAGGGACCCCGGGCTTGAGTAGGGGCAGAATGTGAGGAGCACTTCGCTGAGGAGGAAGGAGTGCCAGAGATGTGTGATGAACCAACCACAACCCCCATTCCTCATCCCCCTGTGCTGCTGGGGAGTGGGAGGAGGGAGAGAAATGGGGAGTGGAGTTTGTTCAGGAAAAAGGGGAAGGTTGGGGGAGGTGTTTTAAAATTTGATTTTATTACTTATTATCCTACTCTTATTTGATTGGCAATAAATGGATGTTTTTCTAACTGGATCTGCTTGCCCATGACAGCACTTGGTGAGTGATCTCTCCCTGTGCTTATCTCAAACCATTTAATCTGTTTTCTTTCCCCTGTGTAGCTGAGGGGAGGGACAGAGCAGCTTTGGGGGCACCTGTGTCACGCCAGGGCCAGCCCACCACAGCAAGGCAGCAGTGTACTTTGGAGAGAGCTCCCTCTGCCAGTGCTCAAGCACCCATCTGTGCCTCTTCTTAACAAAACGGAGGGGATTCAAGGGGCCATCACTGTCCATGCCCAGAGCACTCACCTTTGCATCAGGCCTCAGACTCACACCACAAAGAGCCACATCTTGGTGGCTGCACCCCTCTGAGAGCTCATCACCAGCTTTCCACAAGTGGTTTAGCTAGTGTACCTACTGTATGCAGAGGACTACAAACCCAGCTGAAGCACAGTAGCAAAGCTTGCCAAAATATAAATCCCAGGTCTGTATACGACCCCTGTTCTCAAAATATTTTCAGGATAGCCAAACACAGTGTTTCAACTAGCTGAAGATGAATTTGAATTGGAGGCATTTGTGAGATGAGTATTGAAACCAGGCCATAGCCACTGAGATACCAACTGCCTTCAAACTCTAAAAGAAAATCAGGTGATGCATATCAAAACCAGGGACATTTCTCCAGAGCAAATGACTTATTTTGGTACTGATCAGTGCTTATTTTAATGTAAAATTTAAGATAATTATTACTCTTGCAATGATTGATGAATTTTTACTTTTTGACAATCAAATAACATGTATGTCTACGCTTTCCTTACAATACTTCTTGTAGATGTTTTTTTTGGGGGGTAGTGGTGGTACAGGGTTGGTTTTGATGTGGAAATACAGCTTTCCATCTCAGTCTTACTGCAAATTGGTGCTGTGTTTGGCTATGAGATCTGTTTAAATGGTAGTACTTGCTGGGGGTGAGGTCTGTAAGAGCTCTCCCTCCAGCTCCAGGTTCATACCTGGACAAAGCCTTGCTCCTGCAGACAGAGCTGTGGGGTTCCTGCTGGTGGTCCCAGCTTTGGGACAGTCTTTGGGCATGAATGAGACAGCAGACCTGTCTCTTCCAAAGGGATTCACACACCAACACTGTCTGCAAGGCCTCTGTTGTAGTCTGCAGATCAGCAAATTAAACATTACATCGTGAGTGAAGAGTTCATGCAGCCAGACATGGGCAGTCCTGTGCCCCTGCCTTGTCCAGATCTGCTCCTCTACTCCAGTGCCCTGCATGCTCTAACACATACCCTCAACTCATTTGCCAGCTAATGTTCTTTCAGAGGACCAGTGTTTTCCCAACTTTTTTTGTTATGTCCACACCAAAGGATGTCAGCTGAATTCAAGTACAAGCCATATATAGCTACAGGTGCACTTTTAAGTCTCAGCTAGACTCCTTTCAGACCTCAACTGGCTTCACCACACAGGAAAGGGGAAGGGGTGATGAGAAGTCACGCCCTCAGCTCAGGAAGTCTTGGCATTCACTGCAGATACTACTCACTTTCTTAAAGAGTGGCCCCAGGAGAACCAACACCACCATCAGCAGTGAGGTGAGTGACTGCTGGGGACACCAAAAGCATGAACAGGCCAGCAAAGCCCCCAGCAAGAGACACAGCATCACACAGAGCATGGCTGTCGAGATGTGAACCAAGAGGCACAGGCTATGCCCCAGCTAGCTCTAAGAGACAGATAAAGCTGAGCTCAGTTTTTCTTGCATCCAGCTCCTTCCTCCCTCCTCGACCAGACAAGCTTGCTCCAGGGAGGAGTAATACAGATGTGCCATTACAACTGGATTTGATCAATGGATGTAGCAAAACAGAGCAAAGGCTTTGATGGCTCGAGACTTGGGGAAGGAAGGTCAGGCTAAGCCACAGGAGCTTGCTACTTGCTTTGTGACTCCTCTGCTGTGTCACAGGCGGTCTGGCTATCTTCCCACTTTGGATGGCAGGGAATCCCCACGGGCAAGAGGGCCTGATTTGACATGTAGCTGATCCCAGTCACTTGGGCTATTTTAAAAGCAGCTAAAGATGTGGAAATGAACCAGAGAGATTCCATGGAAGCCACCAGGATTAGGGCAGCTGTGACATGATACACATACACACAGTCATAGTATCCCAGAGCCCTGAACATCCACTCAGCATAATCCAACTTAAAATAAGAAGCCCATCACCATTACTGTAGAGATTTCTTACTCCAAGTACTAAAAAACAGCTAGCAAAATCCATTGGTTTTTGCACAGATGACTCAAGATTAAAAATTCTTTTAAAGCACTTAATAGTCCCCTTAGACATGGCTCACAGAGCATCAGCTGAGACTACAACACACCTGCCATGGTAGAGGAAGAAGGGAGGTCAGCTACACTCTTTTGGGGAGCATCCTAAGTTAGACATTTTTAACCACACACTCCAATGAAATAGCTACACCAAGGTAAATACAGAACAAGAAACTAATCGGTGGCCTGTCATATTCCTCTCAGGCAAGCTTACTCATTAGCTTTCCCCAGATTGCCTTCAAACTACCTGCTGGAGATAGTCTGCTGGGAGCAGAGGAAGCTGGACCATGCCCATGAGAACAGGAGAATGACTTTGGGTAGTTTCTAATGCAGATATTGTTAAGGTCTGACTACAGCCATAGGTCCTTCCAGCTCAACCATGCCCAGCCTTTAAACAGGCAGGTTCAACTACCTCAGTCTTCCAGGAGTACTTTTTCTGGTTTGTGGTTTTGGTTAGGTTCCCCTGCCCTAGTTCAAATGCACTCAGTTCTCAGAGGGGAAGATTCAGATGTGAAACCGTTACAATATTAACATTTGGTTACTGGCCATTATTTTTACTTTCATGTCAAGAATTATTAAGTTCCCACATCAATTTGGAAAAGCCAAAAGAAACCCCAGTTTGGTTACATGAGTAACCAAGCAGTACAGTGCCCAAAGTTTGCACCAGTGCAGTTCAACAGCCAACCAGCTGACTACTGCATGCACGAGAGTAAAGGCAAGTGCTATTTCAATCACAACCTTGAAGCTGGGAGTGAAGCCAAGAAAATTTAAAAAAAGGTCATCAGAGGTGCTTCAAGAGAATCAGAAGTGAGGTACTATCACTTCTAACTACCCTACTGGGTTTGTTAGTTCAGAGTGTAGCAGGGAATGGAGTTAAAACATTGTCTTTCACAGCTGCTTGTAGGAAAAGGGGTTCTCAGCTTCCCAGAGCCAGTTTCTATCAGCAATTCTCCTCATTCCATAACCCTTGAAATTTTAACAATGGAAGTTAGCTTAAGCTTTACATATCCTTACATTAAGGTTTTCTTTAATTAAGGTTTTTCTCAGACCTTTACTAAGGGAGGGCTGCAGTCCAGGACCTTCTGGCAAACGGAACAGGTCCTGATCTGGGACAGGGCAAGTCTAGTCTAGCAAGTAGTAGGAAACTAGTAGCAGGTTAAATACAAGTCAGAAAGCTCTACTCCAGTAAGCACAGTCACCAATTTTATCAGCACACTCTGTATTAGTTCCTACTATTCACTACTTGGTGTCATCCATCATAATCAATCTAAAGAAGGAAGTTTAACAGAGTAGCAGGTACTTTCATGACATTAAAAACTTTTGCTTGGATGTAGAGTCCCATCTCTTTTCTAGAAAAGGTCTTGTAAGGGCTTTATACTAAAGCCCTAGGCAACAATGATCAGAGCAGTCATCACCTACTAGGCACATAGTTTCGATCTCCTGAGTTTTCCTATGACATATTTTATGCCTCTCACATGTAACAAGCAGCTTGTCAGTGGCAAACACAGAGCCTGTGCTGTGTTCTCTCATTAAGCTGTGTTTTAACAGCCTTCAGCCTTAGCCACAGCAGTTCAAGACTAGCCTGAACAAAACCCACACTGCACTGGACTTGCAGTACGCAGCTGTGTTAAGCTCACATAGCACAGTGACAGACAAACATGACTCCAACAAACATTCATGCAGCACCCAACTTACTGACAGCCAAGCTTTTTCTAATCACCCACAAGAACAGACACAATTAGTTTCCCTACCCGGTATGGGCTTCCATCAGCAAGCTGGGAGGGGGAGCAAAGGTCGGGGAGATGGCAACTGTGTTATTTATTGATTTATTAATAAGCTCTGGGCTTGCTCACAGCATCTGGTCTGCCTTCATATATACTGTAAGAGCCATCCACAAGAGATTAATTTTCTACATATTAACCCAACACAGGACCAGTTATTTCAATATACTTTATTTTAAAACAGGTAGGTCACAAACACTAAGCTTAGCCCATTCTGCCATACACAAGCTACAAATACTTGTTTGACAGCTGAGGGTCAGTCTTTAGTAGCATACATGAAAAGTGAATAAAAATCCATATAAAACAATATTCAAATAGTTTCCATAGGAACATAGATAATTGTGACCCATCTCCTAGTCATTTTTGTTGAATTTATGCCAAACCTAAACTTTAAAAAAACCACTTAAAAATTCTAGCAAGAATTAAGTTAATGGTCCCCCAAATGCCCTAAATTCAATGACTAACCTTGCAGTTAATTTCCAAATATTACCTACACATTAATACTAGCTGAAGCACAAGTTGCTGGATATTCAATTCCACTTTCCCAGGCGCAAGAGAGTGGCAGACTAGCAACATCCTGCTCCTCCACTTCAGCTAGGAACCCTTGCTCCTCGATCTGCTGCATTAGTTGCCTAGAAAGAAAAATAGAACAGTAAAACACCCATTGAACTCCAGTTTTCCAAAAGAAGATAAGCAATTTTTTTTCTTTTTACTGCCAGGGAGCATGAAATTAACTCTTTACTAGTCACCTGCAATCCAGAAAATATTACCAGAAGGGGAAAGGTAATTAAAAAGAATGAATCAGTCACTTGTGGCTGGTTAGGCCTTAGGGCAAGTACCAATACCAAACTGTTTCATCATTTCTGGGTAGGACCTACATATGCAAAGATGCACCTTTCTATCTGCAGTGTCATCTGCATACCACATGCTACACAGACTAGATTTAGTGCTCAATAGCTCAGAATTTCAGCCATATGTCACCAACTATCCCTTATCCCACATTCTCACACTCCAGGGAAGTACGGATGACAGGGGGAATGCCAGTGAGCTGATGGGTGAGAACTGGGCAACTCCTTCTATACTCAGGTGGGAGTTGTAGTGAAAGACAAGCTCAGAAAAACAATTCATTGAGTGTTTGGACTCATATGCAAGGCAAGAAATTGTGCTACTATATGGCTCCCCAAACACTATGAGCTTTTACTTATCCATATGGAATCATTTTGACCCCTCACTTTCAGCTATCTTGCCACAAATCTAGTTGTAGACCTTTATATAGATTGCATTCCACAGAGCTGTCACCTGTGCTAGAAAGATTAGCACTGTAACTACATTGATAACATGCCCTTCACTTAAGGGCCAGCTTATACCACAGAATTTTCTCACAAAACCAGAAATGCAGAAGGTCAGGTAGGGCTGGAAGATGACTACAGCGTCAGACAATGGTTGTATCAGCATAGTTAAGCTCAGTATGTCTGTATTTGGTCTCAGTATTACATTTTAACAGAAGCTCAGTGCTGTACTGCGAAAGTGAATTCTCCTACAGAGCCGTATTTATTTCAGTTAGACAGAAGTTTGGAGTCTTATGGGAAGTCTCAAAGCTCCATTTGGTTTGAGGAATGCTTCAATTGACAGGTTTCACTGAAGGTAAGGAACACTACAAGTCCCAGTACCACTACTGCTTATAGAAGCAAGGCTAGTGAAAGGATAGAGGAAGTTTCCTCTTTTTACAGCAAGAGTTCCCCAAACTCAAAACACTTCCAGTAAGTTTGAAAGCAACCCAACAACCAATCATGTGTTAGGGTAAAACTGCTGCCCCAATGCTCTCTGCCAGTTTCACAGGCTGACTTTGATACAGAGGTTGGGGTTTCCTGTACAAGGGAGCCCTTCTTTCACGGAAGATGCAATCTGTTAGTCTACCTTGCACACAAGAGCATCTGTTTTACTTTCAACTACTGTTTAAGGGGCGGTTTCCCAGTATCCTCATACTCAAGAGGTAGTCCTGCCTTCTTTGCTTACCTGTTTTGTAACCTCCCATGGAGATCTATAACTCTGCACTGAGCAATGAGCCAGAGCTCAACCTAAACAAGGAATAACTCTCAGATCATTAGTGTGAAGCTAATTGTGTAAAGGATCTGTAATGATTATCTGTGTTACACAAGAGTGAAAAAACAGCCAGAAGCTTAATAAAGACTCCTAACATCACCTGTTTATAAGCATCTCTCCTGCAAGTGAGTACATGAGAAAATAGTAGCTGGCAGCACTAGCTCTGTTCTAAGCACACAGCAAAAGCCTTCAGAGGCATCACCATCTTCCTCACCAGAGAAATTTTCCAAGAGCCACAGCACCAAAACCATGGACGGCCCTGTTTGCTACAGGGCACCCAAGCGACACAGGCTGTTTGCTACAGCCATCTGTACCACAAGCACCAAGGGATCAAAACACTGGAATTACTAACCATGCTGGTCTTGACATCACATAGTGTATTGTTGGCCTCTGGAATCCATTGAAAGTAGAAGCTGCTGCGACAGTATAGGCACCCATGTTTTCAAAGAGGATCCAGTCACCAACTTGTAACTCCGGCATACTGAAACGCTCAACAATACGATCTAGGCCATCACATGTCGGTCCCCATATGCTGCAGGAATAGCAGCTGTCATCTGGTTTAGGCCGCTAAAGGGGAGAGTTGAGGTTAATTAGACTATCAAAACATGGCTTCCAGAAATAGCATCATCAGTATAACACCTCACATTGCAGGGAAGAGGAGGAAGAACTGCTTGCAGGCAGTTCCTGCTTGCAGCAGTTCCACCCCTGGCTCCGAGTTAATTCTACTGCACGCTTCTTAAGTCAAATACCAAATTCTGGCAACATGAAGAGAGCAGTGAACTGAGAGGTGACTGCTGTGACAAGGCTCCTCCAGCATCCATGATACCTGACTAGCATGTGGTACTTCTGAAAGAGCATACCTTTTGCAGAACTGGCTTAACATGTGCATGATCATACAAGATGCAGTTGAAGGATCCATAGACTCCATCATTCACATAATACATAAGAGTTTTGTCATTTGCCTCATCTTCATCTGGAAGAAGATGAGATATTGGTAAGAGAATGCTTGAAAAGAAACACACAGATGGCCAGAAATAAGACCAAGTCTAGATTAACATACCATCAGAACCTGTTTGCTCCTTTAAGACAATTTTTTTTGCAATGATGTTGACTGCCAGTGTAAATGCTGATGCAACATAGTATCTTCCTGGCTCCGCAATAATATTTATTCCAGAATCTGAAGGAAAATATTTATCCAGTGCTGGGTTGATTACACTTGTGATCTAGGGAAGAATCAGTTACCATTATTAGAACTTCAGCAGTTATGCAGGTGCCATTTTAGAAGTCTGAGCGAAGCTTTCATGCTCACAGTGACACCCCAGCCAAGTGTGCAACAGCTATCAGCATATGGTAATCTCTACTGATTGCTTTTGCTTTATTTTTCCATTCAGAGTTCTGTGCTTAAGTTTGCAGATAGCAACAAAAAGCAGACCTCACTTGCAGCCTTAAAATTTTAAGTGACTACATCTAGAGGAAGTCGCCCCTCCTAGACTCATTGAGCCAGCATTAATGCTCTGCAACTCCCCATGCTTCAATTTTAATGTCTCAGTCACTTGTTCTGCTAAACTGCATCCTGAAGAAGCCATCTCACAGGATCTTCAAAATACAGGAGGCTTTGTCATCACCTTTGAAATTCAATTGTTTTCATGGACAGTTTTTTGCAAATTCTGGTTATCAGTGATTACTAATCATAGCATGACTTTGTTATGCCATGGAGCCTGATGATCTCATTTGTTCTTGATGCCTCACATAAGCCAACCCTGCACTATGAGAAGGCAGCCTTCATTAAGGGGCATTACAAGTGAGACACTATTAACCCACATTATTAGCAGAAATCAACTTCACTTAATGTAAATTATTTGCTTGTAACATCACTTGACACTATGTTAGGTCAGACCTGCTCTAAGGCCTGTTCATACCCAGCCACCTTGACTCTTCTGAAAGCATGAGTATGTGTGTGAAAGCTGACTGGAGAACACCGATCCATTACAAAGATGATCCAAAAAGCTAGTTCTAAACCAGACCAGATACTGATCCAAGTTTGCTGCCACCCAGAAGGGTAGTATGGGCTCAGGACTACCTCTTCACCTTCAGGAACACTGCCAATCTAGATCATCTGAAGTACAGCATCAACTCAAAGTCTACACCAGTAAGGCCAAGCCTGCAATTAAAACTCGCTTTACAAGTTTGATATCTCTGCATGTCTGTGCAGTCACTTAGATGAACCCATTAGATACATAGCTAATTTTCAGATTCTCCTTCTCCTCCAAATGAAGCTTCTGACAAAGCAGACAGATTTTCTTGCAAATGTGTCTGCACTGAAAAATTCTTGCTGAGATGAACATGCAAAGACTCCACAATCTGCAAAGCTATACCTCTTCAAATTTAAGTTTGACATCTTCAGATCCAGGAAAGCCACCACCAATATCAAGCAGATACATATTGAAGCCAAGTTCAGCCTAGAATAAAATTAAACAGCACTGTCAAAAAAGCAGTTTACTTAGCTTAACAAGTCAAGTCATTTCATTAATGCTTTGAACAAAACTCATATGTTCAAGTGACTTCTATTTTCATACATCTCTAGGTGAGTTCTGCAGAACTGGTCAGAGCACACCATCATGACCTCAAAAATTCCAAGAGTGACCCACCATGAATTTATCAGCCTACCTAGCCTTTAACCCTTAACAGTTCTACACTTGAATCAATTTTGTCTTAACACTGAGCAGTAGTTTCAGATAAAGTAGAATTAGACTTACTCCCATATCAAACACACAGCGGGCATCAGAAATGGCTTGAACAAAGGTCTCCGGATCTGTACATCCACTTCCAACATGGAAACTACAATAGACACAAAATATCAGTTGCTATTTGACCAGTTAGTCAGGAAGTTTATGGTGACTTTTGTATAGGGAAAAGCATCTCTATTGTCACCTAGGCCATCTAAAGAAATTTAATAGGTATTTTGATATTATTGACCTACCTAACTCCAACGATGGCAAGGTCAAGTTCTTTTGCACGCTCCAGAAGCAGCCTGCTAGTCTTAAGTGTAGCTCCAAATTTAACACTCAGGCGACAAACTGCTTTGGAGTCATCAGTTGTAATGCGCAAGACTAACCTAGAAATAGGAAAAATGAGGGCCTAAGTTCCGGTATAAAGCAGCATTATTATCAGGGAGGTATGACCTAAGAATGAGGTCCTGTCTGCCTCTTCATAATGTGCCTGTAAGTCATAGAAGATTAAGATTTCACTGCCTAGAAGTAGGTTTATTTTCTCCTAATTTTGCAGCTTATCTTAACTAATAAAGCTTCAAATAGGAGCAGATGTTTCTGCTGTTGGGAACCCAAGCAAGAATTACAGAACAATCACAACTTACTTGGCTTTTGGATGGGCTCTTGCAACTTTCATTAGTTCTACTTCACTATCAAATGTCATCATCTGTACGCCGCTGCTAGCAGCATGTTTGATTTGAGATACTTGTTTGCAGGGATTTGCATATATGATTCGCTCAGGAGGTACACCAATGCTCTGCACCAGCTGTATTTCCGTCTGGGGAAAGAACAGATTATACTTGTGAACGATTTCTAGATGGATGATCAAACCAATCAGTACAACAAAAACAACACCACTTGGTTATGCTTAATTTTATATGAACCAAACTCAGACTTGAACGTGTACTATGTAGCACATGAGAAGCAAGTCAAGATCTTACCTTACTGGCACAATCAAATCCTGCACCAAGAACAGCAAGTGTCTTCACAACGGCTCTGCTGTCGTTACATTTTACGGCATAGAAGGGGGTTACCCGAGGAAGGGCCTTGTGCCATCGCATGTGCTTCTTCACAATATCACCGAGGTCAGCAACATAGAAGGCATCTTTATCATCCTAGAGCAAACACATATCTTAAAGTCACAAACAACAGGTTAAGAGGATAAGCCTAGAGGGCAGCATTTGTGGAGGAGGCTGCCTTGCAGAAGATCTGCAAAGACAGCTTGTTCCACTGGTTTACACGCTTGTAGCATCACAAAACGCAGTGGTTTTCCTATCATACTTACAGAAGATGACACTTCATTTACTTTTTGGTCTAGGATATCCTTGGCAGTAAAGCCTTCGTCAAGGAAGGTCAATTCAAATTCTTCATTGCTGAAGCCACTCATGATTTCAATAGATTTCGTGAAAGGGTAAGTACAAACTGTTGACATAAAACAACAACCATGCATTACTTCATTTGAATCCAAACTGTTTATACTCCCTACTTCACTTAAATCATATAGTCATTATATAACCACTACATCAGTCATATCATTTACAATTATACAATGCCAACAGTGATCACTAATTGCAGCATAGATAAGGAACTTACATAGATGACAGATGAGATTTAATCAGAACTGATGGGGTGCAATTCTCTTTTCAGCAATTGTTTGATGTACTCAACCTATTCAAAGAAAAAAATAAATAATCTCAGATATTATTAGTCTAAGGCCCTGGAAGTTTACGCTGTCTCTTCCCTTATCTCAGCATCAGAGCTGTTAATAATATGGCTAGTGTCCATGTTAACCTGCTTAGCACTGGTTTAAACAACTCTTAAGTACTACTGTAGCTCACCAACTTCTGGTAAACAGGCTTACATGCTACTACAGACAGAATCTGAGGGTGCTGCTGGCTTTTGAGCTGTAACAATTCTCGCTAGGTCAAAGCCAGTCAAATGTCTGGAGTCCCACTACAATTCAGACTCCACATAAACGAGCCACAAGTCAAGGCTCTGCTTGAAGTTGCTTTGTTGGTGGTTAGAGCTTCCCTGTTCTACCCATAAGCTCCAGGCTACATAAAAAGAAAGCCCCAGCTGTCACGAGCAGCAGCTACCCATTAAAGGGGTGGTTTCTGTTGACACTTTACAGACTGCTGTAAAACCCTGGTACAATCTTAACAGAAATCTACCAGCAAAGTAGAAAGTCCCTTGAGAACCACAACCAAAGAGCAAAATCACATTCCTCTGCCATCCAGAAGCCTACAAAGCCCAAGGCAAAGTGTAATGGTCACCCTTTTACCGGGTAGTCAAAACGGAGAACAGTCTGCTCCATTAAGCTGTAGAGCAGAAGCTTGTGCTACCTTTTAAAGACCTCAGCATGGTGAGTGACTCATAGGGAAGGTATGGTTTCATGTAACCGGGACTAGCCCTCTGCCTTCCCTCAGCACTTTTTAAACCCAGTGTAGTCACACAGAGCTGGACTCAAGATTATGCAAACTCTAAATTATTCACTAATCTTTAGTTACATCATTGTTCCCTCTTGTTTTCAAAAAGGCTGGCTATAAACCATATGAAAATTAACTTATATTTTATAGCCGCTAGAGATTAGAGAATCAATTGTCCCACACAGCGTATACAAGAAGCCGTTAAACTTTACCTAAGGACTTTGAATAGCCAGCCATTACACAGCTTCATTCCAGAAACATATGGCACCTGAACTGCCAGCATCAAGAACTACTCCACATCTTTTGATCCATTCTCACATCAGAGACAAACCAGATTTGAGGTTCAAACTAGATTAAGCTTTAACTCTAATGAAATAAACCCCAACAATCCACCAAGCCTCCTTCTCCCCTGCTCTCATTCATATGCAGTGTTAATTCTCCCAGAAGCTGGATTAAAGTCTTCTCTTAAAAGCCTCTTTGAAAGGACCTTAAGAAACAGCAAATTAAACACTTCTCAGAAAGCTGTTATTGAAGAGAACCTGCATCTTATCACAGGATAGTTTCAACAAGATGTTTGCAGAGAGCAGTTCAGGGACTTCTCCCTGGGGTTAAGAGAAGTGGGCAGCATCAGGAAGCTTTTAGCCTGCCCTCTGCACAGAGCTGCACGAAAACCACTTTTCCTCTTAACCTCTAAAAGGGGAAATTACCTTCCCTGGTCACAGCAGACTGTGTTAAGCTATTGCAAGCTTTCCATCTCCACCTTATTACACAACTACAGCGTTATGGCACGAATATAGAACGGACACGGTAACGCAGATACAAAGTTTAGAGTCCCAGGGTATGTTTAGATTTCCCTTAAGGTTATGTGGGGTGTCTGCAGCCTCCCCAGAGAAGGGCATTTGTGCTCATTTAGAGGCTGCTCGGCAGCGCGTTCCCTTACTCAGCAGCTGGATTTACACACGGCTGAGTCACGCCCGCGGGCTCCGTACCCAAATACCAACGCTACATCTAGAGAGGGTGCCTCCAGGCGTTCCTGACCCCGGAGCGAGTGGCAGTCGCTGCTGTCTGTCCCCAGGATGGAACCGGCTGGCTGTCCTACTCCCTCTAAATCCCTATGGCCCCTGAAACCGAAGGAGGGAAGCCATATTAAAGCCCACTTCACGGCGCGGCTCGGCCCCTGCCCCCGAGACCTTCGGAGGGCCGCAGTGGAGGGCTCCCACCCCGGGCAGCTGTGCGGCGAGGCCGCGCTCCGCGCCGGGACGCCGAGCCGCCCGGTTTAAGGGCGAACAAGGGCGCTCTGAGCCACGTTCCTGCCACGCACCTGCCTCTCCCCACCCCGGAAACAAGCCTGCGGCCACGGCGGAGCCGTCCCCTCCCCCGCTCCCGGGAGGCGCCGCCAACACCTCCCCAGGCAAGCCGGCCCGACCCGCTCGCTGCCGCCCCGCCGGGGCCGGGGATTCCCCGGGCGCAGAGGGAGGCCCCGTGCCCGGCGGCGGCAGCCGGCGCTCAGCCCGGGCCGGGCCGCTTGGCAGCGGCCCCACAGACACGTGGCCCCGCGCCGGCCGGCTTCCGCCGCCGCGCGCCTCCACCGCCGCGCGCCCCGGCCTCTTCCGCCCCGGCCCCGTCCGCGGACGCCCCGCGGCGCCTCACCTCGCCTCAGGCAGCGGGAGCTGCTGTCAAGCTTCGGCGGCCGCCGGTCCCCTCGCTCCGAGCCGCCTCCTCCTCCTCCTGCGAGCCGGGCGCGGTGCGAGGAGCTGGGCGGGAGGCGCCCTGCCGCTTGAGGAGGAGCGGGGCTGACGGAGCGAGCTGGGCGCCGCGGCTGACAAAGCTTCGCCACCGCCGCGGCGCTCATATATATAGGGCAGCCGGCGTCGCTATGGCAACGCACCAGCTCAAACCAGCCCCGATCGGCTGGGACCGGGTAGGGACTCTGGCCAGCCGCTATTGTGACGTCGGCGCCGAGCACGCTCAGGGCGCGCCACGCCCCCCCGCCCGCCCCGCCTCTCCCCGAGGCCCGTGCGCTGGGCGCGTCGGGTCTCCGTGGCGGGCTGCGCCGCCGCTCTCTCGCCCGCCGCCCCGCGCCCCGTTCCTGCGCGGGTCCTGGCCCTGCGGGGCGACGCTGCCAGAAGGAGCGCGGGCCTCGCTGCCGCGGCCCCCGGTGCAGTACCCCTGTGTGGCTGCCGGAGGACCCTGGCTGCGAGAGATGCCCCTGGCAGACGCCGGGGAGAGGAATCGCTGAGCCGGGGCGTCCGGAGCATCGCGCGTGTGGGGTCGGCGGGGTGACGCTCCGGAAGGCGTCTGTCCCCCTGAGACCCCAGCGTCGCGAGGCACTCGCGGCCCCTGTGGTTCATGCGCCGCCCCCCCACCCCCCCCCCCCGCCACTTCCCGTAACGCTCCCCACGTTAATTTCCCTTCGCTTCTGCTTTGGCAGCGGGGCGCGTTGCTGCGGTACGGCTGTTCCGTGTCCCTGCCGGCTTGTTTAAATGATGAGCCCGGGGTGAGCAGGTAAATGTTGCACGCTGCCTTTATCCCGCCTCTGGCTTAGCCCCGCAGTGGCTGCGCGCCCACCCTGGCTAGCGCCGGCACTTTCTGCCCTCGTCCTGAAAAACCCTGAGCCCCCGCGGGCACTGACACCCCGTCCTGCGGCAGGACGGGGGAGCTCCGAACGATGGGGCTGCCCTTGCCGGGCTGACACGGGGGGTTTTGCACCCTGCCAGCTCTGGGCCGTTTGTAGGAAAGGCAGGAAGCCCCACGCTGCCGGACAGAGCTCAGGGCACTCCTGCTCCACATCTTCAACGGCTATTTTATGGGGGGGCCATGGCTTTCTGAAGGCAGAGAGATTTGGCTGGCCCCTGTCCTGCAGGGCTGGTAGATGGGCACCGCACCATCAGGCCCATGGCGTGGAGAAAGGTGATGGGGAATACTGGCTGCTGTGGGATCCTCTCAATGAAGAGGCTGCACCCACCAGCCTCAGAAGTCTCATCCTTGATCTCTCCTGCTGAGCCCAGCTGGGAAACCCAGTATGTTTTGGACAGAAGTGGATCTACAGGATGTCCTTGTGTCTTCCCCCTGGCTGCCAGAGCTGGGTCAGCAAGAATGGGGCAGGGGGGAGGGGGGAGCAAGGCTAAGGCTGCTCAAGAATCCCTTGAAGGAGTAAAATAAAGGAAAACACCAAGATCAAGGAGATAAGGAACAAAAGCCAAGCTGGGCCACAGCCAAAAGAAGTATCTGGGGACAGAGCTGGCTTTAGTTAGAATGATTAAATGAAAGAAGGAACAAAAGAGCCTGGAGGTTTTTTAAAAATATTTTTATCATGTGTGTATATGGCCACACACACAGGCGTGGATTGGGGAAGGTTTTCTATGTCACGGCAAGCAGGCAGTGGGGAAAGCCATCCCAGCGTGTAGCATCCACATCAGCTGGTCCCCAGGGTGCTGCCTTCCCTGCATAGCTATGCCCATCACTGCACGGGCACTGTCTGTGCCAAGATAACTCACCAGAAAAATAGAGGAGTTTCACCCCACCTCTGCCATCCGTTAATGGCCAAAAAGCAGGCCTCTGGATTTGGCTCCATGGGCAGCAGATGCAAAGCAGCCATAGAGAGAAGGGCTGTGCCAGCATGAGAGTCTTTGCCAGCCCACTCAGCTGGCAAAAAAGTGGGAGCCAAGGCCAGGATGAGGATGGTGGCCATCACCCAGCCCTTCACTGTGTCCCCAGTACTGAGTGTTGTCCCCACTCTCTCCTTCCGCCCTCCAGCTGGGGCTGGAGGAAAGCCCACAGCTCTGTCCCCGCTGGGTCAGGATTGAGGGTCCTTGGCTGATGCAGGAGAGCACCAGCGCTGCTCAGGTATGGATGTGAGATGACATGGAGCTGTACCTGAGCCTGGAGAGTGGAGGTAGAGATGGGCTGGACTCCGAGCAAAAAGAGGCAGCAAGACCCATTCTGGGGTGTAATTATGCAAGGAACTGATGCATGTGTTAGCTGTTTGTGGATGACCAACAGTGATTTGTATCAGTTTCTCAAAAGCATGGGATTGCAGAAATGTTTTATTCCTCTCCCAGTTTTTGTCTTTGGAGGCTCCTTGAGAGCTGCTGGTGGCAGGGTCTCACTGTGAGGGACACAGGGTTTGCAGAAGATGCCTCAGTACAGGGAGGGAAGGGGTCTGGCCTTCTGTCTCCGTGCCAGGGGACAGCTAAGGACAGCCTTCAGGCACACTGGAGGAGAGCAAGGAGGCACATCCTTCACTACCCCTTTTCTGACTAGTGCCCTGAGGGTATGGCCAAGCTGCCCTGAAGGGCATGAGGTGTCCGCTGGTGACAGGAGCAGAACAAATCCTGGGTCTAAAGAGCTGGGAGATGCTCCTGCAAGCTCCTCACTTGTCACTCCCATTCTCACACTATCTTATGTGAAGCAGCTCCATGGGCCAAAAATGTTTTCCAGAAGAGGGCACTGGAAAAGCATTTGTTGGCAGGAAGTGTGGCCACATATTCCTGATATTTCCCCTCCTTGCTCTCTCTCTCCAAGCAGGGCCCATGCTGCTGTGGAGGGATGGGGGATGGAGAGGACTTATCTGGGTGTCCCATAGCTGTTGGTGTCTCCTGCATCTCGCAGCAGCAGCAGCAACCTGATGGACCCTGGTCCTGCTGAGTGACAGGTCTTCCAGCTATTGCAGACCCCCACATTCAGGCAGACCTGGAGCCAAGCCCCAGGTTCCTGCAGCCACTGGGTAGGCAGTGAGAGCTGCCCAACAAGAGAAGGACAGGCAGCTCGTAATAGTACTGCTACTCCACGGATGAGAAAGTGGCGCAGAAGGAGATTCGGTGATTTACCCAGGATTGCAGAGAGCAAAATCCAGACAGGTGCACTGAGCCACGGGCCTGTGCAAGGTGCACATCTTCTGCAGGCTGCAGGGCACAGGACCTGTGCATGGGGACTCCCATGGGGCTACCTCCGGCTCTTTTGGGGCAGTAGCTCCTCAGTCCCTCTCAGTTTGTTGCCTATTGTATGGAGAAGGAAAAAAAAAAAAGCTCTGAATTGTCCCTGTCATTCAAAAAAGGCTATTAGAGCAAACTGTTTCCAGGATGCATTTTTACTGTTATTTGAATGCTGTTTCTCATCACTAAGTGCTGCAAATGTGATGTTCCTTTTCTTTTTCCTTTTTCTGAGTCACAGCCAACTAAAATAGCTCAGTGGCAACACAGAGATGGAGACACTGAAAACCTTGTGGAGTGACTGGAAACCTTGTGGAGTGACTGGGAAGCTTTGCTTTGCAGCTCAACTACAGAAACACTTATGGTTCTGTTTCCTAACTTGCCTTTTTTAGGAGAAAGTTGCCCCAGTATGTTCAAAACGAGTCATTCACAGACACGTGCCATGAGGTGAAGCACATAACTCTGACATTACAACACCAGTTTTGTGTCTGAGGCTTTTCCAGTCCTTCAAATGTACAGACTTGAGATTAAAAAAAAACCCAACAAACCACTCTGAAAAAAGGGTTGTTAAACGTACTTGATACTGCAAAGTGCTTGCATATCATCATTCTCTGCATGAGCTCAGCACCCACCAGAGGTGAGCCAGATCATAAGATTTGACTCTAGCATTTGTTACAGTTAGTACATGGATTCTACAGGCAACATATAACGGCATAATGGCCTTTTGAAATACTTTGTACTTTAACAGACTCTTCACCTCATCTTGGTCTTCCCAAAGACAATGTCCACATTCCCTGAGAGTCAGGAAGAGTGAGAACAGCTCTTGAACACTTTTGAGAATAAGCTTGAAAAGCAGAGGTCAGCAGTGGCATCACTGAGAGGACACGGTGGAAACGACAGGCTGAATTTGTGTGTGCAGCCAGCAGTGCTGCTTCCACCAAGAAGTGGGGAGGCGACGGCCAGCCCCACTAGCACAGCACCACTGTCTTCAGACCATAGATCTCATCTCTCTCTCTCATGTAGAGGACTGTCTTCTGCTGTGGCAAAGGTGTTTCCGAGGCCAAGGGGTGTCTGTCTGCATAGCATTGCTGTCAGGCAGAATTCACAGCCAGCTTCTGAGCCCACCGTGGGCAAGAGCTCAATTTACTCCAGAAGCAGCCTGTATAGGTTACAAGTGCTAAATGAGGAACTATTCAGTGCTTGTAAATGTACCAAGTGTCAGGTCAAATGATGACCACTGATTATGTCAGTGCTGGATGTGACCCCTGTGTCCAGTACACACAATGGCCCCTTGGAGAGGAAATCACTGTTCAACATGAAGAGCAGCAGCAGGACCTGAAATATGCCACAAGTTGCAGAAATGAGCACTTTGCAGTATTGGTCATTCTTCTAACGCCTAAGATCTCTCTCTCCCATGGATCAGATCTTCAGGTGCTATGCAAACACAGTGATGTTACAGTCTGCTCAAGCAAACTTGCAACTGCTGATGGGAAGTTCAGTAAAGAGGTAGGGGACAAAAGCAGATGGTGGCATGTCTTGGTGAGCACAGTCTAGGCCATAAGACTTTGCACATGCACAGTGCACATACTGGCATCTGCTCATAAAGGCTAGTCTTCTAGTGAATGGATGTCCCAGTGCAGAGCTCTGAGTACACATTAACACTTCCTGATCAAAGTAAGGATGACTGGGAAACTTAGTGTCTTGGTTTTCACTGCAGCATTCTCTTCCTTTGATTTCTACTGTCTTCAGACAGACAAGTGCCAGGAACATGTCAGACATCTTTCTCTTACAGTGTCACAAAATATTACAAAGTTGTCAGAAGTTTCCTGGGCTTTATGGCAACATTAGACTTAGTTTATTATCTCTCATAGGAAGGATCAATAATGTGAAGGGTTGTAGTTGTTTGACCCTGGCTGGAGGCCAGATGCCCACCAAAGCCACTCTATTGCTTCCTTTTTCAGCCAGAAAGGGGAGAAAATATATATTGAGAGGCTTAGGAATTGAGATAAGGACAGGGAGAGATCATTCTGCAATCAGTGTCATGGGCAAAACAGACTCAACACAGAATAAAGGAAAGAAATCTCTAATTTATTACACTGCACTGCACACCAGAGTTGGGTAATGAGAAGTGTGACCAGATCTTAAAGCACCCCTCCCTTCTCAGCAGATGTCACTTTAGTCATGATTTCGCTCCCTTCTTCCCCCTGACACTGTGGCATGGGGTGGGGCAGGGACTGGGGGAATGGGGGTTTCAGTCAGTTCCTCTCGAGTTGTTTTCCTTCTTAGCCAGGGGCAGGGGGGGTGGGAAGCATTCCACACACCCTTCCCCTGCAGCACCGTGGGGTCCCACCCTCCGGAGACAGTCCTCCACAAACTTCTCCAGAGTGAGTCCTTTCTGTCAGGGCTTCAGCTTCTCACCAACATCCTCAGCGCGGCTCCCTTCCATGAGGTGCTGACCTTCAGGCCCAGACTGCTCCAGCCTGGTCTCCCACAGAGTCACAAGTCCCCCTGCAAACCTGCTGCGGTAATGGTTGGTCTCTCTATGGGCTGCAGGTTTCACTGCCAGGAGCTTGCTCCAACATGGGCTTCCCACAGGGTCACAGCATCCTTCAGGTGTCTCTACCTGCTCCAGCGTGGGGTCTCTACGCACTGTAGATGGGATCTCTGCTCCCCATCATCATCCATGGGCTGCAGGGGGACAGCCTGCTTCACCATAGTCTTCTCCACAGGCTGCAGGGGCATCTGTCTCTCCATTGCCTGAAGCGCCTAGTCACCCCGTCCTTCTTCTTCCCTGGGCTTGGTGTCTGCACAGTTTTTACATCTTTTCACTCCCTTCTCTGGTGGCAAAAAGCAGCTGCTTGCATTTTTTTTTTTCTTCTACATGTGATTCCCAGAGATGCTGTGCCCTTCGCTGATGGGCTTGGCCTTGGTCAGCAATGACTCTGGCCTTGAGCTGGCTGGTGTTTGCTATGTGGGGCCTACAGAGAGCTTC
Source organism: Laterallus jamaicensis coturniculus (assembly GCA_022605575.1). Classification (NCBI taxonomy): domain Eukaryota; kingdom Metazoa; phylum Chordata; class Aves; order Gruiformes; family Rallidae; genus Laterallus; species Laterallus jamaicensis. The sequence continues at coordinate 98,266,432 of JAKCOX010000001.1, forward strand.
TGGATGCTTCTTGCAGAAGGCCACCCCTGCAGCCCACTCCTCCACCAGAACCCAGCCATGAAAACTACAACAGGGGTAGAAGGGATTATATTGGATAGTGCATCATATCAAGGCCCAGAACATTTGGAGAAAAAGAGACAAATATAAAGTTTAGATGATTATAGATTCTGGAAATTATAAACACAGCAAATATTCATTCTCTTCTGTGATAATTCTAGATACGTATCATGTTGTAAGCAGTTTCTCAGACTAACTGAGGATTTAGGAAGATTTCCACATTGAGGAAGGGAGTAATACACTATCTGGATCCTACCTTCTCCTCCTGGAAAGACTTTCATGCAACATAAATCTTTTGAGGCTACACAGTAAATGGTAAGATACTTTTTAGAGGTAGTGTGTTTCTTCAGTGAGATGGAAGAGTTATAGCCTCACCTACACAATATCTACTACAAATGGCACCCCAAGACAGGTACCTAGAGAGGTGAGCTGGCCATCCTTGGAGATTTTCAGGCTTAAGTTAGAAAAGGCCATGGCTGACCTGATCTGGTGCTTAGTGATAGTCCTGCTTTGAGTGCGAGGTTGGACAGGAGACCTCCTTTCCAGCTGACATTTCTGGATTTGCATTCTGCATTCAGGTAAGCTCTACGGTGATGCCAACACACCTCACGGCATTTTTCTGAACCAATCTATTAAAGGTGTGAGTAGAGGTGTCTGAATGCCAGAGAAATGGTGAGGAAGGGATGGAGGTAAGTTGTGATGAAAGGTGGGTGACCTTCCCTGGGTGACCATTCCTCCCAGGAGCCTGCTCCCCAGCTCTTGTGCAGCCCTACGGCCCCTGTGCTGGACCTGTGCTTCAGATGAGGACATCAACCAGGATGGTCAGACACATTTTCAGGCAGGGGACAGAGAGCATGGTGCTTTGAGCCTGTGCAGGGGTGAAGGAAAAGTGGAGAGCTCTCTTAGGGAAGGGGACATGGAACTGCCAGGCTTTTGTAGCTGTGGCCTTGCTCCCTGCTGTCCTTTGGCAGCTTGTTTGGTGAGTGCCTGAAAACCTGTCTTCCTCATTTGCTTGCAAAACCACACAGGGGGCAGGGCCAAACGGGCACATCTTGTGCGTCAGGAATGACATTTGGCCGTGCTGACGAGATAGATACCCGTTAGAGGCGGCAGCACGTGGCAACTGAGAGACGTTTTTACCTCCCTTCTTCTCTAGCAGGTTAAATAAACTCCTGAAAACCTGAGCTTTGGGAGGGTCAGAATTCAGATCCAAGTGTTGTCATCTGCTCAGTCCTTGCTGCAACAAGATGGACATAACTTCTGACAGCAGCAGCAGTTTTATGGAGTGAATTATGTGTCTCAGTGCAAAGCCCAGAGGCACACAATGGTCGTTTCATTTCCCAAACACATGGAACCCTGCGGTTGTCCCCTGCACGGGACCTGCCTGGAGTCAAGGAGAGCTCTGTGTGTGCAGCGTTGGAGCGAAAGGAAGGATCAGGCCCTCAGAGGTGTATTTCCATCATAATGTTTGAAGATTTACGTGTATAGCTACGCAACTCAGGGTGAGACTGTGCCTCTAAGGCAAAACATATGAGCTCATATAAAGAATTTATCATTATAATAACAATTTGCATTTCTATAGAACCTTTGATCTTAGGATCTCAAAGTGCTTAACAAACACAAATTAATTAATCCTCACAACTCTCCTGCAAGGTAGACATGTATTATGGAGAGACGCTAGCAGCTAGCTTTCCATTATAAGTCTCATTTTAACTGCCTCCTAACTTTGCCAAAACTAAACCAATACACACAAAAATTTCACAAGCATGATCTTGTCCTTGGGTAGATCTTTTTAGAAATTGTGGGGTAAATAGGATAAGATAGTTTAAGATAAGTAGGTTAAATGGGGAGACCAGGAATATATCCCTGAATGAACTAATGCACATATTCCATTAGTCCAGAGGGGAGGGAAATGCAGAATTTGGGATAGACAATTGTTTCTCCATAACTTGCCAACATGGAGATTCCAAGGTGGTAAATGGTTATTCATTATCCACTCTATTGTTTATTAAAGCAGTAAGCTAGAGGTGGCCTGCTTTTCTAAATGGAAAGGCCCTTCTCCAGGAGCCACATTTGGCCCCCAGCTATGATGAGGAAATTGCTGAGAGCCGTGTATTGTCTCCTTTGGAGACTTACCCTTCATAACCTTGGAAAAGGCTGGTAAGCAGACCTGGCGATGGTCTGGCGTCATGGGCAGAATACCACCTTTAAGGAGAAGCTGCTAAAGACAGCTGGAGAGCCAGTCCCTGGCAGCACGCCGGCATGAGGGATGGAGAGCAAGTACAAATTCTTCCTTTGCATGCCAGAAGGAAAAAAAAAAAGTAAAGAAGAAAACCAGCACGGGAAAAAAACACCTCTGACTACTCAGAGCTGCTTAGACCTGGGGCCCGGGTGTGGAGGAGCATGCAGGAATCTTTCCTGTTCCCTTCCTCCCCAAACAGGAGGGCAAGGTGTAGGTGGACAGCGGGGCGGAGGCTTGTCCCTTGGCCGCGTAGCGGGGTTAGCAGTTTGCTCTGGCAGGCTTGTGCCGATAGCAAATTGCTGCCACTCCCAGGAGGAAGGTGGAGGACAGGGGATTATGACTCAGGTGTTTTTAGGGTGGTACAGCCTCCAGGGATGCTTCCTCAGCCCAGGAAGCCTGTGTCCCGCACTCGCCTTGAGGCCCCACTCAAGCATTTGGTGCAGCGCTGTCTCTTGCACCACTTACCGCCTCACCTTGAGGTGGGTAGGAACAGCTCAGACCGCATAGCAAGGGATGGAGCCCACAATGCTCCACATCATACCCACTCACTGCAGCCCTCAGCTGGGATGTGGTGTGTTGTCCCACTGCACGTAATCGCCTGGCTCCCTGGGTGCTGTGATTTAGAGAGCCTTCTTACATCACATTTTAAAAAAGCTAAGACAAAGTCCAGAAATGACTCAGAAAGAGCTGGTTGTTACAGAATTTTTCAAGGCTATGTGGTTAGTACACACAGCAGATAGTGTCTGCAGTGAAAACATTTGGTATAGAGTCATCTGGGAGATCCAGTGGGAACTGGCTATTAAAAAAGGGGGATTTTACCCAAAATGGAGGGCCAGGGATGCCTTGATCCCAGCATAGAGTCCTTCAGATACAGACAAAAGGAAAAATCCCCTCGCAAAAGCAATTCAAGCCTAAATACCCAAGGAGGGAGGCAAGGGCTGGAAAAGAAAGTATAGTCTGCCTTTCGCAGACAGATGGGTCCCAGTGGTCCAGGCAGACCCAAGACACTGCCTGTGGCCATGCAGGCAGCCTGCAGTGAAGCTGGCAGCGGTGTCTGCTGCCAGAGCTGAGCCTGGGCACCAAGCCAGGGTCACCTTGGGACACCACGAATCAGCACTGCCTTCCTTTCACCGCTGGAAGATTGTACGGATAAACTGATTGATACTGAAGGGTTCCGGAGGTGCTGAGATAGGAATTACTTATGAGTAAGTACACTAGATCGATGGTGTTGGCTTTGCAGTAAGACATAGTCCAAAGCCAGGACTCAGCTGTAATCATGCCATGCAGTTAGCCAAACCCTGGCGTGTTTTCTTCTAGTAATTGTGATTAGGCGACCTTGTCCTTATGTGAGTAGGTAACATTTGGCCTTTGTTTTCCATTGCCTTCATAGCTGTGCTGCATATGGCACAAGACCCATTGTTATCAGCCTTGTTACAGTGCTGTTATCAAGGGAGAGCAGAAACGTGCTGCAAGACCAAAGTATTTTTCAGGCTTCTGAGGAAAGAAGACCTTGATTCCTCTGCTCTTCCTCCCTTCAAATTGGACCTTCCTCTTCAGACAATCTTCTGGTTTTCAGCAGGATAAGATAAGATGGGTAAATGTGCTACTGCTGGGTCTTAATAAATTTAAAACACATCCTTCAATCACTGCTTTTCACATGCATGTGCCCTTTTCTACAAAAGGCCATGAAGTAGACAGAAGACTCAATAAAAATGAAACACATAGGGGTTATGGTCTACTAGTCCTTCAGGGCAATATTACAGTGCTCTGCAAGGGACCCATGCATGCCAGCCTGGGCACTGGCCTTCCCTGGGCACTGTTGTTCACAAGTGCCTTGAATATAGCCTCCAACACAGGATGGCACAGCAAGAGAAACGCGTTTTGAGTTTTGATCTGTGAGTGCTAACTTATTGAAGCAAGAAGCATGGGAGAATGAAGCAGCATAAGCAGCTTTGTTTGTACTGTTGAAGCATAATGCAGTCATCTAGTTGCTGTTATTTTCCCAAGTCCTTCCACGGGTGACAGTGAAACCCCTCAAATTCACTACTGCAATATGATAAAGCCTTGGATTTATCTTCAAGTATTTATTTAACCTCAGAGCCTTCTGTTCTAGTTTTCTTCCTTTTTCTGATCTGTCCAATTAAAACCTTTTAGACAGCGCTGATAGATACCTTGGCGCATATCTTTGCTCTGTTCCCCAAAGCTCTGTTCTCTGCAGCATCACCCAAAAAGAGCTCCCACATTCAATCCCTGTTTCCAGCTCATCTGTCCTTCCTGAGCCTCCTCGCCCTTGCTGCAGGTTGGATCTACCTTGCCCTTTTTCAGAGCTTCAGTGAGGTGCTGTGTGGTTGCAGCTTGAAGCGCCTGGTCCCAGTGCAAGTGTTCCTGCTCTCCTTCATTCCCAGTATGCCCACTGCAGAGACAGCAGGGAGATCCCCAGGCTGTTGGCCTGGGTGCTCACCTCTTGCCTCTCTCCGCTGAACACAGAAATGCCTCTAGACCTTATCTGTGTAAGCTGGGCACCTTTCTTGGGAGTTTGAGGAGACAACACCAAAAATAATTAAGAGCTTCTCCCCACAGCAGCTCGCTAGTGATACCTGCTACTGTGCACCGTAGCCAGAGACCACACTTCCCAATGGGACGCTGAGATCACAAGCACTTCTCAGCCTGAGGGAAAGGAGTCCATATCTCCTGAGACCATTCTCATCCCCAGAAGATGGCTGTCCTCAGTGACAGCATTTGGCCTTTCCCGTTGAAGCTAAGAGTTGTAGGACAAGCAGGGTAGCTGCTTGCCTGCTGCCCAGGGATAGAGCAGCCAGCTGGGTTGGGGAGGAAGTCAACTACATAATCTGCCCCTTTTAAATGTGGTCGTCACTAGAATAAAGGGTGTTTCAGGAGCAGGCATCATAATCTCATAGGATAATTCAAGTTGTAAGTGATATCTGGAGGTTATCTAATCCAAACTCCTGCTCCAAGTGAGGTGAGCTGTGGGGTCAAACCACTTTGCTAGATGCTTAGGTTTCCCTGTCCCCAAACTTTTAGATGACTGCCCTGATCACAAGGCTGGAGTCAGGCTTTCTCCTTGCTGCTTTCCCTGCTCTCATGCCTGGTTGCACAATGGCTCAGCCTCAGTCAGCAGCTTGGTGTTCCCAGGTGAAATTCCCATGATGTCAGTCTCTCATGGTCTGAGCACAGCAGAGCCCCCCTTCACAACTCCTGCTTGGCACAGCCAGTAGTGTTCAGGAGGAGGACACTACACCATCACTATCCATCTGACTTCTGGGGAACTTCTCAGGTGCTCTTCACAGATGAGGATTTTTACAGCAGCAAAGAAGGGACAGACCTCTGGACTGGGCATGGGCACCCAGAGAGCTGTCAGGCCTAGCACAGCCTGAAAGAGCTGTGAATTTAACTGTGCATAGAGTTATCCAGACTAGAAGCTGGGCAGATGGGATTGCTGGCTGCAAGGTGAATGGGCTTCGTCACCCAGTGCCCAGCTGTGGGGACACCTCATTAGGTTGAATGCTGTTCAGGATGCCTAAATGAACAGCAGATTCAAACTCCTCTCTCTGGGTGAGCAGTGAGACTCCTTTGTGTATTTTATATATGCCTACATTAACATTTGTATTGACATTCAGTATAAGTATAGAATTAGATTAGTAACTCCATTATTTTCTGTATTATAAGCATCATGTTTCTTAAAGTTTTCCTGGATGGAAGCCACAGTATTTAGAAGATATTTGTGATAAGTTTTTCCCAGGAGAACTGAAGTGTTCTAGTAGGAAGGAAAAGAAGTACCCAGGGAAAGATGCTGCAGTGGGTTGGCCTGTGCTGTGAGCGAGATCACTGACAGGACCGCTGCCACCCTCCATCATGAAAGAAAAAGGGAAATCAGGGAAATGCTGGTGATGTTAGAATTGTTTTCATAAGGAAGGAGATTAATTCAAGGGCATTTTCATGGCCAAAGGCAATCACACTCAGTGATGATTCATGATGAGCAGCTGGTTTGCAGTGTCCTTGGTGGACGCAGAGTGGGTTGTGAGCTGGCTGAATTTCTCACTGTGGCTCTGGCTGCAGTGGACCTGTGACAGAAGCATGTTAGCAGCACTCTGCTTCCACCTAGCATCCCCCTCCCCCCGCATATCACAGAGTGGAGCCATGGCCAGACATAACACAGCAGTGGGAAGATGAGGTTCCTGGGCTGAAGTGCAGTGTACAGTTTGGGTAATTAGGAAAGGAGGGCTGCAAAGTGCCTTCAGTGCAGTTTTGTTTCAGTGATTTATCTACTACACCATCATGCACGGGCAGGCAAAAATCATTCTGCCACAAACCAAGCATTAAATCTTGTCTGCATGCAGAGCCATGCTATCCTGACAGCGAGGGCAAAGCTGGGAGCTACCAGCATCTTTCCTTGAGAAAGAAAAAGAAGGGGCACAGCATGAGGGTGGGAATCGGCGCTGGGCTCGGTTTCGTCTCTGTCGTTGAACGGGTACAAACCTGGCACAAGTGACCAGGCTCTATATTTCACACTCCGGACTTCAGGAAGTCCTCTGTGGGAGTCACAGAGAAGATGTGTCCCTTCCAAAAAGCGACTCAGCTCTCCTTGCACATCCCTTTCTCTCTCCCTGCCTTTGCTGATGGTAGAAGGATCCTAGACGCCTAAAGCTAGGAGGAACAGCTTGGCCTTTGTCTTTTTTCCTGGCCATAAAAAGAGGATAATGATGCTGACCTTTTAAAAGAGCTTCTGACATCCACAGATGAAGAAAGCAAACTTGTAAGAGACTATTATTATTGTTGTATATCTTTGGACAGAGGGAGCAATGACGTTTCTATGACATGTTATAATCCATATGAAAAGCTGCCATAATAAAGATAATGACATGTATGATCAACAGTGTGCTTAGCTGTGGTATTTGGCAGTGATAATTTGGCTTACTTCTTTCCCTCTGTATTTTTTACAAAAAAAAACCAACCCCCAAAAAGCCAGACACCTCTTGCAAATCCTGCTGAAATCAAAGCTCCTCAGAATTCAACATATACTGGTCTTTTTTGGGTTGTGGAGAAGGTATTTTAGAGACAGATGTTTGAAAATGGGACTGCTGGTCTGTATGGATGGCACTCTTATTACCTGGGTAGGAAAGCTGCTTCAGGGGCTGGGCACGAAAACCATGCTCAGCAGTACAGGATGCTTGCAATTGACTCTAGGTGTGATATTTTGCCATCTGCCTTTTAGTGGTGTGGGGATTGCAGGGGTCTCCCAGAGCCAATTAGGGGGCTCATCTTTGTCTTGTGTCTCCTTCCCACGCTCACATACATCTTACACCAAACACATACTGATAGAAGAGGCATAAGGACAGAAGGAAGGACCTGAAACATCAGGACAGTGATCCACCAGGATCAGGCTTCTGATCAGGCAGAAGTTGGTGCCTGAAAATAGCAACAGAAGGTATTTAGGGAGAGTATGACCATAGTCACCTTCTGTGGTCCATTGCCATATTCAGGTCTGCAACCCCATCCAGTCATTTTAGTATCGATCTGTAGACCTGCCACCATGAATTCATCTAAACCCTTTCTGACCCCACAGCAGCTGCCTGCCTCTCCAGTTCCTTATGGCAGCACCAGAAGTGCCTCCCTGTCCATTACTGCTCTATGGCTACTTACAACATGGTTCCATTTTTCGGTCCTCCCTCTTTCGCCCCCTCCTTCTGCAGAGCAAGCTTAGCTTGGCTGAATTAGGTTATAAAGTGAACCATGATGTAACCAAATCCTGAGACACACTGCAACTGACTCCACTAATGAAGCTGGCTGTTGTACATGGCCACTGAATTTGTGGTTTGAGAGAAGGCACTGTGAAATGTGGATGTTGCAAAAGGGAATAAAAATCTCTTTCCTTCTCCAAGACTATTTGGCAAAAACTTCCTGGGAAACCGAAGACAGAAGGAACTAAATGTGAGGTTTAATATACATGTAAAACAGGCTCAATAGTACTCAGTGATCTTTGGTGTATCACTGCCAGGAGGTATCAGAAAGAACTTTGAGGTTACCTTTTGCAAGAAAAGCCCTTGTGAAAATCAGTGTCTTCAAATCTAAGATCAAAAATTTGATTTATCCTCTGGCCTAATCACTGAGTCCTAGCCTAAACATAATCTAGGTCTGGGTTTATGTACATGGCCCACCTCCAGCCACAGCAAGACTTCGAAAGAGGCAGCCCATCACTCCATGCCATGAAAACTTCCAAAGATTTCCTGATAAGAACTTTACTGAAAACTTTACTAAAACAGCCACTATCACCCTTTCCACTCATGGAACTGGAGAGGAGCAAAAAGGAGGGTGGAATGAGCACAGAGGACTAAACATTTCCTCTGCAGAAGCATCAGCAACATCTGCACTGGAGAATAAACTGAGCTGCGGGTAGTTCTTTGGTCCTAAGGGCAAAACAGCTCCAAGTCTCTGAAAGACAGTCTGCGTTAAGGGGTTTGCTGTTAGCTGTCCTTGGCCCACACCATCCGCTGTGCTGGCCATGGACACTGCCAGGGAGAATACTTGAGTCTCTACCAAAACCGCTCCAGGGACTGTGCCAACTGTATGGGCGATTGTATGCTAAAGCCCAGGCGTGTCCCCTGCTCCTGTTCACTTTTCTGGGATAAATGTGGCATCTTTCCCACATTCTGGAAACATTTCTGCCACAAGGGATTGCTTCCATTGCACAGCTGAGCTAAAATGAGGCAGAACAAGAGGGCAACCGCAGTTGGCAGCCCTGAGTCCGGAAAAGCATTTTACCCACCATAGCTCACCTCTCAGCATGGGAGGGGAGACAAAAGGATAACAGCACTTTTGTTCCTTCCTTAAGTCTTCTTCCTGCTGGGTTAGCAACTCAGCTGATAAAAATGTGCTCATGGTCGCTCATCCCCAAAGCTGCAGGAGTCCTGGGAGCGAGTGCCAGGGAGGTTCGGGTCTGCGGGCACTGCTCCACAGCAGTGTTCCTGACTGCAGAGCTGCTCCCAGAAACACTGTCCTCCTGCTCAAGGACGTGGTGGCTCCATCACACCCCAGCACTGCCACGGGCTGCTTTTTCAGCTGAGCTGCTGTAAATGTCTGTAGGGTGATCCATGGGGATGGAAAGAAAGAAACTGGCCTTCCTTTGGAGGGAAACAGGTTGAAGCAAGCTTCCATTTTTTCTGCCTGTTCAAAGATCGCAGCACAAGATCTGCTGTAAACAAATTGATCCTCTGTTCCTAGACATGAACTAGCAAATAATTTATTCTTTCAGTTTCATTGTGCCCCCACAGAGTGCTTTTGGTATGATATCGGTGATTGGTAACTCATCTGAGGGCAGTTCACGTGAGCACTACTGAAGTCAGTGGCTGCAATTGCAAGCAGCATCCTGACACACCCACCTCCCCACCCCTCACTCCACCCCCCATCAAGAATTTCACTTACATTTGGAGCTGCTCCTCAGAGAGAAACTGGAGATTTGCTGCACATTAGTGCATGAGCTGCAAGGTCAGCAAAGAGCTCACTGCATGGAAGATGGTAAGGGGAAAAGAGACGTATGAGGCTAGAAAGAGGTTATTAGGGACAGTCCTTGAGGATTATTCCTGGAGCTCCTTGTGCTCGACTCTTCTCATTCTTCTGCTTGCCCCCACCAAAGCTGTGTGTCCTTGTCAGCCTTGGCCCTTAGGGACAGCTCTCCTGACCTGTGCCACAACCCAAGCTGTGCCCGGCCCTGTTGGCTCCTAATGTGCTATAGCCAGGAGAACTGTGAGCTGGTGATGGTGTGAGTAAGGGAAGTATGACCCAGGGATGATTCCCTGAGTAAGTATTCCCTAAGTAAGCAGTAAAATAAAGACACAAAACCTTGCAAAATAATGTTGAACCGTGCTCATTCTTCAATTTCCCTTCAAGCTCAGTTGTCCTTTGCTAATGTGCTTGTAAAAAAACCTTACCAGTTACTTTCTTGTGTTAGTCACCCACGGTCAGCCATTCTGAACAGTTCTGTGCAGTATGAGCTGGGGAGTTGCTTTGGCAGGGGGGTTGGACCCAATGATCTCTCGAGGCCCCTTCCAACCCCTACGATTTTGTGATTCTGTGTGGTTAGATGCCAGGAGGCAGAGGGAGTATTTCATGTCCCCTGAGTCACAGATCTCAGGTTTTCATTGTATCTGAAAGTTTTTAAACGATCCCCACTCAGTACTAGTGAGACTGCAGAGCACTGTTTACAGTTAGACTATTTGCTGGCCAAATTCATATGAGCTTGGAGATGTACAGGTTCACAAGCAGAAGTGAAGCTTGCTTCACAGAATCACAGAATCTTAGGGGTTGGAAGGGACCTCAAGAGATCATCGGGTCCAACCCCCCTGCCAAAGCAGGCTCCCTATCTCATATTACATAGATAGGCGTCCAGATGAGACTTGAATATCTCCAGAGAAGGAGACTCCATCACCTCCCTGGGCAGCCTATTCCACTGCTCCGTCACCCTCACTGTGAAAAAGTTCTTCCGCATGTTGGTGCGGAACTTCCTGTGCTCCAGCTTACAGCCATTGCCCCTTGTCCTGTCCCCACAGACCACTGAAAAGGGGCTGGCCAATTCCCCCTGCAACCCATGTCTAAGATATTTATAAACACTAATTAGGTCCCCCCTAAGTCTTCTTTTTTCCAAGCTGAACAGACCCAGCTCACTCAGCATTTCCTCATAGGCTGCCTTCAAGAAAGGAGTGAAAATTAACCATGCAACACCTCAAAATTAACATCCTTTCCATTGTCCACATTCACTCCAAAAGAATGATAGAATCCCAGACTGGTTTGGGTTGGAAGGGACCTCAAAGCCCATCCAGTTCCCACCCCCTGCCATCGGCAGGGACACCCTCCACTAGCCTAGAGTGCCCAAAGCCCCATCCAACCTGGCCTTGAACGCTGCCAGGGAGGGGGTAGCTGCAGCTTCTCTGGGCAGCCTGTGCTGGGAAGAATTTCTTCCTCAGTCTACCCTCTTTTAGTTTAAAGCCATCACCCCTTGTCCTATCACCTACACCCTGTCATAACAGGCCCTCTCCAGCATTCATGTTGGCCCCTTCAGGAACTGGAAGGCTGCAATAAGGTCTCCCCAGAGCCTTCTCTTCTCCCAGCTATAGAAAGCAAGCCTCTTCGAAACATGAAAGGATAGAAAATTTCTTCCATAAGCGATAAACTTGGTCAGAAACTCATCAGTACTAGTACCAAAGTGATTGTAGACCTTGTGTGGGGGTGGTGGGATAATTCCATTCCCTGCTGCTGATCTGCATATTTATTGCTACACCTATTGTCCCGTTGCCAGCCATCTAGGCACAATCCTCAGGACGCTGGCTATGGATAACCAGGTGGAGATTTCATTCAGACAGGAAATTTTCTTCAGCCTTGCATCAAGATCAAACATCATGCTGTACCTCCTGTGCCATGCCCTACGTCCCTTGCTTTCTGCCACAACTCCCTGCCATCCTCACTCCTTGCTGCAAGCAAAGCCAGCAGCATTGTCATGGCCTTCTGCCTTTCCATCTTCAGGCTTCAGGCAAGATCTCTTGTGCCCAAAGATTTGGACAACCTGTTATGAAGCCATAGTCATGGTGCAGAAGAGCACTTCTGCACGTGTTCAACTTTAACATTGAGTTCAAGTCCCGTAAGCTACATCACTTTAGCACAGTTTTGAATGCTGAATCTGAGTCTAAGGGGCACTGGAGATGGTCACCTTTGTGATGAATGCATTGAGCTTTGAAACCTTCCTTTCTGCCCAGTCCCCTGTAAGACAGAGTCAGTTTTATAGGAGCAGAGGAGCCAGAGGAAGCACGTATAAGTGGGGCTACCTGAGGTGGATCTCTGGATGAACATCAGCACTGCCTTTTTCCTGCCTCTTCCCAGGTGCTGCCTGAGACCTTTGCTTTACAGAAGAACTAAGATTCCCCTTGGTCTTGCAGCCAGAAGTGCAGGGGAGGTCCTGTGTCTGCACAAGCCCCTTTACACATCCAGGGGATCTCTGTGGAGCATGACTGCACACACATATGCAGCCAGGCACAAAATTTGGGCAGGACATAGAAATCCCTGTACTGCAGAGACCTTGTCGTTGTGGGATTCTGTTTCCTACTCAAGCATCTGCAGGATCAGGGCCCTTCAAGTGCAGGGGAGATTAGGATCTGGTTCTGTGTGGTATCGCTTGGAGGCCTGTGCCCAGCTCCAATTGCACCTACCGTTGGGAGCTATGCACTCACCAAAGGGAAATGCTTGTCTTGGAGTGAGCTCATGCGCCGCTGTTCTGCGTGTGTCAGCAGTTCTGTGGACTCTCGTGTTTGCAGATGTATGAATTATCCCTTGGCAGACGCTTGGTTTCACCCTCCTCTATGCACACATGTGTTTAAGGTGAATGTAAGCGTGTGTTCATTGTTGCAAGCGTTTCATTCATACCCTAATTCACGTAGTTGGGCGAGCAAAGATGTTTCTGTGTACGTGCATTGTCAGTACCAGCAAACCATTCTGCTGGGCAGAAGCAATGAGAAGGACTAAGTGATCTTCTGAACTTCCTCCTGCCCTGTAATGCTCTGAAAAGACCAGAGGCAAAGTTGATCTCATAGCACATTAAATAATAATGGCGTTTCTATTATGTACACCTCGTATTGTGTAAATCAGACAGCTATTGATCCTTTTTTATTCCTCATAAAAGGATGCACAAACATGATATATCTTCATACATGGGTGGCTGTAGGTAAAGGCAAATGCAGTCAGCAAGTTGAAATCCTGCCACTTGTTCGTAATTCTACTGGTGTATAGGACTTGGGCAATGATAATTCACTTCTTTGACTCACCACAGGCTATAAACATATTTTTAATATTTATTTATGCATTTATTAGTATGCATAGGGTGGGACCACTTTTGGAGCCTGCATTGGCCTCCCACTTTGGCCATAGCCTGACTTCATGCTACCTGAGCATGCACGAGATCCCTGCCCCCCGTTGTGCCCAGCAATGCCCAGGGCTGTGGAGGAACCAAGGCTTTTCCTGCACACCAGGACACACTGCCACACATCCCCTGCCTGCGGATAGGCGGGATTCATGGGGCAGGACACCCTGGCAGTGGCCTGAAGCAGCAAGGGCAAGTGCATGGCTATAGCCTTACTGCTGCGTCCTACACGCTGCGTGCTAGCAAGGGGTGTTGGGTCCATTTGCTACCAGGGCGGACCCATGGTTGTAGAAAACAGGGCCATAAGCCCCCGCTGGCCCCCGAGGCATCTACTGGGTGCGTGCAGGGTGCCCGGCTGCACCCCATCCCTGCGCAGGCAGACCGCAGAGCACACACCCAGGAGTGTCTCGCTGAGCCCATTAAACTGTTTAACAGGGGAAAAGAAAAGCCTTTAAAACATGATGCACTAATGACAGATTAATCCACCCAAGAGAACAGTCATAAAGTAAAAGGGCATATAAAATAAAACACATCATTAAGTACAATTGAAGTATTAAGTAATAAGGATCGAAATACAGGATGAAATTTGTTCCTGTGTGTGGGGCCAGAGAGTGCCCCCTCACCCCACGGTGGGACTGGAAGCAGGCCGGGGGGGGTTTCGCCGAGCTGTGGCACAGCACCAGCTCTGCTAAAAAAGCTGTTTGCAGTATCATGGGCAGTTCCCTGGTGGGGAAAAATGGCCAGACCAGCAGCTTCTGCCAGGGGTCCATAGTACCTGTTCACTTATTAGTGAGAAGCCCCTGAACTTGTTTGCTCCCCAGCTTTTGCTTACCACCAGCATCACTCAAGCTGTTTCAAACAGCCGACAGCTCCCCTGAGCAGCGCTGCACCTCACAGCCCTTACCCACAGGTGAGGATGCCTCTACTCTTGGTGTCCTGCAGACATCAGAGAAAGAAGTTACACCCAGAAATGGAAGACCAGCTTTTAGGGTGTCCTGCTGCCCTGTTCCTTTGACTGCACCAGTACAATTGCTTCATGGGGAAAAGACCAGTCAGGGGAAACCCACTCTTTTTTTCTTTCTCTTTTTTGTCCAGGGACAGAGGGGAGAGACCAAGGGCTGCTACTCCTACAACAACTTGGTCACACAAACAACATCAAGAAGCTTCAGGTTGAGGCAAGAGAAAGGAGGGTGACCCACAGTCACCACGCAGAATCTATGAATCTCTGGCTGTTAGTAGGGTGTTCTCATGTAAATGAATATCAGTGGGTAAAGTGTACATATAAATATGCCAGCTAAATAACACCCACGGGTCTTTGCATTTATAGAGGGATGTAGTTTAGCATTCTAAGGAAACAAGAGGCTCTGGGTAGTCATAGACTTGAAGCCTTTTCAGGGGATGATGGTGTGAGGAAGGTGGTTTTACAGAAAAGCAGCCCTCTCCTGGACAGACAGCCCAGTCCCATGTAAGCACCACTATTTAGAGTCATAGAATCACAGAATGGTTTGGGTTGGAAAGAATCTCAAACCCCATCTAGTTCCCACCCCCTGCCGTGGGCAGGGACACCCTCCACTAGCCCAGGCTGCTCAAGGCCCCATCCAACATGGCCTTGGGCACTGCCAGGGAGGGGACAGCCACAGCTTCTCTGGGCAGCATGTGCCAGGGCCTCACTACTCTGCAGTAAAGAATTTCTTCCTCATATCTCATCTAAGTCCACCCTCTTTTAGTTTGAAGCCATCACTCCTTGTCCTATCACTACACTCCCTGATAAACAGCCCCCCTCCAGCTTTCTTGTCAGCCCCTTCAGGTACTGGAAGGCTGCAGTAAGGGCTCCCTGGAGACTTATCCAGGATGAACAAGGCCAACCCCTTCAGCCTGTCTTCATAGGAGAGGTGTTTCACACCTCTGACCATCTTCATGGCCTCCGGTAGACTTGCTCCAACAGCTCCATATCCTTCTGATGTTGAGGACCCAAGAGGTGGATGCAGTACTGTAGGTGGAGTCCCACCAGAGCAGAGCAGAGAGGCAGAATCACCTCCCTTGGTCATGCTGGTTTTGATGGAGCCCAGGATGCAGTTGGCTTTCTGGGCTGCTTTCACACAAGCAGTATTATCAGCTGTGTTCATCTAATGATTTTGCTGCATTTTCCAGTCTCTCAGGAAGTTTGGCCTCGTAGAGAAGGCAACCTGACCACTTTATCTTCTTTTGTGGCTCAATTCAAGTTCTCCCTTGGCTTTTCCTTCCTTGCCTTGCTCAAATAAATGGTGAGAAGAAACTGTGAACATTCAGGACTCCACTACTGAAAATGTCACTGTTTATTTCATCCCAGCTACAGTAGCTTTTCTCATCAGTACCTACATGAGCTCCCCACCATGCCAGTACTGAGTCAGGGTACTGGGTGGCAGAATTTGTCTTACTGGTGATGATACATTTGGCAGTGAGGACCCAGTTGAGTCTTGGGAAACTAAGCCAAGTATGCTGGAAAGGTGCTAGCAGATGACACCACTTTTAAATGTAAACCCAAGCAAACAGACTGGTGAAGTCACTGAGACCTCTTGAGAGTGAACATTCCTGAAACCCTACAGCGCTATATTTAGAGCTGTATCCTAGATAAGCACTCCGTGTGCTTGACTGGGTCTCATTACAGACATGTATTTTCCCTTCCCCAAGACAATTCTACTTTACCTTTTTTTTTTCCCTGACAGTCTTCAGGCAAGTAGGCAAAGGATCAAAAAGGCTACGCCTCACAAAATAAAGTACATTTGACTCCTTTTTCTTCTTTTGATCTTAAAAGATGTCTATCCTGGGTTCTATGTGCCCTGGAAAACGTTAAAAATGTGGAGCAGGATTTTCAGAAGCCCTCTCTACTGCCTGTCAGGTTGCAACTGATGACAACTGCTCATGTCTTTTTGCTTTCTGCTCATGATTCCTTACTTCTCCTCTGAAGCAGCCAGTGTCCCAGCTCCTTCTCAACATCATTCCCATATGTCTTTCCCTTCTACAGCATTTCTGCTGAAGGGATTCAGTGCCTTTCAGTGGACGACACTGTAAAATTCTGTGCCTTTCAGTGGACACCATATCTGGGCTATACTGGCATAACCTCTTGAGAGGCGGGTGAGTTCCCATGCCCATCTGCTAGAATTGCCTACCAAGGAGGCCCTTACCAATGGGCTTGGCATGCTCACCGGGGATCTCGGAGTCATCGCCAGCCCTCTGCCCACACGCTGCTGGCAGCAGCGCACCATGCTCTAGTCTGGACCTGCTCAGCTGACACTCAGCTGGTCAACAAGCAGCTCCCTGCAAACCCCTGCCCATGCCCATTTTCCTAGTGCTCTGGGAAAATGGCAGCCAGTGGCAGAGGATCTCCTGGCTCCCCCGTCCTGTGGTTTCTGACTCATCCCACCTTGTCATCTCCTGGCTTCTCAGTGGCACCCCATGGCCAGCAAAAATAAGCTCACAGAGGGGCTTTTCAGGATGGTCCCAGCAGAGACAGTAGGATACTCCTGGCACAGGGCTGTCCTCTGTGCAGACTGATTGGGAGTGCTGAAGTGAAGAGATGCAGCTGTGAGAGCAATGACAACAGCTTCACTGACAACTGTTAGATCATAGGTAAACTCCAAGAATCTCCTTCAGACCTCAGAAGGATGGTAAAGATAAGGAACACAGTAAATCTCACTTGATAAAATCAGGCATTTGGCAATGAAAAATCATCCCTTCCTCAATCTCTTGGTTTTCAAGGTGTCCCATGTGCTGGCTCTGCACCACCTCCTATCCACAAAATGATGGGGTCTACAGCAATCTAAAGGGCAGAGAAAGGGGCTTACCAGGTGTGGATGTAGAAAAGGATGGGTGCTTCTGTATACATCCCCTTTCTTTCAGGTGGAAATTTTAATTGATTAACCCTTATTTTATTGATTGGCTTGATGGGGGGGTGGGGGAAAGGAGCTGGCAGAAGCAAGGCAGAATGCAAGTTATGAATCAGCTGGCAGGTCTGTGAATGCAGAAAGGGTGGGATATGGTGACTCACCAACACAACGTATTTCTCAGCTCTTCCATAATCAATCTTTTTGTCTCTTTCAGGCTTGAAAATGAGTCATTCTTTGACATGCCTTTATAGAGCTGCTTTGTGCGTTGCCCGCCAGCCTCTCTGGTGCTGTTCAGTTTGTCTGTTGCATAGTGCCAGCAGAGGTTAAGAAATGCTACACCTGATTGCCGCAGGATGACTTCAAGAAACAGAACAAATCTCTCTGGTGATAACACAGGTAGGGAGCACAGCGGCTCCAAGGCACAAAGGATGTCGGCTTGAAGACTGCTTGATGCAGTTCTAATAACTTACAAAAAATGTTCATAAAGTGCCCTCTCCTTGATCACAGCAGAGAGGAAGCCAGCAGGCGCTGTGTCCCCCACACGAGTCCTGTGCCCTCAGAAGCTCTGCCTCCTTCACTTGCAAGCCCTTGATGTTCAACCTCTGCTCTCTGAGCATCCTGCAACACCTCTGGCCAGTGGTTTCTACTGTTTGGTGGTTTTGTCATCCTCCCTTCTTTCTGGGCTCTGCTTGGACACTGCCATGAAGGCTGGTGCTTCAGGCAGTGCCTTTTACTGATTGAACCTGTTCTGCGTGCTGTCACTGCCTCTTTGAGGAGTTAAGCATTGGCATCAGTGTTAAGCAGGCCCAAGACTGAAAACGGCCCTTATTGTAACATTAATTGGCACTTTGGTACAGATTTCTCTGGACTCTCCACTTCCATTCACCCTATGGTGACTGTTCCTGTGGCCCAGAAAATCTCTGTGGTGTTTGGACTGCAATTTCCTTCTCCATTTCTTCCCGTTTTCCTCATTTTCATCATCTCACTGCAGAAAGTGACAGCCCTGCCCATGAGCTGTTTATCTAACTCTTAACTTTATACGCAAGCTGAGATCAGAGAATGAAAAGTGACATCATCCTGTTCATCCCATTGGCTTTACAAGTGCCATACGCAGGCCAAAATAAATGTTTACCTTGCTCTTCCTCTGAGTAATGTGTCAAAGCCAACATAGCAAACCAGAGTAAGGTGAATTACCTTCTGATAGATACCTCCTGCAAAAACACTTATTTCTTTGTCACTGGAGCCAAAGAGAGACCCTTTGGAAGCAAGAGAGTGTTCGAGCCAGTTTGCAGAAGTGGCTAAAAGAAAAAAATGCTTTTCAAATTGCATTTGTGAGTTTGCACAATGAATTTGGTGTTAGCGGTGTTCTTGGTTGCCATAATTGTATTTCATTAATGCACTCTGGTTTTATGCAATTCCTGCTGCAGCCATTTGTAAGGATATAAAATATTTTCCATCTGAATTCTCATCCTCCACAGAGAGACTTCTCCCTCCAGCCCATCAGCTCCCCATTTGACATGCCTGACTACCATCCTCTTTCTAGCCAGTTCTTTTTCACCCTATCATCACAGTTAATGTAATCCCATATGGTATAATAGCAAAGACCTTTTTGAAGTCCAAGTAGACTATATTTGTTACACTTCCCTAAGGTGTCATTTCCCTAGAAAGACAGCATGTCATTTCTAGACTCCGTCTTTAGATAACTCTATATAGCTGCTTTTTTATTATTATTATTATTTCTTTTATCCACATGGCTTTAATTTTGCATTGACACTTTTTTTTTTTTTTAAAAAACGTATTTACATCTATGGTCAGACTAATGACTCAAGTTTCCCAGATGGCTTTTCACTGACTCTTCAAAATAAGCACTGTGGTTGCAACTCTCTAGCCAGAATGCACCACACTGGGTTTGATAGCCCGACTCTGCAATTTCACCCAGCAGTTCTTTAATATTGCCAGAAAAAATACTTGTCAGCTCCCT
Source organism: Laterallus jamaicensis coturniculus (assembly GCA_022605575.1). Taxonomy (NCBI): domain Eukaryota; kingdom Metazoa; phylum Chordata; class Aves; order Gruiformes; family Rallidae; genus Laterallus; species Laterallus jamaicensis. The sequence goes on from JAKCOX010000001.1 coordinate 98,285,499, forward strand.
TTGGTTTGCACACAGCAAACCCTTTGGATTTTGCTTCCACCACAACTGTTGTAATTTCTATTTACATAGAGACTCTCTCGTTAGATAAGTTGTCTTTGCCCACAGGTTTTATGCTGGTGTCCTAATGAGAAACTCAAGCAAGGTACTCATTTAGGTTTGGAGCCAAACCTCTATTATCTTTCATCTCTGCTGCTTTTCACTGCAAAGCAGAACCACTTCCTCTTCCTTGTTCTCTTTTTATTTATAGAGCAAAGTGATCTGCCATTTGTTTCAATCAGTTTTACAAGGCTGAAATCAGTTGGATTTTGGCAGTTGTCCAGACACTGTTTTCCTCGCTGATCTATGCTTCCTTCGATGCTTTGTAAGCTTACTGTGAACTCCTAACACCACGTATCTCATCTAGTCTGGCATTGTGTGTGACAGGTTTGTGATTTACTCTGGAAAAATGTTAAACCTGGCTGTCAAAAATGCGACCCGGAACAATTTATATGGCAAGCCAACAAGCTTCACTGCTCTGAAAACAAGAGGACAACCAAAACAGCAATTATTCCTGGTTAGCAGAGCCCAGTTGCATAGACCTTCCTTTTGCCTAAGCACTTCAGCCCTAGGTTTCTGACATCTTCCTGTCCTTCTTTCTGCAGGTCCCTTTATGTCTGCATCAGTTCTTTCTGTTTTGCTAGTGTTAGCTACTTCAGCTCTTTTCCTCTGTTACTGCTTGGTGTCTTTCTCTTCCTTGCCTTTATAAGTCACCAGCACATGCCAAACAGAGGGACCTGGACAAGTAGGGTACTTACAACATGTCCACAGGGAAAGATCAATCTTGCGTGGAAGACCTGGTTAGAATAAATGACAGTTACTGAAGTGGATTTAGAAGTGGACCAAGGAAGCAAGATGACGAAGATGAAAAATCAAATCTTCAGATTCTTGTCCCAATTCTGCCCTTGTCTCCATGGATCCAAAAGTTCCTTGGATCATCTCTTCTACTGACTTATCAAGCAGCAATATTATCTAAAGAGTTTTTGCCTGTTTAAGCATAGTATGTAGTCAGCAGGGTCTGTATGTAGCCAACTTCATTCTTTTCTGTCTTTCTAGGGTCACTTCTAAGAATGCCTCAGTAGCTGCTATCAATTTTTCACAAATGGGATAGCTCTTCCTTCTAGATTTTGTGATTAGTTACACTAATGCTTAAGATGCTGACATATTCTACGCAAGAAAAAGTTATTAAAACTTGATTATAGTGTACAAAACGAATTTGTGGGGCATAAATGAGTTTTCTCTGCAATAGCAGAAACATCCTGGTATAGAGTGATTCCTAGCAGGAAACAGACAACACCAGAACTCACCCATTCTTCTTGTACAACAGCAAGATCAGACTGAAGATGTGAATCGAAACCCCAGAACATTATGGCAAATAGTTGCCATTAATTGTGGACTGTCAGCACCAGGTTGATGGAGAGTACAAGACCATTACAAAAACACTTATGATAAAAATTAGTAAGCACCAGTCCTGCTGATCCCCTACTGACTTCAATGCACAGGCAATACATCTGTTTATTGAGATAGATACCATCTCGCTAAAGCACACCTCAAAACGTCAAGGGAAGATTGCAAAGAAGGAGCTTCATTTGGGATAAAAGTATTTTGATGGGGAAAAGGTGGGCACTTGACAGACGTGAGTGGGAGGCTGTTCTAGGAAAAAAGGTGAGTGTGAGTGAGGGTGCCAAGTCAGCAGTGAGACACAAAGCCAAGGGAGTGGTTAGAGGAAACACGGGCAACAGGTGAGTGTGAGGAAACAAGATCAGGCAAGATTGTGTGCCGGTGCTGATCCCATTGACAAGGATTGACAGTTGCCTCAGAATTTGGTATTTGAGTGACAGCTTAAATTCAGCCTTGAAGAGAAACAGAACAAAAAGTCAGTTCTGAAACACCTGGTTTGATATTTTTTCGAAGCAGCACCTGGTTATGTTGATGAAATGAAGAGCTTGCAGTAAGGCTTCATGAACAGATCTTACAAAAGCTGCAGGTGGTCTTTTCCCTTCCACTTACCTCTTGCCCTTGGGAACTGTGGGCTAGTTTTGCACAGGTACTTAAGTGCCAAAAGATGCGAGTGCACAACTAATGGGAGTTTCAAATGCAGCAACTTATCTCCAGTTGGCTATGAGAAAAGGACAATGTTCAACAATCTTTATCTTTAGCTACCTAAATAAATAGGAAATGGCTTCAGGCCCACCCAACAAGGATGAAGAGGCAGACAAAATATTCTGTAAGCAGCTGGGAGAAGTCTCACAATCGTGAGTCCTTGTTCTTCTGGGGGGAATTTGACTTACCAGACATCTTCTGGAAATATAATACAGCAGAGAAGAAATAGACCAGGAGGTTCCTGGAGTGTGTGTAGGATAGTCCTGAAGGGAAAAGGAGTGGTAGTGAATTAAGTTAAATCTAGCTGGAGGCCAGTCATCAGTGGTGCTCCCCAGGGCTCAGTGCTGGGGCCAGTTCTTTTAATATGTTTATCAATGACCTAGACTGGGAAGCTGAGTGCACCCTCAGTAAGATCGCAGATGACACTGGACTGTTGATCTTCTGGATGGTAGGAAGGGTCTACAGAGGGACCTGGACAGGCTGGATCGATGAGCTGAGGTCAGTTGAATGAGGTTAAATAAGGCTCAGTGCCAGGTGCTGCACTTGGGTCACAACAACCCCATGCAGCACTACAGGCCTGGTGAAGAGTGGCTGGACTGCTGTCAGGCAGAAAAGGACCTGAGGGTGTTGGTCAATAGCTGGCTGAATATGAGCCAGCAGTGTGCTCAGGTGGCCAAGAAGGCCAATGGCATCTTGGCTTGTATCAGAAATGGTGCGGCCAGCAGGACTAGGGCAGCAATCACTCCCCTGTGAGTTCTGGTGAGGCCGCACCTTGAGTATTGTATTCAGTTTTGGGCCCCTCCCTAGAAGAAAGACATTGAGGTGATGAATTGTGTCCAAAGAAGGGCAACAAAGCTGGTGAAGGGCTTAGAGCACAAGTCTGATGAAGAGCAGATGGGGATTCTGGGGTTGTTTAGCTTGGAGAAAAGGAGAACCAAGGGAGACCTTATCATTCTCTACAACTACCTGAAGGGAGGTTGTATCCAGGTGGGGGTTGGTCTTTTCTCACAAATAACAAGTGATTGGAAGACAGGAAATAGCCTCCAGGTGTGCCAGAGGATAGGTTGGATTTTAGGAAACATTTCTCCACCAAAAAGGTTGTCAAGGATTGGAACAGGCTGTCCCTGGAAGTGGTGGAGTCACTTTAATGCTTTAATGGTGGACTTTGCAGTGCTAGGTTAAGGGTTGGACATGATGATCTTAATGGTCTTTTCCAACATAAACAATTCTAGGATACTATTTTTCTATGATTTTTGACACAACTGAAAAAAAAAAGAGACAAAAATCCTTAAAATTTATTTCATTGATAAATGAGAAGTTTTGGGGTTTTGAAATAATGTGCCAACAGCATCTACGGAGAAGTTTCTGTGGGGTCCTACTCCCAAACAGAAAAACTGCATAAAACATTTCACATCTGCCCCTGGAAAAAAGTACTTAGACAATGTTTTTCTTTTGAAAGAGGCTGTTTTGCTTTGAATGTCACAATCTATCTTACTCCTGACAAAGTCCTGCAATATGACTTCTAGGGCATTCACTCTTAAGTCAGTGGCAAAGATCCCCCGGGGTTTTTTAACAGAGACACGATAGGACCTTCAGCAGCAGTTCCACCAGAATTGACATGTCTGCATGGGATGAAGGAAAACAGGAGAACAGCCAGTGAACAGCTGAGCAATTAATGCAAACTTTGACTGGTGGGGCATGTGGGTCGGTATATTTCAAGACAACATCCCGTTAGTTTCAGCAAAAGTAATGATGGACATCAGGACAATGATGCTTCTCAGTGAATAGTGAGCCCTTTACATAGATGGCCTTGGCACTACTGCTGTACTCCATGACTAAATGGCAAAGGTAGGTGAGCTCCCTGTTAGGTGTCAAAGAATAGAAGCAAAAAGCTCTGTATTGTCTGAATACAGAACCAGTTACCCGGTCTTAACACCTGTAGCAGATGAATGACATCTGAGCTTTTCTAAAGAGTGTCTATGGTGCTTTTCCCAGATGACCTGCAAAAGACTTGTAGGAAATCTGCAGTAGAGCAGGAGTTGAACAAAACACCCTCTCCACTCTGCCTCATGGACAGACATCCACTCTTTATGTGGATGTATGAACCCACTGCTGTGATTTCCAGAGAAGGTAAATGGCATAGCCCGTGGAGATGCTGTGCATCTAAAAGCAGTTTTAATCTATGCATCTTTCTTCTGTAATCGCGAGGCCTGAAGCAAAGCAATGCCCACAAAAAGTGCTTTATTTGCATCACTATATGAATACAACGTATGGCAGATATTCAATTCCTGTAATCTGCCAGAAACATCAACACCTTGAAGGCAAGCTCAGATAGGAAATGGGTCATTGACTCACCCTTCTGGCTTGATAATAATAATACTTAGCACTTATTTAATTCTTGACACACATTAAACAATAAATCAGTCCTCACTATGTGACTGTAAAACAGACAGACATCCCAGTTTTACAGATGGAGAAAGTGAAGAAGAGGACTGCAATGCTTTGCCCAGTGAAGCAGCTGATGGTTCTCAAATTAGCATTCCCATTTTCCTGGTCCCGTGTGAATTTGGGGGCTTAGAGAAGTCTCAAAAATATTGCTTAGAGCTGGTGCTCACAGTGGGAGAAAGGCCATTGCACAGTCACGGTTAGCACTGACATAGCATTTGTGATCAGTATACATAATCTATACTCCTAATAATGTTGCTTGACATTGAGAATTGACTGCCTAATTTCCACAGCAGGGAAGCAGGGGCAGAATGGTTAAATGAATTATGCCATATCCTGGAGACACTCAATAGCTGAACCAGAAGAGCTCAGAGCCTCTTTCTTTCTTCTGGCGACCAAATTCTGAAAGAAACCCCCACCCGCTCCAGGCTGTCCTTTGAAAAATATGATCTTTTGAAGCCTTTGCTTGAGCTTGTCCCACAGCAGTTTATATAAGGGATGACCGCTGTTGGAGTCTCCTTGTGACAGGAGAGAGCAGAGAGTGTGTGTATGTGCAGTCTGTACATATACCAAGCTCTTATGTAGGGTGTTTCCAGCCCGACATCAGCACCACTGTTGTAAAGCACCAGAAGGCCCCTCGTTCTGGCTGTGCCATGCCCCGGGCTCAGCTGTCTCAGCCCACTGTGGTTGGTGCTCATCTGAGGCTTTCTTGGGCAAAGCAGCCAGCTCAGGGCTCTCTGTTATGGCTTTGGAGGAGATGCTGCCTATTTCCCATATGTCCTCTGGGATAACCTCACCCAACCAAGGACCCCCCCAGCTGCTTCTGGCAATTATTTTGTACCACCCAAACAGGCAGCCTCTTCACCACAGAGAGGCATCAATCCCATGGATCCCAGATCTCCTGGAGCTTCTTTTGTCTCAGCTCTCTGCACAGTGACCCTGCTCTAGGCTTCTGCCAAGCTGGGTATAGTTGTTCCTAGTTTTCATTGTGCAAAACATGACTAGACAAGAACTTCACTGGGAGAAACGGGGCTCTTTACCATGAAGGCAGAACACTCATTGCTACTCATAGCGACTGCTCACAAGTGATAAATAAATCTCCAGAGAGCAGCTTCCTACACTTGTCCTTCTGAGATGAAACTACACCTGACTCGAAGTCCCTGACCCACACTGGACTCCTCCATATGCGTCTCTTTCAAACATATCCCCTGTTCCCACACAAATAAACTGCTGTATTCTCATTTATTCTCCAGCCCTTTTATCACATGAAGAAGTCTGTTTCAGACATAATTTAGCTAACCTATAGCGTATTTGTGTTTCCTTCCAAGATGACAACTTCCATTTCTTAACCCTTGAGTATTCCCACATTTATTCTCCATTTGTCTGGCTACCACTGTTTCCTGTGAGTTTGATAGGTTTTCCATCAGCCTGTTGGACTGGGGATAATTGTGCTGGGTGGTTTCATGTCAAAGCCTGTATTTCATAGCAACATGCTTAAACAGCAGATACCACTTAGCAAAAATAGATTTGATATGCAGGACCGCCCCGTGAAGTGCATAACTTCTTTAATCAAAGGATGAAAGTTTCTAGCACTACCTTATTTTGGGGACTCCATCTCCTTGCAACTCTAACATGGGCCCTATCTTTCAACTCATCTGTGTTTTTGACTATGGGAATTTTCCTCAACGCTTCCATTTGCTGTTCTTTTAGTGTTAGAATGAAATATCTGAGGCTTTTCCTGTCCTCACATGACTTTCCTATATGTTTTTTCTAAGTCATTCACAGTGACTGCAGAAACCTCCATCTTGGTGCATCCCAATAAAATGTTTACCTAGCCTTGAGACCCCCTCCTTAAAGCCATAATAGAGCTACAGAATTACTGGCACAAATTGTATTTCCTTGTAGCAGATGGGGTGCCAAGTAACAGAAGACTGTCCATGCTCTCGTCTGGATGTGGTGATATCTTCTACTCAGTAAAATTCAGTTGCTTCATTAGAGGTTAATGTGGGGATTCCCAGAAAGAGACATTGTCTATCCTGCTCCTGTCACATTAAATTTATGGAGATTTGGTTCCTCTCCAATGTCAGGGCACCACGTGGGCAGGTGAGTCCTAGGGCTGGGACTGTCGGGACTCCCATGGGGGGTCCTCTAGTGCCTATGCCACCCCCATCCATGAACAGGGCACTGGGGCAGTCCCAGCCCCGTGCATCAGGTTCCTGTCTGGGGATGAGGACAGAATAGTGCTGGCTCTGCCAGCCAGACAACATCAGGTCAACTGCAAATTCTCAGGTGTCCTCTTCATGCTCCATTTAACACCCTATTGCTCATGAGCTCTATTTTCTTGTGGCATTCAGCCTTTCTCACATTAGTCCTCTGTCCAATGAGAGTACTGGTAGCGTCCCCCACCTGTTAAAATGAAGACCACAGTGCAGTGCTGCAGAACCATTTACTGCCAGAAATTTCCTTCCTTCCTTCCTTCCTTCCTTCCTTCCTTCCTTCCTTCCTTCCTTCTGGGCCAAATTCTGGCTAAGAAGCAGAGCAGGACCTGTGTCATGGGTTCCACTGGGCTCTCCTCATAAACTCTAACTTTGCAGTGCCATAATTTTTTCAGTGGTTATACTGGAATGGATATCATCCAGCCATTGTACTATGGTTGGTTTCTTCACAGATATAGTCCATGCTGGGCACATTCCTTTTTATGAAGAACATGATGGTCGAAGTGTGCTGTGCTGTGACTGTGCATCCACAGCACAGGCTGGTCACCTGCAAGAAGGAACTCCACTTTCTCCCAGCCTGACGTTCACTGTTTCAATTGTAGATGAAATAGGTGCAGCCTAGGAAGGATTTTGCCTTCCCCCACACCAGAGGCAGTCCTATCAGACCCCAGAGTGAAGAACAGCCTGCTAGCTTGAGAGCTCAAGAGGAAGAAAGGACTGAATCATGACTTTAGTCTCCTGGAGGACCTCATAGAAAGCCATGGAAGGGGTGGGTCACACACACCCTCAGAGCAGCCTCACAGCTCCATCGGATAGCTCAGCATGCTCCCTTATCTGCACACAGCCAGCACAGTGTCCCACCCCATGGCAGCCCCATGATACGTCTCTCCCAACAGAAACACAGCGCTCCTGCTGAGGGTGGCAGAGGAGGCCTGGTTCAGCTATTCGGTCTTCTACTTTCAGCAGAAGACCGCCTGAGATAGCCACAATCTCTCCATGTGCAAGGCTGCCGGTGGTAATGAGCAAGTATCCTGCACGTCAGGGGGCAAAAGGGAGGGGAGAGGGTGATGGACAGATACCACAAGTGACACATGGATTCACCATGTTGCATCACACAAATTTAAAATAAGATTTTTTTTTTATACCTGTTCTATTATGAGCCAGAAGAGTCCTTTGTTTTCTGAGAAGGGAATCTCCATTGCCGTTTCAATATGCTGCAGTGAACTATATTAATGTGCAATTAATTATAGAGATTAATCATCAGGTAGTGTTATCAGATTAACACCATGACATACATGAGCATATGCTAACCCCTGGTTCATGCTTTGGCAGGCTGAGGAAATGATTCTTGCATGGCTGAGCCAAGCTCTCAGACTGGGTGGCCTACATCTCTGGATGACCTTGATCTTTGTGCATGTTGCATCCACTTGGTTTCAAACACATCAAGGTATCTCAGCAGTCCTAAAAACGATGTCATCTCGTACAGCATTCCTTTCCAAACAAAACCCCATTATGAAAAAAGGTGCTGCTACACCCAGCATCACTGAGCACACAACTATGATGCTGCACCTCTCACATACACATATTTGGAAATGGATTTTGGAGTGTAAGGCTATGACTTAACTACTGACCCAACATGATACTCAGCGATTTGCTAAACTGAATCACCTCATACCGCTGGATCAGCCTGAATGCTGAGCAGGGACCGAACATCCAGGACAATCCAACACATCTGGCTATCATAGACAAACTCCAATAGCTTTTCTGGCTGCACTGTCTTTCCTTCAGACAGAAATGTTACTGGATCTGAGTTATACACGGGCAAGTCAGCAGCCAATTTGGGCCAGGATTGGCAAAGAGGACATGCCATTTGTGCACCGGTGTCACAAGGAGTTGTCTTAATCATAACCTTGCTTCACTGAGTCCGTAAGATTTGCAGGATCAAATTGTCCAAAATGCCAAAAGAGACTTCTTTTACCTTCACATGGAGAACACACCTGCATTCCTAAGAGTGCCCGTCTGCCAGATCAAGGATCCATTTATCTCAGGATCTTTTCCCTTCCTGGCAAAAAAGAGATGCCAGGGAAGAGTATGAAAGGACAGGCTTATAATATTGCTGCTCCGGGATGTTCTCCCAGCCTTCATGGATATCCCGGAGCAGAGGTTGTGGTTTTGTATTTAATAACTATCAATGGATATTCCATGAATTTGAGCTTGTGTAAACACTGAGCACATACCACCCCTGGCAGCATTGGGTCCTGCACCTTCATCTCCTCCTTGGGAGCACAACTGCCTCCTCTCCTTTGCGCTGACCTTGCCGCCTGGGAGTTTCATTTGGCATCCCCTGGTTCTGTTACTGGAAGACACTGTGATCCCCTAGGTGCTTTCTTCCCGCTACTCACAATTCTGTGGACTTGTACTGTATCCTCCTTCAGTACCCTCTCTTCCCAGTCTATTCCAGCCCCTGGACAGGAGCCATTTCTTACCTTTGATCAGCCTTGTGATCCTTTCTGTTCTTTTCCAGTACTTCTATCCACACAGGAACATTAGGAAAACCCTACAGAAGAAAAAGCAAGCCCAGCTATGGCCAACTGCACAGAGCCAGAGGAGCAAACAGACTGGTCATGCTCCTCAAGCTGAGGGACAATCAGATGCTTGGCTCCAGATCCTCCCCCCACAGTTATCCAGCCTCATATTTCACTCTTCATCAGAGCACTGCTATGGCCTCTTTTGGCCTGTGTCCTCACCCATGAGATGCATATCATCAGCGTGCTCCATGTCCCACCAGGCAGCCGTATCAGGCATGCTGTCACTGCAAGAAGAGCAGAGGCTGATCTCACTGCCACAGATGCAGGGGGCTACCCTACCTCCTTCTCCAAAGAGCTTCACAAAGAGGAGCACCACCATGCTGTGTGGCTCACTCTGTATTTGGGACTGGCACCAACCTGCTCCCACCTGCACCAGACCTGGACCAACCCCATGAGTTCCCAGGCAGTTTCTCCTTAGACACTGGTTTAAGAACTAGTAAAAAACCCATCAAACCCAAGGTAATTTGGATGAGGAGTTATGTGCAGTGCAGTGATAAAGTTTCCGGAGGGAAGAACCAAGGCTGGTCAACCTAAAGGTGCTGATGAAGAAAAGCCAGAGGGCACCAGGGTGACAACAGGCCAGACAATAGCTTGGCCAGCAAAATTCAGCACCAACTGAAGAAAAGTGACACACATAGAAATGTCTACTCTAACTATACAAGTGCTGGAAGAAACTCTGTATGACCACAAAGAACATGTAGTTTGGAGTCATTGCTGACAGCTCTCTGAAAACATTACCTCAGTGTTTGATATGCATGCAACTGTAGTCCCCTGTGGTGAAAAGATTGTGTAGGAACAGGAAGCTTTCTCAGGAAAATGACAAACATGAACACAGGTACTCAACAGCTTCCCCATTGAGGAGAGGGTAAATGGCACTGGGAAACAGGCTGGAATTTCTAAAAATATGATCTTTCAGAGGAGATGGATTAAAAACAAGTATTGGGTAAGTATTCTCATAAGGTGAGAACTAAGTGCCACCTGGAGAAATCATTGTGCAGCAGGTTCAGACCAAACAAAAGCACGTTACTACCCACTGACTAATTGCATTGTGGAATTCATTACCACAGGCTTCTGCAGAGCCCAAAGCAGGGTTCCACACAGGGATTTCAAATTTGCAGTTCCAAAGTGGCTGAGAGACACATTCACAGGGGATGGATCCACTCATCCTGTTGGGTCAATTGTCTCAAGCTCCACACCGGCGAGTCCTTAAAGCACTGACTGCTACTAACTGAGATGTCCCAGGTGTGTGCTCTGGGCCCTAAACTCTTCACCTGAGCATTCGTTTGTGGCTAGATCTCTCTCAGCTCCGACAGCCAAAGGCACTTTTTACTCTCCTACGAGGGAGGCACTTTGTGCTCAACAAAGCAGCAGTTTAACAAATGCTTTATTAGCTCTAATAAAAAGCACTGCAAAGAAAATTTCCTCTAGAGCTTTGCTCCTTCTTGTCTCGCACCAGGCATCTTCAGGTAAACTGCTCCCTACTCACCCCAGCCTCACTGGCACAGCGCTGTTTGCATGATGAGAAACACAAACAAACAAATGCACAATGCACACAAACAAAAGAAAGATGGATATACACAGACATGGTTATGGCCAGGCAGGCTGCACTCACAACCAGGCAGCAGAGAGGAAGGCAGGGTAGGGTGCAGCAGAACCTTGTACACCGCAGGGAGAAAGCAGGAGCCTCGAGTTCCCGTCTCGAGGAGCCCTGTGGGGAGCAGCAACAGAGGTTTTTACGCTGCCTGTCTCTCTTTTGGAGAAGAAAGACGTGAGTGAGAAGCCATATTCCAAACACTGCAATGGTCTGTGTGTCCCCCAGTAACCCTAGCCCTCTGATGCTGCCCTTCTATACCTCCATCTCAAGCCACCTTCCCACTGCTGTCCCACACCTTCAATCTGGAAAGCCACAGGCTGGGAAACTGAGAGCCCATGGGATGGCAGAAACTATGGGAGGGTTTGGGTGCCCACGACCTCTGCCATTTGTAAGCACTGAGTGGATCCACTGGTGTTCTCCTGTCTGGCTTTTGAGGGGATGTGTGGGTTCATCCTGGTCTCCAAACCACACTGTCATGCTAGGCAATGAGAAGTTAATGAATTACACACAACAGCAGCAGCTTTGGTGAGTCCTCAGATGAGCATGCTGCGGGTGGAGGGTTTATTCTGGATTCCTTTGTCCCTTGTGTCCATACTGACAACCAGTCAGAATCACTAACATAACCCCTGGCATGATTTTCACCCAAGTCAGATAGTGCTTTCCCAAGTGCTACCTGGGCATATGCTGGGAGCTTGCACAGGGGAAGAGATCATTCCCACAGGGAAGCTGGGATGTGGCCACTGTGGTTTGGAAGCCAGGAGAGCTTAGCAGAGCTGTGGTATGGCCGTGCCAGCCAGCTCCACTGGTAGAGGCAAGACCTCAGCCTGGCTCATGTCTTTGATTTCACCCAGGAGCTGCAGCCTCCTCTGGCTCTTGAGCTAATTCATCATGCGTCATTCTGTCTCTGCCTGTCATCCATCATGCAAGGGCCAACGTTGCCAGTCACGCCTGTTGAGATGTGTTCGCTTATTGCTGTGCTGTACCAAGCGATGTGTGTCATGGAAAGCCTTGACCTTCCTTATTTACCTTTTCTAAATGCTTCATTTACACTTGGGTGCACTGTTTTTTCCTGCTTGATGTTAAAGTTCCTCATTTCCACACTGAGCTGCTTTGTGCTAAGGTTTCCTGCCTTTTTGCTGAGTAGTTTTGACCTTCATTCAATAAATCTATAATCTTCCCAGAACTTCATCATCACAGCCCCCTTGCTGCCTCTGCCTTTTGTTCCAGCATATACTTTTCCTCAGCAATTCAGCAACAGCTTTCTTGGAATTTTGGATGGAATCTTTAATCACTGAATTGCTCTCGGACACAGATTAAACAGAGCACCCCTCCAAAGCATATGTCTGCCCAGTCCCTAACGCAGCACTTAACATGGCAAAGCCCACTTGTGTTGCAGTTCGTCTCTTCCCCCAGGCAGGCTTGTGAAGCCAGGACTGGGACCAGGTAGACAGTGTGCTCCTATGTCCATCTCCAGGGGTGACATCCCACTTATCAGCCAGAGACTTGCAGGAATAAGCAACCTCCTGAAGGCTGTTTCCAGGGGTGTACACAAGGGGCAATGGCTGCAAATTGGAGCACAGGAAGTTCCACACCAACATGTGGAGGAACTTTTTCACAGTGAGGGTGACAGAGCACTGGAATAGGCTGCCCAGGGAGGTGGTGGAGTCTCCTTCCCTGGAGATATTCAAGACTCGTCTGGATGCCTATCTGTGCAGTATGAGCTAGGGAGCTGCTTTGGCAGGGGGGTTGGACCTGATGATCTCTCGAGGTCCCTTCCAACCCCTACAATTCTGTGATTCTGTGAGTTGAAAGGGACCTTGAAAGATCATCTAGTCCAACCCCCTGCCAGAGCAGGATCACCTAGATTAGGTCACATAGGAACACATCCAGGCAGGTTTTTTATGTCTCCAGAGAAGGAGACTCCACAACCTCTCTGGGCAGCCTGTCCCAGTGCTCCGTCACCCTCACAGTAAAAACGTTTCCCCTTATATTCACATGGAACTTCCTATGCTCCAGCTGGCACCCGTTGCCCCTTGTCCCATCACTGGCCATCACTGAGAAGAGCCTGGCTCCATCCTCCCAACTCTCGCCCTTTACATATTTATAAACATTAATAAGATCTCCTCTTCTTCAAGTCCATCTCCCCCAGCCTCTCCTCATAAGGAAGGTATTTCACTCCCTTCATCATCTTGGTGGCCCTGTGCTGGACTCTTTCAAGAGTTCTATGTCCTACAGTCTTCCTTAGGCTGTTTAAAAAACCTGTACTCCCAGCAAGACCTGAAGCAAGTTGGCAAGAAAGCATAGGTGGGTTCCTGGGCCTGAGCAAGTTTCATCAGTCCCTCACAGAAACAAATACATTCCCACAGGTCAGTCTCTTCTGACCATGCAGTCAGCATCAAGAACAGACTTCTCTATTGCAAACATAACATTGCAAACATTTTTCAGGGTATTTCTTCTCCAGAACAACAAATCTTTCTCCCTATACCAAGTCCAAAAGGATGTATTTTTTCTGAGCTTAACTAGTGGCAAATCCAAGTGGCAAATTCTCTTCCTTTAGTAGCCTGCTTTCCACCCTGGCTTAAAAGGGGAAATAGGCCCTCAGCCAAAGGTTGGATCTAAATTCAGATCTACAGAACAGTGCTCTTTCCATCTTTGTTTGTATTTGGTCCTGTCTGGCTTCCTAGGGTGAAACTCCTCTTCCAGATCTGCACAGCAAATAGCAGCTTTGCTATTGTGCTCTCTGCTCTCCCTTTGGCAAACAACTCACTGGAAATCAGCACATCTAGGGAGATCAGTCCAAACTGCCATGGGAAACTGGCTATTTTTCCAAAATGCATGATACAGATCAACCACAGGTTACTGCCTGGATTACTAGTTTGTGGTGCTCATGAGATCAGACTAGGTGATCATAAAGGTGCCTTCTGGCTTTCAAATCTATCAGCCTAAATAATGCATTAATGAAGTAACGTGGAACAGTGCCACATTTGTTCATGTATAAGGCATTTTAATGATGTTCCTTTCAAAGACGAGTAGATGGAGCAGTGGATTGATGCACTGAATTTCACCTCTAGGGACTCTGACTTTGGTTACGAGACAAATGAGTTTGATAGCATCAAGTAAATACTCAATAGATATTCGTCTCCATCCCCAAAACCACCGTGCAATTTGGCAGGAGCAGCAGTCTGTGCTCACGAGACGTCTAGAGGTGCTCAGGGCATTGGCAGTCCTCTGGGAGGAAGCATCTGACTGCTCTGTGCCTGGCGTGAGCAGTGCTCTCACACCCTCACTCCCCCCAGCTCCAGCCACACGCTGCTCCCCAGAATCACGGCACAGAAAACACAAAATTAAAGCTGAAATAAGACGGGGAAGTCTATTTATTTGGGTTCACAAAGCAAGCTAGTGCTGGAAATTGGCCAAACTACATACTGTATCGGCTTTGATGCATTATTAGAATTGTGAAAACTTTCAGGGTTTCAAGGAAAAGATTTCTTTCCAGGCGCAAGATCAAAGCAAAAGCTAAATAATACTGGGTTACAGAGCAGGGACCTTTCAAATGGCTGGTCTTGACTGTTTATGTATCCAGAAATGTTGTGATAGGAGCAGCTCTTTTTTACAAGGCCCAGTAACAACAGCGTAAATCAAGCATTAACCAGAAGTAGACAGCAAATTATGCATTCTTTTAGAGACTTCCAGTGGAGCTGATTTTTAGGAAAGGAAAAAAAGGAGTTCTGTTTTTAATAGCATAAAAATAGATTTCCAGGAGGCGCCACTGTATCTTTGTACCAAAGCATAACAATGTTAGATATAAACCAACAGCGCTGATATAGCTGATAAACCAACACAAGGGTATGTTTCAACACTGAGCTGCTATGACACAGCTCAGCATGAATCCTTGTCCTTCTTAGATAGGTTTTTAGACTCCTTGCATAAAGTATTCACGCTAAATAAAGAGAGAGATGTACTAGCCTGTGTAAAATCAGAGGTGTGGAAAATTTGCCTGTGACGTGTGTCCCTATTAGATGGCACATTTAATTCCAGCAGCTTCTTGGGGACAGAAATTATGATTGTGGCAGCCTGAATTTGTTTGTGAAGCAGTGAGAGGACAGCAGGAGCACAGACTAGGAGATGAAACATGCATGGACAGATAATTTCACTCTTCTAAAAACCATACAATCAATACAAACTATTTGGTAATGCAGAGGGGCAAACACCTCCGGAGAGTAAGTCATCCTGACCTAAGACAGGTGCTTAAGGTAAAGACTGAACTGCCCAGCAAAAGTGCTTTTTTCCTCCCCCAGCTCTTGGAGCCAAGAAAACTCATGGAGCCAAGATGCCTAATTGCCAGGTGGCTAAGACAGAGTGAGATGCATCACCCCCACAGCTAACTTACCTAATCATCATGACTCCTGTTATGTTTCCAGACGGGAAGAACAGCCAAATAGTTTCAGTCTTGGATATGTTTATACGAAGGAACACAACAAGAAAGAACAAAAGCAAGGTCTCCCTCCGGGACACGGCCATGGTTTGTCTCTCTTCTGGAAGGCTTTCAGGGAAGAGAGTGAAATAGCTGCTTCTCCACGCTCAGGACTGCCTTGGTTTTCCACATAAGGCTAAAACACAGACTGTATTAGAGAGTCAGCCTTCCCCATAGATGGCATTGCCATCTGAATGATACCATTCAGGCTCATTTATAAAGGCAAGAAAAAGAAACATGAAGATCTGCTTTCCCTACTAATTGCAGACTGCCATAATTTTGGGCTAAATTCAATTGCTGCCACAGAGAAGAGAATCCAGAGGTAGCACCAATGCTCCTCTTAACCCGAATGATTTTTTTTTAAATGTCAAACTTTAAGATTAAAACCTTGGTTAGGCAATATAGGTATTTTTTATTTCCAACGTCTTTCTGAAAAGATGGTGCAGTTTGCATCCCTCCACACATAGCCAAACTCCTGGTCTTGTAGGCCTAAATACCAGGCCTGGCTGTGACCCTATAATTTGTAACTCTGGCGCAAGTGATACTCAGCCATCAAAAATCAATAATCCCACTCCATCATTGTAGGAGGGTCACTATGATTTACTGACTGTATTCAACCACTGTGCCTTAGTACTCAGACCTTTATTCCTCCAAATTGCTCCATCACACTGAGATTCCCAGCTCTGCCACAGAGATCTGATCTCCTTGGGGAGGAAACTGAACCCCAGTGAACGGGATGCTGCACCCCTCTGAACAGAAGGCCACCATAGAGCTTGTGCCTATGGATGAACACCCCTTCAGGGCGAGCACAGGCTGTAAAATTGTGTTTAGAGAAATAAAAGGGTGGATTCAGTATATTCACAATGAGATGGTGCTTACTTGCTTCTTGATTGAAGCTTTGACGGGTGAGTCAAGCCAGGCCAGAATACTTCAGAAATCTGGTTTCCACTGCATGAATGGTGGCATGAAAATGCTTATTTTCATGTTTGTGTGACTACACATACAAATACCTGCATACATACATAGGGGGCTAGAATGAGATTCAGTTGTAAGACATGAGAGGCCAGAAAGAGTGTACCTCCATGTATGCACACACTGACATAGGTACAAATACACTTATCTGTATGAACAGAGAGGGAATAAAAGATGGAAATAACATGAGGAAAATCAAGACAGAAGCAAAACAAATAAATGTAAGAGACAGGAAAGCAAGCTATGGAGTAACTGACTCCATGTAAATCTGATTAACCTTGTACATCCCCTGTGGCCAGGACGCTCCCTCCTTCAGAGCAGGGAGCAGTGTTGAACACTGCAGGCCCCCGATGCAGATTTTGATCTGGAAGGTGCTACAGCAGCACCCAAATGAGGTCATTGAGGATGGGTACTTGGCGGCTCTCTCTTGCACAGACCTAGACCTGGAACAACTTTGTTGGAGCCAGAGGAGTTACTCCAGAACCGTACCTATGCGAGAAGAGATAAAATCTCCTGTGCAATGCATGAGGATTGATGTTATCCAAGAAAAGGATTTGGTCAAAGGAAACAGAGCAGAAACAAAGGAGGAATGTGAGCACTCTGCTTCATGCTCTTTGAAGTGTTTTGTCTTTTACACGGGAGTAACCTGACCCACATTTATTCCAGTGTTTTTCTTCCACAATTTACTCCAGAGATTTTCTTAAAACAATAAATAGGAAATACTCTCACAGCTGTGCAGGATATCTAGTTTACAAGCCTTTTTTCCAGGGTGGGAGTTCGTCCGTTAGGCATCACAGTCATGGAAAAGAAAATACCGAATGTGATGCAGGAAGCAGCAATGCTGGCTTTCTCATTTAGCATTCATTCAATACCAAAGTTATTTAGAGGAGATATCCCTAGGTGACCACCTGCATGAAAACGAGATGAGTTCCAGCTACTTCCACCCAGGGAAAGTACCATCACCCTCCCTGCAGTGGTCCCCTTGAAATGTCAGAGCAAGATACTTGGGGTAAAATTAAGACCACCTAAAGTTGCTCTCTCAGTCTTGAAGACCACTCACTGGGAATGTACCTGATAACTTGCAGGTTTCTAAGATGATGCTTAAAGAGGTCCTGATCTGCATGGAGATGCAGAAATACAGGTTGGGGACTGGCCTGTTGGAGAGCAGCATAGGATGGGGAGCTGGTTGACAGCAGGATGAACATAAGCCAGTAATGTGCCCTCATGGCTAAGGCGGCCAATGGCATCTTGGGGTGTATTAGAAGGGGTGAGACCTGCCCTGGTGAGACCGCACATGAAATATTGTGTCCAGGTCTGGGCCCCTCAGTTCAAGAAGGACACAGAACTCCTTGAAAGAGTCCAGCGCAGGGTCATCAAGACAATTAAGGGAGTAGAACACCTTCCTTAAGAGGAAAGGCTGAGGGACCTGGGCTTCTTTAGCTTGGAGGAGACTGATTTAATCAGTGTTTATAAATACATAAAGGATGAATGTCGGGAGGATGGAGCCAGGCTCTTCTCAGTGATATCCAGTGATAGGACAAGGGGCAATCAACGGGTGCCAGCTGGAGCATAGGAGGTTCCATGTGAATCTAAGGAGAAACTTTTCCACTGTGAGGGTGACAGAGCACTGAGACAGGCTGCCCAGAGAGGTTGTGGAGTCTCCTCTGGAGACATTCAAACCCCACCTGGACATGTTCCTGTGTGACCTAATCTATGTGATCCTGCTCTGGCGGGGGGTGGCGAAATTAGGTGATTTTTTCAAGGTCCCTTCCAATCCTCAACATTCGCTGAGTCTGTGAAAATGTTGGATATGGATTCAGGTTTAGGCACTAGAAGCCCCTAAAATTTGTAATGGGTCTGATATGGCAGGTGTACTCAAGGGAAGCATACCCACAGCCAGAGCATTAAAATCAGCCCAGAGCACATCTTAACCTGCTTTATCTGCTCCTGGGTAACATCCCTGTGGCTAGAGCAGACTCCCAGTGAGTGTGAGACCTGGCTATCCAGGTCTGGTATTACCAGATTCCATGGGAATGAGTGCTCTTCTTGCACACAGAGGAGAGTGTCCTGGACCCCTGGCTATACCATATCTCTGGTATTCAGAGGGCTGGAAGGATGTGTATATACATTTATTTATGTTTGTGTTACAGCTGGGCCACATGCAGCCTGGACTGCAAATCTCAGAAGGTTGGAAGATGAACAAGTGCAAAGCAGCTTTGTCACCAGAGGACTGAGATACACTGGGATATACATATTTTTTCCCAGGGAAAACAGACAGCCATTTATCAAGGAATTATTGCAATGATGCAGTAAAGAGCTAAAATACATCTTTCTACCTGTTAGAGCAGGGGCAATCCTCCAAGGTGAGCGTCAACGAAAACTAAGTGTATGCTTGTATGGTGCAGCAATCAGCAGGTAGCACTCCTAACATATACAGGGTCTGACAAAAAAGGGTTACTTTCCTCAGACATGTTTGCAGGCACGCTAGAATTACACAGTCATTTCAGAAAATCTTCTTCAGATGAAGCTGTGGGTTTTCTTGTCTGAGAGTTCTCAGCTCATGTCCTTGCAGCGTTTCAAGCTCTCATGTGCCTGTGTCCCCATGCGCAAGGCAGGAGGAGAACTGAGTCCAGACCTAAAGTCCCGAGCCTGGGAATTTGGGCAGGAGGCAAAGGAGCTGCATTTAAGCCACAGCGCCTGTAGCCAGCCATTTTCTTTTTTGCAGTGTTCCCAAACAGACCCACATTGAGGTGACAAGCTGTCCTTGTTTGACAGGACCCCTTTTGATATATCCCATTAAACTCAGGTGGCTCGTTCACCAAACTGACAGCGGTGATTTGTGTACCCAAACATGCCACCCTTCCGCTTGCAGGAAGCCACCGACACTACCCAGCTCACATCGTGCTGTGCCTTCCCCTCTGTGCCACTGAGCATCACCACAACCCCACCGCACCAGCGACAGGGTCAGCACAAGTCCTCGTTGGCCAGGTCTGAGCCTGGTTTCACCCTCTAACTACAAAAGGAGAGGAGCTAAACTGGGCAAGAAGAAAACTCTGGCGCTCCATCCTGGCAAGGACAATGGCCTTATTTATTTTTTCATGCGTTTTCTTTCTTATGCTCACGCAGTCGGTTCAGATCGCATTCTGTCTTCCAGAGATAAATCAGAGCCCAAAATGGGCTTCAGACCAATTTTGATGGAAGCTGCTTAAACAGAGCATAAACTCTACCTTTGCTCTGATTTAAGGAAACATGCATGCCCAGATTATATCACCTGAGGTAGCCAGGCATTAATTAATTACATAAAAGCATTTGTGAACCTGTTAAAACTATCTATTAGATGAGCAGTGCTGCTATCTCCACCATCTCTCTAAACGTTTTAATTAATTTGGGGGAATTTACACATGCATGTTGTCTGCCAAATTCAACAAAACTTGCTTTATAAACTAATAATAGCATTTGCTTTCACTGTGAAGGAGTTATGCAAGCTCTGTATGTGCTTGCACGTGGAGAGGGAGCTGGCCTCTGCCCAGAGCCAAGTGCCGCTTGGTGATTTACCAACAAACTGATGTTCTCATCAATATTAGAGGTGCGGGCATCCAGCACCATGCACACAATGCATGTTCAGCATCTGACAGGATCAAGCCCATAAAAATAGTCTTTTCTTAATATTGCAACAGGCTGAGAGAAATAGATTTTTTCTTTCCTTCTTTTTTTCCCCCTCAGAGTGATGCAGAGCTGTCAGCGAGGCTCCAGTGACTTGTGCTGTCCCCTTTGTCTGCTGCCAATTGCATGCTGCATTTAGATAACATAATTGTAACAGCAAGTCAGGGAAAGCGATGGCTGGTGCATGATTTTTAAAGGAAAAATTACTGTCCTTTTTGGCAGAATTTGAGAGGATAACCTATTAATTAGGTAGCCTGAAAAGCAAAGCACAATTCTAATCATCTTCAATGGAGTAGCCACACAGGGCACCAAACAAGGCTTGCACAGGTGTGCAGAAACATCACCAACCAGGGCAGTGTCAGCTCAGACCATCCTGAGGAAGACCTGATCCTCTGCTGCTCTGACTGTTTTTCTCTTGTGGACACAGGAGGGAAAAAACCTTCCAGTACCTGAGCCAGGTGGCATGAAAACACTTGCCGTGGAAATTCCCTGTGCACCAGCACAGCTGCCCATGATGTGCTTCACCGCCTGCCCTGCAGTCCTCATGCCTGGCTGGAAGGACAAGGAGATGTCCTGGAGCACCCCGGAGGTCCTTGCCCCAAGCACCTGCAGCTGGATCACACAGGGAAGGGTGCTGCCAAGCCTCATCCTGGCACATCCCGGTCTCCGCAGCACCTCGGTGTCTCGCAGTCTCCAGTGCATCTGTCCTCACTTCACCTTTGTGGGGTATTGCCCCATTTCACAACACTGGGGGTAATGCATTTTTGAGAATGTTCAGACGTCTAGATAGGCATCTGGCCCCAGATCTTCAAAGGTGCTGAGGCTGTGCAGCACTGCCGCTTGAGTTAAACCGACTGCAGCCGGAGCTGAAGCGCCCCTATGCTTGGGGTTTTCTCCAGTTTAACTACATCACTCCAAATCCACCTAGATAAACTGATACAATTTTCTTGTATAGACAAGACCTTAATCTCTCCATTTAATCTCTTCTTGCTATTGTTCCTCCTGGCCCGGGCCTCTCAGCAGTGCAGAGCACTAATCACAGCAAGGTACCCACCTTCCTCATGATGAGCAGAGAGCTACCCTGTGAATTCATTTCCACTGGTGGCTGGCAGAAGACTTGCACTCCAGCACCCTGAGGCAATATTAGTTTCAACATTTCCAGCCCGTAACGCTCAAATTTAACATTCAAAGGGCATTTCTTTACGTTTTCTCCTTCCCTTGACAGGATCTTCCCTGTGCCTCATGGTGATTGTCACAATAGAAGTGGCAGTTTGACAAAGATCTCCCCTTCTCCTGCATTAGCAGGCATGATGGGATTTGGTACACCATGTCACACTGCTGGCCTGCCAGATTGCATTTTCTGCTTTTGCCAGGCCCTGCAACCAGAGAAATGTGGGAAATGCCACCCCATTACCAGGTCTGTCACAGTCACCAACATTGCACCGCCTGCCAGCACTGCACCCTCGCTGATGAGGACATCTGTGCGGCTCCCACACAGTTCTGCCATGCTGTGTGGTTCTGTCCTTTGTGGTAATCCCACCACGACTGCTTGTGCACGTGATATTGTGCCTTGTCAAGCAAGGACTGCGTTTGTTTCTCCTTTATCCTAGAGCTGCTCACTCCAGCCAGGTCCTCACTGTTACCTGCAACCCAGGGGGCTTTGGTCCAACCCAGCCTTCACCTGGTACCTCTGCAGCTCTTTACAGTGCTGTTGCCCCTCCAAATAAATGACAGGGAAATGACAAAAGAACAAAAAACAGGAGTCTGGAAGCAGTGTGTTGGGAGCACTAATCTGGTGTCATCTGCCTGACTGGGGGATATTGCTGCAAGGAGAAGACTATTTCGTTGCTCTGGCCCAAGGCCCTATGCTCCCAAGCTTGTTGACTCGTAATTTTGCAGGAGCAGATGACTCTGACTGTATCAAGATGAGGTCAGGATCCTGTTAGAGGTGTCACTCTCGGCTACCACTGAGCTCTCTCCTGCTCTGACCTCAAACCAGCTAAGCCAGAGGCGACAGCAAGTGGGAGTCAGCACCTAGCTGTGGTCAGAGTCTGGCCTGGTGGGAGGCAGCAGCTGTGTTTCATAAAAGCTGCTGTCACAGGGGCTCGTGTCCAGGTCTTCTGGGCCTAGGCTATATATAAAGTAAGGTTTATACATGTATTACTATATAGAGTAATAAACAGAACCTTAATCTTAATCCCAGTCTCTATTCATGCAAACCCCTTGCTTTACTAGCTTGTCTCAGTACTCTTGCAATGCTCCCCAATGGTACCTGCAACTAAGGGTTGAGAGGTAGGAAGGATGCTTTCCATTTAAGCAAGATTTGAAAATCAACTTGGAAATTTTCTTCTGACTGGCCTCCAAATCTCACCAGGCCCCATTCCAATATAAAGCACAACTGCACAACTCGGCATTAAGAGTGGCAGCTCTTAACATTACACACAGGACACAGAGACGCTCTCAGGACTGTGCAGATGCTGTTTCTCACTTGCAAAACTTCTGCTGTCCCCAATGGTGGTGCATTTGCTGTCACCTAGGAAAATGAGAACATCAAACAACATGCTCATCTGCCACCATGCTGTCTGTGGCCACGTGCGTGCGTGTGCGCTTGGGCACATCCCCTTCCTCACGCTCTCTTGCTGACAGCAGGTATTTCACTTAGTTAACCAAACTAGCTCCTCATTCAGGTGTATGTGTGTCTGTGCTTGATGTACCGTGTAAGAGGAAAATACCATAAGGGAAATTTGAGCAGACACATCTGCAGGATGTGCAAATCAGTGCAGAAAGAAGGAATTTGGCAAGTCTCTCGGAAATGATGATAGTGATTTTTTTTTTTTTTTAATCTCATGCCTTTTACTCATTCAGCTGGGACACTATTTCCTATTTCAAGACATTTCCACATCGCATATCTGCTGGGAATGTAAACACAATCCAGGATTTGGCTTTTTTCAGGAGAGAAATGTCTGCTTTCCAGTGTCCCTGCCAGCCACCGCCTGCGCGGGAAAGTGTTTGGCAGAGGAGTGACGCAGCCTGACATACTATGGATGGACCACAGCTCCGCGTTGAGTTCATGCTGTGTGAGCAGGGCAGGCAAGATCTGCCCTCCCTATCTCACTTTCCATCCCATACAGGTGGGGAATTAAGCTTGGAAAACTCCTCTTGAAGGGCTCTGATGAGTGTGTAGGCATGTTTGGTAATTTTCTCCTGCTCACGAGGCCCAGCTCTGGGTGTGGAAAAGGCTTCACATATCCCTGCCAGGGGAAACACCCGACACAAGGACAAAGAGCAGGAGAAGAGCTGTGTGGGGACCAGAGAGGAGAAGCCAGGCAACAGCGGCTCCAGGACAAGCAACAGCAGGGCCAGGGCACAAAAATGGAAAAAGGGGGGGTGTATGTCAGCAGCACGGGAAATGGGGGCCAAAATAAGGGTCAGGACCTGTTACCACCCAGGGTGCTGGAAGACCTGATGATTAGTGACTTAATCCACAGGGATGTAAGTTTTCCCATAGGAATTAATGTAATTGAGCAGGGAATTAATGCATTCAGGGACTTAAAGGGCACAGAGATAGTAATTATGGTGTGGAGGATGGGGATGCAGGGACAGTAAGGTCTCACCTGCTTTTCTCATGAGGCTGATAACTCCCTGTGCATCCTCTTGCAGGAGAATTCCCCCTGCCTCCTCTAAACGATTACTTTTTTACCCCTGTCTTTATCTTCCTCAGGTGAATAAATCTCAGTCAACCCAGTCAGGGACAAGGGATGGGAAAAATGTACCAGTGATGAAGGTTAGCAGAGCAGGGTGTTAAATGACTGGTAATGAGACACCAAAGCTGCGGGCAGAGAAGGGCCAGGCAGCAGGACATCGCTGTGCTGCTCAGCCTGCCTTCCCCTCTGTAACCATCCTGTTTTCCACACAGAAAACCCGGTTTCCCCACACCCTCAGAGATGACTTCCATGGAGCAGGAGAAGAACCACTGGAACAATTATCCCACACCAGTGACTTCGTCGAGGAGGCAGTAACCAAATGAAGCAGGGCAGGAAGCCCCCCATGCCGTCACAGGGCAGTGAGGAAGAGCAGAGCATCCAATTACCTGCAGCCTGGGAGCTAAAGGATGTTCCCTCCTGTTTCCCAGAGAGGCAAAGGACACTGAGACCTTCTTAACCAAGGATACCCATGGGCAGGGGACAACGAGAGACCTTGCTCTTGATGTTCCCCACAATTGCTTTGTACTCAGCACCATAGTTAAGCCCATACCACACACACGACAGAGCACTGGCTGTGTAAGAACTTGGTCTTTCTGCTTTGGTTTGCAGCTTTCTCCATCTGTCTGGTCTCAAAGGGGCCCTCCTGTGCTCACCCTGATTTGGCACTGTGCTATCAAATCACTTTGCTATCCTCTCCAAAGTCTGTCTTGCACTTTAGGCCTATTCTACCTTCCCTAATATCACCTTTCTGCTGCATTTTCTGCTTCTGCAGGGTCATGTTGTCTCCTAGTGCAAAGCTGTGCAGGGAGGTGGCAAATTTACTCATCCTGAAGCTTTGGCCCGAAAAATCCAGCCAAAAGCGGGGCTGAACTTGAGAAAAAAACCCACCCTAAGACTGCTATTCTAGCTGTCCTCCATCCCCTCTGATTGGGGGTTAATTGGTACTTCATGTACCTCATGATTCCCTCTCCAAGGTGGATGGAGGTCACCTCTTCTCAGGAGGGTTTAATTCTAGCACAGTGGCCCTGAGCTGAGTTAAAGAAAACATGGAATAAACGAGGACAGGTACTCCTACAGACAGATTCATTATGGAAAATTTATGCAATTTACAATTTTCTAGCAGATGTCACTGTCCCAATCCACTCCAGCACCTTGACTCTTCAGCTGGCAGAGTCTGCAGCCAGGTACCTTAAGTTTAAGCTTGCATCTGAGTAGCCTCTCAGTAGCCTCTGGGCATGTGTAGCCTCTCAAAGTACCCTAAAGATCATGCCTGTCATTGCCCTCAGCCACCACAGGAACTGGGACACCTGGTTGCTGCCTCAGGACCTTGTTGAAACTGTCTTAATTTTAAGCTCTGACATGAAAAACTGAATGCAGTACTTCACACAGACAACTCTGATACATCCTGTTAATTACCCACACAAGAATAAAGTTGTGATAATTAGAACATCAGATAATAGTGCCTGGGAAACACCAGAGCAGCAACAGCAGAAATGTTGGTTTAGTAATGAAAGCATGTTAAGTGCCCTCATTAACAGCTGGGGTGTGATTCCCAGCTCCAACTTCAGCATGCTAACAGCAGTAAGACACATGGAGCTCCAAGGTGAAATGGGTACTTTCTCACTGTTTTTTATATTTTGGAAACTGAGTGAAATGAAATTCCATCACTTATGGTTTAGCATAGGACAAGAACGGTTGGACTTGATGATCTTAAAGGTCTTTTCCAACCTAGTGATTCTCTGAAATAGTGTGCAAAGAAAGACCTTCAGCATGGTAAAACTCACCAAGCTGCACTCTTTGTTGTCATTTAACTTGCCTCACCCTCCCAAGAGATGCAAGGAGAGCCCAGAGGGCCCTGAAAACCAGAGCAAGGAAGAGGAGGGGAACGCAGTGTCCCTTTAACAACCAAATGAAAGCTACTGTGGTAGAGACATCATGGGCTTTGACTTTGCCCTCAGCTCAGAAGTCTTCAGGAGGAAATAGCACTGGGGAAATGCATGAAGTGGGTAGGAGTGAACGAGATAAATACATGGTACACCCTACCTGTAACAGGGCATCAGGGAAAGTCATCCAGCAGAGCCTGGCTGCTTGAGCAGCCTCTTTGTCCTGTACACTGACTCCAGCTCTTCAAAGAAGCTCCCTTTTCAGAAAGACCTGGATTCACATCTGCTGGAAGTCAGCTAAATTTGGGCAATTAATGAATCCTTTTTGGAAACTTTGGCTGTCCCACTGTAGGGTACTCAGGAACGCAAACTCTTTTGTGTCAGGCAGGCTGTAGTTGGTAAAAGCAGCACTTGGTAATCAGTGGTTAAGCCAAAACCAAATAATGAGAATAGCTGCATCATGGGCTTTGAGGCTACTCAAACCAAACCACAGGAAAGGGGTAGGAACAGCAGCTAGAAGCAAATGGAGGGGTTATCCACCTCTGGAAAAGCTACAAAAGAGGGTCTCAGCACAAAAGCCAAAGTCACCCTTGCAGAAAGATTCCTGTCTCTACCTTGCCCCAGCTCCCAGCAAGTGCAGCCTCAGATGGGCGAGCTCCCTCTGGTTAGGACTACCTACCCCTGCCTGTTTTGTTTTGCTGAATATGATACCACTAAAACCTGTCTGTCAGAGGAGGGACTGTCTTCAGGTCATTTGCTGCCCTTCAGCCACGCTTGGCTCTCTGGCAGTACCACGCAAGTGTCTTTGAGAAACACAACTGGTTTTACTCCAAATACTCTATTGACTTCTGAATGGGTTCAAACATGATGCAAGCAAACAAGCTGGAGAAACTACAGGACACAGTTCAGGACAAAATCGTAAGCAATCTGTCATTGAAAGAGATGGACCATGGCAAAAGATTTTCCAGTTGTGTCCACTGCATAAACCCCCTCCAAGGCAACGCAAAGCAAGCAGACACGGCTTCTCACTAAGGCATCTTTATTGCACTGAATCCTACTGTCACTCCCTGGAGAAACATTTGATCTTCCTGTCCAAAGCCTGTTATTAAACTACCAAGCACTTTGTAGGTGGCAAAGGGAATTCATCACGACCATTCCTCAAAGCTTGTGAAACCTAGGAAATGCTGAGCAACCTTTCTTCAGCAGCCGTAGATACCGCTTACAGATTAAAATAGGAACATGAACTAGAGTCATTTGGGGTTCTTTTTAAATCGCTGATGGTTGCAAAGTTGCCAAATGCTTGCTCTGCTCCGGACATACTTTGATAGCCAACTGGCAAAACATTAGGGTTATGGGATCAGGATCAAGATATTTAATCATTAGCATCCCGTGTCTCCAGCCCATGATTCTAAAGGTAACATCAGTCAGTAGTTAATTAAAAAGTGATACAATTTCAAACTTGTAAGCCTGTGTTTTGGGTTGGGTGAGATTGCGAATGGGTACTTTCCAACTAAAGATTTCTCCTGCTCAGCAGATTTCTGCCCTGAGTATTTTGCCTACTACACCATTTTTACAGGAGGCCACTGAACTGAAAATGGGCTTTGGCCAGTAACAGCAGCTCCTATATATCTGAGTGCGGCACCTATAAACATTGTAAGCTGTGACCTGATGGACTCCTCATGGTTACCCGGGGTAAGCTGTCCACGCACAGCTCATGAGCTCAGGCTGATGGGATCAAACCTGCCAAGGCTGTGTCGCCAATCTCTCCTAGACCATAGACAATCTTTCAAAGTTCATGTCTCCCCTTCACTTGGGACTGAAATATATCTACATGGTAGATCAGATGTTTTATTGTCCTTGTGTTGCTACAGAAGTACAGGGGTGATAAGTAGTTCCAACACAGAGAACAATGCAACAGGATTAGTCTGCTACTTGAAAACTGTAGTTCTCAAGCATGAGACCTCAGGAGGAGTCACAAGTCCCGGGAGAAGGGCATGATATCATGGCAGAAGACCAGCCACATCCCTGCAATCTCTCCCAGAAGAAAGATTTCATGAGTCAGCTCAGTGAATACTCAAGGGGGAACTGGACATGGAACTACACATGGATGTACATCTACAAACACCCATATAGATATAAATACGTTCTGTCTAACCATGCACTTTTTGTGAGAGTTGACTGCCGGCCTACAGTCTTTACAATGTCAGTTATGGCTCCTTCACAGGTCCCTGAACATGTGAAATCCAAACCCAGGGATGGGGTTGTTACAAGCCTGAGGCAGCTGACCTCTTTTCTAGGGAAGGGTTATAGTGAGTAGGAAATCCAGTGCTCAGTTCCAGTGCTAAAGTGGGTAAAGAAACAGATTTTCTTGCAGCCTCCTCAGAACAAGGCAGAGAAGGTCCAGCAGAGCAAATCCAAACACAAGGGTCCAAAACTCATCTAACCCAAAAGAGCTTTTCTAGACTCATATTCCAGAAACATCGGGAGATGAAGTGCTGGTACTCAGTCCCAGCCAGGGCACCTCTGGCTGGTGCCTGTCCTCAGGAGAGAGGCAGTAGCTCAGATGGCCCTGTGCCCAGCATTTCATTTTGTCTGGCTCTGGGGAGCCTGCAGCACAGCCTGGTGGTTTCTGCATCTCCCTCCAGCAGTACTGACCCCTCTCTATCACCTGTACGTGGGTCTGGGTACCTTCACCAAGTCTGTGGCAGCCGAGGGACATGGTCCAAGGACATGGCCTGATCCATCCCACCCCTTGGTTGGGTTTTCCCCAGTTTTCTGACCCCAGGAGAAAATAATCCAACCACAGAAATGCTCAGCAGGAGCAGGCTGCAAGCAGCATACGTCTCCTTGAGGAGATGTGCAGAGCCAAGGCAGGCTCTCAGCCATGGCAGCATCAGCCACCGTGGGAGTCACAAGGCACAGCACAGACCCAGCATGGGAAGTGATCTCACCATAACTTGCAAAACGCAGAACAAAACAAGGTTGTTCCCTTTAGCAACGTAGGGATGGCTCAGTGGAGTAATTTATCATGCAACTTAACATCAACCCTTTCTCCATTGTTTTACCTGGTCTCAGATGAACATGGTTGTTTCCAGACGGATACGTGATCTCCAGGGCACCGAGTCCCACCCTCAAACGATTTTTCCAATACCACCCAAACCTTAGCCATAAATCTCTGAATTCATGGCATTTGACAGGTGCCTGTGGTCATGCCAGCTGTTGCGTAGGACTGGGCCTTACCATAGTGCTTCTCCAGTGTTGTCTTGATCAAATGAAGCTTTTTGTCCCTCTTGCTCTGCCAGGTAGAACTGAAGCACAGAAAAAGAAATGACACTGTACCTGTCCATCCCGTTGTCACAAGTAACTGCACTTCCAATCCGTGAAGCCTAAGGTGACTTCTGAGAAGCTGTTAGCAGATTCTGCTGCTACTAGAGCCTGATGTAGGCTACTGGGTTACCATACAAGCTGGCACAGAAACCTAGAGTAATAAAAAGCTTAGCAGCCATAAGGCACCAAATAGCAGAAGGAAAATTGACTAATTAAAGGGCTTTTTAAGCTGTCCTGTCAGGGCTGTTTTATTTGAAAGCCATTTAGTGAAAATGAGCATTTCCTCTCTAATTTGTGCTCCTTCATAGGGGATTATCATCTCGTTGCCACAGTTTGCACTGCTTGCTTGTGTCTGTGTGATGGGGCAGAGCATGCTTTTCAGGGCTGCGTCATCTGCACCTAAGGGGCAAGATGTCAGGAGTAGCGAAGGTGGAAGTTCAGAGCTGAGCTTACTGAGTTTAATGCTGCCTGGAGACACAACTGTCCTGCATCCCCTTGTCTGGATCACACCAGGGGACTCCACAGCCAAACAACACCATGAGAGAGACTATAACTTGCTGAGGAGGGTAAAAGCTCCAGAAATAACACGGTGTAAGAGCAAAAAGCTTGCTCTTAGTAGATGTCCCAGCACTTGTCAGTGGTTTGTTCGGTAGTCTCAAAGGCAGTGGTCCCAATTTTAAAGGTTATTTCATCTGGCCTTTTCAAGAAGGGAATGTATTTCTGGACTCTCTTGTTACCAGTGCTGCTGACTCAGCTTTACATCAGACAAAACATTGGGTATTTTCATCCAGTCTTTCAGCTAGACACAAGTGACTTCTGCTCCTGCTCAGAGCCTGGCCACAGCAAACCAGGTGCAGCCAGGGCTACACAGCTGCAGAAAGATCAAGTAGACTGGAACTGCAGTGACATGACCTCTAGTTAGTACTTTGCTTGGCTGATGGTAGAAGAGCTTCTCCATATCATGTCAATCTGCAAAAGATTGATACCCCAGCCAGCTCTGATCCTCAGAGACCCAGGCTAGCAGAGGGTTTTCTGATGTGCTGAGCACTTTGTTTTGTAGCTGTTCAGATCTTTGAGGCTGACCAATTTGTCTCTTTGTGGGTCTGCAAGACCAGAGTCTGGTTTCAAAAATGCTTATGAAAGTATGTCCCACCAAGTGCTCTTTTGGGACAAGCAGGGTCAAGTTCCAGTCTAAAGGCTCTGCAGGAAAAATGCTCAGTTACTCTTCAGCATACAGAGGGGTTCTCCAGGGGTCGGAACTGCAGCACTGTAACACAGTGCAAGCAAATCTTATGAGACACACAATTTTGAGGTTCAAGTCAAACTCTACCTAGAAGCTAACAAGCATCAACTGTCTGGATGGCAGCATGACATAAAAGACATTCTCTTTTAATTATTTTGCACGTTGGTAGCAACTGGAGACCTCGATGGAGTCATGCTCCAGCTTGCCAAACTCTGTGTTAATAAATGTCATGGGCTGGTCCTTACTCCAGAGAACACAGTGTACATAGGCAAGCCATACTCTGAGAAAGAAGTAGAGATGCAGAGATGACATGAGTACCCCAAGGCCAAACAGTAGGTGGTTTGTGGGACAGAAATTTCTCAGCACCTCACTGCTCTCAAGCCTCAACACTCCTGGTTTTCTGCACCAGAAATTGGCAGTGGTCAACCACAAACCCTGCTTAGGACCTGAAAGGCAAACATGCTTTTGCCTCATGTTCCAGTACCTTTTTGGAAGAGGTAGGAGGGTAGGATTTTGTTTCTCTCATTGACTCACTGTGGTTTTTAGCTAAGAAAGTTTTTGTAACTGCTTATAGAGACAAAAAAAGATAGTTGTCTAGCTCCATCTTCTTCACACAGTTGTGTGCACATCCACCATGGGCTAAAAGATGTGTTCCCCAAGAAGCAACATTTGTTTGCCCACTCCCAGGGTGGGACACCAGCACCTTTGTCCTGTGTTTCAATGCATAAGTACAGTCCAGGCATGAGACTGACTGTGCACTGTTCACTAGGCAACACAGAGACTGCACAGCTCATCCATCATGGAGCGTTTAGAGCTGTCGGTGTGTTGGTAGCATTGCACCAGCCATGGGCAGGGGCAGAGCCAGAGGCAGAGGGGAGGAGGGACCTGCCTCAAGACATGCAGCCACATCCGTCCTGCAGTCATTTAGCTCACTGAATCATTTCACTTGCAGTAATCGATGGCTGAAGCGGTCTACTCCTGAGAAACATTTCTACAGTTGTGGACCAGAATCCTTTAAGCATTCTTAGCCTTCGGGTTCAGGGTCACGAGGCAATGCCTCACATCACACTAGGCTCAGCGCCAAGGCATCAGCGGGGGATGAGTTAAGTGTAATTGAAAAGCACCGTCCCAGTTGTTTGTAGGTTTGCACGGCTTACGCCAGGGTTTGGGCAGCAAGAATCACCCGCTGTGTGCGACATGAAATAAGCTGTAGGAGTATGAAGATACATGTTAAGAGCCTCTCCGCAGTCCAAACATGGCAAATGGTTCTGGCTTTCTTACAGACATAAATAGTAAATTCAATTAATCGTTACTCCCTTCATAGGTGCTAATGATACACTCGGCTTTCTGGTCATGTTCTGGAATAAAAAGGAGCATGTTATTAATTAACTACGATCAATGTATTCATTGCACTCTGTGGGACCTGGATGATTCTGTTCATTTAAAATCAACTACGAAATGTGATTACTGCAAGATCTTAGGAAGGCAAATGGATTTCTGAGGTAACTTAAGGTAATTAAGTGCTCTTGTAAGATTGATTCCTCTGTTCTCACAGTGTCCGAATGGACAGTGAACATGTGGAATTGCTTACACGGGGATGCGGATGAAAGACAGGTCTTTAGCAGTCAAGACGACAGCCCTCCACCTTAAATAACCCATGAGCTTCTTTATACTGGACAGATTTATAGGGGTGAAGATGCCAAAGTAGCTTGTAGAGTACCTGGATAATACCAGGCATGACACTGGAGAAATGCCTCACGTGGTGCCCGTTGCAGCTTGCAGCGAGGCAGGTCCGTGGGCTTGAAGGCTGCAGAGTGGTGGGGATCAGTTAGAGGGTGACTGCGGTTAAAAGAGGGCAAGTCTGCAACAGCCCGTGCCAAAGTAACAGTCCCAAAGGGGGCAAAGGAAACAAGGACAATGGAATAAAGACAGTGCAATTAAATTCTCTTCCCATTAACTACGTCACTTTGAACACAGACTTGCTGAATACAGTTGCCATGAGATAAGGAACAACAGTTCTTCAGTGTGTTAGTCCAAATTCACTTCCAATGCAGGCAGGAGCACAGACAATAGCACCAGGGACAACTGAGAGGAAAAAGGGAAGGAAAAAAAAAAAAGAAAAAAGGAAAAAAGAAAAAAAAAAGAGGTAAAACAACTGTTGTATGTATATAGCCTGCATAATGAAAAAAGGCATTACAGGTTCACTCATTATAGCCATTTTATAACAGAATGCAACATGACACGGAAATCAACAGCTGTGCTAAGTGACAGAGATGGGGTAAAATTCCTATTGCCTTGACTCTTGGTGAAAGAGCCCACCTCACAAAGGCACACTGCCTGTGGAATGGTGACTGCGGGATCTCAGGCAGAGTATTTAATGGAAAAAGGTTGGTTTGCTCTACCCCGAATCTTTTACCCCCTTCAACAGACAGCCCAGGTCTAGAAACTGAAGCTGACCACTGTTCCCTCTCTAACTCAGGGTTGAGGCCACATTCTCAAAAAATAAGACATTCCCAATTCAAATCTGTCTCCTTCAGCACAAGGCTTCAAATTGAGGTTCTGCCATCACAAAACAAGCTCTACAGTACCCTGGTGTGGGCAACCTGCAGTCCCCCCTGTTCACAGGAGCGGGAACCAGAGCCTGAAATGAGTTGCGGAAGGGATAGTTGTTGGATTTTCCCCCCGCCCCTGTAGATTAATAATTATTTAAGGTACCTTAAAGAAATCAGAATATCCAATAGGAGGGATTGCAAGTGCTTGCAATATCTTCCTCCTGTCCTTCAAGAGTACACTGATTCACAGCGGGGGGGGGGGCGGCTGGGGCAATGTCCTCGCAGGTGGAAGGCGCAGTGTCAAATCCCCTTGGGCAAAGGAATCGGCCAAGCCTTAGGTCTCCCACATCCTACCTTACTCAGTGGAGCTAGGGACCTTGTGCTGGGCTGTAATACCTGATCCTAGCCTTGAAAGATCCTTTAGCTCCTCAAACAAAGGAGTTCTTTGTGGATGTCAAAGCAGCAGCTCTCCCTGAAAGGTTAAATAGGGCCTTGACTCCTTCAATTACTTGGCTTGGAGACAATGAGCTTTAGCAGGCTAAGCAAAGCTCTGCATGTGAAAACAACTGAACTGACATGTATTTAGTATGTTGCTGGCTTCTCCTCCCAGGAGCTTTGATCAATGTTCAGAGAGCAGGTAAAATGTGGGGTGCATGCCCAGAACTAGGATGCCAGTGGCAGTTCCAACAAGACACCCAGACAAAAACCCCCTCCTGATCGGATGAAAAGGGAGGTCTGTGATGCAAATAATTGAATACCACACAAATCCTCCCATCTGCTGATCTAAGGAGCTCTGCTGATGGCTCCTCAATGAGTTTTGTAGCCACCATGGGAGTATTTTCTCAGTTTTCAGTGCCAAGATTAGAGAAATTTGGCGAAAGCCACAGAGCAGCTCTGCCATGCCAGAAAAGAGCTCCAAACATTCAGCTCCTATTCATGTTTAAGCTCCTTTGGTCTTGCTACCTCTTGGTACACTGAGAGCAGGGACTACCAGTGAAGCTACCTGTAGATATGGCTGGAGACCACATTGCTCCAGCCCTGGCTGTCTAATCAAGCCTATCTCCCTTGTCCCTTGAAAGCACTGGAATGCCAGGGTGACCTATGTGGTGCAGAAAACCCTAAGAAATGTCTCTACAGGGTATTAAGTGACCACCCTTACTTCAAGTAATGCTTTTGTAGAACAATGACATCTTTAGGATTTAGAAAAAGTGAGGTGCAGACAGGACAGTGAGGTGCAGAGGAGACAGTAATACCAGCAAATAACATGATCTCAGCCCCATCCTCTGATCCTGAGGTCTACAGCCCACCAGCTGACATCTATCCTGCTTAGCTTTCCGCTGTAGGGTGGCCACATCCAAACTGCTTACAGTGAGTCTGGGTCCAAGCTGATCGATCCCAAAGCCACAAGCTGGACATTGCCTGAAAGTCCAAGCTGATTCAGGTTCAAACTATGCTCGGCACAGCAGCTCAACAGGACTCCACAGACACAAGAGGTGCAGCAACAAGCTTCCTCCATCTTCGGGGAGGGTGCCCAGTCCAGCTCTGAGGATGCACACAGGCTGTGAACAGACTTCTAGGGTTATTTCTGCCAGAAAAAGGTATTTCCATTGCCAGGGGCACATCACCACCTTCTTACTCACAGCAGCCACCCCTGTGATCTACGATCAGGAGGGACCCTCTGCAGAAGGACTCTCCAACCTGCTTTATCAAATTTAGCCAGGTTATTTTAACATACCGGACTGCCCAATCCCCTGTGGCTGACTCAATCTGATTAGAGGTTATTTGTACAGTCTTGCCCAGCATCAGAGCTTTGGAAATCGTCACACCCAGCAACGGGATAGTGACCTGCACCCTGAAGATGTAATAACATCTTCAAACAGTATAGCTGACAGCAAAGGGTGGGTTTGCTTGTGCCCTTGCTGATGGGACATTGGACCAATTTTTCTGTATAAAGAGCTGTTGCAGCTACAACATGGGCAACACCACCACAAGGAGAAAATCTAGACAGGACAGATGCAGCCAAAGGCTCATACCATCTTGGCAGGCATCAGGCTGAGAGCAGGTTAAGCCCAGGTGTGGTGCAGATTTATGACAAATGGGATTGGATTGATACGAGCGTAAATAAATCATATCAAACAGACCACTAGAAAGCTGCTGTAGAACAGCTTGTTTCAGTCATGGCCGATTGGATTCATAACCGAATCAGCAACCCAGACAGAGAAAGGCTCCAGTCACATCAGCCATCCAGCCCAGAAGCTATCTTTAGACACAGCAGAAGCCCTGTCTTGTCTTCAGACCATCCCAGATCTCTGGGAGTGACTGTGAGGAGGCAAGAACAGGAAGGGGGAAATGTACCATGAGAAAAATAAAGCATGTTTGGTCTTGTGGGATGGAAGTGGAGAAGAGATCATAAAGGAGCGTAACCAAAGAGCATTAACAAAAAGGAAACATTGGATCTTGAAAAGATAAATAGATTTAATGGTGTTGTGAAAGTATTTTTAACTGATGAGGTCTTTCTGCTGCTGTACAGCACATAAAAAGGGGAGGATACTTTGTTGGGTTTACTTCCTGTCTTTTTTAAAGTTCATCTTCCCTGGTTTTATTTGGCACATTCTTAAATAAACAGGACAAGGTCTGAGATCTTACCAAATTTGTTTTTGAAGTATCAGAGAAGTTATTTTGTCTCCTGATTTGAACTGCCACTGTTCTACAAGTAAAAGCTGGTCTAATAGAGTGCAAAGAAACAATAGAAGTGTGCTTGTGCATACTGCACTCAGATTTCTGCACCAGTGCAGCAGCATGCTTTTGGACTGGCTTAGAAAATGACTTAAGCAAAGCTATGTTTGAATTGATTGCAGCAACCTGACCACCTTCACAATAACAATTAACAGGCTTTAAACTGCAGTTGTTAAGTCAGTGCTAAACTGCCTGTGGGAGATGCTTCAGAGCTTCAACAAAATACTTCCTTGGTTTAGCAGCAGGCTGTTGCCTTTTGTGCATGTAGGACTGCCCTCGAAAACAGGGGTTTGAGCAAAGCCAAAGCAGAACTGCCAACACCTAAAATAGAGCAGCTGCTTAGTTTAAACTATTAACTACAAAAACATGTGTTCCATTT
The DNA here is from genome assembly GCA_022605575.1 of Laterallus jamaicensis coturniculus. NCBI lineage: Eukaryota > Metazoa > Chordata > Aves > Gruiformes > Rallidae > Laterallus > Laterallus jamaicensis. Next base: position 98,321,414 of record JAKCOX010000001.1, read on the forward strand.
GGAAACAGGAGGAGCAGTTTCAGAAGTGGCTGCCCCTCACAGAGGCCGTTCCAGAGGTGGCCAGCTATCTTGAGTACTGGGTGCAGTTTTGGGTTTCGCAATACAAGAGGGACGAAAAGCTGTTGGAGAGTGTCCTGGGGAGGGCAACAAGGATGGTGAAGGGTCTAGAAGGGAAGTCTTACCAGGAGAGGATGAAGTCCCTTGGTTTGCTCAGCCCAGAGAAGAGGAGGCTGAGGGGAGACATCATCACGGTCTGTGGCTTCCTAACAAGGGGGAACAAAGGGGCAGGCACTGATCTCCTCTCTTTGGTGACCAGTGACAGAACCCAAGAGAATGGTATGAAGCTGCAACAGGGAAGGTTTAGTTTGGGTGTTCGGAAGAGGTTCTTTACTGAGAGGGGGGTCAGGCACTGGAACAGGCTCCCCAGGGAAGAGGTCACAGCTTGACTGAGCTTGACTGAGTTCAGGAAGTGTCTGTATGATGCCCTCAGTCCCATGCTCTGACTTGGCTGGCCCTATGTGGAGCCAGAAGTTGGACTTCATGATCCTTTTGGGTCCCTTCCAACTCAGTATAATCCATGACTACATTACTTGCTCTGGCAGCAGCCACGTTGGCAAATTCACCACATTTGTGTCCCTCACAGCACAGAGGCTGCTCCCACTTGGTCTGCATACAGAGGGAGTCCCACCTAGGACATCAAAACTCATCCTGGAGCAACTAAGGGTTGCAACCTGTAATACTGGATGGGGCTGAACCCTGGAGAGCAAAATTACCTTGAGTTGCTCAGTCAAAATTGATTGAAATAGAACTGCCAGTTCATTCAAGTGGAAGAGCCATCTTCATAAATCACACCAAGGCATCCTCGAGTCTGACTTCTTTTGACCTTATTGCTCATGCTTAAGGTGCCCCCTATAAAGAAAAAACTAAAAGGAAGAATTTAGCTTCTTTTTTAATTAATCCCTAGCATGCTTCACAAGAAAGTCAAGTTTCTAAACTGTTGGCTCCCTCTCCTTGGAGACACACACAGTCTGCAGGACAGCTGACTTGGAAAGAGCACCAACTTCAACTGGCTGAGCATATGGCTTTGTAGCAGCCCACTGCTGTTCCCAAGGGTCTTGTTATCCCTCAGACGAAATCACTTACGCGCCTTTCCTTCTCACTCTTTGTTCTGGGCTCCAGCTCTGCCTCCGCAGCAAAGCCCTTCCCCACCCTGATTTGGACAGCACCATTTTATTGAATAGGACACAGGTTCCTGGTTAAAAACACCTTCTAGCTAAAAACACGGGGGGGAGAAAAGCCTGATCAGAATCACTAATCCTAAAATTCAAACACTGCCTGAGGCTGCAGGACAGTTCTCCTTGTCTTCTCACCACGTCCTCAGCGGTGGAGTGAGGGCAGCAGAGACAAATCAGCTAACCAGTCTCCATCCTGGTTGCACTGCAGTCCTGGTGTCCAGCTCCCAAGAGCAGTGTCACCCAAAATATGTGTTTTTAAAGAGATTAGCAAGTGCTGGGCCTGTCTGTTGGTGATGGTAACACTGAAGGAATGTAGTGTCATGGCAGTCTCATGTTGAAGAGGAAGGACTTTTCTACTTGGGTAAATTTACCTACACACACAAATACTTGGAAGTTACACACAGCAGGGCATTCTCGCTCCTTGCTCTCAGGCTGCATGCTCCCAAGATCTCCCTACCTACAAAAGCTGAACTTGCTGGTGTTTGCAGGAGGCCCCTCAGGAAAAACAACAAAACCCACCAAACTGTGAGGACTCCTGCTGCTCTGATACCTTTACCACCACCAAATGAAATCCCTGAGTGCCACAGCCTACCAGCTTTTCCTCCTCTCTCACACTTCTTGTTCGGCTTCATGACCGTGTTTTTCCAGTTAAGCCACAAACTTTCACGACTTTTTCTCCTCTGAAGGAGGGAACTGCTCCTTCTCCTGAAATGAAAAAAGAAAAAAAACCAAAACACAGCAGTTTCAGTAACTTTCTCAAAATCACACAGGGAAGCATGGGTAGAAACTACAACTGCAGTTCAGTCCTACCAGTACAGTGTACCAAGACCATTCTTCCTTCCAGAGGTTCAGCTTTAGCAGGAAGCCCAGATAAGAAAGAAGTTTCCAGCTTCCACTGCTGTGCCCCACCACGGCATGGTCTTCAGGGCAGGAAGCACCACTGCTTTTCCAGGAATCCCCATGCATCCATCTCTGCGATGAAAATACATCCAGTATCAGCAGCCACAGCCGAAGACACTGCTGATGAAGATACCATGTGAAAGGGATGTTTGGGATGTCTGTGATCGTCAGGGTTGGGGGTTCTCTGCACCCAGACCGATTCTGACACTGAGTTTCACAGTCCTCAGCAGCCCAGATATGAGCTTTCCTCCTTTACCACCTCACAGCTACTCTGTAGTGGAGGGTTTTTTTCTGTGTGTATAAGAAGAGGGACAAGCAACATTTTTGCTCATGTGTAGAAGAACAGGGAGGCAAAGGGATGTCTTTTGCAACACATCATGTGAATAGGAACACTCTGTTTCCATTTCCACCTTCCTGGGTTCCCTTAATGGACATAAATCCTGCAGCAGCTGAAAAGACATGGGGCCCTGACTGGCTGCCATGGCCCTGGAGCAGGGAAACTCGGGGCACTCCAGGATGAGATGTGGAAAGAGAAAAAAAAAATACTGTGTCTGGATGCACCTTCATGGTGGCCTCTTGAAGACCGTGGCAGGGGTGCCAGGACTGTCCTGGAGTCCAGGGCTGTCTCAGGGGGACTTCTGATCCGTGGTGTGTTTGAGCTTGCACAGGTAAAACTCCCGCTGCCTTCCAGCGACATTTGCGTTGTTACGGCGTGCAGAACAAACAGCTCTCCATCTGCATGAGCAGGCCTTCCTGCCAAAAGGCTCAATCATACAAGCAGTCTCATCGGCCTTGCGGGGGCCGATCCGATGAGTAAGGACTACTCCCATGAGTAAGACCCAGGGGACTGGACGCAGCTTGTCATTTTTTTTCAAGTGCGTGCAGGCCTGCTAAAGCTGACCTGCAAATTGGGAAAGAAAGCAAACATTAGAGGTTATACAGTCTTCTCTTCAGCGGAAACACCAGGATGCTTGAGGCACTATTTTTCCCTCATTCTAATTCCTTGGTCTCTCTAGACAGCCCCAAACTTGGGAGTTACAGCACCCTTGCCTGCAATGAGAACATAATCGGACAGTTTAGACAAGCTCCACCAATTTCCCAGACCTCACCTTCTATCCTTGCCTTACCAGGAGTGCCTCCACATGCTAAACTCCCCAGCACATACCTAAACAATCTTCTTTAAAGAAATACAGGTTGAAAAGTGTCAACACCTGCATGGTGAGAGGGGCCGGAGTAGGGGTAGTGGGCAGGTGACACCACTCACTGTCTTTCCTCGCTTCAGGCATTTGCCCCCTTTTTCTGGAGGGGCCTGAACAGAGTTGACCTCTTGCTAGAGCTCCTTGGAGGAATCATTTTTCCTTTAGAAATGTTTTTACTGATCCTATGGCAACTGAGTAAGCTCAGACAAGGAGAGTTTGCTGGAGGCCGGTGTGCGATTCACGTTCCCCGCTCTTTCAGTAACTCACCCATACAAGTACCTTTACAGCAAGCTCTGTGTGATGAGAAACCTAACTGGAACTTCTGCAGCGTCAGCAGCATCAACAGCTTCCGGGAACAGAGAGCAAACAAAAGCGCATTGTAAATGCTGGTTTAGCAGGGAATGCCCCAAGATGGGAGTCACTGGGATCTGCCACGTGCTAAATCACAGTGAAGATGTGTTTGCTTTCTTCCTGCTCAGCTTTGCATACTGTTCCCAGACTTGTTAGCGCCAAGTAGCATTTGCATGCAAGGTGCATAGTATCAGCTCCCATATTAATGTCTATAAATATGTAAAGGGCAAGAGTCAGGAGGATGGAGCCAGGCCCTTCTCAGTGATGGCCAGTGATAGGACAAGGGGCAATGGGTGCCAGCTGGAGTGTAGGAAGTTCTGTGTGTACATAAGGAGAAATCTTTTCACTGTGAGGGTGACAGAGCACTGGGACAGGCTGCCTAGAGAGGTGGTGGAGTCTCCTTCTCTGGAGACATTCAAACCCACCTGGATGTGTTCCTGTGTGATTTAGTCTAGGTGATCCTGCTCTGGCAGGGATCTTGGACTGGGTGATCTTCTGAGTTCCCTTTCAACTCCTAACCTTCTGTGATTCCATGGTATGTACACACAATCATTTAGGTTCTTTGTCTCTGAACTAACCTCCTGCAACACAGCTGACAACTGAGAAGAGAGACAATACAGCAGTGACACTGACCTAGTAAAAGGTCTGCTGCAGCCTGTATGTTTTCAGGGGATTAGTACAGTGTGCTGATTAAAGAGATTATGATTATCTCTTTATAAGAGATTTATCTGCTGTGATTGTGTGTACGTAAATACCTCACTGCAAGTAGCTGGAGGAAAAGCTGCAGTCAGATAATACCAGATCCAAGACCAAAGTATTTGGGATGAGTGACAACAAATCTCCTAGAAAGCCAAGAATGTCTATCCAGATGCCACTAAGTCTTGGCTAGGTAATATTTCATCTGACAAAGCCAGTGCCCAATCCCCATCTGGCAAGAGCTGGCAAAGCTCCACCAACCAGCTGGAGAGCTGGCCTATATCCAACAGAAATCCCCTCTTTCCCTTCTGCTTCTGAAAGAAACCAGGCAGAAAGTCAGGAAACCTAGCAAAGTGTCAGAAGTGAGCTAATGGCTCTTACGGGTTGAGGTGGGTTGCTATAAATCCCTCTGGAGCTGCAAGGACACATTTTGCAGCATATGCAGCACAGTTGCAGTAGGTAGGTGGTATCAAATCTGCAGTGCCGCAGATGCGAAGCAGGGGTAAAATCCAGACCTGTGCAGTATTAGTCTGTGTATTATTTATCTTTTTTTAAATGTTGGTTGAAGATTAGAGGCTGCACAAAAGTGATGTCAAACTCACCTCCAAGTAAAAATCACAAGAGCTCATTTTCCACCGATGCTGACTGCAGAGCAACAGCAGGGCCACCCCAGGTGATGTTGTGAAGCCTCGAATATCATTGAATCATTTGTCATGGAAGCCAAAGCCAAGACTTTAGCAGCTGCTGTGCTGTTCTGTGCTGTCCTGACAGAGCAGCTACGGCTCTGAGACACAAGTCCCTCCTGCAAAGCTCCCTCAGTAAGCAGGATCCTTGGCCTGCTTCATGGGTACCCTTGGAGTCGCTGGGGGATGGAACTGTTTAAATCGGGGTGTTGTAAAAACTGGGACTTCAGAGCAGATCAGTGACAGCCAGTTGTTTGTGATCATCTCTTCTGGCATGACTACATGGGAAAAGGCCCCTTTTAACTCCGGGCTCTGGCATAGCAGCTCTTAACAAATTCTGCCACAGTGGTTTAAGACATCCCCTTTATCTTGTAGCACATCCAGACATGGCTCATGACTGCACCCCAGCTACCCGGTTTGAGGCACAGGGAATTAGCCTGTCCAAACAGGCACCGTGGCCAGCCGATGGCACCTGCACCAATCTGCTGTCATGTCACCTCATCCATCACCTGGGACAGCACAACAGTTCAGGAGACGACTATGGGGAGGGTAGCACTGCAAAGCAATTCAGTGACGAAACCACCCAGCGAAGCCAAGCACTACAGTGCATGCCTCTTGCTGTTTAAGGGTTGCTAACACAGTGGTGTTAGTACCCACAGTTCCTGGAAAGTCCCACTCAGAAGGGCTTACCTGCAATCGAGGCCACTGACAGCCCAAAAAGCAGCAGCCACCTTCGTTACAAAAGAGAAGCATCCAATGAGCAACTTCTGGGCAGCAGCCCAGAGGCCACTGCACACCTAAGAGATGGAAGATGGACCCTAGGCTCTCGCAGCTCCTAGGCTTTGCTCCCATGCTCATGGCTTATCTTTGACACCTCTCACTCCTGGGCAGCCCTATCCCACAGCCCCAGGGACAGGCTCCTCCTTCACAGGCTGTGAATCCTGTGGGTGAGAGGGGACCCCCTCTGACCTTGACCTGAAAACAGGGATACCAGTCAGACGCAGTGGTTTCAGACATACAGCATCGATTTGCCTGCCTGCTTGTGCTAACTGGTAGCAGATCTCAAGCTTATGTGACCTGTACCATGGAATTAATGCTCACCTTTCCCTCTCGAGACCTTTTCTGCAGCCCATGCTTTGAACTTCTGGGTCCTCACAGCACAAGCCCCACAGTAAATGCAGCCTCTCTCTCCTTTCATGCTCGTTTCCAGTTCCAAGGGGTATGAGCAGAGGCTGGGCTGTCCCCAGACCGGCTGCTGGGAACAGCGATCCACTGGCCATGTGCCGATGGCTCCTGGAGCCCCTACCCTGGCTGACCTCCTCCGGGGTCTGACGCAGGGCCGGGCTGGCAGGCAATCCTTCAGATCGTCATCGGAGACTTCAAGCTAGCAGAGGGTCAGTGCAGAGCCCTCAGGGTCGATCACATCACCACATAGCTCGGTCCCATTCAGAGGCTATCAGGTTCCTTTGCTGGGAGCTGAACGGATAGATATTTTCTCTGGGAAGCAGGGCCTGCACACAGCAAAACTTCAGAAGAAAGCAGTTACTCTTGTATTCTTGTTCAGTGAGGGCAAATGATTTACAGTTGGCTTTGACTCCTGTATTAATAAGAGGTGTTATTCCCTATCCCCTTAATTCTTTCCACCTTCCTAGTTGAAGTCTTCAGCTCCATAACCTGGCAAATCTTCCTGGGCTCCTCCAAATCTCCTGCCCAGAGCTCTGAGCTGTGACACTTTACTTTTCCTCTCACTTGCAAGGATACAGGATGAATCAACATGGCCACGCAGCCATGTGATAAAAGGAGACCCTTGCAAAGAGTCCCTAACACTGAAGGCAGACTTTTATTAGAATAAGAAGAAACTAATTATTAACACTATTCTGCTTCTCTCCATGCTCCTGCCAGAGACATAACCAACTGCATCCAGGCTGCAAATTTAAAAGCAGCAGTAAACCATGGATCCTTGCGACTGTGATTAATTCTATCTGGGAAGAAAGAAAAATAAAACCCTCAGAATTCAATGAAAAAGTTGCCACATACAAAAGAGATGTTGCCTAATAGTGGCCAGCTTTTATTTTATTAGAACTATAATACTGAAATTAGTTGCTAATGTTTTGAGGTCTGCCTTTGATCTTAGTAATGTATGTGGTGAGAATTGGACAAATCTGTAATTGTCTCCATCTGGAGACAAAGCAGTTGGAGGAGAAGTCATTTCAGGATTCTCTGTAGTTGCTTAAGTAAATCCTAGGATTAGGGACATGCAAATTTTGCTGGGGAAGGGAAAAGAGGAGGGGCTTGCAGTGTTGAACAGAAAAATGAACAAGAAGGTGTGCCAGAAGCTGGAAAGGCTTGATTTTCATTAACTTCAGGAAAATGGAAAGCTCTGTTTTGGCCCACTCTATCTGCAGTGAAAGCCAGTGGCAGAGTTCCCAGCTGTAGGTGACAAACCCACCCAAAAGGTTTGACAGAACCACTACCGAGAGGGAGGAGAGGCACGATGGAGGATTGGGTTTGGAGGTTTCCTCTGATACGTAAAGCAGACATGTGAATTGAGACCTCCCTCTGAGCAGTCTGTTAACCACTTCCACTCACTATTCTGTGTGGAGTTATTCCAACCTTACCTGATGAAACTGTCCTGGGAGCTGTAAAATATTTAAATATTAACTTGGGCACAGATGAGTGACACTTCGTAGAGGAATGCTCTAACCATAGGCTATGGAGTACTCATTTCCTTATGCAGTCCAAGCTACATTCTTCTGTAAAGGACACCAGTCCTGTTTGATGAACAAGGGCCACCCTACCCCCAAAATGTCTTGTTCCTCAGAGGTGATGAGAAGAAAACTTCTCTAGTCAGCTGCTGTAAGAGACCTCAGTTGTCCTGCCCTTTCTGTGAGTGACACCCAAATCCTTCACGAGTCCTCCCTAAAAAGTCTGGGGGACTCAGATCAGAACAATCAGAATCAGGAACACTTTTTAACAAAAAGAACACTCCCTATAAACACTCGTCAGGATGCTGGGAGGGATGCTGCAATGTGACCCTTGATTTCCCTAATGCCAGGAGCTGAGGAGGACACAGGAACAGTAACAGGCTGATAACACATCACCCCCCTCCTCCTGCAGCTGTCATGTGATGGCTCCAGGATGCACCTAGCTTAATCAGAATTGATGCTTTCCGTCTACTCACATTTAATACAGCAGGACTTCTGGAAGAACAAAGGTGCATTACGTCCTGTCAGGCTCTGTTTTCCAGCAGGATTGCAGAAATGCCACTGCTAGCAGTCAGGCTGGCATTCTTCCAACCAGGTTTTATTGCACAAACACATCCCTTACGCTCTAATTTTCTGTGCCGTGCCTGCACTTAATGAATGCAAATAACATAACAAAAAATAAACAAATGAAAGAAACACACTCTCTAATCACTTCAGAGGTTGTCAGCAACAGTTGCAAACAAGCTGGAAATATTTTCATTTGTTGCTCTGGTTTCAAAAACATTAGAGAAAGATCTTGCCCCACAGGAAAAGGAGAAGGCTCGTGGAGGTGGAACGTGTTTAGGGACTGCAGGGAGCTGTTTGCAGTTATTATTTGTAGAACATACCTTAATGGAAGTACACTGAAGTGGTTTACTTGTGGTTCAAAGACTGGGTGTTACTCATACTTAAAGTGTGGTAGACACAGTGAGGTTGACTTAGGTGGGAGCCAACGAATGCTTCTGGCTGCTCAGCCCCACAACATGCAATGATACGGCCATGGAAGGCATCTTCAGGTTTCTTCACAGCAGCTATGCAGAGTCTGGAAGCTGTTTTGCCCTTAAGGAGGGGTTTCCAGGCTTGGGTGTTTGTGATTAGACACAGCTCTGGTCTCCTGGACTGAGGGCCGATGAGCTGGACTGAAAGTTAGAGGTTCAGCTGTCCTTCTGGCAATACTACTTGTCTGTTAATAACAGAGGCCCTCAAAGTAAGAAAAAAAAGGCTGCAGCTCACATAAATCTTCAGTTGTTTTTGAAGAAGATGCAGGGAATATGCACTAATTCACTGCTCACTTGTACCTTTTCCATGCAGTGATTTTCAAGTGCCAGTTCTTCCTGTGTTCTCTGAGTTACTGGGGACCTTGCTTTGTCTCTGTAATAAGTTATGGAAATTTCTTGTCACCTTTTCCTCTCAGCATAGCCTGCTAGGTCTTTAAGTCCATGGCATTGAAAATGGACAGCAATCTTCTGGGGTTGGTTTTGTTGAGGGAGCAGGAGGCTCACTCAGTGGTAACTTGCCCATGGCACTGCCTTTAAGAACATGTCCTCTGAAAGCATCATGAGCAGCAGTGTCTTGTGTAGCTGCTCTCCCCACCACCAACATCACCCTGCATCTGGCCACAAGGTCCTGCTGGTTAGCTTACAGCCCAAAACCAGAGTCATACCAAAAGGAGAAGCTAAGTGCAGTACGCAAAGGGTGAGACTGCTATCTGTCCTGCTGGGGCAAAACTGTAATGGACTTTCTCACATGGAAAGCTCATGGGTCAGAGGTGTTGTGAAACCATTCCTCAGATGCTTCATTTGGATCTTCACTGCTTCTGCTGCAATAACAGCTCATGCCTACAGGCTTGGCGATTGCAATTCCTTTCTCCCAAGGCTTGAAGCCACCTCGTTCTGCTGCTTGCCCTCCTCTGCAGGCAGGCTGCCAGGAACACAGCAGACTGACATTGGCTCCGGCGCCTACAGACCTGGCTTAGGGTTTAGCCTGGCCTTTGAGTCACATCCTGGCATGTCTGCTCTGGTGCACTTCAGAGGTGTAACTAACTCACCCTTGGCCTCCATGGTGATTGCAGAGGTGGGAGGATTACATGTTGACTGCAGGCTCTGCCCTTGTTTCAGCTGTGCCTTCTCTTTAGCATCCGAGACCCCTTTCTGTCGTGTCCTTATGACAGCCCAGGGGTGGGAAGAGAAAGCAGGCACTTTCACCCCTGGTTTCCACAAAATTGCAGGGAAAAGGATCAAAGTGACGTTCAGAGGTCCCAAAGTCTACCTTCCCTTCTGATGCAGGATAAGCTCTACCTACCCCACCTCAGAGACACGTCTAGCTAATCTGCTCTTGAGCTCTTGCAATGGAAAGCTCACAGCCTTCAGCATGCTCACAGCAACATACAAATACAGGCAGACCAAAGGTACCTGCTCCGTTGCAGATACCTACAGAAGCATATGAGGAAGAGCACAAGTACACAGTGATCTTTCTCTCACTAAGTGCTTCCAGCTTCAGGCTGTCACTGGTTTAAGGATTTCTTGAGCTGGAGATGGCATCCAGGTTCTCAAGTGCAGTAAATCTCAGAAGACATATCGCTTGTAAGCAAGTCACCCCTTCTAGGACTAGTACATATGTTTGGCCTATGTAATAGCCTAAGATGACTAGCTTCACAATGTGCCCAGCCACCACCTATGTAAACATTCCATATGTTTGTCTTAAACCTGGTACCAGATGATTTCATTCGATGGCACCTGGATCTCACATTATGAAGATTATTTAATGGCAGTTTGGTAACCTTCCTCTACACATTGTTCCAACTCTTTTATAGGCTTCTGTCATACAGCTGCTCATCTGCCTTTGTTTCCAAGCTGAAAAGTCCCACACGGCTTAATCTGTATTTGCAAGCAAGCTCTTCGTTTCTCAAAAAACGCCATCTCTCTGCAGTGCATAGCTACACCACACTTCTCTTAAAGTGAGGTGATCAGGAATAATCCTAGTACCCAAGGTACAGGAGCTCAAGTGGATTATGGATAGCATAGATGACCTTTTCCCCCCACCCTCTTCCTCTCATTTCTAATAACATATGACTACTGCTGAGCACAAAATCAATGTTTTTAGAGAACTCTCCCTAGTGACAAAATCTCCCCTGAACACCAATAACTGGCCAAGAGATCACTGTTGTGTCCCTGCAGCTGACAGGATTTTCCTGCCTGTCCCCATTGCTTTGCACGTGTCACAGTGTGCCAGTGACATTGCTTTGTTTTCTACCCAGGCTTTTTGAATTCTTCTACAGCTCTTCACAATCTCCTTTAGTTTTTACTTTCCTGGGTGACAATTTATCTTTCTAAATCACTTACAAATACATGGAGGAGCACAGAGTTCTACAAAGATCCCTGGGAAACCCCACCACCACCCTCCTCCTGTCAGGGAAACCACCCATTTACTGTCACTCTTTCTTTCCGAGCTGTAAGAACTTACTAACCCATAGGAGGGCCTCTCCTCTTACCCCATGATGGCTGTCAGAAAACGAGCCAAATTTCCAAGTGAGAAGCAAAATAAATCATTAGTAGTGGTTCAGCAAGTCATGCTCTCATAGTTGTTTGTGTGCCTACAAATACCCCAAACACTGGGCAGCTTCCGCATAAGGAGTGACTGAACAGCTCAGGACTTTAGTGTGGAAAAAAGGTGATTTAAAAGGGTCACAGAAGAAACCTACAACATCAGGAGTGTTGTCACAGACAAGATGAAACAGGAACAGCTGTCTCACTGCTTTCTCAAAGCCAGGGACTGGAACGAAGCTCAAGTGAAGTCACGGCGCGAGCTGCGGCACTAGCAGTAGGAAATGTCTCACTGCCAGGTGGCAGATGATGCTGTGGACACCAAGATCAAGGCTTCAAGGGGAACTAGAAGAGCACACAGAAGCTGAGGTACCAATGACACAGAAACCACCTCCAGCTAAGCTCTCCTCAAGCTAAATGGCGCTGATAGCTGGGTGACTATTAGGTAGAAGCTGCTGCTGTAGAAACAAGTGTCACACTGCTAAGCAGACATGGGCTGCATTGCAACTGTGCACAGAACTACCAGCTTACCTGAAGCTGCAGACATTCATAGCGTTTTTGTCTCTCCCCAAGCACTCTGACAGTTTGCAATCCTATTGCCATTTCTAATCCTATAACCATGTAAGAAACCCATAGAGTTGCCTACAGACACTGAACCTGTTCTCCAGGTGGAACTTCAAAGTCTTCTGCATATAAAACCCAACCAAAAATGCCATTTAAGATCCAAACTGTTCCAAATTGTGTCTGCAAACATCTTTGTGAGCAGGATCCATGGAGTTTCAAGGACACAGACCACACAGCAGTAGATTCTGCTGATCTCCTTTAGCTCATCAGAAGCAAAACAGAAGAAAAAAGAGTCAGTGAATTGCTTTGTTTATTTATAATTTTTAAAAAATATTATCCTTTTTTCCCCTTCTAAACTGTATCTTCTTGGAGAAATGTGTGACTTTGGTTTAAATCCGTAACAGCTGCAACTGAGGCGCAGACATGTTTTGACAAACGCTGTCTCTAATTAAATCACCAATTTCAGAGTAGGGAATGCACCTTTTTATTCCTGCCTTCCGCATAAGGCAGAACCCATTTGCATTTAACCACCTTCCTGGTGTATCATGTGCCATTCTGTCAGGAAATCGAAGCAAAGACTTACAAGTTCTTGTATGTCAGAGCAGATGAAAACTTCAGCTCCTTCCCACACCACTCAAGACAATGCTCTGACAGAACCACTCAGTGGTTCCGAGACACAGAAGCACAAAATGGGTAGGGGAAGGGACCTTAAAGATCATCAAGTTCCCACCTCCTGCCATGGGCAGGGGCACCTCTCACTAGACCAGGCTGCTCAAGGCTCCATCCAACCTGGCCCTGAACGCTTCCAGGGACGGGACCGCCACCACCTTCCTGGTCAACCTGTTCCAGTGTCTCACCACCCTCATAGTGAAGAATTTTTTCCTAGTATCTAATCTAAATCTACCCTCTTCCAATTTAAAACCATTCTCCCTCATCCTATCACTACATGCCCTGCTAAAAAGTCCCTCCACAGCTGCCTTGTAGGCATCTTCAGGTACTGGAAGGCCACTATAAGATCTCCCCTGAGTCTTCTCCTGCCTGAATGAGCCCAACTCACTCAGGCTGTCTTCACAGCAGAGGTGCTCCAGCCCTCCAATCATCTTTGTGGCCTCCTCTGGACCTGTTCCAACAGCTCCATGTCCTTCTTATGCTGGGGACTCCAGAACTGAACACATTACTTCAGGTGGGGTCTCACCTGAGCAGAGCAGAGGGGCAGAATCACCTCCCCCGACCTGCTGGCCATGCTTCTTTTGATGCAGCCCAGGATACAACTGGACTTCTGGGCAGCGAGTGTGCATTGTTGGCTCATGTCAAGCTTCTCATCCACCATCACCAGAGAGGTGGTGGATGCCCCATCCCTGGGGGTGTTCAAGGCCAGGTTGGATGGAGCCCTGGGCAACCTTGTGTAGATCCAGGCCTGGAGGTTGGTGACTCTGCCTGTGGCAGGGGGGTTGGAGCTTTATGATCCTTGGGGTCCCTTCCAACCCACGGCATTCTATGATTCTATGATCACCCCCAAGTCCTCTGCAGCGCTGTTCTGTATCACTTCATCTCCCAGCCTGTACTGATGATGAGGATTGCCCCAGCCCGGGTGCAGGACCTTGCACTTGCCTCATCCTGTCCTGTTTTGGGACCCACTGTAGCATGTACTTAGGGAATGGGTGTGAAGTGAGGGAGCAGCAGAAATCTTACAGAGCTTCCAATGTTCTCCTTTCCACTTTGGGAAATTACTTGGCAACCTGGAATTGAGCCTAAGCAAAGCACACAGTAGATCTGACTCCCTGAGGAGGTCACCTTGCTAGACCTGTGCATGATTCACCTTTGGCCTGTGTTGCAGAGCGGGAACTGTGGGCTACTCTGCATGGCCGCTGTTGGGGGTCAGGGCAGCAGGCCATGAGCTCACCACTCCCACACAGCCGTCTTCCCTAACCCCAGAGTGACATACACCTTCCCCTCAACTCCATCCACCAGAATAACCCAAACCAATAGACAACCAGTAATCCAGACAGGACCTCACAACTGTCACAGTTAACAAACAGCCAACACCATCTCAACACAGGCAACTGCCTTTGATGTCAGTGACAGTGTGGCTTGCGTCAAAGCAGCAGGGTTGACCCTGTTGTTTTCGAGGCTGTGTAGGTGGCAAAGACAAGACCTGCAGGTGGAATAAAAGCCTGAAAAATGATTTGAGAAATTATTCAGTAACAGTTCAAAGCCCTGCATGTGGGATGAAAGCTGGCTTATGCTTAATAAATCTAAGAAATGATTCAGTAATAGTTCATCCAGTGCAATGAGTTCTCTGTAATTAATGTAAGCAGCATCCAAGAGAGCCAATACAAATTAAGCACCAGTTGTTCAGATTAACTCTCTGCCTTTGGGCTGCTTTAGTTACTCACCAAAGTAAGAACTATTAATTGAGAGGAAAGTCAAGTCTTTCTCAACAACAACATGCTAGTCAACCCAAGCTATAGTTCTGTTGTGGAGAATTTGGAGCACAGTCACCATAGCTGGCTCTCATGGCATCACTGCTTCTCTGGTTAAGCACGAGAGATCCTATCAATGTAACAGAATTTCCCTCTCCCAGGGTTTGAAATCCACATGCAAAAGGTTGTTCAAAGAAACTCAACTGAGTAGCTTTCAAATTTCTTGCCGTATTTTGAGGCATTTGTATCAGATGCTTTGAGAGACCAACACTGAAATGCCTCAGAATCATTATTAGCCCTTGTTTACTTATGTCCCTTGCCTTAGTTCTCTCTTAGGGCTTAGTTCTCTCTCTGAATGCCAGTGGCCAGCTTTGATTTCCTTTTTTGAGATCCTTAATATTTATGGAAGGAAATAAAATCTACTATGGACAGTTCTGGTCCTACTGCCTTTTGGCTTGGCAGTGAGGAACATTGCCTAGATATCACCTGTAGCTTGCGGTACCTTTCTGATGCACCAAAAATAATTCTAGATACATTGGACTCAAAACATACTGAGGGCTTCCAAGAGGGAGCAGGAAGACTGCTCAGAGAATGCAGCGTAGAGGCAAGCCTAGAAGCCTGGCTGTTGCCAAGATTTTAGGACAGCCTTGTGCTGAAGATTTCTGTGCTGTGGTCAAAGCAGGGAAAAGCCTTTGTTCTCAGATTCAAGCACCTCTGGATTCTGAGCAAGCATGGAGGCTAGTCCCAATTTTTGCCTTAGCTAAGAGGCAGAATTTTGACCTATGGGAATTAAACAACCAAATAAAGTAGAAGTTCATTGGCCACGTGAGTATCTTAGACAATGATTCTTAATCCCATCTGGTTCTTCAGCCTGGCTGGTATCTTTATGTATTAGTTTAGATGCCATAAAAGATGTTACTCAGTGTGGTGAGATAGATGAAGTGATGTGTGAGGTAAGCCAGAAGTAGGGTTGTCTCTACATCAGAACCTCCAAAGCTTCCTGTGATTAAGAAATTATTTCTACTCAGCTCCTATCAGCCCTGACAGTAATTTTCATTCCCCCTATCCCGACTTAGTGCAGAAATTGGTTTGCTGTGAGGACTTAACAGCTGAAGACAGCTTGAAGAAATGAAGAGGTTGTCTAGTAAACTTCCTATAACTCTTTTGTCCTCTGAATAGTATTCACTAAAACCACTTTCCATCAGCTGAAAGGAGGCTGTGAAACCTGTTGCTGACAGCTGCTGTTGGTCCCTTTCTTGGTGCTGTCAATGCCAAAGCATGCCTAGCCAGAAGGAAGACAAAAAGGGTTGGGACAGCTCAGAACCTTGGTGGTCACAATCCGTAGGCACTTCAGACTGCTGCTCCACATGGGCACTTGCTGACTCAGGTCTTGGGATTAGACAGTGGCACTTGTCTAACACCCTGAACTCCAGGTGCTGGGGATTGCAGAACCAGTAAGTTTGAAAGAGTTTACATTGTTATTTCTACCTGACCGGCCCTAGTAACCTTGTCATGCTGACTGGAGGAATCTGGTTTGTAGAAGACACTGAAGTACAAGAAACCAGAGTAGGTCGGGGCTGTGGTAATTGGGTGGTAAAATTAAAAGCTACAAAGTCTTCACAGAAAACCCCAAACCAGAAGAGATTTGTTTCAGCTTTTGAAAACTTGACAGTTACACTGATAAGCTCTTTTCTCTGTTGGAAAGTTAAGAGAAACATCTGGCCAGATATCAAATGATTTTCTATCTTCCTTCCGAGCTGCTTTACTGACAACCTCACTAGGCTCTTTTTCTAAATTATCTCCTCCTATGAGAAATACCTCTACTTTCACAGAGAGTGGTGGCCTCTGAAGGAAGGATCTCTGCTTCCCCAGACTTTCAGAAAGAAGGGGAAATAGTATGTGTTAGCTGACACAAAAGGTCAGTTATTTTTCTGTGATTAAGAGGAAGCACCTAAATATCACTAGTGACCAAGACAGACATCCACCATTGGGCATTTCTCTCTACAAATTGCTTCAGTAGACATCATGTAACAAAGGAGAGTAAAGAAGGGAAAATGGTGGTGAGATTGAGCTACCTGTCTCAACCATTTGGTTATTGCATCCTCCAGGACCCTGAGGCACAGTGTTCTCCCCACTTAGGTGTAAAATCTCCCTTGCTTTGGACACATTCAATATGCACCATACACTAGCAGCCCTGCCCTCGCATCTATCCAAAAAGCCTCCAAAGAAGTCAGCTTTCATTGCCACCACTCCAGGGAGGCCCACAGTTTCTTGAACACCCGAAATAGCCTCACACCTCATCTCTGCTCTGGAGAAGCTACCATCTTCTTCAAGTTTTGACTGGAACATTTCATGGTTTGAAACTGACTACAGAAATAAAGCATCATCTCCTTCAAATTCTCCTAAATTAAGTTTCTCTACTTACCAACACTTCCAATTTCCTTCCTTAACTGGCTAAACAGAAGCTAACTGAGCCATACTAGTCTCCAGCTACACGCACACGTGGGATATTACGCTCAATGTTCTTGCCCACGTATCCCCGTAACCCAAACAACATCAGGCCCCATCCTAAGCACTGGAGCATGATCACCTATGCTGTGCTCCTAGTAATACTTAAATTGCAGCAACGCAGTTACCATGGCATTATGCAGAAGCGATTTGTTGTAACCTGTCTAAAATATCCCAGACAGAGGGTACTTGCTGTGGAGATCTGTGTAAAACATTGCCTCATCTATTTAACAACAGTGTCATAGTCTTGTTGGGAAACGTGCCCTTTGCATCTGGGAAAGGAGAAAAACAATGTAGCTATGACGAGCATGTTGCAAGCCTCACTTTTGATGCAGTTTACAAGAATATCAGCAAAATCCTAATAGACAAGATAATTACTTTTCACCACAATCTCATTTGCGTAAGTGATTAAAACCTTACAGGTAGGCATGCAGTCTTTTATGACCCCTCCTGTATTCACTTCATTTGTGATATGATGTATCACATTATTACATATTGCAAATGTTTAAAAAACATAAGAAAATATAGTTACAGAATAATTGTTGGTAAATAGAACAGACATGATACTAATTACTGAATTCAGATTATATAGAACTTGAATACTGAATCTTTTGTGTAGCTATCTAATGTAATTGTGCAGGTATGAAATTCTACATAGTAAAATCATCACACTGTAGTAAAATCATTGAAAAAAATTAAAAAACAAAACATCCCCACCCAAAACACCCAGACTCTTACCAAAACAGAGCTAGCACAGCAATAGAGATGTACACATGACAGGAACAGTTAATTTTTTGGGGGTTAAAGCAACATTTCCCCCTGCCTATTGCCCACGACATGCACAGGAGTGCCTTCCAGCTCTTTGAACCCCCACTGTGTGCTTTGATGCTGCAGCTCTCCACATCTCCAAGGTCCTACAAACCCATTCTGCTCGAGATATGCCTATACACAATCCACACGCTTCTTCCTTTTTAGTGCTCGGTCTCAAATCTGTACGCTATCTGTACACATTTGTGCTATAAATCCCATATTAAAACTGGAGTGTAGATAGGCACCCCAGAAGAAATAGCCAGATGTTAAAACAGGAGATAATAAGTAGGAGAGACAGAGCAGCTTTGGCAGAAACCGCTGTAGGGAAGGGAAGGGTGGTTCCAGGAATTGGGAGCATAAATTTTGATTAGGGCTGGGCTGGTATTTCCCACTTCAACTGCCTAGTTTTCTCTTTAATGAGGAAATGGGATTTTCACTTTTGCCCCACTCAGTGAAGAATAAAATGGGAACAAGGACTTGCCTTCATCAGTAAGCTGACCCACATGTCACTTACAAAGCAAGACCGTACTGAGAACAATAGTGTTTTAAACTCATACCTGATCTTGCTGTGAAACTACCATACTTAAAACTCTAGTTGAATGCAACTGTCAAAGGAGGTACAGCACTGCACACCTGCAATTTCTTTCAAACAGCAAGAAAAAATTACTCCTTTCTGAACATGCTCAGAGCCAATACCCACCCCTTGCATGCACACTGCCATCTGAAACACCATGCAAAGAACAGGAGGCCAGATCCTGAAAAACACAGTCAGTAGCAGAGACATCCCTGAATGTATACTAGTATCGGTGATGTACAGCCACTGCAGTTTTCACTTACTTGTACCTGTGTCACTTTACCTCTGCTGATGTGTGAACATGCAAACTAGTCTATACCAGGGGACAGTCACAAGTGTTTTGTATGGAAATGCCACTGACAGGACAAGCGCAGGGTGACGTGTGACACATCATCCACAGAAATCTGCCACTAGACCCCATGAGGATCAAGGACTGGGGCCAAATTAAAAAGCAAAGAAGGAAGGAAGCGATACTAAAACAGAGCTAACACAAGCAGTGTCCCCAGAGAGAGGAATGGGGCAGACAGAAGGCCTAAATTATAGGCAGGGGAATGGGTGTGGAAATCAGCAATACCTAGTTTTATCAGCTTAGAACAAAGTGACTTACAAACCGTGTCACAAGGCTTACAGTTCTCCATCTACAGAGTCTTTAAAATGCAGGGATTTTTTTACTCTGGTTATAGGAACTACAGGCTCTGCTGAATCTTATTTTGTCTGCAGTCTCTACTCCAAGTCGTTCATTTTGGTGACACGACTTCTTCGTGTTCACCACAAAGAGGCAGTTGTTGAGTAAAATGAGCTTTGAAACAGAGATAACAATCAGGAGCTGAGGTTTATTAATAGATTTATGCGCTTCATTCAGCTTAAAAACCCCATACTTCCCAGGATCAGACAAAATATATTAGCTATGGAAACAAGCCAAAAAAGGTATTTAATGTTTATGAAAGAGATAAAAAGATAAAACTAGTGAGTGATTCAGTTGAAGGACGGGACAAAGGGGGAAAAACGACACCAGTCAATTAATGCTACATGCCTCTTCTTATGCCCTACAACCATTCAGGGAGTCATTAGGATGGAGAGGTCCTCTAAAGTTCATTAATCCGTTGCTCCTCCTCAAGGCAGCCTCCACTATACCTGTGGGGTTTCTGCAGATGTTTAATCTGACATCGCCAAGTCTTTCAATGGACACTGTCCAACTCCCCCAGGTAAGCAGCTATACTGTCCTTCTGCATCTGAAAGGTGGTCCTTCCTTCTTGGAATTCAAGTCTACTACTCATTTTCCCATCTGGAAACATGGAGAACACAAATATAAAATGTTGCTGCAAAACTGTTACACTGGAAAACTGTTACACGTTCCCTCACAACCCTTCCCTAAGTTGGTAATATGAAATCATTCCCACTTTAGGCTCCATACATAAACAAACCCCATGAAGACATACATTTTACATGCTATTTATATGGGGAATTTTTTAATTGTACTTCACTATTTTGTTTAGATATTAAAGATCAGCAGTATGGTAGAGTAAATTCTTTCATTGTTTGTATCAACTGATGGATGCCCTCCATGTTTTCAGACAATTATACCAGCCACAAGCACACATGCTTCCTGCCTTGGTAACAGAAGAACAAATAGGTTTGTTTCAATGTTTGCTCAGTGACTAATAGCCTATCTGAAGTAAAATATATGACTTGAGTAATAAAATACTGAAGTCTTGGTGATGCATCTGATCCAGATCTTTTCTTTCTTTAGTATTTTACTCACATTTAATCACTATCTCTAAATTTATTTATAAGGAGTTTTTAAACTGATTCTCACCACTAAATTGTCACACATACAAAACAATCAAAACAGCATCTGATCACTCTTACCTTAGAGTATGAACCTTAAATATCAAAAAGGATCCCAGCAGCTGTTCAGATTCAAGGAATGGCAACACTGGATCAATACAGTGGAAAATTACGTGCTCTTGACTGAAAAAAATGGTTGATACCTAAGAAATGACTGCTTTGGTTGCATTACAAAGTTAATTGGTTGTAATGATGTTGCATTAGTATGTTGGATTCTATTGAAACTCTCAGATCTTCCCTCAAATAGCTGTTCAGGCCAGCTTTATCATTCTGAAGATTGCTTTATCAATCTCAATCCCTACTTTACCAGTCTCAAGAATCTACATAGGCTTCATGCCAGAGCCCCATGTGGGACCTTAAGGCTCACTGCTGTTCCTCAACCTTCCCCAGGGTTTAGCTGTGCTGAAACCCAGCTCAGGTAACAGTATGGCCAAGCTAATGAGATGTGAGAGAAGGAGCTCCGAACAGCTTTGCCAGAGACCTGCCCTGTCTTTGCTTGAGCGCTGTATCACCCTTGATCCTTGTCTAAGCTATGCCACAGGTGTGCCCTTGCCTGCCCAAGTACCTCACTGATCCTGACCTGCTCACTTGACCTCGGACCTGCCTTGATATTACGCACTTGTCTGCCTGGTCTGTCAGTTGAACCTCACTGCTGTCACCCTGCTGCTCTTGCTGTTTGGTAGCTACGGTGCTGCACCTCCTGCCAGGGAGGTCACACTGCCCCTGCATGCCTTGTCACCCTGAGCTCTGGGCCTGCCTTCCCTCATACAGCTGCCTGCTCCTCAATACCTCAAAAAGCAAGGCTTGCAAGGACTCTTCATCCCATTTCACCAAAAAGCTCTCAGGCTCACATGCGTGCCAGGCAGCCTGGCACAGCCCACCAACTGTAGCTCGCCTGTGTTTCAGAGGCCTAGGGCTGGACACCTTGAAGAGCCACGCCTCGCTGTTTGTGAAACACACACATCAAACACTTCTCCTGACCAAAGCGAGCAGCACAAAGCACACCGACATCTTTCAAACCTTTATGGGTCAGATTATAGCCTTGGAAATCCACCTTTATGGATGTCACTAGTTCTAACAGCTGCTGATTCATGGGAAAAAGTAGCCCGAGATTAAATATTAGTTCAATTAATTTATGAATCTTTAAATCATATACTTTCTTCCTACTTTAGACATTCCAATAGAGGTAGAGGGATACCCAACACGACACATCCTTCCATCAAGAATATGGCCATAGCAGGAAAACACCTCTGGCACTACAGATCAAATTTTGGTTAATTCTCTCTGGTGTCTCAAAATCTATAGCATCCACTGGTTACCCAGCGGAGCACAAATTCAGTCACAGTAAGATGAGTGCACAGAGCTTTGGCTCTTCTCCACCTGACACCGACATCTCATGCAAGCCCTGAGTAATCCACCAGTGCACAAATGAAGGAACTGTTGAATGAAGAAGCATCCACAAGGCAGCTGCTCCCAGGCAAAGACAAGCAGATGAATTTACAAGGGAGTACACCCCTGCTCCTTGAAGGAGCACATCACAAACAGCTGTTACGTATGGTGTTCACGAATATTCAGATTCTTGAGCCAACTCCCATGTTCTTACTCATAAATGCTGTGACCTCCAGTTTTCTAGGATTATTCTCCAGAACAGCTGGCATCTATTACTTATACTTTTATCTCTACTTAGCCTTAATCACAGTCATAGTCCTATCTTTCCAGGCATCTCACTGGTTATGCCCAGTATATTTAAACACCGTTTAAAGTACATCCCAAATACCCTTTATGTGAAACAAACAGTGTGCAGTTTGCATGTGCTTTCTCCCTAATGAATCATAGAATGGCAAGGGACCCCAAGGATCATAGAGCTCCAACCCCCCTGCCACAGGCCACCAACCTCAGGCCTGGATCTACACAAGGTCGCCCAGGGCCCCATCCAACCTGGCCTTGAACACTTCCAGGGATGGGGTATCAACTACTTCTCTGGGCAGCCTGTTCCAGGACCTCACCACTCCCCCCTAATATCCAATCTAAACCTTTCCTCCTTTAGCTTTAAACCATTCCCCCTTGTCCTGCCATTATCTGCCCTTTTAAACAGTTGATTCCCCTCCTGTTTGTATGCTCCCTTCAGGTACTGGCAGGCTGCAATGAGGTCCCCCTGCAGCCTTCTCTTCTCCAGCCTGAACAAGCCCAGCTCCCTCAGCCTCTCCTTGTAGGGCAGGTGCTCCAGCCCTCTAATCATCCTTGTGGCCCTCCTCTGAACCCTCTCCAACAGTTCCACATCCTTCTTGTATTGGGGCCCCCAGATCTGGACACAGTACTCCAGGTGGGGCCTCATGAGGGCAGAATAGAGAGGGACAATCCCCTCCCTGTCCCTGCTGGCCACCACTCTTCTGATGGAGCCCAGGATACCATTGGCCTTGTGAGCTGCAAGAGCACACTGCTGGCTCATGTTAAGTTTCTCATCCACGGTGACACCCAGGTCCTTCTCAGCAGGGCTACTCTCAAGAAGCTCTTCTCCCAGTCTGTATCTATGTCTGGGATTCTTCTGGCCCACGTGCAAGACCTTACACTTGGCAGTGTTGAACCTCATTAGGTTCAACCGGGCCCATCTTTCCAGCCTGTCAAGATCCCTCTGGATGGCTTCCTTTCCTTCTAGGGTGTCGACCACACCAGTCAGCTTGGTGTCATCTGCAAACTTGCTGAGGGTGCACTCAATTCCATCATCGATGTCATTGATAAAGATGTTAAAGAGAACCGGTCCCAAGACAGACCCCTGGGGGACACCGCTTGTCACCGGCCTCCACCTGGACATAGACCCATTGACCACCACCCTTTGGCTACGGTCTGTTAACCAGTTTCTTATCCACTGGATGGTCCACCCATCAAATCCACATCTCTCCAGGTTAGCGATAAGGATGTGGTGAGGGACTGTGTCAAAGGCCTTGCACAAGTCCAGGTAGATGACATCGGTCGCCTTCCCTTTATCTACTGATGCTGTTACTCCATCATAGAAAGTCACCAGATTGGTGAGGCACAACCTCCCCTTGGTGAAGTCATGCTGGCTTACCGGAGCACATTCTCTTCCCTCATGCGCTCCAGTATGTCATCCAGGAGGATGTGTTCCATGATATTCCCAGGCACAGAGGTGAGGCTCACTGGCCTGTAATTCCCTGGCTCTTCCTTGCTCCCTTTCTTATAAATGGGAGTGACATGACCTTTTTTCCAGTCCCCAGGGACCTCTCCTGACAGCCACGACTTTTCAAATATGATGGAGAGCGGCTCAGCAACCACATCAGCCAGCTCCTTCAGGACCCTGGGATGCATGTCATCTGGCCCCATAGACATGTAGATGTTCGGTCTCATGAGGTGGTCTCGGACTTGCTCTGCTCTTACAGTGGGGGGGGATTTATTCCCCCAGTTCCCACCTAGAGGTCCAGGGATGCAAGGTTCTGGGATTTGAGAATTATGAGAATCCTTGCTGCCAGAGAAGACTGAGGCAAAGAACTCATTCAGTACCTCAGCCTTCTCCTCAGCTGCAGCCAGTTCTCCTCATTTACCAAGGGGGGTACATTCTCTTTGGCCTGTCTCTTCTGGCCAATGTACCTGTAAAATCCCTTCTTGTTTTTAACACCCCTTGCCAAGCTCAGTTCCATCTGTGCCGTGGCTTTCCTGACCCCGTTTCTGCAAGTCCCAACAGCATCCCTGTATTCTTTCCAGGCCACACACCCTTGTTTCCAGAGCTTGTGTTTGCCTTTCCCTCAGTTTGACCAGCAGGTCCTTGCTTAGCCATGCTGGCCTCTTGCCCCTCCTGACCACTTTCTTATTCAGAGGGACAGAGAGCCCTTGAGCTCTCAGAAAGGCATCCTGAAAGAGTAGCCAGCTGTCCTCAACATTTCTGTCTCTAAGGACCACCTCCCAGGAGATCTTGGTCAACAGGTCCTTAAACAGCCTAAAGTTTGCTCTCTTAAAGTTCAGTGTCCTGATCCCACTCTTCGCCAGGCCCACATCCCTTGAGATCGCAAACTCAACATGGTCGCTGCAGCCCAGGCTGTCTCCAACCTTAACACCTTTAATGATCTCCCCCACACTGGTGAGCACCAGGTCCAGCAATGCATCGCTTCTGGTCGGTCTATCAACTATTTGAACCAGAAAGTTGTCATCTACAGACTCCAGGAGTCTCCTGGATCTCTTGCAGCTCACTGTGTGGTTTTCCCAGCAGATGTTCGGGTGGTTAAAGTCCCCCATCAGGATGAGTGCCTGTGACCACTATGCCTCCTGCAGCTGAAGAAAGCCACCTCATCAGTATTCTTTTTGATCAGGTGGCCTGTAGTAGACCCCTATCACCAGCTGCTCTTTATTAGCCCCATCCCTAATTCTGACCCACAGGCTTTCAACCTGCTCCTGGCCACTTCTCAGAGAGAGCTCCTCACAGTCTATCCACTTTTTAGCATAGAGGGCAACTCCCCCACCCTTCCTTCCTAACCTATCCCTTCTAAAAAGGCGATACCCTTCTACAGGGGTATTCCAACTGTGGGAATCATCCCACCATGTTTCCATGAAGTACTTCAGAAGTGCATGAAAAACAAAGCCTATGCTGACCTAACCCAGGCTCAAACAGAAGAACACTTTTTAAGCTAAAAGTTAACCATGTCAAACCCTGCTCGCTACTATCAAGCGGATGAACCAGATTGTTTTTACTGCTCTTAACAGCCAACAAAATCATTGCTGAAATAAGGATGCTTTAAACCATAAATGCACCTCTTAATCAACGTAAAAGGGATTTAGGCCTTCCATAAGAAGAGGAAGGCTCCTCCAAATTACTGTTCTTACAGTGCCAGGTTTGTCCACCTAATCCCTGGTTTGTCCCCTAATCCTCCCTGTGTCAATCAGAATAGTGGCAAGTTTCCCCCATTAATCTTTCCACATCCAGTACAGGTATGTATATGAAGCGAACACACCAGAATTGCATGCAGATAATTTCCAAGAGATAACACAATGCTCCAGGGAAAGATGTCACTCTAGTACAAATTTTAACTTGTCGCTGCACTTGGATTTTAAAGGTTTGAACGTCATCAAAAGACAAGACTCCAAAAAGAGAGAGGTATCCTGGAGCAACCACAACAGCATTACATTTTCTCAGTGGCTAAAGAGAAGTACTAATGGTACTTCTTGATATGCAGCAGGGGTGAGACTGACACTGAAATACTGGATAGGTCTGTGTTAAACAGAAGGCATGAGAAGCTTATGGACACTGCAGAAACTTGACAAAACAAAAAACAGGTAATGAGGGACTCATCCTTCAGCTGATGCAAGGAGAGAGAGGTGATGGTTACAAGGTATGCTTTAAAGGTGAAAAAAATGGGAGCAAAAGGCATTTTTAAATTAAAGGAAATATAATAAAAAACAATAGTAAGGAATTAAAATAAATAAAATTACATTGGTGTAAGAAAATAAAATTTAACCATGTTACTGATTATTCTACCATCTAAATAAAAAAGCATCATGCTATGAGTAACCAAGGTTTTTACTGAAGTAAGTGCAAAAATTCTATGGTAAATCCTGTCCAGAGTCCTGATCAGATTAATTATCTCTGGTTTATAATGCCAAACACTGAAAAACCTCCCAGCCTCTGAAAAAGATTCAGAGTGATGGGGAGATTCACTGATTCTAGTAGGATCTACAGTTCAGTTTCTTGGATTTAGGAAAAAAAAAATTAAAGCCTCTTTAAAAGCAATCACCAAAGCTCCTTCAGGATCAAAGGTAAAAATTAATTTATTTTCTTTAGTGAGCTACTTAGACACATGATAAGTTTGCAAGATAAAAACCAAGAAGAGATGCTGTATACTGGTTAGCAACAAGCGTTCTGTTGGGTATCAAAGTCATAAGGAAATCACTGATTCTTTTCTAAAGTAGGTTTTAGTTTCTTAACCTATTTAAGTACACTTAATCTTCTGAATAGGAGACTACTGACACAGCCTTCATGTGCTTGTTATGTGATTGTATACAACTTGATCTACCTTGAGCCATGGCTGGCCTATCAAGAGATATTAAACCTGATCCTTAGGATTCTAGTAAAGGCAGTTTTGACAAAATTTAACTTAATAAGTCTATCCTTCTGAGATTCCCCTTTGTTCATTGGTGTGGCAAGAGAGGTTTCCTTACAGAGAGCCTCTGCCCGATTTAAGGTCCTCTTTCCCAAGCGGTGGTCTGTCATGATGACCATTTGTATCTCGTCCTGGTTACTAAGGCAATCCAAGCATATAGAGTCAAAGTCAGTTTTTGAAAAACAAAGTTGTCTGTCATCCTTCAAGGGAATTTTGCTGTGCCCTTGTAAAGTTTTTAGACAAAATAACTTACCCTTGATCTTCTATCTAAGCAGTCATAAAGATTTGAGAAAGCAAAAACCCACAGCTTTTAAGTAAGAGACAGGCAGCCTTGCTGTATATAAAATTCTTATTTAGAAAACATCCAGGGTTACACAATAACCAGTTGCTGGTGATTTCTGCACAAATACTGTTCACACTGGAATTCAACACACACCATACTTGTAACGTCCTTTGGTCAGTATTTTACTCTTATAAAACTTCTCAATAATTATCACAGGGTTTAGCAAGTTCTGGTTGTGTTCACCGATGAATCTGAATCCAAGTACGTATACATATACACATACATTGGTTCTGTGTCCCAAAAGTCTCATTTTCAAATTTAAAAAAAAAGTTTCTTAAAAAATCCCCATAAAATAAATCAGCGAAAGAGTCGTCCTCTTCCATGTTTACTCTTGAGATGATTAGCAGAACGCCTAAGAGTTTTCCTCTCTTGACGATGTTGCTTCTCAGCTTCCTGCTGTTTCTTCTGCTGCTCTGACTGGAATATTAAAAGAAAAATAGTCTTAGGTTCCTGTAAACTTATATAACACCTTATTGTTCAAGTATCTATATATAAACTCAGAATTCCATTAGGGAAATCTGGAAATGTTATTGTAAATGGTCCCTTGCTATCCTGTCATACCTACCTGTTGATCCTGGGTATCCCCAGGCATTACCATTTGAGAATGTACATTTAATGCACTTAAGGTAGAGCACAACTTGAGGTTATTTAGTGTCCACTTTGGTTAACTAGTATTACCACATTAAATATTTGCACAAGTGAATTTTAGAAAGGTAGAACAATTAGTTAAAATTGAAAAAAACCCCACCAGGTTATCTAAAAAGTGTTCTTAAAAGGTCTTGACAGAGTGCTTAACATGCTGTATGCAATTCTAGAAAGACTTTCCATGTGAAAATAATTTAAAGTCTCTGCTCCTATGGCACATGTTCTATTAATGTTTTTCCTGTTCATCAAAAGCACGCTGAAAGGGTTTAATTTACATACCACATAGATAAAATGGCTCTTACAGCCACACACTATTTTCTTTGGAAGACGAAGGCTTGTCTTCAAACTAAGCATAAACTGGAATGAGCAGACTTGAACTAGCCAAGCTCAGGCAAATGTCTGTGCTATAAAATACTCCAGCAATTAGAGCAATTTCAAGCCCAGCACTGGATAAACACATTAACAGCGTGACAGAATCACTGGATATGCAGCTCTTCACTGCATCTAATTCTGTAATCAGCAATTCTCTTCCTGAATCTCCCATTAAAGTACCATAGACAACATTTTGGCTCAAGTGAAATATGAGCCAATTTACCAAATGTAGCAATAAGCCCATACCAGTATCACAGTAATAAAAGCTAGCAGTCTTCAGACATGGCTGGAATTTATTGACTCGTTTCCACTGCAAGGAGGGAAACAAGAAACCCACTACATGAAAAATATAAGTGGTTTCTCTTTGTCTCCAGGTTTTGTCTGAAACAGTCTTGAGAAATCTTACTTAATGCAATGTTGACTGCTACTGCTAGTGTAGTGAAAACGAATGATCTATTGATTTGCACTTGAAGCTTTGTGGTTTTCTTTAGAAAAAATTGCCCTCTGTGCCTCCCTAGTTGTGCCAGTACTTAGGCATTTTAGAAGTCCTGCTATTTTCTTAGATCTATTTGCTATGATAAAGCATGCTGACATTGGAAGTCAGGATGTCATACTTCAGGAACCATACTAAAATACCCTGAAAAACTAAACTGTGAAATATAAGTGACCAACAGTTTCTCCACTGGATCTGTCAGTTGTTGCTGGGCATTTGGGAGGCTGCTAACCTACCACAACTGCAGCAGCCAACTTCAGTCTCAATTCCACTGCCTTCCGAAGACGAGTGGTATCAATCCTATGCAAGCACAATTATCTCCCCCACTATATCTTTCTCCCTACTCCTCAACACACCTGCACTTTAAGGAAGAAGCTGTGGAAGATCATGATCACATGATTCCCTGTTTCAGTTTGCCAATTTTATCTCTTCATCCTCTGATAAGGAGTGTTGAGACGCAGCACACTGTATAGCACAACTTCTTCCTAGCTCTCCCTGCTCCATTTCTTGGAATTTCTGAATATATACACAGGGGCCATTTATTTCAGAGAGGACTTGTAAGTCTTATTTTGCTCTTCTGTTGACAGGAGACAGAATCTCCACTTGATGCATTATTTTTCCTTTAATTAGACTTGAAAGGTGCTAGTTGCATTGTTCATTACCTTAGTAGTTTAAAGCTACTATAGAAGAAGACTGTTTTCAAAGCCCTGCAAAGCCCATTTCATTAGCTGCCAGACACTGACATATCAGTTACAGCAGCTGGTAGAGTCCCCAGAATGGTTATCCTACACAGCACCACAGAGGAATCCGTGACTTATTCCACAGTCAACACATCTTAAAATTCCAGCACTACAGGAATCAAAAACAGACGAAAAAAGACATCTGCAAGCAGACAATAATCAGGCAGAAACAGTCCAATAAATTCAGTTATTAAAGGTTTGGGTTTTTTTAGGCATACCCAAGTTACAGTCAAATGACCACGTAGCCATTCTTGTGACAGCAGTTTTACCAGTGAGAATAACGTTTGACTACAGGTAAGGAGAAATGTGTAATAGCAAAGAGGCTTATCTGGGGAAAAATAGTTTTATCTGAAGTACATTTTGTCAGATCACGTATCAATTAATGCTGGTCCTCAGCTTTTATAATGTGTCCTTTCCTCAGTTCTGAAAGGTACTTTTTCTAGAAGATCACTTGTGCTCTACAGCAGTAGCAGATGTACACACACATTTAACTCTGCCCACGCTACAAAGTAATCACGTGTCTGTGATCTACAAAATTCCTCAGGATGGGAAATCAACCCTTTGGGAAAGGCAGATAGGCAGTGGTCAACCACACACTTCAAATGGAATTTGGCAAGTGGAACAGGACCCGAGCTCATTCTCGTGGTCAGTATTACAGAAATTCAGTGACAAAGGTGGCTAGGAGCTCTCTGTACCGTGCTGAGACCTAGCAACACCATCAGCCGAGAGAAAGCCTGTCCCCTACAGCACCCTGGCTGCATCTGGACCTGCAGACCAAGACCTGATCAGTCCTGGCACAGAAGTCAGGTAAGGTCACAAGCTTCTGATGGTATGTCTGCAAATTATTAAAAGACAGAAGCCAGTATTTTCCACCGGAACACAAGATTTTATGAGTGCTGCTTGAGTTATAAGGGTATAAACACTCAGAGTACTACCGGAGGCTTTCGTTCTCTTGGCAAGAAGCAGGAGAGTTGGCAGCTTATAAAGAAATGAAGAGGGACATTTGTTTGACGGTTTTAAAGTTCCTGTTCTTTCATGCAAAAACTAAAGTTACTCGTGTATTATCTTAAAAATTATATATATAGCTCACCTTCTTTAATTTGAAAGTTGCCTGTTTGCTGCCTACTGTGGTATCAGACACATTGAGCGTGCCAAGTTTTTCTTCAAGCTTTAAACGATCTCCAAGAGTTTTCCTGCAAAGAATAATTAACATTAGTTGCTATTCTTGCCATTTTTTTCCTGTAATGAAGGCTGATAATGCAGTCAAAACTAATCTCAATTTCTCAAAACCTTGAAATGCCATAACTCTAAAAAAATAAACATTCAGTAAACAGAAAAGAAAACCAACTTCAAATAATTTTTCTCCAGATATTGCTTTCAGTTGAAACATTGTAAAAATTTTTTTTAAAGTTCGTGGTTTTTTCTTCTAAAAAAGCAACAGGACTCTAGTTGAAACAGAAACCACACCCTGTAACTGCTGTAGTTTCTATGAAATTTTAGAAAAAGTCTGAAATAGCCAGCTGTGGTAAAAGATACATACACAAACACAAAAAATTAAGGCTATGTATAGTCAAATTCTTATAATCTCTGAATTTGAAATACTCTCAATGGAAGAAAACAATCTTGACTAGAAATCAAATTAATTCATCAGCAAATGAATTACTTCACTGATAGAGACAAGCTACTTAGCCCAAATAATTCACTTCCTGGACACTGCACCCACAACAGTCCAATGCAATTCATTTTCCAAATAAAAGAACAATGCAAGCAAGTGAATGCAGACCCTGACCCCAGAGAGGAGCTCCACATGAGCCTGTGCCTTCAAGCTCATGGTGCTCAGCAGTTTGCTTCTGCAAGGGAGCTGGTGTAGAGCCTTTCCCTTGGGCGCAGACCTCCAGTATTTCTATGGAGGAGGAGATAGCAGTTGTGGCCAAAACCAATATTGCTCTCAGCACTCCTCCATTGGAGGTTAAAGGCCCCACAAGAGACATGTGGACATCCCCTAATTGCTCCAGTTCGCAAGCTGATATTTAGTATCACCCTTACTGACTTTGACACATGGTTGTAAATGGGAACAGCTGAGGAGTGGAAATCCACCTTGTTTCCACATAGCCTCCAGCACAGGGGTGAGGCAGGCAGGGATAGTGCTGGCTCCAGTCGGACTCCCTAAAGGCACCTCTGAATTGTAACAGGGCTCATCCTTCTGTAAGGTGGATTCTATGAGTAGGTAGTGCCACCTGAGAATACCACGTGGCTTATACAAGCAAACCCACTGTGTGATGGGCTCAGAGAACATTTGCTGAACTGAAAGAGAACTAGTTTCTGCATTTGAGATGTTGTTATTAGTGCCTTATTAGATCTCTCTGAAGAGGGCTGAGAGACATTTGTTGTACAAGTTTTAAAGCAGAAAATAAGTCATCACAAAACTACAGACGATTAGCAGCCACCAAAGTCAATGACATTTGCTATGGATGAAGGGCTCATGGATCGTGGCCTGTGAGTGAAGTCTCTGAAGTCCACTGAATTTTGGTTAATGAGCCATTTTATGTAACAGAGTAACAATGAAAAATGACTGTCAAGAATTACTTTATTTCTCATGACTAGGTACTTTGATTGTATTTTTTTTCTGTAGTATATTTTTCATTGAGTACATGTAAAAACTTGTTCCATCTGTGCGAATCGGGAAGACAAGCTAAGCCTCAGAGCTAACGATGGCAGAAGATCAGTCACTGACACTCTGGTGGGATTTCTATATTCAAGTGAAGTCCCATTTTTCTCCCCTTTGAAAATGAACTGGAGAAATATGGCTACTGCCCAGCAATTATTTAGCATGATTGCCTAGATACTGCTTCAGTCAGGAGAAAAATTAAAAAGAGGAGATATTAGCAAAGTGCTGTGGGGTTGCAATTTTACTGAATAAATGCAGGTATGTCTACATTTATCAGAAAACATCCAGATCTCAAACAATAGTGAGCTGCACACACCAATGCACAAGCCCAGCAGCTGGGTTGTGTGTTGTTTGTTTGTTTTTCTTTAAATCATCCTAAACAAATTGATTCATGGGATACATTAACAGTGTTATTAAAAGCAACTTCCCCTGCCCTACAGTAAAAAACAAACAAAAAAAATCTGCCCAGGCAATTCTTTTTTCCTCATTATAAAGAGAACCATTTTTTCAGGACTTTTCCTGCCATTTTACTTTAGCAATACCTTGGAATGTCAACTATGCTTTTGTTGACTCTCTTGGCCACTTCTGAAGATGTATATGTTGACTCTCATTATAGAGTATGGCTACTGTGGTTTTTAGTTTTGATATGCTCTAACCTCAGTAACAAACCTTCTAAAGGGACACCAAGACAAAAGAGCTTTTAAGCACACTGATAAAAACTCCTATTAAGGCTTCATTTTAAGTTACTATGTAAGGAACTTAAGCAGTAAGGAAGTAAAATTTTGAAGGTTTTTACGTGTAAGCATAAGAGTCCAAGAAGGGAAAAATTAAATGTAAATGGATTTCAGACAAGGCTTTTTTTTTTTTTTTAAACCATGAGTAAATTTTGCAGGTTTCCTGTACAAAAAAAAAATTGAAAAAAAAAACCCCAATGCACAGACTATTGGTCTATGAAGAAATTCATAGTATGCACCACTGCTTTAGAAGTTGGGCTTTCAGCCGTGCTGAGTCAGGAACACGTTTGAAAGAAACACCCAGTTTTATATAAGTCATAAACTGTTTCCTCAGGTAGAACATTATATGATTAGAAGGAAAAAAAGGGGAAAAAAAAAAGAACACCTAGCCATTAAATGCCTAGTGAAGGTATTAAGGTACTTAATTACATTGGTCACAGAGCGTCATTCCCTAACTTGGATAAATCAAATCAAAGACAAACATGCCAGCCTCACCAAATTGTGCACGCCACTGCAGTCTTTCCAATTTTCAGTACATTACTTGAATTAATTATTTTCATGCTGACTGCTTATCACTGAATCAGGCCAGCAGAAAACATATTTAAGTGTTTTCTTCATGAAGTTCTAATCTGTAAAAATGCCTATTAGCCAAACAAGCCAGCTCACAACTCAGATATGATTACAGAATCTTATCAGCTGG
Source organism: Laterallus jamaicensis coturniculus (assembly GCA_022605575.1). Lineage (NCBI taxonomy): Eukaryota > Metazoa > Chordata > Aves > Gruiformes > Rallidae > Laterallus > Laterallus jamaicensis. The sequence continues at coordinate 98,354,290 of JAKCOX010000001.1, forward strand.
AGGTTATAAGAAATACTAGCAATTTATTTTAAAATTCTGTAGAATTTGAGGGGCTGATTAAAGAGTTAATTGCTTAGAAAAAAAAAATCATAGACAATTTAATGATAACAACTCCGGAAAATACAAAGGATGTAATGCTGGTCATTCTAGTTTATCTACAATTTTCTCTATTTCTTAAATTTTAACAAATTATTTTACATTACATCCCATGTGTACACCTACCACACAGACTTAATCTAAGCTAAACCACCCTAATTATGCATCATGCCTTGCAAAATATTCTGCAGGAGTTTGTCATCGCTGATATTCCTCCATCCACTGGACAGGTCTGTGGTATTTGCTTCTGTTTTACCCAAGCTGAAGCAATGATTCTTTTTCACCCTCCACACACCAGATGAAATGATTTACTTTGTCCTGTGTCACACTGTACTATTCTTTCCCTAAATGTTTCTCTTCTTTCCACCTGTCTTGGCTCACTCGCTTAGCTTTCAGTATGTTCACATTTAAGCCTTCCATGTCTTGAACTTTCTAGTTCAAACTAAGAGTCCTTGAGAATTTCCTTTAGAGGTCAGTAGCTGAATTTGTGTAAAAGAACAGTATGTGAGTAGGCTGCATCCATACTGCCTTTGGGGAAGTATTTCAATGGTAGTGACAATACAGTGTCATTTGGCCAGTTTCTCAGGCTCCTTTCAAGTCACTTGCTAGCATGACTGTAAGTACAATGAAAATATCCTTAACCTACAATACTATGACAGTGTCCAGAGGAGATTTTCTCCTGTCAAAAAACTGACAACAGTAAAAAGTTGCTTCATCTTCTGGAAGAAAGAAAAATAATCAGAAGAAAGTTGATTTAGAAATCTAAGAAAGTTAAGAGTCCAGAATGAGTGGGTATATGCAGTATAAACAACAAAGAAAAAAATCCCTGTGTAAAACACTAGCTTATAAAAACAGCTAAGGAAAACATGGAGAGTAGTTCTGCAGAACTGCTATAAATTCCAACTTATAAAAATGTCTATTTAAGTAAATCCTACAGGTACAATATGGAAATCACAGACTAGTAGAAATACTGTCTCAGTAATACTTAAATATTCAGCCTGCCCCTTAAATGTACAAGTTTAACTGGAATTGTAATGTAAATTGGTCTTTATCAAATGCTTCTTGACATGCCTCCAGAAAATTTCCATCATGAAACAACTAGGTTGTAGAGCCAGTCATTAGAGACAAAGAAACAGCCCCATTATATATATTAATCACTTCCTCTTCTTTGACTGCATTATTTCACTCTAAGTAAAACTGTAATGGGTGTAACGAGATTCATCTAGCCCAGCAACTCATTTCTAACATTAGTCAAAATTCTGCTCTGTATCAAGGGTGCTGCAAGAACTCTGAAGCTATTGTCTTTCAAGGCCTTAATATTAGTGTCTGTGCTCCAAATAATAAAAGGCTATTAAATCTCATCTTCTAAAGGGCTCAACTTACTCCCCCCAAAAAATAAAAAATGGTATTTGCCAGCATTAACCATCTCAAGGCCAAGTCCCTTAATTTGACAGGTTCCTTATATAGTACCCAGATATTTCAGCTGCTCATCAACTTAAGGAAATCCAAATAAACAAATCCAAACAAAATCCCCCACCTCGAATCTCATTTTTGTACTAAAATACCCCAAAACTAAACAAATGGAATCAGTAAGACCTGACAATGTAAGGACAGTACAGTTTGAGAGTTTCTGGATGCCACCCAGGCAGAACAATTTTTCTTTTACGACCTTTTACTAACTACCCCCAAAATAGTAACTAGTCATGCAGTACCCTATATCCTCTTAGAGGCTCAAATGAAAAACATCCAGACTGTCATGCTCAATCTGACACTGGTGGAGAAATATAACCAAGTCTCACAGACATCAGCATTGTTATTTGTGAGAGCAGCAGTTTGCTGACACTGAGTGATAGATCCCCAAATCTGGCTTGGGGTATTAATCTCCTACTCACCTGTGTTGTCTCTCTGCCATGCTTTAAAAATTGTATTTTTTTAAACTACAAAATGAAGCTTTCAACAAGGATGTCACTTTAAGCTATATCCCTGAACTGCCAGATGTGGCTTAACTAGTAAGTGCCTCCAAGCCAAAATGCCACTGGCCTGTCTTGTAGAGAAATACTTGAGAATTGTCCACCCCCAGCTATTAAAAAAGGAACATTAGTCTTACTTCATTAATTTTTGTTTTTTGGCAGAGTCTTTGAAGCTTCTGAATTCCTCTCCTTCTTTAATCTCAAAAAACTGAGGTTTCAGTAATGTTTGCTGATCCTCCTTGAGCCTTTCCTGCCGCTTTACTTTTTCCTCTTGGCGTAGGAGCTTGCGCTGTTTCCTGACCTCTTCAACCCAGCCTTTTTCATCATCTGAACTCTCAGAACTTTCTGCATCACTTGCTTTTCCTTCTGGTTCTTCCTCGTCTTCCTGCAGGCAAAAATAGTACGAAATGAGAAATCATCAACTAATTTTGTTTTCAAACCATTCCTGCAATTAGAGTCCATGACAGCTTTTACAGAGGTACAGCTGAAGAGAACTAAAATTTGAACAAAAGCAGTAATGGCAAATGAAGCAGAAGATACATTATGGAAATGTTTTTTAACTACATGTTTTATGTTTTTCCAACCAATATTCATGTAGACACAATATTGTTCACATCCAAAAAACTAGGATAACATTACAAATTGCACTTAATTACTCTAGCTGATAAGAGATTCTTGCATTGCCTCCATCTTTCCTTCTTTCTAGGGGGAAAAATCTGAATGCTTGAAACAGAAAAAAACCCCCAGAAAAAACCTCCCAGAAAACACAAAACCATATGGATTTTTCCTAAAGGAAATGCAAAACATTTTACCTGATTTTCTGCTTCCAGTTCCTCTAAGATCTTTAGTTTCCTCTTTCTTTTTTCACTTATTTTAGAAACAAGTGGGTTAAGTAGCCTAAATTCTTCACTCTGTTCATCCACCTGGAAATCAGGATTCTCAAACATGACCTTAAAGCGATCATCTTTGAGAAGGTTAGGCAAGTTCTGGAAAGGAAGCAAAGTATGAGTGGGTTATAAAATTCTGAAACAGCCATTGATAAAGTCAGTAATACCTTTTAATTAAACAAAACTCAGAACCAGAATGTGAAACACCAGTTGCTTTATCCTTCCAGGTCAAATAAAAATCAAGATTTATGCTCATTATATTTTAGTACTTTCCCAAAGATCAAATAAATACACAATTACTAATATTTTTGAATTAACATTTCACATACGTTCAGGCAGCTTGTCTGGAGATATGTTGTTATCTATTGACTAATCAGCAGTACCTCCAAGGCAAATACCCTGCCTGACAGGGATGATTCTAAAACATGTACAACAAATTATCAGGGTAAACATGTCTTTATGCAATACTACTACTGTTTTACTGTAAATATGTATGAGCAAGTGTTTCTATGCATCTTACAACACTTTTTCTTCACTGCCCTTGCACACAAAGCTGCTAAGGCAGTTTCATTCATGTCAGAGTAACCTGAATTCAGTGTAAATTATGCTACTGTTGAATGAGGAACATGTCAAACTACAATTTCAGCTTATGTGAATACATGTTTTTGTCATTTAATACATGTTGTCACTGAATACACAACTCTATTTAAAAAGCTGATCTTTCAACATTGCCAACTTATATGAGTACATTCATCCCACCACAGCACTAAACCTTCATTGTTACCTAAGTGGGGGGGGGGAAAAAAAAAAAAAGATACAGGAAATCACAAGTGTGAATTTCAAATAAAAAACCACACTGCAATCACATGGCCTGTATTCACATAGCCAAAAATTGACTCCCAAGGCCAAAAGTAAACGACTCTAAGACTCTAATGCCATTTCAGGAAAATAACCAGGGCATGGATTTTTTTCTGTGTACTCTTTTAAGTCCACTTACAAGACATATATGTACTCCTACACAAACCAGACCCTATTTATTCAACTCCTATGTCCACTGTAGCCCTGGCTTAGGCAGTCTGCATTCAAGGTTTTACCACCACCTATTTTTTCAATGGTTCATGTTTCCTACTAACTGTAACACACAGGACTTCACTAGATACCAACCAAAGCTAATGCCTGCCTTTCGGGAACGCTGTGAAGTGCTCCCTACTGAAACTCGCATGTCATCTGCCAGTGCTGTTCCCTCCCACTGCCCCCAGAAATCAAACATTAACTTGTTTTTAACCTTAGACTTCATGTAGAATAAGAATTAAATTATTTTCAACATCAGGAAGAGTTCCTGTTACTGCGTACGCAAGAGATAGGCAACTGTATCTTCAGTTTTACAGATATCAGTCTTCTCATGGTCACCAGCAAAATACCAACAAATGGAAATAAAAAGTCTTTTTAGAAGAACTCTGGTATTGACTCTGAATTTAGCTAGCTTCTGGAGTCCTACAAACCCCCTATCATCTTCACAGTGATTATTTCACCACTGTAAGCTTTAAGATGCTACATGGCCTTTTTGGTGCGACAGGTTACAGTGATGTCTACCTTAAAGCCAACTACAATAAATTATTTGTGAGAAACAGAAACAATGGAAATTGGAATCTGTTTGGCCAAATAACAAAAACAACCCTAACCACCACCAAAAAATCAGTACTGCAAGCATTACTATTTACATGCTCCTTGTTAAGAGACATCTCCACAACAAAAGCTCACCTTCTGTTTCCTTTTTCTGGCAATCTGTTGCTCCTCTTCCTCTTCTTCAATGAGTTTGAGTGCAAGCTCTTTATTGACTTTTGGAAGTTTCTAGAGACAGGAAAGCAATTAATCACTAAATTATTCTTTTACACATGCAACGTCTACATACTTCACAGTTCTAAGTGTGGTGAAGAGAGAAATCTTTTTCATTCCTTTAACTCTTGTTGAAAAGCTCCTTGACTAGTTCCAAATATTTCTAGTTACTAGTAAATCAATAGCACTTGGAGAAAATTTAAGCAAAACTTTTGTATCATTCTCCCCCTGCAACACATTGGCTTTAGTACGTTAAATGCAATTATTTCTCTTTGTACATTGAGCAACTTCAAACTAGGAAACTACTAGTTATAAACACAACAAATTTCTATGTATCTTTCCAGAGTGTTACATTTTAAGGATTTAAGTTATTTAGTTTAACAAAAGTAGAAGAAAGTGCAACTTTTACCAGTGGGTTATCTGCTCAAGTGGCAGATACAATGGGAGCTCTTCTACTGTCTCTTACCTGTGGGAATCACACATGTGGGATTTTTATAGTCCCATTCCAAAAGTTCTATAAATTACTTTGTGTCTCTGATGATAAACAGAATCAAATCCTAAGTCATTACACCTCTGAGAATACATTACTCTAAGAATAGCTTTCCCAGAGGTAGGCCCATTGTTTACAGGATTTACCTTTAGTTGAACTCTCTGTGCACGTGTTTCTTCTATCTTCTGCCTTATTTTCTCTCTTCTGTATTCTTCATAGGCAAAGGGGTTGGCCATCATTTTTGCCTTTCAGCAAGCAGGAGGAAGTAAAAAGAAAACACCACGCAGCCCGTTATTTGGAGAAAAGAGAAACCAAAATAAACCCCCCACAAAACTAACACACATTTGATCGTTAAAGAGTAAATATTCCAAGGATTTGCCTTACCTTATGATAAAGTCTTATGTCCATGAAAAAGCCATGCATATATGCTCTGAGCAATGATGATCCAATGAGATGAGCAAGGCCTGGGAAAAACATTACAGAGGATTTCAAAGTGCTTGCATATATAAAGAACTCCTATTCTAAGCTAGCCACTTCACTTACTCCATTCAAGAGGAACAAGCACTGCCAACACAACACATCAATCTAACAGTCACATCCATTACATCAAGACTAAGTAAAAACACCACCACACACACAAAAAAAATCAGTTTGGCAAGCAAGAAATTTGAGAATTTGAGCTTCTTCAGAGCAACACCATTCAGTGTTCTTGTCACAATACATGTGATTGTACAATTTTTAAAAATGCCCTCATCCACCATGCTCTATAGAAGTTTATAAAGAAAAATTCATGAGTCCTTTTTTTTTTTTGAAGGTTCAACAACCACTTTTAGTGTGGTATAGATATGTTCTTAATTAAAAGAATTTTGCCTTGGGTCACTGTCTTTGAAGAATCAACATGTTGAAAAAAATACAGTACCGCATCACGTCATAAAACTGTCACCCTAGGCCCTACCCTAACCTAAGTAAGAATGAAAATACTTATGAGTTCTCTGATTCTCCTTCTATTTATCTTCACAAAACTCCAAAACTGACAAAAGGAAAATCTTTTTATAGCAATATATCCTCTACAGGCCTCAAATGAATAGAAATTAAGAATTAACAAACTTCTAGAACCAAATGGCAAAATAAAAGTGAGAAATCATTGTGCAGCTAGGAAAGCAACATTGTCTCTAAAAATGTTATAACTATTTACAGGAAACAATCTTCCCACATATTCCAAAATGAAAGTATTTAACTAATGGTGAGGAATACAAAGAAACCCCAAAATACAAAACAAAATACCCCTCAAACTGGCCCTTCATTTGAAAGCTTGCATTTATGGGGTAATGAATTTGACTGGTTTTGAGCAATGAACCTGGTGAAGGGTCTAGAGCACAAGTCTGACGATGAGCTGCTGAGGGAACTGGTGGCATTTAGCCTGGAGAACAGAAAGATTTATTGCTCTCTACAACTACCTGAAAGGAGGTTGTAGCCAGATGGGAGGTTGGTCTCTTCTCCCAAGTAGCGGATAGAACAAGAGTAAACAGCCTTAAGTTGCTCCAGGGGAGCTTTAGGTTGGATATTGGGAAACATTTCTTCACCAAAAGGGCTGTCAATCACTGGAACAAGCTGCCCAGGGAAGTGGTTGAGTCACCATCCCCGGAGGGATTTAAGAGATGTGTAGATGTGGTGCTGAGGGATATGGTTTAGTGGTGGACTTGGCAGTGCTAGGTTAATAGTTAAACTTGATGATCTGAAAGGTCTTTTCCAAGAAAGATAACTCTGATTCTAAGTTATTGTTAATTAAAGCAGAAAAAAGTATTCCCAGCCAAGTGCCTGTGCAGATAACGCTACTTCACCTACTCTGCCATATTTGATTACAATTGGGATAGGGTTCTTCAGGCTACATGCAGACTATCTAGAACTCTAATGCTGAAGATGCTCTGGATGACCTCCTTGTATGGCCTGCTGCCAGGCCAAACCAAACTCCTATCTTCAGGCATAAATTAATTCAACTGAAGCAAAGCTTTGTAATCAAAACACGTAAGAGACAGAAAAAGGACTAACCACTTTGAGAACGTGTATTATGCTTACCTTCTCTGCTATCTAATTTTCAGCATTCCCATTTCTTGAAACTGCATTTCTATTAGCCTGAAAATGATTTGTATTTTCTGGAAATGACTACCTTCAAATAAGATAGCTGTTGGCAGATTTTGCTGTGGGTTCCACCATACTGTTTGAATACCTGAAAAGTATTTCAAAACCTAAACCCACTTCTCTTCCTATACCTTCCATTTAGTGTCTGAAAGCACATGCAACAGATTCTTAGACCCATTAAATCAGCAAATATCAACCATCGTCTTAGGATAAAAATCTTGAGAAACACAAATATCCAGTGTAGTGTTGCTTGGGAACCAAAGAACATAAAGACAGTAGTCTGGTACAGTAATAACCAAGAAAACCGCAGGAAACTCCTGCCAGTGAATTTCTAACAGTCCTCATGTATCACTTCTGGATTACAACATTCAACATGTGTGCGTCATCAAAAACGGAAGAAAGAAGTCAGCCAAACAGGACAGTTGATTGTTTTACCTAAATTTTCAAGGTCTTTTCTGGTAACAAATTTATAATCGTCATAAACCGTGCTCTCTGGATTCTCTTCTAGTTCTTCAGTCAAGTTGTCCAAGAAGGAACACCATTTTGGGGCAGGTCCTAAAACCTGTGGATATTATAGAAAGTTTTATCATTATATATTCTTACAGGGAGAACAACCACCCAACCAAACAGGCTTTTGGCTACAGTGCTGTAATGGAATAACAAATTAATCCCTCTGAAATCAAACAGACTTTAAGCACAACAGTAGTTAGAGAACACAATTAAACCTATTGCTTGTATTACCAATAAAGAGTACTACAGTTATGCAAGTGTTAATTTAGGTCAATTATGAGACCAACAACCTAAAGGTTTCAAGTTCAAGTGTTTCAAGCGGTCCAGTCTGTTTGATTACTTTATTAAAAGCTCAGGGCCAAACATTATAGATAAAATTATGAACTGATGGTATTAGATAGCAACTAATCTGTAAAGCACTATTGGATCATGAACTCATCAGGTTCACTACTCAATCGTGTTAAAACCTATTCTCCTCTATTTTAATTAAAACACCACAGATACATTTAATGTATTTTTGGTCAAGGATATCTGTTCATACAGCCCGAGTATAATGGGAAATATTAAAAAACGTGCATATTTCCACCATGAGGCAAAGGATCTATTTGAACAATATTATGTTGCACTATCAATGTACTTTTCCATAGAAGCTTCCTCCAATTTCCCAAGTTAACAATTAGCTCCCTTCACTTTTTCCTTCCAGTGTTCTGATTGAAATTCCTCTCTACCCTGATGCATGCAGCCATACTCAACTGTTCCAGTACTATTATTTCAGAAGGTGAGTTAGCTAAATGGAAAAACACAACGCTATGTTTTTCTCTCTAGAGCAAATCAGTTGACATTTCAAAATGTAAAGTGGCCAGTTAACTCCTAGAGTGGGACTTTCAATAAGGCTTCTGATTTTTTGTTAAAAATTCACATCAACATGACCATAGGAATGGTTGAGATTCAACACTGTAAGATTCTATTCGATTACAGCAACAAGCAGGATGATTTTATATGTATAAAATACAAGATAATGTGGTAACAGTATGAGATAATGCTGTTCATGTAAAAAGTGTGTTACTACTCATTCAAGTCTTCTTTTGAGTGATGACCACAGACAACTACACACAAAAAATTGTATTCTAGACCATAATGCTCTACTGCAATACTCCAGAAAATAACAATGTGTTCTGGACCACTATTGTCTCTGTATCAAGCATGACTCACCTTCATAACTCAGAGCTGAGTACTTTATTCCAATTAGTAAGAGCTTCCAAGGAAAGACCCAAGATAATCTACTTAATGAATTAAACAAATCCCCTTGTCTTCTCCAGTAATAGTCCTCTTAGACACTATATAACATGCAGCCTGAGTTCTCGCCAACATTGCAGAAGTTTTTGTCTCCATCCAGATTTTAAATTTTTCAGGTTTTTTCCCCAACCAAGTTGCTTACCAACTAAACAAAACTTCTAATAAAATATAAGTACAAGATTCTCTCCTGAAGATTATTAGAAATGAGATTAAAGAATCCTTGACTCACATCCATTTCTATTAAATAAAAAGTTCCCCTTCATTCCATCTTGCTGATTCATCATGTGAAGATCTCTATCACTTCAATAAACCTTTTTCATTACTTCCATGCCTATGACACTATGGGCTCAAGCCTTACAAAGCACAGGTTACTCATTAGAAATCAAGCCACTCAAACCAGTTAGGGTAATCCTCTGATGGGACTTTGACTGGTATAAATCTTTGAACAAATAACTAAAGCAGAGGTCTTGTAAATAAAACAGTTTATCTGCTATTCAGCTGTAGTTCCACTCCTTGCTCAAAGCATCCCTGTACTTAAAACCTAATATTGAAAGTAAAACCTTTTGTGGCACACAAAGCCAAAAGACTTGATAATTCACTTCAATCTGTGGAGAGAGATAACAGATCATAGAAAACAAGGAGGGGGTGGCGGAAATGAGGTAATTAACAGAAAAAAGCAGTGGCAGAATACCAGGAAAAAATAGAAAGTCCAACCATTATTCAAATTTCACATGTAAACTGATACAAAGGGAAACCCTACAGAGATGTCTGTGTATGTTTTATTGCCTTACTTCCCCACTGAAACAGCTTGTCTACCTATTCTAAGACACCTCAGAAGCTTTGCTTTGTATTTTCAAATGGAATGGTTAAAGCTTAGGAAGAAATTTAGAAACAGAAAAAGCAAACAATACCAGCCACAACGACAAAAATCTAAGAGAAGTGTCCTCCTCTTCCAACAGTAATTCTTCACAGAATTTAACAGCCACTGCAACATCAGGCTCCTGAAACATCAGGCTCCACCATTCCCATGCCAAGGTACAAATGCCACAGCTCTGAGAGTTGGTCTGCACCAGGCCACCAAGGGTGAGGCAGGGGGTCACAACCCGTTTGTCACCCCATTCCACACAGCATCAGCTCCATGAAGCAGGCACATAGAAGCACAGGTGGGACCCCAGGGACCCCTTGGAGCTCCTGTCACAACCTCAGCCTAGCGTGCGATCCCCACCAAAACCATGAAACTGTGGAGTTTAGGTAGGCTAATTAATATACTTGACAGTTTAGACTGGGAACCTACAATGCCACCGTGCCTAAGAGAGAAAAATGCACTGGAATTCACAGCAAGAGTAAGAAAAACGTTACTGAGGCAGGTAATTGCATGCAACTAAGCCAACAGGTCTCATTTTTACAATACTTTTATCAAGTAGGTTCCTCTGCAAGATTTATAGAAGTTGCACACAGCTAATGGGAAAATCATTCCTGAGTGCACATCTGCACTCGGCTTTGGCTCAAGTGTTTCTTCAGACAAGAAAACCAGACATCACCAACAGTGATCAAAGCAAGATTTTTGCTATTTTCATTATTACTCTATTTTCAGTAGAATAACTACTTCTTGAGACAACTTCCAGCAATTGCTGGTCAAAGTCAACAAAACGTGTGCCTTTTAAGGCATTTTTGCCACAGCACCCACAAGGTGACCAAAGTGCAGTTATCCCACATCATCACTCAGAGCAGCAGCTGGGTGACACCGGACCGGGGAGGAGCAGTAGATAGGGAGTGTGGTGCAGTCGTCCTCTCCCCACAGCTGGCTTACCACGGGGGCTTCCCACCGACACACCAGCAACACAGACATCTTACCATTGCCTTGTGTGTCTTACACCAAGCCACCAGAAGTAAAGATATCAGACTATCATTATTAGTATTGTGTCACATAATGCCACGTTTTAAAAATATTTGAATATTTTAAAGTTATTTCTCACACACACCCCCCTACCAGTTCTTTATATTCTATTTTACAAGATGCTTAACTTAATCATTTTGTAGCAACACAAATCTTACGTGGTACTGCCCTGCAATAGCCTGTGCTTACAGCCATGGCTAATTTCTGAGCACTTCTGTAGAAAATGCTACCCTGTCATCAGTCAATAATTCAGCTGGAATTCATGAATGTTAGGACAGAGTAGGTATTATTCCCAACCCACAACAGATGTTCCTTATCTTCAATCTGGAACACCAGACACCACTTACACACTTTTAAGTGCCACTAAACAATCTGACAGCCAGCTCCACAGAGACCTTAGAGCCACAGAAAAACTGGGTCTAACTTGTATTAAACACGCTCCACAACTTAAAAGAAGCCCAGGATTTGCAGCAGTTTCCAGAGTCAGATGTCACGAGATTGAAACTAAATGACTTTGAATGCACATACAGACAAGTATTGCTAAGTATCTGTTTGAAGGTTTCAGGGACCAATTCTACACAAACGAACCAAACAGCACTCTTTTCTCCTCAGGGATTCAAAGCAGGTTCCAAAAATCTATTTTTTAGAATATTAGAATAGCAAGTCCCTGAAAGATTTCTTACAAGGCAGTGAAACTCTTCAGCTGTAAAAATATATTAAGACTTAACCAGGAGAAATTCTTCCCAGCCTTCACCGATGTATTTTAGCAATCAATCAAAAAGATACAAAAAATGTCCACAGATGGCATAAATCAGATCTGAAAACAGTTAACTAGAATTTGAGGAGTTTACACTCCCTGAATTCCCTCGGGAAGACTAACAATGTATGTGGACATAGAACAATTCCAGAGGCTTTGGAAAGCTGAAGCCTTACCTGCCATGGCTGGACAAGACAGCAACATGCAGTTTCTCAAAAATCAAGTACAATGCCATACCCCACCATACCATAATAATACAGTTACTAACAAATAAATATGAAAATACTTGTTTTACAACAATTTCAAAAAAGTCTTCAAACTGCGTGTTGGGATACCTCTTCCATGGATTTCAAGTTAGACTGTAAGACCTTTACCAGGTAACAAAACTCTATTTGTTATTCAGATAGTACGGCAGTGAATGACTTAATGTCGATTACAACAAAACCAGTGTATTTTTAAGGCCTCCAACAGAGTTTTGGGTACAGTGTATTGTGTAAGATTACTAAAATAAGAATTTTAATAACTGTAAAGCAAGATAGGAATTGGCTAACAAGGAAGTTTATGCTGAAAGGGGTGCTACTGCACTCAAAGTAGGTTACAAGTGACGCTCCAAGGACTACCCTATTAAATATTTTTGGTAATGACTGCCACATACAGTAGGAAAATGCCAGTAAAATCTGCTGATGACCAACACAAAGACAAGATGGGTCAGAAATGTTTTCAGGTGGAGGGGGGAATCTACTTTGAAAACTATGATACTGTAAATTGGATGAAGTGTCTAGCTGATCACAAACAGCTGTAAAGAACAGAATAGGGAAAGACTATACTTTCTGCTCACAAGACAACAGAATAGTCACAGAAGGCCACTGTATTAGTATAGGACAGGAATAATGACTCAGAGTACATCTTGCACAACCCTAGGCATTAATGCTCAGGATACGTGAACGCCAACTGTAGCAAGTACAGAGCAAAGCTGCTAGGATGATTTCTGGAACAGCACTGCCTGCCCAAGCATAAATACACGCTAACTTATCACAGTGAATTCAAAGAGCAAGCTAAGCATCACGGGAATGCGACTCTTGAACATCCTTTTCATGGAGATAACGAAGAAACAAACAGCTAATTTTCAGATTAAATTTGACATGTTCATGGAAAAGATTAGACAACCTGATAGCCTGTGATAAGATGGGACTGGACTTCATGATCCCAGAAGACTCTTCCATTTCTCTGTTTCCATTTAAAAACAAGCAAACACCATACCCCCTCCCCCCCCCCCCCCCCCCCAAAAAAAAAAAAAGCCCCAATGCAAAATCCACTAACAAATACTCTTCCCTGGTTTATAATTCTTTTAAATTAAGTATTTTATACATATGACACAATGAATTCACATGGATATTGACCTGCAGGAGACAAAAATAATTATTTGGAGGATAAAATAAACAGTATAATGACTTTAGTGGATTTTTAAAATCAAATAGCACCACAAAGAAATGTTTTAAAACTCTTAACAGGACACATTTTCTGGAGAAAGCAAATGCAGATCTATGCATGTATATACATTCTCAGCTTCAACCACGCCATTTAACAGGAAGAGATTACAGAAAGTTTAATGAGGGAGGAGGAAAAAAAGGGTGATCCCCAGGGTGTGGGCAGTGATTGAAATGTGCAATTGCATTTTAAACATAATTAGCTCCCTAACTGCATAGCCAAGTTTAATTAATGCAATTACATGAGTAATTAATTACTATTCATTCTAAGCGTACTGTTTTCAATGTTTTGTTCTCTAATTCTAAGAATTAGATCTCAATATGTAGTAACTTTGAAGACTTTCCACCTATATGCATTGAAAAGGCAAAAGAAAGAACACCTTGTTGTACCTTGTTAAAAGTCAAGTTTACATCAAATGCAATTGGTAACTCTCAAAAATTCAGATGGAGTACTTGTAGCTCACAGAGGTGGAAAACTCCAGCGCTCTCTTCTTGTTTCTGTGCTTTTGGGCTTCAGGCAGGCCCAGCCCAAGAACTTCAGAGAACCCAGGAGATTAGCTCGTGTTAGGAAGGAGCCCTGGGAGCATGTCGCTTTGTTTCTATCCACTACGTTTCCATATACAGTGTGTTTCCCTTAGTAACCAACATGCTCCAAGCAACTTCTGATGTTGAATTTTACTCTGCCATTCTTTTCTAATCTACTTTTGCCTTACAAAGCCTCTACAGTTGACTCCAGTCGTGCTCTGTTAATCTCATGAGTAAACCCATTTAATGTACTGAATAAAATTAATTCTCTGAATTGCTTGGAGTTTATTCCCAAAGCCCATTTAAATTTCCCATATACTTTTTCATAATTTCATGCTTTCGTTCACCCTATGTTACATGGTGTAGATCTGATGCTTTTACAGTAACTGAACTTCCACAGTCATCAAGCAGCTCACTGGAGTACAGCTATGACCAAGAGAGATAGAATAACACATTTTTCCTTTTCAGCATATCACTGACAACAGCACTGTGTTTGGTTTTAAACTCACACACTCATAAATTCCACTAAACTATTCAATGAATTGACTCTTTCATCCTTACTCCAACACAACCAGACATTTTTGGCAGATTCATTAATCAGAGGTTGGTTTTCCTACCTTCCACCATGCTATGGAAGCTGTCAAATCAACCATTTGGAGGTTTTACTCCTTAGAGAGCATGTTAAAGGAAATGTTGCTTTTAAGATCTTCCCAGTGTTAAACAAAAACTGCTGCAGGAACTTGCACACATCATCTAGGAATGAAATATTAAACCTTTCTGCCATGGCAGTTATCAGATTGTAAGTACTTTTTCTAATCCTTGGCAATTTGGCTTTATAGTGGGTTGGGGTTTTTTTAAACATCATTCTCTGATCTGACAGGCATTACAGTGAGTTAACCAGTCCCAGATCTGCTCTTGCTGTATCTTCTTGGTGAAGTCACTTTCTTTTGAAGAAGGATACAGTCCCATTGCTCATAAAGTTGGGAAAAAGATGCCCTCGGAGATAGGAACAGCAAATAATTTTTCAGCAAAGTTACTCCTTTAAACTGGAAGATCAGCACAACAGTTCTTTTCCTCACAAGGCAGGAAGAAAAAAGGACACTTCCCACAATTCACCATACGTTCTATTTCCTGTCTTACTATTTCCTCTGTGTACGTTCTGGTATTCCTTAGACCGTTCACAAAGCCCATTTACTATTCAGTGACTCAACATCACTGAAAAAGCACAACTCCTCCTCACAAAGACACCTCCATAATTTACATGATGTCTAACAAAAAATCCCAGAACCCACCCTACCACAACATTCATTGAAGAGTAAATCTCTCACAAAGCTCTCCCATTGCAACTGCAGCTTCAGGGGACACAAGAAAAGCAATGGCAAGTAGGAGACTCTGTAACTACCTGGGCCTTTTTCTTACACATGAAGAGAACTTCTACCTGTTCCAACATGGTCAGAAATCTGTTTCTCAAACTATAATAGAATTTCTTGCAATACTAAGGGCATAGACCATCAAAGGAAAAAACTCCCACTACTAACAGAAACAAGAGTAATGTGCATTGATTTTAGTATTTACATTATAGCTTCTGATTGCAATATAAATTAACCAGCAAGAAGAACTAAGAATAAGCTAGAAATGCGAAGTCCTGGCAAGTCCCCTTCTCCAGGTGTCTGACAGAACAGGAAAATTCCCAACTATCACATCTGTGCTTTTCATATAATAATTTTGATTGGAAAAGGCCTTTAAGATCATCAAGTCCAACTGTTAACCTAACACTGCCAAGTCCACTATTAAACTATGTCCATCAGTACCACATCTACAGGTCTTTTAAATACCTCCAGGAATGGCGACTCAACCGCTCTTCCCAGGTAGCCTGTTCCAGTGACTGACAACCCTTTCAGTGAAGGAATGTTTCCCAATATCCAATCTAAACCTCCCCTGGCACAACCTGAGGCCATTTTTCTCTCATGTCATCTTATCACTTCTTACTTAGGAGAAGAGACCAACCTCCACCTGGATACAACCTCCCTTCAGACAGTTGTAGAGAGCGGTAAGGTCTCTCTTGATTCTCCTTTGCTCTGGGCTAAACACCACCAGTTCCCTCAGCTGCTCCCCATTAGACTTGTGCTCTAGACCCATCACCAGCTTTGTTGCCCTTCTCTGGACACACTCCAGCACCTCAATGTCTTTCTTGTAGTGAGGCGCCCAAAATGAAAGCAGTACTGAGGTGCTGCCTCACCAGGGCCAAGTACAGGGGGACAATCACTGCCCTAGTGCTGCTGGGCACACTTTCTGATACAAGCCAGGATACCATTTGCCTTCTTGGCACCCTAAGCACACTGCTGGCTCATATTCAGCTGGCTATTAACCAGCAACTCCAGGTGCTTTGTGACAGGCAGCTTTCCAGCCGCTCTTCTCCAGGCTTGTAGCACTGCACTGGAGTTTCTGTGTCCCAAGTTCAGGACTTGGCACTTTTAAGTGACCAGGAACACCAGGACTCTCACAGTACGAGTCAGGTGACAAGACATGCTACAACATTAACTATCTTTATGGTCATAAAACCACAACTTACTGAACTGGAGTTTAGAGCATGAACTACATTTTAGGGAAATTCAAGGGATATAAAGGTAGGGGCTGAATCCAGCTGTACATCTGCCTTACATAACTGACAGACTACCGGAAATCTAGGAACATGTGAGCTTTTAATAACTCTGTGCCATGGCAGCTTAATTGCTCTTTGCAAACCTGGGAGGAAGACTGCTCCGTGAGTTTATACAACAACTGCCAGACAACACAAAGGGAAGGAAAGGCAACTACATGTTGGGAACATTCAACTCCTCCAGACAGATAATGAAGATAACCTTAACATAAGCCAAACTACTCTTTATAGAGCATAATGCTAGTGAAAAGAAATTTTACATAACTGATGATTTTTTTTTAAAGTGGGAAACATCTTTCAAATGTTTATTTGAATGCTTTCACCAATTTGATGGTTTTATTTATTTCTCATTTTTGTGTGCTAGAAATCTTAAATCCTCAAAATTTCTTTACTGTTTTTGTATAAAAGTCATAGCTCACAACACATCTGGCTCACTACTGAATGCAGCACAGAAGATGACAATAGAGATAAGCCACAAGAGTTACTTGCCTCTGCTTTCAAATAAAATGAAGTACTTTGTTGAAATTATCATACAGAGAAAATCATCATGTGCTTTGTCTTTTGTGACCCAAAAGCTAAAAGACATTAATCCTGATTGCACACCGATCGACCACTGTATAGTGCAGAACATCCCTTCAGCAATTTCATCTCTCTTCAGTGACTGAAGCTGACCAAGCACACCTCTCAAGTTTCATAAACCAGGTGAAGAACAAAGAAAGGCACAAGTGAAACTTAAGAAATAAAAAACACCTTTCAGATACTCAAGACTAAATTTTTCTACCACTTAAAAACAGAGAGTCTAACTACCAATTGCTTAAGAATATCACAACACTAAAAGACACGGGTCTATCAACCACAGAACAATCACCTGGCATAGTTCAGGAAAACTGGTCCTTTTAAGAGTCTTCTCCTTTGCTGTGTGAAAAGTGTGATGCAAATTATAAGGAAGTACAGACTTAATAGTGAGCATGCTACTACCTATTAAAAAAACAAAACAAAAACAAAACACCACCGTGAAGCAGCACTGCCTATCATACCATCATCCACAACAGCAGCTAGTCAGGGATCATACACCTTCATAATCTACACATGATGTTGACCTGCTGCACCATCAGCACCAAAAAAACATCTGAAACAAGTTTCACAGGAAGACCAGAAAGTGTTTCCTGATTATGGCATACTGGTGTTTTCCTTCTACGTACGTGTGATAAGTGGCACTGCATCTCTCAGCCAGTGCATGGGAAATGGAGGATATCCTTTGTTGGGAATGAGCCCAGTGTGTTATTTTTCACTTTGAAAGTGTTTAGGTTAAAAGTAGGAAGCTCACATTTCTGTTTGTGAAGATAAACAACATTTTCCTATGCTTGTTAATACTGTGAGATAGGTAATGTATCACTCACCAGACATTCTTTTTATATTGTTTGCACAATTTTTCTGTGTAAAGGATCAGACTGTTCTGAATGGAAAGCACAGTTCTAAAAGAATGCTATACCAAAACTCAGAATTAGCATAAAGGTCAATGATGCACTTTAGTGTCTTTTTATTAAGAGAAAGTTTCCTCCTTTTAGCACTTGGCAGTCCCAAAGCATAACTGTAACGCATTGCTTCATAACAACCCTCTTTTCCAGTCATTCCAAAGCTTGCACGCTGAGCAAACTAAGGTTAAGACCAGTATTCCCCATTCTCCATTGCAACTACTGCATTTTATTTTAGATTTTTTTCCCAAGGAATTAAATATTTTTCTACACTGTATGTTGTTTTGGGATTGGAAAAAAGAAGTCTTTCAGCACAATTCGTTTTGGTGTTGCTTTCCACTTTACATAAAACTTTTTGGTTTTAGGCTGTATTGAAAGAGATGAACTGTCTTCCATGAAATTCAGCCTTATCACAAGATCGGCAAGACAGCTGAGGCAGCATTCATCCAGAATGACTGTGTCATTCAGAAGACAGAAAAACATCCTAAGAGAAATCAAAATCTCACTCTCAGGTCCTAATCTGTTCCATTAGTGTCAAAATGCCAGCCATAAATATAAAAGGAATGGTCTCCTTTGCTTCATAGCCTTTACCACGATGAAGCCAGAAATCCATTCAGAAGATCTTGCTGGAACAGGACCCATAAAACATTTGAACAACAGCTGACTACACTGAACACTGGCCTTAAGGGCATGAAGTACAAGATACGGATGGGTGTTTCTAACTGTATCTCCATCACGTACAGACTCAAAAGAGAAAAGAGACAATTAGCAGATCCCAAAATTATGAAAGGATGAGAAAGTAAGTCTTAGACTAAGGAAATTGTTCCAAAAGGCTATGACCATAGAGGTAAGTGGGGAGCATGCCACACATAGGAAACTTACCGAATTCTTTAAAGTGAGAAATGACAGACTGTAAGAACAGGGGCTCCCAGTACCAGTGAGCTGCTGGAGTGAATGCACAAAGAGGATCAGAGGGCTGGAGCACCTCTGCTGTGAAGACAGGCTGAAAGAGTCGGGCTTGTTCAGCCTGGAGAAGAGAAGGCTCTGGGGAGACCTTATTGAAGCCTTCCAGTGCCTGAAGGGGCCTACAGGAAAGACAGAGAGAGCCTGTTTATCAGGGAGTGTAGTGATAGGACATGGGGGGAATGGGTTTAAACTGACAGAGGGGAGATTTAGAAGAGATATTAGAATGAATGTCCCCTCCCTGGCAGTGTTCAGGGCAAGGCTGGATGGGGCTTTGGACAACCTGATCTAGTGGAGGGTGTCCTTCCCCATAGCATGGGGGTGGAACTGGGCGATCTTTAAGGTTCCTTCCAACCCAAACCAGTTTGTGATTCCAGGTACCTTACAACTACAATCCCTTGCACAGAACTACTGAGAGCACCCTGTCACCAGACTAACAGAAAATATTACACTATCTCAAATAAATGCTCTTTCTTTCTCTGAGTGAACTGAACTCAACTCTTCAGCCAACTCAGGCAAATGTAGGTTCAAAAGCAGGTAACCTGGAAGCCTACAATCAAACTAAAGCATGTTTATCTTTCATTTTCAATCCAGAGCTGTTCCAAAATAGTATGAAGAAAGGGTAAATTCAGGTATTAAAAAACTGCCTTCACTTGCATTTGCTTCTGTACAACTTCCATGTACAGAATTGTTTCATAAATATTCAATGCATTAAATGGAAGTATATAAACTAGTAGAATTTGGTGTCTTATTCTGTGATTATGTGATTTCAGTTTACTAAGGAAAACAGCTTTTTCTACAGCTTTTCTAATTTTTTTCTGAAACTAAGGAAAAAACATCTTTAAGAATGAGCATTTTTTGAAGCTTATTAAAAAAATAGGTGGCAATAAAGAGAAACTGAAACAGGCAAGTAAGGGACCTAAAAAAAGTCAAACTAAGTGAGTTAAAATAGTATCTAGGAAAGGAAAGGAGTACCAGGAATGGTTGGTTTAGCTGAAAAGCCATCCAATTTGGAGAGGACAAAACTAATAAATATTTCTAGCAATACAGAGATCCACATATCCAAAGTGGGTATTGTATTAGAAACCAGGCCCATGATATTCTTGGAGAAACTGAATCATTGAGTAGGCAAGAAATACTTGCCCTTGAAACATTTTCAGTTTATAACTCCAACAACCCAGAACTAGGAGAGCACTAGGATATCAAATGATTTTCCAAAACCACCTGAAAAGAAGCCAGAGACGCTCCGGGATTTATTTTTTCTTAAAGAGCTTAATATCTTCTCTACACCAAAAGTACATTGCTTCTAGCCTCAACAGGGAGTTTTCTGCCAAGACTGCAGGAAAGTTTAAAAAAAAAGAAAAAACCCAGAACACTGAATATTGCATTCAATTAATTACACGCTTAATTGCTCCCTTCTTTTAACAGCCTAATGAGCAAGAGCAAGTTTCAGTTTCAGTATGTATACAGAGCCTAAACTTTCAAGTCCAATAAAGGAAACAGGACTGATCAGAAATGTCTGTGCTAAGAACAGACATGTTCATATAACCAGTAGTAAACAGAATAAATAACATCTATGCCCCTTGCTTTCCACCCATAACATCCAGGAGCTGGCATGTAAGGGTTTTTCTATACAACCTGAAAAGAGAACATTGTATGTGACAGAAACTGAAGGCCTCAATTAAGTGTAAGAGAATCAGGCTCATCTCAGATTGCAGGCCACTGGACCACCACGTGTCGGTGGAGCGTCTGCCCCTCTTCGCTTCTTTGGCCAGATCCTGGTCGCACTATTGACTCAACTTACGTTTCTGAGTCAGTAAAGTATCCCAAGGCACACACAACTTTCATTTCAACCTTCCCCAGGCGCACATCAAAGCAATACCCCAGGAAGCCAGCTGGCAAGAAGCAGGTTCCAAATGTTTGCATAAACTGCAAGTTAACTATTAAACTGTTGGCAAACGGCCCAATTCCAGTCAGAGGCACTTGCCCTCATTAAAGCCCAACAAAATAAAACAAAAACAAAGTCTCTAAGCTAGAGCCACTCAAGATGTTACCTATGTAAAGCAAACATTTCATTTTCATGGTCAGATTCAATTTGGCTTTTACTTACTCCCTGCACTGCATACCTGCACAGGGCAGCATCTTGCTGTCTTTTTAACAAGCCAAAAATCACCTCGTCCCTCTACTGACAGCTTTGCTCACAGAAGAAATGACTGCAGTGATTTTTTTTAATTATTATTTTTTAAGAAAGCACAGCTCTCAGACATTCTTCATCTCAAATGTCATATCTATCTTGTTGAAAATTCTGCAGGAAAAGCTGAAGCATGCCATTTCATTTATGGACAATATTATGATACCCGTTGTCAACCCTTTTATAACCCTGAAGTCCAAGAGACAGTCACTTTTTGCTTTTGCCATGGAAATTTAGCTTTGGCGTTAACAATGGAGAGAATGGGCACATTCACACAGATAATTCACTCAGACATGAGCTCAGTCAGACCCAACTCCAAGCTGACCGAACGTGAGCCAGCTCTAGCTCACAAGTCATGTAGCTGTGTTAGCACAGCACTGTGCCCACACTAATAAAACCTGCTGAGAGGCAGGGTATATTAGGCTGGGCACGGTATTACACTGTCTGGCCAACTTCAATCAAGGACAGAGGACTCTGGGTCTGTCTGCACCCCTGTGCGCACATACATACATCCTCCTGCACTGTAAGACTGACTGCTGTGCACCTCTTGTTCTGAAGGTATTTTTTTCCCCTCTTATTTGGTAACCCAGAAGAGCTAGAAGACAGCAAAGTACATTTCAGATTTTAAGTACCCTCCCTGACCATAAATATGGTAATTTCTTGTAACTGTTCTGATGAAGACTTTTAAAAAAATAAATAAATAAAAATTACTAGCACTACAGAGGAACCAGAAGCTCTGAAAAACAACTGTCCTTTAGAGTAGCAACACTTCCCCTGAGGGTTTATTCTGCTGTGGAATTCAGGAATTGTAACTCAGCTCTTGTCAACATCTCAAAAACAGAGAACACATTTTACATCTATCACAAAGTAAATAAACAAACAGAAAATTAAGCTGTTCATTGGAAAAGCAGTGAACCCTAGTTCTTAGTCTAGTTTGCTGGCTTTTCCTACGAAAAGAGATCAGGTAATACAGCAGATCAGTGGTTCTTTAAAGTAGTGCTACAGAGGCACATGAAACCAAACACATCTTTGCCTGTGCAAGGAAATTACTCAGTGTTCCAAGGATGGAAAAAACCCCTGTCTTAATAAGCAACTGACACAGAAACCAAAGGACAGGTGTGCATCTCTGAGCTCAAATAACTAGCCCAAAAGATCAAGGAATAAAACAGTAACATGAACACATTAATAACATTGAGTTTTCCTTAATAACAAATGCCCTGGAGCAGCTTAAGGCTGACATGACTTCTCCATTTTATATTTTCTTCATTTAAAAAGGAGATTAAAACAAAAGCAAAACAGCCAACCAAAACAGATTTGGAGAGCTATATGCTTGGTTCTTAGGAAATGCAGTAAGAAATGCTTGAATTACACAACACTTTGTGCCAGCCACTTCAGCCTTGCCTGTGAAAAGGCAGACATGGTAAAAAAGCCAGTTACTAGAGCGTGAGACTTCTATTTCAATGTAACTTCTCCTCACTAGCTTTAACTTTATAGACTTTAAAATAAGCATTCCATGCTTTCAGATGAACTACAGATCACTGACTAAAAAAAGGGTTATACCAGTATTTGAGATATCTCAAAGCCATTGATGTGACATGGTGATTAGCTTATTCAAAACACAAATTTAATCTGGGCAGTAGCCTTTCAATCAAATTTTAGGTGTTCTTATATACAATATTTCAAAAATAGAGCTCATATTTGGATTTATGATGTAACATTCACCATTTGAGTCCATTTGTAGACTTACATGTTACTTAGAACATAAAACCTATAAAAACGTATGATCCAAACAAATTCAAGCAGACTCAGGCACCAGTAATCAGAGAATGGTCACAACTGAAGATGGCTTAAGGGAAGAGCTGTGTTAGTTTTCATTGGAATAGCCTCCATGCTGCAAAAATACTAGATTGTACTAGTCAATATTTAGGTTTGCAAGAATGTCTGTTAAGTCTGAATTGAAATCTAATACACAGTGCTTAGATTTCTCAGCTAAAGATTACTTCTCTGACTTCAAAAACATGAACTCAGTATTCACAGAGGATTTTATGAGCATGAGATTTTTCATAGAGTAAAAAAAAAATTTTTTTTCTTTTTGATTTACAGTATGTGCAAGAAAACTCAAAATAATGCTGGCTAGAACAAGTTCTAACAAAGACCCATTGCTGGTGACAATCAAGACAATGGAATAATTTTTAAAGTGGTGACGTTGGACGTGCACCTCATGTACTGGAGCTGAAAAGTTCATTTATCAGGCACACCTGCAAAGAAACATCTCACTGCACAGTTTTCAGAGAGAAGCTGAACCTTGCCCTTAGTGACAGAGGGAATGCTTTGTCCATCTGACATACTTAAAACTGAGAAACTAGTCCATTCAAGTTTTTAAAACTCAAACTTTGAAAATCTGAAAGCCTTCCCCAATCCATTCATTAAAAAAAAAAAGCTTACACAGCTAGCCTGTAAACCTTACAAAGGACAAGGTACATAGAAACAAAGTGTTTAGTTTCTAAAGATGGCTAGCATTTTGTCTTAAACACAAAAATACTTGTTGTTCCCACCCTTTGTCACACACAGCATGGAACAGCACCATTTAATAAAATACAAGTTGATTAGACCTGAACTAGAGAAATAGAAAATACCCACCCAAAGAACACCCTGTCACAAATGCAACGCAAAGAACCTGTGTACCAAACTCTACTTTCTTCAAACACAAAAACCTAACAATGCAAGTAAATATAACCAGACTGCACAACTGTTTAGAGGGGCACACTGTTGTGTTTACACATGGACTTGCAACAGGTATATATATCCACACCAAGATAAGTGTAGACAGATGAATCTGTCTTAAATCTAATCAAGACCATACGAGTCTTCACACATAATTTCAATTCATAGTTTGAATTTGATTATCTAAATGAATACTTCTTGGCTGATTTAAAAACATACTTAAAAAAACCCCTAGTGAATGCACTGTAGAATCATACCCACAAGCAAAATAAAGGTGTAGTTTTCTACATTTCCTAACAGCAAGAAGGCTTACTGTTAAGTCAGTGACAAGCAGAGTTCCTCAAGGGTCTGTACTGGGACAAGTGCTTTTTAATACCTTTGTAATAATACTGACAGTGGGATTGAGTGCACCGTCAGTAAATTTGCTGATGACACCAAGATTAGTGATGAGGTTAATGTGCCAGAGGGATGTGATGCCATCCAGAGGGACCTGGACAGGCTGGAGAAGTGAGTCCAGGTGAACCTCATGAGGTTCAACAAAGTCAAGTGCAAGGGTCCTGCACCAGGGTTGGGACAACCCCCATTATCCATACAGCTTAGGAGATGATGTGCTTGAAGGCAGCCCTGAGGAAAAGGACTTGGGAGTACTCATGGATGAGAAGCTGGGCATGAGCCACCAGTGTGCATCCGCAGCCCAGAGGGCCAACCACATCCTGGGCTGCATCAAAAGAAGTGTTGCCAGCAGACTGAGAGAGGTGATTCTGCCCCTCTGAGACCTCACCTGGAGTACTGTGTCCAGCTCTGGAGCCCTCAACACAAGGAGGACGTGGACCTGTTGGAGTGTGTCCAGAGAAGGGACACAAAAATGATCAGAGGGCTGGAGCACCTCTCCTATGAAGACAGGCTGAGAGTTGGGTTTGTTCAGCTTG
Source organism: Laterallus jamaicensis coturniculus (assembly GCA_022605575.1). NCBI lineage: Eukaryota > Metazoa > Chordata > Aves > Gruiformes > Rallidae > Laterallus > Laterallus jamaicensis. The sequence goes on from JAKCOX010000001.1 coordinate 98,379,121, forward strand.
GAACAGAGAAGGCTCCAGGGGTGCTTAGAGCAGCCTTCCAGTGCCTGAAAGGTGTAAGAAAGCTGGGGAAGAACTGTTCATGAGGGCATGTAGCACTAGGACAAGGGGTATGAAAAGGGGAAAAGGGAGATTTAGGTTGGATATTAGGAAAACATTCTTCAATATGAGGTTGCCCAGGAAGGTGGTTGAATGTCCCACTGCTGGAGATATTACCAGGTCAGGCTCAGTGTGGCTCTGAGTGACCTGATCTAGTGAAGATGTCCCTGCTTATTGCAGGGGGTTGGACTAGATGACCTCTAAAGGTCCCTTCCAACCTTACAAATTCTATGATTCTAAGTCACCCTAAAACCAACCTGCAGAGATACAACACACAGTTAACCTACAGTTAACTCATCTTTTAAGTAAAGAGCTTCTCAAGAGAAAAGCTGCAATTCAAGCAGGGCACTGAGAAGCTACAGCCAAGAGCCATACTTGAAGCCACACAATCATGTTTCTGTCTCAGGATATTTACTGACATGATTATGTCACTATATACCACATACTAAAGACAGTAATGAACTATTTAATAACAAAGTGAAATTATTAACTTGAAAGTAAGCTATGTAGTTACTATTTAAGAACATTTTTTAAAAATAATCTGTCAAAACCTACTATTTCTGGAAAAGCTCCACTTGAATTTCCTATTGCTACTAGCTGTTTTTGGAACTAGTAGAAAAATGCTGGGTTTTTTAGTAATTCAATATGTCACATTAATAAGTTATAGTTACCTTAAATTTACTTTAGCATGAAAAGTCAGAGAATGTAGACATGAATCTGTAGAAAACCGACATGAAAACCTGAATGGCACCAAACAACTGAGTTTTAAAAAAACCCCACAACGTCAACAATAATTTGTATTACTTACTGGTATATAATAGATATTCATTTTAGGGGCTTCATTGGCAGTCATTAGCATTCCTAAAAAGAGATTTCCACATTTAAAAATATTGCTCACAAAAGGATAACTCTACTCTTAAAAAAAACAAGCCATATACATATACACACACACACACTTGAGTAATTTAATTCACATGAAGTTTGTATATCAGACTTAAAAATGGAAAATCTGCTGGGGAAAAAAAAAGTATTAGAAGGGTAACCTGAGTATTTGTAGGGAAAGAACCTGTCATGGGTTAGGGGAGGAGGGGTAAAATCACACTACCTGTTCCTCCTACAGTTCATATTCTTGGCCTGTATTGGAACAGCCAGTTGGGACCCATAATAAAACTGTTGCCTCACATGCTAAAGAGAGGTCTGACAGCAGCACAACTGATGAAGGTTCTTTTCCTATGTGCTTAAAAAGTTCTCTGTCTTAAAAAGTGTTCAGCACCACTTCCAGCAACACTGGAGTCCTGACAACTGTGGGCTGCCAATTTTCACAATAAGTAATAAATAGTTCATCCCATAGCACTATTTAGAATAAACCCACTTAGTGACACACTTAGTCTACCTTGGGCATAAAGTTGTATTATTAATACAAAGTGGTTCTGGGTTTTTATTTTTGGTTTAAACACACCACTAGAGTTTAAACAAAGCCTTAAATCATGACATGGCTTACAACTTTATTCATATTTCACCTTAGGAAATCAGCACAACAGCAACAACACAAAATGAGAGACAGGAGTGTGACTTCAAATGCATTAGTACTAGTGATATTAGCCAACCAGGGCAAACATTAAATTTGAAGCACCTATGAATACACCCAAGAAACACCATTAGTAAGGGCTGCAAATACTCTAAATATAAAAAAAGTACTGTAGAAATACTAAAATCCATAGAAAATCTCCAACTGCCACAAGACTTAAGTTCAAAATGAGAAATACTCTCAATTTCCTTCTATGTAAGAGAGAGTAATAAGGACATCTGGCATATACTTTCATGCTTATCTCACTTTTGTCTTTCCAATATAGCTGATGACCAGGTAATACGAGAGATAGAATATGAATAAGGAGAATGGGGTTGGATAACATTCTGATCTGAAAGTGCTGTAGCATTTGCCACTGAGACTATGAATAATTGGGTCAATTACTACACACCCAAAGGGTAGAAATATAATTTACACCCAACTAGAGGAACGCAATTAAAATGGGTGGAGTAATCCTTCCTACTTAATCCTTTCATTAAAAATACACAATGCAGATGGTCTTAAAATGTCAGAAAAAAGGGGGCTTGCTTTCCTGGCAAACCATGGAGTTTGTGAAAGCTTAGTCAGCAAACCGAGGCTAAAAACTATATGTGAAAAGGTCTGCAGGCAATTTAAGGAAAAAGCAAGAATTACAGTATATACATATACATACATACACATAATGTACTAGATACTATGTATATAGATTACACACTTCCTTAACATATCGGCAGGCTCGCTACTACTGCGGGAAACAAAGCATTTCTCTGTTGACTGAATATGAATCACCAGAGATAAAAGGATAAAACTATTTCTGCAGGTGCTTCGAATCTGACAGTAAAGGGAAAACCTCCTCTTTGAGAGTCTTCCACCAAAAAGAAAAGGAGGGATACAACAGGTCTTGGAATAGCAGATGGGAATATACTACAGGGGAAATAAAAGAATAAAAAAGGAGCGAGTCTGTGTAAGGAGAAGTCCACTTCATTGTTTCAGCTTGCTAGTTTTAACCCTTTTTTAGTGGAAGAGAGACCACACCCTAACAAAATGCACAGCAGCACGGTCTGATCCTCTAAAAGGGAAATAAATGAGAATGATTTGGGTTTTTTTTTCCCAGAGAAAAGATGAAAATAAAGACCACCTTTGGAAAGTGGTCTGTAACACAGCTGCATCCATTTAAAGGAATGTGAACGAATATAAAGCTGCAGCAAATGGGAGAAACAGTTTTAGAAAAAGGAAATTTTTTGCTTTAAAAATATTTACAATAATTGAAACATGAGACACAAGTTTCTATACTCAGAAGATAAAATTAAGTTTCACTTAAATTGTACGACTTAAGAGGAGCTGAGTTAAGGTGACTCTGTCAGCAGTAACCTCTTCTCCCCCCTCACCCCATTCTGTGCACGTGTGAGTAGAGAAAAGATTCACAACTAGTTTAAGAGATCCACTAAAGTTTGTCATCACACTGCTTGGGCAAAGATACACCAGGATTTGCCTCCTATGAAAGGCAGCAGTACTGAAGCTGATTGGTAAGATAATTTAATTTAAGAAGCCACAACTACAACAACCACCAACTACAACAGAGCTCCTGCAGATTTACTGAAAAAAAGTAATTCACATTTTACTGATCCACAGTTTACCATAAATATTTCAGAATGGTTTATGTTGCAAAGTAGATTTGCTTCTACAATTCTTTTTTTATAATTGTGACAATTCAGTGTTACAATTATTTCATTACTGCACAGACAGCAGACATTTTGATCTGTCTGCAACTAATATAAAGTATCAGCTACCTTCAGTGGTTTTAAAAAAAAACTTGATTATCCCAACTACTGTAATAAAATTTTATATAAAAGATGGAAAAGTAAAATGTCTAGATGGACCAGACAACCATATTCCTCAAAAACATTCTAAATGTAAATTTAATGCCTTTCTAGTTCATGACATTTCCAAAACTGTTCTCTTCAATTTGAAACAAAATCTGTAAAGGTCTGAAAAAAATTCTGAATTTTGACCCACATCAGTGAAATACAACATGAAAGCACTTCCTTCCATGCAATGATGAACTGCAAAGCTGTTTTAAGTGAATAAGAGCATAAAAGAGTGAGATTAAGACATGGGCTTTCTGAGAAGAGCACAAGCCAAGCAAATACCTCTTGGGCTTTCTGTGCTGTGCTGGTTTCACAAACATCCAGGTGTGCTCTGAGAGTGCTGGGGCACCAGGGATGGCACCAAGCCATAGCCATACTAGTACTAAAATTACACTATATTTCCATCTCTCCACAACTGCAAGTTCCTATCACTGAAAGTATTTCCTTCTTTTCATATGTTCAGACATAATTCTTCTTTAAATTCTGAATGAACATGAGGTGGTGATAGACATCTTGAATTCTGCAGCAACAGAACTTGTGAGAAACATGCAATGCACTGCCTCTAGCCTTAAGTTTCTTCATTTTTCACTGCAACATATGCTAGTTTTCCCCCCTCTATCTTCTTCATAATTTTAAAGTAAGACCTAGCATTCATCCCACAAAAGTTCTAATCAAAAGACATCAACCAGCTCCCCTAACAGATATGGTTGAAGAAAGAACAGTAAGAACCAAGAAAAGCAGAGCTGACTTGAGGAGACGACATGGGACACAGGACCAAAATGCAGAGTCTAGGTCACAGGCAGATGAAAAAGCAATGCACAATAAGAGACATGCATTCAATTCTTTGTGCTACAGTGTTTCTCCAGCAGTCTCACAAAAATAATTTCTGCAAAAGCACCTGAGGCATGTCTACATACCACAGAGGCTACAGAACATCCATAGCTGGGTAAGGTCCATCCTTGCAGATATTCAAACTTCACTGGCTGTGACCTGCGCAATCAGACTTTGGCCCTGCTTCCAAGAGGAAATATATGATCCTCAGGGGTCCCTGCCAACCTAAACTACACTCAGGTTCTACACTGTCAAATAATTTCTGTTTCAGTCCCTGCCATGAGCCCTTCATTACTAATGCTGCATGGATGTTCAGTCACTCCCTGGTTCTCTTCTGGATAAAATCAGTAAGCCCAAAAGTGAAACCTGGATGAAATGCTACGGATAATTCACTCTGATTGCCTCTCTCTGTAGCCACAGATCAGAGAAAACCAGGTTTGCCTACTTCCATGTTGCACAGTCCACACTTTTATGACAGTTATTCTCAAATTTCCCAAAAGGAACTCAATACATACAACCAGGGCACCCAGGACGTACCCCCACATGCCATGCCACGAAGTCCCTGTTTAGGCAGGCTTCAATTCTTTGCTTACAGTATTTCTGTCACTTTCATCTAGGAAAAACAAATACTTGGAACACAAATAAATAGTATCGAAGCCTTTTTGAGGGCTCAGAAAAACCCAGCCCAATTCCTAAGAACTGAAGCAACAGTCTGTTTCAGAGGGGGCTAACCCTGAGCAGCAAGGAAGCAAGTGAGTATTTTCATCAGCTAGGTCTGGCAGAACATTACAGTTTTGCTGCCCTGTAAGGTCAAAAATGCCCACTGTCTCAGGAGGGATCAGGATTTAAGTGCTCATCTTGGGAAAGAAGAAAAAAAAGAAAAAGAAAAAAAAGAGACACATTCTTAATTGAAGTTGGCAGAAACGACAAGATAAGTTTTAACTCGTTAGAAATCTCAAGCTCACTTATCTACAATCTTGAATTTGAACTGCTAGTATGAATCAAACTCCAAATCGCTCTATTTTCACTGCTAGATCTCTCTAAAATAAAGATGATAGCAGAGTTTGCACCATAGGCATTCTCTGGATCAAAAATTTTGTCCTGTGCCATCCTAGTGGCCCTAATTTTTAATTAATCTTTTCCAATATTGCTTTCTAAAAAGGAAGCAGGTGTCACATACTAGGTAAGCGCTAAGCAACTCAGATCGAGCAGGGAAAATTAAGGCAAGTTGAGGTACAGCCAAAGCACATACAAACACCATTTTGAAAATAGTTTCACTCCTAAAGGTCGGACCCAGAAGCTTCAGTTAAAAGCAACCCTCAGTTTTTACCTCTAAAGTTACAAGACACAGGCAATCTGAAAACAGTGCTGAAGAGAATGCAACTCTCTGCGCTTCGGATCTCCACTTAAACCCAAGGTATTCAATTTCTAGGAGAGCACACCAAGTGCTGTATCCAAAATGAGAAAAGATCCACTAGCTGTAAACACTTGTAAAATTTTGTAAACTTGCTCTAAGGAGATTTTTCCTAGCTCTAGAAAGCAAGCTCTAACTCACCTGGGTCTTTGCCGAGACAAAGGGCCAAAATTCCTATTCTTATGAAATGAAACACTAGAGATATTTGAAAGGGCAAAAGAGGTCAGTCACTCACTAGACAGCACAGCAGCTCCCAACTGCCAAGAGGCTCCAATTTAATACAGATGCAGAGGAAACAATGACACTAACTGACAAGTAACCATTTTTTCCTAGCTCTGTCATAGGAAGAAAGCGGACCTAATCTGTATCACCTAAAGAGAAAGAAACATCCACAGACAAGCTGTCCCTTTTGAACTTACTAAGACACTAATATGTCTAACATACCTGAATTGGGATATAGGCAGACATCATTTATTTCATATTCTGGCTCCACTGAAGTAAATATCTTCCCCTGAAATTGGAGGAAGAAAATATATTAAAGAACTTCAAACAATATAATTAAATTTAGAAAATCTAAATGTTAAAGATAGCTATTATAGAAGTTAAACATTTGACAGATGAAAGATAGGACAGATTTTACAGAACAGTAAAATATACTACATGAACATCACACAAGGAACTCAACACTGTATTTTGTCTCTGATCTGATCCCTGATAAGGAAGTGTAGCCTGCTGGTTAGTGCAGACACAGCAGTGTACGCTGGCATTTCTAATTTCTCAGCTCAGACTTCTGTGTTGAAAACCTGTGTCAGAATTGCTGTATTTTATGCTGGGGAGGAGAGGTCTGTAACTTCCTAGTATGTTGCCACCATAACCTTCCTTTTGGACAAGTTTGAATGTGGTAGTTTTAAATAATTTTGTTCAGTATCATTAGCTGAAACAACGGAATGGGAATGGAATTTAATTCCAGAGTTTGGTTCCTCTACTCATACCTACATAAAATTAAATATAGCTCAGGGCTTTATCTGTAACTTATAAACTCTGTAGTAAAGAGGTCTAAATGTAAAACAAAAGTAGAAAAAGCATGCAGTGGTACCTAGCTTAGGTAAAAATTGAAATGGAAAAGGTTTTTAAGAAAAAGGTAGAAGTGGGACACTACATTCTCAAAAAAAAAATTTGGAACAGAGTCTGAAAAACCCAGACAAAATACAGGTGCTCTTATAAGCCAACACACAATACAGCCAGTAAAGAAGAGTCTCCAAGAACTGGGCCACAGATTCTGAAGCATGAAAGTACATGCCTGCACGGTTCTAAATGAGGGACAGGAACAGAGCAAATTTTGATCCTATTCCTCTTCTTTCTTTCCCTGCAGCAATCCCACCTACCTTTCTGGGCCCTTCCTTTCCCTCCCAGTTACATGCTGTTACCCCACCCACCTCTGGTCTCTCCCCGATGATTAATCAGGAGTCCTCCCACCCCGGTCTTAGCAGACAAAAGCCTCACGCTCCCCACCCCAAGGCACGTCTCAGCATGGGGCTATTCTGGTATCAAAGCCATATGCTCTCCACCCCAGAGTCTGCCTCTGCAGTTGGTTCCCAGCCAGAGATAGTCAGGAACCAACATCTGGGAGAGGTGGAGCCAGCTGGAACATACTCTAGGAAAGAGTCCAAAGCTATCCATGCCTTCCAGCAGTAAGAAACCCTCCTTTTTCCCACTGCAGAGGCCACCTGACAAACTTCACAGTGCTTTGTTGTCAGTGAGGAAAATAGAGATACCTAGGAAAAATGGAGAGAGGTCTGCAGACGTTTTAAATAATAACCAATCATTTATATGCTCTTTTAAAGAATAAAATGTAACTGCAGAGGAGTTTACAAAAAAACCTGCTTCCAATCACAGAAAGAATAACAGAGGCTGTTGAAAGTTCATGAAGAAGCACAACAGAGAAATGACTGCCTGAAATAGTCAGAAAGAGATGCCTCTCAACTACTGCAACTGCTCTTGGTATTTCAGTATAATGCCAGAAAAGCATAGGTGGAGCACGTTTTCTAGAAGGAATACAATAAAAGATAGCTCCTCAAGCTGAGCCAAACTACAGTAGTATTGCTCTCAATCTATAGCATACACTTTGTGCAAGATGCACTGATGGAAAGAAAAAATACAGCATAATATAATGAAAATGTGTCTTGGGAAACTCAAGAGATTTCAGCTTCACTTAAGAGGTGTAAAAGGCAGGGAGAGAGAGATGCTGCCTATTGCAACACAATCCATTAATACAGCATAGCAGACGCTGTTATTTGGATCTAGGCATAGTAACTGCTTCAATATCCAAACATAAGCAGCATCTAATTTTAATAGGTTATAAACTAACTGATCAACCTTTGGAGTTAGTCCTTCTCCAAGCAGGGAATTGGAATAACCATGCTTTCTCTGATGAAAAATCATAACTAGATGTGTTCAAATACACCATGAGAAATACACACACCAGGGCAATGGCTAAAATACTGATTTTTATTTTAAATCCTCCTACTGAAAGAAGTATGTTAGGCAGACATGTACAAACAGCTTTTAAAAAAACCCCAACAACCTAAGACTATATCTTTACACCTGACAGGCTGTTGAATACCTTCCCAGACGTTAGTATATTTAGTCAGACAGGACAAAATGCCATGTAAATTAGGGCATATTAAAAACCCAACTTCCTACACTGAATTTCAGCTTTATTATTTAAGCTGTATGGGGAAAAAACAAAAACAAATATGAATACAGCAACAGAAAACCACTTACTGTATCTTTGTTCCACATTTTTATGATTCGAGAATCCGCAGAGATAATTAAATCCAACTGACGCTGAAACTGAACGGACTTAATAGGCAGCCCGTAGTGGTGATCTTTGACTATCAGTGGATTACTAGACCGGAGGTCGTATAATAAAACCTTGAAGGAGGAGGAACAGGTTAAACTTGCAATACTGTAAGATTAAAAGGAAGTCATGTGTGCTAGATCTTCACTATAGATTTAACTGAACTTGAGATTAAATACATGGAGAGGATTAACATGAAAGTTTAAAATCTGAGAACAGCTTAAGTGGTCTCAGTTTATTCTGACTTTATCTTCACTTTGTGATGCCTCACTCTATAAAAATCAAAAGCAAATTTAGAAGTTCACCATCTTTCTAAAGTCTTTTGAAAAGGGTTTATTTTTTCAAATAGAATTTTAAGGTTCTTAATATTTCTTACCTACTAATATTTCCCTTTCATATTCTTGTGCTGTTCTCACAAGAGTTAACTTTTCAGACTCCCTTCCATTTTCAGTGAAACACCACACAATGTAATTTCTTATTTTAAGGAAAGCAGATAATATAGGCCCTGTCTTCCAGAAACCTGCATTTTTATCTCCAAAGCTTCCTATGGAGCTTGATCAAGACAAATCTTTAAAGCACAAAGTGTGACTACTAATAATTTACTAATAAAATATGTCAATTAAAAATATAATCTCCAATAAAACTTGCCTGACATTACCACAAACAGCTCCTACATATGTATTTGCTCTTGAACAAACTACAGTTTTCTACAGCCATCAAAATACCAATGAAGGCAGAAAAAAATCCCCATCCTCTGTTTTACAAATGCAATGGCAACAATTAATCTAAATGATCCTTTATATAACGATAGGGCAGTAAAAGCAATAGCTGAAAGACAATCACTTCTGCTTCATCAGTCATCATCAAAATCAGGGACAACATAGATGGTGCACTGAGACAGTACTGAGAGTCTCAAAAAGCAGTGAATTCCCTGCATACTTGACTCTTAAGTCATAAGAAAACTGCAGAATTTGGTTGTGAAGATTTTAAGTGGCCCCTACAGTATTCTGAAGAGCAAGACCATCTGAGAAAATTAATCTGTCGTTTACAAATCACTATTACTACTATGCAAATGTGATTTATGCTCTTATAAATACTTCCATTAATATATAGTCACATTACAGTAAGTGCACTCAACATATGATAGACCTGGGCTTGCAGTTACAACAGCAGGATCTCCTAAGAACTGCTGTAGATCAAATTAAATCTACCTGGCCAGTAGATGTTCCAACAGCCATATTCAAAGCTCCATCAAATTTCAGTGCTGAAACAGAGGGCAGACCATCTATCCTGCAAAAAGCACACTTATAGTTAGATATTCTTTTAATAAAGGCTGAAATTTTTTTTCTATCTTAAAAACAGTGAAGATAACTAATGGATATTTATTTACAAATATCACTCAGAACTACTACTTCAAAAAGCCACATTGTTTACATTCATAACTTAAAATTAGACACTACTACTCAGATAAGTAGAGACTCTGCTATAAAACCCTCTATTCACACTAGCAATGAGAAGACCATAGGTAGGTCATTTTAATACAAAGTGGGGTATGTTTTTAAAAGCAAACTCCTGAAAAAAAACAGAACACCACACTTCACTCACTCTGTGTCTGCTGTCACACTGCTTAAAGCACAGTCCAACAGCCCAACTCGATTTCTAGCTCTAGGATCCCAGCATTCCACTTTACCCTAAACAGTGTAGGAAAAAGAAAACATTTCAAGCTTATGCAACAGATGTCTGGTATTCTGAAAATACTTAAATAAAATCAGGAGTTATATCAACTGTAATTAATTAGTTGCATTTCCTAGGTTGACATGAGTTCTAGTAACGGCATACCAGCTCCACACATTTCATTTACATCTTTAAAACATACGACCTGAACTAAACCCATTAACACTCAATCTCCAAAGACTAAAAGGGTACACATGCTAGCTAATTTCTACAGATGGCTACAAGGTGAAGCAAGATAACATTATTGTCTCTCCCATCTGCAAAATCTCTAGCACCTCAGCAACCAAGGTAGCTGAGAAATTATATCTGCACTATGCTCTAAAAAGTCATCTGGCTTAACGGATCTATACTCAACACAGCAAATGAGGTCAAATTAAATAATTTGGCTGCTGTTATGAATTCTTCCTATCCTTGTGCAAACCAATAGAAAAGAGAAACAAATACTACTGTCCTTTTATTAAAAGGAATGTAAACATTTACCTCAGCCGTCCCCATGGCAAACAAGAAGTGTACAGGATTTATGTCACAGGCATTACTCTCTCTAAAAATGAAAAAAAAAGAGCAAGTTTCATGACCTCAGAAAAATTTAACACAGGAAAAACTAAAAAGATTTCTGTAGTCATGTACACTATTGCAATATTGAAAAGCAGAAGTTGAAGGGAGGAAGAGATAGCCACCTAACAGCAGCTGCCCATATTTAAGAGGAGCTTACCAAGAATTTTAGAGCCAACAGAGACAGTGCTGTTTACTTGAAACAGGTAAGGTTCCAACTGGACGCAAGGACAGCATTTTTATGCCATGCAGATAATTGAGCACTGGGACGGGTTGCCCATAGAGGCTGTGGCATTTCCATTCTTGGGAGTTTTCAAGGCCCCCTGGAAAAATGCCTCTGAATTCAGCGTGACCATGCCTCAAGCAGGAGGCTGCGCTCTGAGGTTCCTTACAACTTGAATGTTTCTCTGCTCACCCACCACCAAGCCTTTCCATATTGCTCTACTTGCTATATACTTAAACTAAATTTTGTCAAAAGGTGTTGCTGATTACTTACACTCTGAAGCTTACACCTTCCACATATTCTGACGAACAGCCTGTCTTCCTTTCCCTCCTCCAAGTATCCTGTTTCTCAACAGGGCACCCAGGAGCCCTCTATTGCTCCAATAATTCTCTCAAAGTACAAATATTTCTCTTTACACCACCCATCCTGGCGCCTTCCAACTTCCATTCAAAGCCCTCCACCTCTAATTCCATAACTCATCCAACTCTCCTACCCTGACAAACTTCTCAACTTCAAGTCTTGTCTCCCCAGTTCAGAATTTATAGCAGACCCTCAGCATTCCTGCTCCAGGATTTTCCTGGCATTCAGGGGTTTTCTTTGCGTATTTTTTTAGCTGCTGCTCAGTTTCTCTAATTATGCCTGCCAAAATATTCCTCCATCCATTAAACTATCCCATGTACATAGCACGAGCTGTTGTCCACCAGTTGCTTTACCTACTCAAGTTTGTTCTTCTCACCTGCCTCTCCCCACAGAAAAGCAACCCAGCTCCTGCCTGGTTTTCAAAAAAAAAACAACCAGACATGCAAAGAGAGATAAAAATTCTCTTTGGGCTACTCCAAGAGCAGAAGGACAAAGACATGCCTGGGAAAGCACATACCCTGTGGCTAGATCTGTATATGATGGCTAAATTGAGCAATAATGGCAAAGTTTTAATGAAATGCTCTTAAGATAGAGTTATATAATACCTACTACAAGTCTGCATTAAGCAATTTTAAAATATCCACAAAAGAAAACTCAATTAAAATATAAAAACTAGAACAAAGAATTACAGAACATAATTATTTGTTCTAGTTTTTATAAAATGAGGCTCAGACTCGGCACATGTTCCTTTTCAGCTCTACAATGAGTTTGGGCAGCATTCAGATACAGCAGTGATGGTGAGCACACTAGGAGTTTGCTTCCACCTGGTGGAAAGGAGACAGACATCACGTATTACAGATAACTTACGAAGCATCAGTCTGCAGGGAGTTGAGAAACCTTCCTTGTTCCAGATTTAGCCTGTACACTTCAGAACTGCAAAGAAAAAAATCCAAAAATTACTCCTTTCTCTTATGAGTGCTGAAAAATAACTGTAAGTTAGGAGGAGTCAAAGATTCTTACTGGCAGCCTAATTTTACCAAATACAAAGTTTCCACACTTCACATTCTGAAACATAAGACACACCTAACTCTTCAGTGGTTAAAATACAGAGGAAAAACTTGCATGGTCACCAGAGTTATTTATTACACTGTAATATCCTACTAAATACTCATTTTTTCCAGGGAAAATAATGCATTAACTCCTTTCTTAAACCACAGTAAATGAAAAGATCTTATGTTGCACCTTGAATTGCTACTTAAATTGTTTGAAACCCTAAAGACCTTTTATTTTTACTGTGTCTTCTCACAAACTCTACTTCATGTGATTTGACTCACACTTTAACAGCCACAAAACACCAACTCGGACAGAAAAGTTTAGTTTTCCTAACTTACGTACTAATGACTTTTTAGAACAGTACATCAAATTGCAATTTTTATTAAAAAAATCTGCAAATACATGATGCACCTGGTTTAAGAGTCAAAGCAGAAACGGTGTTAAAACAGTACAGTAAACTGAATTAATATTAAGTCCTTGCACATTTTCCATGCTTCATAAACTGTCTCCATTATCAATTTGGAAGAAAATGCTGCTTCTTTCAAGTTTTCTGGTCATTTAATATTTGTTTTATTCTTGGAACAAACTGCTAGCAAAAGTGAAAAAAACAATCCACTTAATGAATACCTTGCTCCTACAAAATACAGGTCACACGATGGATAGTGGTAAGAGAAATCTCTACCAAATTTTGGTATTCTTGTTCTGTAGTAATGGCCATGTTGTGAATGAAACTCCACAAATCTGCCACACTGCAAGAAGACAATCTGGAAATACAATAGAAAGAACTGAAACATACAGAAGCTACAACAATCATCCTAACTTGTCTCACAACACAAACTTCAGTGATGTTTTTTTAGACTCACACAGATTTATCACAACCCATTTAAACCATTTCTATTGAAATATCAGAATTGACTAGTTCTTCATCCTTCCCACCAGCCACAGCAAAGTGTTTAAGATTAAATGATTTTTCACAAGAGTATATGCAATACCCTGAAAGTGATTCTGCAAACAGAAGCAGCGTTATCATCTTGGTGTTATGCTGCACCAGAACTAACATCTGGACTTATTTCAGACACCAGAATTAAAAGTCTCTTCCAGGTACAATGCCATGCAGACACCAATATGCTCTCAGGCACTAAGCACATGTTCTATACACTCTGATGCACAGCAGCAGTACAATAAATGACACCAACAATCTTTGTGTTTTGTTGTTGTTGTCTGCCAACTGAGTAAGCACACTGTTTCTTTCTGAAACTTAAGACAAACATCTCAGCCCTGGAAAAGCTTCCCCAGGCATGTGTTAATAGAAGGCCATATCTGAACTAATAAATAAAATAGGGCAGAACCTGCCCCAGCAGTCCTGATGGTGAGTTAATAGGGCACAACTCATATCTGTTTAAAGAAATTCTTCCCACTCTGAACAGAGACAGTATCATCCACAGCATCCGATACACTCTCAGGCTGTACCTCAAACCATGCCCAGGCACTGTGTGATGGAGGAAGAACAGCTGGCCAGGTCCAAACTCATACCACAATGCATGCCAACAAATTATATAGAAAAATCACAGGCTAACTCCTGACTCTGAGCCTCATCCTTATTCAGTTTAGATTGGAAAAGCGCTGGTTTGGTTTAGGATTATGCACCGTCTATGCATCTTCTACAAGTAGTAGATAATGAAGACTGAGTTTCCTACTGTTGGGCAACATTCTTAGCAATGCAAATAAGGATGAGAAGCTGAGGAAAGGTAAAAAAGTTTGTTTGAATCTGACATCTTCATTTATCTATCTGTATATTCTTCCTTTATGAGATACAGGAAAAGTGCTGACCTGGGCTCGTACTCATGCGTATTTATCACTAAATCCCCCTTACTTACGCTTTTATCTGATATCAGAAACCACAGTGCTTCGACTTTCATTCATGTCCCCACTTGGCTTGGTCCAAGACCAAGCAGAGTATCACCTTTCAGATGTGTAACTATGATTTCATCCAAGATTACAGCTGCAGATGGACAGCTGATGTAACACAATGTTTTTCACATACACCGTAATCAATCCTTTGCGTTCCCTGTTCAAGCTTGAAATGACACCTGGAGGTCCCTCTCTAATCAGTATTTTTACTATTCTAAGCATTTCAGTGTAATTTCTCAAACACTGTTCCCTCTAACATGTTCAAAACATTATGACAGCTACCTGAAATTAGTTTCCTTTCTAATGTTTTGCTAAGTTTTAAGCAAATAAAATTGAATACAAGGCTGTATTAAGTTGTGAAAGCAGGGGTCCAGTCTGAAATATAGTTCAAAACACACACAAGCCTTACTGTTTGTAACCAGTCAGAAACTTATTTGCGAAGGGAGCGTGCTCCTTAGTCTCCCAAATTACCAGAAACATTATCCCGCAGACAAGTGGGAAGTTAACACACTCTATCCACAGGCACCTTTTGCTCCCTGAATTCACACACATTGTTGGAAATCTCTCTTTGCAAATAATTTTGCAAAGATTAAAGCTAGAAGTCAAGATCAGAATGTCTCTGATCAAACTTAAAAATTTATTATAACAAAGCTACACTGGAAATGCTAAAGTTTCTACTCTCTTCTTTTCAAAAAATAAAGTGTTAAACACTTTAAAAAAAAAGGGCTTGTCCTAATGAAAACAGCAAAAAAATGAAATCAGCAAAACCATATGCTTAAATTTCATCTTTAATTTGGAATATAACACCTTGATGAATTAGCAAAGTTTACAGAAAGAGGTAACACTTTATTACACCAACTGCTGCTGCTGGAGAAAGCAGGCGAGCAGACAGCACATGAACACTTTTCTATGCACAATACAGAATCAGAAGCAGTAACTCTGTCAGGCCTGGAAAAAGGCCAATGGTCCTAAGAACCCAACTGTTTCCTCCAGGTACAGCACTCCAAGGGGAAAAAAACCCCAACATATTACCTCCCTCCACAATTTCTCCCCTATTCACATGCTTATAATCATTAATGCTACAACAATGCTGACAATCAGGCAATTAACTTATCTATAGCTTTCCAACCTATCAAAAATGGCATGTCTGTGTATCACTGGCCATATGGGACTGTGACTAACTGTTATTCTGGTAAGAATAACTAATTCTATTATTTGCATTATTTTGTTTGTGGGATAGATCATTATTTGAAGTTTTCTCTACTACAGACAAAAGGCTTTAAAAGGCAAATTACAACACAAAGAGACAACAAAAACAACCATTCTGAAGTTACAAAAAACGTTTATCCTGTTTGCTTTTCTAAAACATCTTTTCTGTTCCAAAAGCTGTGTTGATTGACTGCCTTTACTATATATGAAAATGCATTTTAATGAACATATTAAACATTTTTTTCATTTATACATTGAAAACATTAAACATACCTTTGAGTAATCATCTGATAAAATCTCAAATGTAACCACTAGAGGAGAGAGCAAGAGAATTTTAAGTCAACTAAGTAAGCAAACTTATTTGCAAACATTGGCATAAATCCTGAAAACATTTACACTCACACAAAACCTTTAGTCATGTAAGTATTCCCCACAGGTGTCAATGCATAATGCAGGCATTGTGATAAAATCTTTAATTATATAACTTTATTTGCAAAATAGTGGGTAGTTTTCTAAATCTTTAGAAACATATGAAGCATCTTGTAATCTTTTTATCATTCTTGTATACTTGACACGTTCCTCAACACAGTGCTCAACCATGTACTTATTAGCTGGGGGAATGTCTAACCAAATGCTTTCAGTGAGCGTGTGGTCCATGGACCTCTGGTAATCCATTACAGATGATAAAAAACCAACATGAATTCATATATACTATGCACAAACCTACACACATGATCTAAGGGGTCAGCACATCTACAGAAAGTTTTCGGGGGCTGGGGGGGTGTTGAGCCTTAAAAAAACCAAAACATCCACAAATTTCCAAGCTGCTATCAGTGCTGAACACTGCAATGTATTGAACTTTGCCTAGTTTTAAATGAGCTGGGTTGGGAACATTAGGGAGTTGCTGCTTCAGCTAAATTGGCTCCATTTAAATGAGGTAGCTCATTTAAAGTTACCTGAAGTGACTCTATGCTACATTTGAAATTAAACATACTTTTGCAGTCTAGTAAGATGCCAGTTAAAATAAAAAAACAAAAAACCAAAAACCTTAAGGTCTAATTACCAGCAAGCATTTACTATTACAATGGATCCTACTCTTTTAAAGTGGACCTTAGGCTTGCCATACCTTCCCCCC